>OY292368.1:6566714-7876057 GCA_958496195.1 Timandra comae | reverse complement strand
CACAAAAAAACATAATCATATGAACTATCATTGTAGCTGTTTCATGTATTGTTATATTGTCATAGTTACCAGTACCTCGGAAGCGGCTCTAACGATTTAGATTTAATTTTTTGTATCTTTTATATTCATTTTGGAAATCTGATTTTTCTAAGGGAAATAACCCTCATAACATAACTCTATACTCAAAGTACTAAAAATAAAAACATTTACCAAAACGGACACCACCCAATATAACACTGACACAAATTCTCATTATTAGTCGCCTGTTTGATCAGCAAATCAACTTGCTTAGGCACACTTACCACTGCCTCAACATGTGGGAAATCTCTACCCGTCAATTTATCTCTTATCCTATTAAGAGTTGACAACGCGCGCTTATTCAAATTGACTTCTGGTGGTACTTCTACAGACTCGTAGTGTACGTTTCTGCTTCGGCTAGGCAGTGTATATTCGCTATCTATGTCTGAGGAGAATGTAGAGGCTGTCAAAGATCGGTGGTCGTTGTCAACCAGTCGCCAGTTGAGCAGTGGGTCGTATACAAACGCTTCTAGCACCGCCATCACGCTGTCCCTGTGTTTGTGTAGAACGTGCATCACGGATTCGCATGTGAATCGGTACGTGCCCTCTATACCTGTCACCTGTATCAGATTGTGTTATCTAGTTAATACATGGATTAAGATAATGTTATTGTAATACGATCAATACTTTATGTAATAACTTAATCAAGATAACACTACAGTGTTCTTGATTAAGTTACACAAACAAAATGTATTTTATAAAGGAACTAGTAGGGCTCCGCGGTTTCAACCGCGTAGTTCCCGTTCCCGTGGCAATACGGGGATAAAATATAACCTATAGCACGCACTGATATATTAGCTTTCCATTAGTGAAAGAATTTTTGAAATCGGACCATAGTTTCGGAGCCTATTCGTTACAAACAAACAATCAAATCTTTCCTCTTTATAATATTAGTGTAGATTAAATGGGAAACCTCTTTCTTATGTCTCAGGGTGGGTACTCCGATCAACCTAGCATTAGGTTCGTGTAGAAAGGAATTTCACAAACAGTTTCATATATTATATAACTTTTTTAAGATAAAAAGTTCTTAAAAATACCTGTTGGATTTCTTTTATATTTATGGACAATTAAATAATTTTGAATTGAATCATCATCATCAGCTCATATAATATCCCCACCGAGGGGCACGAGCCTACCCTGAATTAGGGTGAATTTGGCCTTAGTCAACCACGCTGGTCACGAATTGAAACAAATATCTAAATATTGCGCCACAACTTACTATATGAAACAAATGATTACTGTACTAGTTGAACCATAGTGAACGGTAACTGACCGTTAAAATTGTACAATTAATATCTCGATTGTTTAATGGGCACAAGGACAGTGGATTAATTAATTTGACTTAGCTTTTATGACTCATGATATAAATAGTTTAATGCCGCTTTGATCTACAAATTGATTTTAGTATAGTTCAAAGAAATTCACGTAAAATACTGACTATATTAAACTAAGTGACCCTAAAAAGGTTTGGAAGAAAAATAAAGTAATATTGTCTATACTTTATCGCGTTTGGTAACATTCATAAATGTACTGAGTTATGAATGTTATTAATCGCGATAAAGTTGATACACAATAGTAGTAGATTATGTATGATAAAATAGTTTGGAAATGGTTTTTTTTTATAAAATTATAAAAAAATAGTTATTTATGGTACCAGCGAGGTAAGTTGGTGATTACTTCCGAGGCGCTATTGAGGCCCGAGCCGTCAGGCGAGGGTCTGAAGATAGCCGAGGATAGTAATCATCAATACACGCGTGTACCATACAACGTTTTTCAACACATTTGCGAAGAAATTATATCATTTTTCGCTAATAAATAATCAGTTTTTCTATTCGCGCGCATCCAACACAACAATGGTGATCGCCAAAGACTAAAAGAATATACTTATTAAAAAAAACGAATGAATGAATGAATGGAATCGACCATAGACCTACCAAAAGTAAGGCAACATAGTTGAAGTTTGTTTTTAAAATGTACGGACACAATTCTTTTGGTATCGAAACTTTTTTAAAAACAAAGCAATTTAAAAAACAATCTATAACTCACTTGTGAATCAAGCGTGTCATTATTCAACTGTTTTTGCACAAATAAGAGCCCCTTTATGAGCAAGTGTGTTGAAAAAACCATTACCCAATTATTTTACTTTCATTACTATACTAGTTGTGCTCCACGATTTCATCCATTTCTAACTTTATTATACTAACATATAAATCTTGCTCTTAAAATCATCTATCTAACTAATCTATTGAAGAAAAATATAACCATCGCGTGCGTAGTTTACGACTAGGCCTTTTAAACTTATGTCGCCGTAGTTAGAGCTAGATCTTTGAACGCTCGCGAAATCGGTAGACGACTTTGTTTTATATATACTATAATGTATTCATTTGGCCGTGAGATAAAATGTAAACAAACCATGAAAAAGGTTATTTTGTATGTCATGTTTTATCAATAATACATAGACTACTCCCTACTGACTACTTGATATTTAATTAATCTTTGAAATATAGAATATATAACATACTAGCTTTAGCCCTCAACTTCGTTCGCGTGTAATAATTATTTTAACACGCGACTTCATTTATGTAGAAGGTGATAAAATAGTTATTCTGTGCCGCCGTGCACTAGCCGGGTCGCTTTGTCGTAGTAACTATTTAGTAATATGTGGCCTTAATCATAATTTTGCTGTAATGTTATTTTAAAACTAAGATATCTTCTAAGATACTTATTGAAATCAAATCATGTAAAAGGCAAATGTCTTTTAGATTAAATACTTTTGCAATGTAAGCGCAAAAAATGTGTTTTTTACGACATCACATTAGAAATCCCTAGATTTATCGGTGTTTCTCTACAATATCATGCATGTATTATACATATAAACTTTCCTCTGGTATCACTCTATTAAAAAAACCGCTTCAAAATCCGTTGCGTAGTTTTAAAGATTTAAGCATACATAGACGGACGGACAGACAGCGACAGCGACTTTGTTTTATAAGTACTATTTAGTAACCATAGATGAACGATTGGTTAGATACCGCGATACCTGATGAGATACATATATTATTAATAGTTACTCGCATGTTCACACTGCCAGCGAGTAACTATTATAATCACGGATGAACAGTTCAGTTCATCCGTGATCATGGCGCTTGCAACAGCGTAGCAATATTGGAAACTCGAAATCACTACCTTTGAGCAATTGGTAGGGAATAAGACACTTTGGCCATAAAATACCTGGAAATTTAATGAAATACCGATAATGCGTCTCGGAGATTTTTTGTCGAAGCATATACAACAGCCCGAATCAAATGATTGACATACGTTACGCGCGTTTTTTAAAATATGCAGAATTAAATGTATTTTTTTATAATCTAACTGAGATATTTTCTTAATTTTTTTGCGTAAGAACATTCTACAGTGTCTTAGAAAACTACAAAAGAAAAAGCCAAATCGGTCTAGCCGTTCGCAAGTTATGACGTGATAACGGTAAACGGGTTTAATTTTTATATAATATAGACTAGCGGTGCCCTGCGGTTTCACCCGCGTAGTTCTCGTTCCCGTAAGAATATGGGGATAAAATATGCTAAAGACCTTCCCACTGAATCACTCTATCTATTAAAATAAACCGCATCAAAATCCGTTGCGTAGTTATAAAGATCTAAGCATACATAGGGACATCAGGACATAGGGACATAGAAAGCTACTTTTTTGTATATTGTTTTTGATGATTACACGAAATTTGTTTCTTGAAGTATTATTTTTACACAGTTTCACCACGCAAACTGACATTTTACTACGTATTATGTTCAAATTTTAATAAAACATTAGGAACATACGCCTCACAGACAGCTTGCAGTGTGACTGGCTTGGATACGCCGAGTATGTACGTGTAGTATTTGTTGCCGCATTTGACTACGTCGGCGATACCTACCAAACACAGCGAAACCAATTCTTCATCTAAGGTAGTAATAGTAATGACGATGATAATTGACATTACTAAAACCTAAAAATGCTGTGAATCTCAAACTATGGATACATTTTAATACTACTAAATGAAGGTGAACAGTCATTTTAAGTAATGAAAGTAAAATTAATAGTTTTCGTATTTAGCCGGATTGTACCCGTCATTTTTACTCTTGATCAACTTGTTGACGTGAGTGTTTTCTTCCCGATTATACACCCCTATTTTGAAAATATGGGACTTATTAAAATCAGAATATCTGTAGCAGTAACTGAATCCATATATCCAATAAAAATATCAAAAATGATAGTCGATTACTTATCTTTAAAAAATACCAAATAAATGTCGTATTACCAGACGGCACACTAGCTATCAAGTATTCTGTGACGGCTCGGGTCGATGACCGCGCTCAGCTGTGTATCGCAGCGTTCGGTGTAGAATAACAATAAAATTCGGCGGGATTTTGAAAATCTTTGACTTATCACAACTTTTTAAATAAAAGCAAAAGAAAAAAACTAACTTCACTATTATATTGTCACCCGTCGTTTACATTAGCTGTGAGATAAGGTATCGCAATTTCAAAATAAGGGTGTATAGTAAAGTATATTGTAAATTTTTGATATTTTTTTGTTTAAAGTAATTATTGTATTATGTTTTATATTCAGTTATCGTTAAATTTCTGTTATCTGAACGTTGATTTTGATGAAAATAAGTGAACCTGGTTCAAACAGCGCTTGCACTTTTACTTCACCGAAGATCCAAACAGACACCAAGGTGTTATTAATACATTTAAATACGTAGAAGAGACTTGGCCAAAGATTCGTATCCCTACAAAAAATATATTGTATATAACGACTTCACGAGCCTCCGTTTACCGATTTGTAAAAGAAAAAAAAGGAAAATCCATGTTGGAGCTCTTCTTCTTCTGAGGATCACCAATAAATAGTTGTTTATTTATTTTGTAGTAAAACAATTCAGGTGCTTACATGAATTGTTTTTACTTGTACTCAACTCATCCTGTTTATTACCTTTTTATTGATTTTTACACTAAACTAAATTACTTATAGACGACTTATCAAAGATGCCTACTTAGTCTTATTTTACTTTCATATTTATAACTCTAAAAAAACAATATATTTTTCGCCTAAAAGAGCTAAAAGTTTGACAACCAGTATTTCTTTGTTTACATTTTGTCTCACGGCCAAATGAATGGACTATATGTATGTAGATCGATGTTAGTATTTATGCATTTTAATATCATTACATACCTCCATAGCATTAACAAGCATCCGGGTGAGTCTAAACGGTATCTTCTCGGGGAACCTCTCCCTGTTGACGGCCACCTCGAAGCAATCCCCGAAGTCGATGTGCAGCACCTTCCCGGTGACCCTGTGCAGCATGATATTGGAGGGGTGGCGGTCGCCGAGCCCGAGGATGTACCCGACCATGCTCATGACGGCCAGCGAGCGCGTGTAGTTCGTGCGCCGCTCGAACCACACCTCCGACGACGGACTCTTCAACCAGAGTAGGCGAGCGAGGTCGTTGCCTGGAGTCTGTGATAGGGCGTACTCGAATACTTCTACCTGTTGAAACGAAAAATGGTTTTGAAAAATGCATTCAAAATTTCCGCTTCAGTCAGGACTTGAACTCGAAACCATGCTGAACCGTAGCTCTGCTCTTCCAATGGGTGCGAAATATAGGTTACTAATTATTGTGGCTGTCCATAGTTTATTTTATATGAAAATCCATTATAGGAATTCAAAAAAATTTAATATTTTATCACGTTTTTTTTTAATAGTTGAAACTTTATTTACGCGGGCAAAACATAGGCTACAGTTAATCTTTTAGTATCCATTCAAAAATCTCCTTTTGAGTATACCACCATAAAACAGTTTACAACAACTAACCTTCTGTTTCAACATCAACTTCTGATACTCGGACGCCATCCGCAGCATCTGTTGTTCCGTGTTTAGAGTCATCTTGTTGGACTTCTTATCTCTATAGTCGCTGATTAGGTTATACAGCGTGTCGCATTGCGGCACCCAGCCGATGAGGCCGGAGTTGGGCGAGAGAGGGATGACGGCGTAGCGCTGGATCGCCAGGTCGTGGCGGTATGTGTTTGTGTCCGCCTAGTGGACATATAAAGATAGGGTAGGGAGTGTACACAAATATACTACATGGTAAGAATCTAAGTACGTATATGAATCATTCATACTTCATCTACGTCTAAGTATTTTATGGCGATAAGAATGATGGCAAGGTTTTACGACAAACAAGTTAAAAAATATAGAAAAAAAACAACCAGTATCTCGCAAACTGGATAATAGTAAAAAAAATAAGATGCTCTAGAAAATATATTTTAAAAAATGTATTTTTATATATAATTTTACCTGCAACAACGTGTTGACAAGTCCAAACAGTTGCATCACTCGCTCGTCCTGCCTCAGATCTTCGTGACCCTTCAACAGGAACATGTACTGCTTTCCGTCTGACCCTTGTATGGTCAGCCTTCGAGGACGCTGCTTAGATTTTATTACCTTAAAACAAAATATACATAAGGATAAAGGTGATATCAGCCGAAATAAACAATAATAAATTATGAACACAATTTACCTACATGCACTAAAAAGTAGTTTTTTTGTTTAAACTCTAATCAAATTGATTGCAACATTGAAGATATTTTTAACTGACTGCTGCTGCTGAAAAAGACCCTACTGCTGAGCAAAGGTCTATCTAAGGCTTAGACCTAGGGCTTGGATTCTAAGCATGTGGTACCTTGTTGACAGGCTCTTCTCCGCAATTAGACGACTCAGTTGCGAAGCATGTGGTACCATTCGATGTTGTGCAAAAGAGTAGCAACTAATAAAATATCCATACAAAAACTTCACATTTACAACATTACTACAATATAAAGTATAGTTAGACCAACCTGCAAATGACTATGTATATGCGATATCCGTATCACAGGTTCGTTGGGCACATAAGACCCGGGCACGGCCAGTTCGTAGTCCTTGCACGTGTGCAGGCGCTGGCTCACGTACTGCAGCTCCAGTGACGTCAGCGAGCGGTACTGCGTGTGGATGCGACGCACTATGTGGGAATACAGGTCCCACGTCTCGTGCAGGTATCTGTCTTCGCCTGTTTCCTAGAGGAGTGAGGGCATTGTTTTAGGCATCTAGTCAAATAAGACAATGAATTAAGCCAGTCCAAAAATGCTTCGTCACTGGCTCGGGCTGAAAACCATCCAATGCAGTGATGGACTGTCTTCATTTATACAAGGTCATTAATTGCACTGGCTCAGTTAATTGTCCCAAACATTGACCTCGTAAATAGACTTCAATGCCAAATGAAAACAAATACATTCAATGAATTCATTGAAAATTGTACTGTTTTTCTTTGGTCATATTTGACTAGGATGTTATGTAGTTACCTTATACATTTCCCCCCATCGCTGTGCTTCTTGCAAGTCCCGTCCATACATTTGTAAGAAGGAAACTTCTTTCAAAGTCTCCGGAGGGCGGTCGAGCATCGCGTGCATTTTGTCTAGAGTTTTGAACATGCCTCTGAAGTCATTCTCACTGAAGTATAATCTGAAAATAATCGAAGAATAATTAAAAAAAAAGAGAAGGTAAAATATTAGTACTATTGAAATAATAAAGCGGCAATACCCCAATAGCCTAGCGATAAAGAAGTCGTGAGTTCAGTCTCCACCCATTACACATTGCAAACTTAGCTTTGTTAGAAGGGTTGGGACATTTACTCACCTAGAAGCTTCATCCAACGCAGTAACAACTTGATCATGCCACAAAATAGCCACTTTGATTAACTCTTCCGATACAACCGCAGCTTCATTGACTAGATTCTGTGAATGCGCACACATCGTCTTCAACACGTAGTTCGCAGCATTCTTTCTTGTAACAAACGACGACTTGGTAGCCACAGTCAAAGGATACACCAACGCTTGAGGATGCAGTTTACCAATATCAATCAACAATATATGAACTAGTTTCGCAACTAAACTTCTTGGAGAATCTATTCTCGCAATCAATTGCGGTATCACGTGAAGCCATATCTTGATATCTATTTGTCTGATCCCCTCGAAGAGGGCGTCGTATATTATCGGATGGTGACCGTGTTCGAACCATAACGTCAATAATCTTAACGTGTCTTGAAGAGCGCTGCCGTTCGATAAACTGATTGACTTGAAGAACCCTTCAATGGCAGGAATAGTATGAGCATTAATGAAGTCGGCTCTAGACACTTTCTTCTCGCCAGATCCACCGGCGATACTGCTTTCCGATATGTTATCTTGTTGCTTATAAAATAAGACTGTTTCGAAGTTCATGCATGCCCACGCGTGACATGCTTTGTACCAATCCGGAGCTAACATAGTGGCCGCAGAGTAATTTCTCAATATTTCAGGTATAGACAACTCGTTTATCTCATGGAGTGCCTCACACCAGGAACCAAGCTTCAGGTGACACCTCGCTACCATCCGACAATGGTCATCATTCTCAGCCTGGAAGTTATCGATAAATCTTTGCAGAACATCGTAAGCGTATCTCTTGTTTCCGGCGTCCCATAAGTTCTTACTGTACGATAAAATTATTTTAGGTTCATTGATTCTGAGTAAAACATCGGGATTTGTTATGGGATCGCTTCCTATTATTGAGGTAACTATCTTATGGGCTTGATTTATTACTCCAGTTTTCCTGCACAATGAAGCAAACTTTAGCCATGTTGCAAAATCTTCTCTAGGCGACAACACTAGGCTTCGTATCTGCAGCATCTTACGCCAATCTTCCACTAGCCGTTGTCCTCCTCGCAGTCTTTTCCACCACGTTTTGCGAATAGTACTTCTCCTTTCTTCCACTAGCTTATAAGTGACCACTTCTTCAAGTTCTGTTAACATCTGAGCGTGGACTAAAGCTCCGTATGATCTCTGATAGCTTTCTCCGACGACTGCCGTCAACTCCACGTCTAACATACTGCGAGCTGCATCAATATGAACTCTGGACTCGGACCATTGACCCTCATGTATCGCTAAAATGGCTCTGTAGAATGCGCCATCTTGGCAGTCTTCTGGAATTACATCTACATATTTCTTCATGGAGTCCCATTCTTGTAGGCCCCAGGATGACGCTGCTGCCATTTTGGCTGACCTGTGTTTGACGTCATCGCTCATGGTATCCCATTGTTCAGTCGTTATGGTGTGTAGTTTGCGCCACTCTCCCATAGCCTCTAAACATCTCATCATACCCATCTGTGACTCAATGTCTTGTGGTTCATTATCTAACTTCTTATTGTACAAGTCCAAAGCTTGTTCCCAATTGTGTAACTTCTCGTACCAGCGAACGTGTATACCAGAATTTTCACCATTCTTTTTAGTATTAACAGCTCTTTCTAGAAGTCCATTTGTCGCTTCGGTCCTTTGTAACTTGTTATTGATATGTATAAGAGCTTCGATTACTTTCATTGACGGATTTTTTTTGTACTCTTGTTCCTAGAAAATAAATAAATTATACTTTGATATGGAAATTCAGCTCAATCAAATTATAACCCTGATAGTTTAAAAACTGCAGACATACCTTATAGTAAAGAGCTTTTGCATATGCTTTACAGCTAATTGCTGTATCGCCAAGCAGTTTGAGAGATATCGGTAAGTTCCCTTTCTCGCAATGTTCCAGAAACTCAGCCAGATTAAGTACTGCTAGCGCCAGTTCAGGACAATCCGGCACAACCAGTGCTTGTTCTAACGAATGCACTAAGTCCTTCCGAGGGGCATCCGCCAGTTCTGTCCAGCATGACATAAACGCAGCATTGAACAAGTCACAGGCTAGCTGTGGATAATTCTGCGCTAAAGTTGCACATGCCCTAAAATATAATGTACACTTTATTTTAGGAAGAAAAGAAAAAGCAATAAAATTTGGTAATTAAAAATTGATATAATAGTAGAAGGAAGACCATTACTCGCCTAATAGCAGGACTATTAGACTCCGTGAGGAAGCCAACGCTCAACTGCCGCAGCCATTCCAACCAATCTTCTTTCGACACTATATTGTCAATTGACCAACATTTTCGTAGATTTTGAACGTTCAATATGAGTTTCTGTATTGGTTGCGCATCATTTGTCACCATCTACAAGATTAGTTGATATATAAAGTCATATTTAAACAAATATAATAAAGGTTTTAAGGTATAAAAGACTACTTACGTCATTTTTCTGATTCCTCAATCGCGATCTTGTTTCCTCCAAATAATCGTCGTCAGAAGCTAGAGTTGATATAACTTGTAGTCTAGTAACTAATACGATGTAATTGGGACAGTGTATCTTATGTTTCATCAATATTCTGTCCACAGACGGGATATAATCAATATATTCGCGTCCAAGTTGCACTATCAAAGCACATAACGTATTCATAGCCGTATTCCGAAGCACTGGATTTGTGTCTAAAACCTTAGCCAACGCTTGGACAATAACAGCTGAATACGGCCGTAAGTACAAATACATCGATAAATGCTCCATAGTCTCCATAGCTAACTTCGATATATGAATAGGCACATTTCTTCCGTTGAAGAGAGCAGTTATAGCCGGTATTACAGACAAGAGCACATCATCTAAATTGTTTTCAAACTTCTGAATCGTCAAAAGAAGTTTCTCTGTCAGGAATCTATCTTTACTATTATCGTGTTTGAGAACTCTCAGTATATTTGGCAATATTTTGCGGAGATAAATTTTGAATTCAGTTCCAATAGCCAATGTAATGTGTTCTACTAGCAATATTAAAGTCGGTTGCAACTGGCTATCAGGAGTCCAATACTCTTTTATAACGTCGAATATATCTTCTAGATAATTCCGAATGTGTGTCTTGACTACTGTTATGAGTTGAGCCAGTTGATTCAAGAGAAACTCGCGGAAATTATTGTTGTCGGTGTTACGGATTACGTAGAGAAGACTTGGTGTTACACGAGATATGTAAGGAACACATTTGATTCCTAATGTTTGGAATATTAGTGTAACCGAATGGGCTACGTTGGTATGATGCTGTGCCAACATCGGATCTCGAAGCATACGCATTAACGTGGTCACAACTATAGCGGGATAGAATTCGTCAAGTACCAAAGGAGACATGTTGACCAATAGATCGGTCAGATTGCCATCGATATTATCATGGGCTGAAGATTCTGTGACGGGAATCAAGGTAGATACCGTTTGGAAATCAATCAAACCCTGGTTAACTTTATGCTTATAGGGATCCAAAGCTCCCAGCAGGCCTAGAACTCGTATTGTTTCACGTCTTTCTCTTGTTTGTTGTTCAGTTTTCAGGAAGTTCAAGAGTAAATCCATTAGATTAGGATACTCCGAGTAGGGTGTAACCACATGACCCGTCGCACTCACCACCTGTCCAAAAGACCAAAGTGTGATGCTTCTTTTCTCAGACTGATTATGATCCGTAAGTATTTCTAATTGGACCGACAGCAGTTCGTTAAGCCACTGATTGAGCGCGTAACCTCCGCCATTGACTTCAGCTAAGTCTCCAATCGCTTTTAATATCGTACATATCATGGCAGAATTGCTATCATCCTCTCGCAACTTCGGCACAAGTACTTTCAGAATAGTATCCACAAATTGCCGCGTAAGTCTCGGAGCATACGATATAATGTTGTTAATCATTCTCAATGCTTGTTCCTTATTCCTTGTTGATTCGGAATGTTGTAATTCCATTAGAATTTGGACAAACAGTTGTCGAAGTGTAGGCGTGGTATAACTAGGATTAATGTTACTCAACCTAGCTACGATACAAAGAGAGAGTTCACCGACATCGGTATTCGAATCATTTATTAAAACAAAAAGGCAGTTCAACTGTTCTTCTACGCCTAAATATTTATCGAAAATTGGATTCATAAACACATCCAAAACTCTATATCGAACTTCGTGGTCGAAATCAGATCGACCGACCGATAAAAGCTTTCCTATAGATTCGTCGATCAATATGTTGAGAGTACGTGAGTTTGTTTGTGTACATCTTTCCGCTGCTTTCATTAGCAATTTGGCGGTTGTTTTTACTGCTTCTATGCGCACATCTTGCTGTTCACTTAGCAAATAATGATCTGTACATCTCCTGATAAAGGACATTAATGTATTATTCCATTCAAAATCAAATGAACCGAGAGTTCTTAATGCTAGAACTAATTTGGTCGCGTCGTGAGGTTCTGTTTGCAATGCTGTAGTGAAGATGTGTACTATCTGATGTTCGCCATTACTTGGAGCATAAGGCTTCTTCCGTAATATCAATGAGAGCATATTGAGAAGTCTATCTGTAATTTCTTTCTTTAATGAAGGCAAATTGTGACTTAGTTCTTTAAAACATGTGGTTAGGCGCGGACTGAGTCCTGTTGCACACATTGGATCGAGCAACTCTCTGATTTCATTTGCAACATTTTCTTTCATAGCAAACCCTAGCAATGTGACACAGTTGAAGAGAGGCGTATCTGCCCCGTTTCGTTTCTTAGGCGTTTCTTTCATTGGAAATGTTAGTTTGATAATTTCAATAATTCTTCCCAAATTCGGTTGTATGTCAGACTCTACTGCCACACATATTAACCCTAGTGTTGTAAAAGCCATAGCTTTCTCCTTTTCCCTCCCTCTTAGGAAAGTAATAAGGTGATTAATTGTTGATTTCAAGTGTTTTTTGGCAAAAGCGTTTTTGTTAAATGCTGCTAATCTAGGGATCATTAGCAGAAGCATCTGGTGCACAATATGTGATCTTGATATCTGTTGAGCCATTACATCTGCAATAATTTGTAATTAATTGAACTAACTTTATCGAAAATCTAATATAGTATTACAAGATTATTTACAATTTCATTAAATTATAATATATGCATCAATATAAAAATTTTAGGACTTAGAAATATATGACTTAAATAAATGTGTCTATCTACATAAGTTTTTTACTAAATACATAATAATTATAGTACCTACGGCAATATTTATATAGCAGATATAGCAGAAAACTATTATTAATATTTGTTTTAGATAAAAGATATCCAAAACAGTTGAACTGAATTTAACAATACTTACGCTGGCTGATAGCTATGACAAAAGAAATAACTTATACTTTTAAACAGAAATGCATCATCAGTAATTGAAATATAATGATTACAAACAAAAATAATGCACTTGGCACAACTATAAAAGATATTCTTAACTTAAATAAGTACTCACCAGAACATATTTTCTCATATTTCTCTGTCACTAACTTCTTACAAATACCAGATTCATATATTGAAGCATGTTGCGTTTTGTCATCAGAGCCATGTTGTGAGGACCAGTAGCCGTGTATCTTTGATTGTAACGATGTTATATCGTCTGTGATGTCTTGTTCAGAGTCTAGTTTCTGCATAAGTGTTGTATACCTCTTTTCCCAAGCAGCATTTGAACATCTAAGGAGTTCATTTAATATAATCAATGCTCCATGGACATGGTCATCTCTGTTTAATCCCCTATCTCTTCCTGCCTGATCTGAGAAGGAAGTGACTGCTTCCTCATAGCACTGAATGTACCAATGGGCCTTGTTGCTCTGTTCTGGCATTTCTCTTTGAGCCGTCAGCACCAATGCCGCCCTCAATGCTTTAGCTGCTGCTTCTCTTATCTGATCTTTCGGATCTCTCAAAGCAATCATAATATGGTTGAAAAATCCATTAATTTGTTGATAAAAGTATGATGGCATCGCTATGGCAAGTTCTCTCAGTATAAACACAGCAGACAGTCTTTTCCCCTCATTTCTTTCTTCCGCAAGCCAGTCATAGGCTCTTTTGATTTCATTTTCTACATACTCTCCTCTTTTAATGCCTAGAGTTGTTGCTAGCCGTCCCATAGTCTTGGCCCCAAGTTCTAGCAAACTAGCATCAGTAGATGGGAACACATTGCTCAAGTAGTTCGCATATCTCAAAACTCTAGTTTTGTTAGTTTCAGTATCACCTCCTGTCAGGCATACTGAAATGAATACAGGACATATACATTAATGATGATTTATCAGTGATTTTACCAAATGAATTTCTTATTTTAGGACATACCGATAACTAAAATGCCAGCTTTTTTCTCATTATTATCGTTGCTACACGTTAACGAGTGAATTTGTTGGTTGAATTCATCAAGAATTTGAGTTTGAATTTCAGGACTCAATTCTCGTAGTTCTGACTTCGCAAAATGCAGTAATTCACGTAGTGCTTTATGTCGAGCCTCAGAATGTCGTAGCTTCAGTCCAGACACCATATCACTCACTTGATAAGACATTTTAATGGTTTAATACAATTATTAATTCAATTAATTTTCTCAAAATACTTTCATGACCTCTATAACTCTAATGCATGATAGTCCAATGAACTATTATTTTTATATTAGTCGTATGTATGCTTTACAGACACAAAATTTTAAAAAAGACATTGATTAAACATAAAATTATGTTTATTCATTGTTTTTGCAAATAATAAAAACAATTCCAGATGTAAACAACAGACAGACCGACCAGGCAGACATGTGTGCGGCCATTGACCAGATTTCGTTCAAAAAAATAATAAACTGATTATTATAATCTGTCACCTTGATAAGTTTTTACCAAAGCCTAGATATTAATCATACAATTTATTGTAATTAACTTGATTTTGTAGTTATTTTGATTCTTAAATCCTTTCTTTAACCAGGAAGTGGTTGTTTTTACAAAAAATAGCATTAGAACTTTTGGTTTCTGAACGATTTATTCCATAATTTTATGTGTATGCAGGAGGTAGATAGTACGCTATAATCCATGGTTATATGTGAACCAACCTTTAAAATTATTATTCATCAGGGTAATAAGTTTGAGTTTGAGTTTGAAAACAATTTAAATTAAATTGTGTCTAACTAGCAGCGCCCCGCGGTTTCACCCACGTAGTTCCCGTTTCCGTGGGAATTTCGGGATAAAAAGTATCCTATGTTCTTTCCCGGACCATAAGCTACCCTTGTACCAAATTTCGAGTCAATAGGTTCAGTAGTTTAGCCGTGAAAAGGTAACAGACAGACAGACAAACAGACAGACAAACGGACAGACAGACAGACAGAGTTACTTTCGCATTTATAATATTAGTTAGGATTAGGACTAGTTAGGATAGTTAGGATTAGGATTAGGATTAAGACCGTTTGGTTCTTCTATGTATCTAATGAGATCAAAGTGTGTAAAAAGTTTACCAATAAAAATTATACCCGTAATACCTTCCATATTTCGTGTAAACTTTTATGGGAATTATATGTTTACACTTTGATGATCGGAATCAAATCTATCAATTGATTTATTGAGAGCATATATCTCATAATATCATTGACAAACTTAGTTGAAATTATCTTTTTCCTACAAGTAGTTCAAGTAAATTTACTAAGAATTAGGTAACAAAATAATTTATTTGTTTATAATTTTTTACACATAACTTATTTTTACACTACATTTAAATTAAATTAAATAGGAATATGAACGAGGGCGATTTTGATTTCGATTGATTGAGCGAAGATTGAGATTGATTAAAAGAACGATGATGACGCGATTATTTTCATTTTCTCGTCTCGTCATGAGCGAAGCGACAAATGTCAAACAGCTGAGCGAGGTGACTGACTTGCCGTTTGTATGGCTTGTTTTTTCTTGTTCAGAAAATTGAGATTAATTTGAAGAAATTGTGGATTGAGAGACATTGCTCTTTTGTAACTATAAATCTTTAAATATGAGTGAATTAAGTCCAGAAGAGGTAAGTTAATATTTGGTTTCGTAAGTGAATAGTGCGTGCGTATATCCAATCTAATTTCGTAACAAAACAAAGCATATTATGCTCTATGCTAGTGCGCATATAAAGTGTTTACACGTGGAGATAGGTATTGTGATTATATTTTCTAGATACGGAGACGACGTTTGGCAAGATTGGCTGCGTTAAGCGGAACAGGATCAGCTCCGATACCAGCCAGTCCGCCTGCTACTCCTGGGGTCTCGATACCTTCTCCCGATGCCCAGCCCCTACAACAGCCATCCCGCCTGTCCCCCGCCTCACTTCCGCGCAGCTCCACAGAACCAAACACTCCTGATGCATCCAATACAAACAAAGAACCCAGTTACTCAGACGGTGTTAGTAAAAGTGAAGATCAGGCGAAAATACCACCTGATAGTTTAATTGTGACGGAAAAAACGGACAATAACTTGTTAGATGAAATGCCTGATACAAAGATGACAGATTTGTCTCAAACTAGACAGTATAACAGTTTTGATTCAATGGGTGAAGAGACATTGTTAAGTTGTGGTTCGGTTAGAGTGGGCAGTTTGCCTCAGTCGACAATACCGGGGTCTGAGGGGTCGTCGACGCGCGAGGACAGCACGTCGCGTTCAATATCCCCAACACAATTTGCTGAGCCTTCCCCTGTCAGGCCGAGGGTAGCCAGTGCATCACCCAGCTGCTCAAGGCGCTCCATATCAATGGATGTGGATGATGTATCAGAAAAGAATTCACAATCTGAAGTACAACAAGAACCTATGGAGGTTTGATTTTTATTAAAAAAAATTTTATTGAACATTTCCCAAATAATTTAGTAATATAACAAAATCTTTTGTGAATCATCTATTTTAGGTTGAAGATGACTCAATAGCATCTCCAGCAAGAAAAATCCAAAGATCACGGACAGTGAGTTGTACAGACTTGACAGAGGATCAAATGCGGCATATTGTGGCTCGAATTCTTCAGGTTTCATGGTCAGAGGATAGTGCAGGTAACTAAATTAGATTGATATAAACATTTTCTTTGTTTGGAGTAAAGAATACATAATTATCTTTGTGTCTTTGTTTGGTTTAGGAGGAATATTTGTACCATCAGTGGCAGCTTCCTTACTGGACAATCCTAAATTAAGTTTAGACGAAATGACTTCAGAAGCTCTGATGGACGTTATGTCTCAAATAGCAGACGGAAACGATCCACTCAGTCAAAAATTAGTGGCCGTTTACGAAACTTCAAAGAAACTCATTGAGGACTGCGGAGAAGACTTATTAACAAGCGGAGCCATGAGCACAGAACCCGAGGCAGAAAAAACGGACTGCCCTGCTCCATCCCTACCTATTGCCGAAGCGATTCCGACGCAAGGCCTGGCCGTCAGCTACCTGATGAAGTTCTACAACAACATCAACCTGTACGAGAGGGAGAATCCAAAGAAGAGTTCGGAGCCGCCGTTGAGCGAGCTGCTCGTGAGCCTGAGGGGCGTCATCGTGAACCACCTGGTGCTGGTGCTGCTCGGCAAGTTCGACCTGGAGAAGTGCCGCAAGTCGCCGCTGTTGCCCTACATCCTCATCGGGAACGCGCCCACCGGGCTCGTGCCCGAGCTGCTGCTCGCCACGTATGAGGACCGCGACGTGTTCGACGAGGTATGTATGTGGGCGGGGACGGCGGGCGGGGCGCGGGGCGCGGGGCGGGTAGTGCAGCGTGGCGTGGTGCAGGTGTTCGTGCCGCTGGTGCTGGGCGTGCGCGAGGAGATGCGCGTGTGCGTGTCGCCGGGCGTGGGGCGCGGCGCGGGCGCGGCGCTGCGCGCGCTGCGGGCGCTGTGCGACGTGCGCGGCGGCGCGCGGCTGGCGCGGCGGCCGCTGGCCGAGCTGCTGGCGCGCCTGCCCAGCCTGTGCCCGCCGCCGCTCACCACCGCGCCCGGACGGGAGATCGCCAGGGTCTCCTTCCTCGGACCTTTCTTTGGGGTCGGTATAAACGATTGTTATATTTTGAGTTTCAATTTAAAGGATTCCCTTTGTATTATAATTTGATGCGGTGCAGATTTCCCTGTTCGCGGAGGAGAACCCGCGGCTGGCGGAGCGGCTGTTCACGACGGGCTCGGGCGACCGCAGCCTGGCGTTCGCGCTGCAGCGCGAGGTGGAGGCGAGCCGCAACACGCTGCACACCATCTGCCACAACATCCTGCTGTGTCCGGAGGCGCGGGAACCCTTCCTTCAGTATTTCGCCGCCATCCTGCAGAGGAATGAACGACGTGCACAACTGCAGACCGACGAGAGGTCGCTGGCCGGTGAGTTCCTAGCAGACTTCCGAATTTTGAAATCTTTAAAGCTCTGAAATTGGTTGCTCTCCATTAAATATTCATTGTTTATGCAGGTACCTACATATGTACGTCATCTCGCTTAAATCCTTATGCACATAAATTTTAATAATATACCTAACTCTGGGATGTAGAACGGATGCAATAACAAGAAATCCGAAAAACATTATGCATACAATATACTTCTGTTCACATTATTTTATACGATTCTTTGTATTTATATAATATCTCGAGACGAATCATTTGGCATGTGAAGTAGGCTGAAATGTAATGATGAACTGCCTTGTGTAGACCTGCGTCGCGTAACCGACTAATGTCAAGCATTGATTTAGCTGTTACACTACTAAAGTGTAATTACTAACTAAAATAGATCGTTGATTTTGTTTGAAAATGTCGCTCACCTCGTCTAATAGACGAAATTACTTTGGCCAGATTCCAATTCATTCACTTTTCGAGTTTGAATTTGAATATTTACGCGTTACAAGTATTTATGTTTACGAGTTCCGCGATGAAAACACCAAGATGCGACAAACAATGTTGAAACAAACAAGATTATTTATCCTCATTGTTTAAACCATCTCATAAACGGCAACCGGGGACATTAACATACATAAACTTTATAATTTGTTTCTGAATTCGACGTACCGATACGTCTGCGCACTCCGCTGACGTTTTTAAGAAATTTATTGCCTTTATTTACATCGCATTTGTTTGCTTCTTATAGTTTGTTAAAAATAACGCTTTATTTCAAAAGTTTTACAACCCATTCAGCACCCAAAAGTTATTCGTCAAATACTAAACAAGCTCATTAATTAAAAAGCTTCATAAGAAAATGTCATCATAAAATCAACAATATCCATAATGTGATTACATCTAGTGTTAGAACTATAAAAAAGGCGCACCGGGCCTCCGAAACTATGGATCGATTTAGATGAAATTTGAAAAACCTGGAATAGAACACGAGATTTACACGGGTAAAATCGCTAAGCATTGCGCGTTAACATAAGCAAGAACAATAAGTGTGCGAAACACTATAATAAATGGCCTTCACAGACAGGTGAACAACAACGAGTTCCTTTTTTTTCTTTTAACGTATGAAACCCTAAAAATATTACCCTAATGTTCAGCATAATGCTAAGGGAGCCGGGTCTAACAAAATCTCTTATTAAGACAGTGCACTTCTTGATATGGCCGGGTGGATCCTTTACTCCTATCGTATCCGATGATTGTGTAGTTACGCTTACGGTAGTTACAATTCACGACCTCGATGGCAGAGTGGTCGATTCCCGTGCGGGGTGAATATTTGTTTGAACCACAAATGTTTGTCTCGGTCTGGGTGTGTGTGTGCGTATAGTTCCTGATACCCTAGATACAAGTCTCGAACTTAGTTAGGGGTGAGTTACTATAATGAGATGATGTAGTGAATGATTATGTTATGTTAAACTACACCATTATGTGCAGGTGACGGCTTCATGTTGAACGTGTGCTCGGTACTCCAACTGCTGTCCGTTCGTATCAAGTTGGAGCGAGTGTACCCGCTGTACACGTTCCAGCCCAACACGTGGCTCAATATCAAGGATGAAACGAGGCTCTACTACACTGCACATGAGGCACAGGAGTGGTTTGATGAGCTTTGTGAGTATTTGTTGTTGTATATTTTTAAGGAAATTAGAAGCAAACTAGCAAGAGACGGGTCACCAGATGGTAAGTATAACCAGGCGTTCATGGACACTTTCAAGAGTCAAATTGCCAGTCTAGAACATAACAGTAAGTAGTTACTCGAGTTAAAACTTTTTGTGAGAGGTGGTACTTTCCCAAAGCTGAGATAAAAGCAATTTTGCTCGACCACAAAGTTATTTATATTTTATCTTTGTCATTCGACAATTTAACCTCGGTTTAATAGAATTGCAATGCAAGCTATCCAGATTAAAATTGTAAATAACCGATGTCGACCTCGGCTCGTGTGACATTGATTGAACACGTCTGATTCCTCTTGTTTCGAATTAAACTTTTGACCTCATTTCGTCCTTAGTATTCCGAACAAGAATGGAACTGTAATTTAATCCTGATAAATAAAATTATAAAGTTTGACGTTAGATTGTTATTTTATTATTAACTAATTTTTGTTTTTACAAATTTTACAGATTTATTTTTTAGTCTCTTTTAGATCTGCATTCCCTAAATAAAGGAAACTGTCACCTTCCAATTCATACGAACTTTAAAAATTGTGACAAAGAAATCAACATGGTGTTTGTTGTTTCTGTAGGCAAAGCTCAAAAGCACCAGTGGCCCGAGGCTAAGTTCCAGACCGTGTGTTGGTTCCTGACGCTGCACATGCATCACGTGGCGCTCATACCGGCGCTGCACACGCACCAAAGGCGCATTCGGTAAGTTATGGTACATATTTATGGTGACTCTACATTAGGGTTGTGAAGTGTCTTCATAAAGGCTTGAACGTGAGTGTAGCTAGATGGTCTAAAAGGGTTATCGTACGCATGATTACGGCGCTGACATGAAAATGCATCACATACGGCGAAGATAATATAATATCTCAAGATATCTTTATATAAAATATAACGGTATCTTCTCCATGTTTAACTTATTGTAGAGTCGCCTTTAGGGTGTCATGATCATGATACAGCTGCTATTATTTAAATAATTAACTAAAAATGTATTTTATCAGTGCATTCCGAGACTTGCAAAAAGTTATTGAAGAGTTAATGGCCGCCGAGCCACAGTGGCGAAACAGTTACTCCGCGCTGCGGAACAGGGAACTCCTGCGCAGGTGGAGGCGACAAATCAAACGTCTACACAGGTAAATTATCGAAATTAAGTCATATTTAGTATAGCTAGATAGACTTTTAGAGTTTCAACATGCTCTTGGTCTCATAATGCCGTAAAGTTACAAGGAGGCTGTCAATATAGAGGGCTATTCATAACTGAAATTAGTATATTGATTCAAGTTCTAAATATTATATTTTGGTTTCGTGTGCATAACCTATAATGACCGGTATGTGTAAGTACATGGATCAAGACTGCGTATTCGACATATAATACGGTACCTTACAATTTTAATGTGTGTGTGAGTGAATTACGTCCGGAGGTCTGTTCCGAGATAGACTGCGACGTGTACCGCGTTAGCTTTGTGACGTCCAGTACTTGTTGGAAGCCTGCCCTGACTGAGTGATGGTGTGTGGCAGGTCGAAGCAGTGCGCGGAGACAGCCCTACTAGACGGCGAGCTGATGCGTCGCGGGCTGCAGTTCTACGCGTCCGTGTGCGCGCTGCTGTCGGCGCAGCTGGACGCGGCGCTCGTCGCCTCCACGTCGCCCGCCGCCGCCGCCTTCCGCGCCACGCCCGAGTGGTACGTCGAGGACATCGCCGAGTTCATGCTCTTCGCTGTGCAGTGAGTATTACTGACATTTACGGCACATCATTTGCAAAGGCAGATCCCGAAAGCGGTCTTGAACCCTCCCATGGGCTGATATTACTTCGAATCCATTAGCCGACATCGACTCCCCCGAAAGGTTTGCAATGACTAGACCGACATGTACCTATGTTACCATACCCAGATTTAAAAGCTGGATACGCACTTGCTAGTTGGCGGTATGGAGTCCCATGTCAATCAATACCTTGAACAGGAACGCGATCCAATTGAGCCACAATCGAGCTTAACTTATAAGTAACTTCTGGTAACTTCTTATATCTTTCCCGTCTTGTTCCAGATACGTGCCCCAAATAGTGGCGGACTTCATCGAGGACCCCATCATCATGTGGCTGCTGAACGCGGTGTGCAACTCGCACCTCATCAAGAACCCCTACCTCGTCGCCAAGATCGTCGAAGTGCTGTTCGTCATCAACCTCTCCGTGCCTCTCAAGCTAAAGAACGTCTACGAGAAGTTCATGGACCATCCGATGTCGCAAACGTCCCTGCCAAGCGCGCTCATGAAGTTCTACACGGACATTGAGACGACCGGACAGAGCACGGAGTTCTACGACAAATTCACTATAAGATTCCATATCAGTATCATTTTGAAGGGCATGTGGGAGCGGCCTATACATAAACAGGTGAGACGTCTATTTAGTCTTGGCTTCCGAACATCATTATCAGCTCATATAATGTCCCCACCGAGGGGCACGAGCCTACCCTGAATTAGGGTGATTAGGCTTCCGAACAATATTTGTAATTTTGTACTCTATTATTATAATTTAATTTTAACTGGTTTTCAAATAAATGAAAATTAAACCAACAATATCGTGATTGTTTTCAGGCGATAGTGAAGGAGTCCCGTTCCGGACGGCAGTTCGTAAAGTTCATCAACATGCTTATGAACGACACCACGTTTCTACTCGACGAGTGTCTTACGGTAATTAGTCATTTTAGTTAGATGACTGTTATAATATAAGTAATATCTAAATGGCGTAGTTGGTCGCGATGTCTTCTTGGCCAAAGGTAGTTGCGCTTTAATTCCTGCTCAAGATAAACTTTGTGTTCGTTTTCGTTTGGATGTTTCGTGAGTAATTATGTTTATCCCACGGCCGGTATCTACAAGTTCTGCTTAGTTCGTGACCCGATAGTGATGTAATGTATTGTTTATTTCCCCGTTGCAGTACCTGAAGCGCATCCACGAGGCGCAGGAGGGCTCGTCGAGCGGCGGCGAGGCGCGCTCGCGGGCGCTGGCGCAGGACGAGCGACAGTGCCGCTCCTACCTCACGCTCGCACGGTACGCAACCACATACTACAACATTACACTCAAATATACCTACATTTTAGTCGAGTGTCAATTCTCAAACAATTTTATGTGATAATATCTAAAGTGATAAATATTATTTTTTTTACCCAATTTTATTGTCATATTATATGCGGAATATTGGTCGACTTTATACACAATTATGCGAATCACTATGAACCTGTCCTTATATATGCTTAGATCCTTAAAACTACGCAACGGATTTTGATGCGTTTGTTTTAATAGATAAAGTGATTCAGTGGGAAGGTTTTTAGTATAATTTTATCCCCATATTCCTACGGGAACGGCAACTACGCGGGTGAAACCGCGGGGCACCGATAGTTATGTATAAAGTCGACAAACCCGCACTTGGCCAGCTTGGTATACTCTTGAGTCTAGTCTAATCGCCCTACTTCATTGTAGACTGGAGCCCCTCGATTTACATTTAAACCTAATAATGTAACCTTGTTACATAACATTACCCCGTTCGAAACTAAATGCTATATATTATATTATTCCAGGGAGACGGTGGACATGCTGCAGTATCTGACGGTGGAGGTCAAGGAGCCGTTCCTGCGCGCGGAGCTGGTGGACCGGCTCGCCTCCATGCTCAACTTCAACCTGCAGCAGCTCTGCGGGCCCAAGTGCAAGAATCTCAAGGTAATGTTACATTTTCAATATTTATTTCAACTAAAACTGAAAGCAGAATTTGCACTTCATTGAGAACCAAACTGAAAATTGATTATTCTTACTAATATTATAAAGAGACGGTTTTTTTGTTTGAACATAACATACTAATCTTAGGCACATCTATTCTGAATGAAAACCAGAATAATAATTCGCTAATTTCAGTTCTAGTCAAAGATCCGTTTTTTTTTAAATAATCTTTAGGAAAACTGTATGTTGAACAGATGGATACACATGGTTCACAACACACAAATGAATATAATCGTCATAACTATCATCAATTTCAAAAACTTTACAAATAACGTAAATATTTTGTTCCTAGGTCCGCAGACCCGAAAAGTACGGATGGGAACCTCGACGGCTACTTAGTCAGCTGGTCGACATCTACCTACATTTGGACTCGCCGCAATTCCACGCCGCACTCGCCGCTGACGAGGTACATTTATTCCTATTCTACTTTGACTCTTATATTGTTATAATGGGGAGCTACTAGTTTTTAATATGTTAATTGTAATTGTTTTTTAATATGTCATTATTATTTTACTTGTGTATTGCTGTGCCCTTGCAGGGTTCATGTTTTTAATACTTCCCTGGTATTTATAAGGTCTGCCTATACCCAAAAACATGTACGCAATAAATGAATAAATAAATAAATATAAGTTAATATTGTAAAGAGGCAGACTTTGTTAGATTGTTTTGAACGCGCTAATCTCATGTATTATTCCTCATACTATAATCGTAAGTGGGCTATTAGACATCTCTAATTTGGGTGGGTAATTTATGTGTTACATACACACTATTTTTAAAAATATTTTGAATTGTATAAACCCTAATTTAAAATTAACTTCCTGTAGAGCTCAGAACACCTAGTAAGATATGATAAATCGATAAATTGTCATACTTGTTTTGGTTTATTACAGAGGTCATTCCGCAAAGAATTATTTGAGGAGGCCGCCGTACGCTTGGCTAAGTCGTGCATCAAGACGCCCAGCGAGATTGAACGCTTCAAGTCTCTCGCCGATAATGCATATCAAATTGCTGGTAATTAATATTTGATTCGATATTATACGAATAAATAAGTCAATTTATTATTTAGTTATGTAAGGACATTCAGTGAAAGTTACATTGTATGTATCTTAAGAGTACTACTTAATTATCTAAGGGCCGATTTTTCCATCGCCAGATAACTTTTATTCGACGAATAAAATTGACGTTTGACAGATTTTGTATGAAAAGTGTCAAAATTTCAAAGTTATTCGTCAAATAAAGTTATCTGGCGATGGAAAAATTGGCCCTAAGTCACATTATATGTATGTTAAGAGTACTTTATTGTCTTTGCCTTTGTTTTGCAAATAACTGAAGTTATATTTATGTTAAACTGCTTCGTTTATTTCAGTATCAAATCAGCAAAAAAGCGACGAATTCGCAGACGCCCCAGAAGAGTTTCGGGATCCGCTTATGGATACATTGATGACTGATCCCGTGTTGCTGCCTTCAGGAAAGGTAATGTTCATTGTTCAATTATTATGTTGAAAGTCCTAAGCTTGTAGCGTTGGTGTAGCAAATGCTACTCCCTACACCGATATTTTACTATAAAATTCTACAGTACTATCAAATGTACAACATTTGTAATTACGTTTTGGAAAAATGTAAAAAAAATGCTTTCCTTATTTCTTACCATTATGTAGTAATTTCATTTTCATTGTATTTCAGATAATGGACCGATCAGTGATCCTGCGTCACTTGCTAAACAGTGCCACAGATCCATTCAACAGACAACCACTCAGTGAGGATCAACTGCGTCCAGGTAAATAATACAACTAGATTACTAGAAAAATATTATATTTTAATATTGTCTGACTGGCAGTAATCATATAAAATAAGTAAAAAACTACACATATAACACACAAATAAATAACAAACATACCTTAACCATTTATCTGTAAATATTAACATAAGAAAATGTTAAGTAATATGTACACAACCTTGATCTTTGCGGAGCACAAATGATAATTATAATACCTATTATTACGTTATGTATCCATTCGTTGTTTGAGTTAACTTTCATCAGTATTTTATATAGGTATAGAAACAATCATAGGCATTTTCAAAACCAACTTTCATCACAATTTTATCAATGGTTTAGGAGTGCATAGAGGACAAATATACAAATATTGTTTGACATTTATTTATATACATTTTTTGTTTGTTTCAGCGAACGAGTTAAAAGAGCGCATATTAAAATGGCAGCGTGAGAAGAACCCGACTTCGTAAAGTCAACAGCCAACACACAAGTCTGATTGTACATAACTAACATATAAAGACTCGGCTGGATGTTTCCGCCTCTACACACATAGATCGAAGGACTATTGTCCGGATGCATGAATGTGAGATTATTCCATGTATGTAGTCATGTGAGGATGTATCACAGAGTTCCATATTATGAGTAGCGATTAGTGTTTCATCATTGAAACTCAACTATTTTAAAGACGATTTTGTAGATGGTATATTATATTCAGACCTTAATGTGTGATGTCATAACAGAGGTTCCACGCTAATAATGCCCCACCTTTGCATAATATACATTGCAAAAGACTTTGATAAGTGATCTTCAACCATACATTATTTAGCAAATGTGTATCTCATTAAATTACCTTTTTAATATTGGATATATTGAATAAATGATCTGAAACATGCATTTAATGTTTCTGTAAATCATCACACTGTAAATGTATAGGCCTAAATCATTATAACATGACTTTTCGAGGTGCTTGTACTGTTCGACTGATATTTACGTCGGCAGAGCACAAGCACAATGTTAATTTAGAGTGAGGAATTATCTTCATGCATTTTATAGAGTATCTAATATGGATAATTGCATGCAAGTAATATTACGATTTTAATTAATTAAATAGTATTGAGCCACATTAGTATAACTAATGAGTTAACATTAGCCACTTTTGAAATACATCAAAACATTTCTCTATTAAACATTAATTAAAATGAATTTTATTTTTTGTGCAAATTAATTTAGGAAAATTTATTTAATTATTACAATAATATAATTTACTATTTGCATATAGTGATATTATGTTAGTTCTTTGTTAGTAAACATTTATGTTGTACAATATATCTTTACTTTATATCAATGTGATTTTGTTCCTTTATTATTAGATAACATAGTCAATTGAAATGGATTTTTATCATGAAACTAATTCAATAATTGGATTGTTCATCACTGTTGTATTAAACCAGTCATTATCAAGCCTTCTTAATTCGAAAACCAAAACTATTCTCGTATCACTGCCAAACATCATAACCGAGTAGAACAGGCATTCCTAAATTCAGTCCATTTCATAATTTGGTCTCACTTTGTATAATAATTTGACTTGTAATTTATCTTTATATAATGGATATTATATGCTAGAAGTATTTTATGTTGATGTCAATAAAAATAAATAATTTAATAATGCTGTTTTTTTTATCGTTATATTTTACAAGCACATTGGTTTATTACAATGGGTTCATATTTACAAATCATTCATTGAATTTCTGATTTGAAATTGACTTTGTAACTGCTTTTTGAATCTCATTATGAGAAATAGAGCAACAACATAATGTATAATTTATGAAGCGATTCGAGATAATAACTGTTTCATATTCTCATACAAATACCATCAATACTTGGTCAATTTCTACATCAAATTGTTTATACACATTATACTTAAAATATCTAATATTTACAGACCTCATTCCTAAAATACAATTACTAAACCCATACCTTTTAAATATCAAGAGATTTACAATCTTTATCATAGCACCAATTTGCATACTATAAATTGTAAGTTACATTCTGATCAGTAGATATTTATATAATCACATCTTAAAGTAGTTGTAAATAATAACATAGTTCCCCAATCACATACATTTACAGAGAACAGTAATTCAGGAGATCCAATATATTTAGAACCAGCCCTTTGAAGTTTCTTACACTGATTAGAGATCAATTTACATTGATTACACATTGGCATCTGTTCAAATGCTTTTATCGCAGTAAAAATGGTAGGCGAGATGCAAATAAACATGAAATCATATACAACATACCAAAATAGAAGTTAAGTCTAGCCGTTTGACGAGGAACATATCTCATTGTCTCAGGACTTCTGAACCTTTTCTCAATTTCAAATGCCCTCGGTAATGTTAGCATTGGCAATAGAAACCAAAATGAACATCTTGCAGATGCCACCACAAACATAATGTACGGAATGAACAAAAGGAATGCATACAACAAATAAGAAGCAGTTCTTCCAATCAGTATTGCTAAAGTCACTATTTCAGCTTTACTATCAGTTTCCAGATCTCTTGTATTGTTACTGTGCAGTATAGCCTCTGTGTTCAGTGCCAACGGAATGGCATAATAAATTATGGGCCACTCAACTCTACCTGTCTGAGCTAAAAAGGCAAAAACTACAGAAACAGGTCCAAATATAACTAAAACTAAAATATCTCCAAGAGCTATGTATTTCAAACCGATTCCACCAGTATACAAAAATGATGAAGAAAGTCCACCAAAATAAACTAATGCTAGATGTTCCATTCGAGCAGGAGACAATATCACTAATGGTACAAAACAAGCACATCCTGCCAAATAGAGAATAGCACCGAGTGATACAACTTCATCAACACTCAGTAAATGATCAACTAGAGTCCTATCATCAGATTTTCGATTGTCTATTCCCTTGACAAAGTCGAAGTAGGTATTGACGACATTGCCGGCGCCGTGAACTGGGATCACGGTGCACAGAGTGAGGAGCAGAGTGCACCAGCTGAAGCCGCTGTCTCCGGGGAGTCGGTATGCTAGTGCGGCACCAAGTAGGGTCGGTAACAGACTTCCGCTGAGTGACCAGGGCCGCAACGCCACCACGTACGTGCGCACCTTCATCAAGGGGCTTCGAGTCGATATCAACTTCTCTTTAGGTTGCTCCAGTAAATTTCCACTAACGGACTGCGAGTCCGGATCACACTTTTTCTTGTTTTCCATTGTAGAAAATTATTGTTACACAAGCGCACTCAACATTCTATGAAACAGTTTTTAATACTATTATTTTGTTTAGCACTCAAATATTAAAGACAGTTTGGTAATGGTAAATAATAGGTAAGTATATCATTATGTACCGTTAGAAATCCGAGATTCGAGGCTGTGATTTTTGTTGAACTCGATGATGACTTATGAATTAGAATAAACGATTAATAACATAATTGAAATGTTAAGTTTTAAGTTAAAATAAGTGTACAATTAATACATACATACATAATTTAATAAATTAATGAACGTATTTTTAAATTCATCGATTTTTTTTACTGCACTTTTTTTTTTTTTTTATAGTGTGGCACTTAGCTATGTCTGTGTGCCAATTTCAGGTAATAAAAGGTAGGGAAATATTTTTAACGGAAAATATCGGAGAGGAAAAGGAATTTTGTAAGGTTCAGGAAAGGATGTATTATATATTATTTTTAAGAAAAATAGATAGAATACTTATATATAAATAAACATACAATAACTAAATCTTTATATCATTTTTTAACATAAATGCAGATATCAAGTTATAATATTCAATGGGATTCATTACTAAACAAGAAACACAAGTAGGAAGAGAAACATTTTGGGAAACAAGAGAACGGAGAAAGGATGAACGATCATGACGGGAACAGGAGAAGAATATGTGATCCAAAGAGCCAACATCATCTCCACATTCGCAAAGGTTACTATCCACAATATGCAACTTAGCAAGGTGAGAAGGAGTACAAACGTGACCAAGCCGCATGCGAATTATCATGCTTGTAATTAGTTTAGAGCCTTTTATTTTAAAAAACCATGGTTTGACTGGGACTGAGGGCTGAATTGAGGCATAAACCTTGCCCTTTACTTGAGAGCTCTCACTCCAAAGAAGTTCCCAGGAGTGTCGAAGATAATCTTTAGGGAGGCTGACAAGATCATGGCAGAAATTTTTATAAGGGAATGTGTCACCATTCTGCACCGCTTGTTTGGCTAGTTGATCAGCTTTTTCGTTTCCTTGGATTCCAGAGTGACTTGGAATCCAAGCAAAGTGTACCGTGTAGTTTCTCTGTATACATTTGTGCAACTGTTTTCTTATGTCAAATACAATGGGGTAGAAGGGTTTCATTTTGAATGTAAACTTTTCAATGGTTTGTAACGCACTTCTAGAGTCACATAATATGAGGACATTTTTAAGTTTAGTAATTAAAACGTACTCTAATGCTTTGAGCAGACCAAAGCATTCACCAGTGAAAACTGATGTTTCAGGAGGAAGTTTTACCATCTGAATGACTTTATACTGAGAATGAAATATACCAACTCCCACACAGCTAGACCGGGTCTTTGATGAGTCCGTAAAGATATAATGAAAGTCTATCCAATTTTCGTCAACGGCAGCGTTAAATTTTATGTCAGCTCCTACATCACTTTTTTCTATCCCTAAATTATAATGCACTACAGGGGAGATAAGTAGGGGTTCAAATGTATTGCACTCAAATAAAGGAAGAGTAGGTGACCTATGTGTACTCGCTGGTATAGAATTAAACTTCCTGAAACTTTTAACTAAACACGGAATATCTTTGTGTCGCCAATAGGATGAAGTTTGAATAAAATAATCAAGTTTTATTAATTTTGAATGAAGCAAATGGTTAGAAAACTGCATCGATTTAAATAAAAATCGGTCAGATAGATATTGCCTTCTCAGGTGTAATGGAGGGTCACCTACTTCCACCTGTAAGGCATTTAACGGACTTGATTTCATGGCTCCAGAAATGATTCGGAGAGCTTTCGACTGTATGCTATCTAACTTTTCAAGACCCTTTCTGTTACCATCTTCAAGGAGGAATGTTCCGTAATCAAGTATGCTTCGGATTATTGCATTATAAAACAGTTTTAAACTAAAAGGGTGTGCCCCCCACCATACTCCAGAAAGACACCGCATCGCATTCAGTTGACGTTCGCATTTTTCAACTACAAAGTCAAAATGTTGTTTGCCAGAAAGTGTTTTATCTAAAATCAATCCTAGAAATTTAACATGATTTTTCACAGGAAGGTTTATGCTATTATAAGTAACTGTTGGAGAAGGAAAATTACGTTTTCTTGTAAAAACTACTACAGTACTTTTTTCTATTGAAAGACTTAACCCGTTATTTTGTAACCATTGCTGTAAAAGACTTAGGGAGGCGGTCAAAGCATCACATGCATCTGATATGTTATTGTGAGTAGTATAGATTAAAAGGTCATCAGCGTATTGTAAAACATCAGCAGATTTTTGTAGAGATGATTCTAGATCATAAGAATAAATGTTATAAAGCAAAGGTGACAATACTGACCCCTGTGGAAGGCCTTTGAACACTGTTCTTGTTATTTTCTTGTCACCGCAAAAGAGAGAAATAAATCTAACTGATAACAGATTTATGATAAACCGTATAATCAAGGTAGGGACGTTTAAATTAATTAGTTTGCGTTTAAGGACAGATATAAGAACATTATCATACGCACCTGTTATATCTAGAAAAGCGCCAACAACCGACTCGTTTTTTGAGAAAGCTATACGAAGGTCAGTGGTAAATACACTTAAACTGTCAGTTGTGCTTTTTCCTTTACGGAACCCGAACTGACTGCCTGCTAGTAATTGCTTGTTTTCTATATACCATTCTAAACGATTTTTAACTAGGTGTTCTGCAATTTTAGTAAGAACTGAAGATAGTGCAATAGGCCGGTATGATGATATATCATTTGAATTTTTATTTGGTTTGAGGATTGGTAAGATTTCTTGGGAACGCCAGGATTCTGGAATATTTCCAGAAACTAAAATGGAATTAATTATTTGTAGATAATATGATATTGTACTATCACTACAATGTGATAAGAACGAATATGGAATACCGTCTTCTCCTGGGGCAGAGTCTTTTAAGCATGTTAATACCCCTTTCAATTCGAGCAACGAAAAGGGAGAATTCAAAGATGAATGATTATCAATATTTAAAGGAATAGAGTTGGGGTAGATTTGATCATACTCTGGAGCTGATGCTGGAGCTAATTTGTCAAGAAAACTGTTACTAAGAGATGGAGGTAATTGTGTGAAGGAAGGTGTATCACTAAAGGCTTTTCTAAATCTCTTAATACTGCGCCAAACTTCTGACGGGCATGTGTTGGGTGATAAAGACATACAGAATGACCTCCACCCCTGAAGTTTCTTATCTCTCAGAAAAATCCGTGTATCTTTAATAATATCTCTAAGGTCGTCCAAATTTTTATCTGACATGTCCTCAGCATATTTTTTTTCAGCTTCCTTTCGCTTCCTAACTGCATCAGCACACGAAGAGTCCCACCATGGGGGCATAGGAATTTTATCGGAAGGAATCTTTTTAAGAGGGAAAACTTGATCTGCTACTTCTACTAGGCACATCGCTAAAGCTTTTGAGCAATCACTTTCTCCACCCTGAGTAATTTGTGGGAGCTCAGCAACTTTAGCATCAACAAGTGTTTTAAATTTAATCCAGTCTGCGTTTTCGATTCTATACTTTAATCTAGGAAGTCTTTTCGGTATTGTAATTGATTTTACTGAGGAAGTAATTACTAAAGGAAAGTGGTCACTTCCAAAGGTAGAAGAGTAACGGGACCAAGATAAGGATGAAGCCAATCCAGGGGAGCATATGGATAAATCCACAGCACTAGCACTTTCACCTGCATTAGTTCTACGAGTAGGTTCGCCATTATTTATAATACATAGATTATGATCGTCTATAATTTCTAATAGACGGATCCCCTCTCGTTTTGTCTCACCACTTCCCCAACACTGATGGTGACAGTTAAAATCGCCCATTACTAAAAATGGCCTACGAAGGGATGACAACATGTTGCTAAGTTCTTGTAGGGCATTGTTATTAGCAGTAGGAATGTAAGTGGAAACGTAAGTAATATTATCAACAATTATCCCAACAATATCAATATCGGAACATGAAAGGAGAGAAACACGGGAAAATGGGGTATTATTTTTTATCAATATGGCCACACCGCCATATCCGTCAGCTCTGTCATTGCGAATACAAACATAACCGGGGATAGCAAATAATTGATTATTTTTAATCCAAGTTTCAGATAATGCCACAATCTTTGGTTTAAATTTATTTAATAAGTAGATTAAGTCAGTTTTTTTAGGAATTACTGATCGGCAGTTCCATTGAATTATTGTGTCCATCTTTTTGGTTTTTATGTAATAATAAACTACTTATTTGCTCTACGTGGTACGGTTCAAAAGATGTATTTTTATTTAGTAACATTTTGATAAGGTTTATAATAACATCAACAACCTGCTCATTCTCGTTCTGTTTCATTTTCATTTCGGAATGTTCTTTGGATAAAGCACACCCATTTGCCAACGATGGAGGTTGAAACTCCCTAAGAAGGGCGTTATGAGCTGCTCTGTCATAACCTTGTGCTGACTTGGGAGGAGCACGGGGTTTAAGAAAGACTGTCTTTTTATATGATGAAGTTGTGGGTACAGGTTGTGAGCTGAAGTATGAATTATTATTGGTGTGAGTATCATGAGATGTAACAGAAGTGAGAACATTAGCATAGGATTTTGAAATGGCTGGGTGCATTTTGCTCGCTTCCGCATATGAAACACAGGAATGAGCCATAGTGTGTTTAATGTTTTTTTGCCTCTGAAACTCAGGACAAGTCTTATCTGTAGCGTAATGAAATCCAGAACAATTAACACAAGATGCAGAATCCTCTTCCAGTAAACAAGTTTCACCTGAGTGATTTTGACCACATTTAAAACATCTCGGGACAGCTGCTCTGCATTGATTTTTGGTGTGGCCAAAACGGCAACAACGGAAACATTGTATAGTGGGATATATATAAGTTTCTACTGATAGTGCATTATAACACATATAAATTCTTTTCGGTAGAGTTTGGCCATCAAACGTTATAACTACTGTTTGGGAGGGTTTCCAGGTATAGGATCCATTAACTTGAACTTTGTAATTAAGACGTCTAACTTTCAATATTTTGCTTATGGGAGTTGATATACTTTCAGTAATTTCTTCCTCACTCCATTCAGATGGGATACCCCGGACCAAACCCATACGTGTGACATTAAAAGTGGGTAGAAATGCTTTAAATTTATTCAGAGACAATAATTCACTATTGATAAATACGTTAGCAGCCACAGGTTTTGTAAAAGCTACAACACACTTATTCCTACCAATTTTCTTGACACTGCCGGGAACAATATTCATAAATTTGTTATTTTTAAGGAAATTTCCAAACGCAATAGGGTGAAGAATTGTGCCACTGTTTTCAGTACTGGTAATACGCTGAACATGAACTATGTAAGGCCCTGTATCGGAGGCCTGGTACTCCTTCCTACCTACACTAACTGGTTGGGAAGTTTGATCTGACTGTAATGTATGACAAACAGAAATTTCAGAGGGTTGGGAATGTGGAACTGGTGTATCATTATTTATTAAAGAGTCAGATTTAATTTTATAACGCCTTTTACGTGAGGCCCTGACTTTACCTGAGGCAGATGCATCAGTTTCCCTTCCACTTGCTGTGGCTATAGACCCATCAGTGTCCATACCACTCATGTCTAAATTAGATGTTGATATGGTAACATAATTACCTACAGGGGGACTTAAGCCAGGGCCTAAATCCCCCACATCTGCTATAGGCGGGTCGTTCATACGACCCTCAAATAGACTTCAACTATGCTACGAATATTTACAAAAACTAACCTAAAATCAGGAAAAATTTACACAAATATAATATAAGATACACTACAAAGAAAATATATTTACATAGGAGCCTCAACTTAACCAATTATCTACTTAAAATTAAATTATGAAAAATTGCCAAGAAAAAATACACCCGGTCAAACCGAAATTTCCCGCGCTTTTTCTTTACTGCACTTCCTGGCCTGCCAGTGCAAGTTAGGAATGTGAAAAAATTATCGATTATGGAAATAATCGATTAAAAATCGATTGTTTTAAAGTAAAAATCGATTTTAATACGTGATTTTTTTTTTATTAATAATCGATTAGTAATCGATTTTTTATAATCATGCAATAAATGCACTCCGACATTACGTTTGGTCTTCTAGCTCGGAGCCCGGAACGCAAACTGCCAAAGAATACTATCATAGCTCCATACATTAACGCCATCTGTGCATCTATGATGGCTTAAGGAATTAAGCTTGTACATAGCTGCGCCTCTAATAGGATTAAAAGAAGACGCTTTAGATCCTGGAAAAGCTATGAGGGAGCTTATCCCAAACTCACACATTTGGCGTGTAAGCACCTATTGGTACCGGCTTCTTCGGCTCCAGCAGAGAGATTGTTCTCGAAAGCTGGCGCCATATTAACAAAGACCAGGAGCCGAATATTATCCAACGCTTACCTAAGCTGTTATTTCTGAACTCGTTGCCTACGGATTTCTAGTTTTTTTTATTTGAATAATTTGATTTTGTTGATTTATTTTAATTTGAACATTTTATGATTTGATTATTCTAAAACTTTAATTTGTGTTGATTTTATAAGAACTTACTATTTCAGTACGAATATCTAGTTTTTTCTTATTTGAATAATTTAATTTTGTTGATTTATGTTGAGTTATGTTTAAATTTGAGTTATGTTGATATGTGAAAAAAAATTAATTGTTTTAAAACTTTATTTTGTGTTGATTGTATAAGAACTTACTGTTTCTGTTGTTTATTTTTAATGAATAAATCTATTGATATAATGTATATGGCGTTTATTTTGAAATTAATTGAAAAATAAGGAAAAAACTATTTATATAATAAAATCGATTATTTTCTTAAGAAAATTCGATTATTTATTAATCGATTTTTCATCCTTAAAAAAAACCGATTAATTAAAAATCGATTTTTTATCATCTACAATGTCACATCCCTAGTGCAAGTGCAAGTTGATTTGACAATAGTTGACAAGTGACATATGATACGACAATAAAGTAATGTCACTGGAAGAATTACAAAGACCGGCATTAAAATTGAAAACCGCGCATTTGAAATTGAACTATGGGAGTAGGGGACGCTTCAGATTAATTAATTTTCTTGGACTTTTCATCCCAATATTTCCACGGGATAAGGTTCCACGCAGGTAAAACCGCGGGGCACAGCTAGTTACCTTTATATCTTGGCCGCGTTTTGCGCCCATTTTTTTAGAAAATACACCTGTGCGAGTGGAGGCAGAGCTGCAAAATAATCCCTTAGTTTATTCCCTTTTTTGTCGGTTACATTTAGCCTATGTATTAAATGTGGAGAAAGGTAATATAAGATTTAATACATATTGTAGAGGTCTAAAATCCAGAAAACCAATATCAACTGAAAACAACTCGTAAAAAGTAATCAATTAAGCTTTCAATTAAGATACTTACTGGCGCCAAATTTAATCCAAATAAGTAAGTTACTTAGGAGACAATTTATCACATTTGTGTTTCAGCTTTCATTTAGGTTGGGAGTCAGTCAGATAAGTACTTTATTGAGATGATGTAGTGAATGATTATGTTAAGTAAGTAAGTACTTATGTTATTTTAGAGAAAGTGTATGGCTCATGGGCCAGACCAGACAGAGAGCGGTTGCGCGTTCTAGGTTTTTGTATTAAAAGGTACTTATTATTACTTACTTAACTTACCTACACAGGACCACGCACAGCACAGGAATTTATTTACACAGGAAGCATGGTATGGTACTGACCGCGTCGACCACAAGAGAGGTAGATAGTTCTGTCTTCCGTGGCGTCGACACGAGATCATCACGAGATTCTCTCTTGTACATTTCAAAATGGGACGTCATGACGTCATACTTAAGAGTGCGTCATGTTTGTCCAAAATTATCAAAATGCATGGTATCATGAGGCAGCGTATGGATTTTCGTTTCCATAATTACATTTTGCACAGTAAGTGTTCTTGGAAAAGGTCTTATTAGATAGGGTTTCGAACCGAAATTGCAAAGTACAATCATGGCTAAGTAGCAATGATCAACTTATTACTTAAGTACTTACCTGTATATTTATAAGTAGCTTGATCCGTTTGAGACACTGAATTCGAACTCGGTTGACCCACACAGAGAAATCCTAAAGTTGTACATAACCTATTCCTGATTTTATCTACTCATCTTCCACGAGATGAGTTGCGACTTGCGATACCTACTCTTCTAACATGTAATGTAGCGACTAGTTTTCCCTTACTTAGATACATTTATTTTCAATTAAGTAAGTAAGTACTTATATTTTAAATAAATAACTTTTTACAGCTGAATTAACAAATAGACGAATCTAAAAAAATTAAAACAACGATACAACGGGACAATAAAAAAAAATGTCAGCTGGATTAGGAGTCCTTATTGGCGATTTTTAGATTCCACCGTAAGCCAACCAGAGCCATTTAACATGTCCAATTCAGGCAGTCGCGCAAAGTCCATCGTCAAACCCCAACCAGAAATGTCCAAATCAGGCAAGAGCGCCAGTAGCAAACAAGGCCCGATGGATGAACAGCAATCAGTTAAGAGCGGCCGTAACGAACAAGGCCCAATGGATGAACAGCAATCAGTCAAGAGCGGCCGTAGCAAACAAGGCCCAATGGATGGACAGCAATCAGTCAAGAGCGCCAGTAACAAACAAGGCCCAATGGATGAACAGCAATCAGTCAAGAGCGGCCGTAGCAAACAAGGCCCAATGGATGGACAGCAATCAGTCAAGAGCGCCAGTAGCAAACAAGGCCCAATGGATGAGCAGCAATCAGTCAAGAGCGGCCGTAGCAAACAAGGCCCAATGGATGAACAGCAGTCAGTCAAGAGCGCCAGTAGCAAACAAGGCCCAATGGATGAGCAGCAATCAGTAAAGAGCGTGAGTAGCAAACAAGGCCTAATGGATGAACAGCAATCAGTCAAGAGCGGCCGTAGCGAACAACGTCTGATGGATGAACAGCAATCAGTCAAGAGCGGCCGTAGCGAACAACGCCTAATGGATGAACAGCAATCAGTCAAGAGTGCCCGTAGCATACCATCGTTAGGAACCGTACAATACCCTTCTACCCATTCTATATCTCTTATAGATAAGAATTCCGAGTCTGATAATGAAGAAGTTCGGGAAGATTTAGGAAATAATCTTCCTATATGCGATTCCATTGATTTGTTATTTGCTAGCTATGCAAAAACTTTTAGAAAGCTAAACGTAAGAACTCAAGCCAAAATAAAATTGAGAATGGCACATATTTTTTCAGACGCCGAATTGCAAGATCATGCTCGGAAATCTATTTCAGGGGAGGGGGCACCCGAATGTCAAATAGAAAATATAGTAAAATTCGAAGACCCAACTTAAGCAAATGCACAATAATCGTTCGGAAACTACAGAGTTCACTGTAGATACTTACTTATATTAAAAATTTTAGAAATTATTTCATCATTCGTAAGTAAAGTATAAGTAAACGTTTTTAGATTGAGGCAGCCGAGTCAGAACAAAAATTGTTTGCCCTTTGCGTAAAGAAATTAGATGATGAATCATGTCATGACTCATGAGATACAGAAACAAATTTAAATTTATTAATTAAAAACATCGTTAAACGTGAGATGAATCCCCGGGAACAGAAGTTAAAATAAATATACTTGCATATCATAACGTTAAAATAAGAAATTATGGTAATATAAACAATATTGTATTTTATTACAATTATTATTTACAAATCTAAACATATACAAATAAAACAATATTTCCTAAGTTTTCTTTTTATTTGACCTAAAATTAGCTTCGATTAACTTGACCCAATTCTCATATTGTTCATTATCTTCCTCGTCTATTTCATCACAAAAATTGTCAATATCTTCATCTCTTATTTCTGCTTCGTCGTCATTTAGAAATTTGTGTTTCTTCTTTTTTGTATTCTTTGTAATATTCTCCAAAGGTTGATTATTATCATTAGAGCAGATTTTGTCTGTTAACTCCGTTTTTATAACTTTTTCCTTTTTTATTTTACATTCTAAACTCCTATCCTCCTTTGAATCGTTTACAAAATGTTCCTGTTTCTCTATCTTTATTTTTTTACTCGAACCAACTTGTTCAACAGATGTTTCTGACGCTTCTTCGTCATTTAAAAACTTATGTTTCTTTTTCCTTTTCGTTTTATTCTTTGTAACATTTTCCAAAGGTTGGTTATCATCATTAGCGCATATTTCGTCTGGTGGCTCAGTTTTGATTACTTTTTCCTTTTTTATTTTACATCCAAAAGTTATTTTCTCTGTTGAATCGCTTTCAAAAACATCTTGCTTCTCTTTCTTTATTTTTTTACCAATTTGTTCAGCAGTTGTTTCTAATCCTTTTTCTTTTTTTATTTTATTTTTCCCCATGCTCTGTAATAAATGTTACAAAATAAATAAATTATAGTTTAAAAAAACTAAAAAACACGCTTTTTATAGAAAACCGAACTAAAAAATAGAAAATAAAAAAAAGCGTGGGGTGCATGGTGTCAATATTTTAAAAAGCACCCCACGCTTTTTTTATTTTCTATTTTTTAGTTCGGTTTTCTATAAAAAGCGTGTTTTTTAGTTTTTTTAAACTATAATTTATTTTCTACTTTTTAGTTTGGATTATTTATAATAGCTTGTTTTTTTAATTTGCAAATTGAAAAATGGAATAATTTTATCAAATTTGTGTATTGTCATCGGTCCTCAATAAATCTACAAAGTTTGAACGAAATCTGGCCGTTTAAAGTGGGTCAAAATAGCGCCCAAAGAAGTCGGTTACAAACAAACATACAAACATACTAACATACAAACATACAGGTGAAGCTAATAAAAAGCGTGTAAAAATAAATTCAAGAATTTGTTTGTTATACTTACTAAAATCTAATTGTTATTATTTGTTGATGACTATTGTTGCTAATTATTAAGTCATTATATTAATTAATTAATTAATATAATGACTTAATACAATAACATCGTTACTTAAATTAAAAGTAAGTTTACCTTATTAAGTTTAATGTAAGATTACCTAGGTACTTAATCTAAAATCGTACATTTAATTTTAACAACAAAACATTTTTGAATTAACTTTTCATATTCGTGAAAATTATTACAGGGATTCCTCATAATACTTATCATATAATTTAATGCTAACTGACCTGATGCAATACACGAGAGTTATCTTGCATTGCATCTCTGCGAAAGAGTTTATTTTTGGTCATAAATGAATCCGTCCGCGTATTATAAATGATTACCGACAAAATGTTTATGCTTCTACCAAAAAACAGCTAACTACTACTTTTACAACATAGCTTTTATCTCTGAAACAATATTCTACTATCAACAACAGTTATTTATTGCCTGTAAGTCATTGAATAGTTGAAGTGTAAGATAAACAATCGGTCACTTCATGTGATAATAAAAATATCTACAAACACGTCTACCTTTACGTAATAACTGATTCGAGGCTGCTCTAACCACACTACCGTACCACCACTAGCGCGCTAGAGACACAGATAACCCGCGCCATCGACTGCGACGCGCGTCATTCGGCAATTTATTAATTAAAGCTTTTTAGTGCTACCGCGTCGTCTTTGTTGCAACGTACAAATAAAATCATATCGTTAAAATGCCAGAAAAACAGTACATTTTGGGAATGGACATTGGTACAACTTCGGTTAAAGTGTGTGTATATGATCCAAACACGAAAGAAGTTATAGCAAAACAAAATAAGGATACCGCAGCCAATATTCCAAGTGACCAAGGTATTGAAGGTAATAAGCAGGATGTGCCAAAAATAGTATCAGCTGTTCATTATTGTGTCTCCCGGTTACCGAGGGATGTTTTACGGCATGTCACAAAAATTGGCGTATGCGGACAAATGCACGGAGTATTACTGTGGAGAGATAGGTATGTACCTACCTATTGCATTAGCAATACATTTACTTATTTGTATATTTTTACTTTGTGTACATTACTGTATTTAATAATAATTGACTTGTTAATTTTTCATATATTTACCATTTCATGAATTTTAATTTTACGTTTATAATTTTCAGAGCTTGGGAAGAGGTAGAAAAGGATGATGTGGTGATACGATACGAAGCTAAAAGAGAAAATATGTCAGCACTTTATACGTGGCAAGATGTAAGATGTAAACCAGATTTTTTAGATTCTTTACCGAAACCAGATTCCCATTTAAAATGCTACTCTGGGTACGGTTGCGCAACTTTACTGTGGATGCTGAAACACAAACCAGAAAAGCTAAAAATGTTTAATTACGCGGCTACTGTTCAAGATTTTATCGTAACAATGCTTTGTAATTTAGATACACCCGTTATGTCGGATCAAAACGCGGCCAGTTGGGGCTATTTTAATACAAAGAAAAATGAGTGGAATCACGACATTTTAAAGTCTATAGACTTCCCTATTGAATTATTACCCAAAATAATGAAAAGTGGGGAATTCGCGGGAAAGTTAAACAGTTCATGGAATGGAATACCAGAAGGAACACCAGTGGGGGTGGCCTTAGGAGATCTTCAGTGTTCGATAATAGCTACACAAGAAAACAACCAAGATGCAGTTTTAAATATTTCGACTTCAGCCCAACTTGCATTTGTAGTGAAAGATATAACAGATTTAGGGTGTAATACAGTTGAACATTTACCATATTTTAACAATACGTATTTAGTCGTAGCTGCGTCACTGAATGGAGGAAACGTATTGGCTACATTTGTGAAGATGCTTCAGCAATGGATGCTCGAATTCGGTTTTCCTATTCCTCAATCTAAAGTGTGGGAGAAACTTATAGCTCTTGGGTTAAATGCTCAAACATGTTCGACAATGAAAATAGTCCCACATTTGCTGGGTGAACGACATGCACCTACGGCGAAGGCTGCAGTCGAAAATATTGATCTTTCTAACATCAATCTAGGTCAAGTTTTCAGGTCACTATGTGACAGTTTGATTGAAAATTTACATTCGATGATGCCGAAAGATATATTGCGGAATGGAAACATTAAAAGGATTGTTGGTAATGGATCTGGATTATCAAGAAATGCTGTATTACAAAGAGCTGTAGAGCATTATTATAGTCTTCCATTAGAATTTACTTCTGGAGGCGACGCTGCGAAAGGTGCAGCCATAGCTATTATTTAAAGTATTCCTAGATTATACTACCTAAGTAATATTTGAAGAAATGTTTCTCTATAACTGAAAATGATTCTGAGTAAATAATGTTATATTTTATTTAAAGCATAACTTTGGTAAAATATAATTTAGAATAGTTATTTACATAATATTACTTATGTTATATTTTATTCTAAAAAAATATATACTTAGTATTACTGTTATCTTATTTAACATAACAATTGATGACATTCTGTATTTATTTATATTTTTTGCTATTGTTTAATATTTGGGCGTTTCTCTGTAAACTGGGCAACTCGTCCTAACAAACCTGTCTTGGCCACTTTTTTGCTAATAATGTAATAAATTTGTTTTAGGGAACAAGTATCTGTCTATTTATTAATATACAGACTATGAACCCGAAAATATTTACATTATTTTAGGAAATATTAAGCATTTTCTGAAAACATGCCCACCCACAGGGGACTGTTACCAAAGCCAGGGGACTGTGAATTTAAATAAAAAATACGATTTTTGAACTAAAATTAAATGTTTTTTATTATTTTTAAACTTAAAATCATAAGAATTAAGTAACTTAACAATAAAAATATATAAAAATCAATTATTTTTATATAACATTACTTCATATCGTGTCTTAAGGCATTGGATTTATGGTACTTTTTAGTCGCGATAAACGTTTTTTATACTTCAATACTTTCTTATGCAGTTTTTTAATTTCTTCTTCTTTTGAGTCGTGGTTGACTTCGCCTTTCCCAGGGTAGTGTGCAAGCCCCCATGTTATTCAACATTTACACAAAACCAGACCAGCCTTGCGCACCGACTACCAAACATTTCATCCATGCCAATGACAATTTCATCCAAGCCTTGACATCTCAAGCGCTTTCCTTTGAGAGATCGAAAGGAATTTAAGAAGAGTGCTGGAGACCCTTAGATGGAATTTTGCTTATAGAAAGCAAAATCCCTACAACCAAATCCATCAGTCTTGCATTTTCTATCTGCACAATCGGGAAGCTCGGCAGACACTTAACATTCAATGGGTGAATGTTCCGATTGCACTTCTCATTGCATTGGATAAGTCTCTGACGTTCAAGGAACTACATTAACAGTAACACCAAGTTAAAAGTGGCCCTCGAAACCATCTTCTGCGTTGCCTCACATCCTCCAAATAGGGAGCCTCACGGCAAACTTTGCAGACTACCAGTTTAGCCTTTTTCAGCTGGCGAATATGCCAGCCCGGTGTGGATCCATGTAGCACACACCCAGATAGTGAGAACAGCACTAAACGACACATTTCGCACCATCACAGGCTGCCTAAAATCAACTCCTGTTGGTTTACTGTATCCACTGGCTGGTGTTGCTCCCACGGACGTCTGTAGAGATGTGGATGGCTCTCTGAAGCTTCTGAAAAAAGCAAATGACCCGTGCCCCTTACAGCACCACGTGGTGACCCAGAAGCTAAAGAGTCACCATAACTTCCTCAAGGAAGTTTCTCCCTTAGACAGGAATGCTAGAGGGCGCGCGGCTTAAAGCTTTGGTAGAAGAAATACCACATGGATCCGTACATTGAGCCATCAGAGCGTCTTTCCCTGGACATGATCTACCTTGGGTATCTTGAAATCCTTAAATAGACGTCAGATACAAGTGAGCAAAGTAAGGACACCAGCATAGGTGGGATTTCAGCTCGGAGATGATGTCTATTTAGATATCGATGTGGCATTTCTCCCCAGACAATGGTACATCTTCTGATTTGTCGTGCGTGTCCCTAAACCTGCACACGCGAGATCCACTTCTTCTGGGCATCCCTATGTTCTCGTGGAGTCATATTCTCAACAAGTTTTCTTGTTCCCTTTTCTTTCTTCCTAAGGTACTTAAGGCACTCTTTTTCTCTAAGTTGTTCCCTTTTCTGAGGCTCTTTTTTAATTTTCTCAAAGCTTTTTATGTCTGCTTCACTTTTTTTGAAGAATATCTTAATATCTTAAGCTTTAGTGGCTTTTTTAATCCAATTTCATTCACAAAATAAGTCTAAAACAATAAAATAAACAGTCCCCTGGATGTAAAAGCAGTCCCCTGTGATGCGGAAAGACAGGGGACTGTTGCCAGGGGACTGTTTAATTTGATTTAATTGATGAGTAGTGCAAAATGTTATTCATCCATGCTATTTAGCTGTACATAGGAGAGATGTATCTATTGTAACAATTTAAATATTTGAAGGAATCATTAAAATACATAAATGGAAATAAAATTATCCCTACCAGGGGACTGTTGGCTGACAGGTTTCAACGCGGCATCCACGGAATCACGCTCGCGTACTACTAAACAAAACTGCGTCCAGCCCGTAATGGTAGCACCCCCGCAAACTTCATGTTTATTGCGTTTCGTTAAACGCATAAAAAGGGTTGTTTATCATTTTGGCTATATTATATGCAATTTTAAAAATGCACAGGGGGACTGTTCACTAAATAACGAGACAAAGTTTCACTGCCTTTTTTTAAATTATAAAATAATATTTTATGTAAAATAAATGGGATTTATTAACAATCAAATAATATTGGTTTTAAAATATAAAAATTAGATTAGGTCCAATAGATATTGTCGCAATAAATTTTGCCTGAAGGAACTAAAATGTTTTGGAGACCTATCAGGGGACTGTTTTTTAAGGGCTTTGACATCGATTTTAATATAATAAAATTAATTTTAATGAATTTTTAATATTGAGCAGGGGTAGATTAAGATATGAATTTTGAAATTATATACGACATATTTATGATCTTTTATTGTTTCAAGCACAATTGGTCTGAGACCATGAGTTGCCCAGTTTACAGAGAAACGCCCATTTGCATTGTTGTGTGACTTGCTTTTATGGTAATAAATATTTATGTACTTGTTAATGTTAATAAGTACTTTATTATCTTTATTTATCTATTATTTAACTGTTAAGAAGTAAGTAAATAATAATCTATAAAATTCCGATAATATACATAAATATTGTTTCATGAGTATATTTTTTTTATTTACTGGGTGTAAAATAGTTAGATACCAGAAGGGATCAGTTGCTATTACTTATAAGATAATTACTTAGACCAGGTACATTGAATGTAAACCAATTCCTACTTTCACATGAGATGCTGAACTTTGTTTATGTTGGTGTGATGGGGACACTATGTATGTGTAATTTTTACATACATATATATGCATTTTCTAGTTTACTTTAAAGGGTAACTCCTAGAATGTGGGGGCCACTACTCAGACATAGCAAACCTACTAAGGGACAAACGGTGAATGGAGTTGAATAGATGACTAGTCCATAATTCCTTTCTCTAGGTTTGAGCCACATTGTTATTATACATGGGTATTAGGTACCTAGTAGGTATTCAAAATTTTGACTTAAAGCGGGACTGATAATGTACTACATATTTAAACCTTATTTATTTATTGTATTAGGAATATTTAACATGAAAATACCAAGCTAAACTATTAGTTTATAGGTACTTATAATGTTTAGAGGTACTTTTATTTGAGGTTATTATCTTTTAAACATCAGGAAATGCATGCTTATATCAGTTCATTATTTATCATTATTATCTTTTAAATTAATACTATTAGTAGTAGTGTGAACATTAATGTTTACTTACTATATAAATTCAGCGTTTTTTTACAAACATTAACTTATATATCGAAGAGCTTCGTGAATACGTGAACTTACTCGTGAAATCCTTGATTGAATGAATATATACACCTTTACGCGATAATTAAATACCTATTATTAAGGAACTGTGTCCTCTTATCAACAAAAATACAAACAAACAATGTGATCAATCAAACATAACCTATCACCGTAATCAAATCAATCAAGGAAATTAGTTTTGCAAACTAACAAGCAGCCTATCAGCTGCTGTTGAATTGAATTCGAATGTTTTCGGAAATTACCGGTTCATCATATGCCCTACAACTGTCACAGACTGTCAATTTTAATGATATGTCAATGTCATTAACATGTGGTTGTTATCTGTTTTGTCTGTCATGTCATGTCCACGCTTTTGTTGCATGCAATGCTGTTTTGATTTAAAAATAAAATTATATTAAAACCGCATACTTATAGACAACGTGAAACATTTATTTTATGGGTACGATATTTAATTTGTTTGCGTTCATAGTAAGTACATGGTAAAAATGTGTGTATATTAAAAAGTATTCCAACTATTGTGGTACTACTTTTTGCTCACTGGACAAGTGCATTATTTTAATAAAATGACGAGATTCGCTCGAGCCAAAGGCTCTAAATCTTCAAATGAGAGAACACCTGACGATGCGACGCCATGGGAAGTGATGAGAGATCAACTTATGCAGGCAAAAAAAGAAAGCGAAGAAGCTTCTAAGAGAAAAGAGGTTGGTATTTAATAGTAGACTGAGGCTGGCCTCAATCAGCCTAAGTAATATCTCTGTTTGTATGTAATTCAATGCTTTTGGAATTAAGAATATGAAGTCATTTAATGGCTGCTTGAGGCTGGCCTATTAATTATAAAAGTACTTATTTAATATTACCGTTAGGTACATAATATAAATAAAAGTTTATGGTTCAATATGTATTCAGTTTAGTTGGTAGACAGCAAATAATTAAAACTATAAACTAATATATTTATTTAATTACAGGCAGAAAAGCAGCGCATTGAAAATTATGAAAACTTTTTAAAAGACCAAAAAACACAGAAAAGGAAAGCAACATGGTGTGATTTTCCAGAAACTGAATCCAAGAAACCAGTTGTTACAGTCAGCACAGACACTCCACCCAAAAAGAAGAAGCAGAAAAAGAATAATCAGACTGATAATACAGAAAGTGAAAATATTCAAAGTCCTCAACTTGATCAGAAAAATAAATTAAAGAAGAAAAAGAAACATGTTCAAGAGAACTCTGAAATTACACCTGACACATCTGAAAAACAGCAATCTGTCCCTGAAAATGGAAATACTGAACCCAAAAAGAAAAAGAAGAAGAAAAATAAACCTTTAAATAATACAAATACAGATGCAAATACTGAAAGTAAATCAGAACATGATAATTCAAATCAAACCTTAAACACTGAAGGAAAGAAGAAGAAAAATAAAAAAGGAAAAAAGCAAGCAGAAGGAAATGAAAATGGTGAACTAAATGGCAGCAATAACTCTAAGGCTAGAGAACAGAATGACCAATCCAAACAAAAAATTCAAAGACAAAAACCTAAAAACAAAAAACTTCTAGTCGATGGTCAGCCTCCTCGAAGGAAACCAATTAATGATAGAAGTTTCCAGTTAATTGTGAATGGCAAGGAAATTGAATTGGTTCGTTTTGACGGCTTCCCTATTATGAAAAGGGATGCCGAAAGACTTGAGGAACTGAAGAATAATATGATAAAGAAAGGTATCCCTAAGAGTGAGGTGCAGAGGACTATGAAACTAGAGAGAAGGAGAGCTGAAAAAGCTTTGGCGAGAATGAAGAGAGATGTTTGTTATAATTGTAGAAAGGGAGGTCACAATCTGAGCGACTGTCCCGAGTTGAAGTCAAAGATACCAAATGTAGGAGCAGCAGACGGAATGTGCTTCAAATGTGGGTCCACTGAACACAGGCAGTTTGAATGCAAAGTCCAGAAAGATAAAGAGTTCAGATTTGCTACATGTTTCATTTGTAAAGAACCTGTAAGTTTATAATAATTTACAAATTATGACCGCTTTACTTTATTTTTAATATTATTTATTATCAGCTATTGTTTTTCACTGTTAAAGTCTCTATCATTGGTCCTGTCATTGGATCTCTCATTGAATTCCCATGGTACTTACTAAAGTATTTGTCTGTATGATTTCCTCCTGTCTAAGATGTCCCTGTCTCCTTCTAATGATATCACTAAATAACTATACTAACATTTATATTACCTGTGAATTTTGTATATAAAATTAATTCTTATATTATTTTCAGGGTCACATTGCAAGACAGTGTCCAGACAATCCTAAAGGACTCTATCCAAATGGGGGTTCTTGTAAGCTTTGTGGTGATGTCACCCATTTACGCAAGGACTGTCCAACAGTAAGTTATTGTTTCTCTATTTTCTCTACTTGCATTTAGCTAATGATAATAAGGAATGATACCAATTTAAATATAAAAGTTTACTTGATTAATGTTTAAAAAGTCAAGTACAGGGTGGCGCAATAGAACGTGCATTTTTAAAATAATTATTAAAAAATAAATACAAAAGGTATAGTTAAAATAAAACTAAGCAATTGTTAAGTGATAACTGAAGTTTATTTTTTAAAAATAACATCATCTAAATGATGACCCTCTCTACGTTGGCACTCCTCTTTCGAATATTCGAATATTCTCCTTGAGCTGACTGATGTTTCTCGGATTATTGGTGTAGACTTTGTGTTTGAGGTATCCCCACAAAAAAAAGTCAGGAGGCGAGTTATGTTCCTCGTTCCGGGAACTAGCTTTTAAAAAAAAGATATTTTTATTACAATTATAGGTCTTTATTAGTTCGATGGTGCTTATAGACTAAAAATTAATTATTACAAATAAATGAATGTTGAATAAAATGAATACAATGCAAATGCAGAAGTTGCAAAGTAGAAATGCTGCGTCAGCGATGGGCCGGCACTGGCGACGTCGTAACTCCTCCATCCCTTAGAGAGAAGCTGATTTTACAGCTTCCGCCAGTGTCCTCACTGGGAGCTTCATCCCCTTTTGTTGTTTTGGGTGTTTTGTAGTGGCTGTACAGCTTCCACGACGTTGCTCCGAGTAAGAGGGCGTACAGCAATAGTGTGGTCCAGCTCGGTGTAGCCATCTCTGAGGGCCAATATGTTACGTCTTCTTCTTCTATGTTTTCCACTCGGTCCCAAAGATGGTGTAAATTGTCTAGTTCCAAATCTTCCAGTTTAATTTGGAATTTGATGGGTTCTTTATTTTCATAATACTGGGGTAATGGTATTATTTCATCTATTGTCATAGTTTTGGTATGGGTTTGCAGTGTTGTGTTTAAGATACGTGCCTGACAGTCATCTGTAATTGCGATAAGGTGAATACCAGACAGTCGTTTGTAAGATGTCTTGCTGTTACATTGTACTCGTATAACTTCTTGTCCTGACAGTATTACTAGCCATGTGTTGTCCCGTATCTTCTGGATCTTGTCTTTCGCTAGGATCATCTTAGCGCGCGTGCAGCTGGTGTTTCTGTGCTGTATCAGTGCGAGGATACAATCGTCGGAGGTCTTAATGGGCTCGGTGTCTAGTGTCTCGCACAGCTGGGTTTCCTCCGTAAGTTGTTTGCAGCTATCATCTAGGTAGGTGTACTCATCGCTACCAAGTACAAGGTATTTGGACTTGGGAATTATGGTAAGTTGGTTTTTATCGGGGATGGAATAAAGGTGTATTAGGTCAAATGTACTGGGTGAGATAGAGGGTATTTCTAATATGAATGTTAAAGAGTGTTCCGTACTATAAGCTTTAACTTTAATTGATGTTTCTATTTCGTGGATATTATTTATACTTATTTCTGTTATGGGTGTCCAATTGTATTTTGATTTTAATGTTGACATTTCTAAAATTAAATTTTGGGGACTAATAATACTAGGGTGCATTATACCTAATTGCGCAAATGTCATAGCATCTTCTAAAATCATTAACTTATCTAATATAATTTGCAAACTAAAATCTATTTGAACGTAAATATCTAAATAATATAAGTGATTGCTCAGTGCGTCACTTGCCTTTGTTACATTTTGAATATATGAAGCTATTTTCAATTGATTTTGGTTAATTTTGTCTAACTGACTGCTAAATTCTTTTACTGTATTTTCTGCTATAGCTAAAGTTCTTTTCTGAGAAAGTTTAATATTGTTAATATTATTTCTCATGGATGTAATTTCTGATTCAAATTTAAGAGCATCTTCGTAATCTAAATTACCTGTTATAGATTTTACTACTGAGCCAAGGCCATTAATTAAACCACGTTTACGTCTTATCCGTGGGACAATAAAACTAATTTTCTTAGATATTAAAGATAAACTATGTTCTATTTGATTTCTATACGCACTTTGTACGTTTTCTGGTTTAGTGGTAGACGTTTCGGAAGCTTTAGTGCTTGCGAACAAAACCATTAACTTTATGGTTGTTACGTGTAAATAGGTGACATTATACGTACATGCTAAATTAAATTTATCGATTTGTTTGATAATTTGCCCTTGTTTAAGCAAAAGGATTCCCTGATCATTGTTTACGGGATTAAAGGTTACGTCTGCGGCTGCGTTGAGCACGATGGCTCCTGCGAGGACGGTCCTGGAACAAGGTGGGGCCTTCTTAGAAGCTTAAAGTGCACTCTAATGGATTTTGAATTAGGGTGGTTGCCTATTATCTCAGCCACGTTATTAGGATGAAGATGGATGATCTTATACGGACCTTTAAATACTGGTTTGGTTTTGTCATTTCTCGCTGTCTTCGCCACCTGTTTGTAAACAGTCTCACCTACCTTGAAAGTTATCTCCTGAGCGTTTTGGTTGAGTTTGGCTATTACCTGTTCTTTATTTTTGGACATTAGTGCAGCTACGCATTCCTGTATAGCTTCCGCATTTGTTTTATGTTTAAGGACGTAATCTTGATAAAACTCCTTAGGGAAATACAATTCTAGGGGGTTACGCGCTTTAGTGTGACCAAATAATAGTTCGTGGGGTGTGTAACCTGTCGCAGAGTGTATAGAATTGTTGTATGCTATTATTGCGTATTTCATTATTAACTGAATAGGACCGTCTTTGTTTGTCATTCGTTGAATTCTAATTATTTCAGCTAACGTAGAATGAAGTCGTTCGATTGGTGAATTTGAATTAGGGTTATATGGCGTAGTAAAGTGAATGTTTATATCGTGCAATGCACATATCTCTTTTATGACATCATTCTCGAACTTAGTATCTGAATCTGTTGTAATATTATGGGGGAGGCCTAGAACTGAAAACACCTGTAATAGAGCTTCCGCTACATGTACGCTACTAGAAGCGCTTAATGGGATTGCCTGTGCAAATTTAGAAAAGTTATCTATGATTGTAAGGAATGTACCGCCTCCTGTGGAGTATAAGTCCATGAACAAATGTTCCATGGGTTTTCGCGGGGTATCTGTGAGAGCTAAAGGGGGTTTAAGAGGGTTTCTTTCGTACTTTGCTTTCAGACATGTATCACATTTATTTATGTAACCTTGTACTGTTAGTAACATATTGGGCCAATAATAATTTCGGTGTAGTTGTTTATGAGTTTCTTGTATTCCGCGGTGAGATGTCTTGCCTTCATGATATCTTTTAATAAGTTCAAGTTGTTCTGATTTATTCTCAACTAGGGTTACACGTGTAGTACATCTAATAAGTTTGGGGCCTCTGTCATTAAATATGGTAGTATATACTCGTGAGAATGCTAAGTATAACTCTTCATTGTGGAAATAGCAATGAAAGACTCTGTCCGCTATAGTATGTTCCTTTAGGAACTTAATTATTTCCTGTTCAGTGTTGTTAATAGGGATAAATACGTCTTTGATAACTGTTCTTGAATTTGTTGACCTGTTCTCGACTCTATATGTGGAACCGGGGGTAGACCGTATGTGAAATTGTTTGAGTTGTCTGTCTATTGCATCTGACAGGATAGGTATACCTCTATTTTCGTTATCCGGCTGTGTATGATTAGTACTAACTAGTTGGTCATCATTATTCGACACTACCGTCATACTATCGGATTCAGCATCAATTGGTGGCTGTGAGATAGTTAAGGTTTCCATGTTTACTGACTCTATCTCCGCGTTAGCAACAGGTCTACTGGGGCCAGCAATTTGCCTATCGTCCCTATTTGAATCCGTGTCCATGTTATTACTAGGTTCGTTTTGATTTTCCCGACGTACGTTACTAAAAATTCGATTTATAATTTCGTCATCTTCGTTATCTTCAAAGTTTACTGCTAACGAGTCCATACTGTGGTGGTAAATCTTAGCCCTAGACAATGCGTCAGCATTTGTATTTTGTAGGCCTTTCTTATAAACAACTTTATAGTCATATTCCGACAACTTTAAACGCCAGCGCGTGAGTTTAGAATTTGGATCTTTTAGTGACATTAACCATGTTAGCGGTCTATGGTCTGTATAAATAGTAAACTTACGACCGTAAAGATAAGGCCTGAAATATTTGATCGCCCACACAATAGCTAAAAGCTCTTTTTCTATAGTGGAGTAACGGGATTCAGTGTCCGATAATGTCCGCGATGCATAAGCTACGGGCTTATCTGAACCTACCTTTCCCTGCGATAACACTGCTCCTAATGCTACGTCTGAGGCGTCTGTAGTTAAAATAAACGGTTCGTCAAAATCTGGATATTGTAAGATGGGATCGTTTGTTAAGATTTGTTTACATTTATTAAAAGCTTCTAAAAATTCTACACTATGTATTACTTTACTACCTTTCTTTAAGCATGCGGTCATAGGCTTTGTTAATTTTGCGAAATCTTTTATAAATTTACGGTAGTAACCGACAAGTCCTATGAATGACTTTATTTCTTTTTGATTCTGAGGTAAGGGGAAATCAAGGACGGCTTTAATTTTGTCTCTATTAGGTTTAAGACCTTCGTCAGTTAGTTCATGACCTAAAAAGTTAACTTGTTTTTGGAGGAATTCAGATTTATCAAGCTGAACTTTAAGATTGTGACTTTTGAAACGTTCGAAAACTTCTCGTAGCCTATCTATGTGTTCTTGTAGTGACGTAGATATTATTATGACGTCATCTAAGTATGTATACACGTTATTAAGGCCTCTTAGAATATGATCCATTAAACGTTGGAACGTACTTGGCGCGTTTTTTAAACCAAATGGCATGCGTAAGAATTCGTAATGACCTCGTTCGGTGGTGAAGGCCGTTTTCTCAATATCTTCGGGGTGCATTTCCACTTGGTGGTAGCCACTAGCGAGATCAAGGGTTGTAAAATACTGTGCGCGCCCTAACCGATCTAAGATGTCATGAATGTTCGGAAGGGGGTACTTGTCTTCTACGATCCTATCATTGAGTCGTCTATAATCGATGACAAGTCTCCATTTTACCTTACCCGATGCGTCTGGTTTCTTGGGCACAATATGTACTGGGCATGACCACGGTGATATACTTTCTCTAATAATACCTTGATTTAAGAGGTTGTCTATTTGTTTCTTAATTTCGGCACGTTGTTGAGGGGCTTGTCTATAATTACGAACATAGATGGGTGTCTCGTTTGTAAGTCTAAGTTGATGTTTAACTGCGTGAGTGAATGTTAAAGGTATATTCTCGGAAAAGAATATCTCACGATATTGATAGCATAATTTAGTTATTTCACGTTTCTCCTCCTCGTTCATGTGGTTTGTCCTTATTTTATTTAAATTTTCGCGGAGCTCTTTATCAATGTCTGAAGTTACATTTAGTGAATTTAATTTTACTAATTGTTTTTCAGATTCAGTGTAAGATTCAAGTTCTATGGGGGTCCTTTCTTGTACAAACTTATTATTATTATTATAATTAATTACAGAGGTTCTGAAGGAACCATTTTTAACTGTAACTAATGCTGCAGGGGATTCTAAACCCTCGGACCAGTAATGTTTGTCTTGTATGTATTGTCCGTCTATGTAGTGTGTCTTTACAGTTATTAACTTTTCACAATTGGGCTCTATTTTAATTTTATTTAGAGGTCGGTTAAAATGTATTGGTATGTCTGCTGTAACTGTGCGTAACATGTTACTATTAAGGTCAATATTACTTTTAAGCTGTTTTAATAAATCAAACCCTATCAGACCTTTGTATTTGGGATCGAAGTCAAATATTAAGAACTTGTGTACTAAATTAGAGTTGAAAGCCGGTGGCAATGGGAGGTTAACAACATGTTCGTGACGCGAGATGTTATGCGCGGTAGCTATTTGAAACGGCTCGTGTTCAATGCATACCTCAAATATGGTGTTATATATGACGTCAGAGGCAATGTCGCTTCGGCTCGCGCCTGTATCAACTAAAAACTTACCTCCGTACTCTGGTAGCACTATATAGGGCAAGTGGTCGCGGTCTTGTAAGTTAATTTTCACTAACTCTGGTCCTGTGGTTCCCTGGTACTGGGAAAATCCTGGTGGTACTCGGCGTCCTGAGCTGGTTCCTGAGGGTAGTCACCCTCCTGTTGATTATAATACTCACCGTCGTAGTACGTTTGTTCTTCGGGATGGTTTTGGTAGAACAGTTCCTCTACCGCAAACTGCGGGGGCTCGGGTTTCGTCACAGATCTCATTGTGACGTCAGAGCTCTTTTGTGGTGGGTTTACCTGTTGTTGAGGCACGTTGAACTGCCTAAAATTGTTGTTTCGGACATTACCGGAGTTACCTGCGCGGAAGTTACCTGACCTATTTTTCCAAGGTAACAAAGATTGTATCAGCTGTTGCCTCTGCTGCGGTGACATGTTATTTTGTTGCGGCACGAAAGGAGGCTGGGGCTGTTGGAATGCCTGGGGCAGTGTTCGTGAGGCTTGGGGGTGTGTTTGCATACCTGTACTATTCCTAATAGAGAAATCGGGTTGCAGGAATCCTCTAGGGGCTTCCTTTTGCTTAAAATGGGATGTTGATGCTACATTATAGTTATTTTGTTTATTGTAGGCAAGCCTCGCTTCTTCCTGTCTCGCAGCCACTATAGCTGACTCTAACGTACCTGGCCTAGATATCCTTACTCCCAGGGAGACATGGAAATCTAGTTGATTTACATACTGTTCGATAACCATTTCTTCGTAATAGGATCGATTTGCGTGCCTCCCTACTGAGTATAACGTATCAAGTAGCTCCCTAAGTCGCTTTCCAAAAGCCTCGGCATCTTCATTCTTATTCCGGCGAGTCCTTGTGAGCTCCTGCATCACTTGGATCTCGTTCCGCGGTTCTCCTAAACGTCTAACTAACGCGCTCTTAATAGCTTCCCAAGTAGTTAAGGAATCTTCGTATGCAATGGCATCTACCGCGGCTCCGCTTAGTTTACTTTTTAATAAGCAGATAAAAGCCGGGTGTAACCTAGATGTTTCATTTAATAAATGTAAAACGTTTTCTACTTCGCGTATAAAATAATTAAGTAGTTTCGGGTTACCATCATAACGTGGTAACAAATCCGCGAGGAATTTGAAGTTAGCGTCGAACTCACTGATTGACATGATCGGATTACGCTATTGTCTATTGTTTAAATGTAATTCTTTATAATTAACTTAAGTGTACTTTTGTTTATGCGATTTTAGCTCTAAACGGGTATTATAACTATCTAAACTATTTACGTTTAAAAGCGATTATAGCCTTAAACACTCCCAACACAAATATTAAAACTAAGATAGGAAATAGAGCAGGAACTCAGTATTATAGCGAGAGTACTCACCTAATCAGCCTCTGCATCTCCTATCGAGTCTGAAGCACTTCGCGAGAACGTTCAATGTCCCGAATATTCTCACGTTTATCCCGACACGAGTTTCGTAAGTTCATAGATCACAGTAACACGACTAGGAAATCGTCACTTCGTAGAGCACAAAGAGTTTTATTCGCGACTCTAACGAGATGCTGTGATCCTACCGACTGCGCCAGTTATGTTCCTCGTTCCGGGAACTAGCTTTTAAAAAAAAGATATTTTTATTACAATTATAGGTCTTTATTAGTTCGATGGTGCTTATAGACTAAAAATTAATTATTACAAATAAATGAATGTTGAATAAAATGAATACAATGCAAATGCAGAAGTTGCAAAGTAGAAATGCTGCGTCAGCGATGGGCCGGCACTGGCGACGTCGTAACTGGCGTCAAGTCTGGACTGCGCGGAGGCCATGGGATATCACCTCTTTTCGAAATCAGTTTGCCAGGGAACATCTGCTTCACATCCGCCATGGAGTCATTTGATGTGTGACTGGTAGCTCCGTCTTGTTGGAACCAAGTCCTAGAGTTCTTTATTCTTGAATTTTCAAGTTCTGGGGCCAAAAAACCTTCCAACATCGCAACATAGCGTTCGGTATTAACAGTGATGTTTTGCCCCCGTGCGTTTTCAAAAAAATAAGGACCAATTATTCCTTTGGCAGATATTGCGGCCCAAACTGTCACTTTAGGGCTATGTAACGGTTTTTGATGTTTGAGTCTGGGATTTTCACTATTCCAATAACGACAATTTTGGCGGTTTACGAACCCATTCATATGAAAATGTGCCTCATCAGAGAAAAGGATGTTTTCAAAATTTGAAAACCGATTGAACATTTCATTAGCAAATGTGAGCCGTGCTATGAAGTCAGAGTCTTTCAATTTTTGAGTTAATTGCAGCTTGTATGGATGCAATTTAAGATCCAAGTTTAAAATTCGTTGCAAACTTCGTCGCGATATGTTTAGGACAGACGATCTCTTGCGAGTAGACATTTGTGGATCTTCTCGTACCGACTGCTTAACACTCTCAATATTGTCTTCGGTCCTAGATGTGCGTGGACGACCTTTCGCGTGTGGTTTAAACGTCGATCCAGTCTCTTCAAAACGCTTTATCCAGATTTTAATTAAATTAGCACTCGGAGCCTCCCTAATTTGCCGTACACCATACTCAGAACAAAATAGTCGCCTGACAACTACGTACGAACGAGAGTTTTCGTAAAATGCGCGCACGCAAAATGCGCGACGCTTCCCGTCGAAGTGACTCATAGTGACTAAAACTTTATGAACCGCGCTACCCAACGATATCGGTCTCCCCCCGCCCACGCCCCTTCTACCACGCAAAAAAAGATGTTGCAATATGCACGTTCTATTGCGCCACCCTGTATTATTATAAGTAATTACTAAACTCATTTTTTTTTTATTAAAAACTTTTTTATTTTTCAGGTCAATGAAAAGAAGGAGGGTACTTCGATAAAATTACAAACATTGGATTCAACGGACGCCATTGAAGGTATAGAACAAAATTCAAATAATACTTTTACTGAGGAGAAACAGAAAAAGCCCAAGAAAATTAAATTTTAAATAGTTTTAATCAAATAATAATTAATAAAGTTACATAGTTGTAAATGTTTAATTTTCAATAAAAGAGATCAAAAAAATATTGTCTTTTAAAATTTCTACAACACAAACAAATATCAAAACATCAATTAAGTATATTAATTAGTAAACACACATACTTATTTACTTTAATACGAGTACACTTCAAAATAATACTTGCTATTTGAATGTCTAAATCATGCTACAAAATAAATTTGGAAAAAAATAACTATTTACTACATACCTACATACATAAATTAATTCACCAACAATATAATTTACCCTTCAGTGCTTAGTATTTGGTAATAATTCATATTGATTCACATTAATCTAATATCATGTACTTACATGTTAATTAATAATGTCAAAAATGTCATTTATCGCTATAAATACAACAAAAATCGGATTCACAGAAAATCTCAACCAGCAGATGGTTCCATGCCCACTCTATAGAAACATAAAAAGTTTACAAAGCCTCAACACTAGCTTTCAATTGCTCCATGGAATGATGAGCAATTTGCCCTGTGATGCCCTCAGGACTCTGCGGGTCTTCCCTCATGAGTATTCTGGAAGCTTCTGCCAAGTACTTGATAGGTTCCTGTAGTCTTTCCTTTAGTTTCTCTTGATCAATCAGACCTGCTGAGAACTCGCTGCGAGCTAGAAACATTACTGGAGCGTGGAGTTCGTATAGCATCATACCTGGAAAATATGGTAGAGATTTAAAACGATCACACTATCAAAGGTTGTGAGGAATATTCTTTCAACCAAAACTACAAGGCAGATTTTATTAATACCCAAAGGCATCGAAAAGTTATTCAAGCGCCCCCACACACTATAATTCGATATCCTAGCTGTAAACTAGTTCATGTCACTATTATTCTCATATCATTTTGCACTACCGTTCTAGTTCCACCATTTTGCCCTAAAAAATCTATCACCACGGGATATAGCCTACTTATCTTGCTGGTAACTAAACTTGCCACTTACAGACAGGCATTTCTAAGATACATAGTATACACACCTCTCATCCGAGTATCTCCCGGTGTAATAACGTCCAGTGTCTTGAGTACCAGTCGGCAGAACTCCGCTTTCCTCTCGAGTATCAGATCAGGCAGTTCGTCGATGGTGTACCCTTCCACATGTCCATATAGTTGTGCCAACGTGTGCTTGATAGACAGCAGTAGGGCGTGTCGAGGGTGGAATATTGATTTGTACTGTAATAAAATAAAATTTATCGAGTCTTATTGCCTTTTTCTAAGTTCTTAGAAATTATTAAAGTGTTTGGAAAAAATATATGGCTCTAGCTAGAGGACTCTAGGCTCAAATCGCCTGAAGGGCCTTCGCCTGCGGTTTTTACTTCTAAACATCAGATTTCCGACCATACTCACGCGTGAGGGCAGCGGTACTTATCAAAAAAGTTAAATATTGTTGTTTGTTACTAACTTATGTAATATATTGTTTTGTACCTTGTTAATCGTAGCTTCTCTCAACTCGATAGCCTGAGGACCCGGCTCCAAGCCGTCCAGTTGTTCTATTTCAGTTTGTACTACTGCCAACATCTTACGCATTGCAGCTCCTGATGTTTTGAACTCGCAATTTTTCTCTGTGCATTTCCATTCTGCTTCGTTATCTGAAATGAAAAGGTAAAACATTTAATTTAAAACAGTATTCGGCACATAGGTCATTGGTCCCATTTGTCATTTTAAAATCATCGATCGGGAGTTAGGTAGATAGAATCTACCCGCTTATCAAACCATGTCGCATCGTTCTCTGGTTTGCGGGCATCTAATGGCAATCGCTCGCTCTAACGTTAAATATAATATAGCAGCTACGAAAGGCTAGGGAGAAGATAATAAGACCTTACCCAAAGGATTAGTAGACAATATAACACCATTATCGCATTTTGTGCATTTGAGAGTGCTAAGATGAGTCCCCAATTCAGTCGGGTCTGCACACCGGGGACATTCGCAGTTGAAGAATTTCGACTCGAGCAGAAATTCACGTCTCAGTAATGTTTGGGAGAGTGAATTTGTGTAGCAAAGGTAGAGGGGTTCACCACATTTAATGGGCACTGCCGCTCTCACTTGAACTCTGGAAATAAAATGAGAATTTCATAATGATGATGGTAAAATTCCTAGATACTTTAAGATGAAATACGAAAATGATTAGGAATGCTTACTGATTATCATTTTGTAGAATAGTATGAATGATGTTCGGAACACAGCTATGAGCTGCAACTGCTAAGCGGGGATATATCGCTCGCACGCTAAAACCGCCACGAGATGGTATTTCCACTGAGTTTACCTGAAATGAGTATTCACACATATAAATATATAAAATAATATAAGTACTTAAGTAAGTACTTACTTATGTATAGTCAGCATCAGATAAACGGTACTGCTTGGTGGTAATACTCACTTTGGTATTCCCAACCAATCGAGGTCTTTTATCTGACGCTGACCAAACTTAGATAAGTAAGTACTATATATTAAGATACCGTTACATACCTCAAGAATCCCACAGGCTCTTTGCACAAGTTCCTTATCAAATCTGCTACCAAGTTTACAATGGTCAACCAAAAAGTCCGCGATGTTAACTTGGTCAGCTCCCCATGTAGGGCGTTGCTGGCGAGCCTCTTTGTGCGTCTCCATAGGTTCTAATTCCTTTTGCCATCTTTCTGGATCTTTTTCTTTGGCTAAAAGTAACCTGGATGATGAAACAAATATTCGTATTAACTTAGTTCCTTGACTCCGTATAAGTACTTACTATCTAATCACCATGATCAACCACGATGATATACTTATCATAGCTAGAAATATTAAATCAGAGGCCGAATACCTTGTTTATTCCTGATGAAATCCGTAAGAGATCTTGTACTTTCTCTTCACAAACTTAGGATTTAATCGCACGGGATCGGGGACTACGCGGGTGAAACCGCGGGGCGCTGCTAGTTTAAGTATATTAATGTGTAGTAAGGATACCTCGTTATTACCTTAATGGAGTAATGCAATCAAGTTGAGGAGAACTAGCAGTCCAGTCTTGCACTGGTTGGAAGCGAACTTTAGCAGCCGCAAACACAGCACACTCCTCAGCGTGTTGTGAAGACGATTCACATTCGGCGCAGCATATCGGCCAACCACAACGGGAGCACAAGGCGTCCTCAACTGGAGTGTAACAGCTCAGGCACAGTGGTGGAGTGTCTGAACGAGTAATTTAAAAAGAAATAAACACGTAACTAAATAATTAGGTAGGTATTAAGTTAATAAATTTACTTAATTATATCCTATTTAATGAAAATAGGTAAGTACCTAAGTTTAAATTAAATTACGTACGTAGATACTAATAAACTTTACCAATCTGTAGTAAATTAGGCAAGTCTATGTACCATTTAGACTTTATTTAATTAAGACGAATTAATCTACTTAATTGTTGGTAAACTTTAATACAAACTTGCCTGGTTTAGGTCCAACAACGAATGGTGTATCCGTAAATATAAGTTCGCCGCCAATCAAATCCTTATTCGCTACGAGATACCGGCCAAACCTATCGTTTTGTAACACGTCGTAGTGGCGGAAGTCGTCGTTTGCCATCGCGAAAATTATTTAAATAATTATTGTAACAGTTTTCGTGTAAATCCCGTTCTGAGTCAGTCGTTTGTTAGATTCGCGAGCAGTATGCGGCTGCTCTACACCAGCGTCTATATTTAAGCAACAAACGCAGACCATTCGAGAATTGGGACGTTAACACTCCCGGATTCCCGATACGTCTGTGCACTTACGAACTGTCTGTCTTTCATGAAATATAATAAGTTAGTATTCTAAAATTAGTTCAATTTAACTATTGGTAACCAGGGAATTACGTGATTTCACGATTTTTTAAGATAGGTTGTTTGATGATGTTGAGTAATAGGATCGTTACTTTTGAATGAATAAGCAAATAATGCTAAGTATACCTAAGTACTGTAGATACGTAGCTACTTGTCTCATGTTAGGTATTAATGTATCTAGGCTTATAGGTATCTACTATAAAATTCTCCGGGTAAAGTTAGATAAGTTGTAAAATGACCTACTTCTGGTACCTACTTACCCATGCCAAATAAAGGTTTTGATTTTCACAAGATCAACTAAGTACTTTAAAAAAGGTGTAGCAAAACATTGCTATACGTAGGAACTAAGGTAAGATAAAGAAAAGGAAGGAAGGAGAAGGTAAATGCTATTATACTAGTTAGTTTCTTTCTATATCTATGTACTTATATCAAAATTGGCTTAGAATAGAATGCAATCTCACAGACATTCAAGAGATTAAACGTTAACGTTTAATCTATTTCTGCTTTTCACATTCATTGTAGTAAATCAGTAATGTACCTACCTATCTACATAAAATAAAAAATGAGTACTCGATGCTTCCTATCGTCTGGGTTAAAATGGATCGTTGCCAACACCCATTGTGACTTTGTGACCAAATGTTAGTTCATTGTTATATTCTCGATATTTGTTCTCGATAGTTCAAAAAAGATGGAATCAAGTTTACTTATGTACCTATTTACCTAAAATTTAAAAAGTAGGTAAACTGAGTATCTTACGAGGGTCTCGTTTAGTCATGTTTGTCCTATACTTATAGCCTATGGGAAAGTCGTAGGTAAGTTAATTATGGAGTTTTTAAATATGTCCCACCCACAATACTCAGAACAAATTACTTACACAAAAAGCCTAATAGATTTTTGAAATTACACCAAATCTATGAACTTTTATTTGTCACTTAACCCTTTTAAATCAACATTTATAATTCATGATTTTTTAATAAAGTATGTCTATTATTGATTATTTATTTGGTTTGTTAAACAAAGAACGTTTGAATGAAATTTTTCGTGGGATTCCTAAAGTAAACGCCGATGTAAAGAAAGAAATTGTACCATGTATCAAACCAGTAAGTCCCATACAGGCCTTTATCTATACTTCCTCGTAGGTCATGTTATAAACGTGAGTCTGTAAGTATGGATATAGCTAAGTAAGTACTTAGCGAAAAAACTACTGAACAAGTTTAGATGAAATTTGGTAGTACAGATGTTCCGAAGTACATTTTATCCCTAAATTCCCACGGGATTGGATTTCCTTTTTTTTTTAACTACAGGGTACTGCTAGGACTTAGATCCACTTCTATTAATTTTATTGGTTCTATATCAATTTGTATCTAGGATGGGACCCTTGGAGAAATGGTGGTATGCTCAGATGAAAATGGAGAGAGAGTAGATTGTCCGTGCAGTCGAGCTTATGTAGAAAGTGATGATGATGATTATGACGACGATTTTGGTCTGGGCTGCTTGTTTAGCTTTTTCTCCTCTTCAACGAACGTAAGTAATTTTAGACATCTAAATAAAGATAGTTAGCTAAGTAAGTGAGCACTTACTTATTATTTTCAAAAAAATTATTTTCGGGCGCATTTAAAGTTTGTTTGGACATCGGTAGTAGTTACCTACAAAATAATGGTACCTAACCACAAGTTAGGTACCATTATACCCGGCCGGCCTCAACGGGTACTTAATCATAAAAATAAAATTGCTGTATAAAATACCTGTAATGCAATTACCCAACTATTTGATTTGATAATTTAAATAATAACATTTCTAATTTGAGTTTTCGCGCCATTGTTTGGTACTGTAGTCAAATATGAAACATTTTAAATTTAAAGATTGATCAATAATGTTTCACTACATTTAACTGAAATGAAAAGAAGGCATATAATTATTAATTAAGTATGATTTAATTTTTATTGTTTATTAACGCAATGGAAGATATAATGGGTTTTAAAATTTTACAACGTTCATGTGCAAAATACGTCACTGTCATTGGTGCAATCCGTTGAGTACTTTTAATTTTATTATGTAGGAATATTTCAAACTATAAACCTGATATGAAACTAACAAAGTATTAAAAAAAAATATATGTATTTTAATACAAATTAAAATTCATATAGATTAGCAGAATTCTTAAAAATGTAGTTATATTTAAAGTTTGATAGCAAATCAATACCGCAACTTCCGATTACTTAGCGCCCTCTAGCGGTGACCTGAGAAAAATAATTCTGTCTCGTGGTGTCGCGGTGTGGAGCAAAAAGATTTGGTTCTCGGCAAATAGCCTGGAATCACAGTGTTATAATTCCATTTTGTGAATTTAAAATAAACCGCAGTGAGTATTTTATTGGCTAAATTCAGTTTCTCATCAAATATCATTGCTTTCTAGTGGGTTTCATGAATTTCATTGAGAGGTTACAATGAATGCCTTGAGCCGGCTATTACGGGACAATATTGACGTCATACATCTATTTCTTTTAATTTAACGCTGTAATAGGAAGTATAATTGGCTATTATTACCCATACGCATTCTAAATCATGATATCTAAAAGAAAACATAATTGTATTTGATCATTCAAGTGGAACATGATGTCTAGGGTGCTACCATCATTGCATGTGTTTCATCAGTTGAATCAGAACTTCGGCAACTCGACTCGAAGGTCAAGTTTACGGTCAAGAGAGATTATTATTATAAACCAATCGTTGAAGTCTTGTGCATAGCCTTAGTAATTGAAGGTTGTTTCAATTGTTCCAATAGGTGTATACTGCATGTTATGTAATACCGTGACTGAACGTAGATTGTAAATATGTACGTAGCTTGTGAATCTTGACCCTGACATAGCTGGCACTCAATATTTGCGGGTTGCCGTATCTATATCTTACGCCTATTTTAAATGTTATCAATATTCTTATCTATATTTCTAATTATACCCACTTTACATTAATTGTTCTCTAAACTGAGCTAGATTTATTACAAAACATTACAATTTTATCACTGACTAATTAAGTTTTTCGTATATTTAATTTTATCAACTATTTGTAGGGAATGGCTCCCCCATACTATGCTGACCTCGGCAAGAAGGCCAACGATGTCTTCAGCAAGGGCTACCACTTTGGTGTTCTTAAGCTCGACTTGAAGACTAAGAGTGAATCTGGTGTTGAATTCTCCAGCGGTATCACCTCCAACCAGGAGAGTGGAAAGGTAATATTAAACCTACAAGATTATTAATACAATTAAAATATTTTGCAAAGGATAAAATGAATTCGCTTCTTCTGTCTTCGATTAGAACTTTTAAACTACTCAACAGATTTTAATGCAGTTTTTAGCAATAGATAGATTGATTCAAAAGGGGAGGTTTATATGTAATATGTTCCCATGGCATGGTTATTTAACATGGTTTAAACTGCAGGGTGTGGCTGATTGTAAAATAAATAAGTATATTAATAATTTGAATACTAATAATGTTTCTTATTTGTAGGTCTTCGGTAGCCTGTCATCCAAATACGCGGTGAAGGACTACGGTCTCTCATTCACAGAGAAATGGAACACTGACAACACATTAGCCACAGATATTACTATCCAAGATAAAATCGCGGCCGGCCTTAAAGTCACACTCGAAGGCACCTTCGCACCACAGACTGGGTGAGATTATGATTAATTATACATCTTTTTCTCTAGTCTTGATGGCAATAAAAAAAAACTAAATTTTCCCAATGCAAAACCTAGCTACAATTTACATCTTAATCATATATCAATCTAGAAAATTCTCAGTATTCTCAAATGTTCTCAACCTAATAAAAATGAATGGTGTTTTGTTTCACAATCATAAATATTTAATGTCTTGAGTATTTGCATAACATCCTGAAAGAACAACCTTTCGTTATTCACACTAAAGTAATTACCATACAATGTTACATTTTGAATGTAAAATATTATACCAAATAGTTATACAACCAACTAATTTAAAAAGTATCATCCTGTATGATCACACGGCAATGCAAAGGCCTTTCTTTCATTGTTATCACTACAGAGAGGAGTAATAAGCACCCCACACTTGCCCAAAGCATGTTAGTCATCTCAAACCTATCCCATGTTTAAAAAACCAATATTCCAAGTTAAATTTATAATCGTTATCTATTTTATTGTTAGACTGAAAACCGGCAAGTTGAAGACCTCATACGCCAACGAGACCTTGGCTGTAAACACCAACTTGGACCTTGACCTGGCTGGCCCCATCGTCGATGTAGCCGCTGTCCTCCACCACCAGGGCTGGCTCGGTGGTGTCAACTCACAGTTCGACTCACAGAAGGCGAAGTTCTCCAAGAACAACTTCGCCCTCGGCTACCAGACCAACGACTTCGCCCTCCACACCAATGTGTAAGTAATTCATTATAAATATTATAGGATAATTTAAACCACCTATTTTCCATTGGAACACAATGTGTAATTCTAGAAAAAAAGCTTCTGTATAGTGTATGTCTAGTAATTATTGGTACAATTTATGTGAGACTACCGAGCCTAACAGACCATATATCTAGTACTTACTCAATGCCCTATTTTTCATACTAACCTCAATTAGATTTGAGGCAAAAAATATCAATATAATCTAGTCGAGTTTTAACAAATTTCAAGATTAAGTTCTTATTAGTATAATTTGAAATAAAATAGGTCACACAAGTAACAAAAGCCATTCAATCAATCTGACACACATTCAGTGTTTAAACTGCATAAAATCAATAGTAAATTATCACAGGTAATTGACATAATCTGCTACATAAGTCACTGCTATTGATTTTACTTGGTTGCATAACATATGCCCCAGTTGAGTTTCGTCAAAGGATGTTATCATTTATTGAAAGCTAGTCTCAACTAGTTATAGCCAGGTGACATTGGCCTTAATGCCTACTTGGCTATTCAGACAGGAGTGAGACACATGTCATGCTCTGTGAGTTTAATTGAGTCACTGCTTTGTCTTGAGTATTATAAATAGTCTGTTAAAATCACTACATATTATAAAACAAAGTCGCTTTCTCTGTCCCTATCTATGTATGCTTAGATCTTTAAAAATACGCAACGGATTTTGATGCGGTTTGTTTTAATAGATAGTGATTCAGTGGGAAGGTTTTTAGCATAATTTTATTCCCATATTCCTACGGGAACGGGAACTAAGCGGGTGAAACCGCGGGGTGCCGCTAGTATAATTATAATTTTATTATTCATAAAGTCTAGGTGTGTTTATGAATGAGTGTTTGCATAGTATGTTACCCTAGATGCAGGTGACGAACCTAAGAATAGAAACAATTACTAAATCATTACACTTTTTTATATTAATTTGTACTAATAGGAAGACTATAAACTTATAAGAAAATCCGCTAAATGGTATTCTATAAAATGCCGTCAGATAAATCTGCCTAAAAATATCTGATAAGGGTACAGAAGAGGGCCTATTATCGACAAATACTGAATGCAAATATCGTCAAAATACGTTTACACATCATCCTATTAGGATGATCTGTTATCAAAAAACATTCGTTATTTTTATCAGAAAACATTCTAATTTACCGATTACATCATCATTATTAATTATTCATACTCAACTCTTGTTTTTGATACAATTTATAACTATATTATTTATCCTTCTAATCTTATGCATTTGAGAATGTTTATATTAAACCAGTATTTTTTTAAGGGAAAACATTGTACCTAATTTCGTTGATTGTTTCATATAGTCAGGGATACTTTGTATACAAAAAATCTAGGGTTTGCAAAAAACTGGAAAAACTACGCTAGGCATAGGTAGTGCGTAAGACAATCTTATATGAACTACTATGTTTTATGTTACTTACCCTGATCTAAAAACTGCAACTACTAGGCATAGTTATGTAAAACATACAATAATATAAAAATCATGTTTTATATTACTTATCCCCGTCATTGCGTAGGGAATTAATTCTACGATGATCAGATTTCAATTACTTATCCCCGTTTATTTCCTTTAGTGACAACGGCAAGGACTTCGGCGGTTCGATCTACCAGAAGGTGTCCGACAAGCTGGACTGCGGTATCAGCATGAAGTGGACGGCGGGCTCCGCCGACACGCTGTTCGGCGTCGGCGCCAAGTTCGCGCTCGACCAGGACGCTTCCCTCCACGCCAAGGTCAACAACAAGTCGGTCATCGGACTCGGTTACCAACAGAAATTGCGCCCAGGTTTGTATCATAATTCGTTTTTAACTAGAGAACTGCCCAAAGTCTCACAGATACAATTTAAGTAGTTGTTTTTACATGTTTGTAGAAGTTCGTAATAAGCTATTGCGTTATAATAATATCACAAAACCTTTTTTTTAATGTTGAATAGGCACCTAGGTATTCATTACAAACTTATTACTAATGTTTTAATTATTACGATCACAAAAAAAGCCATAAAATTACAGACATTCTGAATTAATGCGCGAAGTTTATGTTAGCTGGTTTTTGTGTTAAAGATAAAAAAAGATTTGTTACAATAGTCATGCAAGTGCAATGGGAACTTTTCCCATTCCCAAAGCTAAGGTCAATGGCGCATGACTTCACAGGAATGATATTACATTGTGGTCATGCAATTAATTTTCACACCATAAATTCTCATTGAGAGAAAGAAAGTTTAAAAGTTTTACAATAGAGATTACGCCAAATTATTGCAGATATTTTTAAACTTCTTATCGTACGCTCAAATGGTACGATTTTATTGTGCGTTGTCGCGTATCATATGATTCTAGAACGCATGATTGCGTTATCTTATCAGTAGAGTGTTTGATGTGTCTCATTTTGAAGTAGGCTCTATATAAAGTTATGATTTGTTCCAGGCGTGACCCTCACTTTGTCTGCGGCCATCGACGGGCAGAACTTCAACGCCGGCGGCCACAAGGTCGGCCTTGCGCTCGAGCTGGAGCCCTAGGCGGCTAGAGAGCACTCGGCTTTTAGTCTTGTAGATAATACATGCCACATCACCTGTTATTATATGTATAACAACAATAATTACGGAAAGCGATAGCAAATTCAACTTACTTTAAATAGTGTTTTTTGTCAGTATAACATAATTTAGCGTTGAAAACGCAATAAATTTATCTCTTAGTCTTATTCTATGATTATCAACTGGAATAAGGCAGAACCGCTTTCTCGAAAGTTCTATCGTACTATGTAGCATTCTGATGTAATGTGTATTTTAAGCACGCGGCGTTAACGCATCTCCTTAATCTGTCTATACAATTTTATTAAATACTTAATATAATTAGTGTTCAATAAAACTGTACGTTATCATCCCAGTTATCGTGTAAATAAACACCATTGGTGTTATATCCTATTGATTGAATGGTAATAAAATGAATAGTCTGTTGGAATCAACATTCACATTGTTTTATTAGATCTAATTTTCCTATACCATACCATTGACCCGTCGATAGTACATTTAGTTAAGAATTGTTTATTATTTTGTAACCGAATGTACTTATCCCCCCTCCCACATGTACCTAAAGTAAATAACACAATCCGTTTGTTTTGAGTTTTTATTTTTGAGAGACGCATACAGGCGTTACGTAACACGATTTCTAGTTTTATTTGTTGTATTTTTGAACTTATTGTTTAAATAAATAACTTTAAATTAATTTGTTCTATTTATTGATAGGTTTTTTTATAGTGAAAAAGACATTTGAGATACGAGTTTTATAATATAATTAAATAGGTTAATGAAAATACAAAAACAGGTCCTTATTGTATAAGTTCCTCCTCCATTAGTTTGGCCATCCATTCCGGTTCAGCGGCGGCAATCTTTTCGATCAAACTGTTGACTTGATAACAGAGGCTCTGGATTTGTTTGTCCCATTGTGGCAAGATCTCACGAGCTAGAAAAGATACAACAAAAAGTTAGTTTCGTTTATACGTTTGTATATAACATTTGCAAGATAGTCACGCAAAATTTTTAAACGGATTTGGATAAAAGTTACACTTTTATAACCGGACAGCATAGTTTTTCTCAAAATCAAGCCGAAAATAGAATTATGACTACTGCGATTTTCCTAAGTTCCCATAAAAATGGGTAAAGCCCAAAGTTACTGATGCAAAACCGATTTCTCAGTAAAAATTGCCGATACATACGTATGTTATGTATGTATGTATAACGCCACATAAAATGTAATAAAAGCTCTTAATTGTACTATACTATAGTATTACTTACTTTCAAAATGCACCACCGAGCTGATCTGATCGATATATCCATTCATACGTCCCTCGCTGATCATGTGACTAGCAATGCGCTCGGCTTTCACTGGTGGCGTCTCTAGTAAAGCGCCGAGCTCTTCAAATGTAATGTTGTTGTATAGTTTACTGGCTGACAGGAGGTTGTGTTCGAATACAGCCCGATCCAGGATTGTTGAGCCGTCTGATGTTGTTGCCTGTATGATAATAATGAATTTGTCATGGGTTTATAGCAAAAAGCATCTTATGAGGCTATCGCTCGACGGGTGATCAAGAGTCAAACACAAATCACTTGTGCTGAAAACACGCATTGTTATGTTCTTGTTTCTACAATCCAACTACTGCCAGTAGCAACTTAGCACACAAATTGAGAAATAATATGAATCAGTTACCTTCCTAATAAACAAGTACATATTAATAAAAACAGTATATGTAGTTATTCCACATTTTCGTTTATTCATAGGAATGATATCGAATTGAAAATAGGGAACAGACATGTTGACATGACAAATACCTTGAAAAGGTTCGAATTCGTAACCTTTGGCAGAGCATACAGGGTCACTACACTACAAGTCATCTAATAATATTCTTGGTTTATTTTTTAGTATATACCAACATCGCGTCTCCCAAAAACAGCGTAAATACTAGATCTAGATAGCTATTTATGAAAGAAAATAAATATCTATTATTATTTACAAGATAGACAACTGTACATCTTTACCACACGACATGAGTAGTGACACTATCACTACCCTGGTTGGAACGCGTACGTTACTAAGCGGAATGTTGGTAATTACCTTTTATTTATGTTGTTATTTCAGAGAGTGAGTACTTCTAACCTATCGTAGATGTAATATAAGTAATTTTACTTGCTATTAAAATATACTATTGTGATATTTACATTTAGATGTACCTTTTGATGAGTCTGCATAAGGGCTTCGAATTCGTGGAGTTCTGATCGTCTAATGATGCGATCCAGGTACATTTTCTCCAAAATAGAGTAAGCGGGCAGTTGTTGGCATCTCTCATCTTTGAATAACGTCGCTAACATTCTTGACCTTTGTCGACCTGGGACAAAATATGTAAGATTAGTTTACATAGTTTTACCATAAACATAAAATATAGAATGATCTGCGGGAAAAAGTATGAGATATTAAATGACAAATTCAAATTACGTAATACACATACAAAATAAAAGCCAACATTTATCTAAAACTAGGTAGGCAAAAGTGCGGCTTTGTGGGGGCTCGCAAAATTTTTAAACACTGTCTTTTGCCCGCGGCATATAAATAGCGGAGGGTTTTTTATTTTAATATAATATTTTAATGATTGCCTGCACATCTAGACGTATTAAATTAACTATGTAATTTTTCTGGTATTTCGTGGTCTAGCCATCTCACCTGCAGATGCTAATACGGTACAAATGAGAGCATTTCTAAGACACGTCATCCTCTCGTCCTCGTGAATTATGTTGCGGTACGAAAGTTCATTATATCTTTGTGCCGCTTCAATGAATTTTCTGAAACAAAATGGTATTTTTTACATTTTTTATGCCTTGAAAATCACTTGTGTCTGTAAATGTCTTTTGTGTTGCTGCGATTTTTTCTGGTTAAACTTTGGAGGCCTCTAAGACATCACGACAACCGGAACCTACGACTTCGTCTCTGAAGCACAAAACCTCGTAAAATTAAAAGCTAAAAATCGAATTGAACCCTCGGGCCTAAGTTCTGAAATGATTCCATAGAGTATATCGGTGGCCGAGTTCTGGTCCTCAAAAATATGAGTCTACACGCAAAGAAGAAGTATAAGTGAGTGGTGGTGAATCTCGCATACCTTGCTGCTTACGACGGACACTCGTAAATGAGTTTCCACATATAAAAGGTAAAACAAGAGATTAGATTGATTAAAAAAATAACAGTTAAAAATTACCTTCTATAATCTAAAACTCTAGCGTAACAGACTTTATAATAAATCTGTAGTTGTTCATTGGTAGTCTCCGCTTGCAACAACGACGCTCTGTTGACAAACGCTTCAGCCTGCACTGGGTCATCCACTTCTAGATACAAGCGAGCTATCTTCAAGTATGTTTCCAGTTTGTAATCAACTGAATATTGTCTGAAAAAAAAAATTTGGTACTTAAGTAAAATGAAAGTGGGCAAAAATATTTTCTTTAATTATGTTGAATTGTTAAAGAAAACAATAACAATGTGAGAAAAACCATTGCAAAATCTTTTTTGCCGATATTATGATAATAATATGAGTCCAAACATTTATCATTGTTATCATTTTTTATACTTAATCTTTTTTTTAGAATCTTTGCCCAGCAGTGGGACACAATAGGTTAAATAAAAAAAAAGTTCAATCATTATATGATAAAAAAAAACCAATTTTTAAATACATACTTTTGTCCAGTCTCCAAGGGTATTCCGACCAGGACATTAGCAGCTTCTTTCCAATTTTGACTTCTTTCATAGATATCAGCTAAATGCTGTCTGATACTGGCAACCTTTAAACATAGACAATAATTATATTTAATAAATGTAATTTAAAAATTTGTTCATAATGAGCACCATCCTTATGTTTCACACATAATATTGCTTCCCAGAATTTGATCCTTACTAGAAACACTATCAGATGGTGTAATATATAGTACAGGGTTTAATTTTTTCTTCAATATCAACTGGTTTTTATTCATGACTAGCAGCGCCCCGCGGTTTCACCCGCGTGGTTCCCGTTCCCGTGGGAATACGGGGATAAAATATAGCCTATGTTATTCAGGGTGAATGTAGCTTTCTAATGGTGAAAGAATTATTGAAATCGGTTCAGTAGTTTCGGAGCCTATTCGTTACATACAAACAAACAAACAAACAAACAAATCTTTCCTCTTTATAATATTAGTATAGATGAATTAAAAAAATCTATTGATGCAGTCTTAGTTTTGATCAAAATCAACACTCCTCTCAATACTCCATTCAACATTTTTTACTATTTTCTTATACATAATTTCGGATTTCGTCTACAACATTGACTTGAAAAAGTCACTCTTTATTACTTACACCCTACTGATTGTTAGTAAAAAAAACACTTACTTGCTCCTCAAAAGATATAACTCTCGGTTGAATGACATCCAGAGCAAAATGTGACACTTCTTGTGATACATTGTCAGGTAGGAGAGCCAAGTGTGAGCTCACATCTGTGAGGAGGTGCCTTGATATCACGAGGCTCACATTCTCATTGACAACTGAAAACATAAAAAATAAATATTAAACTTTTAGGAAAACTTGATAAGGAGAAGGAAAACTTATAACTTGAGAAAGATAAGGAGAGTTGGAGATGTTTGGGGGAGACCTTTGCCCAGCAGTGGGAACTGGGATGAGGTGCATTGACGAAAAAAAATAATTAGGAAAATTTACAGCTACAATAATTAATTATTTAATTATAAAAATAAGGGAACCCTCTAACCTTAACCTAAAATAATACATAATTAAATATGTTAACACATTGGGTAATATATTGTTGAGTATCTTCATCACTTTCTGGATAAACTATAGCTATAGGTAACAGAGTAGATGAATATTAAATATTATTGTCATTATGTCAATATTTTTGTTTAGTAAACTATTATTAACATTATTTAAATAAGAAAACTTTACATTAACAGCTTTTTCTTAATCAGCCTCTTGGTAGTGAGATAAGAACTGATGATGGAACAGAATTCAAATACTGTGTGCACTTACTTGCTTCAACAAAAGATTTCAAACATTCTGCTAATTCCCCTTCAGGATTTTTCAAAATTTCCATGAGAACATTGCGGTATCTGTAAAGTGGTTAGAGGTTACTTATCTTATTTATATATTTAAAAGACAACTTTGATAACTTCAGTGATAGAATTGTGATGGAATGATGTGATTAAAAGAATTTATAAATATTTTGGTTTATAAATTTTATAATCAACTCACTTTTCAGCTTGGTCTTTGTGTAATCCACCCGAATTTCTGAGTTCACTTAGGTACTGTCGTACACCTTGCAAATTGAGCGGCATTTTGTAAAACAGTCCTTAAAGAAAATAACTATTCACTACAATATTTTCCAAATCAATCTTCAGAATCTTCACTTCAACACCATCAATCCATCAATCCAGCACAAGCAAGAGAAAAAAAAAACAAACATTATGTTTTATTTCTTTTTTTTTTTGCTCTCTTTGATAGACCATGGTCAGAGTTATTCTGCCTTACCGTCAAGCTTAACGTCAGTTGAGAAATTATTTAATATATTTTTATTCATTCGAATATCCCCAAACGAAATTAATTATAATACATATAAAATGAATTAAGTTGAAATTAAATAATTCATTTGGAAATTATAACTAATATTTTTTTAGATTTAATTAAAATATGATACAACTTTAAGTGAAGCAATCAAAACAAAAATGATTCGGAAAATACCGATGAAAATTTACCACTTCCCTAGTGACGTTTAAAATCTTAATGTTGGCTATATGTGACGTGAAAATTAAAAGAAGCGCCACAGGAATTTAGTGGATTTTTGTGAATAAATTACTTTTTCTACCATCTGAGATACGTTCTCATGGTCTAAATAATACTTTAATCGGTTTTCTTTAAATTGATATGATTTTTATAATCTTAAACCGTATTAAATTCTTTTTATTACAATTTTATTCAATGCGTCGATTTGTTTTCAACTGTGGCTTTGAAGTGTAAATTTGACAATCTAAAATGGCGGCGCCTTTTGAACACAAATTGAACTAGATATAAACATTGCTATTATTTAGTGTTTGTTACTTAAGACTATAAATAAGTGTATGTGTTACTAAGTGTAACTTTAAAATAAGCATTTCCATAAGTTTATGTACCAATTATCAAGATGGATCACAATATTGAAGACACACTAACATTGGAGAGTGATATGGGATCTGTAAGTGCATTTCTTTAGTTATAGGTTTTGTAGATTTAAAATTGCCACTTTATTTACCATAAAATCAGTCTGTAAATAAATTAAACATGTAATAAAATGACCAATATCTATGATTGTGCCAATTTGAATGGTGTTAAAATATTCTAAGGTCAGTATTTGTAAATCATTAGCATGTTATTTACATTTGTCTAGATGGATTTCGACCACTCAGATGTAGTTGTAAACCAGGACGATATAACCCTAGAAGACAGTAGTCAGCCCAATATTTCCATGGATTTGGAGCACATTGAGGACCAGTCCGCATTAATGGACACCGGCGGTGAAGAAGTTATAAGTATGTCACATTTATATTTGCTTAACATATAAGATTTGTTTACTATTATGATTTAGGTTATTTCTTGGATTAATTATTAAATAAAAATTATCTAAATAAGTTGATGACTGGTATGAAATGTATATATTTCTTGTTGGAATTAATATTAAAACTTTTCCTAGAAGTCAACTTTCAAACTGAAAATGAATATCATAACATTTTATGGCCCACGGAGAATCTTTTAAACAAATTATTCTTATTTATGTATAGCATTGTCACAGTGTCCTTGAAGCATATTATCCTAACTAATATTATAAATGCGAAAGTAACTCTGTCTGTCTGTTACCTTTTCACGACTAAACTATTGAACCGATTGACTTGAAATTTGGTACAGGGGTAGCTTATGGTCGGGGAAAGAACATAGGCTACGTTTTATCCCGAAATTCCCACGGGATCGGGAACTACGCGGGTGAAACCGCGGGACACAGCTATTTCAAATAACTCAAATAAATATTCAAAATACAAATTGAATTCAAGTAATATGTTTTAGTTTCAGATTTTATGAGCGACCAGTTTTCTTTCCAAGAGTATACCGTTCAGAGTAACAATACTAATGATGGAATGATCAAACTTGATCAGAATGTAAGTTTCACACTTTTAATTTAATCCATTCAATTATACAAAAACTGTTCTTATTAAATATATTAAAAAAGTTATATAAATGTACTCGTAGGTTCATGGACAATTTTCTCCTAGACCTCTTAAATTTTTTAATGAGAGATATTGATGATTTATTTTGATAAATTTGAATTTTAGATTCTAAAAACTTTATAATTTTACAGCAACTAAATGTGCTCCTATCACAAAATGAGGCGTTCAATGTGCAATTGACCAACACTGTGTCTAGCGTTCCATCTGTATCTAGCAACACAGAAGTTACTACTACAAAGGTAAAAAAAAAACTCAATCCATTTACAACTGTCTCCAGAAAGTCGACGGCCTCGATGGCAGAGTGGTCACCATGCCGGACTGCCATCCGTAAGGGTGCGGGTTCGATTCCCGTGCGGGGCGAATATTTGTGTGAACCACAAATGTTTATCTCGGTCTGGGTGTGTGTGTGAATGAGTGTGTGTGTTGTTTCTAATACCCTAGATACAAGGTTCGAGCTTGGTTAGGGGTCAGTTACTGTAATGAGATGATGGAGTGAATGATTATGTTATGTGCTATAGCTGGTTAAACATCTGCATTAACTTTCATCTAAATAAATAAACTCTATGTGTATCTCTATCACAAACATTTATGTTATTGGATTAAATAAATAACTTTCTTTATTAGAAATTAGATAAAATTTTCTTTTTTCAGGGAACACCTGGACCCAAACCAGCACCGAAGAAAGCCACAGCCCCCTTCCCCCGTCAAGTAGCGATAGCACCAAAGCCAGCAAATGTACCAAATGTTCAGTATGCCATCGCTCCCAAGCCAGTAGCCCTAGTGATGAATAAAAGTGCAGGTGCTAGTGTTAGTAAAAAAGTTACAATCGGCAACATCCAGGGAAATATTAAAGCTAATACTGTTTTAAGTAAGTTTAAATTTATATTAAATCTACAGTATCTAAACTAATATAATAAAGAGGAAAGATTTGTATTTTTGTATGTTACAAATAAACTCAAATGTACTGGAAAGATTTAAAAAAACCTTTTACCATTAGAAAGCTACATTCATCCTGAGTAACATAGGCTATATTTTATCCCCATATCCCCATGGAAACTGGAACCACGCGGGTGTAACCGCGAGACGCCGCTAGTATTTTATATTTGGGTGTGTATAGACTGGTAAGGTTAATAATATTGTAGGTGGAGGTCTGATGGCAGTTGATGAATGTAAAACAATGATGTTCTCCCAAATCTGGTTACAAAAACTAGTAAAACTGACTTATTTAGACATGGGATGAAGGTTTGGAAGGAGAAAAATCTCTTGATATTAGGTTGTCAAGGTCTGACAGCAGTCTGTCCACATTAAATTGACTTCCAGTCATGACTAGTCAAATAACAACATCAATAACACATTTCAGCCCAAATAGGGAAGCAAATAGTGATGGTCCCCACAAACACGGCCGGTCCCAGACACAAGATTAAAGTGATACCGGCTTCCAGCAGTGAGTCGGGAGTGCATTTTGTAAGTAACTACTACTTTTATACTAGTTGTAGTAGTATTGGTGTATAAGGTCCTAATGTAAGAATTAAAAAAATAAAACATCATACATTCAATTGAGGTTAACCCTTTAATTCGTAATGTTGAGTATACTCAACATTCGAAAAATCATTTTTTTTACTCATTAATTGATTTTACAGGCTCAAATTATATCAAACAAAAGTGGAGCTAAACCAGTTATGACCAAGTTATTGGTACAAGGTATGTCAAGTTTACTATTTAAAAAAAAAACAACTTTATCTTATAAAGTTACAAATCCCAATCAACTAACTTACAAATATAGATTCATCTACAAGGAAAAGACCTGTGCATTAAAATCTATACAAAATATCTAAAAAATTCCACACACTAGATCAGAAAAAACCAGAGAATATAGGAAAAATTATAGGGCACACACAACTAGTTAAATGTCTACTAATTTGTTACAGGTCAACCAAACCAAGAGTCGCCAAACCAGGGCCAGCCAGCGGTAATAACCAAGTTATTGCCAGTCAGCGCTGCTAACCAGCTAAATAGAGCTAAGGTATTGTATAAATCCTTTTTATTTCATATTTTTTATTTATTAACCTATATTGTATTGTGCATATACATGTCCAACAATCTCTATCCCATTCGCAGCCTCCCGCTACTATCTAAGGTTGCAAAATCATTTCGCCTACAATTTCTCGCAGATATATTTTGAAATACCTACACCTTAAAATGTATCTTCGATACAAGTGATATCATTTGTTACAGGTGATCATCACAACACCCACAAAACAGAATCTTTTCAAAAAACAACAATTCTTTGCAATCAAAACTCAAAATCCTACCAAAGTGCCTACAACACAAGGTTCGTATAAATAATTCACATTTCATTACAAACTAGCAGCGCCCCGCGGTTTCACTCGTGTAGTTCCCATTCCCCTGAGAATATGGAGATAAAAAATATAGCCTATGTTACTCAGGGTGAATGTAGCTTTCTAATGGTGAAAGAATTCTTGAAATCGGTTTAGTAGTTTCGGAGCCTATTCGTTACAAGCAAACAATTTTTTCCTTTTTTTAGCCTAAAAAGTTAAAAACCTCATTTGTACAAACATTTTATGACCAAAACTCAACAATTCAAATAGTTTGATGAGTTTTGTGCTTAACAACACCTTTTTTGGTTCATTATTGTTTAATTTGGTTGTGTAAAAGGCAAATTCACATAAATATATAATTTATTTATTATTTCTAGGCAATTTTACGACAAAACGTGTAGTTATAACTTCAAATCAAAGTCAAAATGTTTTAATGAAAGCTGCTGCTTCTAAGAATGTTGCTCAAGTAAGTATCCTTTATGTCTTACTAGCTGTGCCCCGCGGTTTCACCTGCGTAGTTTCCGTTCCCGTGGGAATTTCGGGATAAAAAGTATCCTATGTTCTTCCTTGGACCATAAACTGTACCAAATTTCAAGTCAATCGGTTCAGTAGTTTAGCCGTGAAAAGGTAACAGACAGACAGACAGTTACTTTCGCATTTATAATATTAGTAAGGATGTAGCATACAGAATGATTTAGTAGCGAGTAAAGTATCTTCTAGACGAGCATGCTCCATCTTAGGCTGTATGATGATGCAGCCTCCATCAGGCCAGTTGCAGTCAAGTGCAAACCTATTCTACTTAAAAAAATTAAATTAAGGGACCATAAAATAATTCATGAACTAAAGAGTTGAGAATAATTGAGACATAAATAACGTGACCATTTATTTTTTTTGTCAAGAGCGGGACATCTGCGGAATTAAGTAATAAAAAAAGTTAGGTATTCGTGTTTTACAATTTTTTTAATATAGAACATAGAACAACTCAAAATAATCAAAGCAAATAAGTAGTGACGTGAATTCTAGTTTGTATTTTTATATTTATCGGCTGAACAAATTTGTTTTAAATATCATTTCGAGCGAGAAAAATACAAAATACATTAAATTATTGTTTCGTGTGTTTGCAAAAGCGGGACAATTTCAGCCTCGCGGGGGACACCGGGACAGACTGCCTGAAAGCGGGACTGTCCCGCCCAAAGCGGGACGTATGGTCACGTTAGACATAAATGGCTATAATTAAAAAAAAAAAATGTATTCTACAATCATGTTCTTAGAAAGTTGTATTGATGGCTGTTGGAATTGACAGGAGTTCAATAATTGTTGTTTAAATATGTTTGCAGGTGTTCAAAGATAAACCTGTAATACCGAGCCAACACACGCAGTTACACCAAATAAATGTACCTGGGAAGGGGGTGAGTATTGCATAAGCATTTATTTTAAATGCACAATATGAAAGGAGTGAATGAGAGTGTGACGAGTGATAGAAGCGAGTGGAAGAGAAAAACATATTGTGCCGACCCCACTTAAGTGGGACAAGGGCAGGAAGATGATGATTTATTTTAAATGCACAACATAAAAATAAAGAAACATATCATAATATGTATTGTGAATTTAATCAGTAATCTTACCCAAGTAGTTCCTTGTTATAAGGAACTACTGGACTGATTTGGGTAATTTAGTATTTGTATCTTTTACCCAAATTTTTCTAGTAATGTTTCAAAATATAGGTACTTTGGCGTTTATTATATCAGTACGAGTGGGATTTGTTTATAAAAAGTCATATCTCTTTTCAGATTCAATACATAAAGTTAGTGACAAGCCAAGCGCCCGCTCAGAAACCCAAGCCTGCCACTCCACTAGCCGTGCCTGCCAAGAACTTTGTACTCACTGATAGTAAAGGTAACATCACTATTTACCTTAACAGTAATAATACAAAAAAACTAATTTCATGAGAATTTTGAATACCTACAATTAGTTATTAATCCTCTAAGTAATGTACTGTCCTTCTGCATATAAAGAAAAGATTGGAGATACATATATAAATCATATGCTGATGATGATATAATTTCTCAGGTAATATAATTCAGATGGCTGCTGAGAAAGTAACGAGTCAATCGACGCCTCTCATGGTCACTGGACTAGGTAATACCAGTAATTTATAATTATAATCATTTACTGTATCATTCATATAGCAACTAACCCCCTAATTAGGTTTATTACCTGTGTCTAACTAGGGTATCAGACATTACGCACACACACGCATACACTGAGTTAAATATTTGATGATCCAACAAATATTTACCACGCACGGGAATCGAACCCGCAACTCTTGGCCACTCTGCCACTTGACCACGTAAAAATACCTGTCATTTTTTGTGTGAAAAAATTACTTAAAACCTAAAAAAATATTGTCTGCAAAAAGTTAATGTTAATAAACTCAAAATAGTTTCTATTACACCATATACACCACAATGGAATAGTGAAATAATTTGAAAATTAGAACTTTAGTTAGGAATATAAAATTTAAATTAAAAGTCAGTCAAATTAATGTCAGATTCAAAATAATATTTATTTTTCAGGTGCAAACAAATTGCAGAAGAAATTGGTTCGGATCGCGCCTATGTCTTCGAAATCTGGAACTCAAGGCATGGTGCGTACGGTGTTGTTACTATACTAAATATTAATAATAAATAGAAGTTAATTTATTGTGGTATTAGTTGTAAAATATTGAAAAAGTTATAATTTTATTTGTGCGTTAAGTAAGACCAAAAAATTGTATAAAACAAAAGTGTTGAGTGCAAACTAAATTAAAACTTGCAATATAAGTGATAATCAATAACAAAACTTTTTAGAAGAGTGAACCTATTTTCTTTTTTATTTTAAACTTTTCATTTCTTCATCAGTATTTTTTGTACATCCATGGCGTAGTGCGCTTGTGACTTTCATTCGGGAGGCGCCTGGTTCGATTCCCGCCACGGCCCAGTTTTAGATTTTTGAAATACTTTTTTATCCAACGTTTTAAATTACTCTGAAAGAAAACTTACCGCGGTGGTTTCGCTCAACCTTTGGTGCAAACAGTAATATTACCGCATACCCAATAGATTTTTCTCTGTCGTATGCGGTAGCGAATAACGCTTAAGTCTGACTGAACAGGCCTTAACGTAACATTTCTCCCCATCACAGCTGTCAGTGCGATCATCCCAAAGCCTGTTGGCGCCTCTGTCAGTAGGCCCCACCGAGGGGACGTCACCGGCCGCCGACTACACGCTCGACCACGACAATGTGCCTGAAACTAACGCCGCGGAACAAGTCATTGTAGATAAACCACAACATACTGACAAGGTAAGAGATGTTAGGACTTAGGGCTTCCACACAAAACGATAAGAATAAGAAACAGAAAGACTGCGAACATGCGGCATAGTATCGCATAGCATCGCGGTTTTGTGTGGAAGCCATTAATTCAAAATCAAAATTCAAAAATTATTTATTCAACTAAGGCCTTGAGGCACTGATGAAGGTCACAGAATCTACCATGTGAATCTTATCTTGTGTGTATTGGACGTAAGTGTGACTTTTGTGTCTTACTCTTTTGATTTGTGTGTATATGTATATGTCTGGGTTGTATATATTTGTGTTTTAAATTAGTTGTGTACATATATTTCATATTGTTTTTCTAATTCCAGCCAACACTTCAGTCCATAATATCGGATGCGATCGGAGATAGCGAAGAGTGCATCAAAATGGAAAGCATGGAAAATGTTGAATGTGTGTATGATTCGAAACCAATGCATGAGGTACATCTTTATGTTATCAGTATTGTGTTTAGTGGTATATTAGATTAGCGCTCCGTAGTTTTACTCTTTATTATTTATTTACTTTCTTTATATTACTTATATTTTGGGGCTTGGTTGTACTTTCCTGCTTATCCAAGGCGTTCGATTCCTGAATTAGTGATTGGTTCAAGTTTTAAAATGTTTTCCTTTTTTCTTGGTTTTGTGATCGCATCACGCATTTCATAAGCATAGTTATCACACCAATTAACAACACACAAGTTAACTCACTGTGTTATATATCTTTGGTAGTGAGTTCTTTGCTATTTAGTAGGATCTCAAACTATATTTTTCTTTACAGAAAATAACATTCATGGTAGATGAAGACGAAAGAAATAATATAAACCAAGATAACAGTATATCTAAGAAACAAGAGGAATCTCCTATTATTATTATACCTGCAACCAATTATACCAATCAGAGTGAAGACCATGAGGAGTCTATGTATTCTAATGATACACAGCATATGGTAAGTTGTGGTGTTAATTTATTATCTATATCTATACTAATATTATAAAGAGGAAAGATTTGTTTGTTTGTTTTTTTGTTTGTTTGTAATGAATAGGCTCCGAAACTACTGGACCGATTTCAAAAATTCTTTCACCTTTGGATAGCTACATTATCCCCGAGTAACATAGGCTATATTATATTTAAAAAAAAATTAGGGATCCTTACTAAAACTCCAATAATGTAACATAAGGTGTAAAAAAAAGACCTGAAAAATTCCTTACGTCGCGTGCGCTGCGAAAACTATTGATGATAGAACAAAATCATTCACTACGACTTTGCAGAACTCATCATTATCTACAAAAAGTGTCGCGACAGCATATGTCTAAATATTATAGTTGTCACAGTAAGCAGTTTTTTATTCTAAAATATTAATTTATATATGCCGCCTCTTGAAAAGGCTCTTCATTTGTACCTTGGTATTAATCCTTATCAAAATAAATTATTTTATATTCAAGACGGCTTTAATACCTTTTTATAACTTTTTGAATTATTCAATTCGGACATTTCATTCGGAAGATATCACGAGTTTAAAAATGCAAGTATTAGAAAAAAGTCGCGTGGTTGTCGCTCACTGCGCTCAGCTAGCCAGCATGCGATGTAGGCTGCATGTAAGCGTCACTGGGGTACGGGGGGAAGTGATCGTATGATTTTATCTTGAAAAAATTTTGAATTCGCTTTTAATTCGTTTCGTAGGTAAATAAGTAACTGATAATAAATATTATATTTTAATGTAACTATTCAAACTGCTTATAGTAGTATTTTATTTCCTGTTCAAAATTTAAGCAAAAATTTAGTAAAAGGTAGTTTTCTAAACCCATATTTTTAATTTTCTTTCAATAAGTACCTACTACTTACCTGATAATAAATATTATATTTTAATTATTCAAAAAGCTTAGTACTTCATATAGTTCAATAAGCAAAAATTTAGTAAAAGCCTGTTTAATTATTTATTTCCTTCTATTTTTCATTTTATAATGCCCAAAAATGCCAAAAAGATCAAGATCTCAACTTTCTAAACATAGTTAAGACCCTAAACTCGATAATTGACGGTTTTTGTACTTTTTGATCTAGTCATATTATATGAAAAGCGTATTTTATAAACATGCTTTTAGGTAATAATTAAAGGAAATATTGTCATCTAAAAAATACTCAGAGAAAAACAATATTATACAGAAAACTTAAAAAATATATCAAGAAAACTGAACATATGTTTTCTGAATTTCACTTTTAGCATTAACTTCCATGCCTTCGGATTCTAGTAATTCGACCAATTTAGCACTAAAAATTAAACAAAATTAAAGTCCAGATCCTTATTAAGGAAATACTCATAGGAAAATTTAATTGTTATTATAATTATTATTGAAATCGAAAAAAATATAAAGTTAGAATTTGTAAAAATCACACTCAAGAAAATCGTAATTTACGTTGATAAATGATGCTCAAAACGTTATTAAAATTACCTCAAATAATAAAAGAATATTTTCTACAACAATTATACTAAAAAAAAATCTCTAAAACAAATTGTCTTTTTTTCTACAAATATTTTAAAATCATCATAAAACTACTATAAAATCGGACGCACGAAACAATTCAAATCAGTCTGCCGCGAGGCTTTTTAGAGAGAGGACGTATCGCTCCTACCGAGCGTTTGACCTTTGCGGCGCGTACGAATTTTATGCGATAACTCATCAACATGTTTTGATACTCGATAATAATTTTTGTTTTATAATTTGAATTATTTATTAAAAAAATATATTAACATTTATGATAACAAATAATGTTTTAGAAATAATGAGCAATAAAACAACATTATTTTAAACCGACTTCCAAAAAGGAGGAGGTTCTCAATTCGGCCGGTATGTTTTTTTTTATGAATATGTTCAACGATATCTCCGTCAATTCTGTACCGATTACTAAAATTCTTTTTTTATTCAAGAGAATGGACTTGCCGTTTGGTCCCATGTCAAGGAAACCAGGATCTAATGATGGCATTCTAGAGAAATTGAGAGGAACTTTAGAAAATCGTAGGGTGATTAGTGCATTTGTTAAGTTTTTCGTTAATTATCTTAAAGCATTATAATTAAATGAAGGTTTGGAGTCGATCTGATGATGGACCTGGAAGATAGTCGAGGGAACTCTTCAACGACTAACAGCAGTTACCTCGTGTTTGGGCTTGATTAATTTGTATCGATGAGAACTTTACAACCAGATAGGTTGTGACACTCAAAAGTAAAAAAAAACCGACTTCAAAAACTGAAAAGTATAAAATAACAAATATTTAATTTAATACACCTCTTATGCGATGCTAATTAATACCTTTGTGTGTATGTTACCTATTGATAAGTGTGAAGTCGGTGCCAAGCCTTAAAGAAATAAAACTATTACAAAAATAAACTACAAAACTATAATTCGAGACGACCGTTAACGAACGTTTGCCCGCTTGGGTTGGTCGCATTTTTATTTTATTTATGTGCTACATCGCATAAGAGGTATTACATTAAATATTTGTTATTTTATACTTTTTAGTTTTTGAAGTCGGTTTTTTTTTTAACAAAAATGGAAACGAAATAATTTAGAAAGTCCTGCTTTTAGCGCTAAAAGGTTGTCCCGATAATATATGTTGTACATATACAGAGAATGCATTTTTCAAGTAGGCGTGGTAGACGATATTCGAAACTATATGGAAAGGAATATCGAAAATTGCTGGCGATTTTAATAAAAACTAAAACTGCAATTAGTATATGAAAAATCAATACCATTATGGCAAAAAATATATTATTCACAAGTAAGTTATAGACATTTTTTTACTCGTATGTTGCTTTGTTTTTAAAAAGTTTCGTTACTTACCAAAAAAAAATCATGTCTTATTTTAAAAACAAAAAACTAAGTATTTGTTTTATTCATTATTCCTTGTTGTGAATAATGGAATATCGAATCGAAAGGTATTACGTAAATTATATCTAATCATATACTACCTACTATGAATCGTAAAAAAAATATACTCGTATTTTTACTTTTGTCAATAACTTTTACACAATTTATAATTTCCAATGGATCAAAACCATTCGGCCGGAGTATTCAGAGCGAGCGCGCCGTCACCACATAGACAGTGTGCATGCGGACACGCGTGCGCGTCTGTGTGAGTGAAAATTTGAGTTGTCGCGCGGTAGATCACGGCTCTTAAAACAAAGTTATAAAAAGGTATTAAAGCCGTCTTGAATATAAAGTAATTTATTTTGATAAGGATTAATAGCAAGGTACAAATGAAGAGCCTTTTCAAGAGGCGGCATATATAAATTAATATTTTAGAATAAAAAACTGCTTACTGTGACAATTTAAAAATAAAAAAATACAAATAAACATTAATAAAAAATATGAATAAAAAAATTCAAACTTCCTTTATAATTTTACTATTTTTTTGAAACCCGATGCAAAAAAAGGGTGTATGTGTGTGTGTATGTACCCGTGCGTAGCCGGGGCGGGCCGCTAGTGTTTAATAAACAGTCGATGTAGAGTATTTTACACAAGTGTAAACAATTTTGTAATATAATAAATAACCAGCAACATATCATTGCGCGTTCGAATTTCTGAAACCACTAATATTTTTAGTTGAATGTTTTACCGTTTTATCACTTCAAACGCCTACATAATTGTCAAGGGAAGACTTGCATGACATGCTGAGGTGAGACTATTATATATATATATGATAAATACATAAATTAATTGATTATTTGTTTTCTGTTTAGGAGGACAGCAAACAGAACTTATCTTTAATGAGTATGAATGTAGAAGCGGAAGTAGTGCCTTATAATATGTCGCCCGGATCGCCCAATGAATTCAATGATTCAGGTCAGTTTGGAGTCATATTTAGAAAATGAGCTGATACATATCTAGGTATCAGCTCATTTTCTAAGGATGAAGGATAGAAGGTAACCTGTGTCCTCCTTCAAAGAACAAAATCCATGTTCCTTCCCTTTGGTACTGAATAATTTCTATACAGACTGGCATTTTACACTACTTTTTGAACCCCATTAATGTTTACTGTTAATCACTATCTACCCGTAAGATAGCCAGTTACTACAACAGAGTAAAAAACTTTTTGTCACAATATTCGACAGTGAGGAATAATATCTATATGTTTTCCTAATACATGTTAATGATCTCACCCTCAAATTTTACAAAATATCCCTTTTTTCGTAAACAGAAGTAGTATCATCGGACTTAGGCCTGCGACCTCGTAAGGCGTGCAACTGTACCAAATCTCAATGCCTCAAACTGTACTGCGATTGTTTCGCCAACGGGGAGTTCTGTAACAACTGCAACTGCAATAACTGTCACAATAACCTGCAGAACGAGGAGCTCAGACAAAAGGCTATCAGGTCGTGCTTGGAACGGAATCCTAACGCTTTTAGGTATGTTTAATTTTAAAAACTAAATGAGATGAGAACCTATGACAAGACATGGAGGAAAACCTGTTGTATTAGTAGCTATAACCTGTTATTGGCTTTTGTTTGCTTTATAATGTTTCTAATTTCTTAGTTTTACCAAGCTGTTGATACCCCTAATAAATAAATAAATAAATAAAATATAGCTACATCATTTTTATCATATTTGTTTGCCTTGATCAGTATAATGTGGATATACTCACATATAACCATTTAAAAAAAACATGGTTTCTCATGGTTCAGAAAAGTAGCCCAAGAAAACATCAAATCTGAAGTAGTGTGATGTGATATTGGATCATAACTAAATAATAAATTTACTTTCAGGCCAAAAATTGGAAAAGCAAAAGCAGGTGGTCCAGAAATAATACGAAGGCATAACAAAGGGTGTAATTGTAAAAGGAGTGGATGTCTCAAAAATTATTGTGAATGTTATGAGGTAAACACTACTATATTTAAATTTTCTGGTGCATCATTTTATTTTTTTTACTATGTAATAATATCAATGATAAATGCATACATAGTTTATTTTCAACTAGCTGTGCCCCGCGACTTTACCGGCGTGGAACCTTATCCCGTGGGAATTTTGGGATAAAAAGTATTCTGGGTTATTCCTTGTTATCTGTACGAAATTTCATCTCACATCATTTATTTCGCCTTTCTCACAAACTTTCGCCTTTATAATATTAGTGTGACTTGTTACAGGCTAAAATAGCATGTACGACAATGTGCAAATGTGTTGGGTGTCGGAATGTAGAAGAAACACTGGACAGACGGCGAGGTGCGATGCGGTTGAGGGAGAAACTAACTGATTCAACGTTCAGACCACCGCCTGCAGGACAAGTCAAGTAGGTTACCTTGCAAATGTGTAATAAAAACCACCATATCTATAGTCCATTCATTTGGCCGTGAGACAAAATGTAAACAAAGAAATACTGATTGTCAAACTTTTAGCTCTTTTAGGCGAAAAATATATTGTTTTTTTTAGAGTTATAAATATGAAAGTAAAATAGGACTAAGTAGGCATCTTTGATAAGTCGTCTATAAGTAATTTAGTTTAGTGTAAAAATCAATAAAAAGGTAATAAACAGGATGAGTTGAGTACAAGTAAAAACAATTCATGTAAGCACCTGAATTGTTTTACTACAAAATAAATAAACAACTATTTATTGGTGATCCTCAGAAGAAAGCTCCATGGATTTTCCTTTTTTTCTTTTAGAAATCGGTAAACGGAGGCTCGTGAAGTCGTTATATACAATATAATTTTTGTAGGGATACGAATCTTTGGCCAAGACTCTTCTACGTATTTAAATATATTAATAACACCTTGGTGTATGTTTGGATCTTCGGCGAAGTAAAAGTGCAAGCGCTGTTTGAACCAGGTTCACTTATTTTCATCAAAATCAACGTTCAGATAACAGAAATTTAACGATAACTGATAATTACTTTAAACGAAGAATTATCAAAAATTTACAATATACTTTACTATATAATCGGGAAGAAAACACTCACGTCAACAAGTTGATCAAGAGTAAAAATGACGGGTACAATCCGGCTAAATACGAAAACTATTAATTTTACTTTCATTACTTAAAATGACTGTTCACCTTCATTTAGTAGTATTAAAATGTATCCATAGTTTGAGATTCACAGCATTTTTAGGTTTTAGTAATGTCAATTATCATCGTCATTACTATTACTACCTTAGATGAAGAATTGGTTTCGCTGTGTTTGGTAGGTATCGCCGACGTAGTCAAATGCGGCAACAAATACTACACGTACATACTCGGCGTATCCAAGCCAGTCACACTGCAAGCTGTCTGTGAGGCGTATGTTCCTAATGTTTTATTAAATTTTGAACATAATACGTAGTAAAATGTCAGTTTGCGTGGTGAAACTGTGTAAAAATAATACTTCAAGAAACAAATTTCGTGTAATCATCAAAAACAGTATACAACAAAGTAGCTTTCTATGTCCCTATGTCCTGATGTCCCTATGTATGCTTAGATCTTTATAACTACGCAACGGATTTTGATGCGGTTTATTTTAATAGATAGAGTGATTCAGTGGGAAGGTCTTTAGCATATTTTATCCCCATATTCTTACGGGAACGAGAACTACGCGGGTGAAACCGCAGGGCGCCGCTAGTCTATATATATAAAAATGAAACCCGTTTGCCGTTATCACGTCATAACTTGCGAACGGCTAGACCGATTTGGCTTTTTCTTTTGTAGTTTTCTAAGACTCTGTAGAATGTTCTTACGCAAAAAAATTAAGAAAATATCTCAGTCAGATTATAAAAAAATACATTTAATTTTGCATATTTTAAAAAACGCGCGTAACGTATGTCAATCATTTGATTCGGGCTGTTGTATATGCTTCGACAAAAAATCTCCGAGACGCATTATCGGTATTTCATTAAATTTCCAGGTATTTTATGGCCAAAGTGTCTTATTCCTTACCAATTGCTCAAAGGTAGTGATTTCGAGTTTCCAATATTTCTACGCTGTTGCAAGCGCCATGATCACGGATGAACTGAACTGTTCATCCGTGATCATAATAGTTACTCGCTGGCAGTGTGAACATGCGAGTAACTATTAATAATATATTATGTATCTCATCAGGTATCGCGGAATCTAACCAATCTTTCATCTATGGTTACTAAATAGTACTTATAAAACAAAGTCGCTGTCGCTGTCTGTCCGTCCCTATGTATGCTTAAATCTTTAAAACTACGCAACGGATTTTGAAGCGGTTTTTTTAATAGAGTGATACCAGAGGAAAGTTTATATGTATAATACATGCATGATATTGTAGAGAAACACCGATAAATCTAGGGGTTTCTAATGTGATGTCGTAAAAAACTCATTTTTTGCGCTTACATTGCAAAAGTATTTAATCTAAAAGACATTTGCCTTTTACATGATTTGATTTCAATAAGTATCTTAGAAGATATCTTAGTTTTAAAATAACATTACAGCAAAATTATGATCAAGGCCACAGATTACTAAATAGTTACTACGACAAGGCGACCCGGCTAGTGCACGGCGGCACAGAATAACTATTTTTTCACCTTCTACATAAATGAAGTCGCGTGTTAAAATAATTATTACACGCGAACGAAGTTGAGGGCTAAAGCTAGTATGTTATATATTCTATATTTCAAAGATTAATTAAATATCAAGTAGTCAGTAGGGAGTAGTCTATGTATTATTGATAAAACATGACATACAAAATAACCTTTTTCATGGTTTGTTTACATTTTGTCTCACGGCGAAATGAATGGACTATAGAAAATATTATAAAATTAGAAGTCATCTCAGCAATGACCGCTGTTCGGTCTCTGTTTGTCTCGGTATGTGTATCTCTATTCAAGTTTTAATGTGAGGTGTTTTGGCGGTTCCATCGTTTACGCACGCGTTTGGAGATGTTTGGTGGTAGTAGTCGCGTTTCTGCGTCACAGCGCTGCTACCAAAGCGCGTGCTTTGTTTCTCGATGCACCGTTGTTTAAGTCCGCCCAGTGGCTTGACAATAAAAGCTTATGTGATATCCATTGCCTGTTATCCATAGTATCAAGCTTTGCTTAGTTTGGAAGTAGATAGCAACATGTAATATCCGAATATTGATTTATTGAATTGTATGTGCAGACAGCCGAGCAGCTTCATGACGGTGGAGGTGATCGAGGCGGTGTGCCAGTGCCTGGTGGCGGCGGCGGCGGAGGGCGGCGAGCGCGCGGAGCCCGACGCCGTGCATGACGTCATCGAGGAGTTCGCGCGCTGCCTGCAGGACATCATCGGCGCCTCGCACCACGCCTTATGAGGTACCGCTCCAACTTCTCTTAACTCACTATAGGTTGACTTGTTCTGTATAACAGTGATTTTATATTCTCTACTAGTAGCGCCCCGCGGTTTCACCCGCGGTTTCACCCGCGTAGTTCCCGTTCCCGTGGGAATAAAATATAGCCTATGTTACTCAGGGTGAATGTAGCTTTGTAATGGAGAAACTTTTTTCAAATCGGACCAGTTTCTGCGATTAGCTCCGCTCAACGAAACAAACTCTTTAGCTGTATAATATAAGTTAGATTGTTATAGCTATATGTATTATTAAATTGTAACTTCTTGTTTCAGGTTTGTATATATACACGGTTTTATCTGCGATAATATTTTAATTAGATTATAAAATATTATATGAATAAATCTCTCTAGAAATTTTAGAATTAAGAAGAATTATAAAGGAGTTGTTTATATGTAAAACTATACATAGTGTAAGAAGTTGAGTCTCCGATGCTTATAAAATGGTTTTTAATATATTTTAAAGAATATATTTTTGTACTTGTAAATAAAGTTGTTTTAATATGTAAATATTATACAGTGCATATAGGTGTAAGTGTACCTTACTTATAAGGTAAACAATGAAACATATTGTAAATATGGACAATAAAATGCAATGTTTATTACTTCTTTGGTTTATTTTTTACCATCTTCGTGGCGGCGAATCCGACATACTCCCGTCGCTCCCTTTACAAGCGACGGGAGATCCGTCAAAAGGATCTCCCCTCGAAGGTTAGTCAGTAAAGTGATTGTTGTTATACAAGAATAAGCAATAATCCTCCCTTCATGATTCCTCCTCATTGTTCTATTATCATTATCTCTGAGAGAAACATTTGTTGTTCTTCAGGACAATTATTCTTAGTACTTAACTAACTTCCTGAGGATTTATAAATTCGATTTATAAATCGACAATATTAGTAAATGTATGTAGGTTTCCTGCATTTAAGTTTTATAACAAACCTTGTCAGAATAGTTTGCCATTATTAACCTTCTTTTCTCTTTATCCCACAATCCCAAACTTTCATCGAAATATTAGCCAGATAGTGTAACAGACAGTACTACGTAAAAAGAGATAAAAGTTCAAACAGTATTTAGGATAAACTACATGCAATACAAACGTCTATTAATATCTTATAGAATAGGTGAACTAAAAATAACCAGTATCGTTCACTTTGTTTAACGTTGTTCAGTCGTGCAGGTGGATTTTCTAACTACAATAAGTTAATTTAAATTAATTTTAAAACAATGCAACATTTTAAAGTTCCCCCTAAATACGAACTGGAGGTGTCCGATAAATTAGGAAGGTAGCTATGAAGTTTGTATACTTACCTATATGTTTTTCTGTAATGTTCTAATATTTTCACGTGCTAAAGAAATTGTTAATAAAAAGTTTTAAACTCGCTACTATTAAGGTATTTTGTTCTATTATTGAAAAAACATAAGTATCTAATCAATTTTCAATCAACTAAGAATAAATATTTACTTTTTATAGATATTTAGTAGCAGCGAAAGATTTAAAAGCCGGCGAGAAAATTCTAAGTGATGAACCGTTTGTTCTGGGTCCGAACAACGACGCGTCGCTCGTATGTTTCAATTGTTACTTACCGCTGATCAGCAAGTTTGTTGTGTGCAAAAAATGTGCGATTGCACCTTTATGTCCAGGGGAAGGATGTCCCGAACCGTTGCATAAAAGTATGTACTTGTGTTTAAAAAGTTTTTTTATTTCTATTAGAGTAGTTTTCCTACTTTTCTTACCTAGTATTTAAAAACTTACCTGTCTAACTGTTAAAATACAATGCAATTAGTATATATTTTTTAATTGATTGCCACATAAGCCTTTAATAAGTACTTATACTTATTTATCAAAATGTATTTTTATAACAGAATGGCACACAGACTACGAATGTGAAGTGTTTAGAACCCTGAAACTTACAAAAGGCGTTCACCCGATGATGATGGTCCAAAACGCTGCATCGCTACTTGTTCTTAGAGCGATATTGAAAAGGAAATCAGATCCACAAGCGTGGGAGGAGTTCATGGCTCTCGAAACACATATGGAGCAAAGGAGGGGGACGGATATTTGGGAATATTATGAAAATACTGTAAAGGTACAAAATACTATAGTGTTACAATAGCCAAATTAGTTATTAGGATTTATTTTTATTTTTATTTTATTTATTTCCATAATCCAACAGCGATACAAAAAAAGTACAAAATATAATATAGTCTATAACTAAGGCCAATAACAGGATTATATCATATAAGTAACTTAATCTAGACAGCTGGATGTTTTTACATTTGACAGGATTGTTGAATGAAAAGTATCTTATTGACGCATTAATATTCTTACTTATTTTATTTTCAGTTCATCGAATCTCTCGGAATATTAGATGATGTGAAAGACCAATACACTCTCATCCACAAAGTATGTGGCGCTGTTGATGTGAATAGTTTCGAAGTGCGAGGCCCGCCGATACCCGCCATAGGGTGTTCCGAGATAATGCGCGGAGTGTACCTCAAGGCAGCGCTTTTGGCCCACAACTGTGTCGCCAACACACACATATCAATAAACGACAATAACTTGTTCGTTTGTCATGCCAGTGTAGATATATCGAAAGGGGAAATTATTTATAACAATTATACGGATCCTTTGAAGGTAAAATTTACTTAAGTACTTACTTATTTCTTCTTGGCGGGCTGACTCAGGCAGTATCAGAAGTCTTGTAAAGATCCTCGATCCTCGCGTATACCTACTGTAGAGATACGCAAGGTTAGATAATATACTTATGTGCCATTGTCTGGGAGAAAATACTACTAGAGTGCAAAATAGTACTCTTTAGAAGGCTTTTAGAAGTCTATTTTCTTTTTCAGGGCTCTGTAATTGGTTTCTAGAGATAGATTTTTTTTCAGGGAACCTCAATACGTCGACAACATTTACTATTAGGCAAATATTTCAAGTGCACCTGCGATCGTTGTAATGATGAGACTGAAATGGGAACGTTCATGAGTTCCATTTTATGTCCCGAATGTAAGACTGGATATGCTTCCGAAACGGTGGATAATTGGAAATGTAATAGCTGCGAAAAGCTATTTCCATCGTCCGATATAGGAAATCCGGTTCAAAGTTGCCTGGATAAGTTCAAAGTTATAAGTAAGTATCTATGTTTCATTTAATACAATTGGCTAAATTGGAAAAAAGTAAAAACACTTCTTAGATTTCTTTTTATATTCATTCTATCTTCTTCATTCAGCACTGACTGTGACTGGTAGGTTTGAATAAATACCTATATCTATTTGTCTATTTTAGATAAGAAAGACCACAAAGAACTTGAAGAGTTTATCCGCAATGTATCACAGATCCTAGCTCCCAATCATTACGTGATAGTGGACGCGAAACAACGCTTAGCGGGAGTTTTACGGGACACTATCAACAGGGAGCCGAGACCTACTAAGAAACTGATGAAAAGGAAATTGGAATTATGTAAAGAACTTCTAGTTGTACTTGAAAAGTTATGTCCGGGAATATCGAGAACTAAAGGTAATTTGTTTACTTATATATAATTTTAAGAAAGTTCCTATGTAGGTAGGTAGGTACTTATCAAATACTTAGGTACTTATTCTTTTTTTATGTTTTAGCCATTACACTTTATGAACTTCACGCGGCGATGGTACAGTTATCAAAGAAATTGTTTGATGGACGTGAACTTACTGGATCTGGATATATGGTAAGCTTCCTGTTAATAAATATTTTTTCACTAAGTATGTATTTGTGTCTTTAAAATTAAATATTCAAACATTTTTCCAGGATGAACTTCTTTCGGCAGAAAAGTTTTTAAAGAAATCTCTTGAAATGTTATTCATAGAACCCGGCAATTCACCAGAAGGAGAACTTTGCGCTAAAGCTTTAGAGGAGTATAAAGCTCTAAAAGCGACAATGAACAAAGTGCTGGATGCATTACACAATGATGGAATAACTTATATTAGTGATAAGGAAGAAAGAGATCGGGAAAATAATAATATTATTAAAGAAATTTAGCATTATTCTAAGAAACAAATAAAAGCTAAATAATCATTTAAATTCTTTTTACTTGTCCTTGTCCTCGTGTAATATAATCCTGTTTGTTAGAGAGGGATAATATGGTATGGGTTCTTTTTATATACTGTGGAATTACCTAGAGTAGATAAATAACAAATTGTCCGATCATCCGATATCCCGTATAATAATTTTACAACGACTTTATTTCGTTCGTAAACAATTAAAAAAAACATAATTTTTAAAAAAGATTATATTTTTGAACGAATATGTAACTGTCAATGTCAGTCAATTTTGTACTACCTTTGGATGGCCGGAGTTCGGAATTTGCCTGTTTTTTATAATAAAAGTTCTTATTTCTGCATAATTATGGCAATAAGAAACGTTTAAAGTACAATTAACCCATGTGAAATCTATTTTAACACCAAGATCTGTTTACACATTCAATATACCGTGGTTAATCAGCTTACATTTAGACTTTTGGAACAAGTATGTATTTTAGCTACTTTTTAATCAATACTTGCCTATTGCTGGAGGAAAATAATATGTAAAATCTGCTAATCGTAATGTTTTAGCCCAAGCGAGATGGCAGACCAGTCGTCAATCCTCGCATTGGTGATATTGGCGGTAGGGATATCGGTGCACTTCTCGCTACATAAAGTTGAGGAAGGGCATGTCGGAGTCTATTACCGGGTAAGAACTCCATGTACATACATAAGTTAATAAAAATAGGCGAAAGCCGGTTACTGTGTAGTGGACTGCACAATAAAAGATTACAGGTCCTATTGTCCGAAGTTCTTATACATAAGTATATTTTTGTGATCTGCAATTTGTTTTTTTTTGTTATGACAGGGAGGTGCATTGCTCCCTATTACTAGTCAACCAGGATTTCACATGATGATACCATTATTGACTTCATATAAAGCAATTCAGGTAAAATACACACTGATGATAATAATATAGTGTTTTTGAGAATAAACTAATGATTAATAATTTTCCCCCAGACAACTCTTCAAACGGATGAAGTAAAGAATGTCCCATGTGGAACAAGTGGTGGTGTCATGATATATTTCGAAAGGATTGAGGTTGTTAATAAGTTGGAACCTTCTAGTGGTAAGACTTTTTATTTTTCTATCTAAGTTTTTGGGAAACTTGTAAGAAGTCAGTTTTAAGCAACTGGACTTATATTCTTCAGGAAATTGATACTTGTGTAGTTTTATATACCTATGTATTCAGCAATGAATCACTAATAGATGCAATAATACAGTATTGCAAATTAAAATTCAATATTACAGTTAACATTATATTTTTTATTTCAGTATTAGACACAGTTCGTAACTACACAGCGGAGTATGACAAAACATTGATATTCAACAAGGTACATCATGAACTGAACCAGTTCTGCAGTGCACACTCTCTACATGAGGTTTATATAGATCTGTTTGACCAAATAGATGAGAATTTACGAATTGTAAGTATATTCTATCCTACTATGTATAATAAATGCAAAAGTTTGTAAACAGGGATGTTTGTTACTTTTTTCATAAAATCTACTGAACCGATTTAGGTGATTTGGTTGTTGATGTTCCTTAAAACTAGGATTGACATGTACAATACATTTTATCCCGAAATTACCATGGAATTGGGATTTAAGCAGGTAAATCTGTAGGAAAGAGTACAGATATTGTAAAAAAAATTTTTTTTGTATTTTTATTATTTGAATAATTATTAAAAGTTTTATATTTTAGGCCCTACAGAAAGATCTTCATGAAATGGCACCGGGGTTGAAGGTGCAAGCAGTCCGTGTCACTAAACCAAAGATACCGGAGTCTATCCGTAAGAACTATGAGCTCATGGAGGCAGAGAAATCTAAGCTATTGATTGCAGCGCAACATCAAAAGGTACATTGGACAAAATTGCGATTGATTTATTTCTGGCTGTAGGTTTTGCGATTTTATTTGCTCATATGAATATAATCCTGTGAAAGTTTAGATGAATGTTGTATGTATAGTTTTTATAGTTATCATGGTTATTAGCACTCAAATTATTATGAGTTCATCCGTGATCATGGCGCTTGCAACAGCGTCGAAATATCGGAAACTCGAAATAAATAATATACCTACATGGTAAATATCCCGTGTCATAATAATTTGAATGTTGGAATGGGTTAATCCTAGCAATATACTATATTATGTGCACCAAATTGTCCTTTGAAATTAGTAATTTTTTTAACAGGTTGTGGAAAAAGAAGCAGAAACAGCCCGAATGAAAGCAGTCATTGAGGCCGAAAAGGAGGCACAAGTCGCCAAGATTCAATACGAACAGAAGATCATGGAAAAGGAATCATTGCAGAAAATGGAACTTATTGAAGACAGTATCCACAAAGCTAAACAGCAAACTAAGGCAGAGGCAGACTTCTATCACCTCAAGAAACAAGCTGAAGCTAACCAGGTTCTACTCACCAAACAATACTTGGAATTGAAGAAATATGAAGCTCTTGCTAATAACAATAAGATTTACTTCGGCAATGATATTCCCAACATGTTTATGCAGGCCAGTGTTAGTGACATTGTACAGTCTCAGGGCGATTCATAAATAATTTCTATCCCAAATCGATAACTAGTCAAAAATTATTAATCTCATTTATAGTTATAGCATACTTGTGAAAGAGCTGTTGTTCCTATGAAAATTAAAATCTTGGGGAGGGATTGTCACCATATCATCTTGTTGCAGTATCAAGTGATTACACTTTTCATAAATAGTGTTTGCAGTAGTTTTATACAAAACAATGCCAAGTGACATAAGTTCTATAGTGACTTTCTATTTTAGAGTTGATGTGTGTGCTATGACCTTTAATACTTACTTAACTGTGTAATATTGTAATATTTTATTGTGATAGTAGTCACTCATGTACACCAAGTACCTTTTTATGATTAGAATTGTATGTACTAAAAATGCAATTAGAAGTAAGGATACTTCTCTCACAAGTGGTTTATTTTGACTGATTGTAACCATAATTATGGAATAATGATATTAATTTTAGAGAGTAACTGTAAATATGTTTTATAAAATTTAAATAAAAAGTCAATGTGTAGAAATGAAATTTTATTTAACGCTTATTGAATTAAGTTTGTGGGCTGTTCCATTTAGATCTTGTTGAAAGCAGCAATGTCCACAGATTGTACAAAATCTTCGAACTCTTGGATCTTTTCTGTGAGGAGATCCACAGAGACCTTGTCGTCTTCAATGACACACATGATCTGTAGCTTGTGGATACCGTAGCCGACAGGTACAAGTTTGGAAGCACCCCAAAGAAGACCTTCCATCTCGATAGTACGGACTTGCTTTTCCATTTCCTTCATGTCTGTCTCATCGTCCCAAGGTTTAACATCAAGGATGACGGAGGATTTGGCAATCAGGACAGGTTTCTTGGATTTCTTGTCAGCGTAGGCTTTCAGACGCTCTTCACGGATTCTTGCTGCCTCTGCGTCCTAAAATGAATATTGAATTGAGTGTAAATTTTCAGAGATTTTTATGTTGTCTTTAGAGACATTAATACTTACTTCCTCCTCATCACCAGAGCCGAACAGGTCGACGTCATCATCGTCGTCGTCCTTGGCTGCGGGGGCGGGTGCTGTCGTAGGTTTGCCACCAGCAGTGAGAGGGCTGACACCGGCAGCCCACGATTTGCGCTCCGCCGGGGTGTATGAAGCGATGTGGTTGTACCACCGCAGGGCGTGAGCAAGGCTGGCAGCCGGCGCCTTGCCTACCTGCTCAAACACCTGAACATCGGCTTGAGACGGGGTGTAGCTGAAAAGTAAAAGGTTAGAAAGTGAAACTTTCGTTGCTTATCTCACAGCTGGATGTCAAAATTCAAGGACACGTATAGAATTGGGTGTTATCCATACATTCTTTAATATTCTACGTGCTCTGGTCGCAGATGTTTCGGGTTTTAAGTTATATTGTACGAAATTCGGCAGGTTAGAACATTTGAATGTTTGATTAGAGAGTCGACGTGGTTAGAATTTCCAACCTATAAATAGAATACTTACCCAGTTACATAGCTTTTCTCAGCCAAATATTGGTTCAGGTCATTGAGACCCTGAGCGGTTTTTACGTCTCCAATTGCCATTTTTCTAATTTATTTGATTTTTTGTTACACTACCACACGACCCGGCTAATGACAGTTAGTGCGAGAGAGGGAGGGAGGGAGGGGCAGGGCAGGAGGAAGGCAGAGAAGGAAGGAAGATTGTCTAGACCACAGACAAGATAATTTAAATACCACTATAGACTATGCAAGTCGGTTGAGCTGAGATGATTGTTCTCTAATAAATATTTCTGTTAAGTGTTGAGTGTGAGTCTAGCTAGCCTACAACTCCGCATTATGTTTTGATATGCGATTTTTGCTCATTGGCAAGAGATTGTCGAGGACCTTCACTTCCTCATTTCTAAAATAAAAATAAAAAACCTTTGATACTACTGGCTCGTGTAAACTAAGTTTAATATTGAATTGATTGGTTTAATTGTCATACTGGTTGTCGTTGTCAATGTTGCTGTTTAATTGTGGTGTTGTCAAAATTAATTGATTTGACAGATTTCAAATCTGTCATTGGTTTATTGAATTTTACGAAAAAATATTTTAGGTACGATTATTCTGAAAATAATTCATATATTTCAGCAAATAGCTACAAAACTATTTTGTTAAATTATCTTATTAAATACCAACAAGTAACAACTCATACAAAACATATTTGTAAATATAGGTTAGGGTTGAAACTTATGTAATAATAACATTAGGATTACACGTATTTGTTTAATTTACAGCGTAGATTGGTTGAAAAATAGAGTAAGCTCAATATAAGCCTATAAAATAATTCAGTTATATGTAAGGAAAAAGTTTAGTGGTCGTGTAAGTGTCACTAAATCAGTGGTGTATATAAAGTTGTTGTGTGTCGCAGAATGCTGCGCCAGCCTCTTACTCGGGCGCTCGCGCTGGGTTCGCCGTCTCGCGCGACTCCGCTAGCGGCGCGCCGATATGCTGAACAAGTTGCCGCACAGCCTGAGAAAATAGAGGCATTCATTGATGACAAACCAGTGCATGTACTACCTGGTACCACTATATTGCAGGTAACATTAATATAAACATTATATCTAATATATTAGTGTCTTGTTTAAACAATATGATGTAAAGTACTATGCTTAGGTAAAGGAAATAAACATGTAATTTGAAAGGTAACACAGATAAACAAATAATCATGTTTTGTAGGCCGCTGCCCAAATTGGTATTGAAATCCCTCGTTTCTGCTACCATGAGCGTCTTGCTGTGGCTGGTAACTGCAGAATGTGTCTGGTGGAGGTTGAGAAGTCCCCAAAGCCTGCGGCTGCTTGTGCTATGCCAATAATGAAGGGTATGAGGATCAAGACAAACTCAGACTTGACAAGGAAGGCCCGTGAAGGTGTTATGGAGTTCCTCCTTGTGAACCATCCATTGGACTGTCCCATCTGTGACCAAGGAGGTGAATGTGATCTCCAGGATCAGTCTATGGCATTCGGATCAGACAAAAGTCGCTTCACTGACATTCACTTTTCTGGAAAAAGGTAAGGGCTATGTTATTTAATTACAAAGAGTTTGAAACAGTGATTAATATTTTATGAAACATAGGCTTAATATGTAATTTAATAATATTGGTTTAATTCTTTGAAGTTTAATGTTTGTTAATTTTTCTGTATTTTTCTAACATAGTAATATAATTTAATTCCATCTTTTCATAGAGCTGTTGAAGACAAGGATGTAGGTCCCCTAATCAAAACCATAATGACCCGTTGCATCCACTGCACCAGGTGTATCCGTTTTGCCTCAGAAGTGGCCGGAGTTGATGACTTCGGTACCACCGGCAGAGGGTCTGACATGCAGGTAAATATTGTTTATTGTAAATTAATTAAAGAATTAATTTTGACTGGGATTTTGCTGACAAAACTACACAATTAAATTAAACATCAATACATTTTTGTTTATGGTAACAATTTGGTTTAGGTTTTTTTTAATTTTAACAACATTTTGAATATCTCAATGTCTTTATTATTTATTATTATTGATGGGAGAAGTAGAGGCAAATTTATGAATATAAAGGTTGATATTTTCCTTTTACTGTATTAAGTTTAAATTAGATTAGAACTCATGCATTATTTATTTATTATAGCTGGCAAACGGGTTTTTGTAGGTTAATATAAAATTAAACAAATATATAATTAAAGTATGTTTTGCTTATTCTGTGAAAGATGATATGGTAATTAAATAATTATGTATTTTGTTTAGGTGGGAACTTACGTAGAGAAGATGTTCCTATCGGAGCTCTCCGGTAATATCATTGACTTGTGTCCAGTTGGTGCTCTTACATCGAAACCATACAGTTTCGCAGCCAGGCCTTGGGAAACAAGGAGGGTGAGTAATCCACCACTTATACTCGTTTTTATTCTCTAAAAAAATATAAAAAATATATTCTCTATTTAAATAATAATCCTCCTTTTAAATTGTAATCTTCCTTTTGTCTTTTATAGTCTCTGGCAGGTTGTGTTACCAAGGAATATATTATTGTATTACTTTTTAGATTGATTCTATTGATGTTTTGGACCCTCTCGGAAGCAACATCGTTGTCGCGACCAGGACCAATGAAGTGCTGCGTATTCTTCCTAGAACCAATGAGGTATTTGAATTTGTCTTTACAAATCTCCCTGTGTATTTATGTTCGAATTTCAAATAGACAAATTGGTATATATTACATACATTTGTATGTTTACACATTAAAAATAAAATAAAATAAAAAATCATTTATTGCCAAAACGAGAATGTGTTACATAAGTGATATTGTATACCAATGTGGTGAGGAAGATGATTAGAAAACTATCACAATAAAGGTACAATACCAAGACGGGCCGCAGACCGCAAACTGCAACCGCAAACTGCAAGCGACAATACTTTTCTATCTGGAATTATACCTTAATGCATTTCACACAAATTATGTTATATATTTATATAAATACATTACCGTAGGAGATCAACGAGGAGTGGCTGTCGGACAAGTCCCGTTTCGCGTGCGACGGCCTGAAGCGCCAGCGGCTGGTGACGCCGCTCGTGAAGGACTCGCGCGGGACGCTGGCGCCCGCCGACTGGGAGGATGCTATGATCGCCGCCGGCACGGCGCTCCGGGACTGCCCGCCTGATAAGGTAGGTTATATCTTTTACCAGTATACAGAGTGGCATATACGTGCCTAAAGTATGCATACAAAAGACAAATAAAAAATATTGTAGGTGTCCAGAGGTGACTGAAATTACTTAGCTTCTTCTTCCGAACCTTTATCCCATTAGTCCCATTACTAATTAGGGTCGGTTTTTTTATTTTAATCAGATTTGAGGGAATGTCAGTATTTTACGTGTAGCGACTGTCATCAGGCCTTCACAACCCACAAGGTCGACGGCTCTAACTACCGATGATGTTAGTACGACAACAGAGACCGTCGACAACTTAACGTGCCGTCTAACTACGAAGTACAAACGCTTTAGAAATGAGCTGTTCATGACCAAAAAAGCAATCACCCCATTGGAACCTTAGCCAAACTCTATTTTCATAGATCCTAGCAGTAGCAGGTGACCTAGCGGACGCAGAATCCCTCGCCGCTCTGAAGGACCTGATGAACCGTCTGGGCTGCGAGAACATCTGCACCGAGCGGTACTTCCCGCTCGACGGCTCCGGCACCGACTTCAGGTCGTCATACCTCCTCAATACTAAGATTGCCAGTGAGTTATTAATGTTTTTATTTTATTTTATTGGGTAATGACATGAAAGGTTTTGATCTTAGCTTGCAACCAAAAATTGGTTTCCACTAGTGGACTTGGCAGACGAAATCATGTACGTTAAAATCCCATTGGATTGTTAGAAGTTAGAAGGTTATAGATAAAAAAAATCTATTTTTTTGTTTTTTTTTAAACTGTTTTTTCCGGAAGAACCTGTTAAGTAGATTTCGAATGCGAAAAACACATTCGTTTTCATTCATAAGGCTACCATTGTTTTTGAAATGCCAAAAAGTTCTTATCTAAACAATATTAAACCCCATTCGCCAGACGTTGAAGACGCGGACTTTGTGCTGTTGATCGGCACCAACGTTCGCTTCGAGGCGCCGTTGTTGAACGCGCGCATCCGCAAGGCGTTCATACACAACGACACAGATGTCGCATTCATTGGACCCAAGGTCGACCTCACTTACGATTACATGGTGAGTTTTAAATGCAGTATTTTCAATATTTAGGCTCACGGCTTATGGTGATTTTTTTAAAGAGGGTGTGAGAGACTAAATAGGGAAATGCGGAAAGGACTCAAGGACGATTTTGATAATAACTGAAACTGCATTATTGGATTTTTTTGTATAATAATTACTTATTGTTTTTTTTATTGTATAGGTCTTGTTTCATAATTATCTATACGTATTAAACAAATTCGGGTAGCACTATTCGAAACTCAAGATCCAGGATAAGTTATATCGCGAAGTTCCTGCATGATCCCAAGATTAATAATCAACCATGTTACCCACAGCACGTAGGCGACTCAGCGTCCGTAGTTAAAGACTTGGCAGCGGGCACGTCGGCGCACGAGGTGATGACGCGGCTGGAGTCGGCCAAGCGGCCCGTCGTCATACTCGGAGCTGACCAGCTAAACACTGAGGACGGGGCTGCGTTACTGGCATACACACAGGAACTGGCTCTGCGACTACAGGATAAACTGGAGGATAAGGAGTGGAAGGTCAGTGTATTATAATGTAATTTTTGAGTTAGTTTTTAAATATAAATTAGAATTGGGAAATATAATGCGGATGTTCTGAAAGTGGTGTCCCACGGCTTATATTTTAACCCCATGGATGTTCGAAAAAAACGAACTGTGGGACCCCATTCGTCCACCTATGACGTTACCGATTTCCGACCGATGGGAACAGCCACGGGCCACTCAACGCGCCATCGGTTGCGACCGTTTCCACGATCCATCGACCAATCTGCCCCCCTAGACAAATGGCAATTACGTTAGACGTATAGAACAGAAAGTTCCTTTTTATGAATGAAATTGATATATGCTTACGATTTGTAATTTTGCCGCGTTACGAAACGTGAAGTTGGAAGACAAGTGGTCATTTATCTATTCGTCGGATTTCGTCGCAAGGAAACTTCAAGGAAATGCCACAGTAGTACATTTTTCATTCAAAATGGTGAATGAATGATTTGTTTGATTCAAATTGTTCACGTTTGTGTCAATATTAATTTTAATTAATATGCTAAAAAATAATTTAATTTCATAAAAATGAATTATCAACATTTATTTTCCGTTTTTTTTTACTATTGATATTAATATTAAAGATAAAATTTTAGTTCATAGTAAAACCACAGATAATATTATACTAGTAAAACCAAAGTTCATAATTTGAATTGCACAAAGTTTATAAAATGTACAAAAAATTTAGTTTTTTAATAGATTATAATGCTAATAAATACTTGAATAATTATTTTACAGAATAAAAATAAATTTTAAAGTTAAATAAATTATGAACAAAATGTTTATTATTCCATGGCACAGAGATACTTTGTGTAATGTGTTCTGTGGCGAACTGGCGAACGCTCCAAATATATGCCAAATCCTCGCCCCGTGGCGCAATAGGTTGTCAATTGGTAGCCAAGTGTACAAAAACATAATGAACGCATAGTCTATTCGTTTAAACGTAAAAGTCAGTGGTCTTGTCTAACGGTTTTATTGTTAGATATTTTGATTATATACTTGTCTAGATGCAAAATTGGCCGTACTAAAACGGGTCAAATAAAGTATACTATATTTGGTAGACTCACTTCTTGTTTACATCAGTGTTATTTGAATGACTTATGGATAACGCTCACGAAAAATAATTATTTATGCCGGTTTGCGCTGTTAAATTAGTTCAATTGAAGTTTATTTATTTTCTATTACACATTACTATTTTACTTTATTTAATTAGGTATATTGACATTGACATAATACCTAATACAATAATAAACGAGCCGTACTCACACATATTCCGCAATTTGAGGACAATTATAACGCGTCGTTTGTTGGCATTACTCTATCTAGACAAATATATAATCAAAGGTTAGACATCATGTTATTAGAATTTATTATTTTCAAGAGCCAAAAGATGGCGTTGTAATAAAAGGATGGTGTGATTTGACCATAGAGGTATTATACATTGTATTATATTAGGGATTTGATGCCAGCAAAAGCCATAAGAAAACGAAACTTCAATGAAATAAATTATGTTTTACAACTTTAGAACTTCAAGAATATTATATACTTACTTAAATACTTAGAGTAAATATAAATACATAACAATTAAGGCATTAGGTAGATAGTCGCAGATAAAAAATGTTGGTAGCCTAGATTTTTAAAGATAATGTACACAGTTTTTATCATAATAAAGAATTAAATTACTTTGTTAGTTTATTTTTAATATTTATCAAAAACTAGAAGGTCAAAATACGAACACATGACATTGTTTTAATCGAAATTATATTATTTATTAGTTAATATCAAGATTCATGCAAACATTACTACAAAATTTGCAAATAAAGTATCGTCGCGGTTTTAGCGTTTCTCTCTTCTTAAGTTTTCTGCATGGTCCAAGCATGCGCTAAAATTCATACGCTCGCGGCCCGAAAACGTTTGTCAAACTGCCACTTGGCTGCCAATTTGTAATTTCTATTCACAAGCAAATGTCAAACTCATTTCATTTACTAACTTGCTATGTCAGTTGGAACGATTTGTCTGTTTGACAATTGTAAAAAATGACGTGCGCCAACGAAATCAAAGAAGTTAGCGCTGTTGTAGAGACGACGTTCGTTTGTGGAGAAAACGAATAGACTGGGAGCGTTTGCCACTTGTCTAGGGGGGCTGGTACGGTCCGGCCCGTTATAAATAGACTCACAGGTAAAATTACACATTTGGTACATTTATCACTATCCCCACGCAGGTGCTGAACGTGCTGCAGCGCACGGCGTCGCAGGTGGCGGCCATGGACATGGGGTACCAGCCCGGGCTGGGCGACGCGCTCCACAACCAGCCGCAGGTGGTGTACCTGCTGGGCGCCGACGCCGGGCTCGTCGACAGACAGGCGCTGCCGCCCGGCGCCACCATCATATACCAGGGTCAGTGACAAGCTGGGCAGGTTGTGACGGAATGTGGTAGTGTGTCTATTAGGTCTGTAACAGAATAAGGCGGTCTGTGATGGACTGAGACAGGCTATGACAGGCTATGACAGAATGTGACGTACTGTGGTGGACTGTGACAGAATGTTATGGACTGTGACAGAACGTGACGGACTGTTACAGAATATGATCGTTTGTGACGGACCGTGTCACAATGTGACGAACTTTAACAGAATGTGACGGACTGTGACAGAATGTGACGGACTGTAACATAATGTGACGGACTGTGACATAATGTGACGAACTGTGACAGAATGTGACGGACTGTGACAAAACGTGACGGACTGTGACAGAAAGTGATGATGATTGTAACAAACTTGAGACGGTCTGTGACAAAATATGATAGTTTGTGACGGACTGTGACAGATTGTGAGGGACTGTGACAGATAGTGAGGGACTGTGACAGAACGTGACGAACTGTGACAGAATGTGACGGACTGTGACAGATTGTGAGGGACTATGACAGAACGTGACGGACTGTTACAGAATGTGACGGACTGTTACAGAATGTGACGGACTGTGACAGATTATGAGGGACTGGGACAGAACGTGACGGACTGTGACAGAATGTAACGGACTGTGACAGAATGTGATGGACTGTGACAGATTGTGAGGGACTGTGACAGAACGTGACGAACTGTGACAGAATGTGACGGACTGTGACAGATTGTGAGGGACTATGACAGAACGTGACGTACTGTGACAGAATGTGACGGACTGTTACAGAATGTGATGGACTGTGACAGATTGTGAGGGACTGTGACAGATTGTGAGGGACTGTGACAGATTGTGAGGGGCTGTGACAGAATGCGACGGGCTGTGACAGAATGTCTGTCTAATGTAAGAGTGGTGCGAGTAGTTTTCACATAATTGTTTGTGCAGGGCACCACGGCGACGTGGGCGCTATGGGCGCGGACGTGGTGCTGTGCGGCGCGGCGTACACGGAGAAGCAGGCCACGTTCGTCAACGCCGAGGGCCGCGCGCAGCAGACGCTCGCCGCCGTCACGCCGCCCGGCCGCGCGCGCGACGACTGGAAGATCATACGGTACTATTCATTCACTGAGGAAGTATATTATTCTGTTTACCCGCGGTATGCCAGATAGGAGACGGACCCCAAGTGGTTGTGTAGTGCACTCTCCGCTTTGACGCGGTCTACCCACCAAAACTCAGCACTTACCCTTCACTCGCTGCGGGTGCCGTAGCGTCAGTGTTCACTCTATTGCGGGTGGCGGCGTTTGACACGCGCGACTTCTTCAGTGAGCGAGAATTTAAATAATTCAACAATTATTTTATTTTGTGTGTTTCTAGTGCACTATCCCAAGTGCTAGGCGTTCCCCTCCCGTACGACAATCTGAATGAAGTCCGCGACCGGCTGTGCGAGCTGTCGCCCACACTCGTCGCGTACGGAGACGTGCACGACAACAACTACTTCGCACAGGCTCGACAATTGTCCAAGGTAGGATGAACTTTTATTGTGTAGAAATAAGGTTGAAAATTTAGTGGCATGTTTCGCAAATAAAGTTAACCATTTACATCTTTAACGCTATATCAATAAGGTTGAAATTCCAATGGTACTCGTATAATTCATAAATAACAAAATATTAAACTTACGAAAATAGGATACCTCTAATCCTTTATCAAGAAGGTTGAAAATCCAATAGCGTTTATAAATAAATGAATTGATGCTATACGCAATGATAAAATGATCGAATAAATAAATAGCATATTATGGAGTATAGAAACTTACCCCTTATAATAGGCTAATATCCTTCCTCCTTATTTTCAGAACCTCCAAAAGCCAGTGTCAGGTAAGTTAGACGTCCAAATGAAGCAGCTGGAAGATTTCTTCATGACTGACCCTATCAGTCGCGCCTCACCCACTATGGCTAAGTGCGTGCAAGCAGTTATCAAACAAAAGCAATCGCCGTATTAAACTTAAACTTTTGGTGCGACACTACCCTCAATTTTTTGAATAATTTTAAAACATTGAAATTGTTTATGTTAAAAAAACTTTGTTGTCCTAAAATCATGTTAAAGTTATAATTTAAGCGTAAAAATGTTAATTTATAAGTAAAGAATTTGGAAGAATTTTTAATTTTCATTTATAATGAGATGAGATCGTGTCGCATCTATTTATTGTTATAATTTAAAATGATACAAAATTGTATTCCTAACTCGAACTATAGATTCCAGACTAAAATGTTATAAAATACAATATTTCGACTACATACTCAAATAGTTCGGGTTATCTAGTGTAGGTTATTTAATAATGTTGCTTTTCTGCAATCATTTTTACGAAGAAAATACTACGGAAATGCATCCTCGCACTTTCGAATGGAAACCTTAACAAATAACGATTACTTAGTAAATTTAATAAATCAAACAATAGTCATTCGATCGTGTATTGTAATGTGATTTAAAGCTATTTATTTTGTTATATAATAAATAAGATTCACAGTTTCCAATGTTTAAATCAATATAATCAATTTAGTAGAAAGAACGTAAAGGATCGCGTCGTGACGGTCGACGGAGGAAAGGACAGGTTTTGTATATATTTAGTAAATGTAGTATAACAAATAAATCTAGTATAATGATTGTCGAAAATAGTTTTTTATTTTAGAATTAGTCATCTATTTATGCAGTGTAGAAACTCAGATTTTAACAAAAAGTCCATAAAAAAATTGAATTCCTATTGCAAAAAATAGTTTATAAGAATTGATTTGATGTCGGTACCATTTTTTCGATGTAAGCTCATTTCAACCTCCAAAAAAATCCGTTCAAAAATCAACAGATTAAAGAAGTTCATGTTATAAAGAATGTCAGAAAAATACAACAGATGTATTGAAAACTGTTAGTTTTTCTTAGTAGTTTGGGACTGGTAGCGTAGTCGCGTCTAGATTGTTCAGCTTTCTGTATTTCTGTAATAATTAAAACAATATTTGTTAACATTACATTTTGGTAGATGGACTTGTATGAATAACTAATAGATTAGTTAGGTAAGTATTTATTGTTGTGTTAGCAACTAAATTAGCAAAAACAACAATGATTTAAAGTTTAAAAATATATCTTACGAGAGATAAGTGAAACAAGCAATACATATAAAAATAAGCCTTATTCAGTAACTTGTAAGAACTCCCCAAATATCTTAACTTTATCAGTAGTAAATTATTATAATAATTCAGCTTACATCAACAACTTTCCGTGCATAGTTTTTGTACTTGCAGTCCTGTAGTACTTTACTCGCCTGTTCTGCAAACTGCGCGTGTTCCTTTTGTGTGCCAGTAAAGGGAGATTTCTCCATACTACGGTGGTTTAGTGCATCAAGTAAAGGATTTTTTGGTTTTGAAAAATCCAATTTGTTTTTATCTGAAAGATTTAAAAGGCATGTACTATTCCACGGCTTGGAAAGGTCCCTTTAATTAATGATTATTCTACAGTCTGGAGAAATCATTATGCTTGCCAAATGCGTGTTAGTGATTTTCAATTTGAATTATGAATGAAAATTAACAATCACTAATGGCGGTTACAGACAGAAGCTCGTACAGCTGACGCAGTTTTCTTTAGTGTGATGGTTAATTTGATTCCAAATCATTAATTCGGATGATTATAACACAAAAAAACTATAGAAAAATCACTCACTTGCAGACAGCACTTCGTCTTTCTTAGATGTGTTTGATTGTTTTCCAGTACGACTTTTAACAAACAAAGAGCTTCTATCACATTTACACCACGATTTGCCGTTATCTTCCACAAACTTGACTGGTGCAATATTTTGATTTAATTTTGATTTGTTTGGTTTTGTTTGTTCATCTAGTTTCTTTTCTCTGTAAAGTGAACATTACAATTTTATAAGTCGTTGAATTCGCAGCCTCTATCACAGATTTCGTAGCATCAGTCACTGAAGTCGAAGCGTCAGTCACTGAAGTCGTAGCATCAGTCACCGAATTCGTAGCATTATGATCCGAGTCGACATGCCGGCCACTGGATTAACGGACATGATACAATAATTTAGTAAATTACTAGCTGTGCCCCGCGGTTTCACACGCGTAGTTCCCGTTCCCGAGGGAATTTCGGGATAAAAAGTATCCTATGTCCTTTTCCTGGTTCTTATCTACCTCCCCACCAATTTTCAGCCAAATCGGTCCAGCCGTTCTTGAGTTATAAGTGGCGTAACTAACACGACTTTCTTTTATATATATAGATTCATCGATTTCAAGGGGATAAGAATAGAGAATCCATAATGTTGTGCTCATAAGTTCATACAAATTACCTTTCTTCACAACGTTTGATTCCTTTTTCGACAAATTCATCATAAGCTTTCTGTTTCTCTTTTAGATTTTTATCAATTAATTCGTAAACATGTTTTGTGTTTGATGACGCGTGCGAATGGTCAATCATCTACGAAATAAAACGTTTTGGTTATTGTGATCAACTGATATCATTAATAACTTATCATAATCATTCACTATATCATCTCATTAGAGTATAATTTAAAATGACCCCTAAGTCCGTAACTTGTATCTAGGGTATCAGAAACTATGCAGACACTCATTCACACACACACCTAGACCGAGATAAGCATTTGTGGAACACACAAATATTCACCCCGCACGGGAATCCAACCCGCAACCCTACGGATGGTAGTCCGGCATGGTGACCACTCTGTCATCTAGGTCGTCGAATCAATATAATTTTCTTACTATCAAAAAGTTCAGATAAATGTTTACCTTCTTCCGAACCTTATCCATTTTACACTTCAATCGTTCCCTTTCCTTGCGGTACAGCTCCGTTAAAACGTCATCGCGTCTATTTTGTAGTATTCTTTGATGTTCAATAGCTTTTTGTTCAGCTTCGAATTGTTTTAACTCTATTGCCTGTTTTGCTTTTATTTCTTCCTTCAAATAAGATATTAATACAGATGTACAGTCTCGGAATGAAAAGGTTCGTCAATTTTCAAATTGATTCGTATAATGTGTCGCGAAAACATATTACCTTTTGCAACTATGGTACAGAATAGACTAGGGTTAGGGAAAATAATGTTATACTGCTCGATAATAACGTTCAAAATTATTCAGATTGGTGTTGTTTGACAGGATAAATATCTTGTCAACAAGATTTTTGATAAACTAAAACCTTCTTGTTGGTTCAACCTGCCATTATTATTTCTGTTAAACTAATTGTCAATCGGTCAATGTCATCATTGCAAAATATCAAAGAGATTTTTATATGCCGCCCGCACATGGCAGTGTTTAAAAAAGGATAGAAAAATCAAGCAAAACCTTATTCGATAGCAAACGTCATTCTATTTATTTAAATGTTAGCATCACTGTTTCTTACATTTGTATGTTGGCATAATTGTTTCTTGCAATACTAGTGCAAGTGAAAACCAACTCTAAGGTGACGAACCTTTTCATTCCGTGACTGTATTTATAACAGTTATTTCACTATTCATATTAACTACACCCCTATTTTGAAATTACGGGACTTATTAAAAACAGAATATCTGTAGCAGTAACTAAATCCATATATCCAATAAAAAATATCAAAAATGATAGTCGATTACTTATCTTTAAACATATTTACTATTTGACGGCTTATAAGTGGATGTCTCCGTGTTGGATCGAACCTGAGACACCATGGGGGTCCAGAGTTGGGTGTTGGTCCTGACACTGGGGTCTACGTTCGTCACAGGTTTTAATTTTGTATGTTTTTGTTTTAATTCGCTAATAATATCTATTTTTATAATTCATATAAGTAGTTATTACCTCCAATTTCTTTTCTTTATCACGAACCTCTTTAATTAATTTGTCGTCTATTAAGTAACATTTTTCATCTTCCTTTAGTTTAGCAAGTTTTTTGATATTTTGTTTTTCACTAATAAACAATATGATATTTAGTATCCACACGAAGTAATAAAAAAAAAACATTTTCTATATCCCTGATATACCACTTTGTGTACTTGTACTAACTATTAAATTAATTACTTAATTATTTACATTTCCTTATTAATTTTAACACATTCCAAAGCATCCATTCTTTTTTGTTTTAGTTTATTAATTTCTTTTTCATTGGCGGCAATTGATTTTCGTTTCTCCATATTCAATTGTTCAGTTTCTTTTAAACGTTGTTTCTCTTTGAGCTTGTTATTGAATATTATTTGGGCTTCCCTTTCTTCTAAAACCTTTGACTCTATTAATGCACTGAAAAGACTCGAAGGTTCTTTTAACTGTGTAATACTACGTATAGCACCTATAAAGCTACAAAGCTTTTTGGAAACCTTGGAAACTGGAAACCTTTTAACAGAATCAATGTAGATGTTGCCTTTTTCTGCGAACGTCAATGAACGAAGTATTCATTTTATGTACGCTACTGTTCCTACATATCATAGGAGACACATTTGGCGAAAAGCCAGTCTAAGCCTCCGTCCTAATTGGCTATCGCTCGCGCGAATATGTTACTCAATTTTATTGTGCTTTTAAAACACTCCTACCATTGCAATACTTAAAAAAAGCCTTGCATATCGGTTGCTTAAACATTTGATCACCAGAAGATCACATAACATTTGACTTTGATAGATTGAAGGATATTCGTGCGAGCAAATACCAATCAGGCGTTGTCTTAGTAATAGAAGAAAAAGTTTTACCCCCAAAGCTGTTTCCCGTAACAACTTTTATCGAATATAATCTGTCTCGCGTCCTGTATTGCTTTTGTGTTGTCTCTCTGTAAATGTTTCTTGTATGTTTTGATTAATGCCATATCTTGGATGTGATGTTTCTCGTTCTCTTCCTTAGCGTGCGCGACATGACCCTATAAAATGTTTACGGGTGTACTAAACTTTAGTTATTGATGATTATGACTTCCCATCAAAAGGTCAGGTTGTATGTTTCACGCAACGTGAATTTCATTATTGTGAACATCCATTCTTTTAATAAAAATACGAAAGAACCCAATCTTTGTTTGCATATTATTTAGTTGTTACCCCTTTCGTTTTGAAATTTGTTACTTTTAGAAATCTTATCGGATTGCTTTATGTACCTAAATCGAGCGTTAGAAATAGCAAACTTTTGAATGATAGTTGCAAATAACTTACAGCAACGCTATCAGGCCAGGAATTAATCCATTCTTGAGATGTTTCAATTAGTCCTTTAAAATATTCTTCTCTTTCATCGCGTTTGATTGGAGCTTCATCTCTGTTTCCTTGATTCTTCAATCTTTCCCATTCAGTCTTATGAAGAACAATGTATGTTGGTCGTGACATTGTAGAAAATAAATAATGTGGAATATTTATTTTAGAATTCCATTAGGTCATGCTTCGAATTAGGTTTAAGTATTTTTTGTGTGTGTGCCATATAACGTACGTACTGTGATTATAAACAAAAACATAATTGTTTAGGTATATGTATAATGTATAATAAGTAACTATTATTACTCAAACACGCAAAAATGCTGAACGGTGTTACATAAAATTGAGTACACAGATAGCGCACATATAGCCTATACTTTATAATTTAGACTATAAATAAGCTAAGCTTACTGAATCTTCAAATATTGACCCAAAATTCCACAAACACAAATTATTTAAGTATTTGTGTAACCGAACATTGCTAGTAAAATATAAGTCGAGAATGTTCAAAATATCCTGTTGATAGCAGATAAAACCGCAACATTAAATTCTGACCGGAATCAACATGGCTGCATCTAAAGTGGTACCTTCATGTGGTCTCGTTATTTAATCCGTGGCTATTTCTGCACGATTTAAGTAATTACATTAAGTCGGCGAGATAGGAAATTGACCGCGACTTCGCCCGCGCCATTTAACCCGGAGCGGTACCATCCGTCAGTGTCACACCCCAGCTTTGTTCTCTGTATATTTTTGCATAAAAACAACAAGGAAATTGTGGTGAACATGATTTATTTTGTTGTGATAGAGGCGCTAATGTTTGGTTACAGTTTAGATAGAGGTATAGTTAGAAATTAAACTACTTATCTAATATATAAAATTCTCGTGTCACAGTTTTCGTTGCCATACTCCGAAACGGCTTGACCGATTCTCATGAAATTTTGTGAGCATATTCAGTAGGTCTGAGAATCGGCCAACATCTATTTTTCATCCCGAAATTCCCACGGGAACGGGAACGGGAACTACGCGTGTGAAACCGCGGGGCGCAGCTAGTCTACCTATATAAAAATCGAAGTCGAAAATACTCAACTAGCTTATTATTGTTTGATATTTAGGAACATACAACTCCTTGTAGATATTTTTGTAAAAGTGTAACTAAAAAAAAATGTACTTACATGTACTGACAGACGAGCTTTTTATGTAATATTTCACATGCCTGCTTACTCTAAAGTAGCTTAAGCTAACAATCGAGCTTTTATACGGTACAAATTGTACCAATATCCAAATTGAATAAGAAAAGAATAAGATGGCAATTTAAATTCATCTGGTATATGTATACTTTGTCTAATAAGTAGTATGGGGTTATGTACGTGTTGTCTTTTGTTATTACCTAACTAATCGAATCAATTACATATATCGTTAAATATTTACGGAGATATTGAAGGAGAAACATTGTTATGAAACGTAGCATCTAAATAACTCTTAAACGTGCCAAATCGGTGGCCGAGTTATGGTCCTCAAAAATATGAGTCGACACACTAAGAAGAAGAACTCTTAAAGCTGTAGCAACCATTAAACAACTTACCTAGCAAATGAGAGCATCAATATGCTTTACAAAACACTAGAGTACATTGTATAGACAAATGTGTACGAGCAGAACTCGAACACACATGTGGCGCTCGTTTTGTCAACGTCCAAGTTTTTTATGCACCTCTGTATGTAAACAGAACATTTTTGCGAAACTTTTTATTAATGTTTTTATGGCGTGCAGGTGATGGTTTTAAATTTTTATGAAGTACCTATCTACTCGTAGTAGAGTAGCAGTTGCATAGTTTTGGTAAGTATCAGTAATTGTTGCGGGGTGCATTTTACCAGTAACATAAAAATGGGGTGAGTATAACGTGTAATACATTAAGTTATTGTACCCTTATTTTTGTTCTCCGTTTACGAGAACAGGGTTTGTTTGACTGCTTTACTAGAATAGCCTTTTGTAGACAATATCTACAAAATATAAGTACTTAAATAAATTGCTTCCCGTTTACCCTTTAGAAAACACACATAACTAGAAAACTAGCTTCAAAAATCGACAGTTGGAAACGAACACAGCGATTTCTTTTGGACTACTTATTTAGAGATAAATAGGAGACCAATTTTTGTCAGCAAACTCTTTTACTAAAATATGCTACATAAATATTGAGAGAAATAAGAATACATAACATAATTTACAGTAAAAAGAGTCCAATGTTTATAGGGAGCAACGCTTTAAGATATATGATCACATATCCGGAAGATACGAAGAAAATTTATTCATGAAAATGAATTTCTATGCATTGCTCCTCGGGACTCGCAATAAAACTAACTAACACCGTTCTCTTATTAGATTACATTGTACGAGTACTCCGCGTTTTAAGGTAATATTAGTTTATGTATCTAGTTTGAGAGGTAAAATATACATTTTATTTTCTTACATTCACTTGGTTTATATTAAAGGTTTTAAATAAGTATAAAGTTTTATTATGTATTAATCGAAACGTACGTTATTATTTATTATTAATAAAAAATTTAGTCGAGGGGTTCGACTTAAATCGGTACGTACAAACAGCCCGTCAAATCAAATTAATGATAAAGTGTTTATTTTCATTGACTTTATTCCTATTTTTATGAAGGTAGAACTTTCTTTTCATAGAGGATAGTTTTGCCATCGAAGTTTATAGAGTTATCAATTAGACAATTTATAAAATTCTACTGAGAAAAAAATACAAGTGTATTTTTTAAAGTAACACTATATAAATAGCTCTCATTAATACAAGAATTACAGTTAATTAGTATTCAAAATAGAGCGCAATGGTGTCACTTGGGATCGGAGACCAAGATCCCTTTCGGGTCGCTGAGCCAGCGAAGTAATCTAAATATCCTTACTAATATTATAAATGCGAAAGTAACTCTGTCTGTTACCTTTTCACAGCTAAACTACTGAACCGATTGACTTGAAATTTGTTACAGGGGTAGCTTATAGTCCGGGGGAGGACATAGGCTATGTTTTATCCCGATATTCCCACGCGATCTGGGACTACGCGGGTAAAACCGCAGGGCACAGCTAGTTTAGTAACAAAAATTAAATAAACTCACAAAACAGACCTCATAATGTAGTCCTATCTTCATATAATTGAAGTGTTCGGCGGGCGGTAAGTACTTGACTGCATTCTACCCGCGCATCTCAAGTGGCACCCATTTTGTCCTAGCAGGTACCACCATCACCACAGATTACTAAATAGTTACTACCACTGCTGACGTTAACGAGGGCTCTCTGATTTTATAATTTTTCAACGCCACGGAGTGCCTACGTAGTACGAACAGTTGCATATTCATAGTGTTCTATGTAAAGTCATTAAAAATAGATGAAGTTCTCTTGTAGCTTTTGGTTTTGGAGTTGTATAATTTGTTGCTATTCTAAATGTCTTTATTATTTTCCAATTTAGAATATTGAAGAAATCTTCTATTTTATAAAATATGTATATCCCGGTAATTCAAGGTAAAAAGTTGCCAGTGCTAGTGCATATTTTCCGTACACCTGACAACATTAGCACAATCATGACGATGCGTTCGACGATTTATAACGTCGATCAGGATGTTTTTATTAAAACAATGAATTTATTTTATTTAAAAACAATACAGGCATTTAACAACAAATTTTCTACTATACAGCCCAGCCCAGACCAAAAATTACCAGTTTTTTGTATTACCTACTGATTTCTTTCCTCTGTAGTTAATTAACAAAACAAACTTCCGAACATCCAAAGACTGAAGAACACTTTGGGCCATTGAATTCAAACTTCGTAATACTTTTATCTCGCCCAACACTCGGATTTCAATTGCACCTTCTTAATCAAGAAATACGTAGCGTTACAACTTCGTAGCGAGAGGTCGAAAAACAATAAATTTAATTTTGCTACGGTGCTACGGCTACGAGGGAATTTTACTTTGAGAAGTTAGTAGTGTTGGTAGCTATCGGGGCTCCCCAAGTGCTACTCAGTACGTACCAGTACTTAGGTACTCTGTGACAAGACAGATGTTACTTTAAAACTTGGTAATCGAATGTATACACACTACATTTCAATTTACTTCACTAGCAACACAGAGCTTTTATGGTTTTGGCAGTTTAGTTTACATTTTTTTTTTTCGTTAGATGGAACAACATAATTATTGTATGTATAGTGAGTTAAGTATCTTAAGTAAGTACAAATACATTTTCGTATGTAAGAAATAAATTATTAACCTAATTGTCTTTTTTAACTACAAAAGGACACAAAGTTAATTAAAAAACTAAGTAAAACAAAAGATAAAAAGCTTATCGCACTGAAATTCTAAATGTCCAATAATTCTTCTGTCCGTGGACTGTTTAAATTAAAAGTAATTTTTCTTATGCAGAATTAATTAATGACTAACGAGCTCAATAGGGTTCATCAAGCGGAAGCGAGTGAACGGGATAGCACGATACAGAATCTAGTAAGAGTGAGCAGGACGGAGAAGCCAGAAGCTGGAGTTGAATGAATTTATGCCGGTCTATTTAGTTACGCGTCAATTTGGCGCGAGTAAGGTTGTATGCGAGTGGGAGGAAGATTTAAAATTCGAACGTAAAAGCGCGCGAAATTTTATTCTAGTGTTCGTTCAAGAGAAGTGGTGAAAAAAAAATGGATCACATAAAGTTATAAGGTAAGTTTCTATAATAAAGTTTCTTGATTACATTTTTATGAAGGTTATAAAGTTGACCGCTTTTTCTTTTATAAGTTATTTCCCTGTTTTTATAGTAGATAAACTTATGTACTTATATGTTTTGATTTTTGTTGACAAGCAGTCTATTTTATTTATAAGTACTTAACAAAAGCTAGTTTATCGATTTTGTTTTCCTAACAAAAAAAATTGACATAATAAATTAAGAAACAATAAAAAAAAATTGGTTTAATTAAAAAGAACACCAACTTGATATGTTCCAATTTTAAAATTCATATTCGAACTATTATTTAAAACTGCCCCTATAATCTATGAACACTTCAACAGCCGCAACTAAATTACCCATATTCTAAATTTAAACTAATTCCTAATTAAAACTTCATTAATTAAATTGCGTTCTACACATGGAATGTTGCCTTTACTGAATCTAAACAGAGAATATTGGGTTAAACACACATAATAAAGATAAGACGTGTCCGGGAGTACACTTTGAAGTGATATATTATGAGTTTGAGGCTTAAAATAACTAGAATGTATTGAAATAACAAACCATTAGACCAATATCGATATGTTTCGAATTATTTCCTTATTGTTATTATTGTATTCGCTCTTTAGTTGAACTAAACAAATTATGAGTCAGCAGTCAGTGTACTCGTAGTTAGTCATAAATTAATTTGAAGAATTAATCACACATGCCGCCGTCCTATTTGAATAGAGCTGTAGCTCTTATTTTTATTCAGTATTTGAATGAAAAACCTTAATAATATTTCAATTTAGTCATATTAACATTTTGGTATAAAAATATTTAATTTTTATCCCAAAGCAAGTGAATAAATAATTAACCAACTGCTTTACATTTGATACTTCGCAAATAAATAAACTTATAAGTACATACTTACTGAGCTAGATTCTGATCATGAACTATCTGAACATGGCTTGGAACAGGCTAGTCAGGAAAGAAACAATGCATTTTATGATAGGTACTACTTAGACTAAGGATAAACGTATCGACTTTTACCAAGCCAGGTTTATACAGTTTAATAATGCAATGAGCATAAGGAAGGCTCATTATAATGTACTTAGATTATGGTGGAAGGGTAAGCTTTACAGGTAGGTCTCCGGTGCAATGAATAATACAAACGATAAGCGAAGATTGTAACATAATTATTCGTTTTATCCACGCTAATCCCGTTTTTTCACGATTTTGTGGAGTCTTTGGGATGTTTGGGATGAACATGTTAAATACTATTCCTCTCCATTAAATATCATACCAATTGGTCAAGTAGCTTTAGCATCTAGATGAAAACTTAAAAATGTTTTCACAACGGAGAATTTTTACACAAACCTCTGCCAACGGCGGATCCAGGGGGTGGGTCATGGGGGTCATGACCCCCCCCCTGAGCAGGTTCCAGGACTTAGGTGGACCACTAATTGAACATAATGATTTTATTTATAAAAAAAATTGTCACCATACAGAGGCGCCAGGAGGTGGTCACATAGTCGTGGTCACATCAAAAACTTATAAGTAATTTAATTTTGATAACAATATACCAGGGCCCTGATTCTCTTAACTATTAAGCTGTGATAATGCTACTCAAATGTGTTTTAATATCAACATTATGGCCGTTTTTTTGGCATTTGTTGTCATTTTGGTATTGTCTTAGTGACAACTATTCCGCTGACTCAATAGCTCCATAAAACTTAGATGGTTTTCATGGATACAGTATTCTGACGTTTATTTGTCAAAAATTTTATATGCAACAAAGACCACTGAGACACCATAGCCATATGAATAAATTTTAGCAGAATACCAAATTTCTGACTCTCGTTATGGTGCCAGAATATCCATAATGTCTGATCAATAATGTCAAATTGCAGACTTAGGCCCCAGTTGTTTGGTAGAGGGTTAACCAAACGTGGTGAGCGTGTACCTGGGCCTATTTGGGAGATACACTTCGGCCAAAAATTTCCTTGTTGTTAAAATTAAAAAAATATCGCTAGAATTGAAAATTTTTTTTCGAAATTGCGTCTATTTATCCCTATAGCTTTTTTGAGCTGGTTTCCAGTCAAATTTTTTGATTGGTTTTGGTCTCAGATATGACCTGGTCTGCTTACAGAATTTTCAGACCCCTACAAGGTCTAAATAATTTGTTAGAATTGGTCACACTTCTTTTCTTTTCCGAACCTTTATTCCATATTTATTTGGGGTCGGTTTTCAGTTTAACCATATTTGCCGTAATGTCAGTATTTTACGTGAAGCGACTGCTATCAGACCTTTACAACCTAGAGGGCCATACGACATTCTTTGGTTAAACCGAATGTTAGACTTTTGAGGGCTCTAACTACCCGTAACGATTGTCGATGATGTTAGTGAGATGCTGTAGTGCAGACTTCCGTGCTGCAGAATGATTTCGAATCATCAAATAAACAAATCATTCATGAATCTCTTTTAGTACGTAATGGAGGTAGAACATTTCGCCAGCACAGTAAAAATAATGAAAGAAGGCTGTAAATGGTATAGCATCCCACCAGACGAGTGTGCCACACCACTGGATGTATTCTTAACCTTTTAAGCAATTGCCAGAGCGAAATCTTGATTTGGGAGCAATATCGTCCTGTCATTGAGATAGACCATTGTACTTGTTTTAAGACTAATTATTTTCTAATAAAGTCACTACAGCATCTCAGTATCTTCAGAAGACTTGGAATTTGTTTTTAACAGAATCCTATTATTTTTCTTCTATTCCCACTTTGCACCAAAAATTTTAACAAGTTATTTTGTAATAAGTGCATGTAGTATACCGTTGAAATAAGGAATAAACAGATAAGTTTTTAAATTCTCGGTTCCACTAAGTTTTCGTTTTAATTGAGTTGAAAGATCCCCTATAAGATTTATTTTTTCATTTTACTAGCGTTAAGTGGTCATAACAAATTATTTAGACCTTGTAGAGGTCTGAAGAAAAAAATGAAATGCTGTGAGCAGACTAGGTGATATCTGAGACCATATATTCAATTAAAAAATCAAAAAGCTATGGGGATAAAAGGTCGCAATTTGGAAAAAATATTAAAAAAATACAATTTTGGCGATATTTTTTTAATTTTATCAACTAGGAAATTGTTGGCCAAAGTGTATCTCCCAAATAGGCCCAGGTACACGCCCTCTAGCAAACACCTGGTATAATGTTATCAAAACTAAATTATAAGTACTTACTACTTGACCCCGACTACGTGACCCCCCCCTGGCGCGAAAGCTGGATCCGCCCTTGACCTCTGCGCAGCGCTCTGTGGATTTTTTAACTTACTGTAAATTCCAATATCTGCTAATACTTACTTTAGAAATTTCTGGATAAAAAGTATCCCATATCCTTTTCTCTATCCCTGTTAATGTGTGCAAAAATGTTACACTGTAGCATAATCATCATCATCATCATCATCATTGGCCATTTACTGATGTAAAAGATAAAATCATCTCACGTTGATACGTGAGATGATTTTATCTAGCTTAAAAACCTGCTAAATATAGAAACGGATCCTAAATAACTTAAGTATAATAAACGCGAATGTAAATAATTCACAAGTTGTGAACCGAGACTTCTGGACGCATTATTAGTCCAAGTTCAGCTCCCAACTCCTCCAAAGGAATGGAATTAAGATATTTCTTATGAATTGTGTGAAAAGTTTCAGTTGGAAACTAGTGTGAATGAATTTAGCGAATGATATTAATTAAGTTATTATAGCGTAAGGAAAATCTGTTTCATTTTCAAAGAAATTATGAGATTTAAATAAGAATTAGTAATAAATACATAATTAATCACTTCATCAGTCTCCCGTCTAGGATAATTATAGGTAATACCTGTTTCTCGGTATTAGAAATGTTCGCGTATTCAATAATGTTACAATACCAATTAGGGATTTCATAGAATCCTTATTGACGTATCTTAATAATGGAGGATATGTTTTGATGAAACTAGGTGCTGAAACTACTTTAAACATATTAAATTCTCGGTTTTAAGTTTTGGATCAAAAATCCCTTTTTATAATAATAATAATAATAAGGCAGTGCCGCAGGGCACCTTTGAGGCGGGGTGTCGGGGAGTAGCGACCCCGCGGACCTGACGCGCTCCCGGGGGAGGTCACCATTCCTCACCTCCGCTTGCCTTCACTGGCCGGCGGAGTGAACACTGACGGGGAACAGGTCCCCCACCTCCGTGCTTGCCTTCATTGGCCGGCCGGAGTGGAGCCCGCGAGAGCACTTTGGTGCTCGGAGAGTGAGAGGCGTTACGTAAGTGGTGAGTTGGCTTAGCATGAAGCTGGACCCTCGGGCTCAGTGGATCGCGGTTTAAAACCCAGGGCGTCTACTCCACTCTCAAAGCCGCTCGTTTCATGTTGCCCCCTTGTTGCGATTCGAGCGACTTGTTTGGGGGGCCCAGTTATAGAGCTGGCAAGTCTCCATCCGCCACTTCGTACATGTTTATAGCATTGTATCGGCGGGTGTCATAGTCCCCATAGTTCCCCAATATCCAGTCCATTAAACATCCCATTCCCATAACCCAGTCGTAGTTTTCCATATATTTGCAATAGTCCCAGCAGAACCGGGGACTGTCCTTGGATGCATTTTATAGTGTTATACAGGGATAGTCGCCGGATTGTGCATCCTTTACACAAGATTAAATATGTCAAAGGGCTTCCGTGTGTTGGCTTCGGCCCCATACTAGCCTTCCAAAAGACCGGGACTCTTTAATAGTCCCGTGAATGGAAAAGACATGACAAAATAATAATAATAATGCCGCAGGGCACCTTTGAGGCGGGGTGTCGGGGAGTAGCGACCCCGCGGACCTGACGCGCTCCCGGGGGAGGTCACCATTCCTCACCTCCGCTTGCCTTCACTGGCCGGCGGAGTGAACACTGACGGGGAACAGGTCCCCCACCTCCGTGCTTGCCTTCATTGGCCGGCCGGAGTGGAGCCCGCGAGAGCACTTTGGTGCTCGGAGAGTGAGAGGCGTTACGTAAGTGGTGAGTTGGCTTAGCATGAAGCTGGACCCTCGGGCTCAGTGGATCGCGGTTTAAAACCCAGGGCGTCTACTCCACTCTCAAAGCCGCTCGTTTCATGTTGCCCCCTTGTTGCGATTCGAGCGACTTGTTTGGGGGGCCCAGTTATAGAGCTGGCAAGTCTCCATCCGCCACTTCGTACATGTTTATAGCATTGTATCGGCGGGTGTCATAGTCCCCATAGTTCCCCAATATCCAGTCCATTAAACATCCCATTCCCATAACCCAGTCGTAGTTTTCCATATATTTGCAATAGTCCCAGCAGAACCGGGGACTGTCCTTGGATGCATTTTATAGTGTTATACAGGGATAGTCGCCGGATTGTGCATCCTTTACACAAGATTAAATATGTCAAAGGGCTTCCGTGTGTTGGCTTCGGCCCCATACTAGCCTTCCAAAAGACCGGGACTCTTTAATAGTCCCGTGAATGGAAAAGACATGACAAAAATAATAATAATATAATCCTTTACACAAGATTAAATATGTCAAAGGGCTTCCGTGTGTTGGCTTTGGCCCCATACTAGCCTTCCAAAAGACCAGGACTCCTTAATAGTCCCGTGAATGGAAAAGACATAACAAATAATAATATAATAATAATATATTCCCCAATATCCAGTCCATTAAACATCCCATTCCCATAACCCAGTCGTAGTTTTCCATATATTTGCAATAGTCCCAGCAGAACCGGGGACTGTCCTTGGATGCATTTTATAGTGTTATACAGGGATAGTCGCCGGATTGTGCATCCTTTACACAAGATTAAATATGTCAAAGGGCTTCCGTGTGTTGGCTTCGGCCCCATACTAGCCTTCCAAAAGACCGGGACTCTTTAATAGTCCCGTGAATGGAAAAGACATAATAATAAATCTTTATTTCAGTCCAGTTTACAATGAGTATCTAATTAACAGTGACTGCCTCACTAGGCAATGCCTGTATCGAGGCGGTCAATACAAAAAACATTAACAATTGTAGGACTTAAAATAATTAAAATTAAAACAAAATTGAGCAAAAGAAATAAAAAGAAAGTAACATAAAACAAAATTATTATTCTAGGAGATCAGTTACAAATGTGTGTGTGTGTGTGTGTGTGTGTGTGTGTGTGTGTGTGTGTGTGTGTGTGTGTGTGTGTGTGTGTGTGTGTGTGTGTGCGTGTGTGCGTGCGTGCGTGCGTGCGTGAACGTAATTAAGAGAAACCCTTACATAGAAGTTCTGTGTCGTGGTAATTTAGATCGGATAAAAAGATTTTTACCTTTTCACGGGCTTCGTGTACAGAAAGGTGTCTTAAATCACACATGTTAGCTATTTTGTTATATATTAGGGGAAAGAGGTATATTTGAGAATGTTTAGCAAAGGAAGATTTAATTGTTGGGGTAGGTATCTTAAAAACTCTCTGATTAATCATATTGTTGTAATTATTTGAATTTAATACATCTTTGTGCGTTTTTGTGATTGCATTAATTATAAATAATTGACGTATGGTGTGCACTCCAGCAATTTTATAGAGTTCTGAAGTTGGGAAACGGATTGGTTTTTTGTACATGACTTTAATTATTGCTCTCTGAGCCCTTTCCAGTATTATTAAATTTGTTTTTACAGCTCCACCCCAGACATTTATGCAATAGGTTAGTACGGATTGACAAAGGGTAATGTAAATTGTGTGTAGAAGACGTGTGTCTGCGACGTCTCTAATTTGCCTTATTACATAGATCAGTTTTCTAGCTCTAGCAGATATGGCCAGAATGTGGTCCTTAAAGGTTAATTTGTGGTCTATTATTACTCCTAAGTACTTAATTGATTGTGATCTGGTTATCCCGGGACAGCTACAGTTGGTATTGGAACTTGGGTGCTCTGGAAGACATGTGTGAAGTGTAATATTATTAATAGTAGATGGTGAAGTTGCACTAGTTTTATGGAAACATAAGAATTTACTTTTGTCAGGGTTTAGTGTAAGTAAGTTAGTTCTGAACCACTTAGCTAATATTGACATGCCTTCTTCAGCATTTCTAAGGCATTCACTCCAGTTCGCTCCGTTGAAAACTATTGCTGTATCATCCGCATAACAAATAGTGGTGGCGTTTGCAATAGGTAGTTCTGGTAATTCGTTTAAGTAAAGGCTAAAAAGGGTTGGGCCAAGTACACTCCCTTGCGGTACACCGAAGGATAGGTCAGTCATATCACTAAGCAGAGAATCGATTTTTAGGCATTGTTTTCGTTCTGTCAGGTAACTATGGAACCAGTTTAAGGCAATACCTCTTATTCCAACGCATTCTAGTCTCTTTAATAATATTGTAATGGATACGGTATCGAAAGCTTTGGCCAAATCAACAAACACTCCAATACATGCGTGGCCATTATCTAGATGTTTAGTAATGTTATTTGTTAGCAAAGTTACTGCGTCTTCCGTGGATTTATTTTGCCTAAACCCAAATTGTCTATCGGATAAAATTTTATTATCTTCCAGGTATTTTACAAGACGTTTGTTAACTACTCTCTCCAGGATTTTGGAAAAAATATTTAACAATGATATTGGCCTGTAGTTATTTAAAGAGTTAGTCTCTCCTCCTTTGTGAATCGGAACTACTACCGCATTTTTCCAAGCCTGTGGGACGGTACCTGAGAGCAAGCTCATGTTAATAATGTCTGTCAGCGGAACTACTATATGCAGCTTAACTATTTTTATAAGTAGATTGGTAACTCCGTCAAGTCCAGGAGCACTATGAACTTTAAGACTTGTAATTATGTCATCGACTTCTTTACAGTCTGTTGGATGAAAAAAGAATGAATTACTTGGAGTTGTAGTAGTATCTATTTTAAGTGCTAATTCCATTTGACTTGTCTTTAATTCTTTTAAAATTTTGTCAGCATAATCAAGGCCCACGGATGCAAAGGATTTGTTACATAGATTTAGAGCTACTTGCGGGTTACTGTTTTGGTGTATTAATTCTGATGCGTTTGATGTGGACTTGGATTTTCGATAAGTTATTTGATTAATTGTTTTCCATAACTCTTTTGGTTGTTTTTTATATTTTATAATATATAGTTTAATTTGTTCAATCTTAACCTTTATTATTTTTTGTTCCTAGCAGCTTTCTTCTAACCTTAAAAATACTTAAAAAAATTTGTTAGTACCGCTAGATTTCGAGAACGCTAAAATTCAAACGTTTACTCCCAAAATGGCCGTATAAAATTAAATTCCCAAACATTTTGATGATCAAAGTAATGATGTAAATGTATAAAATTAATTTACGTGTATATTGCGAACGCGGTGTAGAACATATTATAATTAGTCCCGACGTAGCAATAAAATAGGTGTTATGTGTTTAATTAACGAGACAGGCGGCTCCTTTGATATAGACTGGGCACACAAAGCATTATGATGTTTACGTTGTTACTAGCTGTGCCCCGCGGTTTTACACGCGTAGTTCCCGTTCCCGTGGGAATTTCGGGATGAAAAATAGATGTTTGCCATTCTCAGACCTACTGAATATGCTCACAAAATTTCATGAGAATCGGTCAAGCCGTTTCGGAGGAGTATGGCAACGAAAACTGTGACTCGAGAATTTTATACACCCCTATTTTGAAAATATGGGACTTATTAAAATCAGAATATCTGTAGCAGTAACTGAATCCATATATCCAATAAAAATATCAAAAATGATAGTCGATTACTTATCTTTAAAAAATACCAAATAAATGTCGTATTACCAGACGGCACACTAGCTATCAAGTATTCTGTGACGGCTCGGGTCGATGACCGCGCTCAGCTGTGTATCGCAGCGTTCGGTGTAGAATAACAATAAAATTCGGCGGGATTTTGAAAATCTTTGACTTATCATAACTTTTTAAATAAAAGCAAAAGAAAAAAACTAAGTTCACTATTATATTGTCACCCGTCGTTTATATTAGCTGTGAGATAAGGTATCGCAATTTCAAAATAAGGGTGTATATAAGATTCATACTAGTAGTTCTTGACTTTACACATGCGCAATTTTTCTGACAATTTTTTCGAAATTTCCCGATTTTTTATCGAATTTAGTGCCATCGTTTTGTCTATATTGGCGAATCACCTGTGATCCACGATTTATCCTTTAATTTTTGTGTTAGTGTTAATTTTCTATCTATTGATGATACATTGCGTACTTGTATTGTAATAACCTAAGTAGGTAGAGAGAGACATGTATGCGAAGTCAAGAATATAAAATGTCGGTGTTCTTATTTTCAGGTTAAACATTTGCAATGATGGAGTTTCAAAGAGGGAGAAGAAAATCTTCTTTATGTTTGCAGATCTTTGTAACGGTTGTTACTTTGGCTTATGTTAATACACAAGGTGAGTAGAAAAGTTTTAAATTGTAGATGTTACGTCAATCAAAGTAAAAAAACACCTCTTTAGTGATGATAGAGACAAAATAATGAAAAGATTTATAGAAAACTAGCTGTGCCCCGCGGTTTCACCCCCGTAGTTCCTGATCCCGTGGGAATTTCGGGATAAAATGTAGCCTATGTTCTTTCCCGGACCATAAGCTACCCCTGTACCAAATTTCAATTCAATCGGTTCAGTAGTATAGCCGTGAAAAGGTAACAGACAGACAGACAGAGTTACTTTCGCATTTATAATATTAGTTAGGATTAGTAAGGCAAGGGCAAATTACTTATAGTTAGTTGGATTAAGAATATTTAGAAATATGTACCTACTTACTTACAAAGCAATTATCCGATTTTCCAACGCCTACTAAGTATATCAATCTTTCAATAATTAAAGCTCTATGTATAATAATCTCCCTCGTAATTTACTTAGTAATATACTCCACTTCCTATAATTTTGTAGTAATTTTACTTCGTAAAATGTATCTAGGTGTGGTCGTTTAAACTGGTTGGCGACATTATCGGTACTTTATTCATTCAGTATTGATCATTTCGCTACAAAGTTCCATGAGAGACACTAATGATAGACTAAATAGATTCCAGATTTTTCGTATAATTTTATGTTTGTGCCATTCTGCGAAAATTGTGTTTTTATAAATATCTACTTTATCAAATCGCACTGTCTGTGTGAATATTGTCATAACAAACTTTCGAAATAATTAATGATATGTATTTTATTTATTTGATGACTTTATATTCTATCCTATTATTTTATGAGGTCTGCTCGGGCGATAATATAAATAGTACATCTGCCAGGCTAGCATGACTTCGAAAACGGATTAGATAAAGCAATTTATCAACATCCAACTGTCAAAATATGATGAAAATATCCGCCACATTTAATTTTACCACGAATTTTATGACATTTGGTCATGCTCGCGAAATCGATATAGCTATTTATCGACATCCAACTGTCAAAATATAATAAATATAGCCGCCATATTTAATTTTATCGTATCGTACCACGCCATAATTCATTTGGTCATGCTCGCGAAATCGATATTATTTCGTGGTGTCTATATATTTTATCACGCACAGTCATGCTAAGCAGGCTGGAGTTCTTACTAACGAGCAGAAAAAGATTTTGAGAACATAAACGTTTCCCAAGAAAATCTTTTTCTGCTGTGTTAACGTTCTTCTCTATTTCTTTTTTTCGAAACCTTTGTTAAGTCTAATTAGGTTCAATTGTTTACTGTCAGATTTTAAGATTAGACCTCCTTCTTTGTAATACGTAACGTAAAATATCACACACCATCTGCAACTCTAAATAATTCAATATTAATTAAAACACAAGTTCCCATGTCCCAATACAGTCATTAGAGCGAATAAATAGATCAAAGCAGTACCGTCCGCGTCATCTGTACTCGTAGTCACTTTATTGTGCGCTCTGCTAACAGCTGTCCTGTCTCCAACAATTCAGAAACAACCTCCGCTTCCATTTCAAATAGATTATGGATTTACATGTATTTACATTCTAAAACGGTAAATAATTCCGCTTAAATCTGACTTTGTTGTATAGCTGTATCTATGTGTGGTAGAGCAAAGTCGTTTCTCTTAGTACGTACATACTTGGGTGAAAGAGTTTCACTCGCTTATTTGTGATTAGTATTGTTTCCTTATAAAATTATTATTATCGTCGTTGCAAATCGTTGATACAGTTTTCGAAAAACGTGAAAGTAAAAATAGGTAGGTACTCATAGTAGGGAAAAAAATGATTTTAATAAAGAACCTTTTTGTTGCAGATATATCAGCGTGTTGTGCAAAAGCTACAGGATCATGTGGGAGGGTGTGCAGTAAGGTATTGTTGAATCTCATTATTACTAAGTATAATATAATCTTAAGATTTTATTATAAACTTCAGATACATTATCACAAAATATAATGTATGACTTAAAAAACACTCCCATTTGTTAGAAAATCGCAAAACAGCAAAGCAATTAAGCATATTTTCTGTAAAAGTTTTTCTCGCGACGGCATATCTCGGTCACTCGCTGAATCTTAATCTCAGAGCCAGCATTTCCAATCAAACTTTTCAGTGGAAAGCTAAATTGACTAATTAAGAAGATTTATTGCTTCCCCTTATACTTTTTCGTGTGAGCTATTTCTGTATGCGGCGAGGTCATACAATATTTTGTTCAACATAATAGCGACGAACAACAAAAGATCAGTCAGTCTTTGATTTTCGTTTCTACTTCTTTTGATGTGACGTTTCATCTTAAACAAACAAGTTCAATGTTTTGATATAGATATTATATTCTGAATATCAAAAGAGCTAAAAATTAAACGCGTCATTTAATTTCAAATAACTGGTTTTATAAATACAGACGTAACTTCATTAGTTCTTGTGATCTTTGAAATGGTTTATTAAACTTAGAATCTGTTAAGCTCAATCAAACAAAAAGTTTTATTAACGCCTTTATTGTCAGTTAAGCCTAATCTTCTTGTTTTAATGAGAAAACATGTACAATTTAATTATTTACCGAATGGTTGGAAGGAAAACGAGTCCTTTTAAGCATATAAGATGCCAGTACCAGGAAGCTCCGCTCTTTCGTACAGTGTTCTAAAATACATTATGCAAATCATACATAATAAGTATATGTTCTGGCTGCTACATCCCTCAAGCTGTAAAGTACACATAATTTATTTATTAAATAAGGAACTTTTAGCAACCAACAGAAGTAAGAGACATCACTCTATAAGTAGTTAAGAAATGGATATACTTACTCCTAATAAAAATGCATTTCACAAACAATATTTGTGGGTGGTATAACAAACCAACAATATAATATAATGTTGCATTCCAAAAGCGACGTCTGTTTTCGTTATTGAAATATTATGCTAAGGAAATCGTCAGCCGCACCGCGTCCATTCTAATCAAGTGACAAATGTTCTAAGAAACTCTGTGAATAAAAGGTGAAAATATCGGTTGTTGTAAAACAACACCAGCATGTGATGTACGCTTTAATACATTGATATTTAATTCCGTCTGGTTAGGGAATGCTGCGTGACGGTCGCTTCCTCCCCGGGACGCAGTTTGAATAAGTTACAACATAGAATTCGTTTGAATACGATCCGTCAACACGAGCAGTCGTGTCGCAATGGCTGCCTCAATGTATTGACCTAATCATCGTTTTTGCACTTCTATTAAAATGGCGAGTGCAAAGCGAATTGAAACTCCTTCCTCCGAGGACCAGGGCGGATTTGACATCAAGACCCTGCTGCAAGACTTCTCTTTGCTGAAGGCTGAAGTTACCGTTTTGAAAACTAAGTTGGAGGTATCAGAACGCGTAGTTGCCGAACTCAAGACCGAGCTCGCGGCATTGTGCAACAGTGGCAAGCCAGTGACGTCGATTTCACCGCGGTCAGCACATAACGTGTGTGTGCGGCGCGGTGCATGGAATGCGAATACTTCACCAGTCAGCATTTTTACTAATGCATGCGCGACTGGCAACAGCGGTGCACAGGTTAATGAACGCCCGGCCCCGATGACCTCGATCGCCGCGGCGTGTGCACCGACACCCGTGCCAGCTGCGTCCTCTTCTGCAACACGTGTCCCAAAGCAGAAGAGCTACGCGCAAGTGTCTCGCCCACCACCCGGGGTTAAGTGCGTGGTGGCTCCGAAGAAACCCGTCAATGCAGCGAAGAGAGTCGACGTAGATGGCTTCACACTGGTGGAGAAGAAACGTCGACCGAAGCCGTCTCGCAACCGACGTGGTACCGCCGACGCCACAGCATCTGAGGTCACTCTCCGTGTTGTGGAGCCCACCGTGTCCTTGTATATATCCAGGTTGGACCCCAACACTACAGGTGAAGAGGTCCTGGGGTATGTTAAGCAGAGGGTCTGTTTTTGGACCAAAGAACCGATCCGGCTCAACCTGAGGCGCCTCGAGTCAACGAGGGGCACGTCCTTCAAGTCCTACGTACTTCAAGTGCCAGCGAAATACAAGGACATGTTCCTCAATCCCGACTTTTGGCCCACAGGAGTAGTGTACCGCCGCTATAGGGAGGCGATCCAGAAGAAAACTCCCTAAACTATGTATTTTATTTATATAATTTATATATATGTTAGTTTGTAAGGTATTTATGTAATTAGTTTGTATGATATTTTATATGTGCGCGTGGTTTGAGAGCTCTTACCTTGCCGTAACACAGTTTTTAACTAGCACGGGAGGTAAGGTCTCGATAATTGCGCCAAATATAATGTATTGTGTCAAATTTATATATAATAAATTGAATTGAAATTGAATTGAAATTGTAAATATGTACCCAGATTTATCAAGAGTTGCCCTTTACATACGTATGTTTTGAAGGTTTATGGGATTTACTTGAATTTTCAACATTTATATGCGCTAAGCAATCAATATTAAAGCTGAAACTTTTTAAATTATGCTGTCAATGAATTAAGTGTACTGTAAGTACTTTTAATAATTTTATTAGATGATGCGCAGGGTAAACTAATTCATCTTTTAAAAATCGTTAGTTTCCGTAAGTAATTACGATGTGTCACAACCCTAATTCATCCGGTAATTTTTTAATGTCGCATGTCGCATCTTAGTGGGGAGGACGCGAGACGAACCAATCTAAATAAAGTGGCTCCTCGTTAAACACATTATTTAGAAGTTCTTAACCCCTTGCCAGCGATGGCCCTTTTAACTATTAATTTAATTAATATCTAATACACATGTAAAAATTGTCAAGCAATTATAATTTAAAACATCGGATAATTAGTAGCTGGGGAGCTTTTTGAAGTAGTTTACAATGTATAGTTGGGTAATTAGTGTTGTCTGTAGTCGAGGCTAGATGACAGGGCAATTGTATCCAATGTAATGACTTAATGGCGTTGTCAGCTGTGGGGTGGACGGGGTAATGACATTAGAATGCATTGTAATAACATACAATTCATGTTTTCATGGGGGTTTTCCCTGTAAGCGTCCGAACAGTGGAAATGCCTGTGTTGTTTGCCCGATCTGCACTTAAATTTTATGGATATTGGATCGTGTCATGTCTCTACGTTATTAAACATAGTATCCACTAGAATAATCGATTGAATGCAAACATATTCACCCATAATATTAAACTAAAAGCTTGGTATTAAAAAAAAAATTAAAAACTCATTCGTGTTTTGAATTATATTTATAACTCGCCAAGAATAATAGTATGAGAAACGCAATTAGTGTTAGTCTATTGAGTTGCCTAGAACGTAGCTCGTAAATTGTTTAGGAATTTATAGAGTGGCAGTGATGAATCTATCTTGCGCTCTTAAGTGTGACAGCCGATGGGCCGCGAAAAACATATTGCCCGGTGAGCCAATACTGGAGAACTTGGACGTAGTATATCCGACAGACAGACATGTAAACATGCGAATATATCGTCGTCTACAAGACGTGTAATCTTGTTCACGACTCTCTTAACTCGTCACTGGTGTCGTTTCAATATTGTTCCCAGTAAATTATTAGGTTACCAGATGATATTTTTATACAGTATAATTTATAGCATATGGCCCTATCCTTCAGTGTTAGACGTCTAAATCAAAGATAACGCCGTCTTTGATGTAGATGACCCAAATGTTCGTAGACAAGGTTGCGATTATTGAAACACTTTAATAATTCATTTTTCACGCGGTTTATAAAGCTGTATAAAAATTTGTTACTTTTATTATAACAAATATTTGTCGTGAAACTAACGAATGACGGTCATCTGTAGGCACATACAATTAGTAATTTCCGTTTTTTAACAGTTTATTTAGTGGACGGTGTTTTTTATGTAGTTTGAATTATTTTTTGTTGAAAATATGAAAACATTGCTTTGATAATTATGTTGTTGTACTATTTAGACATCCTCTCTCATATTTCTGGGACTTGTAATAGGTAAATATACTGTTAAAAATAAAATATCTATGTGAGCGAAACAATTTTAGTATATAATTATAGGTACCTACTTAGTTAATTTTTGAGTTGCTTTGAACCCGAATACAAAATATATTGTAGAAACTTTCGGACTTCAAAATAAAGGGTGACACTTACAGACGTACTAACCTATCGAGGCTACACTTACTATGCCCAGTAAATAATCAAAGTGTTAAAACTATCATATCTTGAGATCGACACGCGGTCATTATAATATAATGTGTTATTATGCGCACTGCATCTGTCAGATTGTCCGATGTGACAACCGCCGCATTGTCGGCGTATCGGGAATTCGTCGATCGTGATCGGGATTCCTAACCGACCGACTATCGGATTCTGACCGATTACGGAATGCCAATCACGCACAACACTAACTTTACTGACGTTTACTCAAACTTACTTTTGAATGTTTTATCCTGGATCATTTATGTAGGTAATGTTTTATGTAATGTATATTTTTCTTATGGATATATTTTCTTTTGTTTGGGATAACAAGTAATATACCTAGTCTAATAATGGATTTGCAAGCCGTCTCGTCTTTGATGTTACATAATTCATTTATTTTTTTACAGGTCTATAAAGTGACAAACTGTGTGTTTCTTGGAGATTTTACAGTCACGTAGTAAATAAGGATTTTCTTAACAGTAAAACTAGAAGAACAATAAAGTTATTCCACATATAACGACTTCATAATCCCGACATTAATTTACTTGAGCAAAGTTGCAAAAACAAACAAACATCGGTAGACGGTTCAAAGTGAGTTAAAATAGACACATACGAAACCCTTTCATGTCTGTCCGTCCGTCCCACGTCCGCGACACTCGTCTCAAAACATCAACAATATAATTAACACGACACGGCAGACAATACAATATAACACTATTTTTAGATCTTCATTATTAAAATAATTATGTTTTCGACACTAATAACATTAAGCTAAACCCTCGTAAACTTAGTTATAACTCCGCCAGTATCAACTTCTTCACTTAACCAAATTGCACAAATTACTCATAAGAAACTATCTCAATTCTAACCTAACGAATCTAATTTAAATTCTGTGTTCAAATACATACTCTACTTTACATATGAGTATGTTGAATTGATGCTCAATTCCCGCAGGTGACATTGCAGATACCGAAGTTAGTTTTTATAGTTCACGTGAACAGCTCTTTGGAGATCGTAAATGGAGCTGGGACGTTCGAGTGTGTAGTTTAGAGAGTGTCATCGGGTTTGGTCGTTAATCACCCGCTGTCACAGCACAAGTGACGTCTCCACGCGAGTTTATTGGTTCTACGACACCAACTTCACTGAAAATATCGTACGACATCACCGTAAATGTCTGTCGGGTTTTAAAATAAGTGTTTTACAAATAACCGCAGAATTAGTACTGTACAGCTTTGTTAATGTTTAGGGTTTGAAGTAGTTTATGTTAATTAAGATTTTCTGTGTATTATTTTGGAAATTTGCGAGTAAATTCTCTTTCAATAAATTTGTGTTCGTAGTTAATTGCGGTATAGTACTCAATTTTAATTTCTTGGATGGTCGCGAAAGTTTAAATTATTTTCAGTTATTTGGCTTGGCTTGTCAATTTGACATAAAACATTTCACGTAAATTCAACGTTTGTTGTTCGTAATCGTAAACGCGAGGAAATCCGCGATTCGCTGATGTCTTTTGCATTTAAAATGTTTCATAGAGTTGCGTTCTAACGAAAGTGCGTGATTCGCATAAATCAACTAATAGAAATGGACATCGAGACAAATTCACAGAGAACATCAAAGCAATGGAGCGATGGCATTTTGATTCCCTCCTTTGATTGTCGAGGTACATAGCGCGCTCGCTATTTTAGAATAACGTTCGACTTTTCTTTTATTTTCAGAAATATATTACATTTTATTTATAAAGGGAAACCTTGAGACGTACTTACTTACTATAGAATAAATAGCGAATAATCGGTGTAATATCTGTATTTTTTAAATTATTTTAATTTAGAAAACAAATTTCTAGGTCTAACGCTCAGAATTGCAGAGCTAATGATTGTTTAATTATTTAATCACGTAATGTAGTTAATAATAGTGTATATTTCCCAATTGGATGGTGAATGGACCGACATAATGAACTGACGGTTAAATTTTATTAGAGCTATTACGTGGTCGCGAAATGTGTGTGCGTTCGGAATTATAATAGAATTGGACGCTATTTGTCATCAGTTCGAGAACCTTCTATCAGAACTGTCTATGTGGGATCACGGAGGCTTTATTGAAAATGAATTAGGGTATGAAAATCGATCATTCATATCCTATTTGTTCAAAAAAGGCATTATTACTTTAATAGTGGTTTAGAGGTAGCTTACGAATCGTTTTAAGTAGTTAATATGCTAAATTGATCATTTATCTAATCGCTTTTTTCGAAAAGCCTAATTTTATATACAATATGAAAAAAATATGCGTAAAACTAATAAATCCATTGAAAATCAACAAGGATTTACTAGGGTGGCCGGAATATAATCCCGCTACAAAATTAATGATGTTTTGAGACCACCATAGAAACTTTTCCTTTGAATGCAGACCACGTCCATGTCAGGACGCATGACATCAACTCCAAGATGATGTCAACACCCACATCCGATTGCAAACACTAACACACCATATCAAATATACTAATATTCTAAAGAGAAAGATTTGTTTGTTTGTAACGAATATGCTCCGAAACTACGGAATCGATTTCCAAAATTCTTTCACTAATGGAAAGCTAATTTATCAGAATTTTATCCTCGCATTCCCACGGGAACGGGAACTACGCGGGTGAAACCGCGGGGCGCTACTTGTATACTATGAAGTGATAGGCACTAAATACTAATACTCGTATTGTAATGCTGAAATGTACCTATGCTTACTTGAACGCGCTAATCGCAATCCCAGGAATTAGTACTCCGATTTGAAAAAATCTTTCAGTGTTAGATATAGTCTATTTATCGAGAAAGACTATAGAATATTTCACTGTTAGCTAACATATTTATCGCGAACGGCTACAGGCTATATGACATCACGCCAAAGCCAATAGGCGCAGAGCTAATGCGAGTTAAATCGCGGGGCACAGTTAGTATAATCATAACCACACCAGTGCATTGTCACCATTGATAAATGTTAGTCGCGAATTGAATAATAATCAACTGGCACGCATGAAAATTCAATCGAGTTTATTTTTATATGGCTATTGCACTTCGTGGAAAAGTATTTTGAATAATTTTTGTTTGTTTGTGGTATAACTTTGGGTTCGGTATTTGAATTTATTCTGTTGACTTTGTTTATTGTTTGTGTGATTGTACTTATTGAGTAAGCGTGGTAGTTATGCATATTCGGGTTATGCCCTGAGGATCCCATTCCCCGAGGATCCCGTCTCGGAGGATTTCGAATTCGATAAATGTCAAGACAATTACTTCTACTTGATTTTATGAATATCGCTAGAACGAGAAATGCGTCCATAGGTCCATATTTTACTTTATTTATTGACTTATACAATTACTAGTTATAAAACCATAAGTACTACTTACTTAAGTACCAAGTCATAATAAATATGTACTGTGAGCAATGAGAGGAATAGGACACAGGCGTAATCATCACGCTTACCTAATGCAATAGAACATTGGAATATAATAATATGCTTATAATATTGGCCATATTTAGCTACACAACTAAAGGAAATGTGTTGACTAAAACTTCAAGAAGTTTATTTTAATATTTTCATATCAGATTCAAGAGTTGAAAGCTGTGACAGGGAAATGAAACAACATGTCTCTCATATTTGTGTGAAATGAACAAGTGATGCCAACACCTAATGGTTTTTATTGAACGAGAATTTTGAATGTAACTTCGAAACTAATTTTGGAATAATTTGATTGCAAAATAAAATAACAACTAATTAAATAAGTCTAATCATTCAATGTCATAATTTTACCCAAATTTGAGGTAAGTATAAATGATATTCCAAAATTCTGTAGAAATAAAATGTTCTATTGTGTAAGTAAAGTTCTTGTATTGTATTGTACTTATAAGCATTCAGTTTTTTTGCAACTAGACCTCTCTATTATGAGGTCCTTTCTGCGTATATATATATTTTTTCTTAAACCAACTTTTGCGAGCTCTAACTAAACTTTGATCTTAATAAACCTTAAATCAATGAATAAAACATGAGATTTATCGCGAATTTTTGTTCCACATACGAGGCATATTAAGTTGTGATACAAAAACAATTGTCGAATAATGAATGTTGATTGACTAGTGGGTGATTCTGATTTGTATACAATGTACATTGTTCCAACACCCCGCGAGCCATTGTATAGTTAATCGTTCAAAGAGGATTTTATCATTTATTGTCTGTTTAAATTATCTCTAGTTACGGGTCTGCTTATGCAAATAATATCGTGAACATAAGTACAGTTGAACGGTAATAGTGTAGATAATTGTCTTATAAAATGTTATAGGTATGTATAACTATGCAGGATTACTGATTAAGTCGACCTATTCCCGTCAAGAGCGTGTAGTTTACATCGTTTCTGACTGATTTCACTATGAAAACCATACCCTAAACCTTACTGTTTTAGAGATATTTCAATTTATTTGTTTTTATTTTTTTTGGTACATACGAGTATTTCCACCACCTATGCTTTACTATTATTTATTTACTTGACGGCTTTTGTTCAATTCTCGAATTGCCAGCCCCATTACTAATTTGGTTCAATCTCTTCCTGACTTCTAATTTAATTCTTTTAGAATGGAGTTTTCAATCCAATTTGAGAGATGTCTTTTCTGTCGAAAGAATCTTATTCTTGTATTATTCCCCGGAAGTTGTGTTGTGTATAATTAATTTGTTACCCAAAAGTATTATTTAACTTTATGTAACATATTTTTACATACAATCTATTTTTGTTATCGAATAGGTGATACAGAGTTTCTATACTTTTTATAAACAACAGTCAAAGACTTGAACTAAAGGATTGATAACCTTTTAACACTTCGGTTAAGATAACACGGAATGCAACAGTTTGTAACAAACAGCATACATATTACACATACTTGCTAGGCTGGAGACAAAATATGAAATAAGTATTTTTCAATAGATTTGATTTTTCAAATTATTAAAAAATGAAGATTTAATAGTTTAGTATTTTGAATATTATTCATATTCTGTCTGTCTATAAATATTTATCAATTTGGTAGTAAACTCAATATCCTTAAGATTCTACTCTGTAGTGTATTCACCCTTTGAATAAGTAACATAAATCAACCACTTTCATATTTAAATCGACTAACCCTCTGACCTTAAACTAGGTTTATCACCTGAACATATCTACTGTACTAGACTAGGTTGACAGAAACTACGCATACATCTTATTACGAGTATATAAAATTCTCGTGTCACAATGTTCGTTCCCGTACTCCTCCGAAACGGCTTGACCGATTCTCATGAAATTTTGTGACCATATTCAGTAGGTCTGAGAATCGGCCAACATCTATTTTTCATCCCGAAATTCCCACGGGAACGGGAACTACGCGTGTGTCGTAATTCATAAATTCGGACCTATCTATGTTGACAAATTAAAGTAAACATTAAGATAACCATGTCATTATTTCATTTTATTCATAACTAATTATTTAATAGCAGTTGAAGTATCAACCAAAAAGTAACAAACGTTAATTTTATTAATGTTGTGAAATATGATATTGTACAGGATTAACTCAAAAGATCGTCAAACGCGATTCGAACGGATGCGTGTCCAGAGCGAAGCAAATTAAAATTTATTTTAAATCTTATTGGAAACGAAATACGGTATATTTTTAAACGTATATTTATAGAGGGATAGTGTACTAAATTATATTGCTGTAACATGCTATTGAATGACAATGAAAATGAGACTTATTTTTCTAATGTACAAGGTTTAATTTTGTTTAAATCCTGTTAAATGAGCCAGCATGTCAATTGAAATAATTAAGTGAGTCTAATGTATCCCAATAAAGGGTCGGGAACATGTGTTTTCATAGCTCTCAGAGTTACCAGTTCTTACGTTAATTTTGTTTACGATTTAACATACATTAGCACTTTGAAAGTGAATATGAACTGTATTCTTTTAGCACCTAGTTATCGGAGGAGTATTGAATTTAAGTTTTAGCAGATCTAAGTACCTATTTTGATTAACTTTACTGGGTAGAAAACACTGGTAATGAATTATGCAGGTGAACTAATGAATGAATAATCCTAATATTTGTAAATTAAAGGATTTGGATATCAAAGGAGCTCTAATTAGCGTGTCTACATTCGTAATCCTTCTGATTAAGAATAAATATTTAAATTTGAACATTGTAAACTAATTGTTAAGATCTATTTTTGTTTGTTCTAGGTTTCTTTCAGTCAAAATAACATCACAACCGATACAAAAGAGATAATTATAGAAGAAAAAATACCAACTATTTACAAGTTTTGTGCTCCTTCTTTGGTAAGTATCGATAAGTGTAATGGACATAACTATTTAAATTGACAATATACTACAGTTTCTTAAAGCTTTAGAGAGAAAGTAGCTTTCCCCCTGCAATGGGATCTTTTAAACCCATACTTACTTTATAAAACAATATTAGTAAAACTGTCACGTTATCTCTACTAGATAAAAAAAACTATGTGGGTATAGTGTTATAATTCTGGCATTGGTAAGCTCATCATAAATTCTAAGGCGGTACACACAGCGGGGTGTGTAAGGTGATACCACACACTGGAATCAATTCACTGGCTACCTTTTGTTCTCTCGAGAGGATTTTGATAATAAATCTTCATTGAGTGTCGTCAATAAACCGCCTATACTTATTGTATTGTAATTGGGGTTGGTTTACGTTTCCTACGGCTGTAAGGGCATATCGAATTACCTCAAATAACATTGTCTGTTTAATATTGATCGCATTCATTCTTTGCAGGTAGAGTTTTGGATTTGCATTAATCAGACTATACAAGGTATTGTATTTACGTACAATATAATTACGTCTTAATAATTATTAAGTACAGGTTGTTTTTTAATACCCTTAATTCTTATGTATTTTTTAGAAGTGCTATCAGATGCGTGGTGGGGTCAAGCGTGTTGCGCGGTAGCTCGTTCCGCGTCGTGTCGCCAAGCATGCGTGAGCGCAAACAACGCGACTAAACTCACGAACTTTTGCCGGCGAAGCGATGAAATAGACTTCTTTGATTGTGTCAACAGACAGGAGCAGACGCAGTGGTGTTGTTGTTAGTATGATATTAACAAAAGTATATTATTATTTTTGATGCTATTGATTTGATTGTTAGTTTTCAAAAGTAGTCTTCTTATATTTGATTATTATAAACCCTCACTAATATCGAATCGAAGGCAATTTTTGTTTACATTAAGTCCTTGATTCCAGCTCAAACCCAATCCTGGAAATGTCACGATGCTTGTCAAAAAATATTAAGACGTTCATCTCAAACGGGAGTCGAGAGCGATGCCAAAGACAGGGCTTTGGAACTGTGTGAGGAGTCACCTGAACTGATCAAGTGTTTGAGAGAACTCAGTGGGCCGACTACTCATGTGGATACGTCTAAATGTAAGTGATGGTTTCTCTATTAACTTAATAGGTTTCACACTTGAATGTTAACTTTCAACGAATATTCACTTTGTACTCACTCAACTCACTGTGCTAATATCATCGGGGAAAGAGAGGTTTTTGCCCTGTTCTGAAACCTTGCGGACTATATTAATCCAAGCAATGAATAGTTATGTTTTAAAACCCTTTACAGATATACCATGCTGCATAGAATCTGACAATGCCAAATGTAGGAGCACATGCGAGTCTGTCCTCAAACGTATTGATGAACCTACTAAAATTGAAGAGGCTCTTGTCGCAGACTGTGGTGCGCCTTCCATTAACAATGTGTTGTGGCAATGCTTCTTGAAGAAAGACCAGCCTACTGAAACTAAGGATCTTATACCATATGACGTAGCCAAGTTGCATTGCTGTGATAAAGTAAGTTAAAAACCTGTAGAGTAGCAGCTTTAGACCAGAAATTAGATGCTATTTTGCAGTTAAGTAGCATTTTTAAGACCCCAAATTGTACAGCTTTTTGTATCAATTGTCATGTTTTCAGGCCACAACAATAAACTGTAGAAGATTATGCTTTCAAACCTTTAACAACGCTTGGCAGAGTACCTGGCAGAAGTTCCATTTGGAGTGCCTTAGTGAACCGCAGGAGGTTATGCTCATCGAATGTGTTGAAGAAGGTCAGTATTACGTACAAAGTCCAGGGCCAAAGACGATGCAGAGAGTTTATATATACCATGTTGTATAGAATCCGACAATGCAAAATTTAGAAGCATACGCGAGTCTGTCCTCATCAATGAATCTATGAAATTTGAAGAAGCTCTAATAAAGCATTTGTGATTGTTTTAGTGAGTGCACCCTGTTCGTTGGGTTGTGCGGGATTGACTTACTGTAGTCATTTGAACAACCGTCCAACTGGCTTGTTCCGGTCGTGCACGCCACAGGCCGATCTCGGGGCGCATTTGGCTGTTGCTGAGCAGAAAGGAAGTGGGTAAGGGACAAGTTCCTTTAAAGCTTTTAGAGGCTGTCAAAATTGACCTAAGTTTAAAAATAAATGTTGTATTCCCCTTTGAAGGTTCGTCTACATTTCGGACTTAGCGCTGCCGATAAAGAACTCCAGTCAATGCCCGACTGATATCTGGAAGAGCGTCGCCTGTGCGTTGCACGTCAAGCCGTGCACGGCCAAGGTCAGTCTTTTAATTCTGTCTTGCAATAAATAAGACGGAAATGTGACAAAATAACATAACATAATCATTCACTACATCATCTCATTATAGTAACTGACCCCTAACTAAGTTCGAAGCTTGTATCTAGGGTATCAGAAACTACGCACACACTCATTCACACACACACCCAGACCGAGATAAACATTTGAAAAATGAAAATACATTAAAACTCCTCAACTGGGATGTTCAACAATGTTCGACAACAACTATGTTCGATTTGAACAGTGGATTATTTATATTATTACATACCATGATTCTCGGTTCAAATCCTAGATGAGAGGAGAAAATGTTGAATGTATTTTTCAAAATCACACTTAATTTAATCCTAGAGACAAAAGGAGATGAGGCTTAGTATATTGGTGTGGGTGTTGCAGGGTCACAGCAGCGCGCTGTGCGCGGAGGAGTGCGTGCGCGTGGTGTCGGCGTGCGTGGAGTGGGGCGGCGCGCAGGCGCAGTCGGCGCGGGCGCTGTGCGCGCGACTCGCGCCCGCGCCGCCACACGCGCCCTGCGTGCCGCTCAGGGACTTCATCGCACCCAGTACGAATACTTAACTTAGTGATGATTTATATTAGACCGGGCCATGCCCTGACCTGGCCACGTATACCGCACGCCGCGAACACGGCCCTTGATGTTGTCACCAACTCACACTTGGCAGAATGATTGGCTAAGGTTTAATCCCCTTGATTCAGGGTAGGATCAAACCTGTCTGGAGACAAATATGATGATTGTCATTAGAAACCAGAATAGAAAATATATGAAAGCCTTCATTTTAGGTCCAGACCCACCCCTCCTGTTGGCCAAGGAAGCCGTAACGTCGCCTTGCGCTGGCGCGAAATGTGGTGAAAATCAAGTGTGTGTCATCAACCGAAACTGTCTGCAAGGAGATTCCTGTCAGAGATATACTTGCGTTGATGGGTGTAGGCTCGGTTAGTATACCTATTTATTTTAGGTTAGTTCGTTTGGCTAAAAGCTTAGAAGACGTAAAGTTTTACTTTCTTCTAGGATCTCACGGCTCGTACGTAGTACCAATAGGCTCCTGGGCTCGAATACCGATGTCTCAAGCTACAAACAAGGAGTGCTTCAAGATTTGCAACTGCACCAGCAAGGGTTTCAGTCACTGTCAGCCGCTACCCTGTGTGGAGCGCGAAAACTGCATACTACATGACAAGATTGTGAAGCATGGTAAGTGGCGGTAATAAATAAACCACTATAAGTAACATTAAAAGAATTATAGACCATAGAAAATGATTACAAAGATGTATTCTGGTTTATTATCAACTTATGTTAACTTACGGAATTCGTAAATTATAATTTTATGCATTCCGTGGAAATTCGGTAAAACCTAGTCAGAAATAATACTACTTATACTATACATGATAGCGTTTGATGCTACAGACCCCTTACAGAGACCGCTCCTATTATTCAGCCAGAACCAGTACTGAGACGATATTGCACAAAGAGTTTCTCTTTGCATAGTATACACCTTATCAAAGTATGCTCATACCACTTCTGATTCAGTAGTATGCATGCCCCTTTACTAAGCATCTCACACTGAGTATTACTTTCGTCCGTAGGCTCGCGTTACTTCCTGGAGTGCAACCCGTGCGTGTGCGCGGGCGGCGAGCGCGTGTGCGCGGCGCGCGCGTGCGGCCGCGCCCGCCTGCCGTGCGCGTGCCCGCCGCACCACGTGCCCGTGCGCGCCAAACACACGCTCTACCCCAACACGTGCCTCGCCAAGTACGGACTTACTTAACTGCTATCATACTCGATACTTTATAGATATCCCTTATTTCTGATTAGTTGACAGGAACGTCGACCACCGTCCCAAGATCGCAGACTACTCTTTGTAAATCGGTGGTGGATTCGTTTCCTTTTATTAAGCTGCTTGACCGATTCATTGCGCGGTTTGCCTCCTCTGCGGTACTAAACGTCTGAATTGAAGCTACGCGACTGTATTTTTACATGCCAGGTGTTACTGGCTCTTTAGCAATACAAAATTGAATGATGCCTTATTTAAAGACTTCTAAGAACCTCTTATTATTTCTGGGTCCAGCTGTACTACAGCTGTGCATGACTGTGTTTGGCGTCTAGAAGCTAATAGTTGCGTGTATGCTAGAGCACCTTACTAAATTTTACTGTTATATCAAACTAATGAGTAGATACTATATACTGAGGAGTGTGAACTAAATGTCTTATTGCTATCCCCTACAGATGTTCCGGCGCCACAGATGCGGAGATAGAGTTCAAGAGTCCGGACCCCTGTGCGGGCGACGTGTGCTCCATGTGGCGCGTCTGTTTGCCCGTCTCCAATGTGTGCCTGTCTAAGCTTCAAGCGTCTTGTCCCCAACATTATTGCTGTAAGTTGGATGTACTGAATTCATTTGTTGATGAGGGTAATTAAAGTGCTAAGGAAAATGTTTATCCTGAAATTCACTGGAAGAATTTTCTTCCGAACCTTTATTCCCTATCTATAATAATTGTGGTCGGTTTTTAGTGTCAGGCAGAATATCAGTATTTTATATGAAGCGACTGTGCCATTAAACCTTCACAACTCTGAAGGCAATATAATCTTCTTAAAGTGCCACTCCATTATTAGAGGTTGGCAGTACAATATTCTTTGATTAAACCAATGACTTATTTATAGGGCAATTGAGAAGTTTTAATTAGATAAATATAATTAGATAATCATTTGTTTAACTTCCAGTAAATACATACGGTAACTGTGACAAGGAACCATCGATGCCGATTTGTGACACAGACGGCAGAACCCACCGCCATCCATGTTACCTATTGAAGATTCCTGGACGGACTATGGCTTATTGGGGACAGTGTCTTAAACGGTGTACTAATGTGAGTTGTTATATCAATATTTTGCTGGTCATTTTCTTTATCTTCTTCGGATTTCTAATTAGTATTTGTATTTTCAAGTTAGCCAGATTTGGCAGAACATCAATATGGCTGGTGTAATTCATTTTGCTGGTAAAATTCTTATAGTAACTTATTTCCTACAGTTTTAAAACTAAAATGAAATTGTATGTAAGTAGCTCTATATTTTTGGTCAACTAAACAGAAATATTTTTTAATTTCCAGAACGGAACCGTCTGTGGTATGAACGGAGTATCATATTCTTCTGAATGTGCAGCTTGGTCCGAATTCGTATCGGTCGACTACTACGGACCTTGTGTGGCAGTCGGTCCCATATCAGAGATAATGGAGCCGAAATGCATAATAGACAGAGTTGTATGTCCACCTTTGAAGAAGCGTAACTGCTTAGGATTCACAGCTCCTGGAGCCTGCTGCCCAAAATGTGGTGGAGGCCTAAGAATACTCTACTCCCAAAAGCAAATAGACCGAGCTCTTTACGGCACCAACATATCAGCCACAGTAATCAATCTACAGAACATTTTAAAAGCTCTAGAAAGACATGTGAAGATAGCAGAATGCGCACTTCGAGGTTATTTGACTATTGAAATGGAAATATTCGTATCAGTAGAAACGATTTTAGATAATCCTACGGATTTACAATTAAAAGTGTGTGTTTTAGAAGCAGAAAAGTTAGCGGAGATGATTAATAGACAAAGTGTTTTTATAACTAGTGATTTAGGACTGAGTGCGTTGGTGTATGCTTTGACTGTACATACGTACCCAGTGAACAGTGCTCTAACTATATGTGCCTCATTATTTACAATTTTATTACCAGTTATAGTATTTGTATCAAGATGAGAGTATAATGGTGTAAATAACTTGTAAATATCTGTTGTGTAAATATTGAATTGTACCAAATGTAGTGCCATTACTATTGATTATGAAATGTTGCTTTGGTTTGCTTTAAATTGTCAGGCATTATAGTTTTATTTTTAAACTCTGTAAGGTTTTAGTGAGTTCGACGTGCCATCTAGTTTTATATTTTTTGAAACTTTGAATAGACTGCAAGCATTTTATACCAATAAAAGACATAGTTATATTAATTAGTAGTTCTCTAACCAAATACGAAGCAAATTTAGAGATTACGTTTATTGTTAAAACTGTATTGTTAGATTATAATTATGAGATTTTTTTAGTATGCTTAAAACTGAGAGAAGATTTATTAAAATAATAATTGAATACAATAGTTTTATTTTGCACAAACACTGAACAATCGAGGAATATAACATTAGGTATATAGTGTGAGATTATATATCACATTAATTGATCACTTATAATTAAATTCCGATAAGTCTTTTTTGTCGAAAAATATATTGATCCTTTCAAGAAGTTGTGGGTCGGTCACTGTCTTGGTGAGTTGCACAAAGCCGCTGTGGAGCACCGGTTGAATCAAGTGGAACCGTTCTATCGGAAACGTGAGAACGAGTTCCAAATATGCCATCAAAATATTTTGGAAGCAATTCCTTTGGACTTCGATATCCTGAAAAATACAACAGTGTTAATACAAGACATTGATATAAGTACTAGATTCAAATGAATTTATTTTCTTACCTTACTGATACTAAGCGCTCTTTGCTGTTCAATCTCAGGCGGCACCGGCTGTGGTGGTATTATAGGCTCCATATTCTTAACCTTATCAAACCCTTGTCCATCCGATATAGATATGTTTATTTTCCTTGAATCCAAGTGTTTATCCAAAATGTCAGACACACTGACTTTCTTTTCACATTCTGCCAAATTATCGTTCTTAACTAATTGACGTTCATCACTAGTTTTTATTTGGTCCTTGGTAATTGAATCTGTTTCATCCTTAGTTACATCACATTCGTCTTCGTTATTGGGATGATCGGGTACATCTTCAGCGTGGACTTCACAGTTAACAGTTATAGCCGTTTGACTGTTAACTTTAAAATCTGCGAAAGTAAACGGCTTTGGCTTCTCTGGTTCGTCCTGTTTTAGTTTTTCCGACTCATCATCAAGTTTCTCAGGAAGACTTTCAGTGTCAGGCAATACTGACTCGTACTGTGGTTCAGTAGGAACTTCTTGTGCGTAGTATTCCTCGTAATGGTTCGAAGACGAGTCCGATTCAGCCGAGCTAAATGATATCCTCTCTTTACCAGTTTCCGGTTCATCAAAATCTGACACATTTATCAAATGCTTCATATAATTGCCACACAGCAATTCCCATGTATTCTTCAAATCAAATATTTTGGTAACAAATCTGTCGTATTCAAGGACCAAATTCAGCGAGGATGTATAGTTTTGCAGTATGATCGGAATATCGGTGGGTTTTAATTTGAATTTGTGAACACCGCAAAATAGTATTTCTGTTAGAGCAATGATTTTTATAAGCCACGAAGACGTAGTTTGTTTGTATAAGTTTGCGGCGTTATCCAAGTTAGAAACTTTTTGAACTAGGAACTTCAAACCGGGTCTCGAATCGAAATGCATGGCTCTCCTGAATGATAACTCTAAACTTTTCAACAGCAATTCAGTATTGAAATCGTTTATGTAAAATTTGTAGTTGCATACGTTCGAACTATTTTTCAAACTTTCAAATAATATGCCGTTTATTCCTTGAAATACGTCAGATGAAGCTTGTATTAATACTGTGGCTATTATTTGCACTAATATTTGATGTGCAAGCAATCCGACTACTAAACCTCTATGCGGTATTCGCACCGTGTATAATTCTGGGTTCAAAGAATTGACTGACTCTTGAAGATAAATCAGAAATATGTAACTTCTGTCATCTATCAACATTAGATTCTGGGATGAGTTTTTAGGTGTCAGTTTCACATGGCCATCTACTTTCAAATGTTCAGTCAGAAAGACTTGCTGAGCCATTGCATGTAATCTTACATTATCGTTAACTGAACTATCTCTTCTGGCAGCCACTTTAACCATAGCTAGATCGCCATAGAAACTGCTAGAATTTTCTTTGAATGCGTATGTCAACTGTTTTAAAGGGGTTAAGCTGACATTGCACGCTCGATGTAAACTTACACAAATTATTTCCCATTGATTGTCGGTCAAAAGGTGTCCGGAAGTTAAAATGATATGTCGTATACAAGAAGCTCCTAGTCTAGCAATAGGCTCTTGTGGTTGAGCGATGCACTCAACCAGAATTAACATGATTTGCTTTAGAGCAAAAGTTATTTCAGGACTTTCCAAAGGCTCTATTTCTGGTCCATCATTTTTATCATCAGTCATCGACCTTTCCACATTTATCTGTTGTAAATGATGTAAATATATCACAATTGTGTCAGTTGTTAATCCACAACATTGTTTAAAATTTGGCATGGCGCTATCCCAGTGAGCGTAATTGTTGACGTTACATATCTGCCTAAGCCAGTTCTGTACTGTTGGTAAGAGGAGATGGTTGATGCAGTGCATGCCAAAATGAGTCCCCGGAACATCCAAAGTATTTCTTAGAAGTTTAAATAATGTTTCCATGGCTGCCGGTTGATTTTTCTTAGAGCATACAACTGTAGCAGATATCAGCCCCTCTATCAAAACATACCACACCTTCAAAATGTTACTCGGCTTATCAAGTTTCAATAGGCAAGAATTTGTGGTATTTGAAAGAGGTAACGTAGTTGATAGTTTTCTGTAGGAGATCAATTCCTCTTCACAATTTTCATTAGTTATGTATTTGGTTATGTCAAGGGAAGCGCTTGGTATTATTGGATCCACAACTGAAAGGGGCATATCTCCTTTGATCCTGTTCCCAGTATTAAATATGGGACATTTTGGCATGTTGTACATCATGGTCAGTATATCGGCACAATTTTCCAAATGATACAATGCTTCTCTACACATGTCAACAATTACCTTTTCAGATTTCTCTTCACTAAGTGGAATAAATTTGCTGTTTTTGGAGAATTTCAGACTTACGCTTGGTTTTGGCTGAGTGGAAGTAGTTGCTTTCTTAGGCTTCACCTCTGTAAGTTGTGCGTTTGTATCATCGTAATGTAAACCTTTTATGTGGCTGAGCAAACATAGAATACAATCGAGAGCAGCGTTGGCGAATACCAAAGTATTATCAGTACTTAAAAATACTTTGAAAATTTCCAAAATGGCTGAGTATTGATTGGAATTGTTCGCAGCCCGAAGAGTGTTGAACAACGGGCGCCAACCCGATCTGATCTCCATTCTATTGGTTTCCACAAACTCGCAAATGCACGATATGATCTGCTCCTAAAATATAATTTTCAACATTAGTAATTGTGATTAGATACAGTATATTTTTGATTATGTTTCTCGATTATATCCACCTACCTGAATATCGTCGTCACAGAGTTCCAAACACAATAGATTTTCGAAAGGTTTCAGGAGAGCCTCGTTGAAGTGGAAGTGAGGAAGCTCAACCTGCTGATTGAGAAGAGTTGTCGCACAGTCGTGAAGACACTGGATCGCGATGCTGGATATCTGGATGTCTTTGTGACACGCCACCTAAAACATTACAGAAACTGCAATATTGAAGTTAAAACGGTGGCAAAATCGAAGAATTTTTATGACTAGCTTGACTTTCTGGATGAACTGAAAATCAGGAGAGATGAGCTTATCCAGTGGCTCAAACCACGTCACCTAATTGTGAGAAAAAGGCTGTTTACAAGTATACAAATAAGCCAGTGATCACAGGATCGCTAGGTACCTGCATGAAATGTGGTCCGACCACAGTCCATATGGGCATGCGGTGCGCGAGCGGGCGCGCGGCGCGCACGCAGCGCAGCGCCACGTCCGCCGCGCGGCACACCCCCCGCGCGCCGCCGCCCGCCGCGCCGCGCGCCGCGCCGCCGCCGCGCCACCAGCGGGGGGAACGGCCGCTTGGTTCCGTCTCGCCGCTTCGGAACAACTGCATAGGAGTAAACAGTCGTAACCTTCATTGTCAAGATTTCTATATGCTTATATTTATTATATTGCTCGTCATCATCATCATCAGCTCAGTCCTATTTGAACCCCAGATGAAAAACCCCAGACGCTCCAGCATACTTATTAATTACTTACTTCGTAATATCTCGGTACATCAAGTTATTTCTAATAGAAAACTTAGACGACTAAGAGTTATTAAAGAGTTCAATATGTAACCTAAAAAGATTGTCTTACCAGTCGATACTGATGAGCGACAAGCCTCTGTAATGCCGCCTTCAGTGTCGGGAGTGTGGTAGTGGCTGCTAGCTTTGTGAACAGTGTGTCGGCGGCCGCAGATAGAGCACAACAAACTCGTGCTGCTCCTGCCCCCGATATCACGTTGCCTCCCTTCGATTATAAAATCATTTTTCAACACACTTGCTCATAAAGGGGTTCTTATTTGTGCAAAAACAGTTGAATAATGACACGTTTTATTCACTAGTGAGTTATAGATTGTTTTTTTAAATTGCTTTCATTTTAAAAAAGTTTCGATACCAAAAAAAATGTGTCCATACATTTTAAAAACAAACTTCAACTATGTTTCCTTACTTTTGGTAGGTCTATGGTCGATTCCATTCATTCATTCATTCGTTATTTTTTTTAATAAGTATATTCTTTTAGTCTTTGGCCGATCACCATTGTTGTGTTGGATGCGCGCGAATAGAAAAACTGTTTATTTATTAGCGAAAAATTATAATTTCTTCGCAAATGTGTTGAAAAACGTTGTATGGTACACGCGTGTATTGATGATTACTATCCTCGGCTATCTTCAGACCCTCGCCTGACGGCTCGGGCCTCAATAGCGCCTCGGAAGTAATCACCAGTTGGTGATTACTTCCGATTACTACTTACCTCGCTTGTACCATAAATAACTATTAAAATGACGTGTTGAATTATAATTATTCCATTGAAATGTTAGGTGTCGTAATTTAGAACATTATCATTATCCTCTACAATCTACATGGAGTCACTCTATTCAATGTAAGGCCTATCGAAAAATATCTGTCTGAGTGAATGTATGAAGTAATATTTGTATAACAGTCTACATACCTCTTGTCTGCAAGCTTCAACTATCTTCGATACTGACATGTCATTGTTGATATTGTTCTCCATCACTGGTTGCAAGAAGTTGAACACATCCACACTGGAATAAGTAATATTCAGGGTCAAAGCATTTCTGTTTTATAAAAAACAACCTTATTGTTTATACATAAATATGTATTTACCATGTCTCATCTTCTCTCCCATCCAACCCAAGTTTAGCGTCTGCCTGTAGTATAGATACCGTCTTATTCCTACCAGTCTGCATAGTGACTATAGGCGTAGTATTGTTCCCTTGTTGTCCAAACAGTGCATGTTCAAAACTTGATACATATTCGCACGCAGAAAATATATGTTCCCAACATTCTGGTGCTTTCGAACCGAGTTCCAAGCCCCCTAAAAGTTTTGGGTAGAATAAAATTTAATATTTCTTCAATATCAAAATTGTATATTCAGCCGTTCCAAAAACTTTACCTGTAATAAGTATATCCAGAGAAAGGGCGTGTGTTGAAAGGATTTTTCCATTTGGCGGCTGTGAGATAGCAGAATTTGCTAGCAGGGCCAGAATACTACTGCATCTGTTTTGCAAGTTTAACGTGTTGCTCACTCTTGCTGCCTACGAAATAGCGATACCATTAAATTCTCCAAAAAATCCAAAACCAATATTAATTACATAAAGTCTTTCCTTTTCCATTCACGGGACTATTGAGGAGTCCCGGTCTTTTGGAAGGCTAGTTGGGGCCAAAGCCAACACACGGAAGCCCTTTGACATATTTAATCTTGTGTAAAGGTTGCACAATCCGGCGACTATCCCTGTATAACACTATAAAATGCATCCAAGGACAGTCCCCGGTTCTGCTGGGACTATTGCAAATATATGTGACAACTACGACTGGGCTATGGGAATGGGATGTTCAATGGACTGGATATAGGGGAACTATTTCTATCCTTATTATTACCTTGTGCAATCCCTCCAAACACTGTATAGTAAGTCCTTCCCAGGCAATGCGTTTCCTTTTACCGAACGTGTTGATCTTCTTCGTGATGATGCCCTGCAGTTTGTGTTTTTTGTTCCTGTATCCTGTTAACGGTACGCTCAGTACTGTCACCATGGAGTCCCAAATGCATGTCAATATTCTGAAAATAAAATAATAAAGTATGTAATAATTTTATCTATTCAAATATTATGAGAATTAGTTTCAGGCTCTTTGTCTAAGTTTGAGTCATACCTTCGAGCCCACCGTAAACTAGCTTGATGTTGTGGAGTTTCAACGGTATTGTTATATACCATTGAATGTTCTTTTAATTTCTGCCAATCAGACATTACGGGGCTTTGGTCCAATCCACCGAGATCTGCAATTATTCGTTTTAATAAAATAGCCATTTCTTTTTAGGGTTCCGTACCCAAAGGGTGAAAACGGGACCTTATTACTAGACTTCGCTGTCCGTCCGTCCGTCTGTCACCAGGCTGTATCATAAAAATGTATCAGTTGAAAATTTTCACAGATGTTGTATTTCTATTGCCGCTATAACATTGGGATTTATAAGGGTACAAGCTACAAGGGTACAAGGGTTCGACTCGCACTTTATCATTAACTCAGAGTTAAGTCTCTCTTTTAATAGCTATTGATACTGAAACTTTCTTACCAGATAACAAATGTATAAGCGGATGGTCTACTATGGGAGCATCTTTGAGAATGTCATCAACTAAAACCTGTTGGTACAGTTCCCTTAGCCACGTCGCTGAAAGATAAACCAGAACACCGCTTCCTTGCACTTCTTCAACAAATTCATCTTCGGTCATCAATACTTGGTTCTTTTTCTGCAAACATGATTATATTATTGGAACAAGAAGTTCATATAATTAAAGAAAGGTGTAATTTTAAATTGGTAGTAAGTATCGTATTTTCAGAATTGATGCAGTGGGTTTTTAAGCTCTAGATTTTAACACCAACTTACACTGTCATCATGATAATAATTCATACGCCTTTGTTTTAAAGTCAATAGCAAAGCCGCATAAGTTGCTAGATAGACTCCGTCAGCGTTCATAATGCAAGCAGTGGCTGGAGGCTGCGCAGCGTTACGTTGGCAACATTTTGATGCGAATTCTTGCATTGCTTCGTCAACCTGTAATTAATTTAAGTTTGAATGAATAACCGCATTATCCTTTGAGTTACTTTGATAAGTTTAAGCAAAAACTACTATTTTTGATCCCCATAAGACATAGTGCTTACTGATCTGAAAAGCTTAATAAAGTTGAACTTTTCAAAGGCCTCCCAACCATCCCTATCCTTCGTAGTGTCCCACCAGCTACTGTCGAAGGTGGTAAGATCATCCCGCCAACGCTTTCTCAGCCGACCCCGACGACGCCCTCCAAAGTTATACTTAATTAAAAAAAAAAACGAAGCATTAATATAGAATATTCCAATTTACCTCTATACAAGTTCTGAGATTCAAGAGTTTAGGCAGAAGTGAATTTTTCAATGTTTTCACGAACTGTCTAGCATTGTGCTTCTCCAAATCCACGTTACATTCAGTTATTGTGCATCTGAAATAAAAGTTTACACTTACGTTAGTTTTTAGTTTCACGTCATAATTTTATTGTTCTGCAATCGAATGATTTACGTTTTTCTGATTTGTTAATATTTTTTGGTAAAAAATTATTAGTACCGTTTGAACGTTCACGTATGATTTATTATTAATGCATTCTTACCTGCCCAGATTCAAAGTCTTTGGTATAGATTTAGTTTTTTCGCTAGAATTATCCTTGTCACTATCACTTGTATTAGGATTGTTGGCTCTTGACGGAAGGAACACGTTATCAGCATCAGAATCTGCTTCGGCGTCACTGCCTGAACTTACATTTTCAGGGCCTGAAGTGTCTGAAAATATTTTGACAATTTGTTTAAAAATCGTGAATTAATTGGTTACATAGTCCAGTTTATTATAGTGCTAGCTAATTATTATGTTTGGAAGTTTTCAATTTACCTGAAGAATCATGATCCTTAGTCTCACTACTTTGTAATACTGCAACTACATCTCTGAAATGAAAGGTTTTGGTTGAAATTATTTAGTCTTTTATTCATCTATCTATACTAATATTATGAAGAAGTAAAGTTTGTGTATTTGTTAAATTGTAAGGGGTAATCTCGGGATCTACTGAACCAGATGGGACGCTATATTGTCAGCGAGTTACATAGGCTATAGTTTATCCCTGTATTCCCATGAATGGGAACTACGCGAGCTAAACCGCGGGGCGCTGCTAGTGTTTCATAAAATTAATTTTCATTGAGATCATTTTCGAAGAGATAACTTATTATTAACTTCATCCATCGTTACAATTATTAACTGACAATGCAGGATTAGTCTCTAGCGTCTATAGCCTCTATATGTACATTAGTAATAAAAAAATCACCTGTACGGACTAGGCAATCTCGCCAAAGTCTGATAAGTCAAAGGTCCCGTATAATCAGCGTCGTGTAATTTAGGCCAGTGTTCCAGTATGATAGAGGCCACTTCGGGTGATAGAAACTCGTTATCTGAACATAGCTTCTCTAGAGCATCGAGTAAGGAAACAACGCATTCTACTGCAGCAGCTACTACTTCGGGATTGCCGCTGCGACCAGATTCTTCTATACCGTCCATTATCCTACAAAAATAATCAGATTTAGAGTAGGTTAGATTTTTTCAATAAGATATAAGTCTTGCGGTAACCTTCTTTCTTAGACTTAGATTTAGGAATCACATAAAAATCTGAGTTCTAACTGCATCGGAGTTGGACATTTTCAAGAGATATATTTTCGTTATGGTTTGTACACAAAATAATGCATTCGCCGGATTATAAGAGATACCAGATAAGACACAGATTACCGCGAGTCGACTTTACCCAGAAATATATCAACATACAGTCTCATAATAGCCATATCATCGCTGTGTCTCTCGTGATGGTCGGTTCTCTTCATGAGCACCAGTTGGCACAATCTCTTCGGGTTCTGTAGCAGTTCCCTCGCACTGCGCAGTGGCTCTACGCGGTGGGACACCGGCGGGTAGAGCAACATTCTGTGGTATAGAGCTTCAAGCACTGGACGTAGATTGGATATGGAACCCACCAGGCGGACCAGTTGGTTTGCAATGCTGTAAGAAGATTAATAATACATAGGTATATTATTTGTCCATAGCAGCAAAAAAAATCTGAGGTTTCAGAAATAAATTGAAACCTGTAAATAGCTTTCGCCTGTTTGCTGTTGAAGCTCGGTGCTGAGTTGAGGGCACCAGAGCCTCGTCCAGAATCGTCTACCAAGTGACCTTCATGTTCCCTGTAAAATTAGGAGTAAGTAAATAAAATAGGTAAGTGCTTAGTAAAACTTGTATCGAAAACTCAGGTACAGTAACTATATTGCTTAACTGGGAATTCCACATACTATATTAAAGAGACCCCTTAACTTTAGTTAGCTTTTCTTTGCAACTAATTCCAATTGTTGACAACGTTGAAAGAAGAAAAAGTATCTTAATTAAATACTCAAAAATTCGATAAACATACCTGGATTTAATATTCTTGTCCACTCTCGGAGTACCAAGGAACGATATGAGCGAGGGACAGAACTTCTGCCACAGGAATGTGGTGAAATGGGAGTTTCCACTGACACGCTCCGATAGACTCGACATTAGCGTCAAGAGGCAATCTAGGAAGAACAGAGCCAAGGGATTCTGTTTGGATGTTCTGGAACAAGAAGACATGTAATAAGAAAAATATACCTACCTAGTTTAGGCAATAAAGTAAAAAATAGCTGATTGTAAGAATCGGGGTGAATGTCTCTCATTTACTGTTGCTATCAATACGAAGGAGTAATCAGCAGCACGCTTGCTTGCCTAATGCGCCATCTTCAGGTAAATATAATAATATCTTACAATTGACACTCGGAGAGTCTGCCGCACAGGTATTGGATGACTGGTATAACTTCGCTGTAGCATCCCACTGCCACAATGTGGTTTCTACCCAAAGGAGAACCTTCGGATAACAGTTCTTGACATTCTTCGTCTGAAAACAGAAGTTGCATGATATTAACTGCACCGGTGTTTTGAAAATTTTGTTTTAAAGGAACATCTAGGCGGTAGAGATATCACAGGATGCTGCCATGTAGAAAGGTCGGAAATCAGTGGGTAGGTTTCAGATTTCTTTAAGAGCCTGCATAGTTTAGTTATCCACCTGGAGACATTCCCATTTTCCTGACATTAGGAATAAGATAACAGGGATTCAAGTAGTGGAATGGTGAGTTGTCAGTTGCACGATGCACCGTTACGCAGGATAAAACTCAGTCTATAAGGCGAAGCCGATATCCTAAAAGGTGATGACAATTTTACCGAGTTGTGCGCAATAAGCTCTCAGCGCCTGCGCGGCGGCGGCCCTGGCGGCTGCGGCGACATGCGGCGGCGCGGCCGCGGCCTCGGCGCAGCGGCCGCACGCCCACACGCACAGACGGCCGTTCAGCGTGCGCCGCGGGGACAGGCCCACGGACAGGTACATGCGGAATATTTGGACCTGAGACGCAAAGTATGGAAATGGTTTATTGTTATTGGTGATTATATACAAATGCAAACCAATGTTTATAAATACCTTTTTTTTTTTTTTTTTTTTTAACGTTGGGAAAATGCGTTGAATCGCATACCACCGGAGCCGAGAACGGGAGGTGACTCCGGATGGTTATGTGGGGCTCTCCCCGCCTGAAGGGCGAGGCCTACCCACTAAAAACCCAACGAATTCCGTCCGCGTCTTGGATGGAGCGCCGCAGGATCCCTAGGGATTTCGACTGCAGGCGCCCCGACGCAGGACCCACACCGTGGCGCGGGCCCCAGACCGTACCGCTGGCGGACGAGGATCCCCCCAGACCCCCGCCCACGGTATTGGGGCATAGCCCCCAACCAAGGCCCCCCTCGCAAGAGGGAGGGCCGCGCGTGGCGCACGCGCAATGTTTATAAATACCTACCCATAATGCCTACATGTTATTTTTTTAAAAGAGGTATCTTTCACAAAGAGAAAATTGTAAGTAAGATTCCTAATACACTTTTGAAACTTTCGATCGGAATTCATTGTTTGCATGATTAGAAGACTGTCTTCTCGTGAGTACGTGCGGTGTAACCTGGTCGAAACGTCGAGGTAATTTTAATTATTATGTTATAGGTACGCGATTTAGACCTGTCTTCTTCTATCGTGTCAATGGCCACAAAATAACATATACTGAATAATACTAAATTCTCCCGGACCAAAACTCAAAACTTTAGACCTGTAAATCATGCAAACAATAATATCCTAATGTAGCAAAAATAAGGATGTAGTTTACAAACAATACTAGACGTAATTGAAGAAACAACCAAATTAAAATTTACGACAATGGGTAAAGGTAGATACAGATAATGCTGACCAAAGTACTTGGAACAGCATAAAATTACAGCCACTTCCGGAATCTCAAAGAACTCTATACACTATAGGATATATTTACCTGTGTGTCCGGCAAATGGTACATGACCGAAGCGGTTGCACAAAGTAGCTGCGAGGGCATCCATAGCGAGTCGTCTTCGGGTTCAATACCGCGATGGAAACGATCGTCACGCAGGATTTTCTGGAACGTAGTACATCATAATAGTCCATGATTAATAATTTACATTTAAACCTTACTTATCATAAGTGCGAAAGTAACTGTATGTCTGTAATGCTTTCACACAAAGGTATACTCGCCGCTAAATAGATTTTAATGATGTAGGCACAAAGATTGAGGAGTGCGTGGGGAAAGACATGTTGAGATGTTGTCTACAATTTTCCTCGCGGGTTGTACCGCAGGTCGCTGCTAGGGGCTGCTTCATATAAATACTTAAGTAAGTATATAAATTTCATTTCATGCAAACAAAAACGGTCACTGAAACCTACACCAAAACTTTGTATTGTACACTCTCTCTAGTTGACTCTAGTTGAAATATTCGTGATTGCTATAAGGGAAATCGTACTTTATCTTAATTAGAACTTACATGGAAACCTTGCAATGCGAAGCTCACTAATCTCGGCCTCTTTGTCTCGAGTGCAATCTGAAGCGGCAGTAGACACGCTCGCCTCAGTTCGTATGATGGACGACGGGCGCTCGTGTCTTGTAGACATAGCATCTCTGTGATAGAGAAAATAACCCTTAATGCTTAGTATATTAGGGGTGTTATCGTGTATCTAAATTCATTAAAAATATCCTGTGTGCAGGGCACAAATATATGTTTTCTACTTACAAAATATCTATTAACTACCCGAATAATTAATGATACGCTACGAAGGCTTTTTCTGGGAATGGGTACTTCCGTATATACAATTAAGTTTTTTTACAATTAAGTCTTCTTGAATAAGTACCTAAGTAATTCGATGATCGAAAAGATCGTAAAATGTGCGTGAGATCTATTGGATCTCAAAGACTAAATACCTACGTACACTAGGAAAATTAGATCACCATCATGATGTCACCTAAAAGCTGCAAAGAGCTTTCCTTTCCTTAAGATGAAGACATTTTAACAATTAGGGTAGGTCTGTATATTTTTATATAAACTCATTTATTTACATAAGTACTTACTTAAGTATATATTTTTATTCTTTTGAGAATATAAAATTGAAGAAATGACGCAGAAAAATGGCTTATAATACTCGCAAGTAAGTATATAAATTATAATAAGTAAGTATTTACTTACTTACTTATATTATACTTAACTAAAACACTTTATAATAAAACCGTAATCGTAAATAAATAAATAAGAGATCCCTAAATAACATCTAAGCACCCTGTGTCCAGAATCTACAACTTGCCATTCATTGTAAAATTCGATTTCAAGTATTTTTAAGATCATATCCATCTCAATTTATAATGTTTTACCTAATAAATATGTATGTAACTCTATCTCTTTTTGAGAGGAAGCCGTATTAAATAAATTGTACAAAAACAAAAGCCAAATGATAAGATCACATCGATAAAGAAAACAACGCACCCAGAGCATCTTGACAAGATTTCCGCAACGTCGTCAATTTAGGACCCGTCGCTTCTTTAAATATATCCTGTAATAACTCCTCCATCATGATTTTAAAATCTAAATACACTTAGTTGTCACCATAACTGTTCATTGGCACTATTAATTATTATGATAATGCAGATATATTAGTAAATTGTTAACGAGTGTGGGAGTTGATGCTACGCTTATCACTGACTCAATGTGGTAAGTACGTAGACGATGGAGCATGCTCATTGAAAAAATCAATACTTTGGACAGGCAGGCTTTCCTCATGCGTTTTATAAAAACATTGCCAACAAGTGGTTATAGTTTTCTATATTTCTAATAAGTACATTTTTATGTGAAGTCTTTGTTAAATATTTTATTTACAATACATTATGTAAACTGTAATTTTGTGTAATTTTTTATTATTAATTAATGTTACGGGGGAAGCGCTCATGGCCCAGTGCTACCCGCGGATCACTTGTGATCCGTGCGGTTAAGCAACGTCTGGCACCGTCATGACTGTGATGGGTCATTACTAAAAATGACTTTTAATTTCATGAGCGTTTCCGTGCTTCGGAGGGCACGTAAAGCCGTCGGTCCCGGTTGTCGTACTAACATCTTCGACAGTCGTTACGGGTAGTTAGAGCCCTCAAAAGTCTAACATTCAGTTTAACCAAGAATGTCGTATAGCCCTCTGGGTTGTGAAGGTCTGATGGCAGTCGCTTCACGTAAAATACTGACATTCCGCCAAATCTGGTTAAACTGAAAACCGACCCCAAAGGTTCGGAAAAGAAGAAATTAATGTTACGGTAGGTCAGAGTACGTCATACAAATCATTTACTTATTTAAACTTGAATTTTAAATTAATTAAGTTACTATCCTAACTTTGTTTCAGATTAAAACATAAATAAAAAAAAAATTCAACAAATTAACGTCGGAGATTCTGTATTGAGATTTAAAATTTAAAATTTCCCGGCGTTTGTTTACCATAATGTTCCGTCTTTGATATTAATCGTATAGAAGGTCTATGGTAGTTTTTTAGACAGCCAAGAATTATAAGATATATAAAGGAATAGCCATATTATAAGAAAAGCTTTCCAAAATTACGATTTTTAAGAAAAATCAAACAATAAATATATAATACAGAATTAGTCTTTTTCATTAAATTTTTTTAAAATGAATTTTAATTATTCAGACCTTTCGTCGACTGAACACACCCATATTATAGTTATTTTGTGTAATGTCGTCGATGTCAGTTGTCAAATAATAAAAAAAAAAAACCATAGATGTCAAATCCAGTGTCAAACCAGCCAAAATAAAGATGGTGTCTTGGAGTGCTCTCGGCCGATCTTTCGGCATTAATTTGCTGAAAAACAACATTGGTACTCGTACGCAAATTCAAAATGTTGCCTTTTCTACTAGTAAAATTGATTTTGCGGCCCATCGAACAATGGCATTGCAGCCTTCCAGGTACCCAAGTCCATGTCCATAATGATTATCTAATCAGTTTTCTTTTTAAATTCTGCAGTAAAAGGGGTTGCAAGAAGCCTATCATGGAATAAGTTTCATATATTTGATATTTATGAATTACTTTTACGATGTTTTGAAGATTTAAATGAGATATTACTGCATAACCTAATTGTCTTGTTTATTATTATTTCAGGTGGCAATGGCATAAGTTCAAAGACATGTTCCACCTGTACGCCATGATCGGCATCATCCCGGTGTCCGCCATCATATTCTACTGCAACGTGTTCATAGGCCCGGCGCAACTAGCACCAATTCCACCAGACTATGTCCCTAAACATTGGGAGTATTACCCTCATCCAATTACAAGATTCATTGCTCGCTACATTCATGTCAACCCGCAGCAGGTACAAATTGAATATCTTCCTTAATATATTGTATAAGTTTCTAGTTTACCTACAGAGTACTACAAGGCACTAGAATTTTTCTTCCATGCTCTCATGCACTAATGTTTGTATCTATTTGTATAAAATTTTGATTAAACATGTAACAACACTTAGTAGACTTACTACGTCAGGGACTTTTTACTACTGTTTTATGTAATTCCTGTTTTTATATATTTTGTGTGCGGGAATGTCAGGATATGTATCCTATGTGATTAACTGTTCCAAACTTTATTATTATACTAGCTGCGCCTCTTGGTGTAACCTTTTTCTATTCATCATCATGGGCCATTTACATCTATGTGAGATAATTTTTATGTAGTGTTCGTTGGAGTTGTATGGTTTTAAACGCACTTACGAAAGTTACTGGTTTCTATTAGTCTATGATTTATAACCTTCCTCAACAAATAGGCTAGAACTGAAATATTTTTTCTTGAATTGGTCCGTAGTTCCCAAGATCAACATGTTCAAATAAACTCTTCATCTTTATTATATCAGTATTAACATTAAATACTAGCATCTGCCCTGGTTTTACTTGGCTTTCATAAAAATTCTGTCCTAATAATAAAAACTCAAAATTATGATGCAGTTTCTGCAGTCATTCTGAATTAATCAAACACATTACTGATTAATTTTAATTTGTCATATGTCTAATAGTATCTAATTTTTTTCAGGATTATGAAAAGTTTCTGCACTGGCTCGATGAGGAGCAACAGAAAATTAAGATGCGTGCACTTGAGGCAAAGATTCTGAAGAAGATGGGTGAACGCAACGACTACCAGGCATACTACTACAAGCCCATGGTGAACAAGTACTTGCGTATCAACAAACAGACTGGAGACGAGATGTGGGAGCGTCTCGGTACCAACGTCAGCGATGAGTAAACACCACAGTGCTAGTTTGTATTTAGTAATCAAGTGAATTGTTAATACCACATGTAGATAATAAACCAATAATTGTTATTTAGCTTTTTTTTCAACCTTACTGCCTATTTTAATGCAGTTAAAATTGTTAAAAAGTTTATTTTATTTGCCATACACAGTTTATTTTGCCTCAGTGTCTTTGTGATTTTTAATATAATGTAATATTATATTTGTTTGGGGTAAATAAAAGATTGAGGCTATGGTAACATTGTTATTTATTTTACAGGAAATCTAACGATTGACAATAAATTCCAATTGGAACCATTATAAAATTAATGTCAACACTTATCTAGCGTGTACTAAACGCGATCTGATATGATTCTACGTTAGAACTTTGCTAAGAATCAAAATATTTATAATGTCGCTATATACCTATTATGTCTTGTTTGCACAGTACCTAAGTACCTACATAATATAGGCAATAATAGTAAAGATATCTTTTAATTTTACATAAGTTTATTGCTGTTGAAATGGGACTTTGTTCATACAACTTTAAACATTATGCTTTTTATACAGTTTGTTATATCAAAGTTGTAAATTAAATTCTATTGCTGTAATGACACTTACACAATTTAATTCTAAATACAAATACATAAATCTTACTAATAATAATAAATAACCTGCTTATCTTGATGAATACAAATATTCACACAGGATTTTTATCTCATATTCTATATACTTAATCGAGATTCGGGGATAAAACCGCGTAGCGCAGCTTATATATAAATATTTGCAAGCGCACCTTTGTACGCAACTAAACCTCTCCTGTAGAAAAACAGAGTTCCGTAGTGGGTCTAGGATATTGTTAAATAAATTTATAGGGTTACACATTACTATAAATCTATATTTTTGTATTCCATTTTTAAAATTAAATATTAGCTCTCGCTCTCTTGGCCAAAGACACTACCTTTGGACTTAAAAAAGTTCTTCACATTTACTTTCAACATAGAATACTACTTATACATAACAACAACACTTATCTACAAATATTTTTAGCCTACACTTTCAGGCCGTTATTTAGTGGTATGTGACGGTTTACAGCAATAGATTTTGAGGATCATTTCAAAAGCAGAAATATTAGTATGAAAAAATATATGATGTATCGCCTCTTATATTAAAAACAGGCACAGCTATTTCACAGTCATGACAATCAATAGAAGTTAGCTCTGAAGCGTCAACTAAGTACGACTAAACGAAACTAAAGGTATGTAAACAATTTTGTTTGGCGGTGCCGGAACGCACAAAGCTCTTAATTATTGTTACGTAAGTAAATTACAAAACGATATGATTTCATTATCCCATTCTTTCAGTCTTCACAGTTTGTAGAGTTCCAACTATGATCCAACAACTATGTACTTAGATTGCTTTTTCATTATAACATTTTTATTAATCATCTTTTAAAACTATTTACAACATTCCTAATAATTATAACAATTCTGAGTAAAACTCGCAACTTAGCTACATAAACTTTACAACACAATTTGTAAAAATGAGTATCAAAGCGTAAAAGTAAGTTCCGATTGAAGTAAAAAAATAAAATTTTAAAGTAATTTTTCAATTAATTATATATTATTACATCTATGGACTACTTTAATAGACTGTTAAGTATCTATATTTTAAAATTGTTCATCTTTAGAGACAATTTTTGATTCTAATAATTATTAAGACGGCTACGAATTTCTACAGTTTATTATTTAAACATCAACATTTATTTGCTCTTCTCCTTCTCGGCTTGCGCCGCCAGCTTGGCGTCCTTCTTTGCTTTTTTCTTTTCTTCTTTTGCTAGTAATTTGGCTTGTCTCTCTTCCTCTTTAGCTAACAGTTTAGCTTGTCGTTCTTCTTCTTTTGCTAGAAGTTTCGCTTCTTTTTTAGCCTCCTTCTCTGCCTTTAGCCTCAATTTTTCTTCTTTCTTTCTCTCGGCGGTTTCATTCTTTCTATTGTCATTGTTTTCATCTTTTTTATTTTTATCTTCTGGTTTGTCGTCATCTTTCTTCTTTTTATCATCTTTTTTCGGTTTAGTTTTGGGGTTTTCCTTTTTCCGTTCAGTCTCTTTGCTCGTGTCTCTCGATATGGGCGGGTCGTCACTGTTGCTGGGTTTTAGTGGCCGGAAAAAATGTGGTGAATTCTTTTGTGGTGACGTTTCTAGTTGGGTCACTATTTTTTGTGCACATCTGTAACAGAAAGTAATATCAAGGTCATTGAGTGTTGTAGGTACGTAGTACGCGCTTGTAAGTAAGTGGGCAGTTTTCGGCAATCAGGCCTTTCCAATTGCGATCTTTTGTGCGTGCTGCGATATTTTAGTTTAGACTTGGGTTAATAGGATTCTGAATTATTAAATTATGGGTTATAGTTATGACTTTTAGTACAATTATAACTTAATTTTACATACTTACTCCTAATGTTATTGACTGTATTAACATTGATGTAAGGCCGTTTATAAATCCTTACCGAATCCTGGTGGATGTAGAAGCAGTAGCGGAGGCACTCTCTCGCCGTCCCTCCCGGAATTCCCTCTGGAACTCCCTGATGGGCGGGAGGCGACCAGAAGGCTCCCCACCTCGAGCGCCCGTGTAGCTGTGCACTTGGTACTCTTGTAATCGAAGCTAGAAACAGCGAAATTATAAACCGTTATATTTAATACTAATGTTTCGGGGATGGTCTATTAATCAGGCTGGAAAGGGAAGAGGGGCAAAAATCATGATAAGTATAATATCCCTATCGGACAGGCGATCACACGTGTATTTTTTGTCGAATGCTCGATTTTTAAACCACATTGCTCGTAATTAGGTACGTCCTTCATTACATCGCGCAACAATAAGTTACAGCACAATAAGATTAAATAAAGAATTGTCCCGCTACAACTTCATCACGTATCTGGGAGTAGATGTGTACCAATGTCAAGTATTTTATATTTAGCTCAGTTTAGTAGAACCTCACCTTCATGCTATGATGCTGCGAACGCCGTAGCGAGTTCGAAGCCGGTTGTCGTGGTTTAGGCGGCGTGGTAGAAGGCGGGGGTCTCGGTATCGCGCCCAAACAGGCGCCCCCACACTTGGAGCCGCCGCATAGCTTCGTCGAGCATGGAGGCGCGGTGCCTCCGCTATTTGACGATACGGAAGACAACCCTGGAATCAGACAAAACATTGATTAGTTTTTTCAATATTTTTTGCTTATTTCTAACTAAGTAAGAACGTATTGATATCTTTGATGTACACGAACACTACACATTGAAATAAAACACTTAAACCACGACAAAAATCCGTTTAAGTGTTTTATTTCAATAAGTAAGAACGTATTTCGGGTCTCTTTAAGCATAGAAATTGTGTTTCTATATACTTACAGATTTTTAAGTAAGTACCTATAGGGTATCGAACATAAATACCCCAAGGATCTCTTAGCAGTGACATTTATTAGTAGTGTCATGTCACAACGATCTTGCGGGGCCTGATTTAGAGATGTGCAGGGAAAACCGTTGGGCTTTTAGTGAGTAGGTCTCGCCCACTTTAACTCCTTGAGTCCTTGAGTCCTTCTAAGACTGTATTTATACTTGCAATCACATTTTTCCAGTGTAAAAAAGGTTTCAACTACATTGTATGTTTTTTGTGTGAACCTACTAAGTATAATATAAATAAAGTTATCTCACCTGAGAGGGAAGACTCTCCACTGGTGACGGAGTAGAGCGAGGCGGAGGCTGGCACGGACCGGGCGCCAACCGAGTAACTCGACACGGACCCGGGTACGCCCCATGTCTTACCGCTGCTACTTGATACCTGGAACATTGGGATAGGACATTAGAATTTGGGTTTATTCGGTGTTAAGAGTTTGTGTAAGAGCTTTATGTAAAAAAACCATAAAAAGGCTTGAAATGAAACGTCTCAATCAATTTTGATAAAACATGTCTAAGGTTCAAGTCCAGAAAATCTGCTTTTAAAATAAAAAACCGCATACAAATCGCTATCCAATCACAAGTAGCGGTCAACTTACAATCTACATTATAAGTAAGTAAGTAAAGAAATTAGGACATGAGTAAAAATTGTCTTGATATGCTTCTGGCAAGTTACGAGTAGGTAATTTATCGTAAAAATACCCTCATAATTTACCTGCCAGCTCTTGCTAGTGACCAGCCGTGGCGCTTGTCTCAGCCGCAGTATCTTAGCGCGGCAGATGACACAGCGCAGTGGCAGGAGACGCTGGCTGACAGCCATTTGTATAGTCTTCACGAAACATCGCCGACAAACGACGCGATGCCCGCAAGGCGACGTTTGCATCGTCGCCTTTGCGTTTACACATATTACACACTGGAAAAAAGAAAAAAAGTTTAAACAATCATTTTTTTCGTGGATGTGTCTTCGCTTGTCCTGTATAACATCGTAGAAGATGGGGGTGGCTGAAAACCAGCAGTGATCAAAGTATAATGAGTAATGACTTTAAATTTGTAATTTCAAGGATTTTAATAATTATTATGTTTTTGAAAAACGATAAAATAGGAGTTTTTATTTTTATAGTATGTAACAAATAAAATTCAAAAACAACTGAACTGATTGGGATTGAGTTTAGTTTCGGTGGACACTCTGTAAAAACAGTCGGATGCACATGCCACAGAATAATTTGTACTTAATCCAAAAATTCCTACTGTTCTCGATTTATTTCGTAACTTTAAAGCCATTCTCTACTCTACTAGAATAAGAAAATAAAATAAAAATATCTTCTACTTATGAATAATGATCATCTCGTCTTTTTTTGTCAATAAAATATATTACAATGTACTGACACAATAACAAATTATTTATATTAATTACGCAATTAATGTTATAAAAGGCCTTGACTACTCAAATTTGAACTGATCTTAATCAAGTTAACAGAAATGAAATTAGCAAACACAGGGTCAGTTAAATAATGCTACGAGTATTGAAACTAACCTTCACTTGACCAAGGTTTGGACCGTTGCAAAATGATGTCTTATGTAATTTAATAAAATTACATTTTATGACTAAGTATTATCCCATGGTATCTATAGTTTAATAGCAGAGATATCATTTCGGATTCGGATATTAAAAAAATATAATACCGGTTTTGGTTATGGTTATGGATATTAAATGAATTTGGATTATTCGATAGTTTCGGAAGGTTACGGATACGGAGCTAACATCCCTGTTTAATAGTTGAAATACAAACATTTAACATTTTCACTTTTATCCCATCGTAAAAGTAGTAAAGGTTAGAATGTCTTTAAAAATACAAACAAATATTTCCATTTTATTTATTTGCAAAGTTCCCGCACAAAGGGACCCCATCTAGAGAGATTTAATTGCGGAAAATCCCGCTGCAACTGATGTACCTACTATATATTATGTACTTATTTGCAAAGATTGGATGTATAAGAAAATATTTTTACAGATTTTCGTATTCATGAGAAGGCAACCTTGGCTGAATGATAAGATAGAAAGACCAAGCGACAGATAGAGTAGGTAGCTAGTAGCTACCAAGTAATAGAGAAATGAAAGGACCGATACATTTTCAGTAGGTAAACGATGAAAATGGGGCGGGAAAGAAAAATATGAAAACTTTTCAAGTGACGTTACTGCAACTTATGATTAGAAACTACTCCAGTAAATAATTATTGCAGGAACAGAAAAATAGTTTAAGTATTGTTTTCATTATTTAAGTGTATTTTCCATTATTTTAAACTTACTTCTTCTTCGGGTGACGTGGCTAATTCAGGTTCATTCTCTTCGAGTTTATTGAGCAACTTATCCTGAAACAAAAGAAAGTTTTGGTTAAGAATAAAATATTATAAAAAGTGTTCATTCTGTCTTCATTGGTTAAAAAAATAATGTTCTCCCTTATTTTTCCTTAATTAAAAATACAAATAGGCAAAGCCCAAAAAGATCTTGAGATAGGTAGTTGCGGAAAACTGTTCACGAATATTTTTACATATTAAATGAATTAAATTATGTTGATATGTATATTTATTTTATTTAACTTAAAAAAGGAACTGGTTTTAAATGTAGTGAACCATTTTTTCCCCTTATTTTTTGGGTATTGTTAATTTTAAACAAAAAAAACTTAATACGCACTCTGGAGTTAGTTAATTAATAGAGACGTACTCTGTGACGATATCTAACAATAAACTTGTTTGTCCGTTTCCTTATACTATTATGTACAAATTTAATTATTGACATTGAACTACTGCTATTTATTTAAAGCGGTATAGTTAGTAATAAATACCATGTCCGTAACTCTACCTGCCCTAGGTCACCAAGATGGTATAAGTACCTTTATTAAGCCTTTCTTACTCGATGTTGACTATAAACTAATAAAGTAAAACTTCTGTTGATGGTTAAAATCACGTTAAAAAATGACAAATACCCTTAAAACACCTACTTCATAGGAATAGGGAACGTTACTTTAATATCTGCTCACTTAATTTTCCGGCAGTCTTAGAAGATTTTTCTATGTATGAAAGAGTGTGTGTGTACCTATTATCTCTTGCTTATAGAAAAAGTAGTCGGGCTTGTTAAAATATTAAAACCTAAAGTAATTTAAACAACAAATAAAATAAAAATAAACATTCATAGAGTTAAAAAAAGAACATGATGTTTGCTTTTAATTTATGAAACAAGAAAACGTCATACTAAATTGATTTATCACTTCTATATAAACTTGTTAACATAAGGAAGTGTTCGTAGGCAGAATATAGCGGAAGAATTAATTTATTGAATCATTTTATTATCATCTGAGAACATGTTTCTTTCATATATCCTCCAACGTAAATGACTAATCGATAGGTACGCAAATTGCAAAATAATAATACCGTTCGTTATTTTTGCAATGAAGCGTCCAAATCAATTTAAATCATTCTGCCTTTTTGTCTATGTTACACAACATGGCGACCATAGTTTCGCGGTAAATAAATCAGTTATTGAATAGACCGCAAACAGCAATCATCTAATGTTAAACTAAATAAACACAATAGGTTCTTATTACGATAAAGTTACACGTTATAAAACTAGTGGTTTATTTACAGTGTGTTTTAATATTTCAGTTTACGTCATACGGGTAGTTAATCAAAAAGTCTTGAATAAAACAATTTCCAACGAGTTCCTACTATTGTGTGAGTTCTATTGTGCGTGAAAAGTATTTTCAGTTGACTCGGAATGCACCGCAGTGTAGTGAGATGAAGTTTTCTCCTCAAAACTTTCGTGTTTGAAATTCCGTTTGTATATAACGGAAAATGGCGGTAAATCCGTCATATTGTCAAATTGCATCCTTTTTTATCGGTAAGTTCTAAAAAATAATTGCAAAGCTTTAATAATGTATTTTATTAATAGGTTTATTTTATTATTATAATTAAGTACCTAAATAATAATAAATCATTTATTGCTCAGATTAAATGGGTAATTAATATTCAACTCAACAAATAATGTGTTGGTAAATAAGAATTTTCCAAAATCTTTAGTCAACATTTTAATTAGTTAACTTGTTTTCAAATAAATCACTACAGGCTTAAGATATATATAAGTAAGTACCTATCTACTTATACATAGTACTTACCTATAATTTGATAAGTAGTATCAGGGTTTCCCGCGGTTATTTAGGATTGTGTTTTATAGGAAGTCATCTAAGTATATGAGTAAATAAAGTATGTAATAACTTTTAATTACTGAATTATTACTTACTAGCTGTGCCCCGCGGTTTCACCCGCATGGTTCCCGTTCCCGTGGGAATACGGGGATAAAATATAAAGCCTATGTTATTCAGGGTGAATGTAGCTTTCTAATGGTGAAAGAATTATTGAAATCGGTTCAGTAGCTTCGGAGCCTATTCGTTACAAACAAACAAATCTTTCCTCTTTATAATATTAGTATAGATTTATCACTACATAGTACAAAACAAAGTCGCTTTCTCTGTCCCTATGTCCTTATGTCCCTATGTATGCTTAGATCTGTAAAACTACGCAACGGATTTTGATGCGGTTTTTTTAATAGATAGAGTGATTCAGTGGGAACGTTTGTAGCATAATTTTATCCTCATATTCTTACGGGAACGGGAAATACGCGGGTGAAACCGCGGGGCACCACCAGTCATATTAATAAATCAATTTAGTTAGAATGTTTTCATTCTTTTCAAGTCCTTTCCATTCTTATCTTACTAACATTAATGCTAATTAGTAAGTATGTTGTACCTAAATAATATTAAACTTATCTCATTGTTCTAACAGATGTATGTAATTAGTTAATTATATATTATCTGACAAAAATATTGATAAATTGGTAAGAAATCAAATGTTAATGGTCAGGACGGTCCTTGTTTTGCTAGTCATGGTGCCTATTTACGATTGACTTAGCGGGGAAATATCCTTGTGGTACATTAGTAAAATTTTGATGTTACTTATATAAAAATGTTTTTTTATTTTTATTATAATACTAGCTGATGCCAGCGACTTCGTCCGCGTGGAAATTGGTTTATTTATTTCATGTACCTAGTTGACTTTTTCAAAGTTATACTCTATGTAATCAAACAAATTCTATACCGGATGTTGAAATTATTTTAATCATATGTAATCATTACTAAAAAACAATTATTTTTCTATAATAAAAAATATCTTATATATAAAATTCTTGTGTCACAATGTTCGTTCCCGTACTCCTCCGAAACGGCTTGACCGATTCTCATGAAATTTTGTTAGCATATTCAGTAGGTCTGAGAATAGGACATATAATAGTTTACATCCCGAAATTCCCATGGGAACGGGAACGGGAACTACGCGTGTGAAACCGCGGGGTCCAGCTAGTATGTCTATATTTCTTTTTCGTAATTTAAGTCCTAAACTGTGCAATGGTACTCGATTAAAGGTGATAAATCTACAACCTAACATAATTGGGGCAGAAATTTTAAGCGGTTGTGGTGTCGAGGAAACCGTCTTGATACAAAGAATACCACTCATCCCTAACAATTTTCCATTCCAATTCAAGCGCACCCAATTCCCGTGCTTTGCTATGACGATAAATAAATCCCAGGGTTAGACACTAAAGGCCGCTGGTGTCGACCTAAGGTCTAATTGTTTTTAGCATGGCCAACTATATGTGGCCTGCTCACGGGTCAGTAATTTATTTATTTATAGCCCCGGAAGGCAAAACTATTAATGTAGTTAATAGAGAAATTATTTGAATACGAACTATCATATAACAAAGTTTTGTACATGATGCAAGCACACAAAGACAGTGAACAATAATTTAAAACCATTATTTATTTTTATTTTTTGTCCTAAAGTATTTATAGATGGATATCACAATTTTTGCTTGATTAAACAAAAAGAAGGTTGAATGCACCTATATATTTAAAAGGCTTATTCCACTCAACCCCAAAACAATTGCTTTCGCATTATTTCTATCCATACATTCATTCCACTATTACCCCAAAGTGTTCATAAGGATCAAAATTGAATAAACAAATATTTACATACTTCAATTCCACTTACACCCCAAAAAAATCTGGTAGAGTCAACAGAAAAATTAAATAAAACACGTATATAATTATAACTAGCTTTTGCCTGCGACTTCGTTTGCGTGGAATAATTAAGAACTTTGGGATAACGCTAAATTTTAACAAGAATATCGCAAGCAAAACCGCGGGTTCCAACTAGTTTTACTTTTAATAAAGTTAATCGACACCAGCCGCCTACAATATTCAAATCGCGTATCAAACACACAAGAAAATAAAAAAAACATACAGGGCGAATAGAAAACCTCCTCCTGTTTTTTGGAAGTCGGTTAAATGAAGTGGATCAAATTACAACTTCAAACTAGAATGATAATAGTTTTTGCAAATATTACAATACTTACTTAAATATCTCAGAATTAATCTACAGTTTGAATTTACAAAAATATAAAATCACAGCTTTAGATTAATTTTTTTTTATAGTGAACTAATATCTGAAAAAAAAATCACAGCTTCAGATTAGAATATAAAATCACAACTTCTGACATAATTTTGGTGGAAAACTCCTTAGCTTAAAATTTACAATCACTCTTGAAAATATACTTTTCTTTACAGCGCGATTGCATTGTGGTAGTCGTGTCGTGGTCTAGTAATTCTTATTGCTTTAAATGTGTTTGTTTTTGTTGACACTACTAAAAATAAGTAAGGTAAGTGGATAAAAAATATTACGATTTTAAATCCTTCCTAAAAACGTCTTGGGGTAGTAGTGGAAATATTTTTGGGGTTGAGTGGCATAAGCCATTTAAAACTTAATACTGCCAACCTTTTTGTGTAAAGAATATCATAAATTTTAGGACCTTTGCACACTGCCTATTTTTCACTCTCACGTAGGTACCGTGACGGATTATACTCGATAAAAAAAAATAATGACCAATCTCTCTCGTGTTGTTTTACGTTTACCAACTTTGACATTTCATCAATTGCGTAGTTATGGCAGTAGTAGCCAAAAACTATTTTGTTTATTAAATTGATACCTTGACGGCGCTGTAGATATTTTTTTGATGTCTGATGCACCATTTTGAGAACTTCAGTATATTACGATCTAATCTCCTCGGTAGCTCAATTGGATAGAGCGGTGCTACGATTCAGCATGGTTCCGGGTTCAAGTCCTGGCTGAGGCGAAAATTTTGAATGCATTTTTCTAAAAGGCTAATAAGTTATTTTAATTTAACTTAAACTATTTAATAAAATATTCATGTTAATAATGCATCCTCAGCAGTTTTCTTATTCTTCTTTATTAAGAGAAAGACACTCAGTTGATGTTTCTTTAACATAGTACATAATTATGTACACTGCACTTTAATATTACGTCTAGGTATACTATTTTTTTGCTTGTTCACAAAAGTTTCGATTGCCTGAAAATCCGCTATGTGCATAAGCGTTCGATATTGAAGTATTCCATATTCTGTCAATTTTGATATCTATGAAATATTATTATACAAAATCCAAAATGTGGTACATATTTTTGTCAGCAATGTTTTCTCGTCAAAAGGAAGCGAAGTGTTGATAATTTTTTTTTTTTAATTGAAATCAGAGCACCGAAGAACAACAAAGACTACACGATTCCTCCTAAATTTTAAAGAATATCTCAATAACTTAGAACTAACTAAGATGGTAACTTGCGTGATATAAACGGATATTACCCAAGCGATGTCGTGGGCGGAGTATTGTTTATTTAATTCAAAACAACAAAATAGATTTTTATTGATAACTTTTCTTTTCGTTATCCAAATGAGATGAAACAAAGCCTATATATTGCGCCAGATTAAGCTTAATCCATATGTGGAAACGCCATGAAAATCCGTTCAGTACTTTCTGAGATTATAGCGAACAGACAGACAGACAGACAGACAGGAAAGAAAGTCGAAAATTGTTTTTTTCTGTTCCTTTGACCTTCTTTTATCCCCCCCTATCAGTTTTAGGTAAATTTATTTAATGTACAGACACGGTGGTTCTACTGTTTTATTATTAGTATAGATATCAAGGAAACCGGTTTAAAGTAGGAAGACAGCGTTATATATTAAAAATATTTTATAAATGAAAAAAAAAAAACGTGTAAAAACTTTTCGTGCGACTTATTTTTAATCACGGAATATTAATGAAGGAGCTACATTTTGCGAGCAGGGCCTCTTGCGGACTAAAAAACTAAATATTATTTTACTTTAGATATTTTTTACCTTAAATGTTTCCTTCCTACTTAAGACTTTACACTCGATAATTGACGGTTTTTGTACTTTTTGATCTAGTCATATTATATGAAAAGCGTATTTTATAAACATGCTTTTAGGTAATAATTAAAGGAAATATTGTCATCTAAGAAATACTCTGAGAAAAACAATATTATACAGAAAACTTAAAAAATATATCAAGAAAACTGAACATATGTTTTCTGAATTTCACGTTTAGCATTAACTTCCATGCCTTCCAATTCTAGTAATTCGACCAATTTAGCACTAAAAATTAAACAAACTTAAAGTCCTGATCCTTATTAAGGAAATACTCTGAGGAAAATTTAATTGTTATTATAATTATTATTGAAATCGAAAAAAATATAAAGTTAGAATTTGTAAAAATCACACTCAAGAAAATCGTAATTTACGTTGATAAATGGTGCTCAAAACGTTAATAAAATTACCTCATGTAATAAAAGAACATTTTCTACAACGATTATACTAAAAAAAAATCTCTAAATCAATTTGTCTTTTTTTCTATAAATATTTTAAAATCATCATAAAACTACTATAAAATCGGACGCACGAAACAATTCAAATCAGTCTGCCGCGAGGCTTTTTAGAGAGAGGACGTATCGCTTGTACTCAGCGTTTCACCTTCGCGGCGCGTACGAATTTTATGCAAGTAACTCATAAACACATTTTGATACTTGGTACGTATTTTTTTTTGTTATATTATTTGTTGTTTTTTTTTTAAATATTAACATTGATGATTGTAAATATTTCAGACAGAATGGGTAGAAAAACAAAATTATTTTTAAACAAAAAAAGGAAAGGATGTAATTTAGAAAGTCTGGCTTTAGCAAGAGCTAAAAGGTTGGTACCGAAAATTTATATTATACTCATACGTAACAAATATTTTTCAATATTCTTCTTAATCTTGTAACTAATAATTATCATATCATTAATTATCTTAATTTTTAAGTTTTTACAATATATATTATTATTATCCTACTAGTTCTACTTATACAACGTGGAGATGAAAATACAATAAAAAATTAAAACACTAATAATATTAGTCCATATAATATGTAGGAGTAACTTATTAGTCCTACATATATGGACTAATATTATAAGTGTTTTAATTTTTTATTGTATGCGTGTAATTTTTTAAAAATATTTTTAAAAAATCTAACAAAATAGCACGAAAATTATAACAAATCAGAACACCATTTGCAAATATCAGTTCACTAAACTGTATCATAATATAGTCCTGAAACAAAAGCGGTAACGGCGCGCGTGTGCTGAAATATTGTACCTATGTTTGTAATACGACGTGAATGGAGATTAGGTACCTAGGTCCTTTGTCGCTTTGTCGGCGCGCGGGCGGCGGCGCGGGCGCCCCGATTCGGCCGCGCGGCCGGGCGGCAACGTACCTACTCCGAGAAGCCGTGTAATGTAACGAGGCATTATAGATAATTTTAATTAATGACTACCTAGTATGCAGTTTTATGCATTTTCACCGCGTTAAAAAATAGATAAGGTCAACCGGGGCTGTTGCGTACCATTTTTCAATCACTCTAAATTAACATCATACCTATTATGAGCAAAATTATGACACTATGCACTTTTTTAAACTGTAGTCCATACTATGGCTTTTTTGTATAAAGTACCAGGGATGTTTTTTTGCCGGAGTTTTAAAAATATATTAAATTCACTGTTTCTTTTTAATTGTCTTTTTTGACGCATTTACCCCGTTTTGGGGTAAATGTATCTTTCTTAAATAAATACTTTATTAATACCATTATATATATTTTACCATACCATTTTGTAGAAGTGACTAGAGAAATTTGGAATCGTGATTTGTCGATAAAAAATGCATCATATTTTACCCTCCTAAAGTATTCGACATCGAAGTCCGGACACTCTGTATACAATAATGAAATACCGAAACGAAACGTATAATGTAAATTATATCTAATCATATCTTACGCAACGATTTTTTTACATAAGTATGTATTTTATACTTTAGACTTGATTTTATATATACTCATACTTTTGTCAATCACTTTTACACAATTTATAATTTCCAATGGATCAAAACCGTTCGGCCGGAGTATTCAGAGCGAGCGCGCCGTCACCACATAGACAGTGTGCATGCGGACACGCGTGCGCGTCTGTGTGAGTGAAAATTTGAGTTGTCGCGCGCCAGATCACGGCTCTTAATTATTTTATGTAATCTTTACATAATATAAAACATAGTCGCTCCCGCAGATTGTACCTACATTTAGATCTTTTAAATTACGCAACGGAAATAGGCAAAATTTGTTTAATGAATGTTCGACCAATACTTAGAATTGTCTTATTTTCGATTCACGTCAATATTCGTATATACTAATTCTAAATAATATAATTAATATCGAAAAAAATAACAAACAGTCGCTGAGGCCGAAATCGGTTAAGAAAGCATCATCATCATCACTAACTCTAAATACCCATGTGTTAAATAAGTATAATAAGAGTATAATATTACTGAAAAAATTTTGATATTTTGAATGTCAAATAAACAAACAAAACAAAGTTTAAGCACGTACTTTTATGTTTAAAGAAATTAATTTCAAGCGATTTAAGTCGCAGGCTGGAGTCAAGACCAATAGGTACCTAGTATAAATTATGATCTACGAGTAAATAATAGGTACCTAAACGTATTAGCTCAAGCAGTTAGGTCATGTTACCGATATTGCTTGTCTCGTGAGCATCGTTATTCAATATAATAGTCTGGTCAAGGGTATTCCAATGCGGCATAATAATAATAATTTGTGGAATAACTGCAATTTATTGTAATTTAGTTTATTTTACCTTAATTTACAATACTAATACTGGGAAATATGAACTGCATGATAATGATTTCTAAAAGCTTTTACAGAAAAATCCAATGTTATGAAGCCAATCTTATAAATAAAGCGTAATAACATTTAATATAAATTAAATTTGAATAATCACACAATAAATCAAAATGATTATGACACTTAGATTAATTATGTGTCCATAAAAAAAAGGATAAGTAAATGTATAGGATAATACATATACTTAAATTCTATTTGTTTGGTAAGCGCGAAAAACCGCAAGGCCAGTTAAATAAATAAATCTTCAGAAATTAAGTATTGTTTACTTATTTACCTATTCTATTAAATATAATGTTGTTTAAGTATGTAATTAAAATAATAAATGACGTGATTATGTTTCAGGTATAGCTAAAATATGTTACATGTCTGCACCGGTAGGACAATGCGATCACTGCTGCGCCAGAAACGATATGCTTGACATCCGATATCAGTTATTTACTAGGTAATAAATAAGTTTATTTATTGTTTATTATCTGATCACAACAAATTCAATTACTCTATTAACTCTATCTATTCATTCGCTTATAGCAACCGACTACGTTAATTACCTGTATCTAGGGCATCAGAAAATACGAACACATAATATTCACACACACCCAGACCAGAATTAAAAAGTCAGGTAATTTAAATCCACACTTTGGGTACCTATACTAAAATCACTTAGGTGATAAAGTAAGTGGAAAAATTCGAAGCTCAATAAATCCACACTCTTTGTTCGGCAGTCCGGCATTGTGACCAGTCCACCTTTAGGTCATTACAATCTTCATAAATATGAAGAAAGTAATAAATAGATATATTATAAAAATCTATAGATAAATAATAATCTTTTTCTGTTACTCAAATAAAAAAGTTCCTAAATACTCAATTGCTAATAAATCTAACAAAACAATTTTCCGGTCGTCCCAGTTTTAGAAGAATTAGCTTTTGGCAAAGGATTCTGAGACGACAAGGCGGGATAAGGGGAAAACGAACAGCTTGCCCTAGATACGTCAACTTGGAAATTAAATATCAGAAAGTAGACAAAATCTGTAATTATAAGATTGGAGTATGATGGGACTAACACTTATAAATTAATCACAACTGTCATCTTTAGAAAATCTTATCGTTTTATTTTTTTATGGAATGAAAGTTAAAAAGTTATTAAGAACTTGTCAAACTAAGGTCTGTTTTTGGACTACAGACTATTCCATAAACAGTACCTTCGTTTTTACAACTTATCTCTTTCTTTTCCGAACCTTAATCCCATGTCTATTTTGGGGTCGGTTTTTCAGTTTAACCAGATTTGGCAGAATGTTAGTATTTTACGTGAAGCGACTGCCATCAGACCTTCACAACCCAGATGGCTATACGACATTCTTTGGTTAAACCAAATGTTAGACTTTCGTTTTTACAACTTATGAGTCCAACTTATTAGTCAGTTAGTCACTATTAAAAGGAGTATCATTCGATTAACAATACCTTGTTTTGTTCTATTCTATTCTACAGTATTCTATACACAATCTAAGTACATGGCATAAACTCATTGTACATTATATTACAGGATAAATCCATTACAATCTCAATTGATACCAGTGGGAGATGTGAACGCGTTAAGGAGAACATCGTTTAATACTTCACGACCCACGGTTATATACTTGATGGGTTTCTCAGAATCCACAGATGGTCCTAGCACTACGTTACTTAGAGATAGTAAGTAAAATAACTACCATTTAAAAGGATTTTTCAATAGCAATAATGATCGAGTCTAAATTAGAATGTCTGAACATCGTACGTTCGTTTAATAATCCTTTAATTGCTAAATCTACTCGTATAATGCCTGTAAATGTCATAATTGTTAATTTTAACATAACATACTCATTTACTACATTCTAACTCCTAACTATCCTATAGGGTATCAGAAACTACGCACACACTCATTCACACACATACCCAGACCGAGACAAACATTTTTGGTTCACACAAATATTTCACCCCGCACGGGAATCGAACCCGCAACCTTAAGGATGGCAGTCCGGCATGGTGACTCTGCCATCGAGGTCATCAAATTTTCGGTTGGAAGATTCTAGATTTTTATATAAACTGTAAGAGGTTGAATTTCTGAAAATCCTTACTTGCAGTGTAAATATAGAACCAGTTTGTATTGGCTTCTTACCAATATTCTTCTGGAATGTAAAATCAATGCTGATTTCGCGTAGAAAGACGTAGATTCAGTTGTTTTCACAACGTAGTCGTTATGATCCTTTACCAAAATGTAGCATGGTCATGTAACATAATGACCTTAATGAAATCATAGTTTTCAACGAATGAGGAACTAGAGCGTCCTATTAGATATTATTTATATACATCATTTTTTTTATATTTTCAGCATATTTGTCTTCAGGAGACTACAATTTCATTGCAGTTGATTGGGCAAGACTTATAGCATTCCCATGGTAAGTTTATCTTTGAGTATGTCCCACTTTTCCTTGGTTATAAACTGATTGGCAGGTGGTGAACCTGGCTGCTTAATATCAAAGAGTATCAGAGTTAATATTAAAACTGTTAATATGCTATTTCTATAATTGTGTCCATTAACAGAGGTTGTCTGTAAGAGATCGCTTCTAGCGATAAGACCGCTTTTGTATGTACCAACTTGTTTGTAATTATTCTGTTTTTCTGTTCTTTTTTCTTGTGTATGTACAATAAAGTATTTCTATCTATCTATCTATGTGTTCACTTGGGGTTGCTTGTTCAAGCGATTTTATATAGCGACCAATACATATATACTCGTAGTAAAGAGCAAACACGAATCACGAGTTCAATGTGGCCTAGCACCTATTTCTTTTTTAAAAGCTCATTATCGATGTGGGTTGCACGCGCATTACTGGTAGTCTTGTTAGCCCCTCTAACTACGCTAAGTATGCCTGTGTCTGGAGTAGGTTCACGTTAAACGTGCAATGGGTTACGATTACGATACAACTCACGACCTTTCAATCGTTCGACCTCGCAAATCAACGCTCTCAATCACTGGGCACAACACAGGAGAACTTATTACTTACCAACTAATGTCTCGGGGTGATGAGCTGTTTTGTATACTATTTCTGCAATGGACTGGCGTGTTGCTAACCATCAGATGACCACCTCGCTCGTCACTTGATCATATAAAAAATCCGTCAGGCCATAAGGCCATAGCCTCAGCGCAGACAGAACGGAGCGCAGCGGAGAGCATTTTATTAACGCACTTGAAAATAAACTTAAAAGTTATTACAATAATGTGCATAAATGCTTGAACCTGACAAAAAATGCTCACATACGCGATCCGTAAAGAAAATGCCCGTGACCGCGCGGGGATAATTCCTCTCTGCCTGCGCTGTCCCTTAGCATTGATATTGCCAAAAATTATTTATTAACCAAGTCTATATTTGCAATATTCCAGGTATGTAACAGCAGTCCAAAACACCCGGTACATGGGCGAGAGGCTGGCTAACTTCATCCAGTTTCTAGAAGGTGCGGGAGTGCCGGCGGCTTCCCTTCATGTAGTCGGATTCTCGTTAGGAGCTGAAGCCGCCGGGTTCGCCGGCAAGAACTTGAGAGCCAGAGGGATCATGGTTGGGAGGATTACTGGTTAGTATTTTTGAATAAGATTTTTGTTGAAGTATTAAACATACTTATACCCATGGCAAAGAGAACTAGGTACTTATCTCTTTCTTGCTTATACCATAGAGAGATTTCTATAGGTCTTTCATGTTAAACTTATAAGTAAAAAGCCCTGGATTCAAAATCCCAGCAGATAATTATTCTATTGAGGTCCTATTTCACTTATTATTTTTAGCTACTCAAGTCTTTGTCACTTGATATAAAGTATAAGAAAGAGACAAAACTAACTTTACTTGGTGAGTAAACTTACTTGAAGGTCGTGAAATAGGCCTTAAGTTTAATGTTTCTGGAAAAAACTATCTGATATTATTCAACTCTAAACATTACTCTATGATACCACCGCCACAAGTTCCCAATAAGCGAAACAACAGATTTACACAAAAAGGAAAGCCCACTGATATTTTCACTCCCTCGTCTTTATTTCCTTGCAGGTCTAGACCCAGCATATCCTGGATATTCACTGACAAACAGTGACGGACACCTGTCAAAAGGTGACGCGTCATTCGTGGACGTAGTGCACACTAACCCCGGGGTATTCGGTTTCCCGCAGGCCATAGGGGATGTCGACTTCTACCCCAATGCGGGAAACTGGATCCAACCGGGATGCTGGATAGATCAACTTATTAAGAATAGGGAAGTTAGGTTTATATGTAAGTATAACCTACTTTGTAAACAGAGGTGAGGAAGTGAGAGATGTTAGTTCGTAGACGTACGATTTTATGCTGTGACATCACAAAAAAAAAACCAAGTGAAACTTAGCTACAAACTTAAGGTACGAATTTAAAATAAGAGCAAACACTTCCAGCGTTGTCATTTATTTATGTTATGGCCGCCACCATGGAAACCTAACAGAACAGTATAAGAAGTATACAGGAAATCCTATCGAAGAAAGCTTAGTTTAGGAAGGTGAGGAAGCATTTTCATCTTTTGTGCACCAAAGAACAGTTCATAAAGTAATGTTTTTTTAATCATTCACTACATCATCTCATTATAGTAACTGACCCTTAACTAAGTTTGAAACTTGTATCTAGGGTATCAGAAACTACGCACACACTCATTCACACACACCCAGACCGAGACAAACATTTGTGGTTCACACAAATATTTATACTCTCTGGTCGCACAAAATATTCAATACGTTATCGGAATATGCGTTTCTACGACAACTCGAAACACATTTCCCTTACATTATTTACATTAAGCACACCAATTTACCATCCCAGTTACAATATTTCCACGTTTCTCATTTCATTTATTGTTACAACGTAATAAAGGAAAAATATTGTCGCGTTTACAACAACGCAATAAACCTGATTTTCTAACAATCGTTAAACGGGTAATCTGTCGGGGACTCATTGTTCGCACAAATACGTGTACAGTACAACATTATTTCATAGGAATTAATCAAGTAATACAACTTAGAACAAAAGGTTTTCTTATTTCAAGTTCTCTTTGTCTATGCTACAGAAACGGCCAAGTTAGGTTCGCAATAATCCTCGTACATTATTAGGCAAACTTGGAACAGGTCCATGGACTCCGAATGTTTCTCTTTGCAACGTAATTAATTTACATTCTATTTAATTAAGTAGACATTTTAAATTCCACCGCAAAACAAACTCCTAAATCTGGCATCGGACTAAAAACGCATCGACATCGCGACAACAAAGGGAGACTAAAAAGGGCAATTTTGCGAAAAAACGTCAAACAATATTAATTTTGGATGTCGTCAGACGATCGTTTGGTAAACATGAGCTCTAATAATAGCCTTTTCAGAGGCAAATAATCAGAGTTGGCGTAACCGTAGTACCGCCCGCGCCCCCGCCCCGCGCCCCCGGGCCCCTCGCGCCCGTGACGTCAGAGCATCGATCGCGCTCCCGACAGCCCGCCGTTGTCAGGTAGCTACAATAACGGGAAAGGGTGTAATGCGACGAGTAATTAGCTTACGGGCAAATTCATTTGCGGCTCAGGTGGGGCGCGTTACACCCGCCCGCAACATTACACATTTAAAATATATAGCGGACCAGGATATTACAGATCAGAGATAATACGGAAAACGAACGTTTGTTTGAATTTTTGATTTTTTTTCTCAAAAATAATGGTCAATATTATAATGGTTATTTCTCCATGTAAAATACAGACGTTTCGTCAAACTAGGCAAACGAAACTCAACTTCAAACGTCAAAAACGCAATTGAAACTAAAAACCGACCCAAATTATCTAAGGAAGAAAAATAAACTGTGATTATTTCCGTACTTACTTAAAATAAAATACCTACTTCAAAAGGATTCCATTCACAGTTTTAATTTTAAAGAAAATACCTTTTACTTCTCAATCTTCTGTCAAGGGTTCTGCAAAGAATACGAAAGGTCGCAAATAAAAAACAAAGAAAACAATCACTGTACCATCGTTAAAAAATACAAGTCGATAGAAAACATTGTTCACCCTGTGACATTTGCAAAACAATCTCCATTCTTAATCATAAATACGAGTTCAATTCAATTTTTATCTAAAGACCATATTTCTGGCCCTTTGCCAAAGATTGATCGTTAGGCGAAATGTCAATAGCAGATTAGATAGGGTGAACTTCGAATCGACCCACAACGACCTACTATCATAACAAAAATGTAACAAAATACATAATCAAAATGCTACTAGGTTAACGGAAAATGTGGGTGAACTGGGGGAGAATCGCTTCCACCGCTTTTTGTTCGGGAAACTTGTAAAAACGCACACGTTCAAGTAAAATAGATAAATCTTGAGGTTATCATAGTAAATTAGGAAGTAGAACGTGTCTCATTTCGTTTCCATATTAGGAGTTATTGTGTTCCGTAGATTTTTGTTAAGGTCACGTTTAAATACTGGACAACAATAAGGAAAATTGTTTTTTTAGTAAAAAAAATATCTTACAAAACTAGTGCTTATGAGTTTAGGTATCTATTGTTTGTCTGAGTATTATCATAGAACTACTTACTACGATTATAATCTGCAAAATATAACGATGTTTATATAAATAAATGTCGCTCCGGTTTGAAGTCAATAAATCTCCATACGTGTACTTGTAAGTGGGTAATTTTCCGCGATTAGACCTCTCCAGTCTCCTCCTCCACCTCTGCTCTCCTTTGAGTCCTGTGTATGTGCGATACACCAATACTCGTATTTTCACATTGAAATATGTAATCTAATAAATAACACGTAGATAACCCTACCTTATTTAAGGGAAGTTTATTTTAAACATTGTTGTGTAGTTCAATTTATCAGACAGAGAGAGTGGAAAGATATCACTAGCATTAAGACTGTTTTTGTCCAAGCCAACATTAGAATCGAATTGTTTTGCAATTCATCCTGTGTAGGAGTGTTTAAAAGTAAAATAATTTATGGATAAACTCATGAGACATCTCAAACAAATAATACAAATCCTTTATTCAATTTATTTCCGTATTCCTTCTTACGTTATTCTCTAAGGCAAAGACCATTAGTGGATGCATTATTCGTGTCTACATTTATCTCGGTTCCCTCACATTAATTAATCATCCTTACGTTTTCGCCACCTTTCAGGTTTTTTCCCCCTTTGGGATGGATTTATACAGTGTACTCTTATTGTTATTTTTCTAATTTCGTAAATGTTCTTGTAAGAAACTAAGCATTCAACATTTTTAAGCAATAATGTTTTTTTAAAGTTTAATAACTTTTAATGTTAATGTTTTCGTCCCAAAATAATACCACGTGAAACTAAACTAATGAAATCCTAAACAAACAATTCTCAAAGTTTAGTTTTCAGTAATTTACAAACTTGATTCGGTAGCTTTATAGGAAAGTTTGTAGGTTTGGTTACTAGTAAAATACTCAATCACTAACAGTCTATCAGTGGTGAATGGTAGAGTCTAAAATTCGAGAATTTTATTACGACTTTTAGGGACTAAACCTAAGCCCAGTTTTGTTGTAAATATTAAATTAACTTACTGCAACAGCTCGTCCCCACATTTGGGATAATTTTTAGAACATATCCCATTCGTCCTCAGTGGGGACAAACTTGGTGGGGACGAATGGGATATACCCCTGTTCAATTAAGTTTTTCGTACAAAAGCACGCAAATCCTTGCGGTAGTTGATTTGAGACCAATGTCGTCAGGTATTCAAGATTTACTAGGCCTACCTAGGCCTAAGAGTGCTTACATAAAGAACTAGGTTTTCTAACTAATCTTGTCCATTCCAGACGGGTGTAGCCACGTCCGTGCGTGGAGGTTTTACGCGGAGTCTATCCAGAACCCGACCGGATTCCCGGCGACGCTCTGCAGGGATTGGACGAGCGCTACCAGCCGGTGTCAGTTCCAGGTCCATGGGTACATGGGGATTAATGCACGGCCTCCGTAAGATAATATCTATAAGTAATTATATCACGGAGAAAAGAAAGGAATTATAGTTCTGGAGTTGACTCCAGTTGACGCTAGTCATTATTTGAAGTTCTCGTTCCCATCGTCTATGCCTCGTCTAGCCGGGTCGTGGGGCATTTGGGACCGGGACCGCGGTCCAAACTTACACCTATTAATTTTATATTATTTTTGAGTAGTATTTCGGGACCACAAGAAAAATGAGTTTAAAGTACAGTTAACGAAAAAAAACAAATTGCTGTGTTCAAAGTAAACATTATGTATAAGAAATTTTACAATAATTTATTTTAAATACCAGGAGAACAGAAATGTAGAAGAGGTTTAAGACTTTGTTAAATTGATTCACAATATTAAATAAAGTAATTGGTCTTGGTCTTGGAGAATTTATTATTAGAAGTACCAGGACAGCATAACCTTAAAGCGTTATTTTTTTAATAAAAATTCTTATACTCTTAGTAAGTATATTTAAATACATATATTATGTCTTTACAACAATAATATATGTTTGAAACTAAATTAAGATAGTATTTAGTTTCATTGGAATACTTCAATAATTTCAAGTATCTGTGACTTGCGAGGTAAGCCCTTTGCCATGTCTATTCGGTTTGTAAATCTGTGAGTTTGATGTAAAATACCAATGACGAACGAATCAAAGTGAACCAAAATGATTGGGCGTACGAAACGCGACTATTCAATAAAGCCATTTTTTATTATATTTTACAAAACGCTCGAACCGCAACCAAATTACATGTTTACATAAATTCGACGACGCACGAACCGCGACCTATTCTCTTATTTCTCTGCAATCATGCACATAATGACACCTATTATTCACAAGTGAGTTTTAAAGGTTTTTTTAAGTTGCATTGTTTTTAATAAAGTTTCGAAAGCACAAAAATCGTGTCCATACATTTTAAAAACAAATTCAACTATGTTGTCTTACTTTTGGTACGTCTATGGTCGATTCCATTGATTCATTCATTCGTCCATTTTTTTATAAGTATATTGTTTAAATGTTAGACCGATCACCATTGTTGTGTTGGATGCGCACTAGGGTTCAGAACCGGGAAATCCCGGAACCGAAAATCCCGGGATTTCCCGGTTCTTTAATAGTAGTCAAAGAACCGGTTCTCAATGAATAAGAACCGGGATTTTCGGTATTTTCGGGAAATAACTAATCATGTTAACTATATAATCATTTGTTTGATTTTAATCTTCTATTAACAGCATTTATTCTTTTTATACAAAATATTCAAGCTAAAACCATATTCTCATTAAAATATTGTATCTGTAGGTACGTGGTAGATCATTATTCCATCATAAGACAAAATGTGTTACTTAAAAAGCTAACGAACACCTTCTCACAATTCCAACTACTGGCGTGGAGCCAGAAAGAATTTTCTCCTCAGCTGGCCTTTTTTGTAACAAAATTAGATCTCGATTAGGTGATGCAACTTTAGATGCAATGATCTTTTTGAAGACACATTAACAAGAGAACAAGAAAGTTTAATTATAAGGACCAAAATGGAGATACTATTTAGGAGAATCGGCCTACGATATACGTTGATGTGTTATGTGTACAACTTTATCAAAAGTGAATTTATAACTGTATTTTAATAATCACCAGCCTGTTTGCGTCCACTACTGGACTTAGGCCTCTCCCAACACGCGCCAATGTGCCCTGTCTCCGACACGTCGCATCCACTCTCTCCCGGCTACCCTGCGCAGATCATCGCTCCATCTAGCCACAGGACGTCAAACACTACTTTTGTCCAGTCGCGGTGTCCACTCGAGAACTCTTCTGCTCCAACAACCATCGGTTATCCTACAGATGTGGCCAGCCCACTGCCACTTCAGAGAGCTAATTCCTTGAGCTATGTCGGTGACTTTAGTTCTCTGTCTGATCACTTCATTGCGAATGCGATATTTCAGAGAAACTCCGAGCATAACCCTCTTCAGAACTCTTTGAGCGACTTTAATTGGTGAACCAGCCACGTCAGTGTTCACGTCTCGGCACCGTAGGTCATCATTGGTAGGACGCACTGATTGAAAACTATTGTTGTTAGGCACTGTGAAATTTGCGATGAGGAGACTCGTGGAAGTTTACCAAAAGCTGCCCAACCCAGCTGTATTCGCTTCTTAACCTCACTCTCCAGATTGTTTCTACCCAATAATGGCATTATTTACCCGAGGTAGTTGTATTTTTGAAAAATCTTGAGAGGGGTACCGTGTACTAGGATCGGCTCCAGCATAACAAGGCTATTAACCATGACCTTGGTCTTGTCGAAGTTCACGCCGAGGCCGACCCAACGAGAGGCATCTGCTAGGTCATTCAGCATCCAGTGTAGCTCTTGCGGCGTTTTCACTATTAGTACGATATCGTCTGCAAACCGGAGGTGTGAGATGTACTCGCCATTTAGGTTTATGCCCCATCCAGCCCAAGGCAAAGTCTTACATATGTCTTCCAGCGCGTTGGTGAAGAGTTTCGGGGATATAACGTCAGCCTGTCTTACACCTCTGCACAGTTGGATAGACTTTAACTGTCGGCACTGAGCTTGAACGGTCATTTCTGCGGCATCATACAGACATCTTAACACCTCTACATAAAGAGTATCGACCTGGCATCGCTGCAAAGATTCCAGAATAGCCCAGCCCTTCTCATAGTCCACAAATGAAAGACACAGAGGCTAATACTCTTAGATCATCTGTATAATTTGCCTCAATGTATGGATGTGGTCTGTGGTGCCATAACCGCTTCGAAACCCGGCCTGTTCAAGGGGCTGAAATTCGTCGAGTCTTCTTGATAGACGAATTGAGACAACCCTCGAGAACAGCTTGTAAACATGGCTCAAAAGCGAGATGGGTCTATAGTTCTTCAGCAGGGTTTTATCCCTTTTTTTGAAGTAGAGCACCATCACGCTTCTGTTCCATGCTTTTGGAGTTCTCCCGGAGTGGATGACATCGTAAAACAGCTTTTGCAGTTTCCGCAGCACTGGCCTGCCTGCTGCTTTAAGAGGCTCAGTCGTGATGCTATTTTAATGTGTTAAAGCAATCAATGCTTATCTTGTCATGCCAGAATGCGCAATATGTGTTATTTAATATAAATAATATTTTTTAGACTATATTTACCTCCAAAACTAAAAAGAAGACAAAAATCCCGAAAGTACCGAAAATCCCGGGAAATCCCGGTTCTCATTAGTACTGGTACCGAAAATCCCGGTTCTGTTTTCTTTACCGGTTCTCGATACCCTAATGCGCACGAATATGAAAACTTTTCCTTTATTAATGAAAAATGTTATTTTCTTATTATTTTTTTCGCATGTGTGTTGAAAAACGTTTTATGATACACGTGTATATTGATGATTACTATCCTCGGCTATGTTGTCGCTAATAAACAAACAGTTTTCCTATTCGCGCGCATCCAACACAACAATGGACATTATAATGGGCATAGATTATAAGAATATTATAAGTACTTACTAAAATTGATTGAAGTCAACATAAAGTACATACTGTCAAGATACTGCCTTACACACAGAATTCAACCATGGACGTACCAAAAGTAAGGCATAATGGTGTGAATTTTTTTTTTAAAATCTATGGACACGATCTTTTTTGTACCGAAACATTTTTAAAAACAAAGCACCTTAAAAAATCTATAACTCACTTGTGAATAATAGGTGTCATTATGTGCCTGATTGCGGAAAAATAAGAGCCACTTTATGAGCAAGTGTGTTGAAAACTATATTATAACTATACAGGATGAATTTTTCAAGTAGGTTTGGTAGACGATATCCGAAACTACTTATAAGGAATCTCAATAAATGCTGAAAAGAGTAGTTTCTTTAATAGAAACACTTTCAGATGACACGATAATACAGGGTGTGTTCATTTTTGTGGCATACTCAACTGGTTTGATTCCTGGCAAAGAAGATTTTTCAAAAATATAATGATGTATTTTTTGTTTTTATGAAAATAGGTCTCGAGACTTCTTTTAGCACTTTTTCGGATTTAGTCCACCACGCCCACTTGAAAAGTTCACTCGATAGAAGAAGATATATTTATATTAAATTTATTTGCTATGTTTTTGTTAACTGTACTTTAAACTCATTTTTCTTGTGGTCCCGAAATACTACTCAAAAATAATAAAAAAATAAAAGGTGTAAATTTGGACCGCGGTCCCGGTCCCAAAAGCCCCACGACCCGTCTAGCCATTTGCCTGTCTAGACTCCAGGTTAGATTCCTGGCTCGAGCAGGTTTGAAATCACTGACACGTGCACAAGCGTGGTGATTACACCTATAATAATTCTGTTTACTGTATACATATCATTAGAGTGCGAGAAAGATTTTCTGCAAAATGTTGTTGTTCTAAATTGTAATACGATCTCAATAAACACACAATTTCTGATTGACAAGAAATACTTAGTTATATTCTTGGTAATGTTTTGTAACTTCATACAATAACACCTACGTAAAGTCTACGTACGTCATCAACAAAGATCTCTATAAGGATAAGACGTCGGTACCTATTGATTGATTTTAAGAAAAGGTCAGACGTCTTTCCCCGAGATATTAAATATCTTTTGTATTTCACAGAATGACGGGGAAAATGTACTTGAGAACAAACGACAAGCCGCCATTTGCAAGAAACGGACCGTAGCTCTACCAAAAATATAGAAAATAAAACATTACAAAATTACATGTATATTTTTGTTTATTTTTTATAAAAGTTTCAATTTTTTTTAGTTTCACTTAATAGCAACAAATATCGATCTACTTAGACAAGGGTGTATAGCTTTATGATTACTACAACATCAGTTACACTTAACAGTTAGTATTTCAAAATGTTACAAACATATCAGCCTGATACTAAATGGAATTTGCATTCGTCCAGGTGATCGTAGTGTCTTGTTGTGCACCAATGAGTCTGCATGCCCATTTTACATCGGATTGTGTCATCTTGCATTAACTTGCAATGCCAGTTTTCGGCCATTTCAACTTTATGTATCAAGGAATTCAAAGCTAAATCCATGAGTTCTTTTTCAACCGAACTCATCTTTGGATAAGGGTACCACGTACTGATACCGCTGCCGTTCAAATCCATTTCTATTGCGGAGTATCTACGGTCAGAAAAATATAGAGATTTTTATTGAACTACTACGAGTATTGTCTATCGTTGGAGTAATGACTACAAAACAGAGACGTAAAAAAAGATTTTTTATAACTTTTGTCATTTGAGATTGGGAAGTCTCTAGACTTACAAGCTGCATTATTGTTCCCGTTTGTAATCGACGGATTATAGAATTATCAAAAACATTATGTAAGCCGTTTATTGCTCCTACCGACATATATATTATTGAGGTTATGTTTTTTACGTAGAGTTCTGAATAATCTTAAGAATGAGAAAAAAAAAACTAGAGAACTTCAAAACCAAAACATTTATTAAAAAAACACAGTAACAAACATATTTACACCAAAATCACTATAAATCAACATCAATAAAAAAACAAATAAACATTGGAGTAAAAAAAGACTAACGAACATTGGAGTAAAAAGACTCATGAACTTTGGAGTAAAAAAGACTAATGAACATTGGCGTAAGCGCAGTCGTCGCCATACCAAGGGACTGGTTTAAAGAATTGGTATTGACACGAGTCCAGTCTGCAAGTGGAGCTCACGTACTTGCAGTACCAATCGTGGACGTAGCACACTTTGTTCTCCAATTCGCATATCGCCCAGTTGACCATGGTCTTCTCCATGTCAGTCATCCTCGGCAGACCCAAATTCTGTTTAATTCCATGACCATATAGCTCGACCGTGTTGGCGATGAATCTGCAGCAAAATATCTGTTTCTAACTTCACGTTTATACCGAGTTTTGAGGGATGTTAAGTTTGTAGCGTAATCTTGTAATATTGTTTTTGGATAATGATGACATTCATCTTGGAACAGTTTCAAAACAACCTTATTTCGTGTGCTCTTATCAAATTTTCCAATAAACTGTTCACCGCGTAGATAAACGTAACAATTACAGTAATTCCATCACTAATATTCACAATAAAATAGCAAAATCAATATACGGTAGCAGCTAACAATGTTCTACGGTAACCTGTGTCTATAACGGGAAAGAATTTGATATCATCGTAAAATTTTAGTGGCCGTAATGCGGTATCGACAAGCCTCATACTTTTATGGAAAATAACATTGTATCACACAAGATTATGGTGATATGTGTTTAGCGGGAGATGTAAACAAAAATATTTTCGAGCTAAGATTTTCCAGTGTGGATTACTTCGCAGTTCAATTGTCTGATGTTATTGTTAAAGTTGTTTAACTAACCTGGCGGGGGATATGACTTGTGCCGGATGTGTTTCGACGAAACCTGTGACTCTGGGTAGATCCTGACACAGTAAGGCCTGAGCCACCTTGGTGACGAGGCCTGTTATCGCGTGGGCCTCACTCAAATCAGCAGCTCTACACCGTCCGTCAGACCTCGCGACCGCCATCGGAGCCGATCGCACCGCGTCCGTCATCAATAAAGCGTTGTGCTGGAGATAAAGGATTTGTAAGCCCTACGGATTATCCCAATAGTATCCCTCGATTTATAGTGATTGGTATTGTAAGGTTTCTGTAAACGGTTTTGTAGGGATTTTCGCTTTAGTTGAGTATTATGAATTATTGTCGTAAAGGAACAAAAAAGTTGAATAGGCTGGTTTTACAATATAAAACTTCAGATTGTACGAATTAATTTGGTAGCTAACTAAAAGACTTACAAGAGAAATTAAAGTTAATTCAAACTAATATATCTGTTGTGTTGTGGGCGAACTTCGGAAAGTTGTAGGAGTCACGAAGTAAATCGGCTAGTTTGTTTAGTTTTGTGCCGGTCTTCGAGAAACCGCTACTTTTTGTAGTTTCTTTACAACTTTGCAAAACATGAGATAAAGTTTCAGTTCTATCGTACCCTAGTTTGTACTTTTACCAATAAACTAATTAATTTTATATAAAATAACTGCATAATCCGACAGAAATAAGACTAAAAAAATTACGTGTTATTTTATGTAGTGCCAATCAATGATAAGATCAAGAACTGCATTCGACATCTAATAATACAAGTACGTCTACTACCATTTAATATGTTACAGTATAAGGAATAGATAAACCGCATACCGCTGCAAACTCAAAGTATTCGACAGCATTCGAGAACAATGGCACCAGAGCTTCACCTTCAGTGCCACCGACGCACGGCACTCGCGTGTAGAGAGGTTCTAGACAGAGTGCTCGCGCGGCCAAAGTGCTGGCTCGCATCTCAGGGCCCGCTAGCGACCCCAACAACTTTTGTGGGTTGTACCATCCCGTCTCTTTCAAAGTCTGCACAAGGAATATGATGAATACGCTAAGAGCCTCTTGAATAATTAAGGAGTAACAGCAGCGCCGCAATTTAGTCTAAAGTGGTGGCCTCAATATAGCTTCGTGAAGTTTTTTCAAGTACCACAGTTACTCGTATAAACAGTGGGAAGTCGACTTTTCTCCGTGTTTCTCTTTCGTTTACCTACTTGTGAAGCTTGTTACAGTAAATGTTATGTAACTGTTAATATTTTATGGATAAAAACGCAAACAATTGTAACCGTATCGGCACTTTATTGTCCCATATATTTCAATGCGTAACGATAAAAGGGGTCGCGGCCTTACCAAAAAAATAAACAGAAAAGAAACTTATTGTACAGAAACGAAAATACATCTTATCAAGATGTGCCATAAACATAATAAAGAACGCCTCGATATTAGAAAGTTCATTCCCGATTCCGCAACAAAAGGCCTCGATCCAAGATTACGAGAAAGCGTCTCTTTTTACAACACTCTTGTTACGTCACTGGATGAGTCTCAACAAAAACAACGTTTAATTTTCTTGGAACTCGGCCCATGTAAAGGTTTGCTTACAACTTACTAATATTTGAAAACTACGTACATATGTACTAAGTACTTTCTCTATGATTATCGTGAATGTTTTCACTTCATGATAATCACTGATTAGATTTAGAATTGGAATAGGTATAATTGCCATTATACCAAAAAACACTACCGTTTTTTTCAATAGTTTATAGTTCTCTTATCTTGTTCAAGTCATCTGTATCATATTCTAAACTTTGCAGTATCTTAGTCACTAAACACACTTAGCTATGCTAATGCTTTGTCAGACGCCGTAAATTGGGAGCACGCAATAATTGGAATATTACGTAACATTCGATCAATGTTGACATTTATAATAATGGCCACTTAACAATCTCAAACCGATACAATAAAAAACCTTGAACGTCGTCAAATAATGTATTTTTTCCAACTAATTTTAATCTTTCCCTTCATAACAAGAAAATGGCTTTTGGCCGTGGGGCGTTGATAAGTGTAATGGCTTGGTAATAACGTATTTACTCGGTCGACTACGTTGGGGTATTTTGTTGACCGACCAAATTGGCTGAATTGACAAACAGGAGATTATTAACTTTTACACCTATTGTTGATTGTCGTTGGAAATACAATTTTCATTTTGGTTTATAATCAATGACAGACCTTTTTTCAAATCAAATCAAATTGATTACACTACCTGTCTCCTTTTGCGCTTTTTAAATTAATTAGAAGATAAATTTTGAAAGTTATTTTTGAAATATTTTGCCGCTTTTTAGCAGCCCTTCCATTAATACCTGATACTAACTTTCTCCTAAATTTGGCCAATAATCGTTATCCTCGACCTACTTCTTGCCTTCTTTTCCTCTATTTTTCATTCAAAAATTGCTCAAGAAATTGTCTTGCCGTTTTGGATCGTATTTTGTTTATGCTACATCTAATTAGCAGACATATCATTGATTAGTTAAAATTACATATAACAGTATGAGAAATTATAAGTTCCATAAACGCATTAACTTTTTTTTAATAATACAATTGATACCTAAGAACAATCTCATGATTTAAAAATTGGGTGAAGTGGCGTAGTAAATACAGTTAAATACCATTTGAGGAATCGGAATATGACCAGTCGGAAATATCACAAACGCGTAAAACTTCTAACACCTCTCTTTTTCATTAGTAAATTAGAATGATACCTCCATGTGACCAGTCCAGTAATGACAGTCGTACAGTAGCAGTGATTAAACAAGAAAACAATAACCATAAACAATATTAGTTTGGTGCGCGGTATTGTAACGAGCACATAAACGTTTCATATCTCGACATCACCAGGTCGTAAATACTTTATGACATTCGAAGGATGCACCCCGCGTTTACTGCTTTTATTGCGTAATTTGTGTGTTGTCATAGTTAGTAAATGGTGGCATTGTTTTTACACGATTATGGCAAAGCAATAGCGTTTAATTTTGACTGGATTATTGGCCAAAAATGGCGGTAAGAAAGCGTTGCCGAGTTGATTTTGATTTTTTTGACAGCAGTTTATGACAGGGCTGCGAAGGATAGAGATAGATAGATAAGTTTGGGGGTCCCTTGCTCAGGAATAGATGTCTAATTTGTTGACAAAAAGTAACATAAGGACCATTAGTAATCGTCTGAATATTCAAACTTTTAGAGCATTATTTTAAGTTGTAGAGTGCTTGGAGTATTCCGATTTCTATGAGTACTTACTACCTTTTGAGTTTTTTTTAACAATATATCAAAGAGTTGTATGTAAAATTAACGTTTTGAACGCGATGAACTTTATTAATATTAATGCGATTTCGACGAACCGAGCATAAATGGTGCTTAACGGAAAGTGATCGGCCGTCAATTTGAATGAATGTACGTTGTACGTTTACACATGAATTAATTCACACTGCTTCTAATTACAATAATGGTTACTGAAATCACCGAAAGATAATCGTTTCTGGACACATTTTGTTGGTATCTATAGCATTGGTTTATTTCCAGGACATATTTGCTTCATTTTGAAACATGGCCTGAATTTGGGGCCACCAATTCGCACTAGGCAAGCGCCTACTCCTTCTCGATACTAAAACCTATACAAATAACGTACTAAGTGTAATTCAATATATACTTTGATCCAAACATTAAAGAAAACTGTAAGTAGATAATAAAATGAAGTGATTATATACCTGTGCTACTAAAGGCACCATACAATCCACGGGGCTGGCACACACAATTATAAATGCTTTCGGGCACTCGCAGGCGATGCAGTCAGCATAATGTTTCACTATAGGTGCTTGGTACAAAAACCTCTGCTCTAAACTCATCTCGTAGTTAAGAGATCCACTCTCGAGCATTAACACTATATCTGTATTCTGTTAAGGAAATGATAAAGTTTAATCTATACTAATATTATAAAGAGAAAAGATTTGTATGTCTGTAACGAATAGGCTCCGAAACTACTGAACCGATTTCAAAAATTATTTCTGGCTTCGGCAGCGCTCTACAGTGTTTTATACTTATAATAAACACTTATACAGGGTTATTGGTTAAGTCGACCTATTCCCGTCAAGGGCGTGTAGTTTACATTGTTTCTGACTGATTTCACCATAAAACACCCTACCCTAAACTTAACCGTTTAAGAGATATTTCAAATTATTTGTTTTTATAAAAATCCCCGGATTTTCGGCTATAAGCTTGGATATTTTCAAGTGCGTATGTCTTATTATTACTATTACTTGATTTTTACGTTTATAATAAAGGGTCTTTGTGACCCCAATAACCAATATTGTACCTAAAATAAATAAATAAGTAGTTGTAGACGATTAAAACTTTTAAAAAATAATAACAATCTGAAAGTTTATTTTTCTTTCAAGGATATCTAGAAAAAAAAATATGGCACCTGTGTGGCAGATGTACCTAAAAATATCTACGTTTCATCGGCTATCCAACGAGCTATAACAACCTAGGGTTTTATCGAAATTTTGTACAAAACATGTAGTTTTATAGGCTACCGGGGAGGTTAAATAAAACAATAGGTCAGCATACAGAACAAGATACTAAACTTATTAAACTTTTAAGTACTACACACACCATTTTTGAGTCTAAATTTCATGTTCGACATGTCGGCCCCTGCGTTGCACACATCTTCGCATTATTTTGCGAAGACCAGTTTTCACTACACCAGTAGTAATTTTGTTCTTATTTCATTGGCCGCATTAATGATTCTGTCTCTCAGTACTTCAATTGATGAAATTGGGTTGGGCTCACTGTACACGAGACTCTTTATGTACCCCCATGCATAAAAAGCCATGGGGGTTTAGTCCGAACTTCTGGCTGGCCAGGGTATAGGCCCACTTCGTCCAATCGATTTGCCTGAATGTGTGGATGGGCATTATTTCCAATCATTCAATTGGGCCTTACTTTCTCCCCGACAATTTAAATGAGAAAAACTATGAAAATTTCCTGCGTGAAGACTTAAATGACCTATTTGATGATTTGCCACTCAATCTTATTCAAGACATGTGGTTTCAGCATGATGGCTGCCCTGCCCATTTCAGGAGAAGTGTCAGAGAATGGCTAAACACAAATTATCCATACAAATGGATTGGACGAAGTGGGCATATACCCTGGCCAGCCAGAAGTCCGGACTTAACCCCCATGGATTTTTATGCGTGGGGGTACATAAAGAGTCTCGTGTACAGTGAGCCCAACCCAATTTCACCAATTGAAGTACTGAGAGACAGAATCATTAATGCGGCCAATGAAATAAGAACAAAATTACTACTGGTGTAGTGAAAACTGGTCTACGCAAAATAATGCGAAGATGTGTGCAACGCAGCGGCGGACATGTCGAACATGAAATTTAGACTCAAAAATGGTGTGTGCACTACTTAAAAGTTTAATAAGTTTAGAATCTTGTTCTGTATGCTGACCTATCGTTTTATTTAACCTCCCCGGTAGCCTATAAAACTACATGTTTTGTACAAAATTTCGATAAAACCCTAGGTTGTTATAGCTCGTTGGATAGCCGATGAAACGTAGATATTTTTAGGTACATCTGCCACACAGGTGCCATATTTTTTTTTCTAGATATCCTTGAAAGAAAAATAAACTTTCAGATTGTTATTATTTTTTAAAAGTTTTAATCGTCTACAACTACTTATTTATTTATTTTAGGTACAATATTGGTTATTGGGGTCACAAAGCCCCTTTATTATAAACGTAAAAATCAAGTAATAATAAGACATACGCACTTGAAAATATCCAAGCTTATAGCCGAAGATCCGGTGATTTTTATAAAAACAAATAATTTGAAATATCTCTTAAACGGTTAGGTTTAGGGTAGGGTGTTTCATAGTGAAATCAGTCAGAAACAATGTAAACTACACGCCCTTGACGGGAATAGGTCGACTTAACCAGTAACCCTGTATAATACAAGAACATGTTTGATCGGCAGAAAAAAATATCGCAAATTCAGTGACCTTATCTTCATTCAGAGAAAATCAAAAAGTAATTAAGACCTATTAGATTGTCTGTTTATTAATTATCTTATAGGTAAAGGAATTCCAAATCAAAATTGATTTATTCAAAGAAATCTGTGTAAATTTTCGTTGATATTCGTTTGGAAGAATAATTTCAGACATTTGATATATTGAGCATAAAATTGCGAGGGAAGTGAATATTCGTATAGAAATATTAAATGCGGCCCGACAGAACAAAGAATGTCGGATGAATAATGGGAGGAAACGTCAGGGAAGGCAAATCTGCAGCATTCCTCCAGACAGATTGGCGCCCATTGAAGGCTGTACTACATACAATGGTTATTGACTCTGGGACAACTTGCTACTGAGTATTGGACTTGTTTTATTTAAATTGCTACGACTACAACGATCCAAATTATATTAATGAAACTATCTCTACAAAGATGACTTGACGAGTAGAGTGCGTTTATCGTAATCGAACTTTTCAATTAAACTATCATTAGGTAATAAAAAGACTTTCATACAAACGTACTTCCATATTAGTCATAGTTGTCAAAAATATCGTATAGGAACTTGTTTCGAACGAAAACAAAGCTGACTAATAAAATACTTGCGAAATTATGATGTCCCAAAATAAATCTGTATAACCATAATAACCGTACCGATATCGAAAGCTTAATATTCTTACAAAACAATGTAGCTACATTTTTATTAAAGTCGTAATCGTCTACCGAGTTTATTCTAGCTATTTGTTTAAGTTACCATTTCGCGTCTGTAGGTGGATTGTTTTATTGATTGGCAAACCACCTCAGGGCAATGACACCCCCTCGCAAATACCATGCATGGACCTAGAAAAATCCAATAACTCGACTACCATCGACACAACTATGAACGTTTTATGGAACAGTTGTATAACTTTAAATTTTCCGGCTGCAAACTTATTTCAAACTATGGATATTGAAATGATAACTAACGAACTTTTGTAGCTTTTTGTAAAAGTTTGCGTAGCTCTTGATTGTGGAATGGAATATTAAAAATAGACTTGGAATGGAATGTGGAAAGTTGTGTATTCTCATCGAAGTACATAATGCATCTATAACTTTCTTTTTTATTATTGGGGAAATGCATAAACCTGCATACTCCCGAACACTAAATGGAGGATCGATGGTATAACCTAACCAAATAAAAACAAACCTCTTACAATCCAAAAACCAATCTCAGCTAAGACCATGTCTCCACCTTTCAAAAAAACAAAAAAGGATGAAATCAGAATCCGTCCATTCGAGGTTGCTATTATTTGCTGCTGATACACACAGACACTGATACATATATACATACAGGTACATGTGTTTTTCTGTGGTTATAGCTGAAGACTTCTGATTTTTAAGCATCAAGTATTTGAAATGAAATGTACCAGAGAGAAATTGTTTATAATACAGAAACTGATATTTGAGAACGTTATTGAAATAAGTTTGGAAACTATTCAATAACAAAATGGTGCCCCAATTTGATACTTCAGCCAAAGATCTGCTTCTAAACTCCAAAGATCCGTTCGACTTGTCTTTGCCGATAAGTTACTAACTAAAGTTTTAGTATAACATTAGTTCGGAGGAGTGCAAGCGAAGATATGCAAATTAGGACGTCCCAAAGTTCGTGACAATTCATTTATGCTAAAATATCGGCGTGTATGCTCAGAACTAAGTTCAACTTTTGTGAAACTTTGTTGTATCATTTTTATATAAAGATATTAGGTGTTTCTAATGGTTTTACCCACATAAATTGCAATTTCGTGATAATCTCAAGGCAAAAGTATTCTGTATTAATCTTGGTTATACGAAACATCTGTACAAAATCTAGTAGTTTACGTATAAGAGTAACTAACATCTATCCATCTTCATAAACTTTCGCATTTATAATATAAGAAGGATTGAAAGTAAGAGAATACGACTCATTGACGTCCAGAAAAACAAAGGGTAAACTTAGGTCATCCCTAGTTAGGTTAGGTCCAGAACGGGCCTTGAAGAATTGATAGATAAAACTTTTACGACACTAACCCTCTTAAATAAATTATGTTTATCATAACTTACAGCCCTCCGTACTGTACTAACATCATCAGTGATGGAGAGGTCTTTGCCCTGAAGCCTAGATCTATAAGCTGATACTTTAGTTTATGCTCGCAGTTATGTAATACCAACTCTACTACTCCACAACTAATAGAAGTTTGAGGTGTATTTTACAACAAATCTATTGCACTTCTAGATTTGAAATGTAGTATAGTTATGCAAATTTATGTCTAGACAAACTATACTAATAGTAATAGTATAAAGGTGAAGTTTTTGGTTAAATTTACATCAGGAACTACAGGACTGAATAATAAAAATCTTAAGATGTGGATAGCACTTTTATCGAGGAAGGCTGTAGGCTATATAAAATCACGACTATATAAAGACAAAGACCTATATGAAAAATGAAAAATATTAACCTGTAAACATCTCTCAAGATCGCAGCATGCACAGCTAAAAGCCTGAACGTAGCAGTTCGTATTGATATGTTGCAAGTCATGCACTATCTGACACAAATCCCTGTTGAACACTGTACAGCTTGAGTCTCTCGCTTCATACAGGCGTAATCTGAAAGGTACGTACCAAATTGGGTTAGGGATGGCGCAATACTTCGACCCACGTCAAATGTTACGGTTTATGTAACGGTCAGAGGGACACTTAGCAAATAAACGCGTACTATGGGCATTTTTTATTGAATACTTAACTAGACATGACTTTGCTTAACATCATGTTTGGGCATCAAGTTATAAGTTGATTCAAGTTAATTAAATTGTAAGAGGTAACGAAAGAAATGTTTTTTGAGAAAAGGGACTTTTATGCTGGTTTATCCACATTTCTCTACCTTTAACAAAGTTTCCAAGAAGTCGGTAAAAAGAATGAAAATTAGTCCACAGTCTGGATTTTCTTTGAAGATAGATATTAAATATTTAAAAGTAACAATTTTGTGTAATTTCCAAGTTTCTCGTACATTTTTAATAAGCCTAAGTAAATTGTGTGAAATACGCTTACGCCGCATTATTTATTAATAAAATCAAATACATTTTTATGTAGAAAGAACGCACACATATTGTTAACAATAAAAATCTTGTGATAAACATTTGTTGCGGGCGCGGCAGTCACGGATTGCACATAAAATCTTGGCTTCTTTATTACGTTTGGCCGAATGAACCATATGATGGTATGAAAGGACGTCAGTAAAAGTTTCATGAGTACACTGAGAATGCGACACACATTCTTGTCGGTCTCGAGTCAATGGGAGCCCACGATAAGATATGGTGACATCCTAAGCTAATATTAGCACCCACATGTCGACCGACTCAAGTTCTGATTCAGCGGAAATTGAAGACTCATATTTGCAGATTGTAGGGCAAGGAAAACAATTTCCAATAGATTATTAATAACCGAGAGGTCTACCAAGACTTAATTCCGTTAATAATATTTGAGAATATTGTTCTGTAACAATTTTGTGCGCTAAATTATTGTTTAGAAACTGTCTTTATTCATAATTTAAGTGCCATATTTCAAAACAATTTACGTTTGAAGTAGCAGCACATAAAGTACCTCCAAAACTAAGCTCCCCGCTATCTATTTAGTTCGAGCAACGAGCCTACTCCACTGGGAGTGTCCTCGATTCACGAGCCGTATTATACGAGCTCTTCTATCTTCTTAGTTTTATAGTCGCAGTATTAAAGACTGATGTTAACGTCGGAGTCTGCTGCCTGTGCTCAGTAAGTACCAGTTCCAACCAATAAAAATTTAGGCTTAAATTTTAAAATATCGAGGCAAACACACTTTATTGCCGCTCAAAGTTAAAATACGTTCGCAATAAAAATAATTTATCATCTTACTGAATCGGACCATGACGAGTCCAATAGAAGAGAGATGATCTATAATTCACCAAATTGTAACTGTAGTGGGCTAATGGTTTTACCACCCAATCGCAGAGCCGTAAAAAGGGCTAAGTGTTCCACCATTAAAAATGCCGTAAAGTGCAAATTGACATTTTAGGTAAATGCCGAAGCGTCGTTTTGCAGCCGGTACCCGGGCGGTGGTCGATAAAATTAAACCGGGTGAGAATAAAGTGACGTTGTGACAGCGGGCCAGACGAACGGTCCCTCAGGGCGGGCGGGATACATGAGCTGTGTCTTAAGGGTCGTGTGACGTCACGCCCGGCTGCCTCCCCGGCTAAACCTCGATAGGGCATTGAAAACGTCGAGTTCACGACATTATGTAAGCGTTGTGCCTCACAAAAATCTCCTCTATTTATGATTACAAGGGCATGTTCAACGAAACATGACAATAAAACATCCAGGTTTATTGAGTGGTTACGGCAGACTTCGGCATGTTTTTGGTGTGTATTTAATAAAACGTGATTTTAAATATAATGGCATACATTACAAATTATAAATTTCTGTTGGAATAAAACGAGGAGTAGCGAATACACGTGTTCACATTTAGAATTAGGTAAAGTACATTTCTAATATATAGGTACCTATGTATACATATATTAGAAATGTAAAACTGGAATGCTCCCGAAAAGGGTTAATGAGAGAATTGGCCTTGTAAAACTTAATTAGGTTCAATTGCCATTATGTAAATGAAACCGGGAAGGTTGTCTCGGTAGAGCGCAATTTGTATGTATTTTTATTAGGAAGAATTCACAAGTGAGAGGTAGAGACGAAGAAAAGTATGGAAAAGAACTGTGATAAGAAACATCTTTAACACGAGCAAATGTAATTTTATAATATTACTAGCTGTGCCCCGTGGTTTTGATCGCGTAGTTCCCGTTCCCGTGAATATCGGAATAAAAAGTATCCTATGTCCGTCTCCTTGTTCTAAGCTACCTCTCCACCAGGCTTCGGCCAAATGAGTTCATCCGTTCTTGAGTTATAAATAGTGGACAATTAAGAAAAATAAACCTCTTTAAAACTAAAGTAGTGGGATACGAAATTAACTATCAAAAAGTCTTAAAACCCTGGATGGTAACTTACTTTTTAATGCAGGGACATTGTTTAAGTAAAAGAGAAACGTATTGTCCAATAGCAGTGTCTGCTCCCAGTATCGACACCTGGACCCCTTCTCTGGGTTCCGGTATTGGGATCATGTCTTTCTTTTTTGGCTCTGGAAGCTCGGGTTCCTTCACTATCACCTCCTTGCATATTGGCTTCGGGCAAGGTTTGAGGCGGCGAAATGGAGCTGGGAGATAAAACGTAGAATATATATGCAGGTTAACAAGTATGTTTGTGGGTCCAAACTGGCTAAATAGTTATTGTGTTTTAGGCAGGGACTCCACCAAAGCGGAGATGTGTGCGGTGTGCTGCTTTTAAACAAAGATTCATTCATAGTTTCATTTGTGAGCAGAAGGTTTAGTACGACGATGTGTCGCCAGTTAGAAAAATGTTTAGTCTACATACATAAAAATGAAACCCGTTTTCCTTGGTCACGGCATCACGCGAGAATGGCTGGACCGATTTCACTAATTCTTTTTTTGTTGTATTTGTTATTATTAGGAGAAGGTTCTTATGTAAAAAAAACTGCAAAATTAACGGGAAAATTGGACCCGTGCGAAGCCGGGGCGGGCCGCTAGTACAGAATATAATTGAATACAGAAGCAGATAATTGAATACAGAATCAGATATTTCACAACTTACTTCCAAAGTTGGTGCCTCCTTCAACGATCCTGAGTTTGATTTTGTGAAGGATACCGGGCTTCTTAACTCTTCGTTTGCATTCGTCTGGACAGATAGGGTCTACCGGTGGTGGGATATCCGACCAAGCCCGACTACATTTATCAGACTTGTATCGAGAAAATACTCCATTGACAATAACATCTGACTTAATCAAATTATAAACACTAGGGTGTAAATACTTTGAGCATGAGTGTAGTATTGGACAGAACATCTTTTTAAACGTTTTTATTGCATTTACTTATTACTTTTATATTTTGAAAATTAAAATTTTGTAGATGATGTTTGTTGCTGTTGTGAAGATTTTTATTTTGTGAATGTAATTTGACAGTTACGCATATTGTTTGTGGAAGAAGGAAATACAATATAACCTGCCAGTATTAATATCGCAGACTTCTTTCATTAAGGTCGAAATGAGGTTTATACAGCGTTTTTAATGAAAATAAGATTATGAAACAAAGCTTTATGCCTAATAATAATTTTAATCTTTTGGTTAAAGCTAATATTTTGATCCAAGCTAAGTAGCTAGCAAGTAAGAGAACGATTTAATATTTAATTTTGACTTTTTATGTTACAGTTAAATTGCAAGCCCATACAAAAATAGTCCTTATAACCAGGACTACTAATACCAACATCCAGGGTATATCCTAAAACCCGCACAGAACCCCATAAGAGATATTTACAAAACCACAGAGAACTGCTAGTTGTTGTAATAATATGACCCTTCGACCTTCAAATAACGTTACTCACCAAGTAAATTTAGTTTTGTCTCTTTCTTACTTTATGTCAAGTGACAAAGACAAAACATGTGAGTACTCAGAACGTTACTTACTTAGATGGTGAAAAGGCCCTTAACCTAGTGATACAATGTTATCTATCCTCATATTAATTTTAACCCTCTATTCCGAGCAGTCGTTCACGAGAAGGTGGCAATGTGCTACCTTGACACTCGGGTATTAATAGTGCACTTTCATTTGCTATTGGCCTATTTTCTTTGTTTCTCATATTGGCTTCTATTCTGGTAATACTGTTTTAGATCAATTGGCGAATTATATTGGCGTTTTATAAATATTTTAACTGGTATTGAAAAGAAAAAAAGTAGCGTTAGAAATAGTTATTTGGAACAATTTTTGTTTCGTTACTAAGTATATTTAACGACTAATGAGTTAAAAGATTTTTCATGCTAGCTCGGAAGTATGTTTTTTTTTGTTTTAAAGCTGTTGGTATTCTACATAAAGCATAAATAAGTAGCCGCTTATGATAAAGACAAATATAGATCTTCAGGATGTGTTTTCAAAGTGCTATAAACATAAAATCAATAAGAATTACTTAAGTAAATATATAAAATTCCACATTTATTTAGTCCATCAAGAAAATTGATCGTAAATAGACTTTAAAGTCGTAAATTCCAGTTGAGTTGTAACTTTTGAACATGGCTGTAGTTTTAGAAAGTAAAATAAAAATAAAATGTTCGATATTTAAAATGAAACGGCTCTTGGGTGAAGCTCCGCAGAACTAGCTGAAAGGAAACCAATTAAGGAAAGTTGTCGGTCAGCGGTGAGATGCTATTGGTTTTTCTGTTATTCATAATATTTTTAGGATTATTTTGCTTTTGGATTATATTTCTAAATATTTGTTGCTTATACATTTCCTTATTATACTAGGTTGTTTTCCTAATTACATAGAATTGCCAAACCGCCCTCAGTATACAAGAAAGAAGAACACATTTATTGAGACACCAAAACACAAAATCAGAGAAAAAGTAAAAGTGCTGAAATATACGGGTTATTTATTGCAAATCATTTAGACTTCATTGATAATTATTAAACATACATACTTTTTCAAATCGCTTAAATTCTAAATTCTGTATATTCTTAAAAGTTAGTTCATAAGTGTTCATTGAAGTGCTACTAGTATGTACTTATAAGTTATCACAAATGGAAAACGAAAACACTGGAATTTTCTCCATGTTTTTGCACGATAGCTCTCCTATGTAGGTACTACCACTTTCCTTAAAATATACCTAAATATATAACAAAATATTTGCTAGGTAATCAATAGTTTTCGTCGGTGATCCATCAAGATGTCTGGAGAAGGAAATCGCGTGACGGACATTACCTAATGAAACTAACTTAGGTTCAGAACTAGTGGGCTGCTGTTCGTTAATAGTTTACTAAAATATGTCAAAATATCGTATTTTTTACAAAATATATCAAAAATTTTTGACTTTCATGTTTAAAATGTTATGACAGGATTGTGGCATGACCTGCGAAGCATGAAAACCTTCAAGTTCTGTGTCAAAAGATACATGTTAGCCTTATTGCCAACTTTGATTTCATATAATGCATCTATATTTTAATATAAAAGAGATTTTAGGGGAATTCTCCCACTTTACCCTAGCTAGCAGAATAATCCATCGAAACCACAAGCAAAATATATTTCCAAGCTAACTCCCACTAACAAACAAAACAATTTCAAAAATCAATAACTCATAGCTAATTTTATAAATACACTTAAGTATATAATTCCTGTGAATTGACTGACTCATATAAAAGTCCAGTAACATAAGCCATCGCGTGTACTATTGGCACGCCCCACGCCCCGTCCTCACTCGCAGAAATGACCGTGGATTTCGCGCCTCGAAACCTTGCTCTAATACTATAATAAGGTGTTTGTTGGTGTTTATTGAAGGATAAAACAGGATTTCGGTAATCTTTTTTTGCGCCACACCTTCAATTTGAAATTAAGTTACGCAGCTGTTTTAATTCCCTGTTTTGGCAGTGCAAGTGTAGTTTTAGATTTTGGGAAGAAAGAAACTGTTTTCTTTTCTTTCTATAGATAATTTATTCAAAATAAGTGTAAATATTATAATCGTATGTCATATATTTATTCATGTTAAAAGCTATTTTGGCGCCTGTTAAGATTTTCATCGACGATTAAAAGGAATCGCACTTTTGACTCTTCTGATTCATTCATTGATTCATGGATATCGTTTATTCAACGGAAGATTTTTATCGTTTAGTCTGCCCATTTGTCTCCTATAAATATAAAACCTACCTATACGACATGAGCAAAATAAAAAATCTTCTATTTACTTACCCAACACAACATTAACCTTCCAAAACATTAACATAAGCTATTTTCAAACCTGTCAATGTTTGCTCCATGTCTAAAATTTTACCTGTCGTCTGAACATTGAAAGATATTTCAAGGTAAATTCGTTATATATGTAAAGAAATATGCATGGCATGTAGTTTGTCGCCGTCCTTGAGGTGCCCTTGAATAAATAAATATCAAACTGAATGCATGTATTACAATTTGTGCACTACATATTAGTGTATTATTGATATGACTGTCGTTGAAAAAGAAGAGTAAGAAATATGTGTAAAGTGTAAACATATATTTAGATTGTTTTCATTCTTCATTTAGGCTATTTTATTATATTCTCATGTTGCAATCACACTAGAAAACGACTGGATATATAAAATTTAGCGCCAAACCAAACCATCGATACGAAAAGAAGGAATGATCAGGAAATGCTTTTCAAGATAAAAACGTACTTTTATTGGACTATGTTTATGTGAATGAATGATTAAGTATCTGATACATCACTTTTAGAAAGATCAGTTTTTTATAATAATTGAGAGATTGATACATTTAAAGTACCTAAAAACTGCTAGTAATTCTAAACTTTAATTTGTCACAGTTAACTTGTATAATCGCTTGCAGCTTTGCTCTCTAAGCCTGTATCAACAACAGTCTCACAGTAGTCCGAAACGCAAACAAAGGGCAATACTAATTGTGCTCTACATTAGTAATCAGTAACAAGTTCAGTTCACTCGACTACCCGTTCAATCTTATTAACTATTTACAAATTGGTACGTCAATACCAATATTAGACTGACATTTTATATTTGCAGTGAACATTGAAGTATGTTTCCTGGTTATACGACTGCTCCTAATAAGAGGTCCCTTTAGCTTCCTTCCAAGATTGATGGCTTTCACTTCGACCTTCTAACGTCCGTTATTACCTATACCACTCCAGTTTAGCACTAGTCATATATTATGCAGTTTAGACCTGAGGTTAGGTGGGTTATAATAGTACATATATTTATGGAAAAAAATGGTTCCTAATCACAGAGCAGGGTAGCTCTAGATAGAAAGTTAGAAACAATACTCACACACTTATCATACATTAATATATGTAGATTTAGATCAAGATATTCGTGGCTCAATATGTTTACCTACCTCGCATGGAAACCGTACTCGCAACCCTGTGTTTGACAGTATGGTAAACACTCAGCCATTTGGAATAACAACGTAGCTTACTCCAGAATTCCAGATATTTGAAAAACAATATCATTCATGTTGACTACGCTAAAAGCATATTACCTAAATTCTAAGCCAATCAAAAATGTGACTTACTATTTTAGTATTAAGGTGCATAAGCTCCCGCTCGGTGACCCGGCGCCGCGCGGTCTCCATTTGCTGCTGTCGGTACTGATTGTACTTGTACAGCAAATACATTCCGGGCAGAGCCAACACCACGAACGGTCGCATCAAGTTCGAGGTGGTTCCACTACGCTGCGGCATCTTCTCATCCTTCAGAACGACATCGCACTCCCTTCATCAACTGTCCTCAAGCAAATATCACCTCTAATAACATCCAACACAGATACCATGTTCGCCAGTCATACAATTATGGAAGATTTTTTTAAATATAACTTAATTTGAAGCACTTAGCGCGACTAAGGGGTTTCCACGTTTTGCTTATTGCTTTATCTAATAGACGTATTGACACGACATTACAGTGACTCCGCAATCATAATCTGAAACAAAGAAAAAATATGTTAAAGTTCAAATTTCATTAAAAATATGTATGCTTAATATGAAACCTTCTGTTTCTCTTGCTTATACACTGAAATGGATGGCTATATTTTCTGTTCGAACATTTTAAAAGACTGGAGTCATTCTCAAGAGACATTCCTTTATAAGATAATGCTGTTTCTTAACCCAATATTCCCATGTGGCAAGTATGACGAGTAAGATCGCTAGCTCGAGTAAGTATCGATATAAATTCATATTGCGAAGTTCATACTAGAATTCAATTTAATCATCAACCTACGTGCCATACCACACATATTGGCCAAATACCGCACTTAATTTACTCCAATATACGCCAATACGGGTTTAGAGAACGATATAATAAACGAAATTAATCTGTAATCTTGCCTGAGAAACACCGGCGACAATTTCCCATCACACAGCCAATTACGGCAATAAATTAGTTGATGGCATACTTGCCAATATTGCCGGCGAAGGCAATTTTCGTTCACAAATAGAGATAACAACCGTAGGAGTTGATTGATAGCTTCCTCTTGGGAGCCTTGTGGACAGATAATACCAGATTTTCCTCATGTTCTATATCTCGTGTGGATAAACGAAGCATTAATCACTGTTTGGAGCTTATGTGTGCTACAATTGATTAGGAGTATTAGCTATCTAGTGTCTAAAGACAGATTGATTGAATCGATAAGGAGTCTAGTAGCTATGGAGAATAGAATTGTTGAGGACAGAGTAAGATAAGTAGTAAAATAAATATTGCATGTCAAACTTGTTTACTATCCACAGTAGAGATACCGCTTAATTTTGAACTCTTGACTAGATATTTATTAATTCTAACGTGTTGTTATTAAAAGGTGAGTTGAATGAATCAATTCCACTTTTAATTATAAATATATCTTTACTGGAAAAATAAATGTAGTTTTATTGGCAATACGTTAAACTCTCTACCAATAACATAATATAACATAACATGATCATTCACTATATCATCTCATTATAGAAACTGACCCCTAACTAAGTTCGAAACTTGTATGATCAGAAACTAAATGATAAGACTAAACAAAACACTACCCAAAACACTTCCACTAATTGCAAACATTTAAGACCAGCATTCTCACTCCAAACAATAATTCTCATCGAAACATTGATCAGTTACGTCACCACAGATTGTAAGTGGGCTTAGATTCAATATGCCCACATCGGTATAACCCCGTGCCAGTCGGGACTAGATATTGATGTCTTTCGATCGACAATAAGACGTACCTTTTGATAGGCAGGCGCTATGGACGCGCCAACAGTACACAATGACAAATGTTTTGAGATTCTTCTACGGCTAAATGTTATGATAATGATAATAATTTAAAACACCTTTGAAAAGAATGAGTAGTATTTTAATTGGGTAAAGGACTGAGTTTGGGTATTGGTTGTGATGTTATGATGATATTGAGAGTGAGATTTATTGATTGCATTGTACTTATTTGAGATTATTCTACAGGGAAAAGTTAGGGGGCATCATTTTACACACCTTTGACAAGAATGAGTAAGTGATAATAATTATAGTGTTTATTAATTAAAATATTCTTATTTACTAGTTGTTAAGATTTTATGATACTACGTTAGATATGCCTATGCATATACTTGTCATTCAATCACTGCACTGGTGTAGTTGTTATGTCCATTTTGCGTGCGTGATTCAGATACAAAAATAATACTTATATGAAACTCTCAATCTGTTCTGCATTTTAATTCCACATTCCCCTCAGACCCACATTTTTCACATAGTCATGATACTTTCCTATTTTTAGAACATAAAACGTAAATAAAACTACCCAAACACAAGCGGAATCCCTTTGACAAAAATGAGTGATGAAGATGTAGTTTTATGCGTCCCACATTCGATTTACGTGATGGATTACTTGAATATTGCCTGAAGCTGAAACTTGTTCGGCACCGTCCGCTGGGCTTAATGGTTACGTGGAAATAATAATACTTTCTAACTTCATCTATGGATAAACTGTAAGAGGTGGATGTTTGTACATTAATAAATAAAAAAGCTAATATGAAAGAGGATCCTGTTGCCTTCTTTGAAATAGAACTGAGGTCCAGCAAAAGCGAAGAACGCTAAAGTAACAGTTATATATCAGACAAAAACTACTGGACCAATTTAGGTGAAAGTAGCTACTGATCTTCCCTTTAACCGGGAGTAGCATGGGATGGCTTTTTATTTTAAAATTCGCACGACAAACAACAAGTTTGAATGTAACACCGCGGGAAGAGCCAGTTTTCCAAACAATAACTTTACCTAGTAAATCTAAGTCTGTTCCAAAGTTCGACTACCTGCTACCATTATCGAGTTTTGTTCCCCATCTAGAGATAAATTTCTTTATGATTTATCGTCGAAGAAGATGCGATGACAGTGAAATAGTTGCAGTTGGCTTTTAAGAAGATTTTAGGAGGACACACGTTCACTTATAGATGTTTGAAAATAAAAAATCGTGTGATTTGTGTGTTGCACCGATCATTTTTATGAAGTCCATTTAGGTTCTCTAGAGAAAACTGTTGAATGGACAAAATAATAAATGATTCGAATTATGCTTATCATCAATAAAGTGACTCTTAAAAGATGTCAATAAAACATATTATAAACTAGCTTTTAATTAATACCTTTATCATAATATGAGTGCAACTGATCCGCCATCTTTGGGAACCGACCATATTGCGTTAGAGAATGACGTCAAACGTCAAAGTCAGGAGACGTACATGACATGCATTGCTACTGCAAGTTAAAAAATCTTTATAAAATTAACACATACATATTTAGATCATATTATTATTCTTACTAAGTTACCTTTTTAGCCCTTTACCTTTTTGATAACAAAACTCCTACGTTTGGAGAGGACCCCGGAGGTTATGTGGGGCTCAAATCAAGGCAAAAATGGATACGCACTAAAAACCAAACGATTTCCAACCGCCCACGCGCATGTGTTTTCTTTCATTCCACTACAGCTACCTTTTTAGCTTTGCTGTCATTTTTGCCTTATTAACTGATGTATTAACAAAATTATATTTCTCAATACACTTTTCCAATTAGTTAAATTAAAGTTCATTGACTCTCCATAGACACGAATACCTTAGTCCAAATTGTTTTTATTAAACCGACATGAATAAGCTTTCATTGTAATCGGTGTTAGTATTACAATGTCAATAACCGGTCCTGACTCCAATTAACATACTACGGATTAAAGGTAATTCTGTGGTTTAATTAAACATATAATACGCTCTGACCCGTTTCATAAAAAGTACGTTTCATAAATATTATTTGACCTTTATCCCGTTTCAAAGAAAGTACGTTTCATAGTACCTGTTTTGTAAAGGTGTGTTCTGTATTTGTTAGTTTGCGATTCTCGTTTTGTTTCGGGAAATGTAACGGTTCAACTGGGGCCTAAGTCTCCAATTTGACATTATTGATCAGACAATAGGTGATGTGGTGATATTGTGGCACCATAACGAGAGTGTCAGAAATTTGGTATTCTGCTAACATTTATTCATATGGCTATGGTGTCTCAGTGGTCTTTGTTGCATATAAACATTTTGACAAATAAACGTCAGAATACTGTTTCCATGACAACCATCTAAGTTTTATGGAGCTATTGAGTCAGCGGAATAGTTGTCACTAAGAGAATACCAAAATGACAACAAATGCCAAAAAAACGGCCATAATGATGATATTAAAACACATTTTAGAAGCATTATCACAGCTTAATAGTTTAGAGAATCAGGGCCCTGTTCGGTGTCACAGACAGATACAAGAGCTTCCGTTTGTGCCGAGAAATAAAAACACATCTACCAAATAAAGCCTGTCCAGTGAGAGAATGACGAGTCTGTTCGGGTTTAATACGTGGATTGAAGTTTTTCTAAACATGGCTCGGGATTGAGATCACTAACACGCGATGGGCAAGGACCTCCTATGCTGATATCATCAGTGACTCTCTTTTTCAAAAGTAAGGAGACCTTTGCTCTGCTGATCCTGGATGGGATCCTGCAGGCCGATTTGACCGAAAGTTCTATACTTTATACTACCAACAACGTCAAGACTGATCATAATAAAGAGAACTAAGTATAAATTATTTTTAATTTGGTTTCAGCGTATTTTTCCTCTTTCCAAAAAGTACCACAAAATTTTAGCATGCATCTCCATTCCTAATTAATCAATCCTCATTTTCCATTTTAATAGAACGATACTTACAGCTGGGACTCAAATAATAAACCTCGACCACGAATAAATTATAAGCACACCACATTTCCAATTTACACATGATCCCCACGTACGGATTACGAAATTAATATTCAAGGCGAATTCTTTATTTTTCATGTCACATGTACGTTGTAATATGAAATTATTTCCTTTTATACCTACTAAAGTTATTACAATACGTCTACACGGATTAACTACACTAAGCTTTATTTAAAACCATATTGTGAAAGTTGCTATATTTGGATTCTTTGGTTTGGATATCGGGTGAATGGTTTTTGGTTTAATTTAGCTGAAATCTGGATTATCATTATATAGTATAACTAGCGGCGCCCCGCGGTTTCACCCACCTAGTTCCCGTTCTCGTAGGAATATGGGGATAAAACTATCTAAAAACCTTCCCACTGAATCACTCTATTAAAATAAACCGAATCAAAATCCGTTGCGTAGTTTTAAAGATCTAAGCATACATACATAGGGACATAGGGACAGAGAAAGCGACTTTGTTTTATAGATACTATGTAGTGATATGTACCTACTAGTAACTTTGATTCAAAAGTTTAAGGGTAAAAGTAGTTACTTATATGCTTTTAGATAAAATAATCGAATCGGTTCGAAAATTATGAGTTACAAAGGGTGTATCTTGAAAAAAGAATCAAAATATACGATCGAATTATATCGAGAACCTCCTTTTTCAAGTAGGCTTAAAGAAATCAATCTTGATAAAAATACACAGCCAAATTGAGATCATCCTCTCACTTTGAAGTCGGTTTCAATAAATCAACCATAAAAACGAAAGCAAGCAAGTAAGTTATCCGTAAAAATAATTCTTAACGAATAAAACAGAAAAGTCTTTGGGTAATGAAAGAGGATTGCGGTTGCTCGAAAACACGAGGTACGAGTCTTCAAAAGGCTCATCAGAGTAAAAGCCCTTTGATTCACCTTCAATATAACTCGGACTATATTTCATTATGATAACTAGGTTTATTTGCGGTCTTAATGATGTATTCATATCAAATGATTATACTTCGTCGATGTTCTTACTTTTGATCCCTTTTTAAGCCTTGTTATAAAGCGAAATTATATCTTTTTGATATAATATGTACCTATGTAATTCTATCTTTATGATATACTAGCTGTGCCCCGCGGTTTTACCCGCGTGGAACCTTATCCCGTGGGAATTTCGGGACAAAAAGTATCCTGTGTGTTATTCCTAGTTATAAGGAACATCTGTCCTAAATTCAATCTAAATCGAAAAAGTAGTTTTTTGCGTGAAAGAGTAACAAACATCCAAACTCACAAACAACAAACTTTCGCATTTATAATACATAAGTAGGATCTGTAATAATATGTAAGTATGTATAATGGAATTATATCTTTATAATCTTTTGTCTGCCTGTGACGTCCACAAATGAGGGTCGTTGGAAACTTGAAAGTATTTTCTGTTTCTTGGTTGACGTAGCGTAGCTTTGTAAGTCTTTGTAATAAATTTCTATAAAATACTGTAACTGTGACATCCTTTATTTATTAAGTGTATTATTCAGTATGTAAGGTTTCTTTTCTACTTATCTTGTGGGTTATATTTTTTTATTTACTAATTATAATATAACGAGCGTAGGCTCTTTAATTCTTTATTGTACACACACAAAATATAAATACAAGTAAATACAAAATAATAAAAGTAATGTACAAAGGCGAGCTTAACCCTAAATAGAGTTTTCTACCAGCAAAACCTTATGTGATAGAGAGAGGTCGTAAACAAGGAAGTGTTGTGTGCAATAGATAGAGCAAAGAAATTACAAATTATACACAAATACTAAATAAATATAAGTACTTATATATAAATTAAATATAAACTACATAAATATTATATATAATTAAATATATATATACATTTAAATACATACATACATATAGAACGTATAGTTATTGAGCAAGATAATATTCCTTCAATTTATTTTTAAATATATTGATGGACGGACTAGCGCGTATTATAGGGAATTCCATAGTTGGACAGAGTGCACCGTGAAAGATCCACTATATTTTGTTGAGGAGTGAGGTGGGGTTTTCAGCAAGAGCGACATAGCTGATCTGCAGGGTTTGCCGCGGGGAACGAGAAACTCGAACCGCTCACGGAGATACGAAGGAGAAAGAGGGTTATGAAGAATGTTGAAAAGAAAAGATAGTATGTGAAGATCACGGCGGCGGCGAATAGGAAGCCATTTTAATTGGGATCTAAATGTGGAAACGTGATCAAACTTTCGCAGACCAAAGATGTACCTGATGCAGAGATTCTGAAGTCGCTCCAATTTATTCACAAGTTCCTCCGTAGCATCGAGGAAACACACATCAGCATAGTCGATGAGAGGAAGGAGAAGAGTTTGAGCGAGAGTGACTTTAGTAGAGAAAGGTAACATTTTTTGGAGACGCTTTAGGGAATGAAAAGTGAAGTTAACTTTCCTACTAACCTCACAAACGTGAGAGGACCATGATAAGCGGTTGTCGAAAATAACTCCCAAATTTTTTGCTTTATCCGTATACGGGATTGGAGTGTCACCGTATAGGATAGGAGGAAGAGGGTGCAATGAGTATTGCTTGAGACTTTGAAGGGTTAACCAAGAGACCGAAAGCTTGCTAGGCTCCCGGGTCGCCCCGACACGTTGGAGGCAGGACCTTGAGAGATTCGACATAGATTGGAAGGAGCTGGCTAGGGAGAGGGACAGATACAGGGATTTGAGGGAGACCTTTGAAGAGCAGTGGGACAATACAGGTTGATTAAAAAAATAATGTAATAGAAAAAATCTATAAAATAAATTTTCCTTTCCGTCGCCCGTCTTCTTATTTTTACTGTGCACGTACGATTAGATTTTTAAACTAAATTACAATAAAAAATATCAATGCTGAATGTGATACCAAGTACACATGTAAATTTAAAACATATACTTAGTTGTATAGTAAGACATACATATAATAGGTGACATATAATATAAAAACGCTATAAGTTTTACTTATAACACTAAATTAATTATTTCTAAGTAACTGTAGTGAAAGACATCACAAAGAGTCTTTTCTAGAGGTATTCTCATAAAGTTACATTGCTCCTTGTGACTCTCCGAGCGGAATGACATCCGAGATAGAGTCTGGAACTTACTACATTGCACGAGACTTTCAACATTTTACGTAATAATTTTATACCTATATTACGAATAGGAAAGTTATTTATTTATTTATTTTCGATATATAAAAAGATTAATGCTTAATAAGTACTTATCTTGTGTTTTCTATGTTGGTTTGTTACTGATTCTTTTCATCTCATAAGAATTGTGATCTGGTGGTACATTTACAAAGTACTTTATGTACCTATTTGAATTGAACTGAAATTATTAAGAGTATTTTTCTTTCTTTTGTAAGCTCTGTCTTTCTTACGTGCGTCTTTGTAGCTAAATAAATAATTGTGCGAATTTTAGCAGTCCTTTTAATCTGATTTATTCGGTATTATTTTCTGTCTTCAACTAAGCTTGCCTTATTTCTCGTACTCATGAACCCAGTAAATCAACAACAGATACTAAAGGTCACCCTTTAGGCAGGCTGTATGTCAATCTAGGCAGTGGGCAGTGCGGTGATGACGTCACGCCGCATGCCATGCCGCACTGGAACGCCAAAACTGTGGACATGAACAGTGTCCGACACGAAATTATAGTATACTAGCGGCGCCCCGCGGTTTTACCCGCGTAGTTCCCGTTCCGTAGGAATATGGGGATAAAATTGCTAAAAACCTTCCCACTGTATCACTATATCTATTAAAACAAATCGCATCAATATCCGTTGCGTAGTTTTAAAGATCTAAGCAAACATAGGGATATAGGGACAGAGAAAGCGACTTTGTTTTATACTATGTACCCACATAGTTCCCATACCCGTGGTAATTTCGGAATAAAACATAGCCTATGTAAGTACATACATACATAGCCAAATGTTAGGACTCCAGACCATAAGCTACCCCTTTACCAAATTCAAGTCAATAGGTTCGGTCGTTTAGCCGTGAAAAGGTAACAGACAGACAGACAGACTTACTTTACGTGATTTATAATATTAGTAAGCATTAGTATCAGTAGCGGATTTACAAATTTGCCGCCAATAGGCTACATAAAATTTACAAACTAGCCGCTTCTGTTTACGACCTTCTTTTTTCGTTTGCCCAATCTGGCGCACCTAGATTCTACAGGACAATGGGCAGATTTGTAGTGTGTCTTAACTCTTGTAGCATAGTAAGTCACTTTGAGACGTTTTGTCCTTATCATTTGATAAAATTATATATGGCTTTACTAATAGCTTTGGGGGATGGTAAATTTTGCGGAACATGGTCAAATCTGCCGTCCCTGTAAAATTTGCTGCTCCAGCCTCTAGCCTACTGGTAAATTCTCCACCCGAGTTTTGTCACTACAGTACAAACTACCGCATCGTATTAAAACAATAGCTTTCCTAAATAAAACACATGAATCTTTCGTTCGCAATTCGGACATATTACAAATGGAAATTGGTCCAACGGTTTCATTTGTTTTTGGAATTGCTATTCCCGTGGTATTTCAGCGTGATGTTAGTATCGCAATTTAATTAAATTATTTTATACAAGCTGTAGGCTACGGTAATACTCTCGTTCCCGTAGAAAAATAAAGGCTTTCGATGACGTTCATTCCCAAACGTTCTTCTTTCTTTCTTTCTTTCTAAATATAAATAAGTACTACATAATATAATGGTATAAAAAGAACATGGACCAACTATCCAGTTTAGATAATAGGTAACATGATTCAATATTTTTAGTTAGTCTGTCCAATACGGACCATTTAAAGTTACTGAGCAAAAAGCTCAATAGAATAAAATTACTTTAAAGTTATTTAAAAATTCAAGTGAAACGCAATCGAATGCAAACGATGCGAATGATCGATATTCAATTAAGTCGCGGGCTTTCTGCGGCCATTTTTGAACACAGATTGAAGGGAAGTCGATTCGTGTCCTAAATTATTTGAATAAATAAAAGACATTGTTTTTAAAACATTTTGTGGCCAAAGAGTTTCCTTTTAGTACACATTTAATCCTAGTTTTGCTTAGACAATTTATAATAGTTTTGACCTCGTCTGGATTTAATATTATTTGCAATAGGAGAAATTACAATTTTAGGTTTTGATTAGCATAACTGTGACTATGTAACCTGTTCCCGCTACTCAGGTTCCCGGACTTTTTACCACGCTATGTGAGATCGGCAGAATCATTTTCTTTCACTCATCCCTATTACCCATGACATTGTATTCACTCTTTAATCCAGCCCAACTCTCGAAACTAAGGTAAGGTTGCGGGTTCGATTCCCGTGCGAGGTGACGGTCTGGATGTGTGTCTGAAAGAGTGTGTGCGTAGTTTCTGATACCCTAGATCAAGTTTCGAACTTAGTTAGGGGTCAGTTACTATAAAGAGACGATGTAGTGAATGTTATGTTAAAATGCCATTTCTACCAATGGGAACTTACAGTTTGATACTTCATCTTATACACCCCTATTTTGAAAATATGGGACTTATTAAAATCAGAATATCTGTAGCAGTAACTGAATCCATATATCCAATAAAAATATCAAAAATGATAGTCGATTACTTATCTTTAAAAAATACCAAATAAATGTCGTATTACCAGACGACACACTAGCTATCAAGTATTATGTGACGGCTCGGGTCGATGACCGCGCTCAGCTGTGTATCGCAGCGTTCGGTGTAGAATAACAATAAAATTCGGCGGGATTTTGAAAATCTTTGACTTATCATAACTTTTAAAATAAAAGCAAAAGAAAAAAACTAACTTCACTATTATATTGTCACCCGTCGTTTACATTAGCTGTGAGATAAGGTATCGCAATTTCAAAATAAGGGTGTATATAAAATTCTCGTGACACAATGTTCGTTCCCGTACTCCTCCGAAACGACTTGACCGATTCTTATGAAATTTTGTGAGCATATTCAGTAGGTCTGAGAATCGGCCAACATCTATTTTTCATCCCGAAATTCCCACGGGAACGGGAACTACGCGTGTGAAACCGCGGGGCACAGATAGTTTTCTTAAAAAAGTGCTAAAATATGTATTAATTTGTCAATGTACTTTTCATACAAAATCATGTTCACAATCCGACCGTGTAGTGTAGTAGGACGTGCCTATGAATAAATTGAAGAACGCGAGCATACGTGCTAAAGAAAAAATGAGCCACTTACAAAGAACTTAGTGCAAGTTCAGAGTCTGTCGTATTTTCTAAGGAAATATGTATGTATATCTTGGAATGAAACGAACAAGACATCCACTATACCACCTTTGTTATCTATATATTATTTAAGTAACTAGCTGCGCCCCACGATTTTACCCGCGTGAATCCCAATCCCATGGGAATTTCGGGTTAAAATCTGGTTAAACTGAAAACCGACCCAAAATAGACATGGGATAAAGGTTCGGAAAAGAGAGAGAGAGAGGTAAGTACCTATTTATAAGTAACTAGAAGCGCCCCGCGGTTTCACCCGCGCAGTTTTCAATTTACCCCCCCTTTCCCCCTAGGGGGTGAATTTCCAAAAATCCTATCTTAGTGGTAGCCTAATCCCCCCAACAAACATACGTGCCGAATTTCATCTCTCTACGACCAGTAGTTTCGGCTGTGCGTTGTCTGTCAGTCAGTACATCACTCAGTAAGGGAAGAGTTTTATATAATATAGAAGATAGATAGATAGATTTAAAATTGCTTCCCAAAGTTCATATAATAGAATAGATTTTTCAGAATTCCCTTCAAAATGTTGCCTTCGGGATCTCGCTAGTGGCTAAATGTCACCATAAATTCGTTGTTGTTGAAAATTTTACAGTATTTTTTCCATATTTTATAAGAATGTTCGGGCTTTTCAATATTTCATGTGTAGTGTTCCCACAGGCCAAGTATGACGTAGGGCTTCAGCACATTTTACCCGACTATGAAAAGGAAGGTTATGATTTTGACCGGTACCTATGTATGTACGAGTATGTATGATATATAGATTTATAAAAGGTGTTTATAGCTCGCGGGGTGAGCGGGGTGAGCGGGTGCGGGGTGAGCGGGTGTGTGATTGTTTTTATAGTGTTACACAAGAATTCGCATTACTGTTCAATTAGGAATAACTTCATTAACATTTAGATACAATTTAGATATTTAATTTCGTTTTTTTAGATTAAAGAAAACACACAACATTATAATAAGTATATTAATCTTTTCCTTCATAACTTCTAAACAACTTATCATAATTTTACAAATGGGGTATCATTGGAACCGCTTCGATCTTCCGCTAGTTTATAGGCTGTGTGACGTCACATTAAATTGAATATAGCGTCCTTGGCAGGACATAAAGTGATAATCCAAAACATTATTTTCTTTTTCCGTATACTTATCCTTTTTCATTTTCCCACATACGACCAAGGTTGCTAGGTTTTTTCATACTCTTTTAGAACATTACTAGCTGTGCCCCGCGCGTAGTTTCCGTTCCCGTAGGAATTTCGGGATGGAAAATAGATGTTGGCAAATTCTCAGACCTACTGAATATGCTCACAAAATTTCATGAGAATCGGTCAAGCCGTTTCGGAGGAGTATGGCAACGAACATTGTGACACGAGAAAATTATTTAGCTTTTGACATTTTGATATAAATATTTTTCAACGCACTTGCTCATAAAGGGGCTCTTATTTGTGCAAAAACAGTTGAATAATGACACGTTTTATTCACTAGTGAGTTATGGATTGTTTTTTTAAATTGCTTTGTTTTAAAAAAGTTTCGACACCAAAAAAATGGTGTCCATACATTTTAAAAACAAACTTCAACTATGTTGCCTTACTTTTGGTAGGTCTATGGTCGATTCCATTCATTCATTCATTCCAATTTTTTTTAAATAAGTATATTATTTTAGTCTTTGGCGATCACCATTGTTGTGTTGGATGCGCGCGAATAGAAAATCTGTTTATTTATTAGCGAAAAATGATAATTTCTTCGCAAATGTGTTGAAAAACGTTTTATGATACACGCGAGTATTGATGATTACTATCCTCGGCTATCTTCTGACCCTCGCCTGACGGCTCGGGCCTCAATAGCGCCCCGGAAGTAATCACCAACTTACCTCGCTTGTACCATACATAACTATTTTTTTACATGTTAAAATTAAAACATTGTCAGATAATCTTAATTAATAAAAAAACTCGTCTAAGACAAACAATATTTAATAAAAACAATAGTTTAGCGAAATTGCGAGTGCAGAAATTGAATGCCATACTGTCTAGAGTCTCCTACTCTACAACTTACACAAGTATGTACTCACTTTACTCGGCAAGTGTCTGAATATTTAATCTATATGCTAGACATACGTTATTTCCCACGGTTTCATTTCCACAAGGATGTTCCAATTACATTTCTATTTTTATAACATGTGATTTTTTTATTCGTTTGAAGTGCAATTGTCATCATAATCTAACAACTAACTAGTTTTAATCACGCGTCATCACTTTTTAGTTGCATAAAATGACTCTAACGATTTTTCCTGTAGGAATTTTGGGGTAAAAATAACATTTAGGATTTCTGTGTATTATCCTGTTTTTATAGAGTACTAGCAGCGCCCCCCGGTTTCACCCGCGTAGTTCCCGTTCCCGAGGGAATTTCGGGATAAAAAGTATCCTATGTTCTTTCCCGGACCATAAGCTACCCCTGCACCAAATTTCAAGTCAATCGGTTCTGTAGTTTAGCCGTGAAAAGGTAACAGACAGACAGAGACAGAGTTACTTTCGCATTTATAGTGGGGATGTACCAAATTTTACACATATACATACTTAAATTTATCCATTAGTTTTACTTGTTACAAACCGTAGTTTTTATGTGAAAGAGTACTATACATTGTCGATGAAGTACATTATCACAAACATTCACACTTGTTTAAAGTTGAATTAGATATGCTTCGTTACATAAGGTACCTAATGTTCGATAACTTAATACATATAATCCTCAAACGCGTGGCCCGGGGATGTTAATTGTTAACTGACCTTTCACATACACAGAGTATTGTTCAACAGTTCGCAAACTAACTCGTACACAATATGAAACGTTTAACCAACCGTAATTAACCACGCGGAGTTCTCTTTGTACGACCAAATTGATTTTTGAACTGAGTTTTCTTTTGTTCGATTCAATTTTCACTTTATTTACTTATTAGATTATATACTCGTATAAAACAAAGTCGCTTTCTCTGTCCCTATGTATGCTTAGATCTTTAAAAATACGCAACGGATTTTGATGCGGTTTGTTTTATTAGATATTATTAAATTAAGTGGGAAGGTTTTTAGTCTTATCCCCATATTCTTACGGGAACGGGAACTACGCGGGTGAAACCGTGGGGCGCCGCTAGTATAGTTATATGTCGTATAGCCCTGGTTGTTAAAGTCTGATGGCAGTCGCTTCATGTAAAAAACTGACATACCACCAAATCTGGTTACACTCAAAACCGAGCCTAAATAGACATGGGAGAAAGGTTCGGAAAAGAGATATAGCAGTGAAAATAACATAAAGTATGTATTACTAGCTGTGCCCCGCGGTTTCACCCGCGTAGTTCCCGATCCCGTGGGAATTCCGGGATAAAACGTAGCCTATGTTCTTTCCCGGACCATAAGCTACCCCTGCACCAAATTTCAAGTCAATCGGTTCTGTAGTTTAGCCGTGAAAAGGTAACAGACAGACAGACAGACAGAGTTATTTTCGCATTTATAATATTAGTAGGGATGATGTAGGACTGCTCAGGACAAGTGCGTGAACGAAAATTCTGGAAATCTAAAATATTCGTGCCAAGCCGAAGAGAGATGCTTGTACCTACTATTCGTAATAGAATTTGTTATACCAATTATTGTTAAAAAAATATTGCTAATTATTGCCAAATGTTGTTTGAGGTACTTTTCGTACCGTCAGCCTTCCGTCATCTTATTAGCCGTGTACTTATACTTCTATTTATGGCAATTTATAACAACGATTTTCACAAAGCTTACTTAACTTATACTTACAGAAGTAAGTGACATTTAAAAAAGAAACAACAATACGTACTTATTGTTGCAAAGTTATGCTAACAAACACAAAAGTTTTGCGTTTATAATGCTTATTAAGAAGTATCTCTTCTTACGACGGTAACAAAAAGTTTTCTTTGTATTTTCTTTCCCTTTTTTCGTATTTTGGTTCCATAAAATTAGTAAGTATACAGTTTTTTTTTTCAAATAAACTCTTTGGCTTTCTGTTAACTGTTGTCTGTTTCGTCTTTACGGATCCTAATGTAATTTTCCAAGGAGAAACATTATGTCCTAGGTAGGTAGGCTATGTTTCATCACGTATAAGTACCTATAAATTTAAAAGGTTCGGAGAATGACATACTTGAATTTCAAGCGGGTGAGACAGCAGAACGCTAGTATTGGGTAAAATAATCATCTTACTATTTAACACTACATAGTATAAAACAAAGTCGCTTTCTCTGTCCCTATGGAAGCTTAGATCTTTAAAACTACGCAACGGATTTTGGTGCGGTTTGTTTTTAATACATAGAGTGATTCAGTGGAAAGGTTTTTTTATATATATAATACAACATGCATAATTGAATCCCCATATTCTTACGGCAACGAGAGCTACGCGGTTGAAACCACGAGGCGCCGCTAGTAATATTATAAATGTGAAAGTAACTGTCTGTTTGTCTTTTCACGGCAAAACTCTGAAGCGATTGACTTGAGGTACAGGGGTACCTTATGTTCCGAAGAAGGACATAGGCTATGTTTTATCCCGAAATTTCCACGGGATCGGGAACTATGCCGATAAAACCGCGGGACACAGCTAGTAAGGTATATTTAATAGTAATTTAGTTTAGATTTTAATTTATCAGAATATCATTACAGAGCTAAGATAACGTTTGACTGACGCATGTTATTTAATCTTTTATACCATTTACAATACATTAACTATAATTAATATAGTACTTTCTTGTATTGGTTATTGTGACGTGATCAGGTTGATCAGTGATCACTTACAAGAACACCTATATTATAATTTGGATATGAAACGAGGTATTATAGATTACTAGCGGCGCCCCCCGGTTTCACCCGCGTAGTTCCCGTTCCCGTGGAAATATGGGGATAAAATAATGCTAAAAACCTTCCCACTAAATCACTCTATCTATTAAAACAAACCGCATCAAAGTCCGTTGCGTAGTTTTAAAGATGTAAGCATACATAAGGACATAGGGACAGAGAAAGTGACTTTGTTTTATACTGTGTAGTGATGGACTACATTTCTCTTGTGAATAACAGTTTAGATTTAAGTAGATAATATATTATGTAAGTATGTATCTTAGATGAAATGATGATGTAAGTACTTATAGGTACTTACATGTAAAATGTAAAGGATCTGTGGTATGCAATAACTACTTACTGAACCAATGATGAGTTTTCCTACAGACATTATATGGATATGGATCATGATGATATTTTAACTTTTGTTTTGATTTCTAAAATCTGGTATTTCGCAGGCACATCTGATATTATATTAATTAGCAAAGACATAGTGATAAACAACATGTTTGAACCTGAAAATCGAATTAATTATTTTGTAAATTGATACTTAGGATTAAGTACTTAGTAAATAATGTAGAATTTCTTAATTATCCTTTCTCATATAGATAGAGTAGCAAGATAAATCGTAGCTCTATTCAACTACTCATTTCGTTGCTATATAAATTTCCGTTTGTATTTTGTTTCCACAAACTTTTTACCATAGCTTCCGTCCATTATAGAAAATTGCTGCACACCAAGTTGAAACTGCAATGAGCCGGCAATTTTCTGAATGGGTATTCCGTGTAGGCACGCGAACAAATTACCACGTGAACACGGTGTTCATGTGTGTTCAACTTGGCATTTATCAAGGGCAACCTCCGACCTTAGCCGGGTTGCAATGCAACTCACCTCGTCAAAACAACACCTCGCCACTCAATCACTGTATACTAACGGAAGACACACGGTACCGTCACGTCTAGCCTCACACAACTACTAAATTGACACGACACGACTACACATGCATTAGTTTACAGTTTGAGACATATTTTTATTGATGATTGTGTGTCCCGGGCACGTCAGAGGCGATCGTCGGATCGGGCGGGCGAGCGCGCAACCCGGCGCGCCGCCACTCTTTGACTAAACGTTCTCTCAAAACGTTTTTTGCGCAAGCGTACTTCAACGCAGGATCGTCCGAAATTCACCCCCTGACTACATTTGTTGGAATGACTTATCTACCTTCCCTTAAGCAAGCCATATTCTCCCTTATCCTCGAACTTTAAACCTTCAATTCCTATGGCAAAGCTGGTGGTGTTATGCAAGTTTTTAGGGAAGGGTGCGTGTGCCGCACTGCACACGATGGTAATTAAATATGTGTGTTGACAATGGTATGAGTATTGAAGCAGGGAGGTAGTGACGTCAATGTGCCCGAGATGAGATGAACGCTTTCACGTGGAAATGTTTAGTAGGATTATGACGAGATTACATTAAGAACTTTGTTCTCTTTGTTTCACCGTATTACAATGGCATTAACGAATGGTATTTTTAATAATAAAATTACCTAAACAAATATATTTTTCTCATTATATTTATATCTGTACTTAATTTTAACCGGATTATTTTACAGACACTATCAGACACCCTTTTTATTTTATCAGTAGGATGTAAACAGTAACAGACAACGGAAAAATCTACAAATTTTCTTCTTTTTTAATCATAACAATAAAATGTTGTCTTATGGGAATTAACAGTCTCAAATAAAATAAAAATTAAGTAAAATCACCCAAAATATACCAAATTAAACTCTTTAAAATCTTCATATCATCAAAACTATTAAAACTCAGATATTACTACGTAGCCAATAGATTTCCCGGTAGTTTCTATTTCAGGTTGTGTTTGCATACGGACAATGCTCTTGAACCGAATCTATTTGCGATCACACGAATTTAGTAGGTTCAGAATTAACCACGAGTTCATTGGTATTGAATGAAAATATATCATACAGTTTATTGCTTGGTAACGTGGATTTTTCTTGAAATACTTGGTAATCATTTAACATACATACATACTGAGTACTCTGAGTAGAGTATATAAGTAATGTGCTTATAAGTGGGAAGTTTTCCGAAATTAGCGGTTAGAACTCTCAAAGGGTGCGCGCTGTGCGTGATTCGATCTTCTTGGTTAAATTTTTTGAAGGGGCACTATCATTACGGCAGCAACTATCTAGAGGCATCTGCCTGTCAAGCATGATATTCCAGGGTTCTTCCTGTGTCAAGCGATGTATGCTTACATCATTCAACCAAGCATATCCAATCACCATAAGGCAAGCGTAGGACCACGCTGGGTGGAGATTAAGCTTATTCCTCATTACTTGGTCTTCTTCACATGCTTTCGTCCGGCAGTTGGGATCTTAATAGTCTTAAAGACCCTACTTTACTTTATTTTTATACTTACTCGTACATGTTCTATTAAGCCTATAACAATAAATATTGATATTTTTACCCACAAACAAACTTTTTGCTTCGCGATCGTTACCTATTTTCGCAATAAGTACATATTCTACCGATATCAGTATAACAAATAAACACCTGGACTAACTCGCTGCCGGTGAAGTTTCCCATTAATCAGGTTGTGCCAGATACGTGGTTTCCTGCGGCTGCCCCCAGATAAAGCCGACTCACTCCACGCCGTATTTCCGCAATGACTGGCCGCCTATTGGAAAACCTAGATTTGGATTTAGTTTGTTTAGTTTATGATAGGATTTTGCTATGCATAGGTTAGGTACCTATAAAGGAGAAAATTTAAGGATTTTGCTGTTTGCAGTGGTAAGTGTACCCACGTTAGTACTTATAATAATAGATACACCCAAGTAACCAACTGGCCCTGATTTATTATGAAACTTACTATGTATCTCCTTAAAACAAAACTTTTTTCTGATATTAAAAGTAAAGTAAATTCGTTTTTTTAAGTTAAAACCGGGGTTTTTATTGTAAAATATCTTAACAATCAAGCAAATTAGATTTGAAATCATACTTTTACATCGGAAAACATAAAGCAAGATTATTTTTTCATGTTGTAGACCATATCGAAACTAAAAGGAGTAAGTAGAGATATGTAAATGCAAAACGAAAGTGTTGTTCGTCTCTAGGCCGATTTTGATAAAAACTAAAATTGCATTATTATATTTAGTTGAAAACATCAATGCATTCATAGTATAATTAATTATAGATTATGATATTATCATACGATAGTAATCTGTTGGTTAGTTACATAACTTATTTTAATACATTCAAATGATTTTGCTCGAGTTGATACACGTGCTTAATTTTAGCAACACATTCACAACCTTCGATAGCTCAGTTGGTAGAGCGGTGGACTGTAGAGGTATTCGCGCTGTCATCCATAGGTCGCTGGTTCAAATCCGGCTCGAAGGAATCTTTTGTTTGTCCAACTTTTGTTTTTAATTATTTTATTTGATACTCGCAGTGAGTATCAAATTGATTATAATGACAACAAATTAATAAAATAAAAAAATGAAATAATATAAAGTTTTAACTTAAAATATGTACTTTACCAAAAAATGTTTTTTGTGCACTTGCAAAAGTTTATGTGTAAAATTAAAAATTCCGTCAATAGTATTTTACCTTACAAAAATAAACGCTGCGGACAGGATTCGAACCTGTGCGGGTAGAACCCAATGGATTTCAAGTCCATCTCCTTAACCACTCGGACACCGCAGCTCGTAGTCATAATGGTTAAAATAATAGATTACTTTCGATTATAATCGATAATTTTAACTGAAATCTTATTAAATAAGTATTTGAATTTCATTATTTTTTGTATTGTATAAAACTAGCTGGAGTAATATTTTATTTAAAATATTTTTTTTACAGTATTAAGTCATTTGTAATATAGTTCACAATAATCCAGAAGTACAAATACGTTCATTAAATAAGGTTAATTTTAGTTTTATACGAACAATTGTTTTTTTTTAAATCATTTGTATTTTTAAAATATTTTTAGAATGCCTGCCATCTCGTGAAACCGTTGTTAACTAAAAACACATGAAATGATTTGTTGCCACTACTCCTCGCTAGAGTGCAGTAAAAGCTCACATACAATGAGAACCATAGAACGCAACAAGTTGAACATTTATGCTACTCACCGCTAGATGGCGCTAGTAGTAATTAACTGAAACATTGTAACGACAAAACAATTTTAAAATTCCTTCGTCCTTATTTTCCTTATAATTTTTGTGTGCGTGCTGTTTTGTTTTTATGGGAGTGTTTTTAAATACCCACGCATGAACTTTTATTCATTGTGACGTATAATATTTATTGATTTTACTTACCTATGTAGGTATCAATAAAACAGCAAACTATAGACATTATTTACCTTCAAGTAAAAATGTTATGGAATTTACCTATATCTGAAGAGTAAACAAAATACTTAGATATTTACAAACATTTACTGCTCTTGGCAGCATTGACATTTAAACTCCTATTTTGTAGTAAAGTTAACTGCTCATGATTTGAAGACAGACAGAACCTATAAAACAGACGTTAAGGATAAAATCGTAAAACTTACATTAGAGGTTGGCCACTAAAACTTTAACATAAACATTGTATCGCGCTTCCAATATAGATATAACCTTTTAAAGTGCCTAAGTTAGTAGTTTACTTATTTGAAAAAGACATTTTAAACTATCGTTAAAATAAATCATAAGGAACGAATAGGCTAACCTAACCTAACTATGAAAACGTTAAGCTGCGTCTACGCTAGGAGAGCTGAGCACGAGCGGAGCACACTTTCGTGTAGTTTGGACGAAATTACAAGCATGTAACGAACGCTTTTAAATGAACTTGTGCTCGACTCATGCTCGGCGTGAGGTGTGCTTGCTTCGTCTAGCGTAGACGCAACTTTACGTTTAGGGTGGTAATCTCTAGTAGGAAAACTAAGCATAACAATAGAAATTCTGTTTATTGAGGAAGGCTGTTCTCTCTCTCATATTATTATAAGTAATTAATTATTCTCGCCTAGATAAATCGCAGGACACACCTAGTCATAATATTGAACAGTTCCGAAGCATTGAGGGCCTATTTCACGATCTTCAAGTAAAGTTTCGAGAACCTACTTACAAGTTTTGTCTTTGTCACTTGATATAAAGTAAGAAAGAGACAAAACTCACTTTACTTGGTGAGTAACTTTACTTAAAGATCGTGAAATAGGCCTTAAGGCATTCTTATAATTATAGTAATCTTTTAATTGTAACACAGTAACACTTAGTTATTTACAAATAATGACTAGTTAACTATAAGTATAAATGGTTCTATACACCCTTATTTTGAAATTGCGATACCTTATCTCACAGCTAATGTAAACGACGGGTGACAATATAATAGTGAAGTTAGTTTTTTTCTTTTGCTTTTATTTAAAAAGTTATGATAAGTCAAAGATTTTCAAAATCCCGCCGAATTTTATTGTTATTCTATACCGAACGCTGCGATACACAGCTGAGCGCGGTCATCGACCCGAGCCGTCACAGAATACTTGATAGCTAGTGTGCCGTCTGGTAATACGACAGTTATTTGGTATTTTTTAAAGATAAGTAATCGACTATCATTTTTGATATTTTTATTGGATATATGGATTCAGTTACTGCTACAGATATTCTGATTTTAATAAGTCCCATATTTTCAAAATAGGGGTGTATAATACTTTATAGAACTTAGGTATCATTAGTTATTCCGTGTTAACACTAAATGTAAAACCATATCCACTTTTACATCACTTCATCAGATGCCGGCGCGTGCGCACGCCGTCAAACAATCGCATACGCACATCAGTTTCTTTGAAATGGTCATTTGTCTTGAATATCAGATGAATAATGATCGATCGGTGTTTACGTCACAACTCACCTACGTATTGATCGATTGTTCTTAGTATACGAGATCAACGGTTTATTTGACACTCGAATACCTTTTGTTTTTGTGTCTTTATTTATTCAGTACCTAGGAATTTAATCCTTCCTTAATAATCACTACATAGTATAGAACATAGTCGCTTTCTCTGTCCTTATGTCCCTATGTATGCTTAGACCTTTTAAACTACGCAAAGGATTGTGATGCGATTTGTTGTAATAGATAGAGTGATTTGGGAACTACGCGGGTGAAACGGGGCGATGCTAGTATTATTATAAATACAAAAGTAACTGTCTGTCTGCCTGTTACCTTTTCACGGCTAAACTACTGAATCATTGGCTTGAAATTTGCTACAGGGCTGCAGGGGTCATTGGAAGGGGTCCTTATTATCCGGGGAAGGACATAGGCTATGTTTTATCCCGAAATTCCCACAGGATCGAGAACTATGTTAAAAAAATAAAACCGCTGGACAGAGCTAGTAAAATATAAATTCAAATTGAATATTATGTAAACTCTGTAGGACTACTATAACTTTGTAGGAACAATCCGATATTTTAATTATGTTTAACAATAATTAGATAATATTACTTACTGGTTGTTATACTAATCATCTGATTACATAATTAGAGAAGAAACTCGGCAGACACGAAATTAAGCATAACAATTTCCTTAGCTGCTTGAAAGTCTAGGTAAACCTTTGGTAAACCATAGTTATAATATTGTTGTCATTCCAAAATTAAATAGAGATAATTAAATTTCTTAAGAACAGTCTTCCAGTGCTTAAACTTAAGATATTTCTATTGGCTTACAGTCCCGGATTAACCCTTAATCAAATTAAGCAATTGACGTTTGGGGGGCACCAGAAAACACCAGAAAGGGCACACCAGAAAACTTCTTAGTTGACATAAGGATGGGAGTTTTGATCCGTCACTGATTAGCTATCACTTCTAGCGCGTCCATTTAATCGTACATCATACATTTAGCGCCACTCTGCATAAATCAAGAGTACAAGGCCATCACCAGAATCTCCAGAGACCAATCACAATAAGAAGGTTGAGGACAGGAAGCCACACACGTCTGGTCCAACGTGACTGCGCGGTTGACATACAATCCCACTTACTGAACTAACCGCATCATGACGTCCAAGGAAAATGATACCTGTTTATTTATACTTACTTATTAATTTCTTTTGAGGTTTGGAGTTCGAGCTATGAAAGGGTAGTTGTTTTACGAGATCATAATTGTATTGTTGTAGTCGTTGGTAATGTGCAAATATCGGCAATTAGCTGTGCCCCACAGTTTTCCCGGCATAGTTCCCGATCACTTGGGAATTTTGGGATAAAATATAGCCTTATGGTCCGGCTGCAGGTATAGGGGGGGTAAATTTCAAGTCAATCGGTTCAGTCGTTCACGCGTGACCAAGGGTCATTTTTATACATAGAGATAGTGGTATATTAAAATTTCTTCTTCTTTCCACCTTTTTCGTGTACAATAGTCATTAGAAGGTCAAAAGAAACGATATAACTTAAATAGATTAGAAATAAAAAGTTATTTTTATTACAAATACTTTAGTAGTAGCAATTAATAAAACGTTATAAAACGCAGTATACACCGACCACGTCGTCCATTAGTTAATCACTTAATTCCGCGAACAGTTTAAAAATAAAAACACTTTTCAGAATCAAGTTTTATTCCCACGTTAATCTTGTACTAACTTTTACTTTAAACGGTTAAAGTACTGGCAGGCGAGACAAGAAATCTATCGCCAGCCATGAAAGGCAGAAAAGAAAAGAAGTCGTTTGACACGTGTAGTCTATGGTAATGTTTACATCATTCTCGAATTCCTTTTTTGAAATGAAAGAGACGTTGCTGTATCTGGTTTGATGGTTTTAAGACATGGTTCAACAACTTCGATTCAGCCGTTTCAAGCTTCTGCCATTCATTAGGTTTAAAAACTAATTCTAGCAGTGCTTTCATTGAAGTAGGTTTAAGTACTTTGGTGTTTTAAATAAAAAAATAACGTATGTTTTTACTCATTTATTTTTATAAAACATTCCAATTGCCTAAATGCTTTAGTACATATTATTTATTTTTGATTGACGATGAAATTAAAGTAACTTTCCAATTCGGATCTGAATTTACTCCAATACAACGTTAAAATTAACCAACTACACCGTTAAACTAATTTGAACATAAACTCAATCCAAGCTAAGCATCCAAAAACTTGAAAACAACAAAAAAATGTGAGCAATTACTAACAAATAAGAGAATTCTCTGAGAACAATGTTTATTCAATAGAGGTTTTTTTGTAACAACAGAATCATCGAAATGTTTGCGACTTCCAAAGCATTCAAATTAACCGTCGCGCATGCGTACGATACCCATCGCCATTGTTGCGATTTGAAACAAAAACTTCATGAATCATTCATAATTATACAATTTTAATTAAATTGTTTCTTTGTTTTGTTTTGTATGATTGATTTGAGTTAAGTTGTTGTACGTGAAAGCATTTAACACATAAGTAAATAAACTACAAATTTGTATCGCATCATCATTGCGTATGGCATTAATCCTGCGAGGATCAGATTTGAATGTCCAGGTTATGAATCCAGCTTATAGCGGCAGGTGTAAGGTTATGGACCTCCGATATTCCGCCAGGGAAACAGCGAAGCTTACTTAATTATATCCAGGTTGTGGTAGGTCTAACGGCAGTCGTATCCGTAAAATACTGGCTTCCTTTAAATCTGGTTCATCGAAAATTTATCCCAGTCAGATATGGGACAACGGGGAAGGCAAGGAAGAAGTGCTAGAATAAACTTGTAAAATCCAACTTCAAGGCATCTCACAAGCTGAGCCGATGTTCTGATTTACCTATACATATTCTTTGTTCTGATTTGAAGGAAACAATAAACAAAATTTTTATTATTTTTTTTATTTATCTCTCTCACTGATGATATAGGTAAGGTAAGGAAGTATAGGCGTAATCACCACAAATAAAATAAAATTTCTCAAAAACTCGTATTGATGACATAACCAACTAGCTACAATAATACCGTGACAGTCAAATACTAATATTTTATTCTAAACACTAAATACCAGTTAAATCAAGTATCACTTTTGATAAATGACAATCATAATTATCATGATAGTAATAATTAAATTATCACTTTCACTTTAAATGTACGTAAACATCTTCGGACGTACATAATATTAGAATTCTAACTGTATTTACTGTATTATACAAAAGTATATTCTATGATTTATTTTATAGTTAGAAATTAATAAAAAAAAAGGGATGAAATTCCAAAAAATCTGGACATAAGCCTCTTCTTGGCTACCGTTTGCTGCGTTTTCATTTTCATATTGAGCTTCTCTTGGCAGTTGGTAGGTAGCTTAGCATAGTAAACTTTATAATAAACTACATACTAATTTAATTTTGATGAAATAATGTTTTAGAGTACTTTTGAGCGTTGTAGATGGTCACACTTTGTGAAATACCGAAAGGTTCATCATTCACATAGATTACTAAGATAAAAACATTCATGACCAAGATTAACAAATACCACAAAGTTGGCTAAGTGCTTCCATAGATTTCCACCCCAAACAAACAATAATTCTGTTTCTATAATACTAGCAGCGCCCAGCGGTTTCACCAACGTAGTTCCCGTTCCCGTGTGAATATAGGGATAAAATATAGCATATATCACGTACGGCACTGATAAATTAGCTTTCCATTAGTGAAAGAATTTTTGAAATCGGTTCAGTAGATCCCGAGATTACCCCTTACAATTTAACAAACACACAAACTTTACTTCATTATAATATGAGTATAGTTTAGAAGTGAGTTATTCCATGAACACTTGATAATAAACATTTATCTGCGCTGGATAGCGAGTGATTGACATTAAGACATCGTATCATAATAATCGCACCTCAGCCTGTCAGTACTGAAGTCGGCATTTCAACACACGATAAAAGTGTGTCACTACTTACGTATATATTTCACTATGTCCATTTGTTTTTGTTTATATTTAGGTTTGTAAGTAAATGTGTGTAATTTATCGTGAGAAAAATGAGATTTTTCTTCGGTTCCCGGAGTTGCAAGGGTTCAAATGTCACATAGATTTTTCGAAATATTCGTTCACAAATTCACAATTTTTTTCTTCCAAACCTTATTGTCTATGGATCTGGTGATGATGAGGCCGGTTATTAGTTCGGCAAGATTTGGTGGAATCGCGTGTTTTTAGATTTCTGTACAAATAATAAATTATAATGATACTCAAATACTATTTAAACTGTGAGACCATAATTATAGTAGCTAATAGCTATAGCTAGCTATTATATTACAATCAAACTTAATGAAAAGTGCAACGTCACTTGAAATTTCCCATTTGCGGGAATGGATCTTAAACTTCAAGAGCTTTTAGTTGTGAGTGGATGTAATTGTTCTGAACAATAGAACTCTTTGAATTAAACGGTAATGTACGAGAAATAATGACTAAATGGAATTGTACACTACTTATACTTAGTTCCTTTAATTGGATGATAGAGCAAAGTAATGGTAAGTACTATTTTTTAAGAATGTAGCTTAGCCTTAATATTTGAGGGATTTTTTAGAAATAATGTAAGTAAAGTATTTACTTAATTGCAATTCTTAAGGTTTTAAATAAGCCCTTTTACGGCATTTTCGTACGTGCTACTTCTCCTGTCATCATCTTGGAAAATAAATGTCATTTCGTGCTGAACCAAGCAAAATGTTCCAGTCCAATTATTTTTTAACAGCAAAGACAAAGCACCCAATTCCACTTGGCTAAATTTATTGGATTACTTATATATGTAACACCCACGTTTGCTCTCCAAATACTCTTCTTTTTAGGAATTTAGAATTTGGTGTGAAAGCGAGGAAAAGGGAATGAACAATACTGTTGTTATTTCGCATACTTGCATTGTATACTCGACTCGTAAAGGTTGCAGTTTACAGTAATACAAAATAATTAAAATACAAACTAAATTGTCCTCAAAGATTAAGTACTTATTCGTTTTCAATCCCAAATACAATACAGGAAAATATAACAGCGGAATTCATAAAAAAAAAACTTACAAGAATGACCATATCTTGGTTGAAATACCCGTTTGTATGGTGGATTGGATATGTTTAACAGATTCCTTCCCGAGCCGAGGTCAGTCAGTTTGCGCGACAGTTCAGTGAATGGCCTTTCTCTGGCCTTGGGCACAGAATACATGATAGTACATGTACTTGAGAATTTACCAATGTACTCGGACTATAACTGTAGGTACAGTCAGTGTCAGAGTAATGGTACCCATATACATAACAATAACATAAGCATTCACTACATCATCTCATTATAGTAACTGACCCCTAACTAAGTTCGAATCTTGTATCTAGGGTATCAGAAACTACGCACACACTCATTCACACACACACACAGACCGAGACATACATTTGTGGTATACACAAATATTCACCCCGCACGGGAATCGAACCCGCTTTTGTTTAAACCTATAAATTAAGTTCGCGAAAGTTTTATAATACGAGACTTATGAATTAAATTTGCGAACGTTTAAATGTGATAATTTGAATTATCATAATAAAACCATTAATTATAATAACTTAATAACATATCTCCCGGCGATATTACAACTAAATATAGTTCCAACACAAACATATAACTATCAACACATGACAAAAGCAACGAATAGAAAACACAACACAATTCATTAATTAAGTTATTTTTATTACTATTACCTCCCACGTTCCATCATACAATTATATTTATTAATAAGTGAATTGTAAATGGAAATTATATTTAACTAGCGGCGCCCCGCGGTTTCACCCGCGTAGTTCCCGTTCCCGTAGCAATATGGGGATAAAAGTATGCTAAAAACCTACCCACTGAATCACTCTATCTATTAAAACAAACCGCATCAAAATCCATTGCGTAGTTTTAAAGATCTAAGCATACATAGGGACATAGGGACAGAGAAAGCGACTTTGTTTTATACTATGTAGTGATGTTCAATTTTCTAGAACATGCTCATGTAGGGGCAGTATCATCAGCTCATTATGTATAGCACTACCGAGGGTTTCAAACCTACCCTGAATTAGGACGATCAAGGTTTAGTCAACCACGCTGGTCAAGTCGACTTCACACACAACCCTACATTTTTTTTGCAAGTGTGGTCAGGATTCTTCACGATGTTTTCCTTTACAATAAGATCGTTGACTAAAGTTAAATTATGAATTCGAAAATCAAAATCTAATTGGTCCGTGGCAGGGATGGAACTGTTTTGTTCTTCTTCTTCTTCTTCTTCGTGTTGATGGACAAGACTTAAATTATGGGGCTCCAGTGAGAGGCCACCTCAATGGCGTTGGGCTGGCAGGACATGAGGTCCTCAAGAGTGCAGGAATTCGGACTGTTTCGTTGAAAACACAACTTGTTGAAAACACTTTTATAGTGCAACAACTACAACATTGACGCTCCTAAATTTTTAATACATTCACCTAACCAACATGACACGGTTAATGTAGATTTAGAACTAGGAAAACCATTTTAAAAGAACTCCATAACATATGAAAAATGTACTACGTAAGAGGTCAAAATACATCTCTAGTTATTTATAGTACTATTATACGTTGATAAACGCTGACACTGTTTAGCGATCATTATGCCAGTACATAATGTGAACGTACTATGTACAGATAAAGCAAAAATTAACGTTCTTTTGTGTAGAATTTTGTTCTAAAATCATTGTTTTAAATTGTCACTAGATGGTGCTTAAAGGTAAGATTGTTAGCGTAAAACCTTCCGGGATAAAAACGGGATTTTGCAGATGAAGCCATGTGGCGCAGCTATATTGTAATAAAATAAAGTAATCAAGAACATAACCATGTTTTCTTAACACTGTCTTATTCATCAGTGTTAGCCTCTAAAAAATCTAATGATAGTAATTAATTGCTTACGCCATGTTTTCTCAACATATTCTTCTAACTTAATAAATGCCGTTCAAAATAAAGTGCATCTCTATCCTGTAATGTTAAAGTTCGTTGAACCACTTCTAGACTACTTGGCACTACATCCCTATCCTTGTAGTTAATGTATCTGGACGTGTGCCAGACTGTTTGGCGGACGCGGTACTCAACTTTATACCCAGCTCACTGCATACAGATGTGTACTATAAAAGTGTCTCTTAAAGCCGAAATTTATTGGGTTATTATTTGTAAGGATGTCAAATAAAATAGGCTGGAACAACAAATTGATAAGTATTGTTCTTTGTAATAAATAATTCTAAGCGCCTATTCCGAGTCCCTAGTTCCGAGTAGTTACTCACACATGTTTATCGTCGTCACTTGATATAAAACAAGAAAGAGACAACACTTACTTTACTTGGTGAGTAACTCTATTTGAAGGTCGTGAAATAGGCCCTGAGTCTACTAATCTATTCTAATAAGAAGACTGTCGCAGTTTTACTTCATCTTGTGCTAAATCAATGTAAAGTTTCTTTCTTATAATTTACAAATATTTCTCTCAAGCGTTTGCAAAAATGTTCTACTTGATGAGATTGAGCTTTGCACATTCAATTTCATTGTACAAAATCGAAATATTGGAAATGACAAAATAAAAACATGATAGAAAAAGGTGGTACAAAATAAAAGTTAAACCATTATTTGCTCTGTCAAGTTCCACTATTATGTCCGCAAATGATTTCAACACAAAAAAATCCTGCCAATATTTATTTTAAACTTCGTCCCAACACATGTATTTCACAAAAACACATGTTTGCACATACGAGTACAAGTACAAAGACTAAAAAAACCGCTGTCAGTGTCAGTTCTTCGCACTTTTTGTTCGATTTTTAAACTTAAGAGCGTAATGTCAATGAACTTTAATTAATTACTTCATCGAGTTAGTTCATTAGCATAGACAATGTTACTTCATAGAGAATTGAATTAACGTTCCGTTTTGTAAAAGGTTTTTAGTAATCGAATAATTATTTGTTAATTGAATTTTAATTACTTATGATTAATAAGTACTCGTATTGTTCGTAAAAAATTGCTTTATGGAGCGATATACGTTTTTGGTTTAACTCTACCTGTCTATAGGAATATGATATTTATTAGATAATCGAAGATTAGTCGGCCTACGAGCTTTTTTAAATCGTTGCATTAATTCTAAGGATTATCTCAAAAAGAAAGTTAAGCTTCTTAGGTAATAAAGATTATGTTTTTCAATTAAATTATATAATTTTAATAATAATTCGTAAATTACTGCTTATCATAAACGTTGTCAGTTTCTTTGTGAAATTATTCGTAAAATATTATCTATATTCATAACTCGTTGTGCCGTTCAGTTTCACTTGCATTGAATTTGTGCCATGGGTAAAAAAGTATAATGATATTAAAGTACGTTACCTAATTGTTTTCGAAATAAACGGTCTATTTATTGCAAAAGAAGTTTCCAAACCAGATTAGCAGTTTCCGATTTTAATCAAAGAAATGAACAAATGTCATTATTACAATATTGGTAAGTACTTATGTACATATAGATTCTCGTATTATAAATTTATCAAACCACTAAAAAAAGATATACTTAGATTGTCATTTGTTTGTCCCTGTATTTGTAATTGTCCGGACATGTATCCTATTTGTTCCCCTATGCACTGCAGGAAATACAAATTACTATCGCTAGATCGTATGAAGGGTGCTCACTGCTGTGAGAAAGTCAGTTTGAGAAGGAATTGAGGTCGCCGGATAACTGAGTTTAATAGGGAAGGTCATTTTTTGCTTTTTATTCGTTTTAGTTTTTATAGTTATCATGGTTATTAGCACTCAAATTATTATGATTAACAGGATATTTACCCAAAAACTGGAAATAAATAATATACATGGTAAATATCTCGTTAATCATAATAATTTTATTCTTTTTTATGTTATTTCCTTAAATTTGTGTAGGACTTGTTGGAAGAATTGGAGATCTTGTATTTAATATGGATCTTATTGGTGAAGTGGTATAACAATAAAACATGGTAGCAAAATGTTTATGGAAATAAAGGTACCCGTAAGCATGTCTTTGTTCAATTAATTTAGATAATTAATTTATTTATCCTCTTTTTGTGAGCTCTTCATTCACGCTTCTTTAAGATCCAAATTCAATAAATTATTTTTGAATTTGATAGATAGGCTATGGAGATCGAAAATAACGACGGTATTCGCGAATTATTTACAAAAAAAAACAAAGTTATCATCTCAATTATGTATATTTTTATATCAATGTTACTAACCAGTGTTCGTTTATCCTTGGCAATGGAATCAGTAATGTATTTTCCGCTGTTTATCTTGTCTGTGGAAGTGCAAAAAACCACGCAATTATTTTATCATTACAATGGCGTTTTGATATCGCACACTCGGACAAATTGCGGTTAATTTTATGACAATACGACTTGTTGTGATGGCAGATTTTCTAATAATAACTGTCTAAATATGGTTAGGTAGTTGATGTGTTTAGAAATAAATCTAGAGCCAAAAAATAGGAAGATATATCTAGTTTTAAGAACTAAAAAAACCGCATCAAAATCCAATGCGTAGTTTTAAAGATCTAAGCATACATAGGGACAAACAAACATCGGGAAGCGACTTTGTTTTATACTATGTTATGATGATATCCTCTCTTCCAGAAAAGGAAAACCTTATTAAGGACCATATACGACTTGACAGATTCATATTGAACGTCTTAGAGGGAAAAGTAGCAGGAAGAAGAGGAAAGGGTCGGCCAAAAATAAGTTACACGAGTCAATAAAGGATAGGGTTTGTGTCGTCTCGTATAAGGAGGTGTAGGAGGGTGCATTGAATAGCGATGGAGGGAGTTGCACCTGTTACACAAATAAGAGAGTCACAATATTTTCTGTTTCGGTGACAGCGTCGCTGTAATTGCATCTTTGAAAATGTATCCAAATGACATTAGAATCAGAATGACAATAGTAGCTTCCAATTTTGGCCGCCTGCAGAGTCAAGATTGTGACTCAATAAATTGATGATGATGATGATTTGGTAGTGATTTGATTAATAACACTAAAAACGACAGAAGTAAGACGCCTGTTGTTTCTTAACACTATTTTTCATTAATTAATTTTCCATATTTCCCAATACCTCACTAGCACCGTAAAAACGATTACCACAATATAAACAAGGTATTAATTAAAGTGATTAATTACTCATTTCGTGTCTGTTTCGGCCCACGTAGCGTTTAGCACATGGTGTACTTACAGTTGAATGCAATTAGGTTTTCATTGTACTCCCACGGAGTGCGACGACCTTTGATTGTGTTTAAAGTTAGGTATTATTTATTATGAAGGTTTACCGTAATAACTTATTTTATGGTATTTTTAAAAAGTTATTTGGTAAGTATTACAGGGGCCTAAGTCTGCAATTTGACATTATTGATCAGACAATATGTTAATATTAAGGCACCATAACGAGAGTGTCAGAAATTTGGTATTCTGCTAAAAATTTATTCATATGGCTATGGTGTCTCAGTGGTCTTTGTTGCTTATCAAAATTCAAATATTTTATTTGTCAAATAAACGTCAGAATATTGTTTCCATGACAACCATCTAAGTTTTATGGAGCCCTTGGTCAGCGGAGTAGTTTTCACTAAGAGAATACCAAAATAACAACAAATGACAAAAAAACGGCCATAATGTTAAAAAAATGTTAAAAACATTTGAGTAGCATTATCACAGCTTAATTGTTTAGAGAATCGGGGCCCAGTTCGGCTTCAAACTAGCTAGCATCGCTTTGTCATGTAAACTGTATGCTAAAAGGATAATGGGCAAAACGTCCCAAGTGTTGTAGTACTTTGTGTTTCACAATTATCCTACTACTATTATAAAGCCGAATGTTTGTAAGTGTGGATGTATGGATGATTGTTCCTCTTTCACGCAAAAACTACTGTATGGTTTTTAATGAAATTTGGTAAAGATGTTCCTCATACCTAGGAATAACACATAGGATATTTTTTATCCCAAAATTCCCACGGGATACGGCTCTACGCGGCTAAAACCGCGGGGCACAGCTAGTCTAATGTATATTTTTTCTTTTAACTGTAACTTTACCCACCTAGACCTACCATATATTATTTTACCATATACGAGTATATTACTACAATTGTCTTCTGTAGTAGTTTTGTAATACTTGTAATTGTTCTACTTATAATGGGAGTATTATTGTTTTAAAGTAATATAAAAATATGCAGAAGTTTGTAAATAAACAGCCTTTAAGTATGTATATGTGCTTAATGTACTTATTACAATAAAATATAATTATGTTGTTGATATTTCTTCAATAAATAAACAGCTATTAATGCATACAATACTTATTGTTAAGATTAGTACTTATCAGATATATCTCTTAAACTAAAATAAACTTGATTTCTCCTTTTATTACCACAATGAAATTATTTAATCTATATGAAAGACTATCTAAGAATATTATTGAAAACATAACTAATCAAATTAATTCAACACATATTACTCCATATTTTCAAACATCATACAAACAAATGAAGTTCAAACAACACTAAAAACACGATTCTGACGAAAAGGAGGAGGTTCTCCATCTCCTCCTTTTTTGAAGTCGGTTAATAAAATGACACCAATAACTAAAATTAAAACAATATCCAGTTCCATCTTAAATGAAATTAACTGTATCATCAAAGTTGTTGATTGTTGTCTGTCATGCTAGATGAAATTTAGAACAATTGGTCAATTAAATTGTTAAAAATGTGGTCTGAAATGACAATAGGTGGACGGAGGACGGTCGCCGACCGACAAACACAAAGACTAGGATGTAACTGTACACTAATCTAAATATTCATACTATTCATAGCTAAAGTTACTTCCGCCGGTCGCACTGTTACTTGAGATCAGTGTTTACTGTAATACTAACTCTTCGTAGGAAACGTTTTGACCAAATTATTGTTATAACAATTATGTACTGTTTTAAACTACACTTCTTTAGCTAAGAGCAAAGTCATTTCCCGACGTTTTGTCCCTTTGTATTGTAAGCTATGTTTATATGCACGCATGCTTATAGGTCTTTTAAACCATGCAACGGATTTTTGTGCGGTTCATCAATATGATGTACAGAGTGAATCAAGAGAAGATGTGTTTAAAAAAAATACCCGGGAGACATCAGATTCGATTTATCCAGCAATGGGTCTTGTATTCATGATTATCGTTTGAGTTGTTTAAAATCCTAGATGCATAGATGGCCTAGCTACTTAAGATATAAATGAATATTACGAAGAGATAGGTTATTGCAATCATTTTCAAAGAAGCTCAATTTGAGTTTGGACGTTACACATATTTTTAATAAGATACTAGAAAGGTGTGGGAATCTAAAACGTATTGGGCAAATTGTTAAACAGTGTTATTATGAAGTTTAGTAAGCGGTGAAAGAGAACCTATTACATAAAAGGCTCGGTGTTATGAAAACTCTCATGTTGATTGCAAGATATTCTCATGTGAAAATTAAGTTTGAAGCAAGTGAAAAAGAAATCTACTATATAAAAAGAAGTCGGGTTTTCCTTCCTGACGATATAATTCCAGAACGAACAACCGATTTCCACGGTTTTGCATTCGTTGAAAAGATCTCGGGCTCCGTGAGGTTTATAACACTATAGTTTATCCCGAAATTCCCACGGGAACGGGAACTACGCGGGTGAAACCGCGGGGCGCTGCTAATAAAGTTAGTTTAGTTAGGTTAATAAATTTTGGGGTCAGTGCAAAATTCAACACTATTCAATTAGAAAGTCAAAAATTAAGTTCTAATAGAAGCAATTTGAAAGATTTAGAAAAGTATAATAGGACTTTAAAATTACAGAGGAAATAACAAATCATTAAAATGAGGACAAAGATTGAAGAATTCGCAAAAATCTTCGAGCAACCAAGAGACGTTGACCTTTGAAACGGAGCAAATATCACAGAAAATTATCAGTAAATATCCTTAAAATTACACCTTTCACATCAATTGGTAGCACCGTGTGTAATTTAGTACATTTTGTGGATATAAATGTCGAGAATTTGTTGCTAATTGAACGTAAATACAAGTCGTACTTACTTTTAAATATAATTGGTGTACGAACGGACATTTTTCCAACATTTGACTGGTAAAATACCCGTTAAGCTGACAGACGCGGTTCAAGGATGTTCATTTGTTTTTGTTTTGGTACTTCTTTATGCTAGCGAGTATAATGACAGTAATTCTATATACTCAAATGATAGCTATATTGTTGAACTAGCTGTGCCCCGCGGTTTTACCCGCGTGGAACCTTATCCCGTGGGAATTTTGGGATAAAAAGTATCCTATGTGTTATTCCTATGTATGAGGAACATCTGTACCAAATTTCATTAAAATCCATTCAGTAGTTTTAGCGTGAAAGAGGAACAAACATCCATACATCCACACATACAAACATTCGGCTTTATAATATTAGTAGGATAGTGTTAATAGACAGCTTAAGAGCTAATAATGTTGTCGATGTAGGTAAGTTATCAGTTTTTTGCAAGTAAACCTCTGTAATTTGAGTTTTTAGTACATGCTACGTTTTTTTTTGTGGTTTTAGTAAATTAAAGCGTAATTAAAGATAAGTTATGTAATGAGTGTTATTTATTCACTCAGTTAAAACTAAGCAATTGAAATATTTATAGTAACGATCAGATAGGTACAATATGTTGATGCGCCCTGCGATATCGAAAATGAAGAAATGTTCTTTCCTTTACATCCGTGACACTTCATTACTGAGTCTTACTTCGTACTCATTTTCCATCTAACCTAAATCGTCTCCACTCCTCCAAAAAACATTAAAGTAAGATAATTACACTATACATTTTAATCTGCCCATAATTTCATTTACTTAAAAAATAAATCTTCAAAAGTACTGTAACTGGATACTCTGCCTCATTTGACAGAACATTTGAAAGATAAATTAGTTTACACATTAAAAGGTCAGTTTCTTCTAAGTTTCTAAGAAGGGTGGTTCCATTGTTCCGTGTCATGTCTTCTATTGACAAATTTGACCATGTGTCTGTCGGCAGCCTGTGAAATGAGACCCGAAGTTAGTGATGCCAAGTATTAGTTTAAAATAAACAGCCATGTGTGGTCAACTATTTTTGTTGTTGATTAGATGGTTGAGGATACGGTTGGCGTTAATGTCTTGGCTAAATTAGTTTTGAAACAAAAAGAAAATAATATGTATATGAGCCAACTAATGGTGGTAGGTATACTAAACAAAGATTAAAGTTACGATAGTTTACCATGGACTGGAAACTCACAATTTGTTTGTTTGTTAGTTTGATTAAAAGCGGTAATCGCCAGAATTTCTGTTTTGATTTGTAGAAAATACCCCATTTATAGAAAAAGGATAGCCTTCGGCACGACCATTTGAAGCGGAACTACCGCGGGTTGAACCACGGGGCACAGCTAGTAAATGTGTATGGTAAGCATGTAAGGTAACTTCTGAGTAACGCAAAATGTTTAAACATTAATAAATCATAATTATAATAATAAACTAATGGCCTAATTATCTTTATATTTCAAATATATACATTACTTTTATCTCTGTCCATTAAGAAATTCTGTCAATTTTATCTCCAAGTTTTTACAGTAAGTACAAGTTTTTGCGTCGGCATTATCAAAGTTATAATGTATCTGTGGACTTTGTATAGTCATTATGTTTGATTAGGACATTAAGAGCTGATAATGTAATAGGAACAGACAGTTTTGCGATACATATCGGTTTAAGATGTTAACGGTTTTTAAATATTTTTATGATATAGGGGGCAAACGAGCTCTCGCGTCACCTGATGTATGTAATTCGCCTATGGACACCTAGTTTTTAAAAGAATCTGAGGCCCGTTTCTTAGCCTCTATGGAATAGCCAATGACCTCTAGGATAATAGAAGGAAGAATAAGAGGGAGAGAAGCAAGGAGGAGGTTCTGTAATTAGGTCTATCATTTCAAGTCCTTCCTGGATATTTTTCATTAAACTATCAGTTTTTTGAGGGCTCTACTATTCAGCTCTACTGACACCAAACAGACGGGGACAAACAAGCAGTTTATTCAAAGTTCTATTTTATTTATTCAAAGTAATAGATACCTCACAACTATATAAGAACTTCTACTTAATAATAGGACTGTGATATTACGTTGTGACTTTACCAAAGCAAAAACTATTGAGCAATACGAACAATTAGATTGACTCGCAATAGTAAATACCTATTCATTAGTGAGGTGGCAACAACCGGGGCGGAAGGAGGCTGTGATTACTGCTCACCACCGTGAAGGTCCACGGTAAATACTTCCTCGCCACGTGCGATGACACCCGTGACCATTACATGAACATCACTAGTATAATATTTATTGTGAATAATTAAGGTTTAATAAACGATCAGTGCGTATCGAAATTTTAGTCACGTTTCTGTTGAAAATAAGGGTTATTTGAAATTTTTAATATGTTAGTACTTATATGAATATTTCGAGTGTGGCCTACTATAGGCCTTCCATGTTTTTTAGATTTAAAATGCGTTCCTGTAAGATAATAAAGATTTTTTTTTACTTTTTTAATATACAGGGTGTTCTTTGGGTGGGTGTGGTGTGGTAGGCCAAATCTGAAGTTATACAGTGAAAAATGCTGAAAGGAAGGAAGGAGAGGAGACCTGAGACCGATTCTGTTAAGTTAGAATTTGAATTTGATTTTCTGATCTAAATCTCGTATTCCAAGCCAGAAATCAAACCAGATTTAGAAAAATAAACACATTTTGTTTGAGTAGATCATTCACAATAATATTTATAGCTTCAACAACAGAATTGGAAACGTATAATTATTTATAATATTCTAATTTCAACATTAAAACATCAATAAATTACAAAATCACAGATTAATAATAAAATCATATAAATAATGTTAATTAATTTAAAGAGCTATCAATCACTAGCAGATGTTACGAAACTATTTAACATATTTTGCAATTTTAACGTGTTTAAACACAAAACACTGATAAGGGAGCTTGGATTTCTACCCGCATTTGTTTGACGTTAACCAATTCATAAGGCGGCCATGGACGAGTCAGTTTAACTGACCAGTCCAGACATATAACTGAGGCGTAACTCCACAAATTAGGCCAACTAGATTTCGCCACTGGAATCTCGAATGGCTCCGGTGATTGACGATCATTTTTGGATGGACGCCAGTTCAACTGATCAGTTCGACTGACGCGTCAATGGCCACCTATATTTGGAATGCATTTTAAATTTACATAATATTTGCAAATTAATACGAAAGAGGATATTACAATGCGATGATACATAACATTAAACATAGACTAAATAGAACGGAAATTACAAAAATGGATTTATTAATAAAGATGGTGATGATATTACTTTTTTAATTAATTGCGAAAATTATAAATTAATTTACGTTGTAATTATTATGAAACTAATAGTTTTTTTTATATTTGATTCTCACTTTTATTATTGTGTTGCGTAGTTTTAGTTATTATATAATTACCAGACTTAGTATTAAATGTGTCTAAATTATATAGATGTCCATGTAGAATTTATGACTTGACAATTATGCAACTTGTTTCCAATTTAGTTTAATAGATCGATTAATCTTGGGACTTCAAGAATTTAATTTAAATGGTTATGTTATATTAGCTCCCCACCGGCTCCCAGCCGAAAATCCCACAACCACTTGTGGGCCCCCCCCCTACCCCTGTCCAAAGTCAATCGGTTCAGCAGTCAGACAGACAGATAGGCAGAGTTACTTTTGCATTTATGATATCAGTAAGGATTAATGTTACAAACAAAGCCCCATCACTATAAAGATGGTGTCAGATTCTATTAGCTGTTTATATGTAATGTCGACTGGGTAAACAAAATTAAATTCTAATTAGTCCGTCATTATCGTATTTTTTTGTTTTATCAAACGGACTTAGTTATAACGCATTATAGTTCAGGAGTGGGGGCTTGTGACGATAATTCTTGGTAATAAATGTATGTATCTGTGACGTCACACTAGTTTAGTTTTCTATGCACTATATCGTCTTATTTCTCTTGTGAAACAATAAATGTCTTTTATTTTATTTATTTGTAACAAAAAAGAGAAAATACGTGTCCAATATTTTTGCGAAATCTATCTGACGGACTAATTAGATTTTTTTAGTTGATATCCCTATTCTCATTGAATATAGCATGTTGCATCTACTTCGTTTTCCTAATACCATAACATTTATTTTGATTAACCCACAACCTTAAACACCTTTTAAAACTACTTACGATGTTACATACGCAATTGAGATGTCCAAGTAAATATTTCGTAACAAATACTTGTCGATCTTGTTTTAATTGACTTTTCGTATCTTTAACTGTACCGAAAGTTTGTTTTTAGTTTAATTTTAACTGTTTATGGGTGACTGGTATTGCATAATTTAAGTACGTTGTAATTTTTTAAGTATCTTTGTAGTTGACCTTGGAAATCATGATTTGATGGAAAGATACCTTTTCTAAATAAACATTCAATAAAAAGTTTATTAAAAATATATCTAATTGTTTATTATGATAGGTATATGATGGAAATATACCTTTTCTTTTACAAATAAACAAACAGTGAAATGATTTATACTTAAACTTTAATGGTGTACAAATGGCGTTATTGAGGGCATATTAAATGACATATTTTTTTACGTCTCACTTCAAAGTCAAACCCTAAATTAAAACTACAAATCATTATTATTTAGACATAACAGTTCATAATTTACATTGTAAACGTTACATATGTAATACATAGAGTACATAACCATTAATTTACCAAAACATATTATTATATACGTAATTAGCAATTACATAAAGTATAGGTAACATGAACACGCGAAATATATTACTTAAGTACCTGTATATTATCTAATAGGTTTTTTTTAATAGTGACATGTTCCAAAGTTGTATGATCCAGTTTTTTTTAATACTTACTTGTTGGACGGGTATTGTGAAACGTTCTTTGAACCATAACTGACAAAGATACAATTCAAATAAGTACCTATGAATGTATGTATTGAATATATTGGACATAGGGCTTACCAAAACTGGGTTTAACTTATTAAAAACTTGGAGTAGGAAGTTAGATCTATCTATCTTTAACAGTAATATCAGGTTTTTATTTATGATACTAATAAGGGATTTAATTGCTGGCTAAGAATAATAGTCATTTATTTTAAATATGTACTTCTTCATTTTGAGTGGTACTTAGTTTCATTTGAACTATCACGCCCACTTGAAATAATCACCCTGTATACATTAATTATGATAGCCACCAAATGCGTATTAATTTAATTACTTAACAAAATAAATCGAAACAAATCAATTATCGATACCGAGCCTGATCAGATGAATTTTAATTTATAATAGAATTACAAAATAGATTTGATCAATTAATAGAATCAATTCGTCCATTATTGTTTTATTATTTAAACATGTCTAACAACTTACGCACGAATTAAACCGTGAAATTAGATTCTATTAACAAAAGATACAGAAAAAGGTTTATAATCTTTTAAACTTCTTTGTTAATCTTTAAAAAAAACTATTGTTACGTTCAATGAAGTTTAATAATTATTATTCTAAAACGGAAGTAATGGTTGTTATTCAAAACGTGATTACTGATTACGTATTTTGTTTTGTTGTTTGGTTTTTTCTACATACAAACTTATTTAAGTTACCCTAGTTCAGTTACAAGCATGTTTATTTATTAGTTTATTTGTTACTAGTTATCCGCCCTGGCTTTGCATGGGTAGTAGAGTGCAAAAATGAGGGTGGAGCGCAGGGGTTATTGCATCAAGCAACTTTAGTTTTGTTAAACAATTAAACATTCAGTTATCATGACTCAAACTTCTCTAGTTTTTGATTTTAGAGTACAATATTCATATCTTGTATTCAAAAACTAGAGAGAGATCAAAATATAAGTATAGAGTCATCAAATCATTTTGATGACTCTATATTTTAATTAGCATTCCAGAAATCAGATTAATATTAGTCTAGTATTAGTACTTACACTACAGTGTAGGTTAATGTTTTAATCCTAATCCTAAACCTAACTAATATTATATGCGAAAGTAACTCTGTCTGTCTGTCTGTTACCTTTTCACGGCTAAACTACTGAACCGATTGACTTGAAATTTGGTACAGGGGTAGCTTATAGTCCGGGAAAGAACATGGGATACTTTTTATCCCAAAAACGGGAACTATGCGGGTGAAACCGCGGGGTGCTGCTAGTTGTTCAATAAAAAATCCTTATTTTCATTACAGCAACTCCACAAAACAAGCAATACTCTACATCTTGATGCAACAGACCTTTAAACTGAATAGTAAACATTTGTCCATAATATCTGTAATAATAATTGGACCGTAATCCAAACGGATTAACTGTTTGTTACTAATCGCACTTAATTAGACACACACATCCTGTCTTGCAACTGCAACCCACTTGAATTCACTGTTTAAAACGAGTTGATGCAAGAAAGTTTCGCAACTCTGAACAAACAAGCCCATTATACAAACAATAACTTTCAGTGGACTTTGGATAAATAATTTTTGGGTGATATGCAAAATCCTTACTAATATTATAAATGCGAAAGTAACTCTGTCTGTCTGTTACCTTTTCACGGCTAAGCTACTGAACCGATTGTCTTGAAATTTGGTACAGGGGTAGCTTATGGTCTGGGAACGGACATAGGTTACGTTTTATCCCGAAATTCCCATGGGATTGGTAACTACGCGAGAGAAATCGCGGGGCACAGCTAGTATAGAATGAAAAAAATATGGTGACGATAAAGGTTAATTTTGCTCGTATTTGGTTAAAGAAATCAGCTCTACTTTATCAGCTTGAGTTTGTTGTCGCTTCTTCTTGGCTGATGTAATTTCCGAATCGGTTGTAGAGTCACAATGGTTACGGAAAGAATCATCGTCCTTGGTGTAAAGTTTGTTGAAATGTATGCAAAACGTTGAGTTTTCATTAAATAGTTTTATTGTATCCTATATTTTATTTTTAATCTTATTTTCACGTTAAATGAAAAAATATTAATGTTTACGTATCCAAAAATTTGGTCCTCTCAAATCTAGAGGTAAATACTGAGATCTTGATCCAATTTTAAGAGCAAAATCTGTATTGCAAAACATGTAAGCTCTTTAGCATCTGCAAAGTGCTCCTCTACGACTTACACCACAGAATAATTAATAGTACCTACCTACACTGAAATGATTTTTGTTTTTATACACGTTTAAATGGGTCCATATTGGCTCACCTAAAGTTCTTTACCCGAAAATGTTTTTCCTATTTGTAGTCTGAATGATCATTCTTCCTAAAATTTTTCATCCTAAAGTTTTAATTCATACTATTTGTAGTGCTACCGACGATGCTCATAACACTGATGTGTCCGAAAATTTTAATTACTAACATCATTAATGTAAACATATTTAAACTCCTACTTTTTTTTATCATAACGCTTTTATCCCTAAACATACTTACCATAATATTTTCACTCATGCTCAGAAAGAAACATTTACCAAGTGTAATAAAAAATATATGTGGATAGAAGATGATATTTATAGTTTTAATGATTATTATACGACTCGTTTACAGTTATGCTTATGGCCTGGGAGTTTACCATAACCATAACTAAAGGACCAATTCGGTTCTGGCACTTCGCCGGCCGCTGCCGCGGCACGCTCGCTACGCTCGCTCGGCTCGTGCGTTGAGTTCACAGTTCTAACATAACCTAAACCAATAATTAGGAATAGGACCGATTCGTTACTGGAACTTGACTGAATGATTGGAGCAGGACTCTGGTTTTGCTCGCTCGGCTCGTGCGTTATATGTTATACCTACATGTTATGTAAAAACAAAGTTACAAAAAATTGATGTATATAATATTGATTATAATAAATAAAAATAAATCTAAACAAAAAAGATATGACTTTGAATAATAGTATGAACGATGGTTATGTTGAGAAAATATAGGAAAACAAATGTTTCGGAATTAAAACATTAGTGACAAAGATTTTAGGAGTTGCGATTGTTAGGATAAAAAATGTTAGGAAGAAAATTTTCGGATTTCCAATTATCGGAGTTGAAATTTTAGGTGAACTTTGGCGCACCCCGTTTAAATACGTTTAAAATTATTAAGTGATCCGAAAGTGTATAAACAACCAAGTAACAACGAAATTCTGACATAAACGAACATTAACGCATATAATGTTGTGTATTAAATTCATAATGAGGATGACCTTATTATTTTTAAACAATTTTGTCAATATTTTGTACAAAGTTTAATTGTTATTTAAAGAGGTGAATACGTAATTTTATAATCGAATTACTTAACTTGTTCACCGAGAAATAATTTTGTAGATAACATTAAAGTAATGTAACTCTTATTACGCTTGCAAATTATAAAAACAAGCAATTTAGAAGATTTGGCGGCATGTTACTATTTTATGTGTAGCGACTGTCCTTCACAACCCAGAGGGCAATGAGGGTGTTCGTAAATACCATAATTTTTCAATATAGGTACTTAGATAAATTCAAAATGGGTATTCAGATATTTTTTTAAATGCAAATATGCGATGAGAGTAAAACTGTGAGCAAAGCTAGTTAGTCTACACTAATATTATAAAGAGGAAAGATTTGATTGTTTGTTTGTTTGTTTGTTTGTTTGTTTGTAAAGAATAGAATCCGAAACTACTGAACCAATTTCAAAAATTCTTCACTAATGGCAAGCTAATTTAACAGTGCGTGACACAGGCTATATTTTATTCCCGTATTCCCACGGGACTGGAAACTACGCGAGTCAAACCGCGGGGCGCTGCTATTATGTATAAAATTGGATCATTTCGTATAAAATTTATACGAAATATTTGTTTGATAACCTAACCTACTTTCGCATATTTTGTAGATAATTTGCGTAAAGTAGTTAATGTCAATTCTACTATCTCGGTTTAGCCCCCAATACAAGTCGGAGCCGACTGACTTGACACCAAAATGATTGAGATAAAAACAATATTTTATTGACTACTGCGTACCTATGACCAAAAAAAAAACGACTAACTAACATGAAACTGACTTCAAACAATCTTCAACTTTAGGCTATTTTGATGCTAATTACATACATAATAGTAACATTACAATTTTCCCTCCACATAAACGAAAATAAATACATCACACCATGCAAAATCTTTTTACAATAAAAATTCTTAAATCACCTTAGAAATTCAACTGACAAAGCCGATAATGCGAACACGCTTTTGCGATTTAGAGTCCAGAAACCGGTTGATTACAATAACCTGCAATACCTACTTAGGGTAGTCACAGATTACTGAATAGTTACTACGTAGTATGGTGTGTTTATTTATACGTGAGGACACGTGGTCCTTTGGCCTTCAAGGACGAGCGATTCGCACGAACCAAGCTTGACTTCTAAGAATACAAACTACGGATAGTTTTATTTGGTTTAAAGTTTAAAGAATAATGTAAAGAACGACATAGGTTCTTACATAGTTTTTTTTGGTTTAAAGTTTCAAGTAATCGTGGTATTGCTATAATTTCTAGTTGGTTGCTTTTAATCTTTGTGTGAGGAAATGAGGTTTCATTATATTTTGCGAGATAAAGATTGAAGAAATACCAAACTAGATCAATATTCTAGTTTGATATTTCTTCTGCCCTAGTAGTATCATTTCAATTAAAAGCAGACTAACAAATTTAAATTTTCCAATCTCCTTCTAAAACTTATCGATATGTCGATCATAAAAACCAAGTACATACTTATTTGAGTTCAGAGAAGAAGTTGAATAAGTGTCCAAATTAAGTTAGGTTTTTTTTGTTTAAATAACCTAGATAGTCTATTAATCTTAATAATACGAAATGAAGAGTAATGGTTTTAACTAAACGGTTAAAGAACCAGTTTATCTTTTTTATCCAGCTCAAATATGTTAACGCTCTCCCATTCACCTAGAACTATTCATATTTATACTAACAAAATTCGTTAATTCAAATCTACAAGCCTGTTTTATACACATAGATCTTAAAAGCTTCATAACCGTTGGGAATTTAATCTAATTCTCTACTTTTACTGTCCTCAAAAAAGATTCTTATCACAAAAGGAACAGGTTTCAAAATCGTATATCTAATTGAAATATTAACATGTATGTATCAATCAATTAGTTGTGGAATGCAGAATAACAATATATCATCTGTTCAAGGCTGCATTAAATATTCATAAACGTATTTAAATGGTTTATATGATAAATTGTTTTGCAGTACAACGCAATATTTTGTGACAATTATTTTGGATTAGCTAGCTTTGTTTAGAAGTTTTACCTGCATTTATTTATCACTAGTTGTGCCCAGCGGTTTTACTTGCGTGGAATCTTATTTCGTGGGTATTTTAGGATAAAAAGTATCCTTATGTGTTAATCCTAGGTACGAGGAATCTGTACCAAATTTCATTAAAATCCATTCAGTAGTTTTTGCGTGAAAGAGGAACAAACATCCACACATGTAAATATCCACACTCACAAACATTCGGCTTTATAATATTAGTAGGATTAAACGACAGTTTGACCTGTAGTTGTAGTGTGATTTGACTTTGCAAATTCTAGAGTCCTCTGTATTCATTCATCCTTTTCTAGACTCACAACACCTTAGGGTGTTGTGAGTCTAGAAAAGGATGAGTTCAACACCTTAGGGTCAGTCATAGAGACTCTTTAGTATTTCCATAATAAAATAAATAAATAAATAAATAAATAAAAGTCATTTATTTCAGGCACAAAAACCCATAGTTAAATACGTACAATAATTATTTTTAATTTAAGACACTGTATAGAGGTGTAAAATAAAGTAGAAATTAAAATAAAATAAGATAAAAAATAACATAAAAAACATTTACGCAATACACAATAGTGTTGAGTCAACAGTCATAAGAAATTATTTCTTGTTGTCTTGTTCCAAACAAACATACTTTTGAATCCAATCAATTAGTAGAGTATAGGTGTTCGCCTAACTTTGTTGTTGTTTAATTTATTAGTGTTTAGGTTTTTGAATTTAAATTCAAAATCACTGTAAGTTGCATTTCGTAAATTGTGAACATTATTGAGCTGATGTCAATTATTTCTAAGAGAGTAATTATGTTAGTAAATGATTGTCTTACTGTTATATCTATTGGGATTAAATTCCTTCGGTATCCAGAAACGTTTAGTATTACTTTGATTTCTTTAACAGTAAACCTTGTCTTACAGGAGCAACTGGCTCCCAACTACATATTTAAGGTACCTCATTGTGGCTTTCTTGGACACGCAAAAAAGTCCACAAAAATCATCATCTTTTTGATATTTCTTAATCTTGATAATATAATCTGCAATTCCTTGATTTACAGCCACATGTACATCTTTCTATGTATATCTGTATGTACCTCGTAATTGGGTAACTGCCCTTGCCCAATTGAGTATTTGAAAAAAAAAAATAACTACTGGTTTTTTTAATGAATTTTTATACTTTATATTTAATTATATCGATATTCAATGTTAAAAACTTTAATAAGGTTTTTTTAAACTAATTAGAATCAATTAAAAATTGATAAAATTTAAATAAAAATCACGTGACTGTAAACGCCACAATTGGTTGTCATGTTTGTGACGTCATAATGTTATAGTACAGCGTAGTAACTATTTAGTAATCTATGGTACAGCGTTCGCGACAATAATCAAAACTAACATTATGACGTCACAGACAGCTATCGGCGTGTTCTCGGTACTGGATTTTAATTCATTTTTTTTAATTTAATGTAACTTTTTAATTTTTGCAAAGAATCAAAAAACAAACATAGTTTGTTATAAAACTTTTATATGATCTTTCCATTTAACACAAAAAGATTTTTTTTTCAAATACTCAATTACGAGTTCTCTAGAAAATCTCTCTAATAGGGTTCCTTTGGGCATGCTCCGATTTTTATTAGGTTCGAATAACAAAGTATTCGCTTAGAAACATCTCTCATTCCAATTCCAAATATACAGTAACAACCAGCGCAGCAAACTAACCAAATCATACTAAACGAACGCCTTACGCAACATATTCTATAATGAGCTGTTATTACGGGCATTAATACAAATAACTGTACAATAGTAACAATTGAATGGAGGTTTGAGCCTAAATACCTCGATAATTTCTGCAAGCGGCGGCGGCATAGCCACTGGCCAGAGTGGCCAGCAATCAACTACGACCGATAAACCAAGAATTCTCGTTTCAATGGTAACCACATTATTTCGAGTGCCAGTTCTCGAGTGTCCGCGTGTAACGGGCTTTAATGACATAATAATAGTGTTATTACTACTCGTCGCGTGTGTAATTACCTTTGGTGTGGTATGTTCTAATATAAACTAGATATTTGTGGACTCATTACACTTGATCGATCTGATTGTGAGTAATCGTTGATGTTATCTATGTATGTACACGTGCTTAGCTGTGTTATTATTACCATGTATGCCATGTAGTTTTACCAAGACAACAAATAGATTCTTCCTATATGGACAGCCCAATGAGATTAGTGGTTTCTAAAACAAACTAACAATCATCATTGTATAACTAATGAACCCTAACTAGACTTCTTACCAGTATCACCAATATCTTTAGGGTATCAGGAACTGGGAGTGAGCTCCCAGGCCGAGATAATCATTTGACCACACAAGAAGATTTTTGTATAACGCTCGTGCTAGTCTTGCGATATCACCTTATTCTCTACCAATTTTTCAACAGGAAACCCACCGTACACAACAACATATATTTTATAAAAATAAATTACTTTCACTTTACAATTTATTTATTATCACGTACTTACTATGAAATCCAAATTCAAGGTGAACAAATATTTAAGCAATAAGCAAGTTAAGTAGATGAAAATACCGTAGAATATATTAAATGTGATGTAATAAGTATAATATTTTGTGGTTTATCTTTTGTTGTTTGAAATATATAGAATTGGAACTGACCGGTTGTATCGGAAGGTTGTCGTTATGAAATAGTGGACAACATAAAATGTTATTTGTGAAGCAAAGGGTAATTTATATGTATAATATCTACCTTCATATATGAAAACAGTGTTTGTTCTTTAAAAGAGGTACTCCACCTAACTTCTTCTTGTGAACTTTTACCCTATGTCGGATTGGGGTCGACTTTTGTGCCAGTATTTTACGTGGGGTGATTGTAATAGAATTTCACCACTCAGAAGGCGCATAACTGCAAATAAACGCCTTTTCTTTTCTTTCTTTCATACGACATTTCTGGCTTAATCAAATGTTTGTCTATTGAAGGCTCTAGTGACTATATTAGAACTTTACAACTCATAAGGCGATGTTTTTGGCTTAAACAAACGTTTTGCTTTTGGGAGTCTAACTACCCGTAAAAATTTTTGGCTGAACCGAATGATGGACTTTTGAGAGCTTAGAGCTTTTACCAGTAACATTTTACTATCGACAAAAACTGGGACCGATGACGACGTCTTGATTGTGAATAGTGCTCTAGCTAGCCAGCATGTTTTATTATCACAGTCTTATTATCATCTTAATACTGTGCTATTATATGTAGGTACATTAAATAGACAAACACACAGAGGCACAATTCTCAGGGTATTTCCTTTCGTACCTTATTTTTATGATTATATGCTAAGTACTTAAGTATCAAACCAATAAAATATACGTACATTAAAGTCTGATCCAAGATGTTGTCTTGCTTACAAATTGTTACACCATGTGTGTACTCGTTTTTGTTGTATTTTTTGCTCGCATTCCTGTGACAACGGTTTGAAAAAAAATAAACGTCCGATTTTAGTCTCATTGTGTATTGAGATCACGTATCTTAGTTGCGTTCAAGGACACATTTCTTGTGATCAGGGCACTAATACTATATTAAAAAACGCAGATTTATACATATAAGTATTCCTTTTTTGTCTTAAAATAACATTAAAATTTGTCTTTACATAAACCTTTTCATTCACAAGTTGCAATAATAATCGATTTTATAAATAGTTTTAACAGGTTAAGATAATAAAATGTAATCAATCACTCTATCTTATAATATAACGGTAACTGATTCCTGTCTACGAGTATCAAATCTTAAAGCAGTGCTATAATAGTGTAATTGATGTAAATCTCTTCACTTGTTTTTTCCCGAAGCGTTCTCATCTCTCATTCTCTTTCATATTATTTCTGTCAGAAAGGTACTTACTTCCCTCGGTTGGCAATACCAAAGTGAGTATTATCAAGGGGGGTTGTACCTTTTATCTGACACTGACTGTAACATAATCTACGCACACACCCAAGATAGATTAACATTTTCATCATCGCTAGCCAAAATGTATCTATCGCAATGCCAAATATATTTATCACTCGGACCCTAGAACTAAAATATTAGCCTGTTTACCAAACTAAGCCTTCACTTATCAATATTCATTCACCAGATTTCAATAACAATTTTATAAGAAAGTTTTCTAAAGGAAAGTAGGGGGCGGAATAAGTTTGTGGTCTTGTAGTCCTACTTGAAGCTCGTCTCTGTGAAGTGCTGACAAAACCGCTGCCTATCATTTTAATGGTCAATTGAAGCCTTTTAAGATATCTAGGAAGTTCTTCAAAGTACCTATCAAAGTTAAGTAATGTAGTTAAGGTAATCGAAGATTGAAGATTATAATTCAAATTAATGTATCGGCCTATAACGTGCCCTGCAGAAGACCACGGATGATATTTGTAAGTGCAGTGATGACGCTTGCTGCATTTCGGTGATCTGAACCATATCTGAAAAGCAAAAAAAAAAAGAAAATAGATTATATCGTCCCAAAAGTTGCTTCTATAGTCCCATGGATATATGAGTATGTGTGTTATGTTGACCATCAGTTAAGTTACATCCTAGGAGAAATAACATCGAGGAACGAACAGTTAATCCACGTTTCCTCTCCTTCCTTCTTACACATTTAGTAAGTAAGAAAGTTAGATTGGAGTTTTTGAAGATACATAAACGAAGTTTGAATTCAAATTAACCAAGAGGTTTAATAGTAAACAAACAAAAATAGAAACGGCAAAACCGGGGAGTCAATAAATAATTAACCCGTCAACAGTGCAGTTTAATTGGACATGTGAAACGTATAAAGGTTAAGAGATAGTTGTTAACGATGCTGGTTACAATTGGCGTGACAGACAGACAGACAAACACACACCAGACATAATAAGAAAACTCCAGTCCTTGTTGATTAATTGCTGATGGGGGGCTCATGCTGTTTCTATTTTGAACTCGTTTCATCGTTGTGGGTTAATTGGATGCCTTCTGCGTGTATTAACATGAAGATTTTCAATTGATTATTGTTATTTATGTGGTGAAGCGCTCAAGGCCCAATGCTACCCGCGGATCAATTGTGATCCGTGCGGTTAAGCAACGTCTGGCACCGTCATGACTGTGATGGGTCATTACTAAAAATTACTTTTAATTTCACGAGCGTTTCCGTGCTTCGTAAAGCCGTCAGCCCCGGTTGTCGTACTAACATCTTCGACAGTCGTTACGGGCAGTTAGAGCCATCAAAAGTCTAACATTCAGTTTAATCAAAAATGACGTATAGCCATCTGGGTTGTGAAGGTCTGTGGCACTCGCTTCACGTAAAATACTGACATTCCGCTCTATAGTACCTATATGTATTGTTTGAGTGATTCAAACTCTTGGAAGACATTCGGCCTACACCATATGATTTTACTGACCAACTTTTTTACTATTACGTAAAGTTTTTGAAGTGAAAACTTCTTTAGCGGCGCTGAGCACTTTTTTTGTATGGGTAAAAACTTTCAAACTCGCGTCAGGGTCACGTGATGCTGATCGAAAAAGCGTAAGATTGTCATATTTGTGTACGATAGCGCAATAAATAAACATTGTATTCTACCTCATAAATGATAGTACTTTTATACTTATAATTAAACACAACGTTAATATTGAAGTTTTCACTTCTGCCGGCACTCCCGGAGTGCTACCTTTTTTATTTTATTTTACAAGAAGTATGTATGTAAGTACATGTTTTGTTAGCTTGATACCTTCCTTGGGAATATTGATCAAGAAATCGTGTCCAAGCTTTGCGAATCCAGGTTAATTCAACATGTTAGATTATGCTATAATCATTACTTTAATCATAGATACATACAAGTACATATTTCTAAAACATCACTTGAGATGATTACGTTCTTTATTGCAGTTATTATTTTATTACTTATTAGTTTTTAATACGTTGATTTAAGTCGTTTTTAATGGCCGTTCATTACTTCGCATTCTGGATGGGTATTGTCATACAGTGACTAATATAAAGATATTCTAAAAATATATCCTCGCGTTGTCCCTTCCATAGTCTCCAACTTTGTTGAACTTTGTTCGAGAGTTTAAATTGTCGATTTTATATGAAAGTACTTGGAACTTTTGGATTCTTTTAATTTATGTTGAAGTTATAAAGAAAAGTTATCTATACAAATACTCGTAGTAAAATAGCTGAGATTATTGTGTTTGCTTGGTTAAACACACTGATTTCAGAAATCACTGGTTTCTTTTGAAAAAAATAAGTGTTGATGGCTCATTTATCAAGCAGGGCACAGCTAGTTACATAATAGTAAATTCTACTCTAATTTCGCCTTCAACTTTGGGTTTTCATAACATTAATTTGTTGATATCGTTTGCCCTAAATGTGTCATACTCAATGAGTCAGACATCGCTTCGGATGTAAGTACATAATTATTGGATTCGTAAATAAAATACCGCAATATATGTTAATATAATATCTATCAGACCTTTGAAAAACCTCACATGAATATGTAATACAATCAATATAGTTACATCAACGTAAAAGCCGGGAAATTTCATTTTGTAACTCTTCATAAGTAATATGATTTCCTTTTCCACGTAGAAATGTCGAAGGATTGGGTTTTCTTTACTGCATTTTCTATCTTTTATGCCAAATATTAGGTCTTACCCTTCTCATATTCAACTTTTTTTTCCTTTAGGAAATATGATTACTTTGAGGTTTTTTAGGATTTCTTTGACATGACTTAAGTTCATTATTTCCAAGTAAAATTCGACTTGAATAGTAAATATTTGTATCGGTCTTGTTTCTATTTATTCTCACGACTGGAACTGAAACAAATAAAAGTGCCTCGAGTTTTAGGGTTTATACTTTATGTCTATGAATTGAAAAGTTTGAATTAATGGAATTCATATTTAATTCACCATATTTTTATAATAATGGTTAATCTATGTTCCCATACTATCTAACATGATTAATAAGAAAGTTAGTTTATTTGTTACGCCTTTAAGATTGTAAACTCTCACACTGAAATCATTTAACTAGAAACAGAAAAATAATGGGGGTATGACAAAAACCGTGTGGCTTATTTAGTTTATAACATCATCATAGGACGTAGTATTTTAAGATCCTTAATCTACAGACGTTAAATATTTACTCTACATTTTCTACTCACACAACATGCACCGTTTCAACCCCATAGTTATCTATACTAATATTATAAAGAGGAAAGATTTGTTTTTTTGTTTGTTTGTTTGTATGTAATGAATAGGCTCCGAAACTACTGGACCGATTTAAAAAATTCTTTCACCATTAGAAAGCTACATTCACCCTGAGTAACATGGGCTATATTTTATTCCCGTATTCCTACGGGAACGGGAACCACACGGGTGAAACCGTGGGGCGTTGCTAGTTTTATATAATACTAGTGGCGCCCCGCGGTTTCACCCGCGTAGTTCCCGTTCCCGTAAGAATATGGGGATAAAATTATGCAAAAAAAAGCTTTCCACTGAATCACTCTATCTATTAAAACAAACCGCATCAAAATCCGTTGCGTAGTTTTAAAGATCTAAGCATACATAGGGACAGAGAAAGCGACTTTGTTTTATACTATGTAGTGATATAAACATATAAATCACTACCAATGGGTCCATATTGGCTCACCTAAAGTTCTTTACCCGAAAATGTTTTTCCTAACTATTTGTAGTCCGAATGATCATTCTTCCTAAAAATTTTCATCCTAAAGTTTTAATTCATACTATTTGTAGTGCTACCGACGATGCTCATAACACTGATGTGTCCGAAAATTTTAATTACTAACATCATTGATGTAAACATATTTAAACTCCTACTGTTTTTTATCATAACGCTTTTATCCCTAAACATACTTACCATAATATTTTCACTCACGTTCAGAAAGAAACATTTACCAAGTGTAATAAAAAATATATGTGGGTAGAAGATGATATTTATAGTTTTAATGATTATTATACGACTCGTTTACGGTTATGCTTATGGCCTGGGAGTTTACCATAACCATAACTAAAGGACCAATTCGGTTCACAGTTCTAACATAACCTAAACCAATAATTAGGAATAGGACCGATTCGTTACTGGAACTTGACTGAATGATTGGAGCAGGACTCTGGTTTTGCTCGCTCGGCTCGTGCGTTATATGTTATACCTACATGTTATGTAAAAACAAAGTTACGAAAAATTTATGTATATAATATTGATTATAATAAATAAAAATAAATCTAAACAAAAAAGATATGACTTTGAATAATAGTATGAACGATGGTTATGTTGAGAAAATATAGGAAAACAAATAAAAGTGTAAAAGATGTTTATTGCTACTGACTTTATGCAGTTGAATGTTTCGGAATTAAAACGTTAGTGACAAAAATTTTAGGAGTTGCGATTTTTAGGATAAAAAATGTTAGGAAGAAAATTTTCAGATTTCCAATTATCGGGGTTGAAATTTTAGGTGAACTTTGGCGCACCCCACTACCAATATCGCCCAATAACTTCTTCCACTATTAAACATACTTAACTATTTATAGTTACCAAAACAATCTCAGCAAGTTATTTTAATTTTAAATTACATTCAGAAACCCACGCGTTTAATACAAGATTTATGTTTCTTAGATCACTATCTTTACTTATTACAATCAGCGTTTTTTTAATTTAATCATCTTTAAAGGATTTTTTGTCGATAAAGTTCCTGTTTTTGAAGATGGGGTGTGTTGATAGTGTAAATTTAATTTTCTAACCTTTAAATAACGGTGGTTATGGATGGTATAAAGAGGTATGTTAATAAGTTTAATATTAATTGTTTTTGATTTTGTGTTAGAAGGTAATAATTTTGTTAGTACATATTTTAATTAGTAGCTATGAAAACCAATAAAAGGTTGGACGGATGTTTATCTTGGTGTGTTTATGAATCATAGTTTCTAATATCCTTACCTTAGCTGAGAAGTCAGTTGCTGAAGATGATAGTGATTGATTATTTGGTTCAAAAACACAGGTTCAGTTTAGCTCACTTTTACGGATTGTGAAATTTGAATTTAAAAGACAAACAAATAAAATATTCGTTTATCGCGTAAGTCTGGTAAGTTTGTATCTTACTTGTTTAATTAATCGTATCCCATTGCATTGATTACTTATTACTTTCGTAAGTGGAGTAAAGTCAAGATAAAAAAAACTTAACATATTTTTTAAAACATTTAACTTACCTATATCTTAAATCGATTAAAGTGATGTATCGTTTCACTTTTTTATACGATACGATTTTATTTAATAATGTTAATGTAAAGTGCATGGACTGGACTCCCGTTTACATAGATATGTGATTTATAAATGAACCAATTATGACCAGTTTTTGTAATAAAACAAAAGTAACATTGGAAGTTCGAAGAATTTCTTTCATTTATAAAGTTGGTGTAATTTCGTTTGATATGAGGTCTAAGTTAACAGAATATTAGAGGCTCTCTAATTGAATGAAAGGGGCAAATGTTATTATAACTTGGAGAAGGTAATTTTGAAGTTAAATTGTTTGTAATAGAGTTGAAAATACTTAATTTGATGATACATGTTTGTTTATATACAGTTTTCTAAGGGCCTATTTCGCGATGTTCAAATAAAGTTCCGAGTAGGAGTCACAAGTTTTGTCTTTGTCACTTGACATAAAGTAAGAAAGAGACAAGACTCATTTTACTTGGTGAGTAACTTTACTTGAAGATCGTGAAATAGACCCTAAGTGCTATATTTATCATCTCTACATGTACAATGTACTTATGAAAACGTTTCAAAACTTAGGAAAGTGCGTTAGGCCTTCTTCACAGTTTTCATACTAACATCATTAACATTTAACCAAATAAATAAATAAAAAAAAAGTAATAACAAAAAATATCAAAAGCTTTGTTCCTTTATCATTGCACCAATCTTAGCTCCATCGGTACCAGTCACAAGTAAGTCAATGAATACTCAATACAATGGGTAATGTCGCTAATTTCGGGTGGTACAGACGCACCCACCTGTGACCTTTATGTATCTGTGTTATTGGAACATTCTCTACTGAGACGGTTTATATATCCATTGTTATTATTTCCGGCCTCCTTCTTTAATAAAAGCTTCATTTGAACCCGGTTTCTTTTTCTGTTATGGATGGTATTTATTTTTGGTTACGCTTAAATTTTATTCAATGGGCCGCTTTTATTAAATTAGGGAAAGTATGCTATCAAACCACACTACCTCAAATCAAATGATTCGGCATATTTTGTTATCGCAACTGTGAGACTTTCTAGGGCTCTAACTACCCGCAAAACGTAATGGCATACGATAACGTTTAGGAAGTTTAAAAAATCCTAACTAATATAGGTAGTATTATGAATGCAAAAGTAATTCTGTCTGTCTGCTACCTTTTCACGGCTTAACTATTGAACCGATTGACTTGAAATTTTGTACAGGCGTAGCTTATGGTCCGGGGAAGGACCTAGGTTATGTTTTATCCCGAAATTACCACGGGATCGGGAACTGTGCTGGTAAAACTTTGAGACGGAGATAGTCATTTATAATTCTAGTTACGAGTAAGCTTTGGTAGAAAACAGCATTAAAGCCACAGACAAATTAGTTTAAAAACTGTAATTCTATAATAATCCTTCTTTAAAAATGTACATATAATATACCTATAACATCACCCTATTATAGTAAGCCACTAACCTAGTTATGAGGCGCACCTCGTACCACAATTGTCCATAATCATATTAAGTTTTCTAGATCACTGAACTTACAGACGAAGATCGATAGTGATGGTTTTAGGTGCATATATTATATTTTACTGGTTTTTTAAAGTTAGGACGTTTTCAAATTATTTTTTTTTCGAAATTGAAAAGTTAGTGGTGTAATTGGTAGTAGTATACAGCCTTTTTAGGTTATTTAATTTAATTTTAAAGTTAGAACGTTTTCAAATTATTATTTTTCGAAATTGGAAAGTTTGTGGTGTAATTGGTAGGAGTATACAGCCTTTTTTGGTTTTTATTATTTAATTTTAAAGTTAGAACGTTTTTTTTTTCAAGATTGAAAAGTTAGTGTAGTAGTACATATATTGTCTTTTTTATCTAGGGTTATTAGATTATCGCTCAAGACAAACATTGCGGCTTATAAATGGTTTCGAGGTTGTACTTATACGTGGGCAGTTTTCGGCAATTAGTTTTCGGCTTCTTCTGATGATATTAAAATGAAAGGACAAACTATACGGTGTCCCTACACCTGCACACGCGAGGACCTTTACAAGGCCACTGATAGTGCTATATCGGTGGCCGAGTTTTGGACCTCAAAAATATGAGTCGACACGCTCAGAAGAAGAATACGGCAGATAATTATTTGCTTCTTTCGCAATAAGATTTTTTATTTTAATAAATAATATTCCGATCTTAATGTGTGCTAATTGTCCAATCAACTGTAACGAGTGAATAAACAAAATCACAAAATAAATTAATAATATTCGAGTAGGAAGTTTGATAGATCTACACTAATCTCCTCAAATACTGAATGTTTAGACATCTATACTAATATTATAAAAGGAAAGATTTGTTTGTTTGTTTGTAATGAATAGGCTCCGAAACTACTGGACCGATTTCAAAAATTCTTTCACTAATGGAAAGCTGTGTGTATCAGTGCGTGACATAGGCCATATTTTATCCCCGTAATCCCACGGGAACGGGAACTACGCGGGTGAAACCGCGGGGAGCTACTGGTATGAAATAAATCTTAATCCAACAGTGACCCAGTGTAGGCGAGAGCACATGTTTAAGGAATTGCAATTCTAAGAAATACTTGTTAGTCGCGTGATATTTTTGACAAATGTGATGTGTTCCAGTTTCAAGAGTCTGTTTATCTTGAGATAGATATGTATAATGAAATTGTTACAGGTAGAAGTCAATACATAAACTATAATAGATACTAAAGAAAAACTAATATGGAGTTGAGGGGTCTTTAGTAAAGTAACAAAGAAGAAAAAGCAACAGATTTTAGTACTTTTGTGTGTCTGTATGATTGTACTCGCACCAAGCAAAATCTACGGAACTGCTCATGAAATCACGTAGGTAGGTACATATGTGATGAATACTTTATATTCAGATATTATAAAAAGGGAATGATGCGGGTTTAACAGGTACTATATAAGTACAGTTATATTTTCAAAAAATATTTAGAAATATCTTTTTAATAGTGTGACAAATATACGAGTAATTAATTTAGCCATGTTTTGACGACTGGAGTTCCACAAAACAATCAATTGGCCTTTAATATCGATCAGTTTAGTTTCTAAATAATAAATGACCGACCAAATTTATTAGGCCTCCAAATCTATAACACCTTGAACTCAAACAAAAACCGTTATAATATTAATAGGATATCTAGTAATTAAATCATTATTTTATACAAAAAATGTTTTAATGGCTACGTTAAAAATGTTGTAAAAAACTCGTAACACTACTTACAGAAACATTAAGTTAACAAATGCCCTTAGATCTTAAAAGGTAATGCTTTAATCCACGATAATCTTAATTTATGAAGAAAGGGGAAGACATCTGAATAAGCAACTGGAATTAGTTGGTGCACTGTGTCATTTTAACACGTTATTACAATTTAAACTCTGTTTTCTTCAAGCTAAGATTCATTTTCGTTTGGTAGAAAAGGGTTAAAGTCATTCATCAGTGTTGAAAGACTCCTGTGGTAACTCTATGGATAAAACATCGAATGCATTGCGCATAGTGATTTATATCTCTGTGCATGAATGAGACTTGGTAAGCTCGAATGTTTGGTAATAAGAGAATGGCTGAGTTATTAATTTGTGGACATTTATAAAAGAGTCTTGAATAGTATGACAAATATATTCAAAACAATACGTTATTACTCTTCTTTACAATAAATATCTACGTATTTGTAAGACAATCTAACTGTGGGTCCAAAAGCCAAAATACGACAATAAATAAAAGCGGTGGAAAATATAATTCATAAAACATTCACTTATTTGGTCTATATTCCGTTACGTCATAAAGCATTCCTATGAACTAGCCTTTCTAGCGGATTCATTTCATTTATTCCCGTTTCCGTGGGAATTTTGGGATAAAACATAGCCTATGTTCTTCCCCGGATCATTAACTACCCCTATTCTAAATTTCAAGTCAATCGGTTCAGTAGTTTAGCCGTGAAAAGGTAACAGACAGACAGAGTTACTTTCGCATTTATAATATTAAGTTAAGGATTATAAAACAGTGGTGGTAATAGAAATCTAGCCCAGGGTGTCATAGAGCGAAGCTTTTGTTTTTAACTCATTAATTTTGGTTTTGGAGTAAACTGAGAACCATATTACAGGAACAAATTCTGCGAAGGGATTTCTGTTTTTTTTTTTGGTTATAAAGTTCAAACGTTTTCGTTGCTATAAAGGTCCTGATTAAAATCTCTAATAAAATACAACATTCAAGAGCAAAGGCCATTAAACATTAGGGGAAGAAAATTTTATGATCCCCGAAAAACCGCATTCTAAAGATTTTTTAAAACATGTTTATTGTGTTTAAGGAATGGTACGAAAGGGGACAGAGTTCCCAAGGGCATAATTTTGTATTTATGTCTCGTGATCCTTTCTTTTGTATCGCTAAGGATATCACGTACGCAGTTTCAAATAACAAATCTTATTTTAAACTTTACTGTTCGGAGTTAAGTGTGAATATCCAATGTGTTTTCTGTTACTATCAAACTGTCAAACATAAGATAAAGACGGCGAATCTTTCTGGGAAACCGGAGATGTTGATGTTTTAAGCAAGATTGATGTTTGGATGAGGTGTGAAGTGGAATTATGGGAGTTCGTACTGGTGGTGATCGTTTTTGAACTTTGACTAAGTGTTAATTCCAATTATTATTTTTGAGAAATTGCATTGTAAGGTGTTAAAAACTAAAACTAAATTAGTGGGTTATTCCCTGAATCCCGACCCGAGGATCCCGTCCCGGAAGATCTCTATGCGATGATTGTCATTACAATTCCTTCCGATATTTTATTCTATTGTTTAGAACTTATTTATTGATTATTTTCGAAACTCAAACAGACAGCAATTAATTAAAGAAATAAAAAGTTTAATATTTTTTCTAAGTGATTCAGTAAATAAGTACTTACCTACATAGGTAGGTATTTCAAATATTGATTTCTTTGATTTACGCGAACACTACACCAAAACACTTGGAAATTGGAACCACCACGGTTTAAATTAATTTAGATTTGTTATTTTATTAAAGCACTAATTATTAACGATGTAAATAATTTAAGTAAACTATAGGTATATAATATGCCTAACCCAGTACAGATAGTTATAAAAATATTATTATCTCATTTCAAAGCATTGAAAAAACAGGTAGCTCCAGAAAACCATCGAACCGATTAACATCATCGTTATAGTGTAGTTTTTTGTCAATCTGTAGATGATTTATGTTTTGTTTTTATTACTATCTCTACTCGGGTTTCGAGAGGTAGCTGCTCTCAAATGTCAACAAAAATGTTTTTATTGAAGATTTTAAAGCAAGAGATAGCTTTGGACAAAAAGTTATTGGTTTACTTATGAGGTGATTATTGCTACTTTTTAAGTGTATTACCATACATATACGAGGATAAAAACAACACGATTAATTTTTTTTTTAAATTAATAGTTCGGTTCGTATATAGTAAGTAAGCTATTGAGTAGGTACCTAAGTAATTTGGGTGTTTACACAAAGTGTGTTTTCGATCGTTTTGGCCAGCGTGGTTGGCTTAGTCAACTACCTAATTATAGCTTGACCACATGACCACCCTAATTAAGGGTAAGGTATCTTCGGTTGGGACATACAAGAGCTGATGATGATGTATTTATTGTTTGCCGAGAATTAACAGGATCATCTAAGTAACTTTACATGTCTCCCTTATTTAAACATTCATTTTGCCTAACATCCCCTACAAATCTATGAGAAAATTGACATAAAATTCCTGCCTATTCAGTAAAATTATATAATCTTGCACATTGTAACGTAAAATGAGCACCTGGTTTAAATTTAACTGCTTTTCGGCTATCATGGGCGTTGTCACACAACTTTCCAGTAAATAAATTTAATTTGTTACTAAGTTATTAAAATAATAATAGAATAATATATGGTCAATCGTAAACACGTCATTTGAATCGTAAACATTTTACGAGTTTAATTTTAAAGGGCACAATTAAAGTTCATCGTTAATGTTGCCACCCGTCAATCCCTACGGGGCGCGGGGCTGCCAGATGTAAGCAAAATTTGTTTTTTTTTGCCCTAAAACTGTGTGTGTTCCTCTTTAGTATTTTAAAATAAATATTGAAGACTTTTTGTTGTTAACTTAAATTTGGTTTAAAAGTTAAAACTGAAAAAAGGAGGGACCCAATTAATACCTGCTTAAAAAAAAGCTTTTACACAAGAAAATGTAAATGAAAAGAAAACAATAGCTCTATGAATAACCCGATATAACATAACATAATATAATCATTCACTGAGTGAATTTCAACAAGTCCCCAAAAATCTTCATTTCCGTGGTTTTTTTTGTTTTTAAGTTTTTTTCAAAAATAATTAGTGTTTATTATACTTCTTGATAATGTATGTATTCTTGCTTATTATCAAGCTGATTACTTAAAAAACTAACGAATAACACAAGTTTAAAAATTTCATGCCACGGCGATGAAACATGCGGGCACGGCAATGAAACAAGCGTCCACGGCAATGAAAGAACTGTCCCACGGTAATGAAAGAATCACCACGGAAATGAAAATCCATACATAAAACATTTTTTTTATATACTGACATGAGTATTATATTATCCTAACATACAATATATACACGCCTGTCTCCGAGAAGGAGAGGCATACTCCCCCAGACGGGTTATCTACGCCACATCGAATGATAATAATTGATCGAATTTCTTAATAAGATTAACATAAAACCCCTATGATATATGGCCTAAAGATTGGAAAGAATCGCTTTTGATCCCCCTGCTCAAGAAGAGGTCCACAAAATTACGTGCCTTATAAGCATGCTTTCATCATACGGTCTGCCTGTTAGTTTGTGTGGGTTTATATCGGACTTCTTGCAGGATCGATCGATACGGGTCGTTCTTGATGGATGCTCGTCCGATCAAATGGCGATTAATGCCGGTGTTCCCCAAGGGTTAGTACTCATTGCAACACTTTTCCTGTTGCATATCAATGATCTGCCAAAGCCCAGAACCTATGAGTATGGAAATGATTGCACAGTTGTAGAGAATTACATTTCCATCCCGCGTGCTAGTGCGGCCGAGACACAGTATTTAAGAGAGGCTAGCTCGATCACACGAACTTTTCCCTTCGGGCAGTCGCATGCCAGTAAGATTATGTTTCATATCATCCCGGATGAGCAGGCTGAAAAAGAGTTCCTTTTTCTATTTAACATCTATGGCGAATACTATAGGATATACGAAATATAAGTACGAGAGTTCATCCGTGATCATGGCGCTTGCAACTGCGTTGAAATATCGGAAACTCGAAATATTTCAACGCTGTATAATCATAATAATTTGAGTGCTAATAACCATGATAACTTTAGAAACTATATGAGTAGCAGAACCTTAAAAGGATGGGAGGGAGTCATTACTGTTGGCAGGAACAAGATCAGCAACCTTCGATATGCAGATGACACTACTTTGGTCGCATCCTCTGAGCACGAACTTGCTGAAATGTTCAGCAGAGTAGAACGCAAAACCGAGACAGTAGGACTTTGGGTCAACAAGTCGAAGACAAAGGTTATGGTCACTGACCGAGCTGAGCAGATCACACGCACAGGAGAATTGTCAGACCTGGAATTCATGAGCAAGTTTGTATACCGAGGCTGAACGATCAGTAATCAGAGGCTGCGAGAAAGAGATTCGAATTTGTGTGGAGATGGGCAAGCAATAAGCAAAATGTTGATAATCTGGAATGTCCAAACTATCTCCAAACGTAACAAAGATGAGACTAATTAGATCTCAGGTATTCTCGATATTTCTATACGGCTGTGAGTCCTGGTCTATCCACGCGCTGTAGATCGAAAAAAGATTAAGGCTTTCGAGATGTGGTGCTGGAGAAGGATGCCACACATACCGTTAACAGCGAGACGTACGAATAAGTCTATTCTAGAACTACTTGACGTAAAAACAAGACTGTCTACGATATGTTACCTACGAGTCCTGACCTACTTTGGTCACATTTGGAGCTACAACGGTCATACCTACCCGTTGGTCAAACCTGATCAAGGCAATAACAGGGCTCTCAATTACCACCTCTGAGAAGAGCCAAATACAGAGCGAAGTGGAACGGCTGGTACACGACTCCATTACTGTGCATCAGAACGGACACGATCTTAAGGAATCAAGAAAAAGAGCTAGAAGGAGTACAGTAAATACAAATGAGTTATTTACTGTACTTATAAGTCTTTACTTAAGTCTTTTGTCGTATTGCAGAGATATTACTTGACGAGTACTGTACTGTACTGTCAATATTCGGTACACTGTATCACAGGTAAATATGTATTCCTTGCCTAATCATACCATGGCGATGAAAATATAAGTCACGGAAATGAAAGACCTGGCCACGGCGATGAAAGTAATTTGTTTTAAAAGACACGGCAATGAAATTTTTTTCATTGCCGTGTCTTTTTTTTCATTGCCATAGCAAATATTTGCTATGGAAACCACGGAAATGAAAGCATGGCGATGAGAAACGAGTCGAAAATTTAAAATTACATAAAATCTATTAGGTATCCTAAGAACTAAACAATTCACAAATAAACAGAAGAGTATGGGCATTCTATCGAATGCTCAATCAAGAGTATAAACTTGTTCAAATAGAAGTTATACCTATGCACGGCGATGAAAGAAAAAATGTCCAGTAACAAAAATGGGATACACTTACATTTATAGCTTGAAAACGCAGGCACGTGGACACGTCCTTCCACGTCGAGCACTGAGGCGGTACTATTGGGCAACGTTTAGCACACAGAGAAGGAGACGCAAGTCTTTAGTTGGAACAATATGTTTAAAAATGTTTTTGACATGGCGATGAAAGGAAGTTCTGGGACAAATGTTTTTCTAGTAACCATTCGTTGTATTGTTTAAATATTTGATTAAGTGTATTCCGTAACAATACCTTTAATATCCAAGTATCATATAAAACTAGATTTCAATGTATTAAACCAATAGGTTTTCATCAAGGAGGTATAATACACATCAAGGTGAGTTGTGGACAGACACGGCGATGAAAGATTTCGAGGTTTAACATTTTTTTCTGGAGTACCTATTAATCCCAGTAATGAAATATTTAGTGCCTCACATAGGTGACTATTTCATCTAACCAAAAATAAAGTTTTAAACATTATAACTATATTTTTTAGTACCGATTTCATAGTTGCCACGCAAATTTAGGGGCCGGGAAATTCACTCCACTACATCATCTTATAGTAACTGACCCCTTAGCTCGAAGCTTAGTTAGGGGGGTATCAGAAACTACGCACACACTCATTCACAACACACACCCAGACCGAGACAAACATTTGTGGTTCACACAAATATTCACCCCGCACTATATGACCAATGTCTTGAAAAAAGTATACACATCGCTCGACTCCTGAGTTATTTACTAGATATGTATTTATAAATTGCCAGCTGAAACTAACTCCAATACATGCTTTAAATTATCATGCATGCAAAATATGATCCACCGGAACATTTGGCCTCTAAAATTCGCGATAAATTCGTGCGACCGACATGTTACGTTGCCTGACAGGCGCCACTGTTCAGATAAATATAATAATATACATTGTTTTACATATGTATATTATGTATACAATTGAATCATTGATGTACAAAAACCCAAGATGTACATTCCCGAACAAATCACAGACTCAAGACTGTCCGCATACACTCACTACTACATTGCGCGTGATATTTTCTTTTCATTTTCATTTAATATTGTGATTGTTTTATGTTTCCATTTAGTAATTTCCTCGCTGAGGGGGGATGAAAATAATGTGTTGCACTCGAGTGCAAACAATTTTTAACCTTGTGCTCTTTTGAGTCCCTCGCTAACGCTCAGGATTCCTTTTTTGAACTGAAATTTTAGAATCCTTGGCTGGCTCGGTCTTCAACTGGAGCCCCGGTTAAAAAGCAACTTTGCACTCTTGTATAACAAATAGCTATTATTATATATATGTATATATTTACTTATTTACTATATTATACTATTAAACATATTTTATAGCAAACTCAATCTTATGTAGTTAAAAAGAACTTTTCTAATAAGCGCACTTGCGCTCATTTTATGGACATAATTTTGAGACGCTGAATGTATCTTGGATTTTTTGTACATCAATGAGTTGAATAGAAATATTACATTGTCACGGCCTATTCAAATGTAGCGGTTGGATATGTTTCCTGATTTTTGTGCAAAATTTTGAGTAACATTAGTATTTATAACACTTTAATTTATTTACATACAGAATGTTAATACGAATTTCATTTCCTAGCAATTTTTGCTAAAGTGAAAATTAACTCCTAAATCAAATTACCCCTGACTGAACGAAGACGTTAAGGATGGTAATTTGAAAACGGAAAATTTCCTCTGAAAATTGCTTCAATTACATTTCGAGGTAATATACAATATTTGATATTATCTGCGTCCCTCGGTTTTGCCACTGCCGGAAAACTAGCGAAGAGCGAATAAGTGCTTATAAGAGACGCCGACGGCGCGGGCGTATCGCACTCCTCCTGATGAAGGCCACCGGACGTGGCTGAAACTAGTCGAGGATTTCGACTTTAATAAGTACGTACAAACATCCCGGTTTGTTAAATAATTATATGCTTATAAGTAGTTTATTAAAAATGCTAGAGTACGTTTTCATTACGTTCCTACTCTTTACCACAATAAATAATTATTTTTCAACGACGCCAGATTATTAAAACAATTACTTTTCACAGCTTTAGCCAAATAAGTCAAACTGGACAATATAGAGCATGGAACGCTACGCAGTCTCTCCCGCACAGAGAGGAACTCAATCGCGCGGCAAGGTCCCTGCTTTTTGACTTACTTATATGAATGAATAAGTTAAAGAAAGTTAAAACGTTTGCACAAAGTTAACCATCTGGTAATATCGGCTTTCATTGCAGTCGGCGCCTATTTTTTGCGGCACATCACATGGGTCACGACACGGTTACATTCAATGGACCAGAAGAAACGATTGCCAACAAAAGACATTGTGTTAATATCCGTCCCTTTCGTAAACTATACAAATTCGTTTAAAAAAGACGATATTATAGCATTTTTTATACTTCGAGTATGAATTATGATGTAATAAATGACTTTTGACTGCGTTTTTCAAATGTCCTTAGATTTATTTATTTACTAGCGGCGCCCCACGGTTTCACCCGCGTAGTTCCCGTTCCCGTAGGAATATCGGGATAAAATTATGCTAAAAACCTTCCCACTGAAGCACTCTATCTATTAAAATAAACCGCATCAAAATCCGTTGCGTAGTTTTAAAGATCTAAGCATACATAGGGACAGAGAATGCGACTTGTTTTATACTATGTAGTGATTTAGAATTAATAATATTATCAGTAAGAGGGAATCTTCTCGGAGTATTCTGAAACCATAAACTTATTTCCGCATTTTGTAAACATTATTATTACAATTTTCCCGTTGAACGTAGAGCGTTAGGAAAAACTATTTATAATTCATGTTTAGACACGATTTATGTTGTAAATGATAATTCAGCGTTTCCTGATAGGCTGTTCTATCCTGCTACAGATATTATTGTAAATTATACCTAGCTGGTTTAACAGAAAACGCCTTCTGTGTTTTAGAGGTCTGCTGGGCTAGCATGACTTCGAAAACGCGATAGATACATCGATTTATTGATATCCAACTGTCAAAATTTGTTAAAAATGCCCTATGTCAATCTGCCAAATCTCGTTCAACTAAAAACCAACCCCAATTAGACATGGGACAGTGGTTTGGAAGAACTAAAAAATATGTTTTAAACAAGAAACTTTTGTTTAATGTTTTAGAGGTCTGATGATAGTCACTCCATATAAATAAACATTGACATTCAGGCAAACTTTACGGCCAATTCTGGATAAAATATTATACTCAATTGAGATTACAATTGCAACAGCATTTTTTGTTTTACCATACTATTTTTATCATATAAAAGCCTACAATAATAGAGAATATTAAATCACGTACAGTATAGAGTTACAAACCTTGACTGGATGCCTCTCAGGTGTCTCTGGTGGCCGTGACAAATGGCAAAACGGCCATGTTTATTGTTTCATGGACGAAACACCTTGAAAACAAATAATAAATATGTTATGATCGTTTGATTTTTATACGAAAAGGTGTATTTGCGAAATGTAGTAGCTATTATTATGGGTATAATTGTATTTACGAAATATTCGTAGGTAATGTAAGGAAGAAAGTGTCTAATGTAAGGTCGCTGCTTTGTAATCGTATTCTTCTAAACTTTGTCCAGTCTCAGAATATTTGTACTGCGACTGCCATTAACCCTCCACAATCCACAAGGAAGTATTTTTTCATATATTTGTTGAGTTCAACAATTATTAATATTTATGTCTGTGCTATCTCTTTATAAGAATTTATGTATGTCTTTCTTTCTTATTGAAGATTCTTTATTATAAATACTTACTTATACATTTGAATTTATGTTATGTTACCACACCATAACCAACGTTCCATTAATAGACGTTAATAGATCACTCATTGAGTGGATAAATAATTTAACTAACAAACATACTAAGAAGTGTAAACAATCAATTATTCAATGCGCAGCCTTGGTGCGCGAGATCAATGGATTCCCACGTTGGGCTGCGCACGCGCACCGATCACGCTTCGTGTACATATTACGGACTGTGTTACACTGTATGGAATTATTCATATTTTTGGGGACCATTGGCAAAGTAAAAAATCGGTTATGTCTTATCTTCGCATGAAAAAAACAAACTTATTACACGATCCCATAAATTAAACCCTATCTATTGAACTAGAACGAATCATAGGAACATAAAGGGAAGAGAAGGGGTCAGTCCCGTATTAACCCTTAATCAAATTAAGCAATTGCCTAGGGCACCACGTCTAGGGGGCACCAGAAAACACCAGAAGGGGCACCAGAAAACATAAGGATAGGGGCCCCAGGGCCGTAGCTATGCTAGCTTGAAATTATACATGCCCTACCTTGTTGAACATAGCGCTGACCTTTTTTTTCGTCGTCAAATACCACTGTAGCTACAGCCCTGGGGGCCCGAAGGCTTGGATTGCTTAGGGCATCATGAAGTCTTAATCCGTCACTGGAAGGGGTTTACTAGTGACTACTAAAGAATTCCCGCAAACACCTGTCTTTATGATTAGACTAAACTGTACTATTGTAGTCGTTTAATAGTCCAATTTTAAGGTATAGGGGATAATGTTTTATTTTTCTATCCATAATACATAAAGTGCTGATGCTAACATTAGGTTATTTGTCCCGAGTATGAAACAGGATAAACAATAGTAGAATATAGACAAAACAGTGTGTAATATTAGTTAGTTAATTGTACAATATTTTGTATGTGGTTAGACATTCCAAACAACAATGGAAAACCCACGTACAGAACAAAACTATTCATACAATTATTATTTTAAATAACTCAAACCGTTGACCTTACTCAATTATATTTAATCCGTCATTCGTTAACACTAAGACCTTGTTTTGGATTCAAACAGTGCGTGTTAATATTCTGCAATTTATATCTAGGAATTAAAGTCAAAATACATGGAAGTAATTTTAGGATTTAAAACCTTTTGTTGTATAATAACTTTAATAACAGATCATCATTAAAATGTTGTTATAATAGCTTCTTAAATCGTGATCGAAGTTGTTAATACAACATCAAAATAGAAGGATGGTGTTATACATGCACGAAACAAGTAAAAAGTTTTACTTGGTTACGTGAGTATAACTTAAGAAAAATCTTTGCTGGAAGACAAAAAGATGCAAGACGGAAGATGAAATGAGAGAAGATGAACTGACGGAAGATAGAATTTTTGAAGAAGAAATGACGGAAAGCGAAAAGATGTCAAATGAAATATGAAAAGATGAAAAATGAAGAGATGGACGAAGAAAAAACGGTCTGCAAAAAGGCGGAAGACGTAAAGATGAATATTGACATTTTGAAAAACTTACTGACGACTAACTTTCACAAGATTGATCAAACAATTAATCTTCGTCAAATATCTGCGTCATCGTTACACGAACTTCGAATTAAATAAAACTCGTGCTAGGCACACTGTACTAATCTAGACTGAAAAGAAGAAAACGAGGGTTCTTTGGATGCGCTTCATTTAGAATTACAAACATAGTGTAATAATATTTTGTTGTGCCTTCAGTATCTATGTGTAACCGTTCCACATTCCATTTTATATGTTAAATATTAAATGCGTGAGTCAGTTGCGTTTGTTGGTTACGATAGCTGGTTAATTACTTACGGACTAGACGCAATGAATCTTCTTGCAATGCACATTGTATTGCGATGGCACCATCTCACGCTAACGTTAGCAATTTGGTTTGATATTACAAATGAAGGGAAATCTTGTTAATTGTAGGTAACTTTCAATGACAACATAACCAGAAGTTTTCAAGAGGCAACCGTTATCCCTATAAAAATGAAAATTTCATCAAGTAACCTACCGCGAATCGCCAGTGATGCAAATGTGACAATTAAACACAGATCATGGAGTCACCTTAGGACATCCGTGAATTAAATATATGTAGTTGCATTATCGCGCTGAATAGCTAATTACTTATTAGTATTCATCTACCTACAGAACCTAACGTTTATAAATGCAATCTCCAAAATACATCTTCATCTGTAAATGGCTGTTTAATTATTCACTTATCCTTATTTAGGATAAAACCCTCCTACTTACTACTTTTTATCCCTACCCTTAAATGGGAGTCTAAGGTCGAAACACAATATATTATCGAATTTATCTGCATTGGTTCCTTTGTAGGCGTACCGACTAGATGCGTCATTGGAAATAAACTACTCGATAACATCATAATTGGTATATTGTTTCACTTTATCTATGATTTAACTTATGCTAACGGTTTTGCTTGCCCAGAAACAGTGGTAGACTTTGTTATTGTAATAAATTGATCATTTGTAAGGGGAGTTTCTCTTTTGTCTCTTAGTAGAGATAGTGTATTATAAAACATTCTTTATAATCTAATGGCAAAGTATAATCTATATTGTCAAAATATTTAATTGTACAGTCATAGAGGAGTCAAATGTAATGTACAGTGTATTGAATTGAATTTATTTATAGATATATCAGTTAATGATATTACAATAAAGGACGATGACATTCCACGCAACATGCATTGTAAATAATTATTTCCCTTAATCAAGCTTGCTTAAAAGCTTGGGATCGACAAAACCAAAAAATAAAATGGTACTCAATATAAACAGAAACATGAACAAATGCATACCAAACATCAATACTTTTATTAATATGTGTAATATCGATTGTCATACACATTGGACGGGCGTCTGTCTCATCTACAATTAAAAGTAATTGATAACCAATTAAATTGATAAGGCCATTGAACTTCTATTAGACTTGGAATCTCATATTACAGAAGGGCCCGAAGTATTGTATCCCACACATTATTGAAACATTACTTATTGTCTATTGTTACTACTTGATGTAATAATCTTCCTTTAGCATGTGGGTGGATAGTTTTCTCATTGGTAAGGAATTTTGAGGTTCAGCTTATGTTACTTATTGTTCGAAAAAATCTAGCTAGTTTCTGGTCGATTATTTTCGGTTGATGTAAGTTCCTGATTGGTGATATATTCACAAAGTGCTTATTGAAAGAGAATTGAAAGACTAGTAAATCACTGCTGTAAGGGATTTCTTCTTAATTTATTTCTTTGTCATCTTTTGTTAACTCTTTTATATTCCTAAGTGCTGATTTAAATCTAAAATCTAAATAATAATTAATTTATGTCTGAATATAAGATTAAATTTCAGCTTTATTACTTTCATCATCATCATCGGTTAAATAAATGTACTCGTCTAAATTTTCTTTCAGTTTTATGCCAAGTATCTTTCATTATCACATGAATTTAGCATTATATCTAGCATCACATTATAGCAATTATACTGCCTATTATTAGTATTTATCATAACTATTTTGCATATTCCTTCTAACTTAATTGCTTTATTACCTTACAAGGAAAATGTCAACAACTTCACCTACTATATTTCTATTACTAACATCCTCCAATAAAAGACTCCTTGATAACGTGTATTTAAATACGAAATTAGTCCTTATTACATTGATAATAACGTCTGTAATATCCCGTTGGGTACCGCAGACGGCTCGGCGCCGCACCTGCTCATAATGTAGGCCAACATAACAGGCCCCCATTGGCCAACAGTGATGCAACCGGTTCCGACCCAGCCTTTTCCCTTTTCTATACCATTAAACAGTATATCGCAATCTTGGAGCTCATCAAAAGGATAGACAGCGCGAATTAACGTCTTCCCAACAATAAAATAATAGCATGCCTGCGTATTAGATCGATGATCTTCTAAACTAATCAATTGGAACAGGATTTGTACTCATAAGTGAATCGTATTTCAGAATTAGACTTCTTTAAATTTACCGCAATTAAAACTCTCTAATTTGCGTCCTTTGTCCGTGGTGTGATTATTTGTGTTAAAGTTTTGAGGGAACTGTCATAAATGAGTCTTCAGTCGTCAGTCTTCTGTGATCACGGGTTCTGTAATGAATCCGGAACGTCAGAAAATGTAAAACAAAATACAACCACACTATTTCAATGTGTAGTGTTCGTGTAAATCAATGATGTCAATATGACATAAATGAAATTTGGTCGATTGAAAATTTTGGAGACTCAGAAAAAGGAAAACTCTCACCTCACCTAATCTCAAAAATGGTTGCTTTCCATGGTAACGAGTTATATTGCATATCGCATATCGTAAACGCGGTAAAAATGCATTTTATAATTGTATGTAATTTACCTTCATCATAATACGACAAGGCATATGTTTATTGTATACTTCGCTCAACAAATTCTGTCTACAATTTATAATTCGGTCTAAGTAAGATTGCAAAAATAGTACTATCACCTGCAAATGTCGATATAACAGTTTTGTAGGCCATAGAAAATTGCTGGCATTTACCTAGTAGCAATTTCTGGTTTCTATTCATGTTTTAATGATAGTTTTACTTGTTTAAGTTTATTGATATTTCTATTATAAGTATAAGAACATAAAAAAGCAAATAAAGCAGATAGAGAATAATTTCTGGAACTGCATGTGAAATCCAAGCTTTATTTCGGCTTAAGCTAAATAATTCTTAGGGCTTATTTCTAAAGTTACTCACCAAGTAAAGTTGGTTTTGTCTCTTATTTACTTTATATCAAGTGACAAAGACAAAACATGTGAGTAGTTACTCGGAACGTTACTTGAATATGGTGAAATATGCCTAATAAAAGTATAAGAACATAAAAAAGCAAATAAAGCAGATAGAGAATAATTTCTGGAACTGCATGTGAAATCCAAGCTTTATTTCGGCTTAAGCTAAATAATTCTTAGGGCTTATTTCTAAAGTTACTCACCAAGTAAAGTTGGTTTTGTCTCTTATTTACTTTATATCAAGTGACAAAGACAAAACATGTGGGTAGTTACTCGGAACGTTACTTGAATATGGTGAAATATGCCCTTAGGCTTTTAAGGGACAACAGGATGTTAGGAAGAGAAAAAGAAGGAAGGCATTGGCTCCGGTCCTTTCACTCATCGCCGAAACAGTAGCTCTCACTACTGCCTACTTGACCACGTCGACGCCGATATTCAGTAAGAGTGATGTCTTAATTCCTCGGTAGAACCAGCCAGCCCATTCTGGAAATGTGATAATGTAGTGAATGCTTATGTTATGTTATGTTATGTTATGATAAATCACACCACAGTAAGTATAAGCTTTGCTTTATGATTCTAAGGGCCTATTTTACGACCTTCAAGTAAAGTTACTCACCAAGTAAAGTTAGTTTTGTCTCTTTCTTACTTTATCAAGTGACAAAGGCAATTTTGTCTTACTCATATGTTTATATAAGTATTTACTCGGAACGTTACTTGAAGATGGCGAAATAGGCCCTAATACTATACCAATGTTGTGTGTACATATATCGTGCAAAGCGAACGTTGTGTGGGCCCGCGACTTTATTTACAAACAGATTAATACTAAACTATAAATCATTTGCTTGATAATATCGTCGTAATTATTAAATGAACAAATTATTTTCCTTTGTCCCCGATAAAAGTCGTAAAGAGATTGCATGTAAACAAATGTGGACCTCCTTTCTTCATATCTGGGTTTATTTGCACCAGTAAATTATATTTTACTTTAACAAAGATTATTATGTCATACAGTTAATGCTTTATTTATTGGGAGACATAAAATAATATTGTTTGGTGCGCTAACCAGTTTTATCGTAAATAATGATTTATATATAATTAACTTCCAATTCTTTTGGTAATATTAGATAATATTTTGTTATGTCTTGTTTGTAAACATGTCTTATATTTTGCTAAGCTTTTAATGATATGACAGCTGATGCTCTCAATTTGGTGGCAACGTCAAAACAACGACTTCGGTTTTTCATAACTACTTTCACTTTTAACAGAAACTTTTATGCGATTACTAGCGGCCTGCCCCGGCTTCGCACGGCTCCAATTTTCCCATTGATTTTCCAGATTTTTTACATAAGAACCTTCTTCAGAGTTTTAGAAATCTACAAAAGAAAAAAATAGCCAAATCGGTCTAGCCGCTCTCAAGTTATAGCGTCAGGAAGGAAAACCCGACTTATTTTTGTATAGTAGATTTATAGCGACTAAGTACTACAGTCACTGCGGATTCTATATTCGATTAGACTTTAATGCTACATTATCCCTTGCTAACGCTACAGTTTTTGGCTAGATACTTTTTTAATTCCTATATATCTAACACATGCTATAAAATCTTACTTTATTGATCAAATGAAATATAACTAAACAGATGAAATCGCGGTATTTTTGTAATTGTTTTTAAACACTTTTACTTTCTAGGTAGTCCTTATTAGTATAATTATCATCACACAATTTAATAAGTGAACTAAATAAGATGTTTTTTTTTAAAGAAATTCTACTATAAACGTTGGATTAAAACTATAAATAAACATCACTAAGGATGTAATCAAATAGTTCCAATTAAATCTAGTGAGCTTTCACTTTTACAACATAATTATACTTCTGATTGGTTGTCGGCGTTCTTTTGACACCTTATTACTTCATTAGATAGTTATCAATGTATTTTTTATGTATAGATTTTAGTCGAGTAAATATTAACTACAATACTGTCAAAATATGATAAATAGATAATAATTCTAATTAATATCGTATAGTGACTTCACTAGTGCTATTCTGCTTTTCCTAAACTAATATGATTGATTAGTGAGGAAGATACCTATGTATTTAGATACTTTTCAGCAAAATACTTTCCGGCCTAAAGTATATATTGAAGTGAAGTTAGAAAATGAATGAAAATAAAATATAGTCTTGGTGGAAAATGTATTATAAGTGAGTATTTTGTTCTAATATAATTTAATGTTTATAGTTTAATTTCCTGTTACGAGTACTTTCAGTATGGAAATCCCAATTAAATTTCACAAATAACACAAAAACATAACTTACGTCTTAGGTATTTACAAAAAAGTATGTACCTTCTCATTTACTATGAGGTAGTCGGCTGGCACAACATTGAAATGATAATTTGTGGTTTAAAAACAATTTATTAACAAAACTCAATATTCATTTGTCATTGTTTAACATTATGTACCTAGTACCAACATAATGTATTGTAATAAATTACAGTTCATATTTACTTGTTTACTCATCACAATGTTTTAAACGTAAGAGAATCTTATCTTATTTATCGATATAAACCTTGAATATGTTTGGTTAACCTTTAGGGCTGTGTAAGAACCTCGGGGCTGACAAGAAGATAATGGGCCAGCAATGAGATCTAATACAATAAGATATTTATTGAAATAAAACACTTAAACGGATTTTTGTTGTGGTTGTATTTTGTTTGACATTAAATTCATTGTGGTATATTTTTTTTTATCATTCACTACATCATCTCATTATAGTAGCTGACCCCTAACTAAGCTCAAAGCTTGTATCTAGGGTACCTATCAGAAACTACGCACACTCATTCACACACACACCCAGACCGAGACAAACATTTGTGGTTCACACAAATATTCACCCCAATTCACAATGTATTTAAAATTATATTCAAAATATTGAAGGTAGTAACATTACTTTGCACAGACGTCTTCCATCTTAGTCTTCTGTGATCACGGGTACTGTAAAGAATTCGAAACGTCAGAAAATATCAAACAAAATACAACCACGACAAAAATCCGTTTAAGTGTTTTATTTCAATGTGTAGTGTTCGTGTACATCAAAAATATCAATAAATTAGATATTTAGTTAATAATTTCAATTTATCATAATAAAAGTATCTACATCCACCACTTGATGAAAGAGCGTATAAGTAAATTCCAAGTTATAAATCCAATAAATTCCGTGCTGGGCACTAGAGTCACGTTAGCTGCGTGGCTGTGTCCGAAGATCACATACATGGTGTGTCTCTACATCGTGTGATGCACGCGAAATTGCAGCCAGGCAACACTACGTGGGCACGGGGCATCTATAAATTTCCAATCATCGAAATTCCATTTTTCGAAATCGCGTGCATCGCCTGGTACCAAAGTTTCTTACAGGTTCACAGCATAAAGAATGTCAAAAGTTAAACGAACTTATCAGTTAAACCGAGGAGAAAAGAGAGCTATTCTGTTTTTAACCCCCGACGCAAAAAGAGGGGTGTTATAAGTTTGACGTGTGTGTGTGTGTATCTGTCTGTCTGTGGCATCATAGCTCCCGAACGGATGAACCGATTTTAATTTAGTTTCTTTTTTTTTTGTATTAAAGGGGACTTACGTGCGAGTGTTCTTAGACATGTTTGATGAAAATCGGTTGACCTGTTTAAAAGTTATGGGGGTTTGAAAGTAATTGTGTTGGGGGTTTTTAAGTTTTTAATTTAATGTTATATCCTAAGTATTTCTATAAACTATACATACAGTTTTGTCTTTACCTATATGTTTAAACATAAAGCGTATAGAAAGTCTTGTTTTATTACACACAGACTAACCGTGTTAACATTGTATTACTTTTAATACAATATAATGTTATTATAAACAGTCTACCTCAAACGAAGGTCTGGGTCGGGGTATGACGGACTGACGTGACTGACAAACTAAAGGTGGCCATTGACGACTAATCAACTAATCAGTTAAACTGACGTCCATCCAAAATGGTCGTCAATCATCGGAGGGATTCCAGATTCCAGTGGGGAAATAGTTGGCCTATAACTTTTGGAGTGACGCCACAGTTTTATTTAAAAACTGATCAGTTGAACTGACTCGTCAATGGCCACATTAATGACATCAATCTTAGTATCGGACAAGATTTAATACCGTTTTGACAGTTTGAATCAAGATTTAGAGATAACATTTGGTGGTTCCGATTTTTATAAAATGTAACTTATTTTATTCTTCTTTGTTTCTGACAATTTGTCTGTAGAGCCGAAATATAAATCTGTAATGTTTTAAGCTTTTAGATTGACTTTAAAGGAAGAATATTATAGTGTATTCAGATTGGTTATTTTATAAAACCTAAATAGTTGAATAGGTTTAAAGGATATAAATTGATTTATGAGCATATTTAAGAAGAAGTGTTATATAAATATTAGATGCCAAATACACACAAACATCTTGCATTTCGTGATATTGTACTTATTAGTTACTTCAAAATACGTGAAATGTCAATATATAAGTTGCAAATCACGTTTCTTTTATTTGTTTTACTTATTTTTGTATCACGAATGTTTTGGTAACTTCCAAGAAATGAAGCAGTTATGTCAATGTACATTAAACTGAACTACTTTTATTTATTTGTGTTGATAAGCGATCTTGTCATGGTGGCAGAGGGATATGTCACCTGAGTTACCTGGTCTGGCTTGCGGTGCCTATGTTCTTCTTCTTGAATTGTCACCCAAGTTACCAGGACTACTAAAGCAGTCTCTAAGGCACTCCTGGTAACCTGGTAAGCCAAGTGCACCACAAGAACGTTCCTCCCGTACATGGACTATCGAGAGGAGAGTTAGCAACACTAGCTTGCGCATCAAAAGTGTTCCTACCATGCATTCCTTAACCTTAACTGTTCTAATTTCTTCCTTTTACTGATTTCCTTACTCAAATGACCATGCAGAGTGCACTCGAGCTCTGCATGGTCATGAGTTCCTCGACCGGGAAAAGTATGTTTGCAAAGATATCTTTGTTCCCGGGGCTCGGAAATGTGTGATGTGAGTTATACTCGTATGAATCAATACATTTGAGTACTTTGTATGTGGAAGTGTGATTGTTTATTTAAGTACATGATTTGACACGCTAAAAGAATCAGCCAAATCAATCGATTTCTGATTTCCGCGTGTTTTTTTTTTTTACCTGTTCCGATGAAATCCGATGTTAGTAATCGAATCTTGCAAGTTAAATTATATTCACTTCGCGCTTACCGATTGAGCTGATTTTTTCTAAAATGAGCTCGATTCCCCAAGTACGGTCAGCGTCTGATAGGTAAAAGGGTCCCATGGTTGGCTATACCAAAGTGAGCAATACCATTACAAAACTTCTCTTAAATGTTCAAAGTACTCTTAAAACTAGGTACTACAATATGTATTTAAATGTGAATACACAATAAACATACACCAAACAAAACAATCTAAAGGACCAGTTCATACTTGCGATAAATTAATACATGACATATTGAGGTCTTGCAACAGAACGGTGATAATGAAAATGTATGTCTTATTGTTTACAGTCTAAACGATTGGTGAAGGAGAAAGTTTCTACGGATAAGTACATGTATTTTACTATGTAACCACGGCTTTACTGCGGCAAATTGCGTTTTTCCTATGCAATGAAAATCTATGTATTTATTTACATGTCTTAAACTGCGGCGCTGACACGACATGATTACCACTACTCTGTGTTCTAAAATCAAATGATACAATTCTTATTTTGTTTCATCAACATTTCAATTGAGCTAGATGAACTCGCGTAATTCCTCTGTGTTTTTTTTTTTTAAGATTTGCTTATTTTTTTCTCATTATAAGAAACATCTGTACCAATCTCCCTATAGTTTCAAGGCCTTATTGAAATACAAACAAACACAAAATCAAATCTTTCCTAGTGTAGATAAACCCATCTGTCTAGAACTATTCCTCTCAGTTGTGTGTGGACTTTGATAGCAGATAGTGGTCACAAATAAAAATACTTATTTGAAACTTAAGTGGTTATTGATGTACTTGTTATCAATGACCAGACCAGCTGTTGAACACACATCAATCTGGTTATCTAACAAATTGTTTAAAGAAAGTATTGCTGCGGACAGGATGTTTACGATAGATATCAACTACTTGGGTACGCAGACTAAACTGAAATGGTTAGACGGAATAAGTGGTGCAAGACAGACGAGTGCAGGTAGTCTAAGACTTTTAAAATAATACTGATATACTGATTTAATATATATTGGTAAATTTTATTATGGTAAAAGGTAAAGTTAACTTTCAACACATAAGATCCAAATGCAGGCAAAAGGCCATTTTCTCATTGATGGTATTAGTACAGTGAAGAGGAATGGGCATAAACCTTGTCTAGTACGTGTTGGTGATCATAAACAAGAGTTATGGTAGTGAGGTCATATCTGTTGTGCTTTTTTAACACTAAGGGCCTATTTCACCATCTTCATGTAACGTTCCGAGTAGATACTCACATGTTTTGTCTTTGTCACTTGATATAAAGTAAGAAAGAGACAAAACTTACTTTACTTGGTGAGTAACTTTATCATTGAATTAAGCAGATTAAATTGTTATTTTCGGTTATCCGTCTATACATTTCACTATCTTCTATACTTTCAAATTGTTCTATTTGTTATCCTAACTAATATTATAAATGCGAAAGTAACTCTGTCTGTCTGTCTGTCTGTCTGTCTGTTACCTTTTCACGGCTAAACTACTAAATCGATTGACTTGAAATTTGGTACAGGGGTAGCTTATGGTCCGGGAAAGAACATAGGATACTTTTTATCACGAAATTCTCACGGGATCGGGAACTACGCGGGTGAAACCGCGGGGCGCTGCTAGTAGATTATAAAATTGTAGTTATGTATCGGGGTCGCTTCCGCTGCATATCCATGTGAAGGTCTCCGCCAATGTTGAATTTAACGAATGATTTGATATACGAGTTTAGTGTTTAATTAAGGACGCAGGCGCTGAATACTAATTAGCAGACTAACTCATAAAAGTGAACATTAATTAAAACTGGTAATTAAAATAATTCAAGTACTTATTATATAAATAAGTTAGTAGATATAATACATATTTAATTCTGGATCCTTTTAGTTTCCAATTTTATTTTTTCCAACATTCATAATCATATCAACCACAATAGGGTAGTTGCCTAAAAAAAAATTATTAGTCCGTCTTTTAGATTTCAAAAAAATATTGGACACGTATTTTTTATTTTTCATGTAAACAAATACTTAATTAAGACGATACAGTGCGTCGAAAACTCTAAAATTTTCACCAACAGTTGACGTCACAAGCCCCACTCCTAAACTTTAATGCGTTATAACGAAGTCGGTTATATTAAATTGATGAGACAAAAAAATACGTGTCTAATATTATTTCGAAATCTATCTGACGGACTAATTAGAATTGCAATTTGTTTACCCAGGAAACTACCCTATTTCTCATCCACTGCTAAACATAGGCCATCCATCGACAACAACAACGATCGCACCAATTTTGATGTGAGCAAAACAAAACAAAAAAATATTAATATTGGTCAAGCCATGTTTAAGTAAGACTTATTTGTAATCCTAAAATAACATGGTAAATTACATCTCAAATTCTTCACAAGGTCACATACTAAATAAGGAAAATTAAACAGTTTATGGTTTAAAAATAAAATAATTTTGATGGTTTTCATATGACATAAATGTTACGTTTATTTTCCTTCCTTACGTAAATGGCCATGGTTTTGTATAATAGCGTTAAAATGTGTCTCAATTGTGATTTCTGGTTGTTATATTCGAAAACTAAATCAAACGAGTGACCTTTGTCACAGCAAGCAGTGTCAATAGCTCCACCAGAAGTAATAGTGTTCTGTGGTCAATATGAATACCAACTACACTACTTAGTCTTGGTCTCTGGAACTACTGATTTCATTCTATATATTATTTAACTAGCAGCGCGCCCCGTAGATTTATCCCCGTAGTTCCTGTTCCCGTGGGAATACGGGAATAAAATATAGCCTATAGCCATCCTCGATAAATGAGCTATCTAACAATGATATCATTTTTCAAAGTGTATGTAGTTTCTGAGATTAGCGTTCAACAAAAAAAAACTCTTCAGCTTTATAATATTAGTATAGATAGCAGCCTATATTAAAGAGAAATTTTACACCCACCATATCGACGCAAATGAAACCTACCTTTATATACAATAAATACCATTAAATTACATTTTACGCTATCAGGTAATACCCTAAAATAACCTAAGAACACAATAATAAAATAGCAACAATAAGTATTACAAATTAGCAAATGTTATCGCATTATCTACACGTATTGCGAAATCTATTGAAAAGACAAGTTATATTATTGAAATAGATTATTTTTAAAACAACCATGACTTCCTGAATACCGCCACGAAGGCGTAAGAACATCAGAGGAATATTTATAAGTTTTAACGTATTCAGATAGTACGATACATTATGGACAGCAAATACAATGATGGTAAATAAACTACGGCTTTTGTTTGGTTAATACAGTCAAGGGATACGAAGTTAGCGTAATTTTAAATTGGTTAGTCGGAGAGACAAAGTTTATATTTGATAACTGACGAAGGTTTCTTCTGTGACGTTCCCACTGTCTATACTTACGCGCATAGGCGTACACGGCGTATTTATGGGAATCGGTCTATCTAAGTAAAAAAACATTTAAAAGAAAAAAGTATTTTACTAAAAATTTAATTACTGTAGTATTTGAATTGCGTAATACATTGTATTTTGCTCTGGTATCATCAAAAACGTATTCGATTTCCTGGGGTTTGACCCTTTCAAGATCATATTGAAATAAAGGATACCTATTATGACATTTTCTAGCTAGAGTACCACAAACCACTGAGCTCTTGATCAAAGCATTCGAAAAAAAGAACTTCTTTTTTTAGGAGTGACTTTTAAACAATAGACGCATCTTTTTAACACCCATCTCTCAACCTACAAACACGTTACAAAGGTACAATGCAGATACTAGGGCGTATTTATCAAGTGCCAACATTCCTATGAGTTCCACACATGAATAAAGCATTTGGTTACGTAATCAGACCTTGTGTGACCGCAGGTGTCAGGTAAGCTATGAATGGCTAACTCGTCAAATCAGATCGGACAAATCGCATTTGTTTCTTACAAGTATTTGTGTCCATCTACATACTGACGTGTAAGGAATTTTTGTTTTGTTATGTGATGCTACTACTGCGTCATGATGCATTATTCAATATCAAAGACTCTCTATCTATGTATGTTTAAAAGGATTTTAGTAAGAAGTTCGAAGACTTACTTCTTTGAACTGATTTATTTATTTAGTTAGACACTTCAACAATATCTTCACTTATAATACTAATAATAAAACTTATTCTATGTAACATTCCCGTGTGAGATATCTTTACAGAAGTGTACATTCTTCTCTTCAAGAAAAAAAACAACAAATATAAATTAGTTATGAAACAATAAATAGATATCTACGCTAAACTATTTACATGATTTCATTTATATTTAAGATTTTTAGTTTTTCCTGACTCAACCGACTATTAAGGGTCCTGGATCATGTAGCAAAGAGTAGAGTAGAAGATTGTCCATTGTCCTAGGGAAGAAAAATGTTTTAAAGTAAGTACTGCTTGAAAAATTAACAAATATTTGTCAACAACTCTAACTTATTAAACTAGCTGATGAAAGCAAATTTCGTATGTCTACAGTAGATAAGGCACGAATGAGTGCGGTGAGGAATACTTCCAATACCTCTCTTATCGGTAATCTTATCATTTATGTTACTTAAAAAGTAGAATACTTTCACAATATCCTAGATTTGTAACAATATTTTTCTATGAAATTTATGTAAGTAGGTACCTATGTAGTTATTCATTACAAATAGTTATGTTTTTTTTTACTATTTAATACTAGCTATGCCCCGGGGTTTCACCCGCGTAGCTCCCGATCCCATGGGAATTTCGGGATAAAACATAGCCTATATTCTTTCCTGGATCATAAGCTACCCCTGTACAAAATTTCAAGTCAGTCGGTTCAGTAGTTTAGCCGTGAAAAGGTAACAGACAGACAGAGTTACTTTCGCATTTATAATATTAGTTAGGATTCTTCTTTGTTCTTTTTAACATTTCAGACAAACGCAAGTTAAGATCGCAAGTTCTTGTTAGTTCAGAAATTTCTGCAGTGTGATGCCATAATACATACGGAACACATAACAGTTAAGATGCCTGAAGTTTCTTTCAATCTTAGCCTCCTTAGAGAGACAATGTAACACAATAACACATTTGTTTAAAAACTTAATTACATTAACCTCTTGATTGTATTTGCAACTTTATCTTTGTTACATTACCGATAACTTCATTTTCAATAAAGAATAACTGTCATTTTTATGTATTTAATCTTCCAAATATAAAGAAAAGTATTGATTACAATGTATTTTAAATATCATTGAGAAATTATAGGTATGAATGAGAGTTACTCAAGCAAGTGGTAGCGAAGTATATTACTAATTATAGAGCTGTAACCTGGAGATAGCCTTTGAACTCTGTCTGTGAGAATAGTTAGTTCGTCAGCACATAAGTGTAGTGATTAATAAACTATTGTTGAGAAATTAATTGGCGTAACACTTGATTATAGGTAAGTTTTAGTACAATTGCCGAAACTACACCCTTGGGATTTTTAACATGCAATAGTACAACGATACATTTAATTAAAAATGCTACTATTTAATTAAATGAAGGAGGAATGGCCTTTTCTTTAATTAAGTTTGGGCTAGTGGTCAAACTTGCCCGAAATTACTGGCCATTTTTTCTTTGTACATTATTCTCTCTGGGGAAAGGGAAAGAGTAAAATTTGCCCAGATTTTGTAGTACATACTTTTTTAGCGAGGCTTTAAGAGTAAATTCTCCATGATTTTTTTGGCATATTGGGCAAGATTGTAATATCATCATTATCGAGAGAGATCTTTGATAAGATTTTGATACAAGTTACAAACATTCGAACTATCATATTCTACTAATATTATAAATGTGAAAGTTTGTTAGTATGTTTGTGAGTTTGGATGTTTGTTACTCTTTCACACAAAAACTACTAAATCAATTAAGATTAAATTTGGTGCAGATGTTCCTTTTATAGGATACTAGTATTTTTATCCTGAAATTCCCATGGGATGGGATTCAAGCGTGTAAAACCGCGGGGCGAAGCTAGTTTATAATATTAGTAGGATCTACTTCATACAAAGTTATTTCGATCATTCTTCGATCACGTTCGCTCAGCGACTTAGTTTGAATTATACAATATTCAATTAATAGATATGGTTCGTAGATAAACACGCTTTTAAAACTGCACACATGGTAATTGCATGTTTGCATGCATGATGGTCCGGGGAAATGGAGTCCATTAGCATGTTTGTATAACCTACTGAGTTTTCTGTGACGCAATTTCTTATTTAATAGATTACTATCATTTTACTGTTATATTTAGTTAAAATATAATCCTATTTCATTTAAATTTATTTTTAAATATTTATTTAATAACATAATATCACAATTATTCTAACAATTAATTCTTAATTCTTACAGTAAGTTCATAATTAACCAATAAATATCTACATTAATTATTAATTCCATACTATAAATATAGGTACTTACTACATAAATTATTTACTAATTCTTTTTAATATTTTCTTCTCTTTTATTTTTATTATTTTGTTCTTATTTGACTCATAATCCCTATTTCATTTCCGTAGTAATATAAATAAATGCTCTTTTCATGATGACACTGTAGTTGAATGTGCAAATTGGATAGTGGATACGTTTTATTAGGTACTTACTTGGTATTTTTTTAGACAACCAAATTGAACTAGGTGGCTGATAATACATCTAAATATCGAATAGTAATATTATAGAGGCGTTTGTTTATTCGAAAAATATTTTAGTGTTGAATAGCCAATTTATGGAGAAAGTCTATCCTAACTAATATTATAAATGCGAAAGTAACTCTATCTGTTTGTCTGTTACCTTTTCACGGCTAAACTACTGAACCGATTGACTTGAAATTTGGTACAGGGGTAGCTTATGGTCCGGGAAAGAACATAGGCTACGTTTTATCTCGAAATTCCCACGGGATCGGGAACTACGCGGATGAAACTGCGGGGCACAGCTATAGGCTATAATAACACCACACTACATCCAATAGCAGCAAAAGTACCTAATTAATGAAAATGAAACTTTGGCACACAGCTGTTATACAATACAATAACATTTATAAGCTCTCTCATATTGGGTAATATAAAAAGCAAAATATCTACTTATATGCTAATGTGCAATAATAGCATAAACACAGTGTTGTGAACCGATAAATATGTCAATCGAGTGCTCGAGTGTCTCGAACGTGAAAGTGTTACGTGATTCTGACCTTTTGTGAGCTATTGTCGCCCACTGGTCTGACATGAGTGGTTATTGGGACCATGTGTTATGATTGTGACGGATATTCTAGAACCTTCGAGTATGGCATCTACTGTGATGGTAATTATGGTAATGAAGTTACAAGATCATGACTTGGTGGTAGGTACTAGGCAAATAAAAGCAAATGTCAGAATAGTTTTGAATCCTGCTGATATAATAACAACAATTTCTTAATACATCTTGAAATGATAAGATAAATAAGAAGACATAAAAGAGTAAATTTTAAACTGTATGTATTTAGGATATAAAATTATATGACGTAGGAAACGTAGGTATAATGAACAATTAAATAATATTAGGGAAAGAAGACGATATATGTTAATTTATTTATACTGAAGTATGTATTTTTCAACAATAGTTACTAAATTGACCGTTGTCTAAAAACGAATTATAATCCAATATTGAGAGAGCAAAATTCTTAGTCTCGTAAAACCATAGTCACCCTACTGAATCTCGTATCATCCACCACAACGGCATCCCACTTTGATTGTTAGCAGATTTCTTAGCTTTGAACGTGGACCTAATTTTCCACGAGATAGAGAGCTAATTTGCACAGTAACTTTGAAATAGGACAGAAATGCTTATGTAAGGTATTTTAAAGAATACTCGATAAACCGATAGATACTATCAATACATTGTATTATATCAAAGAGTTAAAGTTTTTAATTGTTTAAAAATAATGTAATAGCTAACTCATACAGCGTGGAGATAACATTATGAAATTCTGGAAGCTGTTAATATGACTACTAAACATAAACATAAGCAATATAACAACCGTTCAGCTGTTTTTAATGCTTTGTGTAACAAACACATACATTACTAGCTTATAACGAAATCCTAAAGCAAAAACGTCATATTATTATCACACTTCCTCAACAACACGAACCGGCAATCATTCAGTAGTTACCCCATCAAGTAACGCTAAATAACCAACTAAAGGAACTCGTATTACAATCAAATCTATTCGCAAAATTCCAATGAGTTCGCGTACTTAGGAAATAATGATTTCACATAAAAAGTTGAGTGAAAAGATCTTGATCCACTTAGACGGACCACCTACTGAGCATTTATTCGATACGTCACCGTTTGATGGCTATGTGACGAAAGACGTGGGAATAAGGAACCCTTAAATATACACAAACAATAGAGTGAACGAGGTATTAGAGTATCCACTTAATGCATAACAGCTCATGGAAGTAGAAAAAAATATTACTGAAATTGTCGGGCAATGAGTGTTGTTTAAAATTTAGGGTTTATAAACTTGCTTGTTATATTTTTACTTTGATGTATTCCGCAGGTTTTTTTCGAGGTTTCAGTCAGCTTTACTAGTAACTACTTAGATTTAAAAATTAGTTCCAATTTATTAAATTACGCAACATGGCAACACGATTTTTTTGTGAAACAAGACAAAGATCAAACAATACTGTGGCCGGTTTAAAGTTAAATTGTTTGGAAACAAAACACCTTTTGTGAATCGAACAAAAATAATCTTACGACAATGTAACAGAACGTTCTCTTTGTTACGATAAAAATTTTAAGTAATATTTTATTACTTAATATGGATTACAGAAGTGATTACTTCATAATTAATACACAATGTAGATAATTACACGTTTTCTTGCCTAGTGTTCTGTGAAGTAACACGAGCGCATTAACTAACAAGTTCCAGTACAATTGTTCAAAATTGTTCACTCAGGCTTCGATGATGCGCGATAAAGTGCACATAATGTTTGTGCTCCTTTTAGATCCTTCATACTTATATTTCTAGACTAGACTATCTGACTATTAGACTGTCATTCGAACAGAAAAAGGACTTTAAAGAAATTGTGAGAAAAATACGAATAAGTACGCCAAACCCCTTAGGTACATGCAAACAAAATTCATCTTTCAATTTCTCTCTTCTTTCATCTTTCGTATCTTACTTTATCAATCGTCCATCTACATCTCCCCTTTTTCCTTTCCCATCTTACTTTATCGACTATCTATTATTTCTAAATTCAAAACAGTCAACATCGAATCAACAGTCAAAAGCTCAAAAGACCGATGATGAAAGATTGCGGTTTTCAAAACCAAATAGTTAATCTCATTGTTATGCTCTAACTCATAATAGAAACTTAATACCAGTAGGTTTGACGTGTTATTTTTAACCGTCACCAAACCACTCAGGAATTCTAATCATGAATGTCTTTATCAGTTAAATCTGAGACAGTGAATGTGATACGATCTTATGCGCAGGAGTTTGCACAACACCGAACCACTGTGCTTTAGGTGCATTGTTTGCTATTGTTATTTAGATTAAAATGTCGCCAATATAATTTAAATTTTAAGTTTTATGGGTTAGTATTTATTGGTTTTTTATAGTTGTTGATTTTGAGGTAGTTTCACACAGGTATTGGTTGCGTTCATTTTAATAAAAGTTCACTTGGTATGTAGAAGTAAAATTAATGTTTAGTAAATGGCAATAGCATACTTCCAATATCGATACCAGAAAAATCTCGATACGTAGTGTATTTTTATTGGAATAAAAAAGTCAAAGTTTGAGAAAAATATTATTAAAAAAGTTCAAGAGAAAACCGTTTCGCAAAGAACCGTTATTTTGTAATATTTAAAAATATCCCACTACAAGAGCGTATGAAAAATATAAATAAGTTTTACTGCTTTTAAATTCAATTTACCACACGCCAGTAATTCAATTACTACAAAACAATTATTCAAAATGATCGATGTTCTCTGACCATTGAAACAAGAATAATTACATAGAGATTCCGTAAAAATGTCATTGCAGCGGCTGTCCTTGAGGCGTGAGAAAACTGTGTTAAAACCCTTGTTGAAACTCAAAATGATTGATCATTATGATTTGTTAAGCTTTGATTAATGATCGCGTCTGTGGAAGTTGAGATTGAGTGACTTTTTATACGGATTTCGATTTTATTTAAGTATAAAAATGTTCTCATAAAATTAAATTATTGCTAGCTGTGTTTTTCGTTCGCAGTTTTGCCCGCGTTGATATATTGACCCTACCTATTTATTGAACCTAACCTAAAAACTTTGTCTACTCTTATTGTATCGACATATCTATGTTATCTTGTGTCAATGTGTATAATTCAGGAAATATACAAAGACTTGTAGTTATGATTTAATTAAAATAGTTATGTTAGGATCTAATAAGGGTCACAGGTCACAGGGAATCCTTCAATTAAGAGCGTAAGGTGTTCGGTCGCTGTGGAAGTCGTCTCCCATCGTCTGCCATCTATCGTCAGTTCATCTATGGACGTCCAATTGCGGCTGAGAGATGATGATAGTGAAATTATTATGCTCACAGACTCTACGGTGCGTTAGTTACATCAAACAATTTTAATAATGTGAATCTATTTCGTAAAGCAGCATTTTATCAACTGTATGATTGTCGCAATCGGCTTACACAGTTGCACGATGGTATCGCATTGTTAGAGACCACGTAAACACAATTTAACCTTTCGCAAAGGCGTATTATTTTTTCATTGTTAATAACATTACGTCAAACGCGGATTTTTGGTGTTAACTGTTAAGAAAGAGTATTTGTAACTTTATCCTTAAACGTACTACTGTCTCTGACGCAAAGATTCAATGACGCGTGTTAAGATACGTCATTCATAAGTCAAAAAATAAAAGTTGGGATTTTAAGTTTATAAATAAGTTTATGAATATTTATTGAATATTATCCTCTTCGGCTCGTTGCAACTTTCTTTAATATAAGCAACTTGTTAATACTTCATGTAAAGTTTAAACATCTTAGGAACATCAGGGCTTACAAAATAATAAAAGAAGAGTAAGGTATTAAGAGTACTTTAATCTACTTGCCTATTAAAAGTCTTGCTGACCTAATCCTGTCATTTGTGACTGCTGTTAGTAGCCAACTGCAAAAGCTAGCAACAATTGAAACTGTTGGCGACCTCATCTATCTAAAGAATCAAGAAAAAAGTTCCATCAACATAATTCTACTTAATGTTTTTCAAATTCATTAACATTATCCAGTAGTCCGTCACGTTACAATACAAGAAAATCAATTGGGCATTGTATCAAAATACAATTGTTCAAATTTTTTGCCCAAACGACATCTAATCGAAGTCAACAACTAAAAACTCGTGACGTCAAAACTTTTTGCATGACGTTGATTGAAAGTATTTTTTGCGTGATTTTACCTTATCAAAGACCATATTTAACAAAAATACCAAAATACTGTTTTTGTATGTACTTGTTTACTTTAAATTACTTATTTCCTTTATAATTAACTAATTTCTTGTTTTCCGCTCGCAGCTTTGCCGGATAAATTGTTTGTTAATTTATTTTTTCTTTTGTAAGCTCTTTGATGTTCTGTTTCTTTGAGGCCCAATTTAATTATATTGTTTTCATTTAAAAAGAAAATGTTTTTTGAAGTAAAATAAACCGTGAAACAGTATTTTTAAATTTGTAACTGGATCACTAAATGTCAATTTTCGTAGCTCTATCTTTAAAAAAGCTAAGAATTTTCTTTCAAATTTTCATTTCTCTTTTCACTACTATCCTTATTATTAGCGTTGCATTTCTAGTAAGGCTTTGGACTTAATCAGGTTTTACAACCTGTTAATCTGAATGATTTGGAACGATAGTACAGATTATAGTACAGGATCATTAAATGAACAAAACCATAGACTAATTTAAGATGTCGTGGTCTAACTGTAGTTCTGTACTGCTAATTTCTAAAACCAACACTAACCCTAAAACCGGTTTTGTTACACTAGGTTTATTAAATTTTCCCAAATAATCTTTAAGTTCACATCAACAAAATAAAAGAAACTTAATTACAAGTTTTCTCAGTCATAACCCCTCTAGCAATCAATCTCTCGTTGAATCAGTCAGTCAAACATATGTTATTGTGTAAAACAAGGAAAATCAATTACAATATTAGGAAGGAAGGAATTCCTGATTGATTTAACATGTGTCCAATCATTCATGATATTGCGTACTTTACTATTTTAGTAGCAAAACGGAAGTAAACGCGAGTTACAATTAAGTACCTTTTATGGATTGACTTTGTTTTATGTTTACGTTATTGTCTGCGATAAATAAGACAATTGGCATTTATTTGTAATTTAATGTAATTAAATTAATTTCAAAATATTGAGTGGCATTATGCAAGATTTCAACATACTTAGAAGATTGTGGGCTCAATTCTAGGCATCTCAGTTTACAAATTTAATAAGCAATACGTTCCTAGTTCCCGTTCCCGTAAAAACTCAGGGATTAAATTATGCTAAAAACCTTTCTCTTCAATCACTTTATCACATAGGCTACGATTTTTGTTGATTTAATACGAAAATGCGAGTAAAAGTGCAGAATGCAGCTTATAAATAAAGTCATAATTAATAAACAGTTATTAAATTCAATATAAAATATGAATTCTTGTTATCGTATAATGTAACAACACTTCAAGCAAGTACTTAAATAAAGCGAAAGCAAGAGAAAGTGTTACAAAATTACCGAAAATAATGAATAAATTGCGATACCTTACGACCGCGGCAAATCAGGAAATTGATCTCATTTGCTGATCGAACTTTAATGTGCTGAATCAATTTGCATTGGATAATGACATATAATTTCAATTTGTTACCTATTATTTTTTGTTAAGATTTGCGATATGTAATTAGCTTTAATTTTAAATCAATTTGTGAGCTTTAAGTACTTATATCTAATTGTAGACATTATACTTCTAGACAAAATACATAAAAACATTCGAAAATTGAACATCAGCCGTGATTGTCCCATCCCTGATTGTTTTAGTTTAAAAACATCGCTATGATTCAGCACGGTTCTGGATTCAAATCTTATTCATATTGAAAGTGTTGATAGTATTACGAGTAGTGTATGATATTTTCATTATTCATGAAGCGCGTTAATCTAATTCCACAATAATACCTTCTTTTCCCAGATATTTTTAAATTTTTGCAAAATATTTGAGCAGATAGTTCAGTGCAGACGTTACTTTAATATCATCATTTATTTTACTAACTAGTCTGTATTGTTAAATTTTGAAGGTATTCCGAATATTCTATCTAAAACATGTCAACTATTCTATATTAGTTGTAGTGAAATTATCTCCAAGTAAATGCTTTTATCCTTAACGTTATACATTCCATAACATCGAAATTCCTTAAGCATCATTCTTGTGTGTAATCTGTACTCAAAGCTTCGTCATTAAGAGATTAGAGGGTCTGTGAACTTAGCATCTCAAGTGTTAGCATCTCACCAAAAAACTTTATAATTAACAGTATTGGGGATAGTTCTATAGTATTGGATAGGTTTAAGTAATAGTTCCGCGAATTTTCCTGGGAAAATTTAGGTTTGAAAATGAGATGCTAACTTCACACTTCGAAAGTTGGCATCTCATAGAATTTCGATATTTAAAAGGTATATGAGTAAAAAAATTAAAGTATTAGGCCTCAAAAAGCTTACTCGAAAAGTTCTAAGTGAGCTTTTACAAAAAACTTTCAAAAAAGCTCAAGTTGAAATTTTCACCGAATTAAAATTGATACTGTATGCTTACTAAAATGACGTAAAATAGTCAAACAAAGTAAATAATGTAAAAAATAACACTTATACCTAAAAGCTCGGAGCTTAAAGCTCAAAAAAGAAAAATAATATTATTGCATAAAGTGAACAGCTCTACCGAACGTTTTCACTAAAATAAGGGTAAGATGCCGGTACTTTTTTAAGAGTTTTGATCTAAATTAAATTTTAAAATGATAGAACAGACTACAAGCTACAAGAAACTGCGGAGTATCGGGCTCTGACATGAGGTTCCACTTGGAAAATGGCGAAATGCTACGAAATAGGGAAATTCAGCAATATTTCTAAGACCATGGTGAGATGCCGGTACTTTTTTAAGAGTTCTGATTTAAATTACACTTCAGAATGTTAGAACAGACTACAAGCTACTAGAAACTGCGGAGTATCGGGCTCTGACATGAGGATCCACTTGGAAAATGGCGAAATGCTACGAAATAGGGAAATTTTGTCGAATTCACTAAAACAAGGGTGAGATGCCGGTATTTTTTTAAGAGTTCTGATTAAAATAACACTATAGATTGATAGAACAGACTACAAGCTACTAGAAACTGCGGAGTATCGGGCTCTGACATGAGGTTTCACTTGGAAAATGGCGAAATGCTACGAAATAGGGAAATTTTGTCGAATTCACTAAAATAAGGGTGAGATGCCGGTACTTTTTTAAGAGTTCTGATTTAAATTACACTTTAAAATGATAAAACAGACTACAAGGTACTAGAAACTGCGGAGTATCGGGCTCTGACATGAGGATCCACTTGGAAAATGGCGAAATGCTACGAAATAGGGAAATTCAGCAATATTTCTAAGACCATGGTGAGATGCCGGTACTTTTTTAAGAGTTCTGATTTAAATTACACTTCAGAATGTTAGAACAGACTACAAGCTACTAGAAACTGCGGAGTATCGGGCTCTGACATGAGGATCCACTTGGAAAATGGCGAAATGCTACGAAATAGGAAAATTTTGTCGAATTCACTAAAACAATGGTGAGATGCCGGTACTTTTTTAAGAGTTCTGATTAAAATAACACTATAAATTGATAAAACAGACTACAAGCTACTAGAAACTGCGGAGTATCGGGCTCTGACATGAGGTTTCACTTGGAAAATGGCGAAATGCTACGAAATAGGGAAATTTTGTCGAATTCACTAAAATAAGGGTGAGATGCCGGTACTTTTTTAAGAGTTCTGATTTAAATTACACTTTAAAATGATAGAACAGACTACAAGCTACTAGAAACTGCGGAGTATCGGGCTCTGACATGAGGATCCACTTGGAAAATGGCGAAATGCTACGAAATAGGAAAATTTGTCGAATTCACTAAAACAATGGTGAGATGCCGGTACTTTTTTAAGAGTTCTGATTTAAATAAGACTATAGATTGATAAAACAGACTATAAGCTACTAGAAACTGCGGAGTATCGGGCTCTGACATGAGGATCCACTTGGAAAATGGCGAAATGCTACGAAATAGGGAAATTCAGCAATATTTCTAAGACCATGGTGAGATGCCGGTACTTTTTTAAGAGTTCTGATTTAAATTACACTTCAGAATGTTAGAACAGACTACAAGCTACTAGAAACTGCGGAGTATCGGGCTCTGACATGAGGATCCACTTGGAAAATGGCGAAATGCTACGAAATAGGGAAATTTTGTCGAATTCACTAAAACAAGGGTGAGATGCCGGTATTTTTTTAAGAGTTCTGATTAAAATAACACTATAGATTGATAGAACAGACTACAAGCTACTAGAAACTGCGGAGTATCGGGCTCTGACATGAGGTTTCACTTGGAAAATGGCGAAATGCTACGAAATAGGGAAATTTTGTCGAATTCACTAAAATAAGGGTGAGATGCCGGTACTTTTTTAAGAGTTCTGATTTAAATTACACTTTAAAATGATAAAACAGACTACAAGGTACTAGAAACTGCGGAGTATCGGGCTCTGACATGAGAATCCACTTGGAAAATGGCGAAATGCTACGACATAGGAAAATTCAGCAATATTTCTAAGACCATGGTGAGATGCCGGTACTTTTTTAAGAGTTCTGATTTAAATAACACTATAGATTGATAAAACAGACTACAAGCTAATAGAAACTGCGGAGTATCGGGCTCTGACATGAGGTTCCACTTGGAAAATGGCGAAATGCTACGATTAACGGAATTTTACTTAAATTTACTAAGACTATGGACAGATGCCAGTAATTAAAAAAAAAAAGATTGAAATAACAATTCGACCTAAAAAGAGAGTAAAATGGTATCAGCAGACTGAAAATCGTTTTTCTATTTACCGTTTACAGAAGTAAGTGCCGTTTACAATTCACCGCCTGCAACGTAGATCACTCGGCGCCATAGATTGAAATAGATTGATAGAATCTTTTTATTATTTAACTTAATTAAAGAATGCTGCTGGAGCTGTAAGGGCGGTCGTGTTCTTTAGTATAAATTTAGATGACTCCGAGCTGTTAAACTTTACTTATTTGTAAATGTATCTCGTAGCTTAAATTATCTGATGTAGGTCGACATAATATCAGTAAATCAGTATTATATGTTATTATTCTTCAGTTTTGGTGTACACAATAAGGTGTGGTTGTATTTTTACATTGTTTTTTACGGTTTTTTTCGAAGGACCTATGTCGTTATACTCGTACCAGTATAAACCAGACTTGGTGTACGCAACGTAGTGACCCGACGACCAATGAACCAAACCGGCTAATTTGTATTTATATTCTTCTATTTTTAAAATATCTAGTAACTCTTCTAATTTGTAATTTTTTTTTATATTAGGCATATAAGAATCATCTGTTATTATACTTGTGTCCAGCAATATATGTGGACCATATTCATTAATGTCGTCATATATATTTTTGCACTTTTTGCATGTGCGTCGTAGCTTATGCCCACTATTTACAGCATCCTGTGTGGCATTAAAGCCCTGTGTTAAAATTAAATCCACATTTAAATTTATAAAAATAGATTTTTTGGTAGAAGTATAACCACATTTACAAGCGCATAATGATTTGTAGCTCGGAGTGTCTTCAAAAATGTATTGCGCCAAGTGAGCTACGTTGCACTCGGTGTCTAAGTATTTTATTTTACCCGTAACTGATTGTAGATTAAATAATCCTACACTTAATAATATGACGGCCCTCTCCTTGTACGTAGATGCAGAAATCTGTTTCATGTTTTTCAATTTGTGCGCTAGTTTTATAGTGCAATTTGTTGAATCTCTAGTATAATGAAAATAATGGACGTTAGTGGCGATTCCACTTAAAACTATTTGGAATAGAGAATCAAATGCGCAAGTTCTTTTTAAATTAATTTTCATATTTTTTAAAGTTATTGGGTTACAAAACAGGCCATTCTTTAAAACTGGTAAATGCAAAGCCTTCGCATCCTTGATAAAATCCCACTCTGGACATTTATCCAGATACGAAGGCTTCCTTCTTTTTGCAACTGGCGATTCATTGACATTATGTTCCTTTTTGGCCAATCCACACCAATCTTCCTGCGAGTTCCAAGCACTACACTCATCGACAGCTAATAAAAGGTCATCAGTACTTATTGCTCGTGGTTCCTGTTGGTCGTCTAAATCACTGCTGTGTTGTTGATAGGACAATGTATGTTTTGTATTTTTTAAATTATTTTTGGGCACATCGTTTTTATTCGATGCCAATTTGATTTTGCCATTAAGGTATCCCAAATGTTGTATAACAAATTTATCGATGCGCATTGGCAATTGACCTGAAAACGTGCGATGCTTTAAATCTGCAAATTCTGATTCCACTGAAGAAGAAGTAGCAATTTTTTGCCCTCTTCCAAAATGGCGGCTCATTATATTAGTCCACAGTGGTAAAATTGGTAATAATTGTTTTGTAATACGTTGCGCAAAACTAGGATTAAAACACGCATTAAGGGTAGAACCTTGTTGAGATATTCTTCCAATTTCTTCCGCATTCGAAAATCTTATATTAGCCCACATTTTCCAGTCAGTGTTGTTTTCGATTTCTATATCATCCTCGAATTTACCGTCAGCTGGTTCAAAATTAATATTAATTACTCCTTTAATAGAGTCATTAAGTGTTTGTAATTTTAATTCAGCTCCTACTGCCTTTCCTTCCGCAGTGAAACCAACTTTGTCGCTTAAAGCCACAGTGAGAACAGCTTCTATATGTTCTGTGACTTTATGGAAATCGTCCATTTGATAAATTTGGCCTATGCACCTCAAAAAAAATCTACGCGCTGGTAAAGCTGATACTCGAAGACATTCCCACCGGGATATCATCGCTATGAAATGACTGACATCGAGCCTGATATATGACTCGGGAACAGTCATCGATCCCCGCACTACACAGTCGTAGCATATATTTAAATATTCATTAAGGTTCTTACACTTACCAAATTCTTCCGCAACAGCATTTATTAAAGCACGCCCAAAATCGCATACGACTGTAGGAGGCCTTGGTGCACCTTTTGTTAAAATAAACTTTAAAAAGTGTGCAATTATAAAAGATTTCTGATCTGCCGACACCATTTGGAAGACCGGTACACTTCCTTCTTCCGTCACCAACATGCACTGATACAAAAAAATATGTGCATCTTTAGTCCTACACTTTGCTACGCCTCCAGTAGCATCAATCACCATAGTAGCATTATCATTTCGTTTACAACGCATATTATAAATTTGCATCTGCTCTGGCAACCAATATATACAATAAAATTTTAATAGGCTAATAGAATGTATTGAGCCGGCATATTTTCCTTGTTCCGATTCAGCAAGCAAGTTCAAAGCTGAATTGGCTGACTCCAATCCTAAATTTTTCATAAGCTGCTGTTCTTTTGCTTTACGAAGTGTTGCTGCATTTGGGAGAATTGAAGGGTTTTGTTCTCCAAAGTTTTTCAAACGACTAGCCTCTTCTCTTTGAAACGTGACTGCATTTTTTCGTTGTTCAAGTAACTGATTGGCCACTTTTTCTCTGCGTTTACCTCTCAATTGCCTCTTTTTGACGCCTTTGTGCAAATCTGATTGTATATTTTCGAGGTTACATATAAATATTACATCGACATCTTTAGCCGGTTCACTTTGTAGTCTTCCCGTGATTCTCGCTTTGCATTCCACACAGGTTCCAGAAAATGTGGCATAAGACTTTGCAATGGCTGATGGAGTAATTAAATTATTTTTAAAAGAAAAAACACAATCAATTGACCGGTATTGCTGACATATTCTTTCAGCAATAATGTCTCCCCAACCTTCTTGCAATTTCCAGTATAGTCGCCCGCTAGAAATTTTCTTTTTTGGATACATCTCTAACCAATTTTGCGCAGATAAAACTAATTTGATTTCTGTGGAACAGAAACTATCTCCAAGAGTTATATTTGAGTCGTCTCTAGAATTTGAGCTTAATGTACTATTATTAGCATTGATATTATATGTCTTTTCTATCAAAGTTCTATATCCATTCCGATCTTCTTTGATTATAGTGTACACATGACGAGGCTGAATATGTGAACCATGAAGTGCCATATGATCGGAAATAAGTTTATAAACTGAATTCGACGGAGGTAAAATATTACCGTTCTCATTCAGAGTTCGGCAATCTTCCTGCAACAAAACTGTCTTCAGAATAATCTTATCGTACGGCATGATTGTTAAATAAAATAAAAAAAAACAATAAAATATGCTATTTTTTAACAATACAAATCTTAAACATAAAAAGTCAATTTTAGAAAAAAAATGTGGTAACAAAGTTTTACAAAGATTATATGGAATTGAAACTTGAAATCCGAAAACAATAAGACACAAAAAAAAACAAATACGCAATGAAATTTGAAAAATAGAATACTTATGATAAAACTGAAAGTAAACGAAATTAAAAAAATTAGGACCAAAAGAAAAATTCTGATACAAAAAAAAACAATTAAGTTGAATAAACTTATACTAAGAACGAACTAAATAAATAAGTGAAATTTGAGAAACACAAAAAAAATCCAATTCAAATAATAACCATTTAAGTACTAAATAAAAAAAATTAGAAACACAAAAAATATTACACAAATAAAAAGTAAATTAAAAAATGAAAACAATTGAGGAATATATGTAATTTGAAAAACAAAACTTATACTAAGAACGAACTAAATAAATAAGTAAAATTTGAGAAACACAAAAAAAAACCAACTCAAATAATAACCAATTAAGTACTAAATATGAAAGGAAAAAAAAAACCACAAACAATTCTCATAAAACTAAAACCCTACCCTACTAACTATGAAAAAAATAACAATTACAAAATAAACAAGTAATCCTATCCAAATTAAAACTAATTAGGTACAGAACCAAAAAAGTGAAAAAGTCGATACAATTTTATACTAATAAAAACATCCAAAAAAATCAAATATGAAATACAAAAAAAATACTTGGAATACAATTTTAACTCTAAGCATTAAATGTAACAACAATGATAGCAAATCGAAAGTAAATCGCAAAAATTTGAAACAAATTCAATGGTTTTCCTAAAAATATTCACTTACCATTACACCTCGTATTACCCCCACCACCATAGCTAACCTAACCTTTTCTTTAAGCGCAACTTTTTTTTTAAACCTAACCTAAACTTTTTATTTAAGCGCAACCTTTTTTTTTAAACCTAAACTAACCTTTTTTTTCATGCGCAACCTTTTTTTTAAACCTAACCTAACCTTTTCTTTAAGCGCAACCTTTTTTTTTAAACCTAACCTAACCTTTTTATTTAAGCGCAACCTTTTTTTTAAAACCTAACCTAACCTTTTATTCATGCGCAACCTTTTTTTTAAACCTAACCTAACCTTTTCTTTAAGCGCAACCTTTTTTTTTAAACCTAACCTAACCTTTTCTTTAAGCGCAACCTTTTTTTTTTAACCTAACCTAACCTTTTTTTTATTCGCAACCTTTTTTTTAAACCTAACATAACCTTTTCTTTAAGCGCAACCTTTTTTTTTAAACCTAACCTAACCTAACCTTTTTATTTAAGCGCAACCTTTTTTTTTTAAACCTTTTCCCAATTTCGTAGCATTTCGCCATTTTCCAAGTGAAACCTCATGTCAGAGCCCGATACTCCGCAGTTTCTAGTAGCTTGTAGTCTGTTCTAACATTCTGAAGTGTAATTTAAATCAGAACTCTTAAAAAAGTACCGGCATCTCACCCTTGTTTTAGTGAATTCGACAAAATTTCCCTATTTCGTAGCATTTCGCCATTTTCCAAGTGAAACCTCATGTCAGAGCCCGATACTCCGCAGTTTCTAGTAGCTTGTAGTCTGTTTTATCAATCTATAGTGTTTTTTAAATCAGAACTCTTAAAAAAATACCGGCATCTCACCCTTGTTTTAGTGAATTCGACAAAATTTCCCTATTTCGTAGCATTTCGCCATTTTCCAAGTGGATCCTCATGTCAGAGCCCGATACTCCGCAGTTTCTAGTAGCTTGTAGTCTGTTCTAACATTCTGAAGTGTAATTTAAATCAGAACTCTTAAAAAAATACCGGCATCTCACCCTTGTTTTAGTGAATTCGACAAAATTTCCCTATTTCGTAGCATTTCGCCATTTTCCAAGTGGATTCTCATGTCAGAGCCCGATACTCCGCAGTTTCTACTAGCTTATAGTCTGTTTTATCAATCTAGAGTGTAATTTAAATCAGAACTCTTAAAAAAGTACCGGCATCTCACCATGGTCTTAGAAATATTGCTGAATTTTCCTATGTCGTAGCATTTCGCCATTTTCCAAGTGGATCCTCATGTCAGAGCCCGATACTCCGCAGTTTCTAGTAGCTTGTAGTCTGTTCTAACATTCTGAAGTGTAATTTAAATCAGAACTCTTAAAAAAGTACCGGCATCTCACCCTTGTTTTAGTGAATTCGACAAAATTTCCCAATTTCGTAGCATTTCGCCATTTTCCAAGTGGATCCTCATGTCAGAGCCCGATACTCCGCAGTTTCTACTAGCTTGTAGTCTGTTTTATCAATCTAGAGTGTAATTTAAATCAGAACTCTTAAAAAAGTACCGGCATCTCACCATGGTCTTAGAAATATTGCTGAATTTTCCTTTGTCGTAGCATTTCGCCATTTTCCAAGTGGATCCTCATGTCAGAGCCCGATACTCCGCAGTTTCTAGTAGCTTGTAGTCTGTTCTATCAATCTATAGTGTAATTTAAATCAGAACTCTTAAAAAAGTACCGGCATCTCACCATGGTCTTAGAAATATTGCTGAATTTTCCTTTGTCGTAGCATTTCGCCATTTTCCAAGTGGATCCTCATGTCAGAGCCCGATACTCCGCAGTTTCTAGTAGCTTGTAGTCTGTTCTAACATTCTGAAGTGTAATTTAAATCAGAACTCTTAAAAAAGTACCGGCATCTCACCATGGTCTTAGAAATATTGCTGAATTTCCCTATTTCGTAGCATTTCGCCATTTTCCAAGTGGAACCTCATGTCAGAGCCCGATACTCCGCAGTTTCTAGTAGCTTGTAGTCTGTTCTAACATTCTGAAGTGTAATTTAAATCAGAACTCTTAAAAAAGTACCGGCATCTCACCCTTGTTTTAGTGAATTCGACAAAATTTCCCTATTTCGTAGCATTTCGACATTTTCCAAGTGAAACCTCATGTCAGAGCCCGATACTCCGCAGTTTCTAGTAGCTTGTAGTCTGTTTTATCAATCTATAGTGTAATTTAAATCAGAACTCTTAAAAAAGTACCGGCATCTCACCCTTGTTTTAGTGAATTCGACAAAATTTCCCAATTTCGTAGCATTTCGCCATTTTCCAAGTGAAACCTCATGTCAGAGCCCGATACTCCTCAGTTTCTAGTAGCTTGTAGTCTGTTCTAACATTCTGAAGTGTAATTTAAATCAGAACTCTTAAAAAAGTACCGGCATCTCACCCTTGTTTTAGTGAATTCGACAAAATTTCCCAATTTCGTAGCATTTCGCCATTTTCCAAGTGGATCCTCATGTCAGAGCCCGATACTCCGCAGTTTCTACTAGCTTGTAGTCTGTTTTATCAATCTAGAGTGTAATTTAAATCAGAACTCTTAAAAAAGTACCGGCATCTCACCATGGTCTTAGAAATATTGCTGAATTTTCCTTTGTCGTAGCATTTCGCCATTTTCCAAGTGGATCCTCATGTCAGAGCCCGATACTCCGCAGTTTCTAGTAGCTTGTAGTCTGTTCTATCAATCTATAGTGTAATTTAAATCAGAACTCTTAAAAAAGTACCGGCATCTCACCATGGTCTTAGAAATATTGCTGAATTTTCCTTTGTCGTAGCATTTCGCCATTTTCCAAGTGGATCCTCATGTCAGAGCCCGATACTCCGCAGTTTCTAGTAGCTTGTAGTCTGTTCTAACATTCTGAAGTGTAATTTAAATCAGAACTCTTAAAAAAGTACCGGCATCTCACCATGGTCTTAGAAATATTGCTGAATTTCCCTATTTCGTAGCATTTCGCCATTTTCCAAGTGGAACCTCATGTCAGAGCCCGATACTCCGCAGTTTCTAGTAGCTTGTAGTCTGTTCTAACATTCTGAAGTGTAATTTAAATCAGAACTCTTAAAAAAGTACCGGCATCTCACCCTTGTTTTAGTGAATTCGACAAAATTTCCCTATTTCGTAGCATTTCGCCATTTTCCAAGTGAAACCTCATGTCAGAGCCCGATACTCCGCAGTTTCTAGTAGCTTGTAGTCTGTTTTATCAATCTATAGTGTAATTTAAATCAGAACTCTTAAAAAAGTACCGGCATCTCACCCTTGTTTTAGTGAATTCGACAAAATTTCCCAATTTCGTAGCATTTCGCCATTTTCCAAGTGAAACCTCATGTCAGAGCCCGATACTCCTCAGTTTCTAGTAGCTTGTAGTCTGTTCTAACATTCTGAAGTGTAATTTAAATCAGAACTCTTAAAAAAGTACCGGCATCTCACCCTTGTTTTAGTGAATTCGACAAAATTTCCCAATTTCGTAGCATTTCGCCATTTTCCAAGTGGATCCTCATGTCAGAGCCCGATACTCCGCAGTTTCTAGTAGCTTGTAGTCTGTTCTATCATTTTAAAGTGTAATTTAAATCAGAACTCTTAAAAAAGTACCGGCATCTCACCATGGTCTTAGAAATATTGCTAAATTTTCCTTTGTCGTAGCATTTCGCCATTTTCCAAGTGGATCCTCATGTCAGAGCCCGATACTCCGCAGTTTCTAGTAGCTTGTAGTCTGTTCTATAGTTTTCATATGTAATTTAAATCAAAACTCTTAAAAAAGTACTAGCATCTCACCATGGTCTTAGTAATATTGCTGAATTTTCCTATGTCGTAGCATTTCGCCATTTTCCAAGTGGATCCTCATGTCAGAGCCCGATACTCCGCAGTTTCTAGTAGCTTGTAGTCTGTTCTATCATTTTCAAGTGTAATTTAAATCAGAACTCTTAAAAAAGTACCGGCATCTCACCCTTATTTTAGTGAATTCGACAAAATTTCCCTATTTCGTAGCATTTCGCCATTTTCCAAGTGAAACCTCATGTCAGAGCCCGATACTCCTCAGTTTCTAGTAGCTTGTAGTCTGTTCTAACATTCTGAAGTGTAATTTAAATCAGAACTCTTAAAAAAGTACCGGCATCTCACCCTTGTTTTAGTGAATTCGACAAAATTTCCCAATTTCGTAGCATTTCGCCATTTTCCAAGTGGATCCTCATGTCAGAGCCCGATACTCCGCAGTTTCTACTAGCTTGTAGTCTGTTTTATCAATCTAGAGTGTAATTTAAATCAGAACTCTTAAAAAAGTACCGGCATCTCACCATGGTCTTAGAAATATTGCTGAATTTTCCTTTGTCGTAGCATTTCGCCATTTTCCAAGTGGATCCTCATGTCAGAGCCCGATACTCCGCAGTTTCTAGTAGCTTGTAGTCTGTTCTATCAATCTATAGTGTAATTTAAATCAGAACTCTTAAAAAAGTACCGGCATCTCACCATGGTCTTAGAAATATTGCTGAATTTTCCTTTGTCGTAGCATTTCGCCATTTTCCAAGTGGATCCTCATGTCAGAGCCCGATACTCCGCAGTTTCTAGTAGCTTGTAGTCTGTTCTAACATTCTGAAGTGTAATTTAAATCAGAACTCTTAAAAAAGTACCGGCATCTCACCATGGTCTTAGAAATATTGCTGAATTTCCCTATTTCGTAGCATTTCGCCATTTTCCAAGTGGAACCTCATGTCAGAGCCCGATACTCCGCAGTTTCTAGTAGCTTGTAGTCTGTTCTAACATTCTGAAGTGTAATTTAAATCAGAACTCTTAAAAAAGTACCGGCATCTCACCCTTGTTTTAGTGAATTCGACAAAATTTCCCTATTTCGTAGCATTTCGCCATTTTCCAAGTGAAACCTCATGTCAGAGCCCGATACTCCGCAGTTTCTAGTAGCTTGTAGTCTGTTTTATCAATCTATAGTGTAATTTAAATCAGAACTCTTAAAAAAGTACCGGCATCTCACCCTTGTTTTAGTGAATTCGACAAAATTTCCCAATTTCGTAGCATTTCGCCATTTTCCAAGTGAAACCTCATGTCAGAGCCCGATACTCCTCAGTTTCTAGTAGCTTGTAGTCTGTTCTAACATTCTGAAGTGTAATTTAAATCAGAACTCTTAAAAAAGTACCGGCATCTCACCCTTGTTTTAGTGAATTCGACAAAATTTCCCAATTTCGTAGCATTTCGCCATTTTCCAAGTGGATCCTCATGTCAGAGCCCGATACTCCGCAGTTTCTAGTAGCTTGTAGTCTGTTCTATCATTTTAAAGTGTAATTTAAATCAGAACTCTTAAAAAAGTACCGGCATCTCACCATGGTCTTAGAAATATTGCTAAATTTTCCTTTGTCGTAGCATTTCGCCATTTTCCAAGTGGATCCTCATGTCAGAGCCCGATACTCCGCAGTTTCTAGTAGCTTGTAGTCTGTTCTATAGTTTTCATATGTAATTTAAATCAAAACTCTTAAAAAAGTACTAGCATCTCACCATGGTCTTAGTAATATTGCTGAATTTTCCTATGTCGTAGCATTTCGCCATTTTCCAAGTGGATCCTCATGTCAGAGCCCGATACTCCGCAGTTTCTAGTAGCTTGTAGTCTGTTCTATCATTTTAAAGTGTAATTTAAATCAGAACTCTTAAAAAAGTACCGGCATCTCACCCTTATTTTAGTGAATTCGACAAAATTTCCCTATTTCGTAGCATTTCGCCATTTTCCAAGTGAAACCTCATGTCAGAGCCCGATACTCCTCAGTTTCTAGTAGCTTGTAGTCTGTTCTAACATTCTGAAGTGTAATTTAAATCAGAACTCTTAAAAAAGTACCGGCATCTCACCCTTGTTTTAGTGAATTCGACAAAATTTCCCAATTTCGTAGCATTTCGCCATTTTCCAAGTGGATCCTCATGTCAGAGCCCGATACTCCGCAGTTTCTAGTAGCTTGTAGTCTGTTTTATCAATCTAGAGTGTAATTTAAATCAGAACTCTTAAAAAAGTACCGGCATCTCACCATGGTCTTAGAAATATTGCTGAATTTTCCTATGTCGTAGCATTTCGCCATTTTCCAAGTGGATTCTCATGTCAGAGCCCGATACTCCGCAGTTTCTAGTACCTTGTAGTCTGTTTTATCATTTTAAAGTGTAATTTAAATCAGAACTCTTAAAAAAGTACCGGCATCTCACCCTTATTTTAGTGAATTCGACAAAATTTCCCTATTTCGTAGCATTTCGCCATTTTCCAAGTGAAACCTCATGTCAGAGCCCGATACTCCGCAGTTTCTAGTAGCTTGTAGTCTGTTCTATCAATCTATAGTGTTATTTTAATCAGAACTCTTAAAAAAATACCGGCATCTCACCCTTGTTTTAGTGAATTCGACAAAATTTCCCTATTTCGTAGCATTTCGCCATTTTCCAAGTGGATCCTCATGTCAGAGCCCGATACTCCGCAGTTTCTAGTAGCTTGTAGTCTGTTCTAACATTCTGAAGTGTAATTTAAATCAGAACTCTTAAAAAAGTACCGGCATCTCACCATGGTCTTAGAAATATTGCTGAATTTCCCTATTTCGTAGCATTTCGCCATTTTCCAAGTGGATCCTCATGTCAGAGCCCGATACTCCGCAGTTTCTAGTAGCTTATAGTCTGTTTTATCAATCTATAGTCTTATTTAAATCAGAACTCTTAAAAAAGTACCGGCATCTCACCATTGTTTTAGTGAATTCGACAAATTTTCCTATTTCGTAGCATTTCGCCATTTTCCAAGTGGATCCTCATGTCAGAGCCCGATACTCCGCAGTTTCTAGTAGCTTGTAGTCTGTTCTATCATTTTAAAGTGTAATTTAAATCAGAACTCTTAAAAAAGTACCGGCATCTCACCCTTATTTTAGTGAATTCGACAAAATTTCCCTATTTCGTAGCATTTCGCCATTTTCCAAGTGAAACCTCATGTCAGAGCCCGATACTCCGCAGTTTCTAGTAGCTTGTAGTCTGTTTTATCAATTTATAGTGTTATTTTAATCAGAACTCTTAAAAAAGTACCGGCATCTCACCATTGTTTTAGTGAATTCGACAAAATTTTCCTATTTCGTAGCATTTCGCCATTTTCCAAGTGGATCCTCATGTCAGAGCCCGATACTCCGCAGTTTCTAGTAGCTTGTAGTCTGTTCTAACATTCTGAAGTGTAATTTAAATCAGAACTCTTAAAAAAGTACCGGCATCTCACCATGGTCTTAGAAATATTGCTGAATTTCCCTATTTCGTAGCATTTCGCCATTTTCCAAGTGGATCCTCATGTCAGAGCCCGATACTCCGCAGTTTCTAGTACCTTGTAGTCTGTTTTATCATTTTAAAGTGTAATTTAAATCAGAACTCTTAAAAAAGTACCGGCATCTCACCCTTATTTTAGTGAATTCGACAAAATTTCCCTATTTCGTAGCATTTCGCCATTTTCCAAGTGAAACCTCATGTCAGAGCCCGATACTCCGCAGTTTCTAGTAGCTTGTAGTCTGTTCTATCAATCTATAGTGTTATTTTAATCAGAACTCTTAAAAAAATACCGGCATCTCACCCTTGTTTTAGTGAATTCGACAAAATTTCCCTATTTCGTAGCATTTCGCCATTTTCCAAGTGGATCCTCATGTCAGAGCCCGATACTCCGCAGTTTCTAGTAGCTTGTAGTCTGTTCTAACATTCTGAAGTGTAATTTAAATCAGAACTCTTAAAAAAGTACCGGCATCTCACCATGGTCTTAGAAATATTGCTGAATTTCCCTATTTCGTAGCATTTCGCCATTTTCCAAGTGGAACCTCATGTCAGAGCCCGATACTCCGCAGTTTCTTGTAGCTTGTAGTCTGTTCTATCATTTTAAAATTTAATTTAGATCAAAACTCTTAAAAAAGTACCGGCATCTTACCCTTATTTTAGTGAAAACGTTCGGTAGAGCTGTTCACTTTATGCAATAATATTATTTTTCTTTTTTGAGCTTTAAGCTCCGAGCTTTTAGGTATAAGTGTTATTTTTTACATTATTTACTTTGTTTGACTATTTTACGTCATTTTAGTAAGCATACAGTATCAATTTTAATTCGGTGAAAATTTCAACTTGAGCTTTTTTGAAAGTTTTTTGTAAAAGCTCACTTAGAACTTTTCGAGTAAGCTTTTTGAGGCCTAATACTTTAATTTTTTTACTCATATACCTTTTAAATATCGAAATTCTATGAGATGCCAACTTTCGAAGTGTGAAGTTAGCATCTCATTTTCAAACCTAAATTTTCCCAGGAAAATTCGCGGAACTATTACTTAAACCTATCCAATACTATAGAACTATCCCCAATACTGTTAATTATAAAGTTTTTTGGTGAGATGCTAACACTTGAGATGCTAAGTTCACAGACCCGAGATTAGATAAGACCTTTTAGGTACTTGTATATTTTGCAATCATTAAGACCCTTACTTAAGGACTTACTTACTTACTCCGCTGGCTCAGCGATCCAAAGTGGATCTTAGCCAACTCCAAGCGACGTCACTGTCCCCTATTTTGTGCCACTTCTTGACCCCGTTTGAAGGGCATCCAGATCTCTATAGCCACTTAATCATTCAATCTATACCTAAGCTGAATCTCACACGTCGAGTCCAACGCTGTTTAGAGATATTTAATACTAACTGTGGCGCGCCGTTTTACCCGCGTGAATTCCAATCCCATGAGAATTTCGGGATAAAAAGTATCCTATGTGTTATTCCTAGTTATAAGAAACATCTGTACCAAATTTCATTAAAATCCATTCAGTAGTTTTTGCGTGAAAGAGGAGCAAACATCCATACATCCACACTCACAAACATTCGGCTTTATAATATTAGTAGGAATTAGTAGGATACTTCAGGGAACCTAGAGTTGAACTAGTCTTCTTGGCTACTTTAAGCGATGTTATACCTACCACTTGCTACCTAGTTCATGGTTTACTGATATTTTTTATAAGTATTAGTTTATTTTTAGCCACGTTTGATGCCGCCCTAAAGTCGGTTTTAACGAAATCGAGAATAAGATGCCCTTTGCTCTACCGTTGCCTAAGCGGCTTAACTATACTAAAATTCTTAAGAAGCTAAGAAACTCTATAACAATACAAATACAACAAGTAATTTACAACTTTGTTGTTTTATGATCCTTTACATTGATGTGACATTTCCCGTCCTTTGTTTATGGTAACAAAATCTGTTGACCTGAATGCGTAAACCCATAATTTATTCCACTATCGTCCATGAACTTGACAAGTCGAAGCCGACATCACTCAAATATGTACCTCACCATTCCTAATCCCAATCGATTCATCCGAAGTCCCATTAGTTGTAACCCGGCGTAACCCGGCCCACATTAAAGGATAATAGACCATTCTGGTCAGAATGTCCCATTGTGTATGATAGCGCCTGTCAATCTTGACTGTGATTACCGTGAAATCAGTGCACGCTCAGGACCCACCACAGAGGTGGACTACATGTTATTTGAGTTATGTACTCTCTAGTAGAGAAGATTATACTTTGGTAACAACATTTTAAAATTGCAGTACGGGGCATCTTACTTCTCCAGATGAAAACTGCTGTTTGTGGCTAAAACTATTTGACTAAAATCAACTATAAAACTAGTTAGATTATAGCCGATATAAAATAATTACAAATTAGACTAAGTTTATTTTTAACCGTTTGAAAATAGAATTATTTTTTACTTACGAAGTTAAGAACCAAGTTTATTTTTAATTGTTTGAAATTCGAATGACTTTTTACGATTAAAACCAGTCAGGTGACTTGACTAAGGTTAAATCGAAACTGAAAGTCATTCTGTCTGTATTTATTCACAAAAAAGTAACTTGCATTCGTTTGGCAAAGTTATACAGTCAATTATTTATTGGTATAAAAAGGTTTCATTACAAAAATTCGTCGTAAGACCCCCGCCCATGTCTAGTGTTAAGTATCCTTAGGTACTAGTAATATCATAAATGCGAAAGTAACTCGGTCTGTCTGTCTGTTATCTTGTCACGTCTAAAGTACTGAACCGATTGGCTTGAGTTACAGGGGTAGCTTAAGGTCCGGGCAAGGACATTGCCTGAAGCCACAGATGGCGCCATATCGGTGCCGAGTTCTGGTCCTCAAAAGTATATGAGTCGACACGCAAATAAGAAGAAGAACATAGTCTATGTTATATCCCGAAATTCCCATGGGATCGGGAACTATGCGGGTATATACTATATAATAAATAAATGTGTAAAATTACATTACAAAATACACGCTCAATAAGCTATACACCAACCTTGTTTGTTGTAAAGGCGGTAGACTGTTGGTGTCCATGAAAGAGCCATTGAGTGGGAATAGTTCTCACTGCCAATTAATAGCGTCTGTATGGTCAACAGATGCGGATGAAATGTCTAACATAACTCTGTAGTCTGTACATGGTATCCGGTCGACAACCGTGTCTTTGTGAGAAAATTTCAGTAGTTTTGTTAGTAAAAATATGTCTACAATAACGACTTTAAGAAGTTAGTCTTCAAAGAAATATTCTCTTAGCTTTTAGTATTTAATTCTGATTTCTTTAAGTTTAAGACAAAACCTTCTCAGAAAAATGTGCATCCCAATTGTCAGAAAACTGTATCTTTAATCACCGGTTTTTACTTAAAAAGGGAAGTTTTTAAAAAAGCTTATTCAAACAAGTCACAAATAATTGTCTACTAATCGACTTTACACAATTGCAGAAAAAATTACGTTCACTTTTTCTACCAACTATTCAATAAGTTAAACCGAACAATTAAAATCATGTTACCTTCAACAAACAAATCACCACAGAACATCAAAAAACGATCAGTTCCGTCATTCGAAATCATAAATAAAACCGAAAGAAGAGAAATAAGGACAGGAGATTCTCTCTGGTAAAATAACGGTAAAAAGAACATCCGTATCACAAAAATTGATAAAGAAAAACATTATTCATATATTGTCAAAAGTCTCCGCCTTATGAAATGTACAATAGTATAGATAATAGTACAAAATAAACAGAAAAGGTTCAGTGGCATCATTAAAACGACACTGTAGTGGTAAAAAAATCGTATGTAACTGTTGGGGGCTTCTAACAAAAGGACCTTTGTCAATTTTAATCCGTGGGAATATGTGATTGTAATTTGCATCGACTAGTATTTTGATATCTAGGATCTTACGGTGAAGAATACCAATCGTTTATGGGAATTTAAATTTTAATTATCGTCGTCTTTAAAGCTTATGTAATTAGTTAACTTATGTAAAAGGATTTTTTTGTTTAACTAGGTGAAACGCCCATCATAGTGCCAAGTACTGTCATCTGACATCATCACCCAAAGAGCGATTCGAAATTTATGAAAATAGAAACATGTTTTAATACAAAAATGTTGCTAACTTTTGAGAAGTTCGTTAGTCTGGCTCCCTAACCAACCATAGAAATAAAATTAGGTCACGCTGTTCATTATATTGTATTGTCACCGGACAATAAATAAAAATAGTAATGTAGCTCATTCGATAGGTTATAATAATAATAAAATTAATATTTTAGCGCTGATGAGGGCTGTGGACGCCTCACTGGCTTCCTACTTGGAAACCAGCGAGGATTTAGCGGATACTCACTCGATATTGTACTGTGGGGCCATTGCGGCGTGTCGTGTTGCTCGTGTCAGATTCCCGGGCACTGACCGAGCCCCCCGACCCGTCGGTAGTGTTCCTGTATGGCAAGTGCGTATCGAGAGACGTATCTGCTCGGCCAGGACCCTCATTGCGAAGCTAATCTGCTTCAGGGAGGGCAATCACCGCCCTCGAGTCATGCGTTTTGTGAACCAAGCTTTTGTGGGGACTTGTGTCACAGAACGCATCGACTTTCTGAAGCAGAAAGTCTATGCGTGGGCAAACCGTATTCGACGCTATAGAGAACGTGTGGATAGATATTGGCAGAATCGCATGTTCCAAAGTGACCAAAGGAAGGTGTACCGGAACTGGGAGAAACCCAACTCATGTGTGAGTGACGGCGAACCTCCGGATGTTCAGTCAGTGGTTAACTTCTGGCGGAACATCTGGTCGGTGCCTGTCACCCACACAGAGGGCGACTGGATGAACGTTGTACAGCGTGCGTGTGATACTATAGAACCTATGGATGCAATTACCATCAGCTCCGATGACGTTAGTTGTGCGATTCGTTCGGCTCAGAACTGGAAAAGTCCTGGTCTGGATGGGTTGCATAACTTTTGGCTTAAATGGTTCCGTAGTTCACATGCCCGCTTAGCTGCGCAATTCCAAAACGCCCTTGAAGCTGGACTTCTTCCTAGTTTCCTAACAACGGGTGTCACCTTCCTGCTCCACAAGTCCGGTAGTACCACGGATCCTAAAAATTACAGACCGATAACATGCTTACCCACCATCTATAAGCTACTTACTTCCATTCTGACATCAAAAATTAATTCGCATATTTTGGCGAACAATATTATGGCCGTTAATCAGAATGGATGTAAGGCTCGGTCCCGTGGTACTAAGGAGCTCCTCCTCATTGATATGACCGTTTGCCAACAGGTCCGGCGTGGTAAAGGAAGTCTGTCTGCTGCTTGGATAGACTACAAGAAGGCTTATGACTCGGTGCCTCATTCATGGTTGGAGAGGATATTGGAGCTGTACAAGGTTGATGCAGCTCTGAGAGCTCTCCTGAGTTCGTGTATGAGACAGTGGGTCACAACTCTTCGTCTGCCGAGCAGTATGATGGACCCCTCTACTACATTGGACCAAATAAAAATTGAAAGGGGTATTTTTCAGGGCGATAGTTTGAGTCCCTTGTGGTTTTGCCTGGCTCTGAACCCTCTAAGTACCCTCTTAGAGGATTCAGGTCTGGGTTATAGGCTTCGGAGAAACAGTGAGCCCATCTCTCATCTCCTTTACATGGACGACCTCAAACTTTTTGCCCCAAACAAACCAGATCTGTTAGCTTTATTAAATACTACATTGGTGTTTAGTAATGCTATCAATATGGAGTTTGGGGTTGATAAGTGTGCAGTCGTTCATGTAAATCGAGGGAAGGTTGTAAATTCTTTGAATTTACAACTCTCAGAGACGATGAATCTCAGATGTCTCTCGGAAGACGAAACCTACAAATATCTTGGTATGGCGGAGGCATTAGGTATTGACAGTGGAGGTATAAAACAATCGGTGAAGGTAAGATTTTTTGGTCGGTTGACAAAAGTTCTGAACAGTCTTTTGTCAGGTGGCAACAAAGTTCGTGCCTTCAATGGTTGGGTTATGCCTCTACTGACTTATACCTTCGGCATACTAAGATGGACTCAAACCGAATTAGACGCCCTGGATAGAAAGGTTCGTCAACTATTAACATCGCATCGCATGTTGCACCCACGTTCTTCGGTCATGAGGTTGTATATCCCACGAAAATGTGGTGGTCGTGGCTTTTTAAATGCCAAGACTATGCATAATCGTGAGATAAGCAACCTTAGAGACTACTTCTTACGTGCTAGGTGTCGCATTCACTGTGATGTAGTGGCAGTTGATAAAAATCTAACACCTCTTTCATTGGCAACCGAGAACTGGCGTAAACCTCTGGTGCTTAGCACTGAGGATCGCACGAACGTGTGGAAGAGCAAGGAGCTACACGGCCGGTTCTACAAAGCCCTCACGGGGCCTGATGTAGACCTGCTGGCGTCGGTGAACTGGTTACGTTTTGGTGACCTTTTTGGGGAAACCGAGGGTTTTGCCTGTGCAATTGCGGACGAAGTTATCAAGACGAACAACTACCGGAAGTACATCCTAAAGGATGGTACGGTCGACATCTGTCGGGCATGCCGCCGTCCTGGCGAGTCACTTAGGCATGTTATTTCTGGTTGTTCTCATCTTGCTAACGGAGAGTATTTGCATAGACATAACCTAGTAGCCAGAATCATCCATCAGCAACTTGCTCTTCAACATGGTCTTGTAGATTCTGAGGTTCCGTACTATAAGTATGTACCGGCGTCGGTTCTTGAAAACGGTCATTCCATTCTCTATTGGGACCGGTCTATCATCACAGATAGGACTATTGTTGCCAATAAGCCTGACATTGTGCTGGTAGACCGGGTAGCAAGACGAGCAATACTTGTTGACATCACTGTTCCACATGACGAGAATCTCGTGAAAGCTGAAAAGGATAAGCTAAGTAAATACTTAGACTTATCTCACGAGATTACCGCCATGTGGGACGTTGATTCAACAATTATTGTACCGATAGTTGTGAGTGCGAATGGTCTGATAGCAAAAAGCCTCGACCAACATCTTAAGAGGCTTTCGCTCGACGGTTGGATCAAGGGGCAGATACAGAAGGCAGTGATTTTGGACACGGCACGTATCGTGAGGAGGTTCCTGTCTCTGCAGCCCTAACCGCCGGTAGTTTGGGCCCTGCCCCGCTACTGGCGGCATTCTATTTTTTAAGTTTTTATTGTATATTTTGTTTTTATTTTTTATAAATGTATATTGTAAAAACTTAAAAAATAAGATAATAAATGTATATATGAATAAAATTCAGAAATCAACGAAACTATTGTATCTAATTTTATAGTAATATTCAATTACACAGACCTAGCTTAGTTTGGTAACAGTATTAAAATATTTGTAGTGCTTACTTAAAATTCATTATTAAGTAAGCGTTAAGTATGAATCGGAGCGTGACAATGCGTGAATTTGTTATGATATCGTATTTCAATCATCGCTTACAAGTGATTACTTCGAATAGACCAATCTAAACTAATATTATAAAGAGGAAAGATTTGCTTGTTTGTTTCTAACGAATAGGCTCCGAAACTACTGGTCCTATTTCAAAAATTCTTTCAATAATAGAAAGCTAATTTATCAATGCGTGCCATAGGCTATATTTTATCTCCATATTCCTACGGGAACGGGAACTATGCGGGTGAAACCGCGGGGCGCCGCTAATTATTATACAAATAGTATATACAGTTTATGCGGTACGTCTTTGAAACCCCTTTAACATTGTAAATTGTTTTGCAGAGTACGGAAGATTGACCACGGTTCATCGAGTTTAATTAAAACCAAAAAAGTAAAACATGGCCAAATTCCCTGCTCTTTGGTTATTCTCCTACATTGAGCTGAACTGGGGGCCCAAATTCTCCAGAATATGTTTACGACTGAAAACCCAACACAGATTTTATTAATATTGATGAATGTTTATGCAAGAAAGTTATTGCAAGAAAATGTTCCGCCGAAATTATGACAAGGTAGTACGACGTCACTCAAATCCTCCCATATGTAGTCTTAAAACCTTAATAAATCCTTATTAAGAATCAATAATCTCGCTCATTTGCCCAATAAAGTAGGCGCGGCCTTTCAAAGGCTATTAACTTCCAAGACATTAGCCACGAGACTTAGATAATAAATCAAATCAGCGAACATAACTATAATGCCACGGTCATATCACTGACCTGAATCGAAATCAAATTGGTCATTAATATTTCTTACGCCAATTGAGGAAAATACAACGAGCATGTATGGATTCATAACTTTCATTCTTAAAATCAACGAGCCGTGATAAAACCCTCAATATAAACGAATACGACTTCCTACTTTCATACAATGTCGTTAATGTAATTATCTAACATCAGACAGATGTATGCGCCGGTTTATGGACATTTGTCGTAAACAATATGCCTCCAACGTGATGTACTCGGTAATGGGTGCTTGCTAACAGGCCAGCTGTATTACTTACTTTCACTGCGGTGATCTATGCTGGTGTGGTCTCTATCCGTGTAATGCTTTATTGGGTACTTTTTGTAAGAATAATATGATATTATCCAAAAGTAATGTGCACACAAAAAGTCTTTGAATCGTTAGTTTAGTTTAGATCTTAAAGCATGGTTAAATTATCTAAAGTTTAGATGGAAAGCAAAACTTATTTGTATAAATTGAAACAAAAGCTCAATTTATTTTCCTTGGAGTATTATATATTCTTGGTTTATGTATTGTATATTTAGTTTTGTCTAGTGTTTAAATAATTTTGAGTTATAATTATGAGCATGCGTAATTTTACATAATTAGGTTTTTAATTACTGACCAAAATAATAAAATTATTATTTTATACTATTTCTTTAAATATTTAAAAAGGTTAAATTGGTGATTTGTCCCAAGGATATTCTTTTATTGTAAAGTTCATGATCACAATTATGTGAATAATTTATGTTATATTTTAATAAATTTATGTATTTTATAAATACATATTTGCTGATATTACTAATTAAAACAATTTTAACATTTTAGAACAAGTTTAAAATTAATTTACGCACCGAAAATATGCAATTGTCCGAATAAGTTTTCTGCGAATGAGGAATAGACCGGTCGTTATTGACTGCTGTGATTTTGACAGCCGTATACAAAACATACTATGATTTGATCAATTGCTACTTCGGGGAGAAAAACGTTAAAAATTAATGACATCTTCGTAATGGTTGTCGTTAATTTTTAAATGAAAAATTGAATAAACGATCACCTTTGGTTAGATCGTTGATCGTTAGATGATTAGTTTCTATTGTTGTCTCCAGTTGTCATCGACTATTGATATACGTTGTTAATTCTTACAAACTTTTTATTTAGCAGGCGTCAGTTCCGTCATTGAATTCACTGGTATTCCCAGAAATACACAGTCCATTGTTCTTCGTCCATTTTTCATTACACTGAGATTATGATGAAGATAAGCAAAATAAATTCAATTGCTAAGGATAAGCAAATATTTTAGACTATTGGCAAGATATTAGAGCAGAATGGTAATTGAAGACTTTGAAGTAAACAAATCGAATCTATGACTTATGTGGGATGGTTTTTGGGATCCCAGGATGGATGTTTCATCTCTTATCTTCTAACTGTGGACTTCTATACACTGAAGTGATGAATGATAATCATCGTAACACATCAAAAATTCCAAACTTTCACAACAAAACTAGTTCGTCAAACGTTCTTCAAAGTAATATTATACCAGCTTCTGTACGAAGGGTGCACAATCATACAAGTTCATTGTCGGTTATCATAAATAACTATTCACAATACCTCTAAAGACGTAACAAAGCCAAATATTTCCGTCTCATTACCATTTCTAACTGAGCTCATAGAATAAATCGCGGTTGTTATACCCAATGAAATTTATGCGTCAGATTTGGTTTATTGTCAAGGGACTCAAGAAAGTTACGAGACTTTTCGGATTTGTACCGGTTTCAATGGGAGTTTGTTAAAATATATTCTTTGATTGTGACATGTTTAAAAATTGAGTATTTTGTATTGGTTGTGTATGTATATACTCGTAATATATCTCGTAGCTTAACACAGAAACGTGTCTATGTCTGTATATTATATGCCTCCTAATCGTGTCTTCCTTTAGAAAATCAAGTAGCATTCAGGGATATATTTACGTGATTTCTTATAGAAATCCTATTCTGAGTAGTAACTTTCATCGCCTCGGAAACTCGGAATAAATCAAGCGCCTTGTCGATCTTTAAGGAATATTAAGGAGGAGAAGGAGATATAGTAAAAAGATAGGGAGGAGTTTGGGTTTCAGTGCAAAACGCAAAAGCCTAATCTATGTAATACTCCTTGTTGGTATTCTGTGTATATAACATAACATAACATAAATCATTCACTATACATTATCTCGGGGTCAGTAACTAAATATAAAGTTACTGACCCCTAACCAAGTTCGAAACTTGTATCTAGGGTATCAGAAACTACGCACATACTCATTCACACACACACCCAGACCGAGACAAACATTTGTGGTTCACACAAATATTCACCTCGTACGGGAATCGAACCCGCAACCTTACGGATGGCAGTTCGTTATGGTGACTTCTCTGCCATCGAGGTCGTCATATGCAAACTCTTTATACGAATTTAAGTTAATTAAAAAGCTTGACTCAAAACTTATTCACTTACTTTTAAGTTAATGTTACATACAAAAGAGTTACGTTGTATCTACTTACCTGTATTTAAGTTAGTTATACGTATACTTACATATGTACGTGAACACTAATTAAATCCGTTATCTGACTAATTATAATTGGTATTACGTTACAAACATGTTTAACAACTGTAATGAAGAAATGTGTAATAGAAAATTGCTTCTGTAATTGGTAAAATAGATTGTATCAGTGGAAAATGGGAATTGTGAAGAGCTATTCAATATGACCTTTATTATTAAAATAGCATATTTTTATTTCCGTCAGAGAATAGAGTTTCTTTGTTTAGTTGTTGTAAGTACGAATGAGTCCCTAAGTACATAAAACTAGCTGTGCCCCGCGGTTTTATCCGCGCGGAACCTTATCCCGTGGAATTACCCCCTTTTCTCCCCCTAGGGGAGGGATTTCCAATAATCCTCTCTTAGTGGTAGCCTACTCCCCCCAACAAACACATGTGCCAAATTTCAGCTCTCTACGACCAGTAGTAGAACCCTAGATACAGGTTATAAATAACGTTTTTTTACACCAAATTATTTTGAACCCCTAATCTAAAAGTGTAGTGTAATAAGTTCAACGAAACTTATGTTTTTTTATGTTCTGTCTCGGAAAGAAAAGGTTCGTCAATTTTCAAATTGATTCGTTTAATGTGTCATGATGATATAAATTCAATAGTGGTGTTATAAATTCAACGAAACTTTTGTTTTTTTATGTGCTTACCTCTGTCTGTGACATCGTAGCACTGAAGTGAATAGACTGCCTAGTTATTAATACAATAAATTATATTGAATATACATTCATACACACATCTAATTGAAAGTAAAAGTAAACGACAAAGGTCGTCGTAACACGTCGTTTGTTAATTATCGACGCCATTGAAGGCGGTGCGGTGTGTAGCGCGACTCGCGAGTGCGCGAGCGCATCCCATCACTCTCACTTTCTGCATCTCTTCAGTTACCATAGAGTTAGGCATGCACAGTTTTATAATTTTAATAAAACAACATTAATTTAATTTTGAAAACATTCCGTTTTTAACTTAAAGGAGAAAATAAACATAATATTTTGGATATTGGAAAGGAAGAATGACTAATGTATGATATAACATAATCATTCACTACATCATCTCATTATAGTAACTGACCCCTAAGTTCGAAACTTGTATCTAGGGTATCAGAAACTAAACGCACACATTCATTCACACACACTCAGACCGAGATAAACATTTGTGGTTCACACAAATATTCATCCCGCACGGGAATCCAACCCGCAACCTTACGGATGGCAGTCCGATATGGTGACCATTTTGCATCGAGATCGTCGATTTACCATAAAAGTATGGGAATTGCCTTGTTTATTCAGTTTCCCTTCAAATACAACTGTTTTGGAATAATGATGATGATGATGATGATCAATCACCATGAACATTCGAGTCTGGCCATGGATCTTTGAGGTTCATCATCAGACATTTGTTACCAACTTAAATTAATATCCAAATCTAAAAAGCTCCTAACTCTACAATAAACAGTTTTAAAGCCACGATTGTTTGCGGTCCACATTGTCTTACGTCGTGCCGCGGGTTTACCCGTGAAAAGCACTTTCACGTCGCTAAAGCTACTTAATTGTATTTGACAAATTACTACAAACCTGCTACTAAGTCTTTAGCTGAACTTTTTATTGAACATTTCTTGGTTTTTGAACTTCAAAATTGAACCTTATTGCTATATACTTAAGTGCTAATAATAAAGAATGTTAAAGAGTTAATTTCAGCTTCTGCTTGACAAGAAAATCTATTGTTCGTAGTTCTTTTCAAACATTGTTTAATCCCATTATCATACAATCAATCATATTTTTTCGAAGTTTCACGTCTGTTTACGTTAAATAAGGAATTTTTATTGATTTATATCCAACTAGCAGCGCCCCGCGGTTTCACCCGCGTAGTACCCGTTCCCGTGGGAATTTCGGGATAAAAAGTATCCTATGTTCTTTCCCGGACCATAAGCTACCCCTGTACCAAATTTCAAGTCAATCGGTCCAGTAGTTTAGCCGTGAAAAGGTAACAGACAGACAGACAGACAGACAGACAGAGTTACTTTCGCATTTATAATATTAGTTAGGATTAATTTGTTATACAATTGTGTTGTTATGTCGCAGATTTTTGTTTTGTTTCTTTTTCTGTGAAGATGAATTGTTTCTCTTAGCTATTGAATAATATGGGAAGATCTCATTATTTATTTCCCTCGTGATAAGCAATTGCAAGTATGTATTTGACGAGGTTTCAGTCATATGGTGAAAATGATTAACAATACATGTATAGGTAATGGTATAATTGTGCACTGTGTTTGTGTGTTATTTTATAGCCTAGAGCCTTCCTTGATAAATGGCATATCTAACACTTGAAAGTTTTTTCAATTCGAACCCATAGTTCAGTTTAAAATTTAGTAAGTAAAGATTTTATTAATAAACGAGTTAAATGAAATTGATAATCATGTCATTTTAAACCACATCAGTCAGGCCGATTACAAAATTTGAGAAAGTGACTGACGTCGATATTGCTTATAACTTAAAGTATCAATTAATGAAGATAATTTTAACTAAATGATTAAAGGGTAATAAAGAATATTTATGTTTCATTAAATTTATTATCTTTCGTCCTACTCACACCCACTCTTATTAAAAGTCTGACTTTCTCTCTTAATCTAATGTACTTAAGTATTTTCTCTTGATAAATAAATAAAATGAAAACTAATCAATTTCCTTGAAAATTAAATACAGCACTCGATCACAGGTACTTAAGTATAAATATAGTTATAAATCTTTTAAATGAAGGTATTAATAAGATCTGTAGGAAATGTCTATTCGTATATTTTATTGACAGATGTTTACGTTAAATAGAAACATTTCTTGGAAAGGCTATTAGAGACTAGCTTAAGTTATTATTCACTTCTTCTTTCAAACCATACAATATTTATTTTAACCAAAAAATTTCGTAACTACCTTCTGAGTTGTAAAGGTCTGGTGGCAGTCGCTTCACGTAAAATACTGACATTCCGCCAAAATACACACATCAAAAGTGTCTAGGGATCAACATATATTTTTGCAATAACTTTTCTCCTGATTGATATTAATTAAAATTTTCTTTAAGGATTCATCAAATAAAGTGTTTTCGTTTGTCACAGTAACGATAAACCAAGTCACCTTTGCATTAATAAAGAAATTTGCCATTTTCCTAATAAAGGGATTTTTGACATTTGAACCACTAACATTAAAGTTCGAAAAAAAGACTGAAATAACAGTTTTCTTTAAAATTTTATTGGGTAACTTAAACAATTAATAATCCGTGTTTCTACCGCGAACACTAACAACACAAGAACATCGGTTTGGCATACTCAAAATGAGTTCATCCAAATCACGCTGTGGAATGGCCGCCCATGTTCGTTGCAACAACAAAAAAAGGTCTTCTTGCGACTGGATACCCTCCATATTCGGCAGAGCTCTTCTCTGTAGCATATCCCATGCATGCTCAATCGGGTTCAAGTCTGGCGACTGAGCAGGCCAGGGCAGGACATTGATGTTAGCTGCGGCGAGAGTCTGTCTTACAACTCTTGCGGTGTGCGGTCGTGCATTATCATGCATTAACTGAAATAAGGGACCGATTTGCACTTGTAGAGGAACGATGACGTCTGATACAATCGTCTCAGCATAAATTTGAGCGTTGAGGTTGCCTCTGATCCAAATCAACTCAGTTCTTCCGCCGATCCAAATACCCGCCCATACCATGATGGTTCCACCACTATAAGGATGGACTTCCTGGCAGGATTTTAATCGCTGTTGGCGTCCAGGGGTTCTCCAGTGTCGTATACGTCTTGTATCCGGTCTCATACCAAAACGAGACTCATCAGAAAAGCACACGAAACGCCATTGTTCTTCTGCCCAATTTCTGTGTTCAAGAGCCCATTGATATCGAATCCTACGATTGTGCATTGCTATAGGTGGTACCCGTAGCGGTCTTCGGGAATGAAGGTTCACTTCATGCAAGCGGTTTCTGACTGTTTGGTCGCTAATTAAGTTCCCTGAAGAGTGATGAAGCCGCACGGCTAACATCATGGCGGTTATTGTTGGAGCTCTTCGAGTTAAGATTTGAATGTATCGGTCTTGTCTCCGTGTGGTGCAGCGATACCGTCCTCCATGGCGCTCAGCCACGGTACCAGTGCTTCGGTAACGTGTCCAAAGTCGACTGATAACACTCTGACTTGTATTCAGAGCTAAAGCCACAGTACGTTGCCGGGAACCAGCTTCTATCATTCCCACGGCTCTGAGCATTTCTTCCCTGCTTAAATGACGTCGCCGCTCCATAATAACGTTGGTTTTAATCAGTAGTAGGGAAACAGTAGCACTAATAATGTCTTCAATGCGTTGTATGTTTTTATAGGGAAAATATTGACAGCTGATTTTCATCTTTTACTCGAATTTGATTCACAGTTCCTGATTCAAATTATGAAATGCACCAAAAAGGATCCATATAAATTTATAAAATCATAAATTTATTACAAAGCCACATCTCAATCTCAAGAAATCCGCATAAAAATGCTTGATCCCTAGACACTTTTGATGTGTGTATGTTTAAACCAAAAACCGACCCCTATTTTAAACTTGGAACAAAGGTTCGTAAGAAGAAGTCAAGATCATCAGCTCATATAATTCCCCACCGAGGAGTTCCAGCCTACCCTGAATTAGAGCAATCAGGCCTTAGTCAATTATTCAAATTTCACAAGAATTCAAATTATTTCATTATTACTTTTGAACGTAAAGAAACTTTAGCCTACTCTACCCTGATTAAGTGGGATCAGGCCTTAGCCCATCAGAATTCAAAATATTTCAGTGTAAGTACGTAATTCGTGATCGTAAAGAAACATTAGTTAACGTGGTAAGTAAAGTGAGTTGTCGAGGTCAGTAACCACAGTTTACACTAACTACTTGTTTATTTTGGCAGCTTTCTCTACCGTTTCCAGAATTGTGTCGTATTACGAGAGTGTAATGAAATAATGTGTGTTTAACGAGTGTTCATTGTTACATAGTGGTCGTATTACAGCGCCTGAGGCATTGACGCGTTTTGATTGGTGGAAGTCAGCTCTTTTGATTGCATGTTGTGGCGATCGAATTAAAACTTTTGGGTGTGATTTTGAGGAGAATTAGGTCAGGAAGGTGATTATTTTATTCCTTTTTGTTAAACATATATAAAATCGTTTGTCGTCTTTGATCTTGTCAACATCAGAACTACTACGTGAATCTACTAGTACTTAATGATTTTTCCATTCACGGGACTATAATAAGTCCCGGTCTTTTGGAAGGCTAGTATGGGGCCAAAGCCAACACACGGAAGCCCTTTGACATTTTTAATATTTTGAAAAGGATGCATAAACTGGCGACTATCCCTGTATAACACTATAAAATGCATCCAAGGACAGTCCCCGGTTTCTGCTGGGACTATTGCAAATATATGGAAAACTACGACTGGGCTATGGGAATGGGATGTTCAATGGACTGGATATAGGAAAACTATGGAGACTATGGCACCCGCCGATACAATGCTATTAATGATTATTATTATATCAACTCGCCAGTGGGCTGTTTTGCTTTATAGACCTCTCTAGTCTATCCCGTCGATCCAGATTGTCATAAAAACATCCTCGAAAGTCGTTAGTGATAACAGGGAGTCTTCCTAATTTATATAAGTATAATATCTCTTCCGTTACTGAGTGATGTACTGATTGACAGATAACGCACAGCCGAAACTACTGGTCATAAAGAGCTTATGAATTTGGCACGTGTGTTTGTTGGGGGGGGGAATAGGCTACCACTAAGAGAAGATTTTTGGAAATCCCCCCCCAGCGGAGAAAAGGAGGAAAAACAAATTATTCCATGCGGACTAAGTCGCGGGCAAAAGCTAGTCCTAACTAAAACCAAAAGGTTAAACCAATAGTTAGGATTCGAAACACACACAAAGAAATACTGAAACAAAAACACTGGAAAAATCTAGTTGCAGGGAACTGACCGTACTACCAACCGCCTAGTCGCGGAAGCAGAAGTAAGTATGATATTATAACAATATTATTATTATTATCAGTGTTCGTTCAGCGTCCGCAAAGAACAGTTGCGTTGCAGTTGCTTTAGTGCGCGTTCGGGTAAAGCGCTGACGCGGCAAACACTCGCGAGTGACCTCGGTACGGTACGCGTGCGCCCGGCCGGTCATCAACGCGATGACCTAGATTGTGTGAATCATGCATGACTATGTAGTGAATTAATAAAAAACATTGTTAAGGCTCCGTTACACCTTTATTATAAATTTAATATTTAGTTAGAAAAAATGGCAACAGGAACAATCACAATTAAAACTGAGACTGAGCATTTGCTATACAAGTACCTCAACGAAGAAAAAGAGCAACGTAAGAAATATGAGAACCTTGTTAAAGAACTACAAGATAAAATTGTAGAATTACAACAACAGTTAGTGCAAATTCAGGAGGATAAAAATACACCTCCAGCTAAACAACCATCAGCAGGTTACTCTAACCAAGTTCAGTATGAGACTGATGAAGAGGAACTTGCCAAAGAGACCGAGTGGGTACGGCAACAAAGCCGTAAGAAAAGGAAGCTGAACCAGTCACTCAGCCCGCAACAGGAATCAATCTCCAGAGAGGACGTTACAAAAGTGCCGAAAGCTAGAAAAGCCCCACAGCCACCACCAATAATTGTTGAAAATGTGACAGATTATCAGAGCTTTTTTGATCTTCTGTCATCATCCGTTGCAAAAGATTCTTTTCTAATTAAGATGAAGAGCGGCAACGTCGTTAAAATCAATTGTAGAGATGGCGACTCATATAGGACTGTGACTCAGTTTCTACTACAAAATAATTGTGTCTGGTTTTCTTACGAAAACAAGCAGGATCGGCCCATACGAGTTATGGCAAAAAATCTGCATTCTACATGTGTGCCTGCTCGGATTATAGAGGATTTAGTATCTAAAGGATACAATGTTGAAGATGCAGTGAACAAACTAAGTTGGAGGACAAAGGAACCTTTAAACATGTTCATGATATCTTTCAACAAAAATGAAGATGTCAACAAAATCTACAAAATCCAGTCTATTTTGGGTTGTAAAGTAGACATTCAACCCCTAAAAACGTCAAAATTAATCCCACAATGTAAAAGGTGCCAGGCATATGGTCACACCCACAAATACTGCTCCAAAGAACCCAGGTGTGTTAAATGCACTGGAAAACACTTAACGAAAGACTGCAAGAAACCCGCAGAAGCCAAACCAAAATGTGTTCACTGTGGTGAACAGCATCCAGCTAGCTACAGAGGTTGCACTGTAGCTAAAGAACTCCAAAAGTTGAAAAATAAAATAAGCCACAAAAATCAAATTTCGACCACCCAGGCACAAAAGCCCGATATTACAAAAAAAGCTATACCCAGTCAGCAAGTGACGAAGAATGTGTCTTTTGCACAAATTACAAAGGGTTTCAAACCGCAAACCCAACCAAAAAAACAGCCTACATTAAACATGGAGGACAAACTTAACACCATTTTAAATTTCATTTCATCTTATGATGAAAGATTCAAAAATATTGAGAAACGTTTGGGTATCAAAAATGATGTCTAAGTCAGTAAAGATATTTGCATGGAATGCCAATGGACTTCTCCGGCACCAAAATGAACTACAAGCTGTCCTAAACATAGAAAATATTGACTTATGTCTCATATCAGAAACACATTTCACCAGAGAAACATACCTAGATATTAAAGGATATAAAATCTATCACGCACTGCATCCAACTAATAAAGCTAGAGGAGGCAGTGCCGTCATAATAAAAGAAAATATCCAACATTGCGAGGTCTTTAAATGTGAAGAACCTGAAATACAAGCAGTTGGGATATCCATTAAAACCAAACGTTACCCGGTTACTATTTCAGCAATATACTGTCCACCGAGGTATACGTTAAAGACCGATCAATATGTAAATTTCCTTAAACAACTTGGCAATAGGTTTATCCTTGGCGGCGACTTCAATTCCAAAAATACCTACTGGGGATCTAGACTCACAACAACTAAAGGTAAAGAGTTGTTAAATGCAATTAAAGAAACTAAATGTGATGTGTTATCTACAGGTAAACCAACATACTGGCCCACAGATCCTCACAAAATACCTGATTTGATAGACTTTTTTATATATAAAAATCTCTCTCCTAACTTTCTTCACATTGAGGAAGGTTTTGATATGAGTTCAGACCACTCCCCAATAATTTTGATTCTCAGTGATGAAATCTTAAATAAAAAAGAAATCCCTTCGCTTGTTAATAAAAAAACGGACTGGGATAGCTTTAAACATGACTTAGACTCTAAAATAAATCTAAAAGTACCACTGAAGACTCCAGCAGATCTAAATTTGGAACTTGAAACGTTTATAGCGGATATCCAACAATGTGCTTGGAATAATACTCCGGATATAAAAAGAAAAAATATAACAACCATGTACCCAATAGAAATTCCACAGCTTATAGCAAAAAAAAGAAAACAAAGAAAAATATGGCAGGAAACTAGATTCCCACTCGACAAAACTTTATTAAATAACCTTTCAAAGAGACTTAGTAGAGAGATTAAAAAATTCAAAGAGGATACAATGTCTTCATCGCTAAGTCAACTTACTAGTGACCGTACAACCGACTATTCTCTATGGAAAGCCACTAAAAGTATTAAACACCCAACCAGACAAATACCTCCTATTAAAGAAATTGATGGTACATGGGCCATCAACAATGAGCAAAAAGCTGTACGATTTGCGCACCACCTAGAAAAAATATTTCAGCCAAACGAAAATAACACTGAACTTATAGAACATGTATCGCCACAGGATGAGTCAGAAATAAAACTTGTAACTCCAAGAGAGGTTTATTATGAAATTAAATTTATAAATAAAAATAAAGCTCCGGGCTATGACCTCATTACCGGAGAAGTCCTTAAACATTTACCTAAAAAAGCAGTGGTCAAACTTACCAACCTTATCAATGCTACATTCAGACTAAAACATGTACCGGATGTGTGGAAAGTGGCTGAAGTTATTATGATACCGAAACCAGGTAAACCACCTCATGAAGTAACATCTTACAGGCCAATCTCTCTTCTTCCAGTTATGTCAAAATTGTTTGAAAAACTATTTTTGAAACGGTTAAAAACTATTATAGAAGAAAATAGACTTATCCCTGAGCATCAGTTTGGTTTTAGAGAAAAGCACTCTACAATAGAACAGGTCCATCGAATAACCAATATTATTGAATCAACTCTAGAAGAAAAAAAAGTTTGCTCTACAATTTTCCTGGATGTAGCACAGGCATTTGATAAAGTGTGGCATCAAGGCCTTATGTACAAACTGAAAAAAATGCTACCAAAGCAATTTACTGACATATTGGAGTCATACATAACAAACAGGATGTTCAGAATAAAACAAGAAGACACCTACTCTGAACTAAAAGAAATAAAAGCAGGAGTGCCGCAAGGAAGTGTATTAGGCCCGGTCCTGTACCTATTATACACTAGTGACATTCCACAGATAGAAAACTGCACCATTGCAACTTTTGCAGACGACACAGCCATACTGGCTACTGGTGTCACTCATGAAGTCGCTGTGGAAAACGTACAAAGAGCCGTAACCAAAATATATGATTGGACTGAACAGTGGCGCATTAAACTTAATGAATCAAAATCGGTTCACATTGATTTTACAAATAAAATGACGAATTATCATCCGGTATACATTAACACCCATGCAATACCCTATGAAAACACGGCCAAATACTTAGGCATGACACTAGACACCAAGCTGCGCTGGAAAGCACATGTCAAAAAGAAACGCGATGAGCTAGAAATTCGCTATAAGAAGATGTACTGGCTGCTTGGTAAGCACTCTCCGTTATCAGTACACAATAAATTACTATTATACAAACAAGTCCTAATGCCTGTATGGACTTATGGTATACAGCTGTGGGGCTGTACCAAATCAAGTAACGTACAGATGATCCAACGTTTCCAGAATAAAGTACTTAGAGGTATCGTAAATGCTCCCTGGTACGTTAGAAATGACGACCTCCACCGGGACCTCAGTGTGGAACCTGTTGCCATTATTGTTAAAAAACATGCCGAAGCTCATGAGAAAAGACTTCATCATCACGTGAACGTTGAGGCTATCCAGCTCCTCGACAACACGGACATTATAAGACGTTTAAAAAGGACAAAACCTTTTGAATTATTGTAGTTATAGTAAATAGTGTTAAAGTGCAGTGTATGTACTATGGTAAAGAACACATGAACAAAGTGTCTTCGCCTTAACAAAAACAATAAGAAAAGTGCCGATGGGCACATTCTTAACAGAAACATTTTATTAGTTTAAGTTAAAGTTAAATTGCTTATTAGCCTTAATATGGCTAGATTGCAATATTTTGAAGTACACAAAGTGGTGCATCAAGGACAAAAAAAAAAAAAAAAATATTATTAGCCATAGCTGTCCCACAGTTGGGCAAAGGCCTCTCCCTCCTCCTTCCATGACTCTCGATCTTGGGCCACTTCTCTCCAGTTGACGAGATAGTTGTCGAGTTCGTCCCGCCATCTCCGCCTCGGTCTGCCGCGTCGCCTTCTAGCTGGATCTGGCTGCCACTCGGTGGTTATCTTGGCCCACAGCTATTATAAGGGGTGTAAGGGGTTCCAACTTCCATCGCCCGGAACCCAAGCCAACCTCACCTGCACGTGGTGCACCCTGCTGTTTAACAGACGAGGCTCTGGCGACACACCTGCCAACACGCACTAGACCAGCGCGGCGGGTTATGGTCTAAACCTCCCAAACTCAACCATTATAACAATAAGTTAAAACATTTCCATACGTAATTTATACATCAAACAATTGAAAAACTAGTCCATTGACAATAGAATAGACGAAATAATAACAAGATCTGTTACAGTAACTGTCGCATCTAACGGCAGGCGGTGTTGATATTACGAATATGAGCCGTTATTTTGATGTTTGTTTAACTTACTCTCTTTCAGTTACATACTTTATTTATTTAGTTACATAGATTTTATTTATTAGCAGATACCGCTTGATGATAGTTCTTTTTTTTTTTCATTTTTCATTTATTGCAGTTGTAGGAGAATTGAGACAAAATATGATTAGGTACATATAGCTGTCACTTATTGCGCATTAATAGAAACATCTTGTGACCGAAATAGGATCCCTAAGCTAAGATGGAAAAACCTCTTTAGGTTTATAGGAAAAGGAGAGACTCAAGCAAAGATTTGGATGAAAAAGTAATAATGCTCCACACTTTTACGTACGTTTCGTACCTAAGTTTTACCTACCTAGATTTTCTTGATAAATTGGCTATTCAACGTTAAGAATTTTTCAACCCGAACCAATAATAGTTACAGACATTTTTTTTCAGAATCTATAGTTCCTAATAAACAAACTCTTCAGCATTATAATATCAGTACAAATAACACCGACATTGCACACAATAAAATGAAAATTCACGGCAAGTAGTAACATTCCGAGGTATTTCCACTTGTAGTGAAAGTATGGACGGCAGCAGAACAGTCAGTTCATGTGCATTGTCTGCACACTACATAAAGTACTTACTTGATAATGCTAATAAAATATTAAGTTGTCATTTCCTTCCTTATCCCCTTCACTGGCATTTTGAATGTTCTCAATTTGTAGGAATAAAGCGAAATGAAATTATTGTCTCGTGTTTTGTATGTTAACGTGTGCTGGTTTGAGCTTCCTTTTCTGATCCTACTAATATTATAAATGCGAAAGTTTGTATGTTTGTGAGTTTGGATGTTTGTTAGTAGGTACTCTTTCACCCAAAAACTACTGTATCGATTTAGATTAAATTTAGTACCGATGTTCCTTATAACTAGGAATAATACATAGGATACCTTTTATCTCGAAATTCCCATGGGATTGGTATTCACGCGGTGCACAGCTACTTAGTTGCTAATAACTGAGTGTGGTTATAGTTGTCTTGTGAGTTTTAAGTAGATATAAGTAAGTCTTATATTTTAGTAGATACATTTTAGCACAATTTCTATTTATTAGAAACAATTTCATTAAAATCATGATTAAATATTTTCCAAATTCAAAACTTCCTTCACGAATAATAAATCTTATACGCAGTTCGTAAACTTCTTCCAGCACACTACACACTGGCCGTTAAAAAGTATAAAACAAAAACAGTGGTGATCATTGTATTTATTTTTAAATGTATAGAAATACCATATTAAAGGATGTTACAAACTTGTGACTAATCATATGGCGCCCACAGCACGGCCTTAGTGCAACGAGATTAACTAACTCCTGAGTCAGCGACTTGAATTTTTGGTTGACTCAAAAAGTCAGCCATCTTTACTTCTGGTTACTCATTTATTGAGTACTCGTAAGAATGTCCGCCTTATAAGGAACGTGAATGTTTTTATTGATTTGAACGATTGAGTTTGCAAATCTGATGGGGCTCGATTAGTTCGCTCGATTATTCAAAATAAGTGTTATTGAGGGCGTATTTTCACGATCACCAAGTAAATTTTGCTTTGTCTCTTTTCTACTTTATGTCAAGTGACAAAGACAAAACATGTGAGTAAATACTCGGAACGTTACTTACTTGAAGCTTGAAGATGGTGTAATAGGCCCTAAGTATTCAAATATTAGTATAATTCACTCACTCAATTCCAGACCTAAATAAACCTGATACAAGCAGCAAATCTTAAAAAGATGACACATTTTTTACCTCGCAAGGGAATCGAACTCGTACCCTTTGCTTAGCACTTCAGCCACCCTGCCACGGGCAAGGGCATATCCTTCCTAACTTCCATTGAACTAGATTGAATCATATTTCATCAGCTGATTCCGACAAGATGAAATTATTTTTACCTCGCAATTGAATCAAATTCGGTATCTACCCTTTATTTAGCAGTACAGCCTGGCCACCCTGCCACCGGCATATACTTCTTCCTTATAAGTAGATTGAATCCTATTTAAAACCTGTTATAATGCTGTCTTCAAACATCTATACTCAAATACCACTTATTTGATATCATCAAACAAAAAGATTTAGTAAAGTGAATACCACCATAAATCAGGAACATCCGCTTCTGAAAAATGCTTTAACGATTACAAGAATTAATTAAAATAAGTTGATTTAGAGTACAGGTGATGAGATTTAGGCATGAAAATAACTTTTTTATTATTGGAACATGTTAGGCAGATACTGTTAATCCTTTGTTCTTGTTAAGGAAGTTATAATTGCTTCCGATATTATCTTTATATTTAAATAATTGCCGAGTAAATAATATTTTTTTCAACACATTTGCTCATAAAGGGGCTCTTATTTGTGCAAAAACAGTTGAATAATGACACGTTTTATTCACTAGTGAGTTATAGATTGTTTTTTTAAATTGCTTTCATTTAAAAAAAGTTTCGATACCAAAAAAATTGTGTCCATACATTTTAAAAACAAACTTCAAATATGTTTCCTTACTTTTGGTAGGTCTATGGTCGATTCCATTCATTTATTCATTCGTTTTTTTTTTTAACAAGTATATTCTTTTAGTCTTTGGCCGATCACCATTGTTGTGTTGGATGCGCGCGAATAGAAAAACTGTTTATTTATTAGCGAAAAATTATAATTTCTTCGCAAATGTGTTGAAAAACGTTGTATGGTACACGCGTGTATTGATGATTACTATACTCGGCTATCTTCCGACCCTCGCCTGACGGCTCGGGCCTCAATAGCGCCTCGGAAGTAATCACCAACTTACCTCGCTTGTACCATAAATAACTATAATTACTCTCACTCGCTAAGAGCTTTGGGATGGCGGATGCGGACACTGACTAAAATATGCTTTGTGTGGCGACGACAATATAACAATTAATAAAACTGTTGGAAGTGAATCTCTATATGCTTTTATTAGTCCGTTAAACTAGTTAACGGACTAATAAAAGCACATAGAGATTTCTATGAACTAGAACATGTACGCTTTCATTTACTAACATTCTAACAGCACCCAGCTGCTTGCGTAAATTCCAATCCCATGAGATATTTGGGGAGTACTCTGATATTCCTGAAATATATAAAGTAACATCACATACCTATCAATGTTTCGATATAATTGGTGAAGACAAGGGTAAAAAGACATCCATATAAAACGCTAGGATTATCGTCACCACACCAGAAGTATCTTTCTACAAGCATTCTCAAAAAAGGAGATTTGACCTGCATCTTACGGGCCGTATACTTTACAATTAAACTAAAAACCTATATTCTGATAGAACATAATATTTATTACTGGTCAGTCAACAAAAGGAGCAAACAAAACAATTGTAGAATGAGTCAGAATAACCAACAATTATATAACGATTAGATACCAACTAGATAATGGGCTCTATGGTAATTTAGTTTGATAAATAGAACCACTTAGTGTAACTAATCCATATTCCTTGGTAGGTTATAATCGAGGCAGAACTTACAAGAACATGTACTGAGATACTAAATAGCTGCATAATGATAATTGTAAGCAGAAAATTGGTATTAATTATAATGTAAGTTTTACTATTACACTCGTAGCTAGCATTCACATTTACTTTTTTAGAACTCATTCAATCATATAAATTTTATAAATGCAAAAGTATCTCTGTCTGTTTTAGTTTTTTCAAATTTTCAATGAGATTAATGGTGTATTTTCGTGTTTCGTACCCGTTTCGTTCCCAGTTTTCGTACTAACATTATCGACATTCGTTAGGGATAGTTAGAGAGCCTTTGTCTCAATACTTGACAAGTGAAGTCTAATTGAAGAAAACTGTCCACTTACAAGTATAATAGAATTTAAAATAATGTAAGAGCGTGTCAAGATTTAATCAGCTCAATTAAGCTCAATTTAGAAGACTAGTTTTTGATATGGAAATGTTCCTGCTCTATATAAGTCCATACTGCTAAAAGCACAAAAATATGTTTTGATGCAAAAAGTCTCGATAATATTATCGTCTTAGTTTAAGTTATGCATCGTTTTGAAAACCTATATAAGTACATCAGCATCAAGGTTAGACCCCTTGTTTATGCTAGCAGAACAATCAATACCTACTAATAATGAGATTATAAACTTTCCCAAAGACCAGGATACAATATCACAATGTGTTATGACAATAACAATGTCTTTATCTCTGTGAGCGGAAGTAAAATCTACCAAAACTTTCAATAATAAATCAGATACATTGTTCAAACAATAATTAAGAGCATTGATTGACGAATGTTGAACAAATTGTTATTCAATAACTGTGCCTCGTGGTTCCACTCACGTTATTTTTTTTAAAAGATTTCTTACTCTTTTTCTCTCTAGCTCCGTTTGCTTGTGTCTAGAGTCTGAAGAGGATTCTCATAAATAGGTATGTGTGAAAATGAGGATCGAAGACACGATCTCTCGATCGTCAGCCTGTATTGGGATATTATCGATTGATAAGCTGCTAGCCAATTACCTAATATCATATTATATTCCTTGTTAAATTGGCTATACAACACATTAAGATTTTTTTTCAATTGGAATACCTAAGTAGTTACTGAGATGCACATTTTCAACCAAACAAACAAACTTCAGTTTTATATTAAGTACACACTTAACAGTTTTAATTACTAGATACAGTGAAAATATTTGCACGCGTACAATGAGTGCAAATAAAGTAGGACTGAGCTATCAACTTTGAATAGTTATGATGAATCAATCTGCCAAAGATACAGGAGACTAACTCTTTGATATTCAATGGCACTGCGGCTTCAGAATACCGCAAACCAATTTGTACTTGTCTAAATGACCGACATAGTTACCTTGTCATTTTTTTTTGCAGATTTCGTAACGGCACTGCCTACACCTACGTTTAGAAGCACAATAATTAACATCACTATTGTTATCTTGATTATAAGCTATCCCTCTTTCTGTCCATCGTCATTTCTAGCTTTCTCTGTTTCTGATTCTTACTTTCCTCTTTCAACTATAAAAAGTTGAACCAAATAGCTTTACAATCTAATTTGACAAAGTATCGAAACCAAGTTTTGAGTTACAGCGTTGTTTTGTGAAACACTTTCCTTTTGCGTAATGTTTTGGTTTGAGAACGATAATAGTTAATGGTTTTGGAAAGACTTTAAACAATAGTCTCTTGACAAAGACAATATTATCTATAGTTAAGTAAAACATGGCTCGGTTATTTGGTAACTTCTCAGTTTTTATGCGTTGACTTATGAAAGTTTCCCATATTTTGGGATGAGCCGAGACTTGATAGGATGAACAGGAATACTTATTTTGAGTCCCGTATCCCGTACCTGTCTCTGTCTCTATTGGTTGGAGCGTGATATTTGTTATAAGTCTTCCCCGACAACTGGGCTTTAAAGTTCATTAGTTTAACGCTTCACGTTTAACCAAATAAACTGTTACTTATAGAATGCGAAGATTTGAATGGCTCATGATATTTATCACACTGGAACATTGGTAGGAACGTACTTATGAAGCTTCAACAGAATTGATTTGCATATTTTCCTACCGCACTTTGAATTAGTAACCTACGTATATTGAATTATGTAAGTAAGTACCTAGAATTTTATACCTATTTCCTTATTAAACCTACCGCAATAATATACCTTTGAATTTTAAGTAGGTTACTTCAAAAGTACAAAGTTTACACACCAACCACAAAAGCCATTAAATAAAATTCCTCCTAATTCTTTAATTTAAACTATCTTCGAAAAGAATTCCATAATTTGGGTCACCCAATTGAGGCTATCCGTCCATCAGAACAAGATTAATTGTACAAAGGCGACCCTCAAAACGGGACCCATTTCATCTTCATAGGAAACTTTAAAAGACATCCCGATTGCATTATTCGTTTCTTCTTCACCCTATTTACCCACACTACACCCTTTTCTTCAATTGTTAGAATCTTGTTTCTGGTTAATTCCTCGCTAGATCTTAAGATGTAAACTCCTTTCTCATAGTAAAAAACGGGCGTCTTTTTGTCTAGTTTACCGGTTTGTGAAGGACGGTTATAATTGAGGCAAACAATTGATCACAGCTGGTTGCTGACCATTTGTGTCTTCGGTTGTTTTATAGCTGATCTTTCAAAGCTTTGTTCGCGTATAAAACAGTAGATTGTTATTTAAATGTAGATTCACAAATAGATTCAATCAGTGATTGATAAATTGGTTGTTACTACATAAGTTGTTTTTCATCGGTCGTGGTAGTATGATACGATGAGAAACACATTATGTACCTCTATGGGTTGGATTTTGATTTTATTTACTTACCTTATTTTGATTTCACTCAGTAGAGATTCACTTACTACGAGTATAGTGTTGATCTATCGTATTTATCCACAAATTTTACTGCTATCTATTTGTAAATCGACCAACGTTGCCTTGGCTTGGCCAATCGTTATTCCGTTTTTCATTGTAAAGTTCATGTCTTATCACTAGATCTTTTTGTTATTAAAGTGTATTTTAGTCCTCGAAGTTGACATTTAACTTTGCCAATCAATTTGAGTTTTAGAATAAAAATGAACAGACATTGTGCTTACATCTGTTCTGGCAAATTAACTTTATTGATCACGAGTGACCTTATGATATACAAAACATTTGCCGTTCAGCCCAACAAATCGAGAAAAACTAACTTATAGAAACGTTTGCCGGAATTTTGGTAGCAATATAAGAAGGATGTAATTACCAACACTCTGTTTCGCACCAACCAGAGTCGAGGTAAGTACCTACTACGATTCATAAAAATAAATAGGTAAATTCGTGTGTATAGGCTAGTATTTTATGATCCGTGATATAGATGAAGGTCCTACATAGCCTAGGTGTATCTATCAACTACTTAAGTACCTACTTACTTATCTTTTTCTCTGACTCTACGGCTACACTGTCGTGCTAAACTCAATGGTAGGTATAAGGGCTTTCGAGTTCGCGGAACCGATTCGCGATAGGACGAATTCTTTGGCCAGAACGTGTCGCGACAACGCAAATGTTCGCATTATCGCGATAGTGTGGCCGGAGGGTTACAGATATCAGCATACGGTGTCATTTATTTTCTTCCCTGTTTTCAAAAGCATAAATTAAATAGGTACTTAGTGAAAATTTTACATATTTGAACTGTGTTGGGGTTTTAAGGGTGATATATAGGATAGGATAGGGAGATAGACATAGAATGTAGAGGCATCATGGCCTCTATATCGTCGTCATTGATCCCTATCCCATGCAGCCTTACACCTGCTTAAAGTTCAACCAACACAACCTTCCTTGTCTAATACATAGTAGGTAAACAAGACACCGCTAAACGAGATGTTTTCAATCATGTCAGCAGTTTTTCTAAGTCCAAATTGGAGCAATGAACATTACAAAAAACTGCTGAATGTAACGACAGTCACGTTCAAGGCCAGCGCATTCGCTGACCGAGTTATGGCTTATCTGATTCATGTTTGGTTTTAAATAGCTTCTTATGAAATACGAGACGCGACGCCTGAGTAGGTACTTATCACGTAAATAATATTGTATTAAACTGGCTGGACTGCAACTGTTTGAAGTCTGTTTGGATGATGTTGCAGTACCTAAGTAGGTAGGTATGTGTAGTGCAGATGTATGCAGTCGAGCTAAGTATCGCTTGTTCTTTTATTTCCAACTGATTCTTCTGACAGACGACCTCGATGGCAGAGTGGTCACCATGCCGGACTGCCATCCGTAAGGTTGCGGGTTCGATTCCCGTGCGGGGTGAATATTTGTGTGGACCACAAATGTTTGTCTCGATCTGGGTGTGTGTGAATGAGTGTGTGCTTAGTTTCTGATACCCTAGATACAAACTTAGGGGTCAGTTACTATAATGAGATGATGTAGTGAATGATTAGGTATGTTATGCTATTCCCTAATTATTTTGTAAATCAAGCAAATATATCAGAGCAAGTCAACTTACTCGGCCAAAATCTTGGTAGAGTGTATTGAGAAGTTTGTTTTGCAGTATGAGAAATCTTGGCAAAGATGAATAATGTTGCAGTTGCAGAGGATTTTAGTAAGTACATAGGTACCTATATCAACTTGTCCCGGCGAGACGTGAGTGCTAGACACATTTGAACGTCTAGACAGATACATAAAGACGTTCATCATAAAGTAAGTAAGTATTAACTTTGTGTTGAACTATGACTGCGAGAAGAAATCCAATCTAAGTTAATAATCCCAGCAGCAGCTGTTGAACTAGGTAGTATAATAGAAAAGTTGAAAATTCCTTCAGCTTCTAGTCGGTATTTCAATTAAAGTATTGTTAAGTTCGTTTGTAAGCCTAAGCAGAGCGCAAATACACCATCTGACCTTTAAGTGTACAAAACGTTTGCCGTTCAACCCAACAAATCGCATGTCCCTGAACTAAACTTTTGATTCCTTTTACTTTTCGCTTCACAAGTCCGTTAAGTTTTATAATGTCCAAATCACATAAATTCCCGCTACCTGTATCATCCCCGGGTCTCTTTGTATGTTTTTTACTACCCTGCTATCTCTTTGTCCGAACATTTTTTGTCGATATTGAATTACTGGTTTTTAACTTAAGGTGGCAGCCATCATTCGACACGGGCACACATACCAACTGCTAATTCGGCGCTATTATGGGTATGTTCCGGTATGCACTGCGAGTATTGCTCTGGATGGCGACGAGATGGTGAAAAATTCGTACCGTTATAGACTGCTAATAAACTGTTACAGTACTCTAGGGTAACATGTGGCGTCATCAGCACTGGCATTCTAGTTAGATAAGACACTTAGTATTACTTTCTTATTATAATTTGGTCAAAGGATCAAAATTTAATAAGTAAGTAATAAGATACATAACAGTTCTGATGTGAGCGACTCAAAGATGGTATGACTGTAAAAACAAAAATGAGATATTGTAACAGGAATTAGTAAAGTGAACTGTAAAAGGACGGCTTTGGAGTTCTTATAATTTTATGTCACAACTTATAGTATTCGGTGTTTATCGGAACACACCCATATCAAACGCATGTGCGGTAATTCTTAAGGATAGAAAGAGACAGGAGATCGTGCTTTCGTTGAATAGGAGAGTGTTTGTAATGATCTATTCAGGAAAAGAATTATTATGGGAGGTAGCGTGAGCGCAGGCGATTACGGACAAAGGACCGAGCAGTCCCATCATATTTTGTCTGATCGAATTAATAACACCATTTCTTGTCAGTGTGAATGAATTTGGAATTAGATACAAGCGCCGATAGCCAATTTCAAAGCGGCAGCAGGTTTTAATTGAAAACCTATATTACTTATTCAAAATTCAATTTATTAATATTTTCTAATTTAGTTACAATTTATTTGATGTGGTTATTGAGACCTCCCGTGTTACCTCCTGTGGTAGTTGCTAATAAACTACCACTATTAGGATCAGTCAGTATTCAGTATACTTAGATTAGGAATTTAACATTTGTGGCCTTCCAAAAAACAAGAATCCAATGATCCGCATTGGACAGTTTGTCTTTTAGCGTCAGTCACTGAAGTCGTAGGTCAATGAGGTCTGCATTGAATTTTGAAGTCGTAGCAAGAAAGTCTTGTCTTGAATTTAGAAGTTATCAATATCATACTTTTAGGGCTAGAGATACACCAAGTTTAATCACAAAATTTAAATATGAGTGGTTTGTTTATTGAATAAATAACAAAATAATAATAAAATACAATGTTTTTATTTTAGACCAGATTATTTTAGTCTGGTTTAGCGTTAAACCAGTGAGACCTTCGATGCTAATAAGGCAGGGTTTTTTTAAGTACTTATTTACTAGATTTGTAAATCAATACCAAACAAATATGTTAACTCTAAAAGCTTCTAAACTATTGAACAACCTAAACTAATATTTATCAAACATTATTTACCGATTTGAAACCCACATTTGACCATGAATCACTTATTGAACGGGAACGGGAACTACGCGTGTGAAACCGCGGGGCGCAGCTAGTTATAATATAAGGATATATATGTAGGTATTGGTGTTCGTCGCTATCTGAAATGAAATGTCCTAATTGATTATCCTCGAATCATGATTGCATCGTACGTGTCAGTCACACACCTGTAACGTATTTAGCAAATTACCACGAATGTGTGAGTCGCAATCATGTCGCCTCTGAGAAAAATGAGTGCTCAACAACAATAGCTAAATGTGGTTAAATGTTGTAACGGCACATTACAACAGATTATGTGAAGGACGCCCGCGGCTCCGATGCAACCTTTGAGGCACTCGACATTTCACCGCGCGCCGCAACGCGAATGTTATCATTACATACAGTTACAATCGAAACGTTTTTGTATCAACCGGCCGCGGCCGCAACAAACTTACTTTATAGTGTTTTAGAACAATGCGCGCGTTAGATCAAGGTCTGCACTACAACTATTGCGTCACTAGATCTCACTCTCGATCGACCGGCGATCAATTCATAAATAAAACAGACTCATTAGGATAATATGTATCATTTTATTCTTTTATATTAGTTACATTCTATAACAATACTTTTAACAGTCTTAAAACGAACGACTTAGTGAGATAGCGTCAACGCCCATCTATTTACAGTATTTACAAACGTTCACTATACTAGGGACCCGTTCAGACGCACGTGAGCGAGGCGAAGGAGCGGTGCGGCGGCGCGGCGCGAGCACTGCAGCGGGCCGGCGGGGCGCCCGCGCCGCGCGCCACCGCCTCGAAGAACTGGCGCAGGTCGGACACCGAGCGCGACGGCGGCGCCTGCAGGTTGTGCAGGCTGGCGGCGCGCCGCGGCCGCGCCTCCGCCGCCAGGCTCGGCCGCGACAGTTGCTCGCTGCTCCGCGCCAGCGCGCCGCCACCCGCCTGCGACAGTGACTCGAACAGCGCGCGCCGCTCGCGCACCGGCACGTACTGCGCCACCGCCTCGTGCGCGTTGGGCGAGCACGAGCGCGCGCGGCTCGCGTCCGCCGCCGCCGCCTTGCGCCGCGCCGCTTCCGTCGCGTACCGGCCGCGCTCGCCGCCGCCGCCGCCCTCCCACCGCCGCAGGTACCGGCGGCCCTGCTCCGACTCGGCGCGGGCGGCGCGCGGCAGCGTGTGGTGCTGCGCGTTCAGCTTGCTGCAGCTGTCGCATTTGACGACCTCGGCTTTCCGCACCGGCGCGTCCACCGCGTCGGCGGTTTTCGATACGTCGATGGAGAGTGTCAAGTCGAGGCTGCGATCGGACGATGAGTCGTAGTCGTCGTCTTCCACGACGATGCCCTCGTCGGTGGCTGCGGGGGAGTGGTCGCGGCGCGCGAGCTGCGTCTCCGTGGGGGTGATCAGCCGCCGGCGAGCGCGCGGAGGGGGCCGCGGCGGCACCGGGGTCTCCGCGTGGCTCGCCGCTCTCTTCGGCTCCCGAGTGTTGGTGTCCGCAGCGCACAACACGTCCAGGAATCGAACCTGAGGCAGCGGGGTCTGTCCCAATATCTCGACGCACAGCGCTCGCACCCATCTGGCGTACTCCACCGCATTGCAAGTCTGAAAGATATGAATTAATTTAGAAATTATACAACAAACGGAAAGATTAAATTTATGACTCAATTCGGATGACATTGAATGGAATTTAAATTTATATGTTTAATTTGAATATTAAAGAAATAAAAAAAAAACGTTGCATCTCGCATGCGAATGATGTAGGGTGACAATAATGACACAGCTGATTTTAAGTAGAGAACTAGTCACGGTCATATTACATTAATAGGTGAGTTTATGTTATTCGCAGCTAGGGGACATTACGGGGAGTTGTTTCGTCAAACGTGTTTCTTTACGTGTCAACACCTTCGCGTTTCTAGCCCTTCTTATGTAAATAGTACATCAAAAGGTCGTCGAGGACAAAGATCTTTGATTTACGGGTGTTTCGCTTTATTGAGGACTATTAAACCGAGCGAATCGTGAGAAAGGTGATTGTCGAAGGGGAATGGGACGCCTTGGAAGACGCTCGCTGCATTCTTAGTTACCTGCTATGGACGCACATGCACATCGTGCTTTGTGGTTTATTCAATAAAAAAATATTCTATTTATAAAACGAACAGCTGATTTTGTATCAAATGGTCAAATAGCCGTGTTTTAGGGGCGAATTACAACGTATTTTAACATTGAATCGTGTATTTTGGTCTTGGTAAGTAGATGAATATAGCCATTCTAGTCAAGAAATGTTCTTATTTAAATGTAATTAGTTAGAAAATGCATCTCTAGACGGTAAGTATTAAGTGTCTGTCATGTGATGGATAATAACTATGTATTTAACTAAGCATTGTCGTTACCAGACAATGACCAACGGACGCCTACGTGACTTTGAAACAGTACAAGACCGTCTCACTCGCACACTGATCGAGTTTAACTTTTAACACGCGATTCACATTGATTTATCGGTTTCTGTAATCGGAAACCGGCAATTAGAAACAATTAGATAATTGCCGTTTACATCGTTTCAAATGAGTGCAATCAATTGAAGATTGTATGTGCAACGGTGTTACCTACTTTTTATTGTTTCTATTTTTAAAAGCGAGCGTAACTGGCACGAAGATAGTATTATGTCAATATTTATTCTTCCGTTGCGTTAACGCATGCTTCCCGGAAAATATACGGAAAGCGATTGATACTTTACTCGCTAAGGAAACGCATGCGTGTAAACGGATTTGAAAAACGTGCCGCAAAAACTTAACTTAAAATTTTGCTATAAATATTAATTTACAGGAAAAATAACTCTAATGCTGAGAGCGGAAGGAATAAAACATTTTATCCGGGATAACGTACTTAAGACACATAATCGGTGGAAATACTAATTGATATTGATTAGGCAATGTTTCATTTAGGAACATCTAAGATAGAAGTAGTCATAAAATGTAGGAATTGGACTAAAATGGATTATTTACTATTTACGATATGACAAGGCGACTTCCTTATAATAATATTGAAGTGGATAGGAAGTTAACAATTATAAGTTATAACCACAATATCGTGTCGGTCAATAATGTCTGCAATATTGTGATATTATCATGACAAATTGCATATTGTATCGAAAGAGCACGTACCCATTGGTCTACTAAGCAAGTCAGTGAATAAAGAGTTTTAGAACAATATCTACTATGTTATTCTGCGATACTATTCTGCATATAAAAACTAAATTAATATTGGCCTTTCTCTTAGCTACAGCAGTTATTTCAATTGTCATTTGACCTCTAAAAGGCTAAACTTTTTTGTTGCCCGTAGGAAAATCTTGTCTGTTGTCTGAAGCTAGCTAAATCCAAAGATTAAATCTTTTCTGTTGCCTCTAGCTCATTCTACAGCTGGATTTGCAGACAGTAATTTATAACGAATCCTTCAAAAAGAGCTAGAGTCTATTGACGATTTTTTTTTCTATTGCCTATAGCTGAATCTACAGCCGGATTTGCAGGCATAATTTGTGACAAATCCTATATTAATGGAGTCTTTTTTAAGGTTTTAATGGAATCTTTTCTTTAGCCTGTAGCCAATTTATGCCTGCAAAATCTAAAGTAGATTTTGCAGGCATAAATAGTAACCGATCCTATATTCATTGAACGTTTTATTAAAGGAAAATATGTTGGATTTACGAGAAAGATTTTTAAAGAGTCATTTATTTTTGGGACATCTTTCTAAAAACTTCAATCGTAATCTAATCTCACCTGAAATGTGGCAACGGCAGAGTCATCCCGGAGTCTTGACAGTTGGAAAGCGTTGGGTAGCGAGGTGGCTGTTCGCAAGTGGAGCCCTCGCAGTGGCAGCCTGGCAGCCTGCCTTCTAGGCAGCGTGCCGTCGCGCCAGGCGAGGAGGCATCCACTTCGCACGGCGCATCGGACCAATGTCCACGAGGTTGGGTCATCATTGTAATACTGTCTGAGGACACCTGGGGACAACGAGAAAAGGGAATTAGTATGAAAATTGACTGTAGACTAAACGGCTTTTAAGAGGTTTAGGACTTTCGCAGAAGCCAATCGTTTGGTACGGACGATATTGATAATCTTGGTTTTACTGACATAGGTATTGAGGAAGAATAGATCATCTTGGAAATCTTTTAACTATGGAATAGATATGTAGGTCGAGTAAATATTAACCAGGGTGACAGCAATATTACAAATGTAAGCATTGGGAATGCTGATTCATATAAATAACCTCAATATTATTTACTGTTTTTGTGATAGCATAGAGTACTTTGGTAAACTCGCCTTTCCAGTTTCATTCATTTATTGTTATTAGAACATAGGTTTACAATTTTAATAGTGGTGATTCTGATTATTCATTAATATTAGCAAATTAAACAGAGATGACTAAAACATCGCTTATCAGAATAGCCTAATATCTCCGAGGAATTAACATTATTTACATATTTTTGACGAATGACTAATAAACATAAGTACATACATATTTATGTACAAGTATGTAACTTGTTTGGTGTTATTTGAAGTTAGAAATGTTCGCTTTCTTTTTTATCTTTCAAAATATCTAGATTTGATTAGATAACCATTTTTATCGCAACATGAAAACATCGATACATAAAGGTGTTGGCGTAGTTGTCAGAGATTACAAGTTAGGTAGGTATGTATTTACTTTACATGGTTTTATCAGTATTCTATTGCCTATTGCTTAGTCCAATTTATGTATGTAGGTATTATAGTACAGATTTAAGCGTTATTTGCGTTTAGTAATTCTGCGTCTGTGAGGTCCAATCTGTTTTTTTTCTTATGCGTTAATAGGAATGTCGTCTGGGTAACTGGGTAAACAAAATGAAATTCTAATCATTAGATAGATTTCGAAAAAACATCAAACACGTTTTTTTGTCTTAATTATTTGTTTGTATCAAAAAAAGAGAAAATACGTGTCCAATATTTTTGCGAAATCTATCTGATAGACTAATTAGATTTTTGTTGGTCGACATCCCTATTTTAGGTAGTTTAAGGTCTAACAAATAGAACAAGATTGCACCGATTGAAACTTGAAACAGAAACTACTCTGTTTATTATTTTTACGCTACCATAAATTGTTTCAGCGTAAAACCTATGATACAAACAGTTTCTAAGTGGTTAAGTAGCTAGGTACTCATTAATATATCATTTGCATACAAAACATCATAAAAACATACAATATACCATATTTAATAAATAAACAAAGTAAATAATTTCATATTAACAATACTATCCACATAATATCCACTTTTATAGTACGAGAGTCAGTGACATTGTCAAGTTCATCCGGTCACCAGCTGGATGCTTATCAATGGACGGGCGTGAATGCTAGTTCTGCAATTACAACTAGTTAGAGGTTGCTTTACAACTAGGCAGAGGTTGGTATGTAGGAACCGGTGCTTTCACTATAGGTAACACTAATTGATTTAGGGAAGGTTCATATTTGGCGGAATAATAATAACATAATTACTATCGGTCGCGTAACGCCAGAAAAGACAAATGTATAGAAAATCACTTGATCGTTCACACTCAACGCACTAACGTATAATCGGATGAGTGTGAACAGTCAAATGTTTTTCTATACATTTGTCTGTTCTGGCGTTACGCGACCGATAATATGCGACGCATGTTCCGTCAGATATGAACCTTCCCTTAGGTGATAGTTTGCATTCATCTGTTTTTTTTTTATTTTTTTAACCCTAAATGGGCTTGCACTTGACTGTAACTCGCCTGATGAAGATTGAAGTTGATGACGTTTTAAGGCGAATTTGAAAAAGCAATAGAACAGGCTTGATGGTTCGAATTCTTAATTTGATTTTAGACAAAAAAGGAATACTACGCCTTGGTGGTGAAAGATGTCAAGTGATGCATGTTTGATATTTTAAACATGATCTGGGTTTGAGATCATCAACACGCATGTGATGATTACTCGTAATAGGTAGGTACTTGTCACAGTTATACATTGACAGAAAGTGGGAGTCTTGTTTTTTTATGGTGTTATAGATTGAAATTATTAGTAATTTAATTTTGTAATTATATTTATGCTTTTCATTCCATAATATTGTACATTGCAGTGATTAGCACTGCAATGGATCACCCTGACACAATATCTTAAGTTATCTATTAAGTTTCCAATAATACATTTGAATAATATAGATAACAGTAAGGTTTGAATTATAATTAGATACCAACTTATTGCCAATAAGTATAATTATTTAAAGCAAGAAATAGATAAATATTATTTACCACTGTTTTAAATTATCTAAAAATTATACAAAAAAGAACACTGTCAAAGCTATATAGCTATATAGCACTATAAAATATTTTATATTTATGGTCACCCTACATTTTAAAATTATTTTTGTTATAAACTTAAAAAATATTTTTATTTCTGATTAAATAATTACTTTATTAATAATTAATACAAGATCATTCTAACATGAAAATTTATTGTTTTCAAATCATCCCTATTGTAACAAATAGGTATTAGGTATGTTCAATTTAGCTGTCAGTTTTAGTCAATAGATTCATAATACAAATAATAATTGAATAGGGATGGTAATTTACTTACATACCTTATTTATTGATTTCAAATAAATTGGCATTATCATTTCAAAAAGTTTTAGGTATAAATTTAATCCTCAAAATGCTTAGATAAAGATATTATAATTTATTCTACATACCTATAGGTAGTCAGAAGAAAGCTCCTAGGTACTTATTTTAATAAAACCAACAGATTTTTTTAAAATAAAACTATAGAAAATAGGTAGGTAGGTAGGTACTTACAGTATTGTATTGTTACAGGTAATTAGGTAATGCTTCAACACAATAATCAAGGAAAATGGTTACTTTGTACCTATTTAATAAATTGTTGATATAATAGCATTTAATTAGGCAGTTATTTAACAAAATTGTTTTTAATTAATTATCCATTAAATAACAGGTACTTAAGTATTTATGAGGTAAATAAATAAAAGTTGTACCTAAATATAAAAAATTGAAACAAATTTTATGACTTGTTCTTGACAAAATATTACAAATTATTTTAATAAGAAACTTATAGGAAGATCATAGATCATGCTAATAATAATAGGTCAAAGATGAATCTGTGATATTTTTTCCTTCACACGGAAATGAAAGAATAGATTTAAATGAAATTTGTACAAATATAGTCTATTGACAAGACAAACAGATAAGATTCTTTCTATCCCATGGAAAGAGTATCTATGCACGTAAAATCATACTAGGTACATCTATTTTTATTTATTTAAGTAATAAGATTGATTTTATTTTTAATGAAGTTCCTTCCTAATTCGTATTGCTTCTGATATTATATACTTACCTACTCAAAACAAAAATCGTAAGCCTATCTTTATAAAATCAAATCCAAATAGAGCAAAAGGAAATAGGTCACTATTACTACAATACCAAACAGCTGATTTCAAACAAATGTACTTTCACAGAACAGCTGTTGGGCGTGTTAACGTAAAAGTTGTAACAAAAGAACACTTTTACAAAGCTATTCATGAAAAGGTAAGTAAGTTTTGGTGAAAAGAATGGTCATCATCAAAGAATATGAATTCGAAATGATATAAGTAACATCTACTGATAAAAGAATAGACCATAGAAATATTAAAGGTATTCTAAGGGATAGACTACTTTATTCCTGTAACTACTGACCTGATATCCTAAAGTCAGGATCAGCAGGCAATGGAGCTGGTCCAGGAGTAAGTTCCGGTCGGAGTTTCCTCAATCCGGCCACCACACGCGGCGCCGGTGACTGTTCACCTACAAGCATTGCCTCACCATAACATTGCACTAATACACTTTACACAAAACCACACCAAAATTATATTTTTTCACACAAAATCCATCAATATCACCAGATATTTTGCTTTTTCAATTCAATTATTTCACAATAGATTCTCACAAGTCAACTGTCAAATTCGTATTTTCAAAAGTCGAAAGAGTTCGTTATTCGCGCGCGGAGTATCGCTATCAACAATTTAAATTTTACTACCGACAGGCCGGCCGGCCGGCGCGCCAATGAATGAATGATTTTGATTTGCTTGCTCGCTCCACTCGCATGCGCGCTTGCGCCCTATCAGTTTCCCCTACTACACTACCTACTACAATGTAAAATGTAAACAATATATATCGTAGCGACATCTATTGGTGAATAGCATGTTTTTAATAGAGCACTATTATTTATTTTACTCAATATTGATAATTTTAGTGTGCAATATGATGTACATTTTATTTTTATTATAATTATTTACTACTTTGTTCTGGCAAAAGTCCGAATAAAAAATACTTGAGTAATTTTCAATTTAAGTGGCATCTACCGGTGAGTAGAAAATAAATTTAGTTTTTGAACTTAGTTCATAGATGGCGCTACGGAAGAATTTATAGCGACATCTATATTGTAAGTGAAGAACTAAATAGTAAACATGTTGAGTTCATTTAGTTTAGTATTAGTACATTTTATTATCGCTAGATAGCGCTCATTACGAAAATAATAATCTTGTTGAACTTTCCATACTATAGCCATAAGATGTCGCTACTAGGTCTAGAATTTTAAAAACTGTAACTTTTTTATTTTATGTTTATTATGGTAGTTGAGTAGTTTTCAGTGTTTACATAGTTTACTTTATGTGTAAATAATATGCCAAGGAATCATTTTAGCTATTACGTAAAATATTAGGTAGGTACCTATTTTCTTTTGTAAATTACCTACATACTTATTACGAACTTGTATTGTTTAGACAATATGCACACCATAGTTACTAAATTCACTGATTTTGTACTCAAACAACTTGTTTTACCTAGCAATTAGAATTCCTACCACTCAATACTAGATTTTATTATTAGGTAGTACTTGAACCTAATCAAGGACTTTTAATTACTTACTTACTTATGTACTAATAAAATCAAGGAAATGAAAAAATAACGACTAAATAAAATGTTAGTATAAAATTTAATTAAATCACATCATTAAATATAAGTACACTTATTTAAGAACAGGAAGACCACAAAAGCAATCGACGTTTTATAGGAAGACATCGAGATCATAAATGGCACATAACATTATATAATACAACTATTATGTACCTATACTAAATTACATAAAAATAAGGCACAATAGGAAGGCTATCATAAAATTAACACATTTATTTATTATAAATTAAAACAAATTAAAGCTTTGTCGTGGAAGAGACTATTTATATCACAATATGCAATGGAGACGTCTATTGCGCTAGTGGATAAGGCACTTGTATCAAGGTACGTCACTAGCTAGAGTCCCCATCAAACGGTTCACCAAGGGCGCCATTTGTTGCCGTCCTCGTCCGCCGGTGGTCCGTCTACGTAAACTACTTTTTTGTCAACGCAAAAAGCCTCCATTTGCAGTCTAGCCGCCTCTTGCTTTTTGTACTCTTGGTACTCAATCAATTTCCTCTTCTTTTTAGGCGGCAAGTTGCTGTAATCCATCGGCGATTCGCAATGTTCCGGAACACTGGGCGTCACCTCAACTTTGCTCTCGGAAGGTGGAGACGCGTCTAATTGATTGACAGCGTGGTATGCGACCGGCGTTTTTATCTCGGCACACTTCGTTGGTGATCTGACCTTTCTCAGATCCAAAGTATCGTTGTTCCCCGCGACGCTGGCCGAATACTGATAATTATACTCGTTCTTGTACGGCTCATCTCGGTATAAATATTTCTGTTCGGGCATTTCTGGGATCGCATTGTCCACACAGTTGTCGTTGCTCCGCTTGTCCATTATGTGCTGTCTGATTTTTTGCAAGATTATATCCTTCGCCTCCGCCGGCACCCTGTTGAAATATGTGTTTCTTTGTCCGTTCATTTGTTCGGGCGCGGCATGGGGTGGAGAGAGTTTGTCTACAGTCGTGAGCAGGCCCGAGGTTGGGGGCGCGACTCGTTGTGGCACGCGACTCGGTCTGCTTTGTGCCCATTTCGACGCTTCAACGGAGTACACTGAATCTTCGGCATCGGAAGACGATCTGTCGTGGTCGCTGTAGTAGTGTTGTCTGTCGGATACCATTGAAGAGGGAGAAGTTGGGGGAGAGAACGTCGGTCGTTCAGGGACTTGTATCGTGAGCGGCTGAGCGGTGATCAGTCTGGATAGATGATTGATCAGATTCTGGCTGACGTTGGCGTCTAAATCTGGCACGGACATGATGAACCGGCACGCTTCTGCCGCACATTGTCCGAATCCCGCTTGGAACTTCTTCGCTTCCAAAACCGGGTCTTTGGGGCTGTGCAACTTTGTGAGGTGGTTAACGGTTAATTCAAGGATATCTGCCTTCTCCAACTTGCTCAGGTTGTCGTCATCGATCTGAGGGCAAAAAGATTAATATAAGTAAGAGACAAAGCAGGTGCAAACGATCTTTCTCACGGTACGAAAGATCACCGCACATTAACTATAACCGTACAACAGAACACGGCTCCTGTTTATTTAATGGAACTAGTACTTTTATTCCTGTTTCTGTGTAATAAACAGAAGGACGACCGGTCCGCAATAAAAATAAATGGCGTGTGAATGGAAGATGGATTGCACTTTGATGACGAACAAAAAGACGAGTTGAGTATCGCGCCGGCAATTAACGTTGATAGACCACGATAAAACAGGACCAGACTATTAATTATGTTTTGATAGTAATATGCGGCTTGTAAAGTTTATGTTTTATAATTTACACTTCTTAATTAAAATGAAGTTTCTTTTTTATTATAATTAATAAACGTTCAACTACTTGGATAGTTAAAGTAAATTAAGCTTCTGAAAGTTCGAAAACACTTTCTTTAAGGAGCTTTACAAAACACAACCTTACAAACACTGATTTTTTTGACTAAATATAAATTATTATCTATAGAAGTAGGAAAAAATACTAACACCCACCTCCAAAGCTCCGACCATCAGATCTTTGAGCTCGTCCAGGCACCGATTGATCCTCGCGCGTCTCTTTCTTTCCAGAAGCGGTTTTGTAATCTTCTTGTATTTAGCCGTCTTCGACAACGGCGCCGAGTCCGACATTATTAAAAAACCTAAACAAAAACAATAAAATAAATCACCAAAAATAATTAATCTAATCATTATCATATCTCACAAATTAAAAACATACAACTGAATTATTTATATCTTATACTCAAAATTAAAATGTTAATGGTTTTTCGATCACTATTTCGGTATAATTATAATTAATTTGAATACCTAATTACTTATACTTAGTCGAATTTGTGATTTAAATAATTAATAGGACTTATAGGTAATTGTACTTACTCGAATTTGAACTGTAATACAAAACACTTAACGATCACTTTGCCGTAACACTGAGCCGGGAACCAAGACGCGTTGCTCCCGTGGCGTCTTTAGCTGTACTGCCTGAAAAAAGCCTTCGTCGCTCCTCTCCCCGCGCCCTTCCCCCGCACCCTTCTTCCCTGCCCTTCGCCCATTCATACTCCTTAGCACGTGTGGCCATCCTATCGTGTTTCAACCATGAGTAACATACTTTCCCAGGGTACTCTCGACATACAATTTTTTATCATAACATTTTAAACTCGACACGGCGCGGTTTGTTTACACAGTTATATATCAACATTTTGCGGTTTGATATCAATTGAATACCGTTATATAGACTACACCCGAAACTGTTTTTATATATATATGTATTATGTATTAACACTAGAAGTAGGTGTTAGGTACTCAAACTCATATAAATCTGTGAATTAATCAAACTACAATCAATGTATTACAGAACTCATATTTTTAGTAATTAAAAATAACCATTACATTTATTCTTAAGACTCAGAATTTCAGCGAAATTCAAACATTACTCAAAGTGCATTTAATTAATTAATTATTATTATATTAATTTAGAATGGAACATACAATTACAAATATAAAGAACCATCCATGATTTACTTTCATACAATTCTACGTCCTTCCTTACCTATAGGTAAGTACGTAAGTCATAAATTACTAAAGTTCATACACAGGCCTCAGGGCACACATAAACACGTAACCATGTCCTTTCCTTAATGAAAGAACTGTGTTTAAAACTCCAACACATTCTTTACATTTACTTTTGAGTGTCTGCTTGCAATTGACTACAATGTAACTTAAAAAGCTTTTTGAATCCCGCCAAACTTTTGTCAAAAGATACCTAAGGATTACAGAAACATATGAACGTATTTAGTTGTTAAAAACAGTAATTATTTTTAAACATATTGCAAACAATTTACTCTTTGATATGAAATTATGGGGAGGAAATAGTGAAAACGAAATTTCCCGGAAAGAGACCTTGGCAGATCAATTTCGCGCCTTTAAAAAGCTCTCTACAATAACATTCGAGCAAAATGAAAAATTCAATATGAGCACGAATGTATACTTATTTAATGGTAGGTATAAAATGATTATTTATTATTTCAAACCAGAAAGTTATTGTTAATTAATTAAATAAAAAGTCTCAAAATTAGGATTTTAATATACATGTATCATTAAAAGATGTTTATTTAATAAGTTTGTACTAAAAATAGCTAACTGTCCACCCATGAATGTAAAATTTACAAAAAGCTCAAAACTGTTTAATGTTACCGCTAAAATTTTGAAAATAATACTTTCATTTCGGTACTTATTGTTCAAACAAATTACTGTTATAACACCATTAAATATTACTTCTACAATACTCAAAATTACGGCAATAAAATATTTAGAAAACAAAGCGAAATGTTTTGTAAAAGTCTAACTATCGTGGTAGACCTAACAGTAATTTAAGATTAAAAGAAAAACCGATATTTTTTTGTTTGTCGGCATTTTAGTTTGAGATGAGATGGCACAAAAGGCACAAAAATCAAGGGTAATAAATGGCACGGACCCAGAATTGGGACACACGTTAAATGGGACGATTTATTTTTTTGGAAACAGGTAGAAGAGGCTCGAATTCGTTTATCTTTAGTCATTTTTATATGTCATTAGCGAAATGTTAGAATAACAATAATTGTTATTCTATGTATTGTGAAATGTATTTTTAGAAATACCAAATAAGAACTTATGTGGTTATTGAAATACCTAAACAATTTTTATTTATTAGGTTACATTGAAACTGGGATATATTATAAACATTTTTTTATGAGAAAAAAACTGTTGTTTGGAAATAAGTATTGGAAAATGTACTAAAGATAGAACTATAGTAGTTTCTGATATGATGACCCTAGATACAAGTTTCGAACTTAGTTAGGGGTCAGTTACTATAATGAGATGATGTAGTGAATGATTATGTTATCTATACTAATATTATAAAGAGGAAAGATTTGTTTGTTTGTTTGTAATAAATATGCTCCGAAACTACTGGAACGATTTCAAAAATTCTTTCACTAATGGAAAGCTAATTTATCAGTGCGTGACATAGGCTATATTTTATCCCCGTAATCCCACGGGAACGGGAACTACGCGGGTGAAACCGCGGGGAGCAACTTGTTTAAATATTAGTATTGATAGTACTATTTTATGATCTATGGTAAAGGAAATGGGATTATTGTAATCTAGTCGAATTTCAATAATCCCATTTTCCGCATACATAAAATAATAAATAATATAATTTTTAAGATAAAGTTCATTATATGAATAAACTTAGACCATTTAATTTATGTAACGATTCGAATAATTCTTTTAAAATTAGGAAATAATCGTAAACAATTATTTTTTTATTGTAACTAGACATGCGATATAATACATTAACATTAATATTTTATTTAAATAAGATATTATACATATATTGTTGATACTTATAATAAAAATAGACGCGATAATAATTATTGATCGGTCCATATAATTTTATGAGGACTGGTAAATCTATTCTGGTTTGTAAAATGTGTATAATACTAGTTGAGTACCGTGATTTTACCTGTGTTTCTGTAGAGTGAGAAATATAGTATATCCTAAACTTGACAGTATTGTTCTTTGAAATACCTTTAGTTTAGGTTTTAAAAGTATTAGTAACTTGCCGTGACTTCGCCTACTTCGGTAAAGAAATCATAGAATAGAATAGAATAGAATAGAAAATCTTTATTTATCAACACAAAAACAATCAACAGAGGTTACATACTATATAATAATAATTGATAAAAGGGTCCCAACTCAGCTAATATGTTGTAGTATTTGTAAAATACCACAACGCTGGTTTTCAGTTGGGCCTAACAACTGAACATTACTAAATATATATGCCGGTACAAAATATATATACTTACTTATAATATTTAATACATAATTATACGCAGCTTTCATATATCAACAAATATTTTTATATAACATTAATAATATGTAATTATACAATACACATAAACAGCAGATCTACGGTTACGAAGAGAAATACATAATAACAAAAAAATATAATATAAATATGTGCTTAAAAATAAATAATAGACAATAAATAGACACAAAATCCTTCTATGCACAATAATGCGGCTATGGTCAAGATGCTGATAAATTAAATCGAGTTGTCAGGTATGTTTGACAGTTGATATGACAGAAGAATATCTTTATACATTTTCCTGAATGTTGTCACAGACTTACAACTACGGAGAGGAGGAGGCAGATTATTCCAACACTTGGTTGCACTGTACCTGAAACTACCCCTAAAAGCAGCTGTTTTAAATTTGGGTGTTTTCAGAATTGTTTTACAAGATCTGCTACCATATTTACTGTTGTCTCTTAACCATACAATTTTTTTATATAAATATTGTGGAACTTGCCAATGCATAACTCCAAATAAGAGGCAGGCAAAGTGCAACTTCTGACGGGCCGCCATCTTGAGCATATTAGCTTTATTGATGAATGGAGTAACGTGAGTTCGCGGAGGTATTTTGAAACAGTACCTTGCACAGGCATTTTGTACTCTTTGTATCATACGCTTTGACTTAGCCAGCATGCAAGGACCAAACACTGTGTCGGCGTAATTTAGTTTTGACAATATTAATGATTCACATAGATTTACTCGTACACCTTCACATAAATAATTTCTAATCTTATATAAAACTTTTAGTTTAAAAAAACAGTTCCGTACTACATCCACCACATGTTCTTCAAACCGAAGCTTACTGTCCATCTTCATACCCAAATTGCGTACTGTAGTAACTCTCTGAACGTTTACGCCCTTGATCATTAATTTTATAGCATTCGTCTCTGTCGCTTTAATTATTTGTTTTTTATTGCCTATAACTAAGAAGACTGATTTATCTGGATTTAAAGAAAGACAGTTTGTAGTAGACCAGATTGCCACTCTATTTAAGTCATCATTTATTAATTTAATTGCATTATTAGCATCATTTGGTAGAAATGAATGATACAGTTGCAGGTCATCAGCATATAAGTGGCATCTGCTATTGTGGATTTGATTTATAATATCAGCCGTGTATAAAATAAAAAGTTTAGGTCCCAAAATGGAACCCTGTGGAACGCCTCTATTTAAGGAACATTCCGAAGATCTTTTGATAGAGCCATCAATGCTTTGAACCTCTACTATCTGCGAACGTTTACTGAGATAACTATCGAACCAAGCAATAGTTGTAGAAGAAAAACCGTAAAATGCCATTTTTGATAATAATAATGATATATTAATGCAATCAAACGCCCTTGAAAAATCAAGAAGTGTTAGCACGGAAACTTTGCCTTCATCTTGCTCTGTTAAAAGGTTATCAATAACATCCAGAAGAGCAGTTGCTGTACTACGATATTTTCTAAAGCCCGATTGAAATTCTGGTAGGATGTTATTTTGTTCCAAATAATTTGTTAGTTGAAGACAAACAATTTTTTCCAAAATCTTTGACATACTGGGCAGAATGCTAATAGGTCTCAGGTCTTTAAAACTAGTAGGATTGGTTTTTTTTTGCAAAGGTTTGACTAGGGCAATTTTCCACAGATCAGGGAATGTGGAAGATACGATTGAGGTATTTATTATACGAGTAATAGTCTTGAGAGTGCGGGGTAATGTCATACAGAGCATATCAATTGAAATACCATCAACACCCTTGGCTTTGGATTTTATTTCTTTTATAACTTTACCTACTAATTCTTCTGAAACCGTGTGTAATATAAAAGAGTTATTAGCATTAAAACGATGAAATTCGAAAAAAGTTAATTTGGAAAGTGCCACCACCTGAGTTCCGGGAATATTCAGGAAATGGTCATTTATCTGATTTGGCTCACTGAGATGTAATGGCAAGTCATTGCTTTTGCGTTTGTCTTTTAAAATATTACTTTTTAAATTTTTCCACAACACTTTTGAATTATTCAGATTTGAATTAATATTAATATTATAATATGCCCGAGTTTCCGCCCAGAGAGCCTCTACTGCCGCTTTTTTGAGCTGCAGATAATATTCCTTCTTCGAATCAGTTTTAGTTTTCTTATAACTTTTGTGCGCTTCGTCTCGCAATCTAAACATTTTTTTAATTGTGTCTGTGATCCATGGCGGATCAACATCTTTAATAGTTCTCTTTTTGACAGGACAATGTAGATCAAATAAGCATATCATGAATTCATTAAATAGTTTCAACATATCGTTTACATCGACAAGAGAGTGAATATTCTCCCACGGAATTAAATAGAGATCTGAATCAAATAAATTAATTAGTATGTCATTTAATGGTCTGTATAAAATTCGTAATGGTGCCGATTTATTTTTTTGTATATTCATCGTTCCTATGACAACGGCATGCCCACCTAAGTTTGGTATATGATCCACAATTACATTGTTAATTTCAGTGTCAGAGCAAATCAAGTCTATTAATGTATCACTGGTGTTAGTAAAATGAGTAGGCGTATTTACATGTTGTTTCATGTTAAAATATTGTAAAAAATTTATAAAATCTTTGGTTTTTCCATCACATTTATTTAAAAAGTTTATATTAAAATCTCCTAACAAAATAATATTGTCGAAATAGCCCAACGAATTTATCGATTCAGTTATCCCATCCAAAAATGAATCGTGATTCAGCCACGGGGGTCTGTAAGCGGTACCTATGACTAAGTCTTTAGATTTAATTTTTAGCTTAATCCACATCTGCTCAACTGATAGATTAGTTACAGGATGACTAATAATCTTAAAGCTTAAATCTTTTTTAATGTAAAAACCGACCCCTCCCCCGCGCCCATTACGTACGCTTATATGTCGAGGTATATGATGCAACCTATATCCTGAGAGTGCAGGTGCGTGTTCCTCCTCTCCCGGTCGCAACCACGTTTCGTTAATAGCTATAATATCAGACCCATGTTTGCTCATAGCAATTTTAAATTCATCGTGTTTTGTACCTAGTGAGCCTGCATTAAACATACTAACAATTAAATTATTTATATGAACCATTTAAGTATAGAAATAATAAGAAATCAAAATAAGTATACCAAATAATAATATTATAATCAATAATAATGCATACAACAAAAAATAAATAAATGCATTATAATAATTAATATAAAGATTCGAGAAATCAACTAAAGTATATTGTGGTTCTATTAAAACAAAATTATAACTCAAAAACCTAATTAATATCATACAGTGCAAATATCCATGACCACTGACCAACCAACAAACATCAATTCCATTACAAAATATTTCCGAATCGTAATTAAAACAATTTGTTTACAGAAAGAAGGCACATCCTTTCTGTATAATAATGTGTCTTCATTATTCAATAAAGTAAGTATTATTAGTTTATTAATTAATTTTAAGTATTATTTTATGTCAAAAGGACCAAATTCGAATTAATTGGAATAAAACGAAAACACAAATTGTTTCTCTTAAAAATATAAGTGTAATCTATGGATATGTAATCTACTCGTAAGTATTTATGTAACTGTATCTTATTCATAGTTCACACATAGAAACATACTTAAGTATATAATATGTATGTACATTATGATTAAGTAATTCCTTTTAGTATTTTTCCACTTTACTGAGGAAACTTCCATTCAATGACTTTATTACTTTATCTGCATTTTATTTAATGATACTAAGTTGTAATATTGTTACGAGTTGACGTAGGTATTAACACAGTCTAAACCGGCAGGTTTATTATATACTAGCGGCCCGCCCCGGCTTCGCACGGGTCCAATTTTCCCGTTGATTTTCCGTATTTTTTTTACATAAGAACCTTCTCCTAATAATAACATATACAACAAAAAAAGAACTAGTGAAATCGGTCCAGCCATTCACGCGTGATGCCGTGACCAAGGAAAACGGGTTTCATTTTTATATAGGTACTTATATAGATATAGAAATTTGCATAGGACTTATGTAACAAAAGGTGTTTTAAATCAACAAAGATTAGAATAAAGAAAATGAATGAAACATTTTGATTGAATTATGTAGAATTTACGAATACAGTTTATCTTATCGATTGCCATTTAGATCATTGCATTTATCGTTCATACACTTACAGTATTTTTGTAAAGTTACATAGCAATTAGTATCACGGTTTCGTGACTCAGATTTATTCCGATCTTGTGGGAAAAATCATTTACTTAGGGCCGATTTTTCCATCGCCAGATAACTTTTATTCGACGAATAAAATTGACGTTTGACAGATTTTGTATGAAATAATTGTCAAAATGTCAAAGTTCTACGCCGAATAAAGTTATCTGGCGATGGAAAAATCGGCCCTTAGTAGTAACAGTGAGTTCATCCGCGATCATGGCGCTTTCAACAGCGTCGAAATATTGGAAACTCGAAATAAATAATATACATGGTAAATATCCCGTTAATCATAATAATTTAAGTGCTAATAACCATGATAACCATAAAAATAATACTTATTATATACCTACCTACTTTCATGTTTAATAGAAAGCATAAGAGTTACTACTTAGTTCTTAGAGAGAACTCTAGTAAGACATAAATAAACGGTAAACTACCCAACATTTTTATATCACGTTTCCAAATTCCCTTAAAACCCTAAAAAATCACAACCAACATCAAAAATCATCAATATCCAAACTACACCTACATCATGATCTTTATTATCAACAATTCGTTATGCCAACAATTCCATACATAGTGGGCGTTTCTTCGAACGTTTGGCACGCGTGGGAAACGTATGTGGTCACACGTCGCATATCTCATAAAACGTACGTTTGTTTGTAATACGTACATACAAGCTGAATTTAGAAGCTTATAAAGTTCTTTGTTTGGTTGGTTTAACGCGCTGAAGTTGGAAAATATTGGTCCAAATTGGAGATCTCTTCTGTGTTGGATATCCCCGTTTATTGAGGAAGGATAAAACGCTAAGATTGATAGGAACGGAGCTAACGCAGCTTAGCTTTTGCTTTTATATTAAATTGTATAGAAACGCGTATTTTCTACTACTTACACAAACACAGATTGAGATAATAGTTATTTATGGTACAAGCGAGGTAAGTTGGTGATTACTTCCGAGGCGTTATTGAGGCCCGAGCCGTCAGGCGAGGGTCTGAAGATAGCCGAGGATAGTAATCATCAATACACGCGTGTACCATACAACGTTTTTCAACACATTTGCGAAGAAATTATCATTTTTCGCTAAGAAATAAACAGTTTTTCTATTCGCGCGCATCCAACACAACAATCGGTAGATTAAAAGAATATACTTATTAAAAAAAATCGAATGAATAAATGAATGGAATCGACTATAGACCTACCAAAAGTAAGGCAACATAGTTAAGTTTGTTTTAAAAATGTATGGACACGTTTTTTTTTGGTAACGAAACTTATTAAAAAATTAACAATTTGAAAAAAAATCTATAACTCACTAGTGAATCAAGCGTGTCATTAGTCAACTGTTTTTGCACAAATAAGAGTCCCTTTATGAGCAAGTGTGTTGAAAAAATATATAAATCACATAAATATTTATTGTATGGGAATCGAACCTGCAACAGCAGCCTGGCGTGTGTCATGCGTGATAACCACAAATGTCTGACTTTTGTCACGTACAAATTGAATACACTTTTACAACATATTATCAAAATATTTGCAGATAATCGGAATAATCCGTTAAATACTAACAAGGACATCCGGATAATCCATGATTATCTTTTATATTCGATATAATACATTATAACGCACGCTACATTTCCTCAAAACAACCTAAATTACAAATAAACGGAACAAGAAACTGTAAACAATAGAATATCTAAAGAAAATAGTAATAAAATAATTACAAAAACAATAGCTAACAAGATTACTAAACAAATACAACTTCAATGATGAAACCGAAGCCGTACGTTGAAAAATGAAACAAAGCGATCTTCTACTATTGAACGACGCCGACAGTACTGTTCAAACTGTTATCTATCCACATTGAATGAACAATAACAATTTGCTGTTCAATTGCTTAACAACACCGCGACCGGTGCAAAAGTGGAAAAAACACGTGCAAATTCGCCGCGTCGGCAAAGTGCAATAATAACAATGTTTGTGATACTAGTGTTATAAAATGTAGTCGTTATAAACAATTGAAAACAGTTAAGTAAAGCTTTTTTAAGTTGAAATGTGTTGTGTATTGTGAAATAAAGCAAGAGTCGATGGATAGTTTACAGATCTAGTCCGCGGCGCCCGCGCAACTAATTTGAAGCGATAGCAGAATAATTAATAATTGAAATTGACTTGAAGCGATAGCAGAATAATTAATAATTGAAATCAAATTGTTTTTTATTTATTTATATTGTTTAATATTTTAAATTGAATAAATCAATTCAAATGTGTATGGTAATTAGGGTATCGAGAACCGGTATAAATAACAGAACCGGGATTTTCGGTACCAGTACTAATCGGAACCGGGATTTCCCGGGATTTTCGGTACTTTCGGGATTTTTTTCTTCTTTTTAGTTTTGGAGGTAAATATAGTCTAAAAATATTATTTATATTAAATGACACATATTGCGCATTCTGGCATGACAAGATAAGCTTTGAATGCTTTAACACATTAAAATAGCATCACGACTGAGCCTCTTAAAGCAGGCAGGCCAGTGCTGCGGAAACTGCAAAAGCTGTTTTACGATGTCATCTCTCCGGGAGAACTCCAAAAGCATGAAACAGAAGCGTGATGGTGCTCTACTTCGAAAAAAGGGAATAAAACCCTGCTGAAGAACTATAGACCCATCTCGCTTTTGAGCCATGTTTACAAGCTGTTCTCGAGGGTTGTCTCAATTCGTCTATCAAGTAGACTCGACGAATTTCAGCCCCTCGAACAGGCCGGGTTTCGAAGCGGTTATGGCACCACAGACCACATCCACACATTGAGGCAAATTAGGGTGACAAATCTACATCGAGCTGTACTGCGCTGTACTGGGTTGAGCTGTGCTATGTTTCTGAAGCTAGGTTATTTTTACTCCAGACAGAGCGCAGCTTCACCCAGCGCAGCACAGCATGCTTTGATTGTATCCTCATTCAAATATATGGCGAGCGAGTTAACCAAACATAGCACAGCTCGACCCAGCGCAGCTCAGCTCGATGTAGATTTGTCACGATGATCTAAGCTGTGTCTTGCATTTGTGGACTATGAAAAGGGCTGGGCTATTCTGGAATCTTTGCAGCGATGCCAGGTCGATACTCGTTATGTAGAGGTGTTGAGATGTCTGTATGATGCCGCAGAAATGACCGTTCAAGTTCAGTGCCGACAGTTAAAGTCTATCCAACTGTGCAGAGGTGTAAGACAGGGTGACGTTATATCCCTGAAACTCTTCACCAACGCGCTGGAAGACGTATTTAAGACTGCCTTATACTGGATGGGGCATAAACCTAAATGGCGAGTACATCTCACACCTCCGGTTTGCAGATGATATCGTACTAATGGTGAAAACGGCGCAAGAGCCACACTGGATGCTGAATGACCTAGCAGATGCCTCTTGTTGGGTCGACCTCGGCGTGAACTTTGACAAGACCAAGGTCATGGTTAATAGCCTTGTTATGCTGGAGCCAATCGTAGTACACGGTACCCCTCTCGAGATTTAAAGAGTTCTGAAGAGGGTTATGACGGCTCGGAGTTTCTCTGAAATATCGCATTCGCAATGAAGTGATCAGACATAGATCTAAAGTCACCGACATAGCTCAAGGAATTAGCTCTCTGAAGTGGCAGTGGGCTGGCCACATCTGTAGGAGAACCGATGGTTGTTGGAGCAGAAGAGTTCTCCAGTGGACACCGCGACTCGGTAAAAGTAGTTTTGACGTCGATGTAGTGAACGCAAACAGGCTGGTGATTATTAAAATACAGTTATAAATTCACTTTTGATAAAGTTGTACACATAACACATCAACGTATATCGTAGGCCGATTCTCCTAAATAGTATCTCCATTTTGGTCCTTATAATTAAACTTTCTTGTTCTCTTGGTAAAAGATCATTGCATCTAAAGTTGCATCACCTAATCGAGATCTAATTTTGTTACAAAAAAGGCCAGCTGAGGAGAAAATTCTTTCTGGCTCCACGGTAGTAGTTGGAATTGTGAGAAGGTGTTCGTAAGCTTTTTAAGTACCACATTTTGTCTTATGATGGAATAATGATCTACCACGTACCTACAGATACAACATTTTAATGAGAATATGATTTTAGCTTGAATATTTTGTATAAAAAGAATAACTGCTGTTAATAGAAGATTAAAATCAAACAAATGATTATATAGTTTACATGATTCGTTATTTCCCGAAAATACCGAAAGTCCCGGTTCTTATTCATTGAGAACCGGTTCTCTGACTACTGTTAAAGAACCGGGAAATCCCGGGATTTTCGGTACCGGGATTTCCCGGTTCTGAACCCTAATGGTAATTAATTGACTCCGTAGAGTTACTCTACCTAGTCTTAAGCTACTTTTCTAGATGACACCTGTCTCTATTATTACACCGTACTATATATTTTTTGCTAAATTCAAATCGAGATTTAACATCCTCGCCAGCAAAATATTCTTATAGTAAATGAGTATTTTGATTTATGTAAGTACAGAAATGTGATTGAAGCTCAACTCAAGCTTAAAAGTAAAGTGTAAAACAATTAATCACCGTTTGTTTCTGCTGTCGGTACCAATATAGTTAGTGATTCTCGAGATATCTGTCAAAATTCGCTCCGGCCGGAAACCTCATCGTGAGAACGGGCGACGTTCGGGTTTCTCAATAAATCCAAACAACTGTATAATAAAGATAACATTTTGATACATTTCAAGCTTCGCGAATCGACCACTGGGCTATGGAAGTGGACGTTTCTTATTGGATTTTTATATTGCTTGACATTTTACATTTGGTAATGTCATTTCGGATCTATCTTTTTGATTTGCTAACTGTATTTCTTTTTGCGTGTGTGTATGTTGCTTTAATGCGTAGTGTATGTAAATATAATGGTAGTTTTTATATGTTCACTTTAGTTGGTTTTAACAAAGCTTGTGAAAGAGAGAATAAAGATTTATTTTGAAAAAAATAGCAATAAAACAGCGGAAAAGCGTTAATTGAACAAAGCTCATTATGCCAACTTTAGCGGCCAATTTCGAAATAACATAAATTGTTAAAATTGCAGTATTTAGAAGTTAATAACCGGTGGTAATTAAAGTAAAAATGCTTATTATAAAAGTTAATTATTCTCCTGTTTTTTAAACGTTATTTTTATGTAACATATTGAAATAACAGACCACCAGTTCTAATTAACTAAAAGACGTTCATTAACGGGCAATAATTCACGAAAACATGATATTTTCAATCATTTTTAGTATATTTAATGAGATGATTTCTAGAAGTCGTTAAAATATTGATGATCTTTTATGCTACCCGTTAATTTAATTTCATATGTAATTGGGATGGCGTAAGGCGGATTGAAATGGGCGGGCGCGAACGGTAATTATTGGTCGCTTCTTCAACGATGATTATACACTCAACGAGTTTTATCGTTCAAATGAAATAATAGGTTTGTAAATAGAAAACCTATAGATCTTATGTAAGTTAGTTGGTAAGGTAGTAGATCCCACTGCCGAGTAAAAGTCTCTCTCGCAATGATGAGAGAGAAATTTTTAAAGAAAACTGTTTTGCCGCTGCCTTCATACTTATCATCAAATCATAATTTATCATCAAAAACATAATAACTAAAAGAAAGTAGTCCACCTAACAAATGACTAACAAAGAATTCTGTTTATAAATACAGTACGCTCAGATATTCAGTGCAATCTTAATAATTTATAACAAAGGCAGAAGCCTAGAAAGGTATAGTCAAAACAATGAAACATGAGAACTCTAGCCGGTTGTTATCATAATAAACACCGATGTAACATCATCATCTCAATTCATATCTAGTTAAGCTGGTACCACTCGCGGTCTATTAAGAAAATGGATTGTCCGACGTTTTAGAGGTAACCCGGCGAGTTTGAGACGTCGTCTGTTTGGTTGTGTGCGGTAGAAACTGCGGTGTTGTTGTGCTGGTAGCGTATTACGGTAGGCTGAAGCGGGGCGGGTATGCAAATGGCAGAGCTATACTTGGCCACGAGAGGCCAGTCGAGACCGTGGGAAAACTATCGCCCGTGGCGAGTCTTAGACAGGGACGGATTAGGAGATATGTAACACTTTCTAATGGTGATTTAGTTGAGATTGTCGATAGATTATTATCGATACTGTCATTAGCTATAACAACATTTTTCTACTAGTTATCGAATACAGGCGTTTGATTCTGTGTCAATAAAATCAATGAATATAAATCCTTCAATACTGAGATCGATTGCTCTAATCGTAATCCGTACTACTGCTTGGCGTTAGTCACGTAGTAATAAAATGTAGCGGTAATGAGAGCTTTCTTCTTGGTCCCCACAAACATGAAAGCCATTTTTGGCATATGTAAAGAGTTTAAGGCGTAACATGCTTAATAATAGCTGTTAACAGTGAAACTAAACAATTGTATTTTAAAAACATCATGTAAACACCTGTTTTCGCAATAAAATATTTTGATTTGATTTGACATCGTTTGCGTAATGTAAGGTGGTTCTCAAATCCGAACTATGTTTAAAATACCAATTATTGCATTGCTCGACCCGAGACCACTCCTCTCTGAGGCTTGGCAAGCAAGTGCTTATGTCGTTGTCGCTAGATCGCCCATACCGAGACACTATGAATATGTAATTAGAAAAATAGATATATAAAATACTATTGATGAGATCCCAAATCCGTCCCCTCAGCTCGTGCAAAGCCCACGAGCGCGTGACGGCGGCGGCGGCGCGCGCCTCAATCACGACTGACGTGCCACTCTTGACGCAACCTCTCTACCACGTAACCACCTTTGTTTATCACTTACAGGTTTAAGATTTAGAAAATAATATAATAAAACAAGTAATTACTGGCTTGGAATACGAAATAATTAATAAAATGTTGAGGAAAATACGTAGTTCTAAAAATATAGCCTAAAATGTTGAGGAAATTACGTTGTTCTAAAAATAATGTATACGTGCCATACTAATAACAAAAACCGATTATTATATTTAGATTTTTTGATTGTAAATAAAATCAAAAAGTTCTAGACCGATTTCCAAAATTCTTTCACTAAGGCAAAGCTTTATTATCATTTTAGGTGCCTCTGATGCCTACGATTTCCCTTTTTTGAAGGGGACACGGGCGAAAATTGTGACATTTAAAATGGCTCTTGCAATATTGATATTAGCGGACAGATATTGCAAAGGATCATAATAATTGGTGTTATAATAATTATGAATGAGATAATTAAATCACCTTCAATGAAAGGATTCTTAGCACTTCCCAATAGTGAAAAAATATTATAAGAATTAAATCATCAGTTATGATTCACATAAGACGTAAGACATAATGCCATATAATTATTAGAACTAAGCACAATATTATGCCTTCCTTCTTTTTGATGCAGATTTTAGGAAATGTAGTAAATATGCAAACAAACCTTATAGATTAACATCAAATTTTGGAGGAAAACTATTAGTTTTTATCTCAAATACTATTGCGTCCCAAAATGTCTATCCTAACTAAGTATATTATAAATGCGAAAGTAACTCTGTCTGTTTTGTTACCTTTTCACGGCTAAACTACTGAAACGATTGACTTGAAATTTTGTACAGGGGTAGCTTATGTTTCGGGGAAGAACATAGGCTATGTTTTATCCCGAAATTCCTACAGGAACGAGAACTACGCGGGTGAAACCGCGGGGCACAGCTAGTTGTTTATAAATAACCATTTGAAGCTATCCTTGTTTCAGCGTCTAACGGCTCCCACGATACTTATCTGATCTTACAACTACTTTAAACATACTTCGCTGTAACATCTAAAACAAAGAACAGTGTTGGATATACCTAGATAACATCACTGCTAGTCAACTAAATTCACTAAGTATTAAATTAATATTTTCCAATCTCTCCCCAATATTATTATGACCTAAATGTCGCCGGAGTTTTCAACTGCGAGAAATGTTCATGTTGTTATATCCTTAATTTCCTAAAAAAAACAAACTTTCATCAATTCTGAAAAGTTTATATATCTAAATTAAAATTGATTCTTTATCTTAAGAAGTGTATAACAGGATGAACTTAAGAGCAAGAATGTTTCTTCTTGTCGTAAACACCTTTAGAATCTATCAGCAATCTTGGAATTACTGGCATTACTTAGTTTTATTGGAACAAAGTGTAAAATGCAAATAAAATCAAAAACTTCACCCAAATAAGCTAAGTATCAAACTCTCACGCAGCGAATCCGTCGGATACAAGTCAATCGTCTATCAATACTAAAGATTAGTTAATGTAAATCTCTGACCCCATTACCGTCAGTCATCAATGCACTTTCAATTGCGTCTTCAATACAATTGAAATGGTGCACTAAAAAACTAATCGAACGTCTATCCGATAATCTTTTAGCCATTTTTTACAGCAATCAATTAAGTCTATTGCTTTACTAGATACGTCTACACGACTTTATATCTTTTAATCGTGGACTCGTAAAACGTTACGACGTTGTTTTTCTTTTAAAGGTGTATGAATGCATGTATACGTGTACATTCGTGTATGTTTCATTGCTTTCCACGCGTTAAATGTATGGTCAATTCAATTGATACAGTGTAACAAGATAGTTGATATTTTAATGCTTTTCGGTTTTATGAAGCTTTGTAAGTATGCAACAAAGTTTATTGAACATTACTTTTTGATTAAGTCTATTCTCTCTCAAAAGTAGATATCTATAGGCTACTCTTTGTAACGACTTATTTAATTAACCAAGTAGTAAGTTATGCACTTTCATGGGCCGTAAATCCCAATTTAATGTCAAATACAAAATGTCAGGTACAAAAACAAATTAACAAGAACAATATGAGTCTTGCTAATCAAAGAGGTATAATTAAAACATGCTTCCTTATTTTCTTACAGGTTATATAAGAATACTATACTGTCGTTATTCCTTGTTTATCTATTAACTAGCAGTGCCCAACAGTTTTACCCGCGTAGTTCCCGCTCCCTTGAGAATCCAGGCATAAAATTATGCTAAAAACCTTGACATTGAATTACTCTACCTATTAAAAGAAATCAAAATCCGTTGCGTAGTTTTAAATATCAAAGCATAGGAACAGACAGCGGGAAGAGAGTTTGTTTTATACTTTGAGTAAGAAGAAATATAAAGTTATTCCATTTTCAAATGAATGCTTTTTTTATCATTAACCTGCCAGTCAAGTTTTATCATAGAAAACTCAACATTCTCCCAATGTATATCTGTCAACGTTCGGTCCGTAGCGGATCTCAATTTCATTTGCTAATTCCAGTACCGTTGACCCCTCGTCTGTCGACCTACTCGTACAACTTTACCCCACACTTACGTGAACAGAATCTCGTAAACATTCTCTAACCTTTGCATCACGATTACATCTCAACTCATAATAATTTCTATTTAGAAAGTCGATGATTAGACTATAATTTTATAAATTAAAACAGTCAGATACAACCGTAAATTAATATTCATTTATTTAAGACAGATCGCTGATTGGATTCAGCCATGTTTGATGATGGTTGGAGATTGTTTGGTTTCTTCTGGTTAAATTAATTAGAAGATATATTAATAATGTAATCGACTTGCTAAGTTGAAATTTTGTGTCTAGATATATGGAAAAGCTAAGAAGCTGTTTTTCGCAGTCCTACTAATAATATGTACTAATGGAAAGAATATATTATGTACTACATGAGATCTAGGCTACTAATCATCAGAGTGCAGTTTGCTAACGTTGTGATTACGTCTTCTCTCTCGCTGTTCTCATATCATCAACTAAATAGAGAGTGCCCTAAGCCCTTCATTACTATGTATTTTTATCACACAAATAATACAACATCATTCTGCCATTGCGTTTTGTAGAAAAATAATTTAAATGAGCAAAGCCTAAGTACTAAAATTTACAAAGAAAATTGATTTTCTTTGTGAAACTTTTTATTAGTTAACATCCAATTTGTAACTGGCCGAGTCTAAATGACTCATCAAGTCATCGAGTCTACTGAGAGCATTAAGAATAGATACAATCTTGCGAAAACCACTATCCACTCAAAGGGACTTACGTAAAACAAGTAGCTGATCCGATGCGCCGATAAAAAGTACAAGATTTTTTCTTTTTTTGTTACGCTTTCGGTAAACTCTTATTGATAAATGGATCTTGATGTTATGGTATCAAACTCAATATTATATAACCGTAACACCAAATAAGTAGCATTAACTTCCTGCTTTTAATAAGTTAAGAAATTGTATGGCAAGTTACTAAAACTAGGTGCTTATATTGTCCAATAGAAGGTGTGAAGATTATGACTACGATAAGTTGTAAAATTGTAAAACGACTCATGAAGTTTGATAATTGGCTGATTATGTGGTGCAATGAGATTTTCACTCGCTAATGGGAATGTATTGGCAAGTGAAAATCTCATTGCAAGGCAAATACCTAGTGGTACTTCTCTTAATGATCGATTACATATTAGTACAATGAGCTGGAGTAAGCATAACCTCTCTTGCATTGCCTGCCATATTAAACCCGAATCATTTAAAAAAAATGCTAACATACATGGCTAAGATAAATCTAGCCCAAGACGTTCAGTTTGATCATCACTTAAAAATGCGTACAAAGTCGTAAAATAAAATAGAGCATTCATAAATGGATAATTTCGCAATCAAGGTAAAAGGTACCAAAGCGTGCCCTCCATGAAATCTCAAATCTTTTAGACATTTTATACGCTGGCTACTTCGTAACGCGTGTGAGTAACATTGTCCAATTACTGTATGGAATTTTTGCAATGCGTGCAATAAATAATTATTATAATTCAACTTGTGGTGTGATCTGAGGCACTTAAGTTTTATATTGTAGCAAATAGTAAAGTTGAAGCGTTCCTTCAAAAAATATGTTTACGGGCGTAACTAAATCCAAATTGGTGGATCGATGGTGTTTTCACCGGGCGTTTCCCACGGCTGCGCGCACGCAACAAAACACCCAATTAGCTCCAACTAGGGCTGCCGACAGAGGCACTAAACGGGAAACTTTGTTTGTTTTATAAACATTAAACTTTTACCGATATTTTTGTGTTTTAATAAGTTGCAACATTTTAGTTGTCCGAGACGTTGTAAATGCGAAAGTTTGTAATGGGCATGTGTGGGTGTGATTGTTATCATTGAAACAAACATTACTAGATTATTTGAAAAATATTCATTTGCTCAACTATATTCTTTAGATCCAGGATAATTACAGATTAATTTAGCATAATGTTTGTCTCGGTCTGGTTGTGTGTGTGAATGAGTGTGTGCGTAGTTTCTGATACCCTAGATACAAGCTTCGAGCTTAGTTAGGGGTCAGTTACTATAATGAGATGATGTAGTGAATGATTATGTTATGTTATGTTATAAACATTCTGACACATTTTAATTTTATTTTGTACTGAGTCCGATGTCCTATAATACATATCTACTTACTATATTTTAAAAGTGTGGTGATTACGCCTCCTATTGATAATATTGATATTTTTTCCTCCTCGCTATCTTCAGAGATAAAGTCTTTGCGCTGTAGTGATATTTAACAATATATCTAACAACTACCCACAGTTTAGTTGGTAGCCCTACATTAAACTGAACTAATTTTTAAATGCGCGTGCGCACCGCACCCGAGACCGCACGAACGAATACAATCGGTGATTCGTTTAAAGTAATTTTAAATAAAAGAAAGACCACCTTTGAACTTTAAAGGAGTTCCTTGTTTTTTGTAATTTACAGAGGATTATAATTATAGTAGTTTGGAAAATAAAACAAAATTACAATTTGGTGGTTTATTTAGTTTCTTTTGTGGGTTGAAGGTAAACTTTGATGAATCTATCCTCAAAAATTACAAACCTCTATAAGAGTATCTCTATAATTATTTGTAAGAACATGTTAAAACAGTCAATACAGTAGATTAATATTTTTGATTATTAGTTTTCTGTTAATTTTATACTTAATACGCTGCTACGGTAAACTTACCTGCAAAAACGTGCCTCCGCGTCCGTCCAAAATTGATCGTCAAACACCGGAGCGATTCCAGATTTCAGTAGGAAAATCTTTTGGCCTATTTAGATTTTCCGATTTGCCTTAAACTTTTGGGGTGATACCACAGTTTCATGTCTGGACTGATCAGTTCAACTGACTCGTCAGTTTAATTGCAGATGTTTAATGTTTTAATAAAAATCTTTTCCATTCAAAGGTTGTTTTTTAATTTCTTAATCTGTAAACAAATTACTGATAAATTCATAAATTGATTTACACTATCTGCACGTGTCGGTATCGGACCATATTTGCGATAAAATTCAATTATTTATATCAAAATTTGCAGATTTATGTGTAGGTAGGTATTTTTTAGTTTTGTGAATAGAAAACGCTTATCATATCTGTGATAGATTGGTCTTAGAGATGTAAATATGTATTTTATCGGTGGACTTTAAACTTATGTCACGCCTATGTACTAGTCCTAATGTATTGTGTCATCTTTTCTAATACATAAGCCGATTAAATTAAAAAGGAAGCGTACTTACCTATTACTAATTCCAGGCGTAGTTGTTAGTGAACTTGATGATATGCTATGCAAATAGTTGCGAGTTCCATTCCCGCTCGGGATAAACATTTGTATGTATGAATAAGTCTATTTTGCTATTACTCATAATCCTACTAACTATATTATAAATGCGAAAGTTTGTATGTTTTTTCGCAAAAACTACTGAATAGATGTTCCGTACAGATGTTCCTTGTAACTAGGAATAACACATATTTAGGATACAAAAAATATTTATATTATAGTATGTACGTTTATCAGTTGTTTGGTATCTATATAGTACATATAAACCTAATTGTATTACTACTAGGTGACGTTGTGATGTGTCCGAAGTTATAATACGATTCATCGATAAATCTTGCCAAGTCAACTCGCCACCGTTTCCACGGAAGAAAGCTGTAAGTGTGGTATTTCTAGCGGTCAATGAATTCCAGTTAGCTGCGACCGTGAGAATTGACGGGCGCCACTAAAATAAGCATAAATACATTGTTAATTAATGATTCATGAATATAACATGGCATTAGTCGCTTCTTAATTGTGTATTTGATAGATCGCCGATAATCAGGCCCAATTATACTGACGTGGATGCGATATCGTTGTCTGGTAGGCTTGTAATTCGATCGTTAATTTATCTATGACAAAGTGTCACTTTAATTGTGTATGACTTTTGAGTTCAACCTATTGATTTTGTTAGTACTTCTAATCGTAAGCCTAGATTAATATGAGATAATAATAATTAATAATAAAATGCTATGTACTTAAGATAGGGGTTTCAAAGAATAAAGTGTCAGATATTTTTTCACGATATTATTTATTATAATATTTCCAAAGCTTCTCGCTTACATACTATTTCTCTATCAATTACGATTGCAATCATCCACCTAACGCTAATCTATCTGTTCTAACAATGATATCACAGTCTTAACTTATCTACTACACTACACATTTCTACCTTAACAACTACAATATAAATGCTTAAACCGACGCGGAAGACATGAATTAGGAATTAAAAAAATAGTTACAAACAAAAACCTTACTTTATTAAATTAGAAAAACAAAACTTTAACAAGCAAAGCGAGTAGGACAAACCATACATCGTACAACACACATCGGTTCTAGGAACGTTAATAGTAAACAAACAACAAGTTAAATGATTATCACACTGGTGACGGTCGTTGAGCATGCGAGATCATGAGGAGCAGCGGCGGCGGCGGTCACCGCGGTCACCAGGGCCGCCACATCGACTGGGCGGAGTCGCTCTCGGAGGCGGGGCTGTGCGGCGGGGAGGGCGGCGCGTACGCGCGCTTCGCCAGCACCGCTTCCACGTCCACTATCTCCGACGGCCTCTTCAACCCTCGCTCCTGGAGGACCGTCCTCTGACCTATGGGAGGCTGTGCTGGCCCTAATGCGGCCTGAGGCATTCCAGGGTGAGGGGCAACTGGCTGCAACGGCGTCGGTCGTGCGATACCGTTCGGAGGAACTGGTTGAGGCTGAGGCGGACTCTCCAACCGTCGAATGCAGTTGCTGAGATGCTGCAGCAACCTCGCACCGGCTTGAGGGTCGACCGGTCCTTGTCGCTGCATAGCGTTAGCTGCTAATGTAGCGTTCGCGATGAACTGTGACACTTCCGTTGCACACTGAGTAAAACCAGCACGAAAACGTTCCGCGTAAGACATTTCCGGTTTTAACACTAACTGTCCTTTTCTTTTCAGACTGTGAAGATGTCTGACGGTGAGTTCGAGGATGTCTGCCTTTTCCAGTTTGGAGACGTTTTCTCCCTCGGCCTGCAGGGCGGTAACCATCAGGTCCTTCAGCTCGTCGAGGCACCTGTTGATGCGGGCTCTCCTTTTCCTTTCGAGCATTGGCTTCATAACTTTTCTGTATTGGTATGTCCTGGAGACGGGCTCCTCGTCGGGCTGCACATGCGCCGGCGGGAGGAAGGCGCCGTGCGGAGGCGACATTGTTCGGGTAGGAAGGATCATGTTGTTGCGCGCGCGGCTGTCTGAGAGCGAATGGCGCGCGCGCCGCTCGACGCGCTGCTTTTAAGCGCCCTACACCGATTGTGGCAAAACGCCCGTGATAAACCGTAGGGGTGCCACACGCTGTTATATATTTTTGTTCATAATATATTTTTGATATTTTCTTCTTACTCATTACATCATATTTTTTGTGAATATATGTATATGTTATTAATTATGAAGTTAATTAATACACCAGTTTATTGTTTGGAAAGGTATTTCATATACTTTAAAAATAAATAATGAATAACAGTGTGGACATAGTGTAACAAAATGTTTATAAAATAAATTAATGTTTTTTTATTTATTTATTAAATATTACTCAAGTATTTATTAGATTAATTTACTTATTTATATTTCTTTTTAAAATTGTATTTGTAAATGAACAGGAATAATAAAATTGTAATAATATTTCTGTTTTTAAATAAAATTAATATAGTCTCATTATATTGATAAAGAAAATACATCGAAATCAAATTTATTTATATTACTTTTTGTTACAATAATAATACATTTGGCGCAATATATATACATAGATTTAACTTTTTAATAAATTATTAAAACTCAAATAAAATAAGAAATATAACATTAAAAATTATCAATTTATTTCCACCATACATCTACAGTTATCTACAAACAGCTGTATATCGTGATTTCAGAGGGGTCTCAGCTGATGTCACCTGGCTAGCACGCGTGGGAACGCGCGGGCCCTTCAAGACGTCTCCCCAACGCTTGCGCCGTGCGTGACACATACGCTTCTACACAATGGCGGCTGTGACGTCATTGTATCTGTAAGATGCCTCGTGACTTTACTGTAATTACTTAGGGGAGGAATATTGTAATAATAATAGTCATTTTTTGGCAAGAGTATTGATTTTATATTATTGCATAAGTTTTTAATTTGATGGTGAAAATATTTTTTCCTAAAATTTATCATTGTACTGGCATTATTTCAGCAAATTATCTAGTTTGTAAATAAAAAAACTACAAAATGATCTTTTGAAAAAATTTAAAGAAAAATATGTAATAAAAATTATAGTGCAGTAATTGTATTTCTCGTAGGTGGCAGCCCTAGAATAGCAGGCGGTTTGGTCTACACCGATATGAGGCGTGTTATCGCCTTCGTCGTCAGTTATACAGACAGACTGACGAATAAAAATTACTGTTGCACTTACTTTTTACAACCTATGAACACGATTATTATATGTGACCCACTTAGGAAATTGCAATTGTGTATAGCAGAATTTAATTTACGGCCTGTGACGCCAACTAATATATGACACGAACGTGACTTACATTATTTAATTCTGTACATAATATACGAGTGACATCAACCAACTCGCAGATTATCTTACATATCAATAAATCATCGTTGTTAAAAAGATGTATAAAAACATTCATCCTAATTAGTCTGAGTCAAAAACAATAACATCGAGTATCACCTTGCAGAGGTGTGAGTTAGTTCCCAGCACTGCTAGTCAACTCTACACCGACCCATTGTGCGATCGAAGCCGCCGTGACGCTACTTACTCCAATTCTGTCTTACGCTACCAGACTACAGAACGTCTCAAGTGACGAGGACGCCTTTCAAATCACCCCGATGTACCACTTCACGCGAACCGTGTACGACTTACGACGTTTTAACATTAAAATAGTTTTAACGCGTGCTTCAATAAAGTCGTAAGTGTTAACCGCGAAGTAACAGATACGTCTTTATTCCCCGCGATAGCGGTCCGTGGGAACGCCCGTGCCGCGCGCGTTCCCACACACTCGGCCGGCACAAGCCAACCGATAAATTATCATAATTCCATTGTGACTGAGACGGTACTAAGAAATTTTATACTTCATCAATCGCCGCGTTGAATACGTTAGCGCGTGGGCACGCTGGCGTTTGCTTTGTTGATGGTGACGTAAGGAGCAAGGACATTCCACACCCGTAGGTCGTGTTATTTTTTTCTATCACGTATCAATTTTATGACAATGGCTATAAACTTCTGGTATGACTTGTCATCGGTTATTTAATATTCTGTGTCAATGACGATGTTTCTTCACCCACTTGTTGGGTTTTTCTGAAACTGAAGCGGATTCCTCCCACGTATCGCTACCGAGCGCGCTAGATACATAATTGCATGGTTGAATTTTTATTTATACAATTACCATTTACTTTACCATTTACTTCCACTAGTTATGTAGTGTTCATTTTGTATATTGGACCTATTTTAATCAGAGTTTAACTCATAAAATAACTTTTCTAGAAACTCTGTGTAGAGATAACGGAAGAAAAGTTTGTAAACATGATTTCTTATTCTAAATCCAAGTGTCATATCTGATCGAGGTCGATATAGAACAGTTCTCTAAATACAGTTGAAATACTTAAGCTACCTGAATTTAAAAAAGCCCTAACACTTAATCCTATTCACTAGAAATTACCCTTCATTAAACCTTTTAAAACACAAAGGAAAAATGAAAGTTAAATCTGCAATTAGGTTCCTTGTTGCATGTTGTTTAAAAATACTTCGAATAGGCACGTTCTATTTGCACTTTTGTTTCAAATAACTGTAACGTACAATGTTGTCAAGTCGGTTAAAGTAAAGTAAGTTTTGTGAGAAAATACCTACCTCAATGCTAACCGGACAAAAATGTACACATAACATTACAACGACATTCTCCGGAAGTTTTAACTTAAACTTATAAGTTCGTATCTCTGCTTCTTTAGTTATGTATTTATACATGTTGTATTTGAATTACTGTGATAGAACTGTGTTACTTGGGATTTGTTGGTTATTTTTGATATGTTAATATAACAGGGTTTAATCATGCTCATACTAGGTTAAAAATGGTGAGTGTGCGTATCTGTGTATCGTCGATTTTAGGAAACGGAGCGATGGATTCAGTTTTTCTCGGGAAATATTAGGAATACTGAATTCATGAATTGAAAAAGATACGTTAAAACAAAAAGGTTATATTTTTTTAAAGACGTTTAGATAATACGGTTTAAAAATATGGGTCCGTCTGTTATGCCCGCGGTGTGTGAAGCCCCCGTGGTGGAAGCACCCGAATTATTATACTTAAAAGATACTAAAAGATACTAAATTATCTAAAATCCATTTTAAGTCCGCGCACCTAGTATAATTTGCCCTCAACGTCCTGTTAATGACATCATTTGATTACACAAGAAAGGAATCAAATATTTAAATACTTTATAATAGTTGTTATGAGAACATTATTCTTCGGTTGGTTTACTCTCCTTCCGTTGCCGAGTTCAATGATTTTGAGAATTGAATAACACTCACTCAATGGATCTTGACTTTATCTCACAGTAAACCGATTCACGTAATTTCAGCGTTGTCGAAGCGACTTTAATTTGTTTTACCGTGAAGTTGCTTCAGATCTTTCTAGTATTTTTTTAACAATTGCGTTTTAAAAGGGGTGTTTGCAATTCATAATGACCTATAGATAAGTAAGACCGGTATAAATTTTCTGCAGAAATTATCAAAATCTAGTCTTTTTAATCATACTTTCCAGCCAGCTTTACAAAAACACTATTTGACCACTGAGTTACATTAGCTATATATTTTGCCTTTTCTGCGACAACTTCACTATATAGCGCTTTCTCTGTGCCTATGTCCTTATGTTCTTATGTATGCTTAGATCTTTAAAACTACGCAACGGATTTTGATGCGGTTTGTTTTAATAGATAGAGTGATTCAGTGGAAAGGTTTTTAGCATAATTTTATCCCCATATTCCTACGGGAACGGGAACTACGCGGGTGAAACCGCGGGGCGTCGCTAGTATTATATAAAACACCCTACTGCGCCTTATATCTAGTATGTACAATATTCTAAGAATTATTGTTATAAACACATTGATATACAATTTCGGGTGTATTGAACTTTAAGCAGCTCTAGACCAACTTATTGACAATCAGTATCGCTTTAATCTTCAAAGATCAAACATTAAAATCGGTTAATATTTACATTGAGCACTTGATATGGAAAACACTATCAGGTTATAACGTTGTAAAATAAACAGGTGTGTTATATTTACGACCATTTGATGTCATGAGACATCCGTGATAGTACCTCAGAGGGAAACATTGAGCTGATTTCGAAGGAAACATATTTAAAGGCTAAGACAATGCTGTTTTATTGGCGTAGATTAGATTTACCACATCCAGGTTATCTAGCCGGTTATTGTGTGTGATGATGGTGAAGGTTTACTAAGAAAATTGTTAGAAATTGACTATGAAAGATCGTTTAATAGTACATGCAGCCCCATTAAAGGTGGCTCCCTGTTTTTCACACCGACGCTAGATATAAACGCTCGTGTGAAGGATTGGCTCCAGTCGTCATTTTAATTGGAGAGGCTCCTATGGGACGCCTCTTGCAAACTGACAAGGAAGACCGTCTCAAGCGTTTCTTGAAGCAAGAAAGAAAATTAGTCGTTTGTCGATTGAAGATAGATGAGAAGGGATAATTTGTCAAAGTCTCTATCTCACAATCACAAAGGCTGATCTATTGAATGAGTTAGAGAAGTAACTCTATTGCCGTGCGGGGTCAATATTTGGGTGAACCACAAATGTTTGTCTCGGTCTGGGTGTGTGTGTGTGTGAATGATTGTGTGCGTAGTTTCTGATACCCTCACGACCGAGCTCATTAAGCCGAGGCTCGCCGTTGACGGACACGTCAAGGAGGACGATATATATATATATATATATATATATATATATATATATAGTTTCTGATACCCTAGATACAAGTCAAGAACTTAGGGGTCAGTTACTATAATGAGATGATGTAGTGAATGATTATGTTATGTTAACTTAGATGCGGATAACGTTCTGAATTCTCTAAGCGCGTAATAAACTCTAGCAGGGTAAGTTCCAGTTTGTATAAAAGATATAAGTAAGTAAAAGATTAAAGAATAATTCAATAAGTTACATTCAATTCTAGATATAATCACAACTAAAACTGCAATAAACATACTTTTGCAACAATCAATACCAAGTTTCTAGAACATAAAAATGTTTGTGAAAAATGTAGTAAGTAAGTAGGCATACGTAACTCCCGCCTACTGCCACGCCTGTGCCGAGTTGTACAAACACCGGCTCGAGTTGTGTCAACATTACCGTTCACTGTTTACACTTTGAAGAACCGCTGGCGATTGTCAACCATCGCAGTAGTGACACCAAGTTGAACAAGAAAGAAGGTCGCATGCGAATGATTATTAAAAAAAGCAGCTAGTACCTAGGTATGGTGAAAAATGTATTCTATTTTTTATTAAGTAAGGTCTAGTTTTATAAATAATATGTTTATAACTATGTATCTTAATGTAGTATTGGTATCTAATTTCACAGAAATATATTTTCAAAGAGTTTTCCTAATATGAAAATCTCTTAGAGTTTTTGCTACGGGATCCTGTAATCAGGAGGCAATTTGTGAAAAAGACTCCTTTTAAAATTAAAGCGCATTCGAAAATAGAATTCGCTACCTCATATAATTCGCGTAATTATCACTTCACTGTTAATTTACCTTTGCTGGCTTAGTTGCGTTGCATTTTTAGTCCGGTTTAGCACTAAACCAGGTTTTACAATCAATTTTGAATACTGTCAAAGTGACAGATTTGACTGACAAGGTGTCAAATGCTTACCAGGTTTTGTTAAACCAGACTAAAAATGCAACGCAAATAAGGCCGATAAAGGTTAAAAAAATTATTAACAACAAAAATTGCAACATTTTTGGTAACATAGCAATAACAAAATATGTAGTTATATTCACGGTACAAAGTTGAAAGTACAGAGTCCAAGAAACGAATAAAACAACGGATTAGTTTACGATAAATAGTATTATATTGTCAAAAAACCTATACTTAAAAGACTTAACTATATCAAAAAGCCTTAGTTTTGTAAGTATCTCGGTACAAAGTATAAAGTCCATATTGCAAATCATACATTGTTATTTCCCTTTATCTCTTATCTTACTCGGTTCCTATCTGATATCAGTTGTTTATTAATAACTAGCAGCGCCCCGCGGTTTCACCCGCGTAGTTCCCGTTCCCGTAAGAATATAGGGATAAAATTATGCTAAAAACCTTTCCACTGAATCACTCTATCTATTAAAACAAACCGCATTAAAATCCGTTGCGTAGTTTTAAAGATCAAAGCGTACATAGGGACAGATAAAGCGACTTTGTTTTATACTATGTAGTGATGACAAATAGCTATATTATAGGCATGTGATATCTTTCTTATTTTTAATCAGTAATTTTATTGGGCGTTGATTAGCTTGTGCCTTTACCCGATTATGTTCATTTGTTTGAGTTTTGAGTAGTTGCCTTTGTAGTAAACAAATAAGTATTTGCTTACTCTATATTACTCGTATTATATAACTTACATTTGCTTCATTAATGTGGGTAATTTTAAATCCAATCCATGTTTGAGTAATCTATACTAATATATAAAGCTGAAGAGTTTGTTTGGTTGATCGCGCTAATCTCAGGAACTGGTCCGATTTGAAAAATTCTTTCGGTGTTAGATAGCCCATTTATCGAAGAAAGCTATAGGCTAGTCTATTTTATCCCTGTATTCCCACGGGAACGGGAACTACGGGGGTGAAACCGTGGGGCGCTCCTAAAAACAAATATGTATGGCTCGACCTAGGAACTGAAACGGGGACTTCAGGCATGCACGATGGTATTAAAAAAAACCGTAATAAGTTGAGAATCTCCTCCGCTTTCAATAAGCCTAGATATTAAACAAATCTTATATTATAGGTTACTAGCTGCGCCCCGCGGTTTCACACGCGTAGTTCCCGTTCCCGTGGGAATTTCGGGATGAAAAATAGATGTTGGCCGATTCTCAGACCTACTGAATATGCTCACAAAATTTCATGAGAATCGGTAAAGCCGTTTCGGAGGAGTATGGCAACGAAAACTGTGACACGAGAATTTTATATATTAGATTTGGAAACTTAGATCAATCAATAGTTAATTCTTGTAAAGTAATTCACATAATCGGTGTCTTAGATTAGGACAAAATAAACAACACGTACTTATGTGATTATGAAATGTATTAAATAATAGTATAAATGATATTTATAAATGTTTATTTTTAGATTTATTCGCAAGTTTGCATGTCAACACCAAGGTGTAAGATACAAATACAATAATTTGATATTCATAGAACTTTAATCTTTTGATCTTAAGTTTTTTTAACTTATGACTTTTTAACTCATAAAATTTGTATAAAATAGTGCGTATAAGATAGGCATATATGGCTTAGAATATATTCTTTAATAAAATTCTGAACTTGTGATAAAATTATTACTCTTGTGTAATGTAGGTCTTTTTTGCCTTTTCGCTTCTCTGTATGAAAGTATTGAAAATAGTGTAAGTAAAACTGCGAGATTAATAACATAACATAACATAATCATTCACTACATCATCTCATTATAGTAACTGATCCCTAACTAAGTTCGAAACTTGTATCTAGGGTATCAGAAACTACGCACACATTCATTCACACACACACCCAGACCGAGACAAACATTTTTGGTTCACACAAATATATCACCCCGCACGGGAATCGAACCCGCAACCTTACGGATGGCAGACCGGCATGGTGACCACTCTGCCATCGAGGTTGTCAAATAAATAATAATAATAATCTATTGAATTAACATATTACAAATTTATAACTGCGTAATACACATTATGATTCATAACGAGATTAATGTTTTAATGCCAAATCAAATGTATAATTTAATCGGTTACATAATAGTAGTTTTCCATTTCCTTTTTGCGCATTATACCCATACTAGCTGTGCCCCGCGGTTTCTTCCGCGTAGTTACCGATCCCGTGGGAATCTCGGGATAAAACATAGCCTATGTCCTTTCCCGGACCATAAGCTACCCCTGTACCAAATTTCAAGTCAATCGGTTCTGTAGTTTAGCCGTGAAAAAGGTAACACACAGACAGAGTTACTTTCGCATTTATAATATTAGTTAGGATTTGCCGTTTTCTTTCAATGTCGTTGCAATTTCTTAAGAAAATATCCTATACACTACTTAAACCATTTAGTAGATCTTCTCTACAAAACTAACACACACATTCATGTACCCACCATCACCAAAACTTTCACTACATAATTAAGATCTTATCTTTTAACGCCGAAAACTACGTTTGCGTGATCTAGATCTCTAAGCGTCGCATCCTGTGTTGTATCTGTAATCTAGTGTTCAAAGCTGAGTCAAGTTTTCACATGAACTTCTCGAAGCGTGAACAGCTAACGGACGGGTTCCCATCTCGTAACATAAAACTGATTGCACACTGAATCTGATCAACGAATTTCATCTCCTTGTGAACTCCCGAGCGGTAATTACTACTGTTTCTCGATACAATTACGAGTACACCATTCATAAATAATAATAAATTTTAAAGAAGTAGAGGTCATAATTGGCTTAGATCAATTACAAAGAAGTTGATATGGTTTGTTTGAGTGTCATAAATGGGCTTATTTCAGAAACTTTTAGACAGATTTGAAGGATTTAAAAATGTGGGGTGAAACGCTGTCGCAAGCGTGTCTCACTCCTCCTGATAAATAAAGGCCACCTTATGTGGCTGAAACTAATCAAGGGATACGAATAGATCGGTACGTACGCACACTTGTATGTGTATAATATAATACATAATTAAAAAGATTTAAATAATATCTGCATTTTTCCAATAATTCGTTTATCAATGAAGTCACTAATGCGAAATTGGGGGTAAGGCGTCATATAATGTTTATAACTATTACAAATGCAAGTCATTCTATAAACTTGTTATCTGTTCACGATAAAATCTATCTTGATAAAATATTGCAGGCAGATGTCCGATAAAAGAACATGAAATACAGAACACTTTTCACCTTGAAGTTTCATAGAAATCTTTTGGAGAGTTTATAGGCATAAAGTTTAATTATACACCGCGGTATATGACGGGTGAAATGGCAAGCAGAACGTTTTAGTAATTCTTCATTTTGAAGAAACATTACCAAGAAACTTTAATTGGTTTCAAATTATTATAATTAACGGGATATTAACCATTATATTATTTGTTTCGAGTTTCCGATATTTCTCTTTAAGCCGAGGACATTCCACAAAATTCAGAATCGACCTCGCTTAGATTCAATGGTAAATAATCAAATATTATTAATTTTGTATAAATAAAACTATATGTTATCGTTTAATAATCAAGCTTTTGGAAACTACGGTTGGTTTATTTACTTTCAAAATTAGTATTAACAATAAAATCAATATTTATTCGACAAATACATAAATAAACAATTTAAGTAAAATTAATAAAAGTAAAATTAGTATGTAATCAAATCTAATCAGTGTGTAATCACTCAACCGTGCGATCATACGATATTTAGATTAAAATAATGTTCTATTACATTCTTTTATTTCACTGATTAAAACACAGAAGTTTGTACTTTATAATCGTTATCAATCACTCAATCACTTTCATATTACATCGGCCAATCTATTACCGTATGACACTCATTCATACACACACCCATTTTGTTTTGTACTCATGTTAAATTGCTATGTATGTATATGATTTGATTTACCAAATCAAAGTCAACACCCTTTGTTTGACAGTTCAGAATGTCGACTTTCATCAATAGGGTGTTTAAGTTCCTTATTATCAGTCCTAAAAATAATATCAATTAGGTACAACGTATAATGATTTTCACATAGCCTATAAATTATTGAAATTAAATTCAATATCTTTTCTTGAGTTAGTACTTATTTTAAAACCTATCCAACACAAAATTATTATGTTTTCAGCTTGAACTATCTTTGCTATATCACAAACTACTTCTGAGATCTTTTGAGATAGCGCATTTAACGAATTAAACTCTTCAGCTTTTTAATAATAGTATAGATTTAATACGTAAATCATTCTCTATACGCACAAAGCACCCTTGGTAGGGGTTAATCCACAACAGTTCGCAAGCCATTGGCGTCAATAAAGTGTCCAATTTCGCACGTCCAAAACTGTAAATGTTAGAAAAAGTAACACAAACCGGTTACAAACATCGCATGACACTATTTTAAAGTGACTTTATACAATGTCAACGACCATAGTTCATGTTGCAAGTTCAAAAACTAATGGTACTAGTTTTTGGTGACTAAATGTACTTTTTATAGGACGAGTATTTGGTTGTAGGTCACATCTATACTAATATTATAAAGAGGAATGATTTGTTTGTTTGTTTGTTTGTAACGAATAGGCTCCGAAACTACTGAACCGATTTCAATAATTCTTTCACCATTAGAAAGCTACATTCACCCTGAATAACATAGGCTATATATATTTTATCCCCGTATTCCCACGGGAACGGGAACCACGCGGGTGAAACCGCGGGGCACAGCTAGTACATAATATGTGTCTTTTTCATTTAGTCTTTATCATCATTGCAGTCTTCTATATGCATGTACGGGTGCTTATGCTTACTACTGAGGAAAGACCTCGTCCATTGATTTCTTTTACGTATTTTGTCCTCCTTCTATTTTCTTTTACTCTAAATTAAGGAAAGCTCCTTCAAAATTAGGATTTCTTCTGCCTATTTTGTGACCACCTACTCCATTTTTTTACCCTAAATAAGCCTTACTTAAAACTGAGGTACAAAATGATTCTACGAAACTCTTTTGACATTATTAAAGGCTTTTATACGGTCAATAACAAACTTTCCTCTGTTCATTAATTACTTCAAGATTAATTTTTAAAAATATAATGTAAGAAACTGGTTTCTGCTGGCTTTTAGACGGTCTCCTGTCAAACTCTTTCATTTAATAAATCTTATAATAACATTTCCAAGTATCTCCAATTATCACCACCAACTGTGGTTAAAACAAGATATAGTTATTATGTATTTAAATCTCAGATACAGTGAAGTATAAAATCGGAAACGATGCGTATCGAAATATTGCCATTTGCGTATTAATGCGGTGCGTTTATTGTAACGCTATGATTGTAGACTTTTTATTGGACGAATTATCCTTTAGAATATGGTAGTGGCACTAACATTTAAGTCAAGCGTGATGGACCCCTATTTCCATAAGTACCGACCCGACACTTTGTATTATTATATGAGAAAGATGAACGTGTTTGTCTGTATGTTTATTAGAAACAAAAAGGTTTTTATTCTATATGTGAAAGCATGTAATTGGTTTATAGTTACTAATTTTTTCCTACTTATTTGGTTAAGACAACTGTTTGCTTTCCTAATAAATAAAAAATATATAAAATAAATAAACTATATGGGACGGACAGATGTGTCTGTTTGTATGTTTATTTGATACAAAAAGTATTTAGAATTTTAGATGATAATTTTCCATTTTTGCCTACCTTAGGAAGATGGTTAAGTGTTTTACTAACAAAGCATTCATAAAAGCACTAAACTACAAGGATAACTAAAACATTATTTAATTAAGCAGCAAACTACTTAAAGTAAGGATACAGTCAATGATTGGCAACACATGAATTATCCTACGTAGCAAAGCTACGAATATACCTCGTGCCGAAAGCCGTGGAAGGTCTGTAGCATAAAATCGTATTGGGTTATGTGAAAACGATAAATGGCAGATATATTGAATATATTCTTTTTACAATCTTTTATTTAGTTTCACCCCTCCCGTTGCGCGTTGTCTGTAATCAAATCTTGCAAGCCATTTTTCGACCACTTCTGGTTATCCGATTGAGCTGAAATTTGGCATACTTATGTAAGTCCCATGACAATGCAATAAAAGCTAAAAAAAAAGTTTGTTTATAAAAGGTTCTTTTTTTAAATTTATTTTTGTTTATATTATGTATGTATAGAATAAACGTCATCAAGAGATTCACGTAGCAAGGTACTTGGACCAGGATGTTTGACGTCAAATATTTGATATTAAACAAACGAAAACAAAAGTTATGTCAACATTTTTTTTTCTATTGACGTAATACTCGTATAAGTTGTGCGTGAAATTGGTGTTTGCTTGAGAACCTGATTTTGAATTGAACTTTTGACCTTGGGTTTACATAAATCAATTAAATATATTAAAGACTCTACTTCTAAAAATAAAGGTGTTTATATGACTGCTTGCTATCTACTTATGTGTTAATAATTAAAAAAATATTAACTTGTGCCACTGCTGAGCAAAGGTACCATTTTTTTCCAGCTTTCTCTTTCTAAAAATGTAAAATAAAATTAAATAAAAGCACACGTAAAACCGACGGCTTCACCTAGCAAAAGAATATGCACAACATTTCTTAACATTCATACACCCCGACACAGATTCAAGAATTGAGTTATCAACAGTAATGTGATTTAAATTGGCCTCATTGACACCTGTGGCTAACCTTTTACATTTACATATTCCACAAGAAACGTCATTTGTGATGTGACTTATTGAGCCGCATTGCTCCGTGAATAATGTTTTGTACTCAAACAAATTGGTTTTTTATACTCGTATGCACCTATAGATTGAGTTGTTAAAGAATTACGCTTCATTACTGCTGTACCGTGTATAATGTAATCAAATGAGGTTTGATTGCTGTTTGTAGGGTTGAAATTTGAATTCTTCGGATGTACTTATAAATTAAGAAGAAAAACCTAAATAAAATGAACATATTGTTTGTAGAAACCCCGACAAAAAAGTGTTCAAGTTGTCCAAATAAACCTAAACATAGCAAATAATCGTTAAAAAGTATTTTACCAGCCGTCTACATATTGGAATGGGATCAAATAAATGACAAAAAGTTAAATAAAAAACTAAGTAGTAAGTCTCTTTAAGATAAATTCACACTAACAAAAAGTCAACTCTATCTGTTTTAAGTTTGTCACAAAATTTCATATTAAATTATAAGATAATTAAACTTGGCCGTTACACTTTTGTATATTGAATTCAATATCTATAGTTCGGTTACATCATCAAACATACTATTTGATAAACCCCCTTTTAAACGAGCAGCGGAAATTTTAATACATAAAAGATTTAAGACAAACAATACATCATTTAAGGCAATCAAAATCAAGCAAATGCAAATCTCCCTTTAACGTGGGACCATTAGTAGGAAATTATATCTCCCTAGCGGTTTACGACGCGTTAAACTGTATGATATTGAATTTAACGATCGTATAACAGCTTATTTTACGATGTTTCATTTATTTCAATGCACAATCCATCGGTGGAAGACAATTGCTGTGATTCGCAAGATGGCCGAAGGAAGATGAGTAACACAATTTGATTTGATTTGTTTAAGATTGATTTCAATTGTATATTGTTTATATTTTAATTTATTCGTGAGAATTTTATACCTAAGTAAGGTTTATTGTGTAAGTATTGCTATCATTTAATTAATATTGCACCTGTATACATAAAATTGTTAAATTGTGTTTTAGTAATAAGAAAATTGTTATTGAAAAAAGTTAATTGTATTAGCTTAAGTAACTAATTAATTATTAGCTTCTAATTAATTACTGTAGTAGCCCTCCGATTGCAAGCACCCTTACGGGGTGTCACATGTTCATGTATTATATTACCTATTATATTATTGTCATGTGACATGCATAAATAAATTACATAGTAAAATGTAAGACCACCGAAAGCGAAAATGTTCTTTACAAGGGCAGTTTACCATAAAATACCAGCTCTATTTTATATAATTTGTGGGTGTTGCAATGTTCTAGAATAAATAAAATATTACACTTTTGAGGAATGCAACAATGAATCTAAAATGATTTATATGAATGTTAGAACGACAACTGTGACCGACGACTTAACTTGGTTTCCAAAGCACGGAAAATCTCATGAAATAGAAATCCTATTCAGTAACCACATCAGTCCCACACAGAATTCTGTAGAGTAAAGATTAAACAAGTACAATATATTTCGATACGTTCAAAGAACATACATAGTTTTATATCCCTCAAAATATTTGAAAATAGTATGATTATAAACCTAATAATTAGAGTACACAAATGATTTATTATTATCAAACGAAGCAGTAATACTGGGTGGTCCTATTACCCAACAGTTATATTGTAATCAATTTAAAATAAACTAAACACCTGTTGTTTATAAAACAGTGTTATTAATTGCTTACGTTTAATTGTTCGGATGTTCAGAGGAAGTCATTTCATAAGCCTAAGGCTGATTTACATCTTGGTTTGGAAGCTGGGTTTTCACTTTATAAATAAGTAACTTAATACCTAAGTTATTCTTATCATGGTAGTGTAAGACAGTAAGATTCCACTGCATGGCAGGTATATTTATTTATTTATAATAATAGTGAGCTTACAGTCTAACACCAAAACGCTGACTATGTATTAAATGTATGGTACAATATTGACTAAAACTAGAGATTAACATATTCAGATTGTAAACAAATAAGTCGACATGTTGGAACTCGTATGTAAAACTGTTTACTGGATAGGGAAAATCACCAATTCCAGGAATATTGGAAAAGGTTAAAGTTTTAGGCCAACTAGAATTCCCCACCTTTAAATATCCGCAATCATCTGAAGAATTTATGTAGTAAATGTTTGTTTTCCAACCTTAGATGTTTACGATGTGTGTATTTTCTTCCACCCACCTACTTTAAAGAAAAGTTCCCAGTGTGTAGGAGGATGAATGTGAGGCGTTTATTTACTCTAATATCATATTAAGCTGTTTGTCATGAGAAAACAAACGTCGAAAACAAAAACCTAAAATGAATATCACAAAACATGTTATATTCATGAAACTCTAAAATAGTGGAAGAGCACTGTGATTCAAAACAGTTCGAACACGGACTGGGTCGATCGGTGAAGTAATACCCTGTTATTAAAAAAATGCGAATCATGTTTAATTTAAAAGAAAATTTGGGAAAATTGAACCCATATACTAGGTGGGATGAAAAGTTCGTAGGCTAACACATTTTTGGCACTACTAGAATTAAATCCTTATGATTGCTAGCTAGTCCTATCTTTCAAAAGACGCGTGTATAAATTTGATAGCTGTTGGACACGGAGCACCAATCCGTGCTGTTGGACAAATACTATCGGAGTTATAGCACTTTTACCTTTTTGTTACCTTTAAAAAATGGATGAAAAGGAATTTTGTGTGTCAGAGTTATTGCTTTTTTTCAAAAAAATACTGTTAAAGTTGAGGTTTGTCTTGATAAACATTATTTGGACTCTGTACCAGAAAAATCAACCATATGCGAAGTGGTTTCCTAAATTTAAACGGGGCAAAATGAAAAACTAGAGCGGGTTGTTGGTATCAAGATAGAATATATAAAGAAATATACGTACGTTGAAGAAGAACTACGTACGATTCATTTGATTCTAATATGTATAAGGTGTCAAAGTCAAAGTCAAAAATCATTCATTCAGTTAAGGCCTCAATGAGGCACTTATGAACGTCAAAATTGATTCTACCACCTTGGTGTTGAATATGAATTCGGAAATAATTTTACCAATGACCACCATAATTAACGTACAAAACGTTACAAAACGCTATAAATCCTTCTTATTTCATAACAATAATAGGTGTACGCCGAAGTGAGCGTGTTTCCAGATATCTTGACACTCTACATCCGCCGGCTTGTGGGAAAATAAGACAGGTGTAGACACTTCACTCTTGAACACTATCAATTGCTTAATTACCATCGCTTATCGATCTCACATAAGCCCTATTACCAACACTATAGAGTTCAAATTACCATATACTTTTACCCAAGATAAGATCTTTGAAAAGATATCAAAGATACATGAAAGGCTAAACGGTCTAAACATAATTATCGGCTCGCGTATAAAAATTAATAGGACGCTATGTGTGAAATAACATTTATTTTTTAAGGAAATGAGTTGATTTACGAGTAATTTGAATAGAATAATTGTGTTTTAAGTTATTTTTAACACTATTTGACCATTGTATATTATGTAAAGGAATATTTTATCATAATTTTCAATAACTTAATTTGCGCATGAAGTCAAGGCCCGATAACAATACATTTATTTAATAACCTTGGCCTAATATACTGATTAGGAAAAAAAGTACTTATATTATACGTAAATCGCGTTTTTAAACTATTTCCCATAAGAATTTTATTAAAAAAAAAATGTTTTCTAAATATAAAAATCAACCTTTTTTCTTTTTATAAAGATTAAATGAAATCAACCTCTAGAAATCTCTTTAAAAAGTATATATTAATCTATACCAATATTATAAACAGGAAAGATTGGATTGTTTGTTCGTTTGTAACGAATATAATCCGAAACTACTACGGATTTCAAAAACAGTAACATAGGCTATCTTTTATCTCTGTATTTCTACGGTAATGGAAACTACGCGAGTGAAACCGCGAGGCACAAACAGTAATTTATAATGTTTTTTTTTTGCAATGAAACCTTTCCAAATCTGTAAATGATATGTGACCGCTTCCGTTCTTTCTCCAACCTTGAAATCTGCCCAAAGTGGAAACTTCACACCGAGACATTAAGTAAAGCCTGACAACTGTCCTTCCTTGTTTTTGCTTTAAAAACGAAGATTTAATATATGAAGTGTAGAAAAAACAATCACCAATTTAAGGTAAGGAACTGATATACGATACTGTAATTGCTATGTTTTTATATAAGTAGAGTTTTTGTCACAAAGTTCGTTTACGTAGTTTTATTTTCAATGTTTTTATTATTACAGTAAGGCATCTTAAATGCTTTTTGTTTTTTTGTCATGTTTAAATGGCGATGGCAAGGTTTGTGAAAGAAAATTTAGGAAAAATTAGAAGAAAATTGTACCATAGATCGAAATTTTTGCCAGCTATCGATCAAATCTTGTGTTTTACCGTTTACCATTGATTTGGTGTATGTTGGATTTATGTAAATGTACGTACCTAACTAAGATATAATAGGTATGGAAATAACATTTTATTATTTGTTTCTCGTCCAAATTAGACTTTAAAGAACCGGACATGTCTTTTAATATAGTATCAAATTCTTAAAACTAATGAACTAAAGACAGAAACATATTCAAAACTGTCATCTTAAGACGGTATAATACCATATAAATACTTATATAGGTATATATTCGGGTGCCACGTGTAGCCTGCGAGGGGAGAGCGTGGGAACGCGGCTCCCTCAGGAGATCTCGCGACGTACCACCATCTTTATTGTTTCTTTAGCACATGCCAGCACACTGTTTGAATTGCGTGGACATGACTTGGAGGGTAACTCCCAATGGCCACCATTAAATCCGCCACCACTGCATGGTGGCCGTAGAGTGATATTTTTTTTGAAGAGAACTGATTTATTTTGTTTGATATATTCGTTTTAATAAGTAAAGATAGTTAAAGTTAATGATAAAACTGCAAGGTATGGTGTGGTGCATATAATGATGTAATTCTTTCCATTGTATAAGCCATACTAGAAAACAAATGCGATATTTTTGTGTGAAAATAGCCACAATTTCATTATGTAATTTTTCAGTGGCTTGTCCACGTAAACATCTACTAATTCTGACAATTACGAACACAATACGATAGCATAATAATGAGAGCTCAGTCTTTCCCCAAATTTTCGCATTTATATATCCTTTCGAGAAACTCACTAAAATACATTATCAATTCAATATACAAATGATATTTGTATACTTTGTAGATATATAAAGTTGGTAAACGTGACCGTTGGTCCACCGAACCCAATACACAAGAAATTGCTTAATATGAAACATGCAGTTTATAAAATAATGCTGAATGTAGTACAGCTGAGTTGTAGTTTTATTGCTTAGATATTTATGTCACGGTTCAAGGTCCATAAAACAATTCGGTTTAATTTGACGTTTGTTTATGTTTTTATTTGTATTATAAATAGTATTATTTATTAGTACGTAATAAATTGACACAATTTTTATTAATGAATTTAATGTTGAACATTTTTTGTTTGTCAAGCACTATCAGAACTTGTGTTGAAGAATTAGAAATTTCTTATTTATGTGTTTGTTGTATTTATATAGGATTTATTTAATGTTGTTTTTAAATAAAAATATTTTTAATGCAGTTATTTTTTCCGGTGTGAAATGAAATGTGCAAAATTGGAACTTTCACTGTAATAAGAAAAATATTATTACTTTTACAGACGTTTATTTACCTACCTTTCATTTTATATTTGTTTGAATTTTAAAACAGTTATTCTCAATATATTAAGATTAAAAAATACGTCTTTTTTACCCTTTGATAAGGTGAGAGGTGAATGATAAGAAAACTGACAGTGATTTAAAATCCAATATGGCGGACCCCCAAAGATGGCCGACAAGTTTTTTTTATCTGCCCTCACCTAATAGGGTTATAAATAAGAATTATTAAAATGATTAATATGTTCTTTTACAATTTATTTAAACATCAAATAGTAAAAATTAAAGTCATATCCACAATAAGATATCGTTACTCCCGTTCGCATGAATACGCGTCCCGCATAAAAAGGAAGATTCGCCATCTGCCACTCAATGTTTTGTATGCCGAATCTCTGTTCACAATTCAAATTGGAACAATGGACCTTAAAATCCTGGTAATAAAGCTTACATTGTTTAATAATATAATGTTTTGATAAAGTTTTATTTGGATAATATAATGCAACACAAGAAAGGAATTGGGTCAATTAATTTGATTAAATTTTATTTACTTTTCAATAATATGTCAACGGATTGATATATGAGTAGGTTTTAAGATTAATGAGTTCCGTAAGTGTTTAATGTAGGTTAAATTAAATCTATTAGTTTGCTTAGGAAGCTGCTGAACATAAGTACCTATTAATTTTATTCTCGGTCATATTGTTGTTCCTTGTTAGTTAACTAGTATTAAATTCCTCTTGGTACACATTGTCTAAGTCGTTGTTATCACACAAGATTTGTGTGAAAAACTTAGGAAAATTCACGTGAAAATGTCACCCGTTTACCTACCTACCTATAAGCCGGGGTGGATTGCTAGCTAGTTTATGACAGTGACCCCTGCTCCGGCTTAGCGACTGCCTGCCAATAGGCACAAAATCCACAACCTAAACGGTGATAGGTAAATTTTTTCTTAAAACCTTAAAATGTTAAAATTGTTAAACTGTTCTGTTCATGGCACTAACTTTTCCCATCCAAACATACTCGTAGACCAGACAGGTCAACTAACCAACACTCCTTCTCCACAGTTAGGTAAAACAGGATAAATTAACACACTTTTCATAGTTACGAAAACTATCACCAATACCTATTCATTCTACAAAAACTTCTGTCTCTCACTTAAACTTAGCATAATTTATAATATTGTTTTTCAGTTACTCTACTACCTACGCATACAAAACTAAAGAAATAAAAAGAATACCTAGGTCCTACTTGACAGTTATACTCATAAATAATTTAATAACTTCCTGTAAATGAGGAAATTAGTTTTTATAATGAAGTAGGTACCTACTAGGTATATGGCTAAATCTTAATTGAAGACAACATTATTAGTTAATAACTTGTTCTATCAGACTAATCAGTAATGAGTAATGACATTCAAGATTTATTGAAAGTCAGTAGGTAGGTATGAGAAAAAATGACAAAGTTCCTGAGAAACAAACACATAGGTACTTACATAATAGGTACCATGAGATAAATCGATATAGCAACAACCAAGGAATCAAAAATACCCATTCTAACTAAGTTAGGTAGGTAGGTATAATCTTTATCAAACCACATAGGTACATAGGTAGGTATCTACCTAATTAACAACATAGGTATAAAGTCAAAACAAACGATTATTGTTTACATAATTACTCCAAATGATGGTTCAGCAATCTACAGTACTATACGTAATCATTTACGGTAAGTAACGGTTACAAAACAAATCTCGTAACTTTTTATGTTAACAAAATATAATTGCCGCTGTAATGCATTAACCGAAAAATGAACCTCTACAGTAACCAGTCGGGCCCTCGGACCACGGACCACGTGTCCCTTATAAAGAACTATTATTACCGAGTAGAGTAGGTAGCACCGTGCGCGATCATAATTGTATTAATCATTCAGCGCGACCGGCGCAGACGTCGATTTTCTTCAACAAAGTGCTCTTGTTTGTTTTTTTCGTAAGGAAGTCGGCCGAAGGTGAACCGTGGGAACGTCGGGCGGGTGCACTTCCCAAAACATCGACGCACGGCAGCGAGTCCGACATGCGCCGGAGTACAAGAGACGAAACACCGTCCAAGTTAACAAGTGAGATAAAGACGGAGAATATGACGTGTGCGCGCCAAGCGACAGCACACAATCGCGTGATCTTCTACAAGAAATAATAAAACGGCAATAAAAGAAACACGAGACAACGGTAACCTTAACAGCGCGTGTGAGCGGGACGGGCGCGGTGGCCTAAGGTTGCGCGCGCGCCTCGCTCGAGTTGCCGCATTCGAATTTTAAAGATCAATGATCGATGCGATAAGAGCGAGACGCGCGACATACTTACGCCAGTGTGCGATAGAGAGGGAGTATAAAAGCTTCAGTAAACGATAAAGATAGCGATATTAATTTGGCTCGTGGCGTTTTTCAGGGCACGGGTTTACTTTTTGACTAATTAATTATAATATTATTTGATACGATATCTTTTATTTAGTAAATATTTTTTTATTTTACTGAAAATTTAAGGAAATATTGATTAGCCATTCTTATTAAATAGTAAATATAGGAATTGTATTTGATTTTCCAAAACAATTTTCTTCTACGTGATATCTTCGTTTGCATTTTCGTTCTTTATTCTTAATTTTTGTCAAAATTATTAAATTTTACCGTAAGTTATAAGATTTTCATTTGGTGAAAATGAAAAACTGTCGACAGCAGCGCTCTCGTGGCGAGATCTGGATAACTATTTAGTTCGATGAGTTTTACCTAGATGGCGTTAGCAGTCTTAAATTAAACAAATTCTACAAAATGAAATGTGGATGAGCATTTTCTTTCGATTATAAGTTTCGCCTTTGTTTTAAAAGGTTCGTATTTTTTTTTAATGATCGAAAATAAAATTCATTAAATAAATATAGTGGATATACTTATTATGCTGGTGATGATTATGAAAACAATACTTAAAAAAAATATATAGGAATAGGATTCCTTAAATATTCATACAATGTGAAAACTTTTATGTAAAGATAATTTTAAGTGTGCCGAAAATCATTATTTATTAACAATACGTTAACAGTAATTGATTCACGGTAATTTTTTATACTTATACTTTTATTACCACATACATTTGAATCTCTCTCCCTTCAAAGTTTAAATACTCGTAGCAACATAGTTTTATTCCAATAGTTATCGCAAACCATTGAAGCTGTTAATTAAATAAGATAACTTCGTAATCTTTACAAATTATCGTTAATGTGCAATAAAACCTTTAGATGTAAGTACAGATCTGACATTTCGTATCTAGATACAGGGGTGGATCTATGTAAAGGGTTTTTGGGCTCCTACCCATTACCTATAAGGGGGCTCTAATTCCAATAATTAATGTGGTTACTTTAATTAGCAACTGTAATTTTTTTATAAAGCTATCAAGTCAAAGTCAAAGTTGCTATAGTCAGCTTGTAGTGCCCCACTTTTGGGCAAAGCTCATCCGAGAACTTTATTCAAAAAAGATAATTGATGAAATTTTCTCAATTTTTCCTACCTTTATATTCGAATTATGTATTTACAAAAAAAGTATTAAGGCAAGTATGGTTATCAATTGTATCAATAGTCCAAGCTTTGATTAGTTTGGGACTAGGGTGCTATGTGTGAAATGTGTACATAATTATTACATAGAAAAAGCGTCCAAGTAATATTAGCCCAGGGCCCCACAAACTCAATCCACCCCTGTCTAAACAGGAATCATGCGTTGTCAATTTTTAACATCTCATAATTATAAAACGTAGAAAATACTTGTAGTCTATGATCTTACGAACTGTAATTAAGCTTTTAAAGTAAATGTCAATGAATGAGAAATATATCCGTTTTAATATGTCAATTTAATTATTGATTTATACAAGTTAATTTATATGTGTTTTACATTGGTTGTTAATTGATTTTAGTTTCAGATAAGACCTTTGTAACTTTGTAGTTAATACCTATTAAACAGAGTTGTAGAAAAATCGTTATTAAATTCGAACTTAAAGAATTCTAACTAGCTTTATTAGAGAAATATTTGACCTTTGACCTGTATTAGAATTTTACAGGACTACATTTTAAATACAATTTTATACATATAAGTATAACTCAAGAATGAAAAAGTAGTATTGTAATACTCGTACAGACATTGCAGTATACAGTTTCCTATTTACTTTATGCAAAATATATTTTTTTGTAATCAAAAGCCAAAATATTATTAATTATTCAAAGTTGACACAAAAAATACTAATAAGAACAAAATTAAAATATCAAATAAAACAAAATACTATCAAACAATGAAAACAAACGAAGATTATTCCTATTACTCAAAACCCTATACATCAATTATTCGATTCTAATTTCAAATTCAAAATAGACGTTAGGAAGGCGTGTACGCCGCGGTTCGCGAGCCAAACAATCGTTTCTATTGGCTCGAATTGAACCAATCACGGCGGGAGGCTGGACTAGGCGTGATGCGGTTTTCTTTATTCAAACATTAGTGAAAATGTATTTGTGAAAACACTGAATTGTTTTGCTTCTAATTGGATGTTGATTTCTTTGAATTATGGGAAGATAAGAAAAGTATTAATATGGATTAATTAATGGTTTCTGTGAAGAATCTGTAACTGTAGAAATGGAAAAAAATTATAATGAAAATGCGAATTTAATTCGATTGAATTGAAGTAGTTTTTCTTATTTCATATTGGAATCATAATTATACGCAAGTTCGTTTTTTTTTTCAAACTGGCCATACATTTACAAGTAAAACCACGTCGCAACATATTATATATTTAAATAACGTACAAGATTTCTGAATGTTTTTATTGTAATAATATTTAATTACTCGAAATTTAGGGATTCATACACCAAAAAAATTACAAAAACGTACCTATATACTAGTATAGTACATATTATAAAATAACAAAAACGTACCTTTATACGAGTATATATTATGTATTAAAATACCTTTTTACATAACAAGTATTAGCCCAAGTATAATTGATACAATCTCTATAAAACTTCACATATTCAATACAGAACCTTTGATATAAAATCTAACAATAACAATAGCACACCTGTTGACAATTTTCGGGTCACATTACACTAATATAGCACAAGTGTGTAGCTATTCTTAGCAGGTACAAAGTAATGTAAAGTATAAGTTAAGACCCCATTTAAAGGCAAAAGGTATCTCTTTCTTGTTGATTTTTTCAACATAATTTTAATATAACATAATTTACCCCAAGATTTTAGTATAGTAGTAACTGTCCTCTAAGTTTGACACTTTATCCGGGGTATCAGAAACTACAATTAAATTAAAATAAATTTAGTTATATAGAGATAAATTTAGTTGTCTTGACATGTGTAAGTACATAAACTATTAGGTGTTAATTACAGAAATGAGTTCGACATGAAAAAAAGAGGAACCTAACTAGGTACAAAGCTTGCAAAATGTCTGTTGGTGATTGGTGTGATTGATCTTATTACGTTACGTATTTGAAAATACATATATGAGTTTTGAAAATAGTAATAAAAAAATGGAATAAAGTATATATAATTAATATAAAAGAATACGCTATTTTTATACAAATTGCTTTAAAATTATAACTTCATGGAAAAGACTTCAACGCGTTGCTGTTATTTGCGCGATAAGTAATTTAAATTAGCCACTTGTAAAAGTTATGACATATAATTTTATACTAGCAACCCATTTGGCTTTGAACCAGTATTTTCATGCAGGTTTAAAATTTTCCTACAGACGAAACCCAATTATAAACTATTAAGAACATAACCAGAGCAAATTAGACGAATAAATATAGCCTTTTTGAATTGATAAATGTTTACTTTTTACTTTCGTTTTATAATAATGATGGGACCCATAAAAACTTCACACTGTTTTACAGCAATATTTTTTGCCAAACTTGGTCAAAGATATTAAATGTTTTACTTTAATCGTAAATGTTACCCACATTTGGCTTGTAACACTAAAAAAAAGTTGACAAGTAAATTTTTATTTAAAATTTTTATTATTTATATAAAAATTTTATATTATATAAAACAAAATTATTATCAACACCTTCAACCATATTTTAATACAAACGAGTCACTATAAAATTAAATTCATTTTAATGCATAATAAATTTTATACAAAAATACATTATTAAGAAAACTGTTGGCGTCGTTATCTCACAAGAAATCGGTCGTGAAATAAAATGAGTAACTATGTGTGGCGATCGCGAAATTGCAACGAAAGTGGTTTGTTAAAATGCAGAAGAAAAAGAATAAAAATTTAAAAAATATGGTTCGAGTTACACCGTGGGAGAAGCAAGCAGGTGTAACATAGAACAGTCTCGATCTGTATTACTGTACGACGCTTTTTGTAATATTATTTGCTTTTAATTGCCGCGACGATTGTACACGCAGACTGTAAACTAGTCACTCGTTATAACTGTTTCAAGTAATTGATTTTACCAGTTCACTTTTGTTTTGTAATTGAACAATTAAACGTTTGTTCTCTTTTTTATATTTTATTAACAGTTTATTGGTTTTAATTGGTTCTTATGTTGATTTTAAATACACGTTTTATTATGTTATTGTTTTATTTATATGAGTGTTTTGTTTGGGTTTTGATCTAAAGGAGGAAAATGTTCAGCGGTTGGGGAGATGAACATTAGATGATGCTTTAATTGAAATACATTTTCATTGTAATTTATGTTTAACTTAGTTAGGGGTCAGTTACTATAATGAGATGATGTAGTGAATTATTATGTTTTGTTTTGATCTTATTGGAGATCTAAGGAGAAAATATCCTCAAGATGAACGTTCTATGTATATTTTAAAACTGATATTGTCTACGTTTCTTGTTTGAATAAAAATATAGGTTTTAAGGTTAATCATGAATGCTAAGTTTAAATGAAACTGTATTCTCAACTACTTTATTTTCTTTAACTAGTAAATAAGTTTGTTTCAAATTTCTTATGCACTAATAAATAAAAGAAAAATAAATGCTGATTTTCCAAGTACATAAACTAATTGATATACTAAGTACATTTAATTTAAATTGTTTACCCCAAAATTGAAAATGCGTTTGTATAAAAATTTAAAACGATATCAACAAATATAAATACAATAAACAATAATTACATCCCCAATAAGTGTATCGAACAAAATTATTCTATATACAAAAAAACATTCGCGCCAAAACAGCCTGTTTGTTTGTCTTGTCACTATAGTGCAGGCCGGCTCGATAACGGCGCATACAATTTTATTTGCTCATTTCATTCACATAGTAATTTATCGTACTACAAGCCCGCTAACTAACAGGTCTTGATCAACGACAATTATCTATTTTTTTTAATACCATAAACACGGACGACTATTTTTGTACCTTACGGTTTGTGAGAGGTTTTTATACGCTTATTATAACGGTGGAGGCTTAAAATATCGCATTACATTTTGCGCTGACTTTTTATGGTAGTCGATCGGTTTTGTTTGATTATTTTGTTGTGAGTAGGTGTAGGTAGTTTTTGTACTTGTCTGGACTTGTATCTATATAAATATAATGTAACTTGAGAGGAAAATCTACCTTTTTGATGTTGGGAAAATGCATGAAACTGCATACACTCGGAAACTGAATGGCGAATTTCCGGGTCACTCTCAAAGCTTGAAGGACGAGGAAAGAGAAAAAATATCTTATACAAAAACCTTACTCCAGTCGTAGAAACAACCAGTTTATGAACTACCCATTTGTAATAAGATATCGACTAATTATTAAAACTGGTAAGGCACACAGGATACATAAAAAATATCAATTAACAAATCTAATCAAAGATCTAATTAACATAAATAAACAATATTAATTATTCATCAAACCCAAAATCGATAATATTTAAATAACTTTTATCAACATCAACAAAAGCTTTCTAATAACAAAATATTATAAAAGATAATACATAATTGTCATTCATAGCGATGCATAGATGCACTTAAAAAAACTATAGAGTCGCCTCACACTGATTCTGACGCGTGACAGGAGACCCAAGCGTGCCCGAGCGCATGCCTATTTCTATCACTTAAGGCGACGAGCTTCCACAACTTTAGGTATTTTAAGCTACCTCAGACCCCGCGCTAGCTGCGTGTAGCGTATTCATTTACGACACAGATAGCGCGCGCAAAAACGTAACTCGCGCGGTCCGGTCGACGACCTCGCGACTCAGTAAAGCCACAGTAGAGCCGATCACGCAGTAGGACTATTAATATTGAAAGATATCAATATGTATTAGAATCGACTTTTTCGTGACCAAAATAAAAAAACACTACTACCTTATTAAAACCTTTCGTGCACATTAGTATCTACCTACTTATATAGTAAAAACATAAAATATGTACAAATATATTATCTACCTATATTATTAGTAGGTACTATATTTTATTTATTTATTTAATTTATTTTTCGCTACTTCTATTGACGACCTCGATGGCAGAATGGTCACCGTGCCGGACTGCCATCCGTAAGGTTGCGGGTTCGATTCCCGCGCGGGGTGAATATTTGTGTGAACGTGTGGCTGTGTGTGTGTGAATGAGTGTATGGGTAGTTTCTGATACCCTAGATACAAGTCACAAACTTAGTTAGGGGTCAGTTAATGTTATGAGATGATGGAGAGAATAATAATGTTGTTATTTATTACTCTGTTTATGTTATATAGTGAAACTCCTACCTACTTTAGTTACTGCTAAGGCTGGGCCCATTCAGTCGGAAATTCAATATATTAAAATCTTATTCTTATAAGTAAATCTTTAAATCTAAATAATAAATATTATTACCTGCGCCTCACTCACGTAGTTCCCATTCCCATATACGATAATAACATACAACAATAACATTCTGAAAATATTTAATAAAGGAATAAAATAAAACCAATAATGCCAATTAGCTATTTATTTATTTTGCGATAATGTAATGTCCCTTAGAGGCATACATACCACGAATTTGCCTTGAATCCACAATTTCAGGCAAAATGTGGTTCAAATAAAAGTCTGTTTGTTTTCTTAATAATACAAAAAAAAACTATATATATAAATAAAATTGGAGTGTCAGTTTGTAATATTGAAATAACCGCTGCTTACTACATGCTTAGGAATATAGTATACTAGCAGGTAGCAGCGCCCCGCGGTTTTACCCGCGTAGTACCCGCTCCCGCGAGGATGCGTAGCTCGTAGTATCAATATCATACAATCTCGGCACAATTCACTATCGTGTGTTAAAAATTAAGTAACAGCGCCATCTATTGGTACAATTTGCGAGTACAAAAAGTTACAATAAAACATACGATTACATATACACAATCCCATGGGAATTTTGGGATACAAAGTATCCCATGTGTTATTTCTAGTTGTAAGGAATATTTGTACCAAATTTAATCAAAATCGATACAGTAGTTTTTGCATGAAAGAGTAACAAACATCCAAACTCACAAACTTTCACATTTATAATATTACTAGCTGTGCCCCGCGGTTTTACCCGCGTGGAACCTTATCCCGTGGGAATTTTGGGATAAAAAGTATCCTATGTGTTATTCCTTTGTATGAGGAACATCTGTACCAAATTTCATTAAAATCCATTCAGTAGTTTTAGCGTGAAAGAGGAACAAACATCCATACATCCACACATACAAACATTCGGCTTTATAATATTAGTAGGATAGTAGGATACGGTAGACACACCAAAATATTTTTTGTCTGTCTGTCTGTTTGTTTGTTTCGGCTAATTTCTGAAATGGCGTGACTGATTTTTACGGGATTTTAAATGAAATACCCTCAAAGTTATTATTACTTACTTAGTATTATTTAAATTCGCAGGAGTTACAATACGGTCTTCACTTATGTTTATTTTAGCCTGTGGTTCCTCGACAGTTTGTACAGCTTCGCTGTAAAAAGAGATAGTTTTAGTTAGGTGATTGTCAATTGAATTAATTTTGTGTTTATTTGTACAGTTTCGTCTTTTTTTACTTTCGTTATGGCTTCCAGGTAGGTCCGTTATCTACGACATACAACTGCACTCAGCAACGGAGATTTGCACTATTTTACACAATTAAATTAAATAAATAATATTGGGGCACATCTGTTTGTCTTGAGCGGGAATCGAACCCGTAACCTTCGGCATAGCAGCCAGGGCCACTACCAACTACACCGCTCGATCAAATAAAAAAATATATACACAGATGATCTAACTGGTGCAACTTTTTTGTCAAAGAGGAAGGATTTTTTGTTTGATGGTAATGAATAGGCTTCGAAACTAATGGAACAATTTCGTTTTCCATTATAGACTTAACTTGACATAGGCTACATATTATCCCGGAATTCCTACGGGAACTATTTGTGTGAAACCACAAGGCACTGTTGTATAATAGAAATCACATACATACCTTCCATTTGCGTATGTTTTCTTATAACGACCATTTTCAGATCTTGGTATTGAAGAACTATAAAAAAATATTTATTAGGTATCGTATCTTTGTATACCTTTCTAGCATAGTTAGTGATAATAAAAAATAAATATCAGGACATATTTAACCACCATTAGTTATCCCCAAAAAGCTTATGGGTACTAACACATACAGATATTGAAATATTGACATAATTATATATAGACATTGACATACATAACATATTTTATTTATATACTTACATGTTGTAATACAACGACTACAGCCAACCAATATGCTCATCTCACAAATGTTGACTGTACCGGGAATTGAACCCGGGACCCTCTCATGTGCAGTCCGGCATAGCGACCTTTACGCTACTGGATGATATTAGGTCGTTTTTTACCTACTACACTCATACCTCGTACACGTTATACTGTGGCTCTTTGTCAATAGTCATCTCGACCTAGTCCATTATATATATTATCTATATATATAAATAAAATTGGAGTGTCAGTTTGTAATATTGAATTCATAATGAAAAATCATAATGGCGGGACCAACTTTATCTTACATTGTTGCTAATATAACAAGAAATAAATAAACTTACCTTATTCTTTTTGTGTTACGTCGAATTTTTAATTTTGATTTCCTTTTCACTCTATTTGTTTTATTTGCCATGTCCAATAATTATTTTACAACACAATCCACTAATTAAATCCAATCGTAACAAAAATATTTACACTGAAAGTACAAACCTAACTAATAAACACGAAACACGCGTATTTTTACGCAGCGAGCCGGCAAAAATCACACAGGTCCTACCTTCTTGACGCCAAACGGCGGACTGCGGAGGAACTCACTCGCCGCGTGGTTATATAAATTGAAATATTGTGTTATTGTTAGATTATATTATTAATTTTAGATATTTTTTCGGTTTTTTTATATTCTAAATGTCATTGTCTATAATTTGACGCAATTTTTACGAATATAAGTTTAATATTATCCAGATGAAATGGAAATTACGATCGCAAAATTTGAAAAATTGGACTATTTCAAAATATTTTATGATCGAGCGAAGTTGTTTAATTCGTGTTTCCAGCCGTTTTATCAAAAAGCTGGATTATTAAACTATAACATATATTTTTATTTATACAAAATTAATAATATTTGATTATTTACTATTGAATCTAAGCGAGGTCGATTCTGAATTTTGCGGAACTTCCTCGGCTTAACATGTCATGAGCCGAGCACCCGACCACGGCCGAAGTTTACCGAAGTCTCCCGAACGCTATCGTGGGAAAACGCGGCAGGTGTTACCGATACGAGCCACTTCTTATTGAGTAAACACTCTACGTATACAAAATTATAACCGCATTGAGGCGTCTGTGTAAATGAAAAACATATTTTATGTGCTTAATGATACTGCTTACTTTTTTGGTGGTTCAGTTATCGGACGACATTTTTTTTGCGATGTTTTTAACTTCGTTTGTAAAATTTATTTTAGTTAAATTTATTGGTCTGTGCTTAATTGGTACTGTTAAAATGACGTGTAGTCGTTAAAATGCATGACCTTACCCTTTAAAATACATTTTACTGTTTAATTTATTCGCTACAGAAAGTTATAAATGATTCACACATGCGTTAACTCTTTTATTAATTTGTATTCAGGAGTATTTAATGTGGCTTTCGAATGCAATCAGACCGTATTTATCAATGGCTATAAATTTTGATAATACGGAGTTACAGTAACGTTTTGTATTTTTGATAAGGTTTTACGAATTTGTACTTGTTTTAGATAGGACATGGGATCAATGATTGTGAAAAAACTTGGTTCACTATTTTCAGTTTCATATCGGTATAACTTTAGAATCAGGAAAAACTAAGATATATTTTTTACAATTATAAAACAAAAAAGGTTAACTAAGTATATTTTTGAGTTCAATAACGTTTACTCAAAACAATTATTTATGAAAAACAAAACAATAATCAAGCCCGATATAATTTAATCAATCTGTACACAACACTTTCACATCAGTAAACAAAAATTCTTACTTCTTACAATACAAAAACACTCTCTACAACAAAACGTATAGAAAAAATAATCACTTTTAATATATATTTTAATCCAGCTCACGTACGTAGGTGTGGTCCCAATCAAAGGAGCAATACAATCTGAAAACATACCCTATCACACTCCGGTAATTAGAACTCTAATTAGACCACGAACTCAATACGCGGTACAGGTGTTCGTAAATACGGGTCCATGGTAATAGTAAAAAACTAATTAGACGTAAGTAATTGCTTCGGATTGTCTAACTTATTCTTATTGCTGTTGTTTGTTTTGTTTTGATACGTTGGTTGTGTTTTGGTTTTGAAGTTATAACTATAAAATTTTGTGCTTAATTATGGTATATAATAAACAGTAAATATGTATTATGTAAAACAGTGGAAAATTGTCGGCAAAGGTTAGTTTCCGCAAATCTTTTCAAGCACAATATTATTTAAGTAGTTAGATTTCTCAGATCGAATTGAAAAGTATTCAGCCCATTGTGCGACTTTTTTATTGTGACATAATGTTATATTTGAAATGTGGTGTAAGTTGTACATTAAAGTGTTTATCTACTTATCTACTAACATGGTAATTTTGATTATAAATATATCTCAAAACTTTTTCAGAGGATCCAAATAACATAGGTATAATTGTGGAAACGAAAACGACTTTAATTATGAAAATGCAAGTTTAATTTTCTCATTGTCACACAACTACATCAACAAAAGTTTTAATAATAAACACAATACCTATATAAAACTTTATTTTATATTGATTTCTTGATCAACATGAAGTAATAAGAAGGTAATAAACCTCATTACATAAAAAATATCGACAGGAGCTGGAACAGGTTCAGTACACTCCCTATCTATCATTATTTATAACAAGGTATAAGATATCCAATATATAATAGAAAGTAGATATTATGTTATTATCCATACAAAGTTGCTCTAAATAATAGACATATGAAAAGGAATCATTACAAGGAAAAATTACCTCGTATGTACCGAGAAAATTATTTAAAAATAGTACATAATAACATGAACTACTTAAATATTATTATAGTTTAAATAGGTAGGGAACTACTGCAAGTGTTCGAAATTACAGACTACATATGTAAGTATGGAAGATTTTTTTAGTTTGATTTTGAATTATGTTTCTTTAAATATGTATTTTAAACTATGATTATTCTCACACTAGTAACATTATATTTCTACTAACAACTAAGCAGCGAAGACGCTTTTCAACTTTTCCAGTAGATTTTCCAAAAAAAAAAACATTTATGTAAATATTTGCCCTGCAAAAATAAATTAGCCAGCCCCCCTAGACAAGTGGCAAACGCTCGCAGTCTATTCCTTTTCTCCACAAACGAACGTCGTCTCTACAACAGCGCTAACTTCTTTGATTTCGTTGGTGCACGTCATTCATTCACCATTTTGAATGAAAAATGTACTGCTGTGGCATTTCCTTGAAGTTTCCTTGCGACGAAATCCGACGAATAGATAAATGACCACTTGTCTTCCAACCTCACGTTTCGTAATGCGGCAAAATTACAAATCGTAAGCATATATCAATTTCATTCATAAAAAGGAACTTTCTGTTCTATACGTCTAACGTAATTGCCATTTGTCTAGGGGGGCAGATTAGTCAAGCTTTCTCAAGATGTGATACTAAGTTATAAATATAACGTCAGATAATTTTACAAGCGATAGAAACCCAGGTGAAATTCATTAGTTAAGTTACTCTTTATAATAACAGAGATCCATAGATTGAAATTAAAATAAATTCTAATTAAATTATAATTCAATTTGAAATAAACTTAACTGTTTATAGACAGACATAATTAGAGCTTCCAAATCCAGTTTTTCCAATAATTATACCGTATAATTTGTATCGTATTTATAAAATATTTTTTATCTACCAACAATAAAATTATAAATACATCGATAAACCAATAAAATTAAATAAATAATCAACTGGAAGGCATAGTTAACTGTTATCGATTGAAAAACATTAATAACGATCAGATAAATATATTACTAAATTATACATTGAGTTAAAACACAGACATAGGTCTTGTTTCCATCCGTATGTGTGTATCTTTGTCTGTCATCATGGAAAAAATATGTTCGGTAAGTTTGTTTATGTTATAAAGCCCAGTAGTAGGTAGGTACTGGAGTGAACTAATGATTACCGCCCCGCGGGCGAACGGTCCTTACAGAATAACACCCAATACATAATTATGTTATAAAGAGAACATGTAAGAATAATTATGTACTGGCAGCTATGCAGGGAAAATGTCATTTAGCCCGGGGTCCGAACCCGGGGCCGACCGGTTTGCTATTGATTACAATAATTGCTTCACTGTTCGATGCTGTTCCTGATTTCACTACACTTTGTAACTATTTTTATATTTTAATGTTCATGTTTTGTTCGTTAACTATATTTTATAGGGAGACCATGTTTACAAGTTATATTTAATGATGTTTTTATGTTACTTATTTTTGGTACAAATAATTGGTTTTATGAGGTCTAGACTGAATTTTTTTAGTGTAATTTATGTTGCGATTTCTCCAGAAAATTAAAATCGTATTTCATATAAAACTTGTTTTATAAATGTTGAAATAAGTTAATAGAACATAACATAATGAAACTTCTAACTTGAAACGCAATGAACGAACAAGAATCGATTAATTGGTATTTGAAAATGTTTTGCTTATTAAACAAACACCAATTTTCCACTTATCACGTTTTCACTATATTTTAAGATGAATTTTGAAATAGAAAATGCATTAAAATTATCACTCCCATGTCCAAGTAGTCTATGGAAATCGATATGTTATATTTATAGTCATTCGGTATGGTCAGTACGGTCAGTGTCAGAGCATTACCAAGGGGGGCACCTTACTTTTATCTAACGCTGACTGTTCTATAAAATAAAACAATGAAAATACTACAAAAACAATACAAGCGTAATACACGTATACTTTAACCAAACTAAAACAAATCACTAAACCATAGTTACGTAACCCCTTATAATCGGTAACCATGAGTACTATTAACGTTAGCTAGTAGCAATAAACGGCAAGTCATCTGGGCTACTTCAAACGCTCGTTAAGATTAACAAGGCGGCCTGAAACAAGTTCAATTAATTATTTGATTGAGTGTGTCCAATTTACTGGATTGTGATGCGGTTTAAGGCAAGTACGAACGGGGTTAAGGCAAGTTCAGACGGACGTATTGACAGAAGATTTATTTATATTTTCGAAGATTTATTTTTCATATTTGTACATTTAATTTGGATTGGTTTGTTTGCAATAAATCTTTAAATTATAAGTGTTATTTCGATTTAATTTTTAACCGACTTTTTGTACTCGTATTCAATTTGGATTTTGGATTGAACTGTTCAAATTGTAAGGTTTTAATAAATCTTTTAATTTGACGTGTCACTTGATGGGAGAGTATTTAATTTAAAATGTTGAACTGGTTTCAGAATTGGTGACAAAGTTATTATTTATTTACTGTTTTTCGAGCAACTGACAGTGAAATATTTTTAAAACAGTTATTGTAATTTTGTATATTATTATTGTAATTTACGCTTAATGTTTTTAACCACACGTCGTATTTTGCAGTAAAATTTTTACTGCATATTTTATCAAGAAATATTAGAAATATATTCTGGGGACAGATTTATAAGTATATATATATAGATACTAATAAAACCGCGATCACATACCTAGTTGTGCTTGAGAAAAGTGTCAAATAAAGATAAGAATTATAACCAAACCACCCGTGTAGACCTATCTTTATGACCGTTTTATTATGTACTTACCTACTCATTAAGTAGTTGTTACGAAGCTCGTACAAGGTTGTAACTTTTCTATTAATTTACAAAACAAATTAAAAATATATCAAACAGCATATAAAGTTTCAATTAGACATTTATCGAGACATTCTCTAATTGGAAAATGGTTAAATAATTATAATAACTATGATTATTGAAGTTTTATTTAAATAACAACATGTTTCCAGACTGTGGAGATAAAAATTTGTATCTCAAGTAATTATTTTAAGATAATCACATGTTGCTTTCAATTACTGTTTATTAACGTAAGATTAATTTTAATCTTTGGTTAACTCTTTTATATTGTTTTAATAGTAATTCTAGTCATTTATTTACAAATAAACTGTATAATTTTAAAATAACGAAGTAAGTAAAATAATGATAAAAAATATAACGAACCTAACTTTTTTAATAATTTTCTCAAAAAAATATTCGCGGGAAAGATAACACTATCCACAAATTAATTAGTTTAATTATTAAAAAATACAGCCCCATTAAATAGCCCTTTATTTTTAAAGTCGGCTAAAACCAAAGACAACATACCTACAAACAGGTAAACACTAAACAGTAAGGTAATCCATAAACGTATAATGTCAACAACGGTCGTGACTCGTGACGCACAAACCGGAACCGACCATTAATTCAATACTGTCACATTACCGGACTTTATGACAGGTAGCGCATAGCGTAGGGAGCGGATGAGCGGAACAAGTGAGGTCGGACTCCGGAACAAGTGACGACAAAGGTCAAACGTACGCGCACCGATTGTTACCGAACAATACCGACCGTTAACGACTTTTGTGCACTGTTTGATGGCACGTGGTAGGGTTATGTGTTGTCAGTGGTTGGATAATTGATACTTTTTGTTTTGATTGTTAATTAATGATGGCGAAATTAATTATTATAATTAATTATCTAAAAGTTAAGGAGTATAATATGACCCAAGTTATGGTTTCCAATAATAGTTAAAAGGTTAAGGTTGTAATCCAGTTGAATGTACTGTGTAGTACAAATTCGTAACAGTTCATCAAATTTCGAATTTTATGGGACCAAAACAAGAAAAGGTTCATAAGCGATTTATAATCGATAAACGCTATTCTATGTAAAATCGATATAATCGATTAACTCGGTAAAATCTTCCCAGGTCCATCATCGATCCTCGGGTATCATTAAGATAAAATTAATTGGGCTCCACCGGTCTTCCGCGTGTAAAAAAACAGTGAACACACGTGGTCACTACCGTTCATTTACGAACGCGAATTATGCGTAGTAAGGCAGGTGGCAGGTGGTAGAGGGCTTGGGAACTCGGGGTTGTGGTGTGTTCCCACGCCAGCGTCATTCACCACGCAACACCTGCGCCTTAACGGGGATGTGCAGGCACACACACGCCCGCCACGCGAACCTAACCCTCCATTAGAACACGACACGCGTACGTATACATGCCGACGCACACCATTGTGTGAGTGTAATCACAGCCCCTATTTGCTTTCTTACACCTTGACCTCTAATACCAACAACATAAGGTATAAGTTGCTATTTCTGTGTGAGTCTACACTTTGTGACCTCTATTATAAACGACATAAGGTATAAATTGCAATTTATATGCGAGTGTACGTGTTATATAAGTGTTATCTCAGCCCCATTTGATATCAATAGCTTGACCTCTAACTAAAACAACATAAGGAATAATTTGCAATTTATGTGTGAGTGTGCACTTTGTGTGAGTGTAATCTCAGCCTATTTGCTTACAACTTGACCTTTAACACCATGACATAAGGTGTAAGTTGCAAACGAATTAGAAATGACCTTTCTACATAGGTGAAGTCACTGATAGTTAGTATGAGTATGGGGCTATTTGCGTACCGATAGTGTTTTTGTTTGTTGTTATTAAAGTAAATTGAATATTAACACACTTTTTCTTGATTTTTTTTTTATGAAAAGGCAATGCGCGGGTACAGTTTTCCCATGGTTTTTCTTAACTTTTCTTTCACAAAAGCTTATAGAAACTTTTATAATAACTTTTCTTTCACAAATCATATTTATATAAGTTCTCATTAATGTTTATATAATGCAAATTTTTTATGTAAATAGATTTTAATGTAGTTTCTTCGATTGCACAAAACGAATCGCCATTTTACGACAATCATGAAGACATGAAGTAAAGTATTTATGTGACGTCAAAAGATTTTTATTAAAGATGCGCGATATGCAATTTAGGTCAAACTTAATAATCATTCAAATGATATTTTACTTCTGTAACAAGTAATAAATTGTTGATAACATCTCTATTGATAACTATCGATAACTTTCAGCGGATCAAGTAACTTTTGCATTAATTTGAATATTAATAATGGTTGTATTTGTTACCTCGGATGTCCTTTTAACACGACAAAATTTATTTTATGTAAATTAAATGGCTACGTTTATATTAATCTTAGTTTTTAACGCAAGTGTTTAGTCCGTAGTTTTACTTGTTTCGTAGTTGAGCTTCACTTTTTTATATGACCAATTTAATATACGTATCTATCTCTCTATCTTTCGCTACAGTCAAATTTTCACTTTCAAAATATGTACTCTAAGGTGATTTTCACAGTCGCAGCTTCCGTAGCTTGGGTTGTGCGTTTATGTGTATTATTATGTATAAAGTATTTATATTTATATGTACAATAAAGTATCTATCTATCTATGTATTATATAAAACATCAAACTAAAAATATAAAATAAACAATCTATGAAAAAACTACATAGAAATCAATCATCAATATTCCTTCCAACACAATCAAAAATTGAAATTCTAAACCAACATTCAAAAGTTACGTACGTTATTAATTTATAATCAATATAGATAAACATATTAGAGTTATGCATACAAATGGGGCGTACAATGTATTGTTATATGTCAATGAGCTGGTTACAATGGATGACGTGTGTTGACGTTACGAACGTGTCAATCGAAGGGACCCTACGTTCCTGTTCATAAGAGACGTGGGTCCAGTAGGATAGGTAGGAAATATTAATGTAAATATATCTATAAATAAAAATCACATGGTTGGAATGTATGTAATCTTTTCATTTCTGAGAGAGCTTCTGCAAATAATTTTGATAGTTTTTATAAAATCCACGAGGGATTATTTGTACAAAGTAACTACATGTATGTGTGAATGAGTGTGTGCGTAGTTTCTGATACCCTAGATACAAGTTTCGAGCTTAGTTAGGGGTCGGTTACTATAATGAGATGATGTAGTGAATGATTATGTTATGTTATGTTACATACATACTTTAAACTTAATAAAAATCTCTTGAACCATTTAAAAGAAACAATTTGCTAGTTGATTTTCATACCCTATATCATTACTTTTCACATCATTAATTACTATATGTAGCCTACGCGGCTACGCTACGACAAGCTTAATGACTCTACCAGAAAAAAATATCACAATTCTAATAAGACCTCAACCAGACCGCTTACTTACTAATATATTCTTGTAATCACAATAAAATCTAAATATTCAATTAATTAAACTAGTTAAATCAAACAACAATAAAAGCCCTTATCCCGCATGTCATAATAGGTATGCGCAAGAGCAGAGGGACACGTGGATAGCACGCGTATGGACAATAACGAAATTAATGTAATTATTTGTGTATGTTTATAGTTTTATTGGTTAAGTAGGTGGGGAACGTAGTTTTACATGTTTTAATGTTTACTGATGGTTACCCTTAGCCTCCTTTAATAGGCTATTTATAAAAAAATGGATTAGTGGTTTATGAGATAAACGAATTCGAGTCATAAAATCAACCTCCTTAAATGTTGGTTAATTACAATTGTTTTAAACCTTTTTAATTCATTAAAGTATGTCACTGGCAAGCAAAACTTTTTTATAATATCTAATGAACTTCTTTGCACAATATTCAAATTATTCTTCTTAATTTAAAATAGACTTACAAAAGCAATTCGAATTTGAACCACTTCCAATTTCGAAAACTTCGAAGGCAGTTATGGGATTGTTTCTATAAATAAAAACTCTTTCTTTATCTAGGAGTATAAGCCATACATCGTACAAAAAAGTTTCCATTACGGTTAAAAATAAACAAACTTAAAACAAAAAGGTTTTTCTACTTAATGACCAAAAAACCCTTAAGTTGAACAGAATGTTCTAGGCGTGTGTAATGCACGCTTCACACCCACACATTGAAATAAAGTATGTAAGTATAGTTACTTTGATCAAAGTAATACAAAGTTCCATTTGTAACCCTACCCTAACTGAAGTGGGGACAAAAAATCTTAACGTTCATTCTTTCTACTATGACAAAGTTCTACTCAACACAGAAAGGCGTAATATAATAGAACTCTGTCATCCGTACGTGAATAAATATTGTCTTTTTTCAAAACCGAACACTGCACGTGGTCGGGTTGTGGTCGAATCTTTTTTTTAATGAAAGTATTAAGTGTAAAATTCTTGTGTAGTATCAGTTACTTAGGTTATATTTAAAATGGATGAAAGTTATTAATATAATATTAAATGTAATAATATATTAGAAATATTTTGTAATTTATACATAAAATAGCTCTTCAAATATGTGCTTCTGTTAGCATTTAATAATTTAAAGAAATACAAAAACCAGCGTAACTTGCAAATGATTGTCCTCCAGCCAATGTTTTTTGATTTTTTTAGTTGTTTTTTTAGTTTAGTAAACCCGCACTTACGATTTAATAACATAAAGGGAATACACAACCAAAAAGGTTTTTATAGTCCAAGACAGATAAAGAAAACTTTAATTCTTATTAGAATACAGAGATTTCTAATAAGGTGAAAAAATGGGAAAATATACGTAATGTACTAACTTTTAATACGAAAAGCTGCGACACAATTTAAAGCTTTTTGTTGATCCATAGATAAGTAATCTCTCCATCACCTATTTTTCAAACCTAAAATATCTTAATCAGTACATTCGTTTAAGAGCTAAATACGATATTACAGACAGACGTACACGTTAAAATAAGTAAGCCTTTCGTGTTTCTCAAATTAAATTAGAAGAAAATCTGTAACAAAAATTTTCTTCGCCTTCAAGCTTTGCAAAGGTGACACTAGATGGCGCTGTATGCTACGCGTCCGAATATTTATAACTTCTTATATCAAAACTTATTTCTTCATAAGCCATATCTTATTTATGTTTTACAATATAAATATTAATACATATGTTAGCGTGTTTCATTAAATATAAGAGATCAAAGTGATAAAGTTTTATATTTTTATAAAAATAACAAATTTATTACTAATTTGAAACTTCTATAAGTTTCGTTGTCAAGACTTTTTGTATAAAAGTCACTTTTATTATAAATATGTGACATATAATATTCATAAATATTATTTTAATAGTTTATATTTCAATACTTGTTACGTAGTTTTTATTTACGAGTTTTATTATAAATGTCGGACACAACTCAATGTTTTGTTTTTTTTTACGTTATATGCCTTCATAAAAGCTATTAAAAAAAAAAACAAATAATTATATTTTCTTTTGCGTTGTTTCGTAGCGGAAGGCTACGCTACGAAACCCTCATAGTAACTATCTGCGCGCCAAATTTTAGCGCAATCCATTTTATTTTTTGAACTGTGTGTTTATAAATCAATCAGTCAGTTAAGTAAACTGTTATGATAACGTTAGCTCTAAAGAAAGATGAAGTGGGACTTGGATTTTAGTGATCAGTCTTTATCAGTTTTGATAAAGTTTTAAATATGTAGAAGCTTACAGATTCACTTGTTTTAAGACATATCTTCGTTAGAAGTAAATGTATGATGCATGTAATCTCTGCTTAGCTGGACTGAATATAATTTACCTGTCGCGTATCCTTTGCCTTGTGACCGGAGGAAATGATTTATCAGCTCAGGGTACGTGATTTGCGAGTGAGCGCGCACTAGCGATTTAATCGCAGGAAGCGACACCGACTCGCCGCGATAAATATGCGCCGGAATTATCTATCCAAAGGCCAGCTGCCGGCCGTGATTCATAACGCTAAGATAGCGCTGTGTATTTTGCATCGGATAGCCGCAGGAGTACCACGAAATAAAGCCTCCATACTAACTATAACCTATTCTACCAACGAGCCAACTTCGTGACGTCGCACTATGACTCCACCATTCTATCCTTACAGATAAAACAACCCGATCGTAATCACAGCACACGACCGTGATTAAGCCCTAACATCAATCAAACTCTTTATTACAGAGATTAGTAGAGCAAAATAAATTAAAACTCATTTTCAATTACTTGGTATCAGACAAAGCTGATCATCAATAAGGCTTTACGGGAGCAATCTCTAAGTCTCATGTCGGTATGTCAAAGCCTCTATTCGTAGAAGTTGTCGAGGAACGGGTTTGTGAGCGCGAGCTACTGCCGGCGCGGGCGCGGTGCGGCGGCAAGCGAGAACGCGTGCTGTGCGCGCGCGCCCCGCTCTCCCGGGCACGCGAGTTGCGCGCGCGCTCTCCCGTGCCAGCTATAAAAGCCCCGCGCCCTTCCCGATACAATCATTCCCGACTCACGCTCTGTGCGCGCACGTCGTACTCTCCCGCATCTTTGTAAATACGTAGTCGTACGTTAGACTAAGCTCGTTTGTAATTATTACGATAAAAATGTGTTTGGCTAAGGATGAAACTCAATCGCCGCCGAAGGAGGTGTCGTCTCCTCGTTCGCCTTGGGCAAAGCTTCTAAACCGTCAGGTAAGATCTTATTTTATTAATTTGTTTCCTCCCAAATATCATTCCGAAACTTTTCAATTTCAACAAATAGTATTTTGTTCATTAGTAATCTAACCTTGATTTCTCATCTTTACAGAACTCAAAACCTCGGCTGCCTCGCAAGGTGACGAACTCCACGCGGGTTAATCTTAACAAGTGCTGGTCGAAGTTGGGAGAGCTGATCTCCAACTCCGGCCCCCGTGCTGACCTACCATCGCATAAGACTGCTAACTCTGAAGAGCCTCTTTTGGTACCCTTCTCCAACTTCTTCTACCCGGTGGACCCGGTCAAACCGGTGGCCATAGAAGACAATGACAACGCTGAGAACCAGAACATCTTGAACTCTAACCGCTTCGAGCTGATAGCGAGTTCAGAGGTCGACGACAACTTGGCGAACGAGGTTCGTGAAATCTGCTACTCCTCAAGCAACTGTTTCGTATGTAAACTTTACTAAATCACTTCCTTTCGGTTTCATATCTAATTTTTCGGTACTTAAAGATACAGTAAAACAAAATCGTGTCTTCCAACAGTAGATTTAGTGCGCGCTACGTGACTGGCGCAAATCCAACGTCTTCCATTAGACTTAGTGATGTGGATAGTTGGCCCTCGCTTGGGGTCAGACTATTGTGATTTAGTTGTTACGGTCCTGTGATCATAGAGTGCTCGTATGTACTCGAGCGTTGTGTCAATATCCGCGTATTAGAATGTAATTTGTCACAAGTTTTGGTAGACAGCTTTAATGACATCTGCACTGTAATTACAACGCACCAACTTTTGGCTATTTTCAAAACTTCAGAACAATTTCTATTTTGTCTTAACTGTATTTTCAATCCATTGTCTTCCATTAGTTAGTAGGTACTAGTTTTAAGAGATGTTTATGTTGACTGTGATACAGATTATATTATGAACAAGCTTTAATTAGACATAAGAAGATTTATATAGAGCTCTCTAAATGAATTATATGGAAATGTTTATTTTATTGATAAGTCTTTTGTGAAGGAAAAGTAGACACTTGAGTAACAAGTCTCTAGTTCTCTTTCGTGTATTTAGAATACAACATATCAGTGAAAAAGCTTTAACTAGATGTAAGTTAGTATTAAGTTTATTTTGTGTTTGTCTAAACATTACTTTGCTTACATTTTGTCATCTTCTTTTTGTATTTTTTTTAATATTGTCTAAAACAGGCCGATCGTGCCAATGGTAATTAGAAGAAAATTTAATTTTTAAGTTTTTATTTTTAAATTTAATCACATTTTAGTTTTGATAAGTAATTCGTTAGTTTTTAATTATTATTTTTGTGTTTTGATGAATTCTTCCATTGTGTCAATTTGTATTTCTTAGTTTGTAATATTGTTAGTCTGTAAGGTTTGTCATATTTAGTATTGTAGACTGATCTAATTAAGTACGTTCAAGACTTTCAATTGATCTCTTATTTTGATCTTAATAAAGGTATTATAATAAAAATTCATATCTTTTACTTACATAAATCTCCTTTTAGAATAAGTTCAATTTACTAATAGATAACTCTTTAAATAACCTTGAGAATATTTAATATAAAAGTCATATACACACAACTTGCAATAAACAAACTATAATAATCAATATTTATATTTTGATAAAATCATATAGATCAGTGACCTCCACATCTGGAACAGATGATTTAAGTAGTGTGTGTTGATATTGAGCAACACCTCCTACGGTAACTAGTTAAAAAAACATATACAAACACTTACTATAAGCGCTAGTACTCATTATTATACTGTGTTAAAAGATAAAAATCATTTATTATGAAACAAAATTAAATGTAAAATATTAGCTCACAACTTCAATTATTGCATTGCTACAGCCTAAAGGCTACACAGAAATATTCAAAGAGTTAGTCGTTAACTCGTCCATAGATCTCATCCTAAGTAGTACAAGTTAGTTAAACGCCTTATCAGCAACTTCATTTATTCACTCACAACGAGTAGCTGTGCCCCGAGGTTTTACCCGCGTAGTTCCCGATCCCGTGGGAATTTCGGGATGAAACATAGCCTATGTTCTTTCCCGGATCATAAACTACCCCTGTACAAAATTTCAAGTCAATCGGTTCAGTAGTTTAGCCGTGAAAAGGTAGCAGACAGACAAAGTTACTTTCGCATTTATTATATTAGTAGGGATGTATATGTAAGCTTTGTCATAAGTTCGTAATCAAAGTACATAGTTAGAGAGAGAGAAAAATTGCGCGTAATAAACATAGTTTGTACTTATACAAAACATGTTCTTGCTTCTCCTTTGAAGCTTTTAAAACGTGTCTAGAATTAATATTATACATATTACACGTGTCAACAAACTCACTTTCCGCGGCAATTGACGTAGCCGGTTGGCTACCAAGCCAAGACGATTTCAATACTAGGGGTCTCAGGTTCAAGTCAAATTGGATCAAGATTTGGTATTTTCGTTAAATAGTTTACGACTACATACATCAAGTCTAAGATAGGGATACATTTAATCGAGTACCTAATTGTTAAGATATTAAATTAATTCATCGTTTCTTTTTTAAATCAACTTGACTAGTTAGTCCATAATAATATAAGTATGTATTCAGCAGTATCTAAAAGGAAGATGTTATTGAAATTAAATTCAGCATTCAGCGGTAAAAGAAAGTATGTTTTGGTTAAAAACTACTGAATCGACCAATTATATACAAGAACATATTAATGGAATAAAGAAGTTTTGTAAAAGCAATTATATTCATATAGCTGTGCCCCGCAGTTTCACCCGCGTAGTTTTTGATCCCGTGGGAATTCTAGTTACCTATATCTTAACGGCCGTTTTCAATACTTTGTGTAGTTTCAATACTAACGTTTGTACGTGTTAAAAACAGATAGAAATACGTGACACAACATCACAACCGGGGATGTCCATTCAATCCGACAAAGAGAAGCGGCTAACGTTTAAGAATGATAAATCGTTCTTATTCTAAGTCCGATTCGTTCCGATCCCGTGATATTCCAACCCATAAAGGTACACGACACCTAGCCGACATTATAACGAAGGATACAGTAATAGGGCACCGTGAAATCGCGCCGTATCGAATCGCAGAAAAATTTCGGTTTTTCGGTTATTTCTTAGGGATTTGTACGGGCTTTCTTCGCCGATTCGATCCGCTGAACGGGTGTCAGTATTACAAACACATGTCTTTTGATTTAGTTCTTGTATTCTATTCTTTGATCCGAAACGGCTTTTGGATTTCGCGTGCGATTTCACGGTGTGCGACGCGTTACATTGATGTTGACTTACCTTCCGTCACAGCTGCCTGAAAATTGTAGTTTATATTAAATGTCATGTCGTAAAATCATAGAATTTGCTAACAATATGTATTTCTACAAAGCAAATCTATCATTTATCTTTATGACTATAACATGTGTGCTTTCAAAAGACATACATAAGAAAAGCTTTAACAAAGGTGTAACTATGTGATTACAAATATGTAAGACTAGATTCGACTAATCTTTCTATACACAATCAATAACACTTTCGATAACTTAGAAGGATACAGTATATAGTATGTACTGAAATGACAAAATGAAAATCAGTTTCAGACCATTTTCCGATGTACACTGTATAAAGTTGCAAAATCCAACCTTTACAAAACACAGGTGGATTTTAGTGAAATTTACTACTTACCGAAATAATCACGAATAAAATAAAGGATACTTTTGATCCTAAAATGCCCACTAGATTAAGATTCACGCTGGCAAAATTGCGAGGCGTTTGTTAATACATTACATAACAGAAGACCGGTGTTAATTTAACAATACTATATTGTATTCAAAATTCTAACCTAATATGAACATGGCATTGTAAACAAACCTAGAGAGCCGTGAAACCCAATAGAAAACCGCCACTTGCCTTGTTAAAATTCACAACTTGAGACGTACCGCGTTTGGTACGGAACCCTGACTCGTAAAACAAATAATTCTTGCGTGAAATTCGGATAATGTTGTTGTTAAAACTGTCAAATACCAACTTCTTGCATACCATCGAGCAACAACACTCAACATAATTTAGACCTTATCTATAGAGACTTAAAGTTCCAGATATGAATGTGTATAAAAGTGTGAGTGTGTTAAATATGTTGGTAAATTGAAAAGAGTTCACGCTTCGATATGTTGTTGAATGGTATCGCTAAAAGTGGCGCGATTAGCAACAACTATAATGGATTTTGAGTGTTTCACGGTTTGTTTGTTTGTTTGAAAGCTAACGCGAGTGTTATAGTTGACAACATTAGTGTGAATTTTCGCAAAGGAAGTTTGCGGTATACATATGTACTCAATTATGGTGTCTGGACGAACGAGCTTTGATAGAGGACTTTTTTTAAAATATTTTTTTAAAGAAATACACAATGGAATACACCCAACGCAACGTGCACAGTAATGTATGTACAAAGGTTAGTTAATAAGAGTTAGAGTCGTCTTATGAAAATTAAAACCTGAAAAAGAAAATTTGGAGGAAAGTAAAGAAAATATTATTCTTACCGAGCTTTAGTTATCTTCCATAAGCTAGAATGTTTCGTAAAGAATCAGTTATGGTCGCCAAGAAGTATACAAAACAATGATTGAATCTTATTTGATAAATAAATGTTTTAATAATTTGTAATGAAAATAAAATAAATACAGCATAAACGTTACAGCAAGCACGTGATGTACTCGTATGTATATCTGTAGACAAAATTGTAAATAAGCGATACGAAAAAGATATTTATAAGGTCTTTTATAGTGAAACGTTAAGAAAGCTTAAAATGTACTTAAATTTCTTTTCTCTTTAACTTAAAATATCTATTCGATATTAATTTTACATAACAATTTAAGACTTTCCCAATAATTACGTATTGAGCGGAAGTCGTATCATTTTAACAAGTTGACTGACAGTTAAAAATCTTTGTAACTGCCAATTTTATCGTGTTCGAAGTGACCATTAGGAGAACACAAAAATCCCATTTCGCTGAGTACCACTTTTGTGTGAAACATGTGAAAAGTTCCACTTGTTACAAGGGCCGGTTAAGTGGCGAGGAAGTGATTATAAGGCCACATAATTAGGTGTTTTACGCAAACACTTTGTCGCTTCCGATTGGGAGTAGGGTGACAATTTTCTAGGTGAATTGTGAATTTGACTATTTTCTATCATAACAACAACACATTATACAAGACGTTTACTATAAGTTACTACAAATAACCTTTTGCTGATGCTAAAGCACGATGACTGAATTTCTTAGATGAGGAATACCTTAATTAAGCTTACAAAATATCAAAACTTAACTTACTTATATAATTTAACGTAACGATGTCGTATTTCTATATGATTTTTAAGCATACGTAAGACTACTTTGATCAAAACCAACATGAATAGAAAATCCTAACTGAATTAATTCTTCTATAACTAGTCTACTAATTATGGTCACAATACCCCGGACAGACTAGGCGCCTAAACCGCAATATTTGACGCAATCAACGATAGGAAATGTGGCGATAACACGACAACCATTTGCCGCGAACTCAAATCAAAAACACATGATATTTTGTTGTCATAAAATAGAACAGCAAAAAAGGTTCAGTAAAAACTTTTTGGTACCCAAAAATATTTTACTTTTAATATTGCAACATTAAAAAAACACGTGCACGTGTAACGGCAGCAATTTTGTGCGGTTTTAAATTACTGCATTCCAGTTTTTTACCGGAAACCGCGGATTTTTCGTCGGTGACTGAAACGCCCGCTAAATTTTTGCCAGATACAGTTATCTCCGTTTTTTGTCCCACTCAAGTTGCATTTGCTTATCTAATTACTGATATAGAATAGGTTTTTTTTGGAGGAAGAGGGTTTAGTAAAAATAACGTAAAGTTTGTAAAAGTTTTTTTTTTGTTTTGGATTTATGAAAAAAGGGAATTGACTTACAATATCAATTTAATGATGATCAATGATTAGAAAAAGTCTGTAGGCGTTAATGTATGTATTATAATAGTATATTAAAATATAACATTGTGAATGAAGAAAATTAGGCAGCGTCGTCTTTGCTTGCAGTGAGTAAAGCTTTTCAGCCCGAAGGCATGGCATACATAAATACATGTAATTTGAAATTAGACACTCGGTAGTCGGCTTGCTAAATCATTTATTCGCATTCATAAGAACTACTCTCTTCTGCTATTAATACTTTTCCTTTCTTTCCTTCTATAAATCTCGTAGCACACGTGCAATTTTTGGCCAAAAAACCAACGGCTACTTATCTCATTCGCCAATGCGGCTATTTTGTTTGAACGAAACGTTAAAAAAAGTCTAAAGAAACCTCAAAAACTGGCAATTTTTTATATCACCCTTATCTAGTTAACAAAAACTCAAAACTATTTTAACGTTCGCCGGTAACTTAATACTATTCGCTGACCGAAAAATAAAAAACTGATCAAAAAATTTAATTGTTATTCTCTTGCAAAAATTTGACCGAAATCTCTGCCTTGGGACAGGAAATGAGTGTGCGGCAAAAAGTCTATAGATGCGTACAAAACGTCCACCGATTGATGGATGGCTATAACACAATCATTCGCTACGAGAAAACTTACGAGAGCCTTAAAGTGCCCCTTAAAAATCAAGTGATATTCTTCACTTTTATGGCAATAATGGGCACGCATTATCTATGCTTATAAAGCACTCAAAAACATCCCCTAAAACCTTTCAGATAAGGCTCATAATCAACAACCAGCACATCATTTATACAACCTTTTAAAACTAAGCCCAAAACCTAAGTGTGCAATCCAAATTCCTCTCTAACGCGTTGCTATAAAAATCATTTTTCCATAAACCAAAATGTTTTCCGTATTGTTGAAAAAAAGGCGATAACAATAGAACCCAAACACGTGTTAGATGGCCACTAGAAGGGCATTTGAACTTGTTTACGGATATCTACGATAATGGTCTTATCTTTTTCTGCGATTTTTACCTGGACTTTTAATATACCAGAACAGAATTATTATATTAAATTCATATGGAAACAAATTATTAAGTTAATTTAATTGATTACACATTTTGCTAATTTCTAAGATAAGTACTACACAAGCTTTGGGGATATACTTCCTAATCAGTGATAGAGAAGCTATTATATTGTGCTTCTGCTCTACAGTAGAACTTGTAACAAAAATATAACTTACTAGCAGCGCCCCGCGGTTTTACCCGCGTAGTACCCGCTCCCGTGCGCATGCGTAGCTCGTAGTATCATACAATCTCTACACAATTCACCATCGTGTGTTAAAAAATTAAGTAACAGCGCCGTCTATTGGTACGATTTGCGACTACAAAAAGTTACAATAAAACATACGATTACTTATACACAATCCCATGGGAACTTCGGGATAAAAAGTATCCTATGTTGTGTTATTCCTAGTTGTAAGGAACATCTGTACCAAATTTAATCAAAATCGATACAGTAGTTTTTGCGTGAAAGTGGAACAAACATCCAAACTCACAAACATCCATACATACATACTTTCGCATTTATAATATTAGTAGGATGTCCTAAATGATTCGCGGTTCGCGATGACCTTGAGTGGATTTTTTTTGACCCTAACTTTACTTTTCCTTTAAGATATACTGTATAGCGCTGTTATAAGTTGGGTTTGTTCTTTACATACTTATACATACGACAGAAGTACGAAAACCTAATACACAAACAGTTTAAATAAAATACGTTTTCAATAACAAAACCTATTCGTATTACACAAAAACTTCCTAAAACGACGCCTTATTTCAAAATCTTTAAAGATAACTACAATAAAGAATTTTAAAAAGTAGGCGTAACTTTTACTGTCATTTTATTCAAAGATATAATAGTCGGCGGGGTCGCTCGCGCCGATCTATAATGCGTGCCAACCTTTACAAAAAAATAACCGAAATTTTCTAAAAGAAGCGTAGCCTTTGCGAATCTGGGCAATAAATTTCTATTGATTGAATTTCGGACCCATGCTGAGCTATACGGGCTCATTATTGTCCCAATAATTTTAGGTTTTTTTAGAGAAAAAAGTTTTTACGTGATACAATTTTCTTAACGATTATTGCGTCATATTTCTTATAAAAATATTATGGGTATGATTATTTTTATATTTTATGACATTCTTTGTGTTTAGGAGGAGTGATTAAGCTTCGTCACTATTTTTAAAAATTCTTAATACTTAAAGTGAACATTAGACACAGGGGAGATAAGCCAGGTATTAATTTATAGTGAGATATTAAAGTTTAATGAAAACTCTAAATAAATTATGTCATGAAAATGAAAGCGCGTTGAAGTCTTTTATAGCTGGATTTATTTTTCGTTGTATAAAATTTAATATTTTATAAGCTATCTTTAGACTATAGACACATATTTCGACAGTAAAATCTGATAAAAAGAGTATAACCTTCTACTATTAATATACACCACTACACACAGTTTAAAGCCGAAACAAATCTCATAGAATACAAATCTCTAGACTAGACACTACAGTACGACCGCTATTCATCAACGCCTACCATAAACATTACCGCGCCATTCGAGGTCTATACAGAAGCATTTTTATAAGTCCACCATTATACACCGGATCCATATATTAAAGATAGTGATAGTGAGTCATTGAGTGTGTTCAGCCGACGACAGCACTGAGTAATCAAAAACAGAGATGTCTGACTTTTCTAGAGTAGTCAATATGCCGTAACACAGATTTTAACCAGCTCGGGATGTAGAGTTTCGATTATTGCGTCAAATACTATTGTTCCCAAAGCATGAAACACATTAAATTAAGTGTTTCGCACGGGGAACACTGCCTAACTTTTGCTGTCAACCTTTATGTGCCCGAATCAATAGAACACTAAGGTAAAATTGCCACAACCTTAGAAAGTCAGACCTAACTTAGATCCACCACTTTCGTCGGCGGAACCCATTCATTCATTCGAGGATCTTTGCATGGTCGAGTTTATGAATGGAACGCGCATGCGCAATCGATTACCCAACGGTCACTACCAACCGGCGGAAAACTTTAAAGGCTTCTCAAAATTGCACTCAAAAATCTCTTGAAACGCATTATTTTTATTTGGAACGCATTCTCTGAGCGTGTAATTCGTATTTCCTTATTATATTATTGTTAGTTTCGAGTACAATATAAATACGCTTAGTTCATAACTATTCGTATCTTAGCAATTCGATACGTATGTTCATTGAAGTTCATGAATTGAATTATACTTATACATATTCTTTCTTTCTTTTGTGTTACGTTACATAACTAAAAGGTAGTTTTACACAACAAAATATTTTTTACCTATTCGCCTTTTTTTCAATTTTCAATTATTGTCATTTTTACAGATCAGCGAGTCACCTTAGGACTTCCGTCCTAAGAGATGCCTCTCTTCCATGGTCATTTTAATACGAGGCTGACGAATAAAAAGTTTTCTTTTGCACAACTGATACGTTTCATTCCAAAATTTCCAATAAGATTACCAAATACCGTAGTAAACTCTACTTTCACTGATCTTATCCAAAAAATAACGTGAAAATCTCTCCCAAAATAAACCATTTAAAAATATCCTATAAAATCTAATCACCATTTAAAAAATAAATCACCCCATCTAAAAAATCCATCCCAGATATCAAGTGTTCGGGGCACGTTACCCCCAACCAGTTACTCCAATGTTTGCAAAGATAACAAGAAGTCAATCTCTAAAGCTCCAGCCAAAACAAATATATGCACAGCTCTTAGAAAACGGGGTTTGGTTTTTGTACATTTCAAAATGTTGTTTAGTTTTGAAATTTGTGATGTTTTAGGACATTTTTTCAGAAGTTTTGGATTCCTTCTCTAGGTTCCAGGTATGTCGTGTTTTGGTGGCTTGTGGTATGGGCGGTTCAAGACGTTAATAATTATTAATCAATTATTGGATTATATTCTTAAGATATTTATACTCTTTTAAAAAGGCTTAAAACATTTAGTTACAAAACGACTAAGTTTCAAAATACATTTCAACAATTCACCTTTAAAAATCCTAAATTCATTATTTGTAAATCTATTTTATATCCAAGTACATATTTTATTTGACAATATACTAATGCGGCGTATTCAAATAAACAAAACTAATTACTATTGCAACAAAGTTAACTTACAAACAGTCATAATAAACAATAACCAATAAATCACAAAGATATCCATCTCTTATTAACAAATTCCAAACTACATACTAACAAACTCAAATTAAATACTTAGCTCAAATATGGATAACTTTAATCAAATCAAACAATGTAGTTTAAATAAATTAGATCAGAGCCCTCATAAGGGCACGTTCTATAATTCAATTAGGCGTCACCGTATAAATAGGGTTGTCAGAGAGACCTTCTGAGGGCCTATTCACTGCGCACGTGTGCCCACAAAGGCCTAACCCGCCCGTCTCTGCGGGTCGCCAAGACCCAAAGTGAGAAATTTCACAATAATGTCAAACTATTCAATTTAGGTGTCGTTCAATAACCCAGTATGAGGTTATGACTTGTCTTTTATTGCTGATTTGATTGGTAACGCTTTGTAAGATATGTTTTGGTATATGCGGGCTTGTATGTAGGTATGACAACAATGATGAGGCCGTTTTGGAGTCGAAATGTTTAAGTACCGTCAATATTTTCCCTTTTATGATCTCAACAAATTATTTAAGAATTTTCATTGTGTTTTCACCTTTTTTCTATTTTTTCCAGGGGAAATGCATCCCGTATGCGTATGTGGGACTCTACTCTCTACCAGGATGGGGCGGCGGAGGTCTTACCCACTAAAACCCCTAGGGCGATTCGTCAAAACGCTGAGTTCTTCTGCAGCGGTGAGCGGACCGCATATCCGCTACCTAGTGATTTCTCCTACTAATTTTTCTTTAAACATCTTAATTATTGGGCTTATCAATTTGGATTTTAACATTCACTATCGAAGCTGATCTAAAGTATAATATAAAAAAGGACATTAAAAAGAACCACCTACATAAATCTCAACAAAAACTTCCATATTCTAAACCAAGTATACATTCGAATAATTCCTAACCTACGCAACTTGAAATACGTAAAACAATGTACGCAAATTGAAACTTTACCCCTTTTCAATACAGGTCAAATTCGATTGTGTAAAACTTTAAGTGACATTCCTAACCTAAGTCAAGTATTCGTAGAGTAAATTGACTGTATCTAAACAGGATGGAAGGCCGTTAACAGGTTTTATCACTTCCTTCTAAGTATTGAAATTCAGTTTTATAAACAATTACTGGCTCGTGACACTACGCCGTGGAGGTATGCAAGTTACTTAATATTCTAATGCAAGCTAAACGATAGTTTATTCTGCTGTTTATATGTATAGTGTTATGGTAATGACTTTCTACTACTAATACATACTTACTAAAAAAGAATCTATATATATAAAAGAAAGTCGTGTTAGTTACGCCACTTATAACTCAAGAACGGCTGGACCGATTTGGCTGAAAATTGGTGGAGAGGTAGTTATGAACCAGGAAAAGGACATAGGATACTTTTTATCCCGAAATTCCCACGGGAACGGGAACGGGAACTACGCGAGAGAAAGCTCCATAAAACTTAGATGGTTGTCATGGAAACTGTATTCTGACGTTTATTTGTCAAATTGTTTATATGCAACAAAGACCACTGAGACACCATAGACATATGAATCAATTTTAGCAGAATACCAAATTTCTGAAATTCCCACGGGAACGGGAACGGGAACTACGCGAGAGAAACCGCGGGGCACAGCTAGTATCTATATAAAAAAGAATCTATCGGCGAATGTAAGTTCGCGTATTACGTTTTTCTAGCTAGTTCCTTTTTGGTGTGCCCATTATTATTGGTAAAAGAAAGATTAAAATAATATATTCGAGAAAATTCTTAGATTTAGTTTAATTCAATTGATGATGCTTAATGACCAAATACGTCAATATTTCTTACTCTTGATGAAGTTGGTCCGAATTAGATAGTTCGATAATATGAGAATCCAAACGTACATTTGAAAAAGTTGTATAAACATTTGAAATACATTGAATTATTGAAATATATTTCCACATTAATTCTCACATTCCTGCTCACATAAACCTCTTAAACGTTCCTAAGCCTATTTACCTTACCAAGAAGTACCCAAAATAAGCAATCAAGAACTGATTGTGACGTTTGACGCTCGTGCTGTGAATTATTTTGTTAAGGATTATAAATAGTCCAGATTGAATAAATAAATGGCACAATAAACCTGAGGTGGTCGCTGGTAACCTCCCGCGGCGCATTCTGCGGACGTGCAAACAAACTCGCCAAATCGTTAAGGTACAGTTTGTTTGATGCGATTGATCGCAACTAGCAGATACATGGAAAATGGCGGTATGTATTGATGACATCTTTTTAAAAGTTTTAATTTAATTAGATCAGACAAATCTTTAAAAACCTAGCAAAGAAAATAATAACTTTTTTTGTTTTAAGGATAGCCTAGAATATAAAAATATATTTAATAATTTACTTTCATCTTTTCCGTTCAAATATGGCGATGTTATTTATGTTATGCTTAAAATAGCTTATATTTTAATAATCTCGGAAAGTGTATCATACTTCTAGTCGTAACAGAGAAACAGCACCTTAATATTGTCACCGCGATTCACAAGAAAACGCTAACTGTCCCTTCGGGGGCATTGTTTTGTTCATTCGTAAGGCAAATATTGGGGCAAGCTTATTCAGGACGTTTGCAAACATAAGACCACTGGGTGGCAGCCAACAATGCACTTCTTAGAAAGTCCGTGACAACACTTCAAACTCCGTGATTATGGTCTAATTGTCTTCGCACCTGGACTGGTTATTTAGTTCTTAACATTGACAATGTATTTATAGTTTAGGAAGTGGTTAATATTGAGCTGTCTTCGTTTAATTGATGGCTACTCATTGTGCATGTTAAACATGTTTGTGAACATTGTTTAGTGTCCAGGTGTTTGGGATGTCTAATGATGAAGAAGGATTACAGACCACCAATGCAACTCATCACCCCGATAAATCAGTTTATGAGTCCTATGCCCTGTTTCACTGACTTTTTTTTAATTTCACTGACTACATTGCCCTTCAAACTGGAGCACTGGAATTGTTTTCGTAGTATTGTTTGGCAAGAGAATATCTGGCAATGCTGTTGTACCCACTCAGACGGAATCGGGCAGGATTCCTACTTCCTGGAGAGTTTTAGACCTAGTTTTTGTAGTTATTTCATTTTTACTGCACAAAAGCTAAACAGAAATGAGATCTGGAAATAATCACAGTTCATTTAATACTAGTAAGCTAATTTAATTTATAAGTTTACTAGCAGCGCCCCGCGGCTTCACCCGCGTAGTTCCCGTTCCCGTGGGAATTTTGGGATAAAAAGTATCCTATGTGTTATTCTGATGTATAAGCAAGATTATTGTAAAGTTTCATTAAAATCCATTCAGTAGTTTTTGCGTGAAAGAGTAACAAACATCCATACATACAAACTTTCGCCTTTATAATATTAGTAGGATTCCTTTTTTAAGCCCAAAATGTATTTTCCAGTTTTTCTCAGTTCTCTCACCCTTTAAAAAAGACTTATGAATTTCATGTTTTCATTAAATTTCGGTACGCGCTTGTTAAACACAATGCATTATATGCACATATTTAACGCAGTGGTATATAAAATTTATAATTATTTTTCTTATCTTATTACTAGAATGCGATCTTGCGAGATATTTGAGCGAGAATATTTACAGATACAGAACGCATCAAGAATATCACAAAAACCTTCATAAAAATAATCTGACAAAAAAGCTCTCAAGCTTCAACGCAATGTTTATAATATAAATATTAGTTTTCAAATTGATATTTATTAATAAAAGTCATTTTATTTATTTATTCATAGCAAATCGATAACATAAATACATAAATAATATTTGTAACTTTACCTAGCACAACAAACCTTTTCTACCGCCGAGTTGAGGCAACAAAATATGTATTTTTTTATTTAATATCTCAACAATGACAACGGACGATCCTTTCTGGCCAATGTTTGGTTAGCTGCGCGCACGCATTGTCGACTCCAAAATCAATTTACGATAATTGTCATTTATTATGAAATAAATATGATGCTTTATCCCGTCCTCTTTTGTCGTCACAAAGGCGATTCTTAGTCGCTATTCAATTTAATGTATTGAGCGTATTAAATTTTTATATTTCGCGAAGAAATTCATTGGAGCGTACAGGAATATGTGCGCAAGATGGCATTTGACAATAATTACATGAAAGGAGGTCCATACCTTAGAGGATATTAGGCGGAACGAGATATTTTATGTAAAGACGATGTTTTCTCAGCTTAGAAGCAGATGTTTTTCGCTTTTATATCAAATCATGTGATTCTAAGTGGATTTAATGATGTGTCATTATGAGTTTACATCAACATGATACAACGAAACGAAATCATAAAATAGGAAACAGAATTCATTGTTCAAGTATTTATTGTACTGGTTAACTCTATACTACGACTCCTCTTGAAGTTTGTGTTCAGGAAAGAACCTTTGATGTTTTTGTTATGATGTAAACAATGGTAGAGGTGAAGGTGATTCTATAGATAAGTACAAAAAATAAGTGTCTTTCCATTTAAAATTATATGCGAAATTAATGAAAATGTAACTAACACTTTTACATGATTGCATTTCGTAGCGAGCTGTTAAAAAAGTAAGTAAGTTTGTTTACGTCCATACAAAATTGAATACTGAAACTATTAGTTGAATAAAAAAGGTCTAAACATATAAATACAAAATTGCTAAATAAGATGAATCACGTTAAGTGAATATTTTGCAATAAGTACATATTATTTAAAAATAAATCTTTAAACGCTACACACAACAAAACACAAAGAAAAATTAATTCAGACACATTTATTCAGCCAATAAATTTAACTTTTTACTACAATAAAGTTCCAATTGAAACTTGGAACCATTTTTACATAATAAACAACAATAATATCGATATATCACACGCGGCCATTGTTGTGTTCGAGACAATCATAAAATTGGCTTTTAAAGTGAATTTGTCTCGATTTAACAGTTAAAAGGTCTATTATGTTGACTTTTGTCATCTATTGATTTGTAGTTGACTGCGATACAAACCGTGAAATACATCTACAGGGTGATTACAAATATTTTATAGAGGTACTCGTAATAGGTATATTTTAATGACGCTCATTATACATGTTCTGTTATTAAATACACTGTAGTGGTCTCTGTTAATATAATAAAGCAGATATTAGTAGTTTATAAAGTGTATAAATTAATAAGTACGGATATTTGTAAAAAAATAGGTTAAAATTAGAGACTTGATGTTATTTTTAAATTATATTCGAAACTATGTATTTACTTCACTTACATGCGATGCCAACTAAGCTATTTTTAATAAAATAAAAGAAAAATACAATGTTAAAATGAAACCTTGAGTTATATTGCGATGAAGTTGAAAGGCGAATATTAACTAATATTTAAACCGAAGTAATTTTTCGATCATCCCGTATACAAGTATCATTTAAACGACATCTTGAACGATTAAATATGACAATGATTCGAGTTGAGTTCGTTTGAGAAATGAATCGAAATTCTTACGCTTCGACAGACCCTTACGTTGGAGTTATTTGGCGTAAATTTATCATCGTTAAGTTAACTATTAAAATATAATGACATCTCTGAAACACCTTTTAATACGTTTAAAAGGTGAGTTTACTTGTAATGAAGTCATTTGAGCGTAAATTATTTTAAGTATTTGTATGAACATTTGAAGTTTAATAAATGTGTTATTGTGAAACGTAATAAGCTAATATAATAAGAAAGAGTCTTGACGTGAATATAGAGTACTAGCTGTGCCCTGCGATTTTACCCGCGTGGAACCTTATCCCGTGGGAATTTTGGGATAAAAATTCTATGTGTTATTCCCAGGTATGAGGAACATCTGTACCAAATTTCATTAAAATCCATTCAGTAGTTTTTGCGTGAAAGAGGAACAAACATCCACACTCACAAACATTCGGCTTTATAATATTAGTAGGATACATTACGAGTATAGGTGTCTTGAAGGCGATATTGAAATATAATTGTTTGTGCAATGTTTGTCTATCTTTCGGTGTGGAATACCCACACATCACCGATTTTTAACCTCATCATTTAAACAACACTCGCCTACAAATATCTGAAATTAATTGTTTGCATAATTAATAGATCTTAATCGCTTATAAATAATTATTTAAAATTACCTGACGGCAGAGTGGTCACCATGCCGGACTGCCATCCATAAGGTTGCGGGTTCGATTCCCGTACGGGGTGAATATTTGTGTGAACCTCAAATGTTTGTCTCGGTCTGGGTGTGTGTGTGAATGATCGTGTGCGTAGTTTCTGATACCCTAGATACAAGCTCCAAGCTTAGTTAGGGGTCAGTTACTATAATGAGATGATGATGATGTAGTGAATGATTACCTCGACGATGAATTCCGATCGCGAAGTTCAAAAAGTGTAATATCTCATTTTTTTTTAAGTCGCGAGTGAATCGGTTTCTTCCAGGTGAGCACGCTACATCTTAGGCTGTATCGTCACTTTCTATCAGACAAGTTACAGTACAAATGCAAGCCTATTCCGGATTTAAAAAAAAACCTCGTTAATTATGAAAGTTGTGCTGTATTTTACTTTTAGAAATTTTCCATATATAATACTATTTACCAAACCACCTCAACCTTCTATCTCTCATTATTTCATTACTATATGAAAACAATACCTTTCCGTAACTCAATCTACGTTCAACCAGTTTGTCTTCAATGAATACTCTTGTAATGGCCACGTGTCTCGTTCTTAAGGCCCGTTGGGGATTAAATCCCGACCAGAGATCGAAACTCTGATAACATCACAGTCATTGTAAGAAACGTAGATCGTAGAGATAACGAATTGTATGAATTCAGTACAGAAATATATGACCATATGTAAGAGTGATGTTTTTTTTTTAAAGAATAACGGTGTTTAAGTATCCCGCTGTTAATAAAGATTAGCGCCGTTGATGTGTGTATAGGTATTGAAATGTTTTGTGTAAGGAGATGTCAAGTCTGCGAATGTCTGAATATAGAGCTTATACCCGACTATAAGTACATACTCATTTTTTATATTACTCTAATCCAACTGACCAACAGTCGTGTCATCCACCCAGTCTGAAGTAAGTTGTTTAAATGTATTAATTTTAAACTCCACTTTAAAATAGGTAAAGCAAACAAAATGAAAGATCTTAATTAAAAATGAAATAATTATTTTTGTATATACCTCGTAAATACTTAAGATGCAAAACTAATAATAAATGCAAGCTAATTGTTTGACCTTAGTCAGAGTATTCATTTATTTATTATTTTTCGACGGATTAATGTCCTTATCTCTGTTAGAATAGTCTATTTAGGTAACTTTTGTAGTGTATTTGTAACCGTGCAGTTTTCCGCAATTAGACGGGCTGAGATATTTTTTGGATAAACCAACTGTATACTACTCAGAGCTCTAACTACCCGTAATGTATCTCGATGATGTCAGTACGGCAGTCGGAACAACGAACCAGATTTATTTTCTGGATCAAGACCAACGGCTCTCTTCTAACACTATAAAGTACTTGAATTAATGGTCGTGATAGAAAAAACTACAATTGCCGCACTCCAAGAAAACTTCAGTGAACCCCCTTAATAATTGAAGTAAGTATTTCTATAAACATGCAACAAAGAAACCAATCTTGGCCAAACAATTTACATTTCAAATGTTCAATGACGTTGCCGCCTTCGAAATTCCCTCAATTATCTCTTGAAAATAACTACTAGCTCTTAAATCGAGGGCATAAGGTTGAATTTTGCATATCTTTGTAAGCAAAAGTTCTTGTGCGAAGTTTCTCGCCCTGGGCGTGATTGGGCGGAGCGGTCTATGCCCAGGGCGGGGTAGTCAGCCTGAATTGTTTGAATTCATAACAATTTCTAAGAAACGTGTACCCTAACCATGATTTGATGAAATAAAGATTTATCTCTATAAGAAACGTGCCAATTTGTTGAGATTAATTATTACAGAGGCGGACTTTGATGCGCCGGCGCAAGGTGCAAAGATTTGACGAAGTGTCATTATTGGCTTCAGTTTTAAATTGATATTGGTCTAATTTATATCCCTTTAATAATATACACGCAAATAGTAGAAAATGTCTGTTCTAAAGGTGAAAAAAAATCTATTAAAAATTGCTACGCCATGCTACGGGTTTTCGGTTACGGTATTAGAGTATGTAATTTTCTTTTTAATATCCGAAACAGTCAAGTTTTTATCTTTTATATAAACTGTTATAATATTAAAACAATATATCATATAAACAAATAATACTGCTTCCCATAAATGAAAATTCGCAAATTATTAACAGCTTTGCAAGAAAAACAATATCAAAAATTTACTCGACCGGAAACAAAAGTCATAACCTAATTTTCAAAGGAAAGACACCATTACCAAACCTTAAGAATCTCGGAACATACAATCAATAACATTTAACAAGAAACCGCCCACTTCTCAGAATACTTGTTATAAATAGTCAAAGTCGAGGCGTTGTTTGGGCGGGAATCAAACCTTGGGCGGAACCTATTCAATGACCTATTTTGAAGGAAAAGTATAATCAAAGGCAGATGATGTGTTCAATTTTGTGTAATTAATTTCAGAAAGGCGTGGTCAATAAACAGATGCAACTAAATGTTGGTTTTTGGAACTTAGTTTAAAAAATAATGATAATATTGATTTTAGTTTTTGCTGTACCTATAAAACGGCTGGCTAGCGCGATTTATATGAAATTTGGTACAGATGACTTGGATATAACTTGGAATAACACGTAGAATACTTTTGGCACTGTGTTTATATAATAACTAGCTTCTGCCCCGCGACTTCGTACGCGTAGAATAGTTATTTTGGGCTAACGCTAAATATCGATGTAATAAAATAACTTTAATCAATATGTAGGTCAGGCAGTCGAGATTAAAATTAAACAATAAACACGCCTATATTATTCGTTATCACTACATAATGTACACACATCAAAAGTGTCTAGGGATCAACATATATTTTTGCAATAACTTTTCTATGTATCGGTCTTGTCTCCGTGTGGTGCAGCGATACCGTCCTCCATGGCGCTCAGCCACGGTACCAGTGCTTCGGTAACGTGTCCAAAGTCGACTGATAACACTCTGACTTGTATTCAGAGCTAAAGCCACAGTACGTTGCCGGGAACCAGCTTCTATCATTCCCACGGCTCTGAGCATTTCTTCCCTGCTTAAATGACGTCGCCGCTCCATAATAACGTTGGTTTTAATCAGTAGTAGGGAAACAGTAGCACTAATAATGTCTTCAATGCGTTGTATGTTTTTATAGGGAAAATATTGACAGCTGATTTTCATCTTTTACTCGAATTTGATTCACAGTTCCTGATTCAAATTATGAAATGCACCAAAAAGGATCCATATAAATTTATAAAATCATAAATTTATTACAAAGCCACATCTCAATCTCAAGAAATCCGCATAAAAATGCTTGATCCCTAGACACTTTTGATGTGTGTAGTATAAAACGAAGTCGCTTTCTCTGTCCTGATGTCCCTATGTGTGCTTAGATCTTTAAAACTACGCAACGGATTTTGATGCGGTTTATTGATAGAGTGAATCAGTGGAAAGGTTTTTAGCATAATTTTATCCCCATATTCCTATGGGAACGGGAACTACGCGGGTGAAACCGCTGGGCGCCGCTAGTGACATATAAATTAGGTAAACTTTAATATTTCTGCATTGACTCGCGCACGAATTTTTCCTTACCAAAAACGACAAAAAAACACGTTTGTTGTATTGAGAAGCCCCGCTTAAATATTTATTTTATTTTATGTATTTTTTCCTATAGCGGCAATAGAATTGAAATACTTACATCATCTGTGAAAATTTCGAGTGTAGCTTTAGCTATCACCGTTCTTGACCTTGAATATGCATCATTCTCTCATAGCATACGTCCAATGTCTATGGTTTTTGAGATAGTCTGGTGACAGACGGACGGTCGGACAGCGAAGTCTCAGTAATATTGTTCCGTTTTTACCCTTTGGGAACGGAACTCTAAAAACGATGCCACACATAGAATAAACTATAATAAGTATAACAAACACAGTTCTACAATATCTATAGCTTACTTAAACATCTCGATCAGAGTAAATTATTTTATTTATTTATATTTAAGTTGCAATCCCAGCGGGCCTTAACGAAAATACAAAATATAATAAATCACAACAATTAATAGAGGTACATTACATAGTAACTTAGGAGTTAGGACCGATTCGGATAATTAGCGATTCGGTTAATCGGCGTTCTACTATATTAGAAAGTGATTTAGATTCTGCGAAAAATTCTGGAAGGATTCTGGATTGTAATTAAGCGAATCTATGTATCTATAATAAGTGGGTGATTTAGTTATAAAAAAACCCTGCTCGACTTAACTAATTTCATATCATAAAGCTAAAATCGATAAATCGCACATGAATAATAATTTTCGTATAGTAATATTTTAGATCGAAAATGTCTGAAGATATGATAAGCAGAAATCAAATTATGAGTAAAATATCTAATTAGGGCGAGCAAAGCGAAGCCCTTGTAACGCAACAATTTGGTGGTACATTTTATGAAAAAACTACTTCACCTACAGATTTGATATTTGAAATAGTTATTTAAATTAATGTCTAGATTTATAATGCGGGGTGAAGAATATTGATAAATATCTAAGTATTAATAAGTAAAAATACGGTATTTTTTTATTTAGGTACATATAGTTTTGATACGCTGCCTCATTTTCCGTCATTTTCTTTTAGTCCGCCATTTTGACATTCAGCTGTCAAATCACAAATTGAAACACATGTCAAAGGAGTATCGATATCAATTTCGACGCAAATCAACCCCAAAATAACTTTTTACCCCTTTTTAATCATGTTAGGTGATGATTTTAAGAAAAATGAGTATCACATATTTAATTAATCTTTTTGAAGAACATTTATGCCAAGTTTGAACTTAATCAGACCGAGGAATCCATACAAACTTTGCAACCCCTTTTCACCCCTTTAGAGGAGGAACTTTCAAAAATCCCTTCTTATCGGACGCCTACGTAATACAAATAACACACCCTCCAAGTTTCAGGTCTCTACGATCAGCGGTTTAGGCTGTGCGTTGATCCATCAGTCATTCAGGACAAAGCCTTTTATATAATGATATAGATTAGTAGAAAATAGACTTCCAGTGATGAAATTACTTATGTAGCGTAAAAAAACATATAGTAAAACTAGCTGTGCCCCGCGGTTCCCGATCCCCGATACCCGCGTAGTTCCCGATCCCGTGAGAATTTCGGGATCAAACATAGCCTATGTTCTTTACCGGACCATAAGCTACCCCTGTACCAAATTTCAAGTCAATCGGTTCAGTAGTTTGGCCGTGAAAAGGTAACAGACAGAGTTACTTTCTCATTTATAAAATTAGTTAGGATGGTAATTCGACATAGTAAAAGCAAGACTAAGCCCATATTTCCATTTAGTAATTCATTTCACGCACATGTGTTGCATACAAATATTGAAATAGTATTAAATGTATTATTTTCTAACAATAAATTTGGAACAAAATAAAATCTTTAATCACAATAGAGCTTATTTACCGTAACTCATATTATAAATGTGTAAAACCGTTTAAATAGCAAAGTATCAATAGATGAATGTTTCATTGTGATGGTGAACCAACTTGGCCGTGATACTTCACACAAGTTTTATTTGAAAACCAAACTTTAAAACCTTTTAACACTGCAACGAAAACCCAACTTTATCTCACCATTAATAAAACTCAAAATTTTAGTTGAAAATCACATATCATGAAACCGCTGTTGTATTTTATAGTAACATCAGAAGGCTTTTATAAGGCAGCTAAAGGTATCCGTATTGTTGTTAATCATTGAAGCAAACACTTGTTATTTTAAGAGATCATCCAACCTTAAAGTTTCGCATTGAGTTTGGTAACAATGAGGTGTATAATGTATTATTTATAGGACACACTTGGTAGGCATATTCTGGGCTTTGAAAGGGCTTTGTACACAGATAATTGTATTGGCGACGGCACCATCAATCAGAGGTATTTCTTGACAATTGAACTGCAATATTGTATGGTATGTTACTATCGGAGATTTCTTTACGGTCATACATAATTCAATACATATAGGTGTTCATATGAATCAATTTTAGTGCCTATAATATTGGAACCTTCATTAATGGCAACTTCTTTCAAAGGTTTACCTCAACTCAATAAAAAAACTGTGCCTCAAATGAGATTTCTACGCTTATCATGATAAATTATTCTAAGTCTAAATTAAACCTATATGATTATAATTACTATAAACGAACCAGGCCTTAAACGGAAAGATATAGTGTTATTAAAATTCAGAATATAATTAGAATCTTCCGAGTGTTCGTTAAAAACATCCGATTGCAATAAAAACCTACATAATAATGGAACCTGGAATATTTTATTACAAATTGATTCAAAAATATTCATAGGAAGTTATATTTCAATACAAAAATCAATTTCGAAACTGTTACAAAAACTTTGTCCGCGATTTAAAATATTAATAAAGGCAAAGTTTTTATTCACATTTAGGTTATTTGTTATTTATTAATGTCGTTGTCACGAATATAACAAAAAACCCTCGACGGGGTCTCCTAAAATGTCTTACAATACCGAGACGCTAATCTTTTGGGGCCACGTATATAGTTTTTTATCAAAAAAAGGGTCCAATTCTTTAACTTAGTAACCATTAAATAAATTCAGGTCGTGTCCTAAAAAAGTTTTCATAAAAAATTGTCCGTAGGCAAACCACTATTAAATATTTGTGCACATATGGCTTCCGGCTATTTCGAGTGGGTTATGCTAAAAGATTTTGGAAAAAACTGGACCTTTTTTTTGATAAAATAACAATGAATACGTGTCCTATGATTTATAGGTTTTCGAGCAGGATTAGTGACAGACTGACAGACCGGTAAAATTGGAAACTTTTAATCTGTATATATTCGAGAAGGACTCCAAAAGTATCATTGTTAAAAACCAAATCTTAACAAAGTATTTGACCATGAAAAACTCTATGACTTTTATTGTCATAAGTAGAATATTTAAGTCCAAAATAAACTGCCAGCTAACCAACTAAATGCAGGGTAATGCAAATGAGTCATATCGAGCAGCGAGCGTGTCACTATGTTTTAAGAAGCAAAGTTATCGAATAAATACAAAATGTTGCAATAACATATTTAAAATAAAATCGTAACACAGTGAAAATTGTAGCGAGATCTTGCGATTTTTTGACAACACTCGCTAAATAGTGAATCAAATATCGCAACCGTGTCAGTAGCCGGTTATGTTATATATAAATTCCTATCCATTATATATTTTAATGTTACTAATTTCGTGCCATGCGTTTTAACTATGTAATTGGACATCTATAGTCGACATTTGTTTCAGAACTTTCTTTACTATACATACTTATCCTCTGTAATTGTCAATGCTTAATATATAAGTGTTGATGTTCCTTAAAGATATAAACTAATCTTTGAATGCTTCCAAATCCATCGATTCAAACACTAGCCAATCATCAGTTCTATGTTTATTAATCTTTTAAGTTCTACAGTAGTACTTAGCAGAAAAGACTACCAAGTAACAACTCGACGTTCCAGGTAACCCGTCAAATCATTGAGAAGCACTACAATAGGTATTTCTGTAATACTATTGTAACGCGCGTACTCCTATTGAAATCCAACCATGAAACAGAAACTTGTCTATTCAGAGCCACGTAGGTTCCACTAAAGGATACCACCGACCATTCAAGAGGCGTATAATAGGCGCTTATGTTAAAGGCCTACTACGAGGCCAAATTCTATTATGCTATTTCCCCGATCCTTCGCAATTCCGTAAACCGACAAAGGGTTCTGTAAAGCTGTAAAAACAATCCCAAAAAAGGGGCTAAAGGGCTGCTTCGGCACCCGAACTTAATCCTACTCAAAGCGCCGACGCGCCGCTATTTCTATTTTCAAAACAGTAGAAAATCCTTTTTCGATATCAATTTGCCGCCTGAATTACACCATTTTGATCCTTTTTAGAAATCACGACGTGTTTTATAACATTTTTTTAATTTCCTCTCGTTTATTATGATGTGATTCGTTGAGCTGTTGGTATTGTATTAGATTATACAACAATATTTGCAAAATATTTTTTTAAGCTTGTGTTCATTGTATTGTTGATTCTATCTAGGATTAATTTCAACTTCATAAGAAGTTGCACTGAAGATTTATGCTTTTAATTAATACTATTATACTTACTCTAATCAAAAAAGTATACTTAACTTATTTCTCGGCTATTTTTATGAGAGAAACGCTCTAATCAAATAAGTTCAATATAGATATATTGAGGAAAACAACGACAACATAATTGGGGAAATGATTACAGTAAATTAATCGCATTTTTTATCACTTCTAACAATAATAAAACCGACATTCTATGCAGAAACATCGTAAAGACACCAACAATGCACAATTTAACTGTCTGGCACATTTTTTCAAGTACGAAACGTTAGACCTGAGCCGTGCTAAATTCACAATCGACCACGCCCCCAGTGCAATTCTATAAGATTCATTCTTATTCTATAAAACTTATTCTTAGACTTCTTCGGGACCGTTGTTCGATGGAATTTCGCATCTGTTAGTAACAATAAGCTTCCTGTTCGGATTACTAGATACGGATCTTATATCGCCTCGGGACATGGCTCTTTTATTGAATCTTTCTTATCTTTATATCGCAATTCGCAAGTGTATTGATTGATTGATGATGTTTCGGTACAGAGTTTTGCGCCTTTATGTTAATGGTACACTTTTTTTGGTGTTATTATAGGCTGTACTGTATTAGAAGTGGTGTTTTTGCAGTTACGTTTTCGTGAGGGACGGGTTTTAATGAAATTTTGTAAGAAGATACTTGAATTTTAGGGGAAGTATAGATATAATGTGCTTCTAAATAGTCAAGTTTTTCTGCAGAGAGTATGTAATGCCTAGGTTTTTCATGTCGGTACGTATAAATATTTATATGTACCGACATGAAAAACCTAGGCACAAAAGTCTGGACAAATACCCAGACTTTTGTGGACAATGTGTGCCATTCGGGATAAGCAATAGAAATAATTAGCACAAGATTTAAAAACCTCATAAAAATTAAATATAATTTACACATTTATAAAATCATTAAATATTAGCAACATTACACAAAGCGATAAATCACAAAACATTTCCATTAAACCGTCAACAAAGTTTGCTAACGATTTCCGCTTATTAACTGACTAACCAGAATCGACCTAACATGATCGTGACCTCATTTCTTCGGTATACCCCGATTAGTTCCTGCAACCTTCGCTAAGACCACCCTCATAATATTCCACATCCGACATTCCGAACTCCACAAAACTTCACGGCCTAATTATGAAAAATAAGACATAGTTTACAGTCCACATATTCTCAGTTAAACACGTGCTCGAAATAGTTTTTTTTCGTCACAGAAATTCCTTTAAAAATTTAATTTTGAACGAAATAGACCCGCAAAAAAAGCCTAATTGCTTTTTGTGAGACGCGTAGGGTTTTTGCGTGTCAGTCCGTGGGTCTGTGTGTCTGCGACGAGCAAATGTGGGCTTTGTCAGCGAAAAGTGTCAAATTACGAGGCACGAGATCAGAGATAACGTTAGGGTTGGCAACTGATATAATATCGAATATTCATTATCGATATATTTATGATGCGGAGTAGATATTTAGGACAGTTTTGTTTATTTTATATGAATACTATACAAGGGAACATCCACATTAGTTACGAATAGGTAGAGCCCTTAGCCTTGAATAGTCTACCCAAAAGTAACGCAGCACGCACGAAGAACACAAATTAGTGAAGTGTTATGCCAGAAGACCGTCCTTTTAGTATAATACTCGAATCATTGTCTGAAATTCTTAAATTGTTAGAAAAGAGTCCCTCTTACTGATAACATATGTGAGGCTATTCCACGGTTCCACTCCACTGTACAAAAGGTAACTTTAAAAATATTTGCTTATTTGTTTTTTATTACAAATATATTTTTGACACCCCTAATATCGAAGACATCATTGCGTTTTTGCGCGCATCCATTTTAGTTTTTCGTAAAGATTTTGTTGTTAGATAATAATTTGTAAGCAATTTATAAACGCCCTAAGTCGCATAAACATTTCAATCGAAAAAGCACTGTAAGCCCTTGTAGTAGAGATGAAATTCGGATGGTTTTTGTAAAGGATAAATGATAAAGTTTAGGAAGAAGTAGTCAATATGCAATAAGCAACTAAACGGAAAGAAGCGGTAGATAAAACGCCGACAAGTTAGAGAAATATTTCCAAAATATTTTGTTAGCGAAGCCGCTTCGGTCGGAGGGCGGGCGGGGGCGACCCTCGGCCTGTGCGGAAGAAACAGGAATTTATTATATTTATGTCATAAATTTATATTATTTGTGTTCAATCTTTGTCATTTTGTGGAAAAAATATATGAACATAGTGTTCATTTCTTGGGAGAAGCTATCTGATTTTTATATTAATGACGGAAGCCGGTAGTCTAGGTTTATTTTTTTTAGAATGCTTATAATGATTACTAAAAGTATTGATATGCAAGATGCTACTGTATAATCAAGTCAAAGCCTTTTTTTGGTGATATTAGTTTAAGAAGGAGAAATAGATGTACGGCTACGCAGTGCTACTACTTTGAAGTGAAAAGGGTTATCTAAGATAACATTGAGGTAGATAAAGTTTATTAAATTGAACATTGTTTTTGCTGTACCTATGTACCAGCAAACTACCACTTCCAAGTTCAATTCCAATAAAAACCAGAATTACTTTCAGTTCTTTTAACAATCGCAACCAAATCCTTATTCAACAAACGTTTGTACATTTTCATTACAAATATATCACAATAATAGAGCGGTGTAAATCTCGACGCGTACTGGGCGGCTCTAAATCCTTGCTTATCTCATAGACACGATCAGCATCCAGTGTCTCGTTACAATGAAACTTTACCAAACTACCGATAAAACCTACACAATATAAACCTACCTATTTGACCCTCAAAAGAAATTTACGCCTGAATTAATTTCCTTTTTCAAATATTCAATTTTTTTTAATAATCTCCGTCGATGTTTGCCGACGATGTTTTAATAAAAACTTTTTGTTGCCACCATTTTTGCAATGTTGTATGACATGGCAATTTTAATTTGATATTGGAATTAATGCTTGTGGGCTTATGATTTGATAAATTGAAAATGGTTCTCGAGATGGGTAGAAGAACTTAATATAATAAAAAATATGGATGATTATTATTATACACTTCATTAAGCTGGGGTAAATAAAAGAGATATAATCAATAAAGGCTTTAAATATACATTCAATTAGTCATGACTCAAGCATCACCATGTGAGTGTCGCGAATAAAATAATTCTATCAAATACATATACAAGAAAAGCAGAAAATTTCAATATAATTTTACATCTTTTTTCTCCATCTTCCGACCATGTAAATAAAGTTACATATTTCTTAAACATATTTGCACAATAAACTAATCCTGTCACGGTACACTTGACACCAATATATGCCCGCATTCATCGCGGATTACCGCCGATGTTTATCAATATTTCCTCATACAAATATTTAGAGAAGTGATTCTGGGGATGCGACAATGTTCGCATAATATTTGTATTGTATATTTCGGATATATAATCTCCGTATTGTGTAACGTCTTAACGCAAAATTTTGCATGACATTCAATTTGCGATTGTCATCTGGCTGTTAGAATTTGTAAAGTGAATATTTTGAAATGTGTAGTCCACAACTGCCATAGGATAAGTACTCTAAAAATAGTCAAAAAATTTATTTACGTTCAAGAGTCTGTATGCTGCATCGTCGACTTGGAGGTCTCTTTGATAAACTACATCAAGTGATCCAGATTTTTCATGCATGATTCAGATATAAGGTCAATAATACGTGTTATCAAGCATGGCGATTACACCTACCCATCTCAAAGTAGTAATTTCATCTGAGAAGTCTTTGCATTGGTTTATTTTTCGCTATATAACTCCTACACCTAACGAAGCGTTTCGAATCCACTTTCATTATGCAAACAGCGAGAGAGAACTCCTTGCCAGTTTCTCTGTACCCTGAAATATACAATCTGGGTCTTTTAAGTCGCTAGTGAATAGGTCTCCTCTAGGCGAGCACGCTCCATCATAGGCTGTATCATCGCTTTCCATTAGGCGAGTTACAGTCAAGTGCTAGCATATTCTGGGTAAAAAAAAAAGGTAGCACTCCGGGAGTGCCGGCAGAAGTGAAAACTTCAATATTAACGTTGTGTTTAATTATAAGTATAAAAGTACTATCATTTATGAGGTAGAATACAATGTTTATTTATTGCGCTATCGTACACAAATATGACAATTTATATGTTCCTCTCCCTTCCCCTCGATCTTACGCTTTTTCGATCAGCATCACGTGACCCTGACGCGAGTTTGAAAGTTTTTACCCATACAAAAAAAGTGCTCAGCGCCGCTAAAGAAGTTTTCACTTCAAAAACACCCACTCCAAATTAAAAATGCCCAATTGATAACGCAATCTAATCGGGCCCTAAACACATTTAGTGCAATGTTACAGAAATTACCCAGAAGATCTGATAAGGATGTTTCTTTCGATAACTCGGGAACAAACCGACCGAAGGATCCGTGAAGGATCTGATAAAATTATATGATGTTCGATAGTGTAAAAGTGAAGACGGATTTCGACACAAAATAAATTCTTATTTACCTATAGAGTTTTTTTAACTTAAACTTAAAATAGAAAAATAATCGATAAAGTCAAGATTAAGGAATAAAACCAACACAATATTATAAAACTTGTTATTTCCATACATATTATAACGAATCCCTTCAATACTAGACGTGTATACTTACCTTTTGTTTAAATTTTTATTTATGAATCTTAGTTTTTGGTCTCATTATTATTTCTGGAGTGGAGTCAGAAAATAGGTGAATTTGTTTCGTACTTCAGTAGCAGTGCTTGATAACTATGTTACTAGCCATTCAAGTATTTTGAACATTTGATTCTTCTACCACATTTTAGTTGTTCTATCCGCCCCCGCCTCGTCAATGTAAGTAACACCAAAGATACAGAGATCAGAGATAATTGAAAGTCGAGGAGGTCTCATCCGTTGTTACTATTTTTAATGGAATTAGTTATCTTGTTTTAGAAATTGAAACAATCCTTTATAGAATTGTATGCATTAATGATACGATTTATGACGTAAAAAAAATTTTCAGCTTCTGAATTACTGCAAATTAATAAAAAATATTGTGTTTAGGAAGGACTATATGTTTAGAATCCTATCCTTTCTAGCTAATTATCATTATTAGAAAAGTGCCCAATAAGAAAATTCTCATAGAAAAGTCTTGAACGAAAATAAATCAACAAAACGTTCACAAAAAGGCTGTCTAATTTCGTCACCTCCATTGAGTAAACACAACAATTATATATTTCGTAAACATTTCGGACACTTAGTCACAAAACAAAAGCGAGATTCATGGTCCGAAACTCATTCAAGAATCAAATCTAACACAAACTAGATCAATTAATCAAACAAATGGAGACTAATCATTAATCACATCTTTAGAAACGTGTATCCAGAAATATGAACAAAAACGGTCTCTCTCAGAATAAGAATATTTTTAGGGTTCCCTACCCAAAGGGTAAAAACGGGACCCTATTACTAAGACTCACCAGGCTGTATCTCAAAACGGTGATAGCTAGACAGTTGTAATTTTCACAAAATGATATATTTCTATTGCCGCTATAACAAGAAATAATAATAATAAAATAAATATTTTATAAATTTCCCATACAACAAACCAACGTATTTTTCGTAGTTTTTGGTACGGAACCCTTCGTACGCGAGCCCGACTCGACCATGGCCGGTTTTTTATTTTTTTCTAAGGACAAAAGTAATCAAATTAAAGTTAAGGCGATCTGTCATCGGTGACGTTGTTTGCTAGTCGTCTCCCGCGATGATATATCATGAGGATTAATGACGGGAAGTCGAGGTTAAAGGGACAACACCACGTTAAAATACATGTGTATTCAAATAATATATAGATTACGTTATTTATGGCTCGTTTAATAAATGACAGGTTTTGTTTTGTAGGATTTTTGTTAATTGAATTTAAGTTAATTAATATGAATATTAGTTATGTGTAAAGTTGAAGAGATAGATATTTTCCTGTGTAATTTAAATATGCTATGTTTTACATACGCTTTTACAATACATATTCTATAAAGTTAAAAATCATTTTTAACAATAAAATTCCAAAAAATATCACACTATTTCTTTGAAAAATTACCATTTGTGAGATTGCATCTATCATTCATACATAATTCTATTGTTTCCAGTATTATCCAGATAAAGCGTACAAAAACACAATAGACAGTCTCCTTTACCAATGATCTAGCACTACAAAGGAGGGAATTTGAACCTTATCGATATAGCTTTAAGGGTTAGTAAAGCTTGTGTCAAACGGGGTACTCTAATAAGGTTTGTTATAAACAAAAACAAATGATTTTCAAAACACGTGCCGATTGTGGCGAGATAACATTGTGCCGAGTCCTCTTGTCTATGGAATTCTTTATGCCCTTTTTAGGGATTCGTGTTAAAGGGTGTTTTGACTAACAAAACAGTTGCATTATGTTAACAATCTATATACAAATAGCTATTGTAATTTTGTTATGGTTTTAAGAATCTTTTACGCTACTTTGAAGGTTTGTTTTGCACTATGTACGATAATTACTTTTTACCCCAAATCTAATATTACCCCACTTGAGATTACCAGCGTTAAGAACAGGTAGAGACAGAGGATAAGTATTAGTGGTGTGTCTTTTAATTTACTATTAATATAATAATCGTAATACATTGAAAGACTATTATAAAATTTCTTTAATATGCTTCTATAAAGTTTATCTGAAAGCTACGAGTAATGTTACCCCGCTGATAACTAGTATGGTTATTATATTCATGTGTTATCTATATTACCCCAAAAAAAATATCCAGATTTATAATTCCTCTAGATGGTAACTAACTAGAAGTTCAAGTGGAGTAACTTAAACTACGAGTGGGGTAACCTTGAAGTACTAGAAACTTTATACCCCATACTTGTGTGTATATGTGTCCTACAAGTGATAATTAGTGTAAGTATTCAATTAAAGCTATGTACCTGTATTACTTGGGATATTCTGTTAAAAAAATATGTTGTATACATGTTTACATCGCATGTACAAGTACTACCAGTGATTATGTCGAGTGGGGTAATTTTTACTACCACTCTGGTAGTTATATGTAATTGTTAGACACGTTACAATAATTGTTCACTTTAACAACAAACGAGAAACATTATAATGTTAACCTATTTATACTTTAATTATACCGTGATTTATCTGACTCAATAAAAAAATTAAAGGTTGATTCAACAATACTGAAATTAAACCTTCTAACACGTTATATCTAAAAGTAGTATTATCTTCGGGTGAAAAAATCTGATGAAAAAAATGTTGGTAAAGAACCCCGGGCTGCAGCTATTATCTCTGAACACCGAAGTCATTTTAGCTTTAATAAGATAACATTAAGGGAAGACATGGGGAGAAGTTCTCAACCTTTTTGTAATCAAAATTTGTTTAATGGGATAAATCTTTGCAGACTAATACTTAGACGACTTTGTAATAAATTATGATTCGTTTAACAAAATGTATACATATTTAAAAAATCCCTAAAATACAGAATAAATATTTTCTATTTATTTAATATTTAGTTGTCTTTCAGTGAATTGGAGCAGAAAACTATCATGTTTATTTAAAGTTATGTTCAAAAGTGTAGTGTGCTTTAAATCTATTTATTAATAATTTTGTGCTTTTAATCTGGGGTAAGAATAACTCACAATAAGACATGTTTGTTAACAGAAGTAAGCGCAATAAAAATAATTTTGGAAATCTTTCCTCACCCAAACTACAAAGTTTGAGAGCCATCGCTAACTGAAGAGCGTGTCAGCGGACCTGTCGGTCTCAGCTCGAAACAGGTACAACTTTTTATTTTACGTTTTTGCGTTTGCGCACGTGTGCACCTCCCCTTAATTACAGACGCATACCATAAACAGATCTTTACGCTCCCTTAAATAAATCTTCGGGGTTTTTTTCTTGTTATGTTAGGTCCGTAATTTTGGAGCGAGGTATTCGGTTTACCGAAAGGCTCTGTTGAGAGTCAACGGTCCTTCGATGATGATCGATGATGACTCTTTGTTTTTACAAACTTATCGGTAAATTCATTTTGATGTTTGTTAAGTTACGCGGATGTTTGGATTAACCGTAGTATGTTGATTCTATTCTTGATTCCTTTTTTTATATTTTTAATTTGTAATCGTTTTATTTTGTAATGGAATTTTGCGAAGTTAAAAGAGAAACTTTAATAAGATGTTTTAGGAGTGCTTTCGTGTAGAAAATCCTAATGAGAAACTTCATTACAACAACTTTCTTGATATACTGTTTAGCTACACTTTCCAAATTATCTAAGACCATTATCTCATAATAGTTTTACTCAACAAAATACACAACCTTTGATGTTATCACGAGTGACATCACCTTGAAAGTTTATCCTACAACAAATCCCAACCTTTTGATAAGGGCAAGTATATTTTGTTGCCTCCCCCGATTGCAGATAACCCGGACTCAACCCTCGCAAGTTTTATTATAGTGTTAAGCGATATATATTATCACCACGATAAAATTCCTTCACGCGGTCTCGCTGCATTTATCTCCGAAAAATCTTTTTATTCGTCCCTATATCATCATTATTTAGGGGCGTGATAAAATTTTCGAGTGACTTTATTTTTTTCGGGACTTTAATCGGCCAGCAATGATGGCCGGGTAAATTAAAACAGGTTTCCAAAGGATTTTTTTTTAAAAGGAATTTATAGTTGTATAAACTTTATTTATTTATTGTGGGTAGTTAAAGACATTCACGTTTTCGTTTCGTAAATGTCTTGGGATTTTAAATAGTTGAGGTACCCATTTAGTGCTTTATGTTTTGTTTTGAAAATAAGCTTATAAGAATTCTTTCTAAAATCTAAAATCGAAAACTACTACTAATCGATCTAAAATGTTACAAGAAGTGTCACCGACATTTTGCTACACAGTTAAGCATAATTAAAACAGATTAAAGCATATCTTAACGTTACTTCAAATAACACTCAAAAACTATAATCTGTTTTCACTTTCGTTAAACGAAACGTAATTAATATTTATTGACTCCTATCCATTAAAACTAATCAACCTAACTAACACAAAAAATACTCCAGTTTAACGAGTCTCCGTCGGCATGTGTTTATAATATTCAGAGATTCGTTTACCACTTTGAGTTAACAACCCTTAACCGCGCTTTTGAATCCAAACCTCATCAAGACGATATTAAAACTTAATAAATATTAGAACGTTAATGATCGTCAATAAGTAAAATTCTCAGTAAATCGTTCCTCGTAATTTCGAGGACCGCACGGGCTCACACATTTACAACGGGCCAATTTTCCATCATTAAGACAAATCAAGTAGAATGACGCCAATCATCGATAATAATGTGTTCCGGGCTTATATTAACGCAAAAAGGTGTTATATTACCGAATACGAGCAACGTATTAAAGCCTTCGGAAGAAAGGGTTGAGGTATCATTTGCTCAGAAAAAATCGTTTAGGACCGCGTAATTATATGGCTTCGGATAGCAAGAGAAAATTTGACAGTCATTGGTATTACCGCAAAGAGATTACTTAATAATAACATAGGTCTTGTTAGTCAATGGAAAGTCGGTCGATGCCACACAAATACGACTGTAAATACACCTTCGGAAACTCATTACGGACTGTCAAATTAAAATAATACATAAGTAAAAGCCCGGCTTAATGACGATGTAAATAACTAAATAACCAATACACCAGATTTGGGTAAATTATTTGAACATCCTCAGTTGTTATAATAAAATTATAATTATTAATATTTTTCATTTTAAATTGACGTATTGCGTATAATATTTTACTTAAAAGCTATGTTTATGATATGCTTTTTACTGAAAAAAGGTTACAAAATTACATATTTTAAATTGCAATTGAAACCTTTAGAAGGATAATATAATCTATAGAATTGTCAAATATATGTATGCAAGGGAATTATTTTTCCCAGGCAAGTCTTCAATTTTTCAAGAAAATCTTGGAAAATCCACGGGGAAATTGCACCTATGCGTAGCATGGACAGGTTGAAAATACAATATGCAAGTGTGTTATGCCATATTTATCGTTACTTATATTATAAATGAGAAAGTAACTCTGTCTGTCTGTCTGTTACCTTTTCACGGCTAAACTACTGAACCGATTGACTTGGTACAATTTGGTTCAGGGGTAGCTTATGGTCCGGGAAAGAACATAGGATACTTTTCATCCCGAAATTCCCAAAGGGAACGGGAACTACGCCGGGTGAAACCGCGGGGCGCTGCTAGTTACTTATAACTACTTTTTATCCAGATTTTTTCAACTAACATTAAATCGCTGGCCAAGCAAAATAAATATTAAGAAATCTACCAACTTATTGTTTATTTTTCTTTTTATTTTCTTCAGTATCTTTAAATAAAGAACACAATACCCAATGTTATTGTTAACAAAGACACGAATTATACAATTTTCTTCTCTAACCATGCAGAACTAAATAACCTCAGAAAACAAATTTAAGTCTTAAATTTGAAATTTTGAAGCTTTTGAAAGGTATAATCAATGCCACAGATTACTAAATAGTGCTACCATTGATCTGAAAACGGCAGTCGGTAAATAATTGTAGTAATCTAACCATTGGTTAACTAAACGATTGATTGTGGAGACCTCTTTCATCCGCAAGTACTTAACTTACAGCAAACGTTCTGTCATTTTATTATTTTTGAAATTATGGTGCTGTCAAGATTTTCTTTAAATTTAACGACTTTTATTTGGCATTAGCACGGGATATTTTTTTTTTCACTTATTGGAAAACGTAACATAAAAATGGACCCACGCAAAATGGTCGCAAAGTATTCAAATTCTAATGTTTTTAATTATGTAATTTATTTACCAGTTCTTCCTTGGAAGGAGCTGGCTAGAGACAGAGACAGATGGAGAGATTTGGGGGAGACCTTTGCCCAGGAGTGGGACAATACAGGTTGATAAAAAAAATATATTTACCATCATGTTATAGTGTAAGGTTTAAATTTAATTTGCAATCTTCATGATCCTAGGGTAGAATATATAGGTTAAAATAATATAGATTATTTCATAGAAATTATGTAACTCAATATAAATTTTTATTATTTTTCCATGTATTTTCTTGTAACAATAATCATTATTTTTACCCCGATACCGTTTGCCCTGGTATACATTTAATTCACAACAGACATAAAACAGTATTATTCGAAATATAAAAACAGTTTTACATCAAGATTTATCCTTTGAGTAAAAAAACAAAGACTATTCTCTTTTGAGTCGACGTTCAATGTTTTGAATTCTTATTAATTATGTATTTTATTCAAATAAATACATCTCATTAAAATCATGTGGTATTATTTGAGAACAGACAAGTCGTGTGCTCAATTGTTGGCATATGGCGGAGGATCTTATTATCCCTGAAAACGGTTAAAACCACGGTACAGTTTGGAGTATCATAACTGTACATAAAAGAATACAATTTGCTTTTTTATTCTACGTTTTTGAAAATAACAGTCACAGGAACAGTGAGAAACCTTTAGAGGATAAGGTATGTGAAAAGAAAAGTCGTGTGTTCAAATTATCCTCGTTTACCCTGAGGGAGTGACGGAGGGTATAGCCCACACGCCCGCACTACTTATAACAAAAACGTTCAATTTTCAAAAATCACGATCCAACCCTTCCCCTGACGTGTTAATTTTGTTATGAATAACCGAGCGGTTAACTGCCTTTTGTTACACTTAATTCATATATTTTTTGCCTCAAAAAACATCTTATTGTATAACTATTGTTACCTTTTTCATTTCTCTCCCGAAATTGTTATAATCATTTAATATTCAAAGCGTTTGAAGGTTTTTTTGTTCGATTTTTTATTGTGTTTTGTTTATAAATGGATACGGTTATTGTGTTATAGTTATTATAATCGTTCCGCATAATGAGTCAGTTTTATTATATATTTTTACAAAACAAAACCAATTGATAACGTTTTACACATAAAAGAAAATTACGTTTCCAAAATTTCAATACCAACTTCATAGAAAAATGAATCAGTAATGTGAAAATAGAAAAACTAAGTTATTAATACGACTTAATCTATCTTTGAAATATCTTTTAAACATAAAACTTTAAACCCTTAAATACAAAGTAAAATCAATTAACTTAAAAAAGATTAAGAAAAACTTCAAGTCCGCGTTAACGACGCACCATTACTTCTAATTCCTTTGAAAGTAATTGTCCTCAGATAAAAAGTCGGCGCCTTCTTCGTAGATAAATGATTATCTCATATAATTGTCCAAAGAGGAAATACTACACATGCAGGCTAGATTATGACGGGATTAATGGCTGAGCTAGCCGCCATACTATTTTTTAATTAAATTAATCAAAGTTTAAAATTAGATTTAATTAAAAACGTCGCAGTAGCCTTCTAGTCATGTCCTGCAATAGTTGACATATAAACGTATATTTTGATTTCATGTTGAATGTAATTTAATTAGTGAGAAATGCTCTAAAAACACAATAGTTTGAATAATTTTCTGACAGTCTTTTCAGAAGGGAAATATTAAGCAATAAATACAAAAAACTGTTTAAAAAATTGTCCTGAACTAAATTAAACCCGCTGAATTTTGACGACCTCGAGTGCAGAGTGGTCACCATGCCGGACTGCCATCAGCAAGGTTGCGGGTTCGATTCCCGTGCGGGGTGAATATTTGTGTGAACCACAAATGTTTGTCTCGGTCTGGATGTGTGTGTGAATGAGTGTGTGCGTAGTTTCTGATACCCTAGATACAAGCTTCGAACTTAGTTAGGGGTCAGTTACTATAATGAGATGATGTAGTGAATGATTAATTATGGGTTGACTAATTTCATAGGGTAGAACATCATAGGTAAACTCAGGCCAATCAAACTTGGCTAGTAAGAATCTATAAGTAAGTAAGCAATATCACAACAAGGACTTCATGTTTTTAGTATGCTTTTATTTATTTATTATATACTAGCTGCGCCCCGCGGTTTTACACGCATAGTTCTCGTTCCCGTGGGAATTTCAGGATGAAAAATTGATGTTGGCCGATTCTCAGACCTACTGAATATGCTCACAAAATTTCATAACAATCGGTCAAGCCGTTTCGGAGGAGTATGGCAACGAAAACTGTGATACGAGAATTTTATATACTCGTATTAGATAAGATTATACTTCTGTACCTAATTGATACTTGCTTTTGATACTTGTTTAAGAATTTTTAATGATCTTCAATAATTACGTTAAAATTAGACTTGAAAATCATGGTTTATGTTCTAAAGGATCAGAACTACGTTAGTAACATGTTTCAGTAAATATAATCCCACCAAAAACATTCTGTAAAAAACTAGCCAAGTCTCGATGGAGCTGATGTTTATCTCTAAAAAGTAATGAAATCTAGACAAAGTCGTGCCAAGTGTAAGGTTCCTTACTGCGATTTCTTTATTATTATAGTTATTGTTGTGTGACTTGGCCGTTGGAGGGTACACATGTACACAAGGGTACAAAACTAGGTGCTCCATGACACTATTGCACCAATCTGTCGCCAGAACCGCTACCCATTGACGATAGAAAATTGCCACTTGAAAAACGTTGATTCAATATCCAGTCAATTGTAGGCTTGATAAAGCTGCTTATTTTAATAATGTTATAACATTACGTGTAAACAAAATTGACTTGTACCCACTACTAACGTTTTAAACAACTTTCAACGGCCAAGTCACACAACATTAACTATAATAATAAAGAAATCGCAGTAAGGAACCTTACACTTGGCACGACTTTGTCTAGATTTCATTACTTTTTAGAGATAAACATCAGCTCCATCGAGACTTGGCTAGTTTTTTACAGAATGTTTTTGGTGGGATTTCATTTATTTTTGTTGAAACGTGTTTATATTGTTTTTTTTATTAGATTTTCTTATTTGACACATTTTTTTCTTTTTAGGAGTAGTATTTTATTACTAAGCGCCCCGCAATTTCACCCGCGTAGTTCCCGTTCACGTTTCCGTGGGAATATCGGGATAAAAAGTATCCTATGTGCTTTTCCTGATTCTAAGCTACCTCCCCACCAATTTTCAGCCAAATCAATTCATCCGTTCTTGAGCTATAAATTCCCGTTCCCAATCCCGTGGGAATTTCGGGATTAAAAGTATTCTATGTTCTTCTCAAGGTTTTAAGCTACCTCCCCACCAATTTTCAGCCAAATCAGTTGAGCCGTTCTTGAGTTATAAATTCCCGTTCCCAATCCCGTGGGAATTTCGGGATTAAAGGTATCCTACGTCCTTTTCCTGGTTCTAAGCTACCACCCCACCAATTTTCAGCCAAATCAATGCAGCCGTTCTTGATTTTTAAATTCCCGTTCCCAATCCCGTGGGAATTTCGGGATTAAAGTTATTCTTTGTCCTTTTCCTGGTTCTAAGCTACCTCCCCACCAATTTACAGCCAAATCAGTTCAGCCGTTCTTGAGTTACAATTCCCGTTCCCGTTCCTGTATAATTCCCGTTCCCGTTCGATTATCCTAGTTTTTATAGTTTTCCCTTTATGTGGCCATTAAACCCTAACTCTGTACCAAATTTCAGCTCTCTAGGTTTATGGGAAGTAGTAGTTCTATTTTGATGATCATGAGTGAGTGAGTGAGTGAGTGAGTGAGTGAGTGAGTGAGTGAGTGTCTGTCATAAATACGAAACTTTGCTTTCGCTTAACTTCGGAACTAAATGACCTACAGACTTGAAATTTTATTTTAAGTATGTGATTGTATAGCTTACTGTATGACGAAAATTTCAGTGCTCTGGGTTTATCCAGAGGTTCTCAAATAGGGGCCTGAAAATGCCGCGAAAGGGTTCCTGTAAAGGATGGTACGGCAGTGTTTGCTTCGCGCTCGACTTGGCGGGGGGCACTGCCGTGCCCCCAGATAGTATGTTTGTCACTACACGAGTAATGACCGACTCGTGACAACTATTAAGATCAATTTTGTACCATCGACACGCTCTGTGCGCAAGCGATGAATCATTATCAACTCTTCTATTTTTAAAATGTTCAAAATTATAGGTAAGTACGTTGTTTTTTTTATTATTTATATGTTTGTAATCGTTTTGTCTAGTAGAGATACTCGTATATACCCGAGTAGATACGTTATTTTGATTTGAATTTTAAAATGCTACTCCTATAGAATCCTGGAAGTAATTTTAGGCCTGCTTTGAGCCTTGGCAGCCTACTTCGATTGATCTACCAAAGCAATTCCCAGCTTTTTCTCGAAGAAGAAAAACCTGCACCTTCTTACGACAAGCCCGGCCTACGCAGTGCTTTCCTTTTTCAAAATGAAAAGGAAAGCTCCTTTAAAAAAAAAAAAAGGAAAACGCACTCTTTTTTTTACATATCTTTCATAGACAATGCTCTCGGGGTCTTTGGGACCACCTTAAAACCATCTACCTAGTAAATGACTGAAATTCTGCACGAAAACATTGCTAGCATATTCAACTTCCCGCTTCCACTAAAATCTTACGTTTTGTACCAATCGCAGTGTTCTATCCAACAAATTGGTTGAATTAACCATCCGATGCACTTAACTAAATATTTATTGGTGGTTTTATTGTTTGTCGCCGCTAATTGGGGCAGATTAATTGGTTCAACTTGTGTTGTTAATCCTAGGGAGTGCAGTGTTTCGTTTGTTTATACTATGTTATGTTTATAGTTTTGTAGCTAAAGATTTTTCTAGTTTTTCTATTAAAAGTTTTGGTAAGATCAAATTATTTTATCAGTATGTAACGTGATATTGAATATACGTTTTCTTTTCCAAACCTTTATCCCATGTCTATTTTGGGGTTGGTTTTTCAATTTAACCAGATATGGTGGAATGTCAGTATTTTACGTGAAGCGACTGCCATCAGACCTTCACAACCCAGAGGGCTATACGACATTCTTTGGTTCAACCAAATGTTAGACTTTTGAGGGCTCTAACTACCCGTAACGACTGTCGATGATGTTTGTACGACAGCCGGGACCGACGGCTTTACGTGCCCTCCGAATTTAGTATAATCGCGCAAATCTAAAAAAGTACTAAACAGATTGGTTTTTGAATCATGTATAAAATTTATTTGTTTCTTAATCTTGAATGTTGTGCTAAAACCTTTGCCGAGCAAAACCGATTTGGGTGGTTAGTGAACAACAAATCGCTCTTACATTGTAACAACCAAACATGATATCCAATCCTTAATTAAGTTCTTTAGTTCCAATTAAATACGTTAATTTATTTCAATCAGTTTAACGATACTCTAAAATTACTTTCAGTACTAACAAGTACATGAGGTTGGCTATAAAACGGAGAAAAAATTGGACGAAAGTATCTCTTAATTAAACTAAAATTCAAATCTCAATCAAGAATCTAACGTACACATCTAAAAAATAAAGTAAAAATGGTTTTATAACAAACCCCGAACAAAAAAACGGAGCGCAACGAATCCTTAATTAAAACTTCGGAGAAAAAAGTCCTTTTATAACGAGTTGTTAAAATTTAGACTTTTTTTAACCAAAAAATATTAAACATTACTCCTGGATTCATAAATGGAAAGTTATTCAAAATAAACCATGATTTATGAGGTGGGTCCATAGTGCAAGCGATTTAATATGTTGATATTTATAGTGCTTTTGAACTTAAGAACCTCTTAATTAAAAATGTACAATTATCAATGTTTTCATTCAGTAAGATTTCCAACAAGACAAAACATTAAATCAGAGTAGGAAAATCGCAATGACACGAATATTATATTAATTCTTCAAGAGAAGGAGACTGTTTGCTGTAAACTAAAATTTAAGATTTTTTCATTCTACAAGTAAGTAGCAGAGTTTTAGTAGTACTTGATACCGTGTAAGAAGTGTTCGCGTAAATAAAATAGAAATCAATAGAATTAGAAGTTTAAAAGATTTTTGTAACTAAGTTACTTTTACATAAGTAAAACTACTCTTATTCGAACCACACCCGAATCAAGGAGGTCCTATATCGAAGAGTTATTATCACCTTCCTTGTCGGATCCTATAATCACCGCGTTTTAGTAGTAGTCTTTAGAGAGCACGATTCTCTGACGTATTAACAATCATAAAAGGCTGTAATCATAAACTCACTCATTTAGAGGAGGCACAGGTGCTGCCTCCTAATTTAACTATGTTAGGATACTGGTATAAAACTTTGATTTTTGTTTTGTTTTGATGTGATGCTGACGTTGGAGCTCCTGAAGTCGAAATAGAAATAGAAATTCCTACTTACATACCTATGTAACATCTTGAATATTTTGTTTAAGAAGCAGTCTTCTAGTATGATAACTTATAAGTAATTAATATTGTATTTGTTGGTGTTCAGTATTTTGCGATTATTATACTTCTTTAATTTGAGTTTTTGAGGGTGTTATTTTGGTAGAAATTTATGTTTTTAGATGGCTCTAATACTATCATTTCGTTTTTGCAACAACGTGATAAATGTGTTGGAGGAACTTCATAGTATCAGAAACACTCATTTGTATTAAAATAAGAAATTAATTACTCTCTCATTTACTCTCACAAATACCAATTTACAACATACAACTTATAAACTAATTTGTAAAACTCCAATAATTCTCGTCCAAATCATATTAAACTAAATATCCTAATCACCGTCTCAAAAGATGAAATATCTCCATCTTTTATCATAATCTCAAATCTAATCTATCATTACTCATGCAAAATCGTTTGACCTTTTTTTCTTCTAATTCAAAATAAGTTTACCTGCGATTCAGTTAATTGTTCGTCAACCCCTAAAATTCTCCACCCTCATATTCTTTGCTTTTTACACAGATATTATTTACCACTACATTCCTCGCCAACTCAAAAAGTAGAACTTTATTTCCACGAAAATAGAGTTCAATTTTGGATGATCTAAGATTGTAGAAGTGCAAATATAAGTTTGTAAAGATCGTTATTCAAAACTCTGACGCAACAAGTGTACAAACCAACAAAAGCAGCGATTAGGGGTGATTTATACATTCCTTTATTTTCCACCCCCAACTTATTATAGTTGGAGTGATTCGTAACTGAAATTCCCACACTTTTGAATAGAGGGTGGTTTTACATAAGTTATTGTGGTTTTCTTATAAGATATTTTGTTTTTTTTTATAGATATTAGGCGAATATATAAAAAATCTAAGTTCTTACATTAAAAGGTTGAACCAAAATAAAAACACAGATTAATATGAAACAAATATTTGATTTATATTTTCAGGCATAATTCACAAGGATATTTTCTCAATATTAAATATAAGTTTTTTTATTTCAACATTTAACAAGTTACAACTTTAACTACACAACAATAATAACTACATTTGGATTTATATTTACAGAAAACAACTTTGTTCTAATCCAATCAAACAAGTTATTCTAATATAATTTACGAATTACATCACTTACTTCGATTATATAAATAAAAGTACATTACAACATCATTTTTCAAATATATTTACATTTGAAAAACAAACTAACATAGTTATGATTATATGATACTATTAGATAACAACTTCATATCCTCTATCTAAAATATAACAGATTCATAAACTATAAAGTAAAAATACAAACAAAAAACAAGAAATGAGTATATAATACATATAATAACAAAAATAAATGGTAACGTAAAGCTATTCTACATACACAAAATATATCAAAACAAATACATTCGCAATTAGTCTTCAAAAATTTTACACATCTAAAAGATTATTTATTCTCATTTATTTATTGTCACATCATACAAATCTTAAACTTCAGCTCAAAACCATCCCCCTTTATAAAATAAACTTTCCCATGACCCAAACATAATTTATATTCAATATTTTAAAAAGAGACTCGAAAAAATCAACCCCCATAACACAAAGCAAGGTATACGCGACAAGTGCAATCAAATACAATAGAGAGACCGTTGAGGTGACTATTTATTAATCTGTGCCGTACTCGTAGTAACTATTTCGTAATCTGTGCCGTAGTCGTAGTAACTATTTAGTAATCTGTGCCGTAGTCGTAGTAACTATTTAGTAATCTGTGTAGTATATTCTCCCGCAGGCAAATCTGTATCCCACTTGTCACGCCAAAAGGCACACCGTAACGCTTTTTATTCCCTTTTATTCCCCTCGACATGATGCAAAGTATCTCCTCAACGTTATCTATTCTACGGTCAACCTTTTGTCTGCAGTTTTTGCGTCACAAACTCGTGGGAACGTTGCGCAAACCCTGAAAAAAATGTTGATTAATAGAATAACCGAGATGACAATAGATAAGTTAGTCTCAGGTGATATACGGAGTTTTTTTCTAAACTTAGTTTTGAAGACCATTTTTTAATTAATCTGAATAGTTTACATTACGAGAAATTAAGATTGAAAAAGTTAATTAAAAAAAGAAAAAGCTTCAAAAATCAAATTCAAGTAGTCACGTTAGAAAATTACTACCCTTTCCAAAATGACCACATAAATCTCCTACCTAAAGAACCCACCCCGAATTAGTGATTGCTGCAATTATCTTAAACCCTTAACAATATCTCTAATAATCTTAAAATGGTCCTAATAGACATTTAATTATAGACTCGGGTGAGTTCCACTGACCCCTTTTACACTTGTTTACATCTTCATCCCCTCGCCACCCTCCGCGCGCCGCACAAACGCGCTGAGCCATCAAAATGGTATGTTTAATTCCAATACCCCATACGATTTATTATAACAAAGCAGAACGGGAACGATCGACCGCTTGCCATCTGTCGTCTTTCCGAATCTCGAATCATCGAAAAAAACTCAATGTGCGAGCAACCCTGGGAACCTAGGAACGAGGAGCATTCCCACGAACAACCCCTCAATTTTCAATAACCAAATTAGCCTTTGCGTTACCCTATTTCGGATATGAGGGACTCGTGAATCTATTCATATGGAAAAAACATATCTGGTGTCTCTGTCGTGTGTTACCGCCGCGTATATTTTCATCCCCTTCGAATGCACGTGTTCAGAGATCGTATATTTAAAGTGCAAGCGTGTGTGTGCGAGAACCTTCGGATCGCAGCACCTGCCGGCGCGCGCGCACCCCATTGGCTGACACAGACACTATCACCGCTACACTGATTTCTTTTAACTTAATTTTTTTGTAATACTCTCTTCGGACATATATAGAAAAAAATGCTACATGTTTGGACCGGTACGATGAATATTTTTGTGTGTAGGTGGCATTGAAATTTTATTACAAAACTTTTTATAAACAAAATGCTAATCAAGTCTGAGATGATTTAAAGATCAGATTCTGAGATAGGGTTGATGCGTCTTCACTACATTTATTACGATGAATATGCAAATTGTTGCTGAAGTTTTAGCACGTAAAACATTGCTACTCGGCTTACTTGTCTCGTGTTTGGCACGAGTACTGCACGGGGGCAACAGGCGGTCAAATTTGGGGTTACTTTATTGGGGTGACTTAGTGACCCCAGAGGTAATATGGGGTTGATAACAATCGCATGTTTAAGTGAATGCACCGAGGGGGCTAATGGATTGTTTGGTTACCGAGAGGCGTGTGGACGGCGCGTGGACACAGTTCACAGGGACCCCAATACACTTGTTCTATTACACCATATTGTTACACAAGGGGTTAAAATTAGAACACTTTATTAGTGGTTTATCAAGGGATTTAAAATATTAACATATATCACATTTTAGAGTACAGGATAGTTTTTGAAACTATCTCAAACTACAACTCAAATCTACTACGTTCAGTAATAAAAACAGCATAAAATATCATGCATAAATTATATACACATCTGAGAAACAGAAAGAAAGAAAAACTGCCCATTCACTGGCGCTCGCTAGTACAGTGTCTTAAATCTCTCATTAAAATACACATAAGAAACCAATATGAGACCATTTAAAAACATTAAAACTTGAATGACTGCATATTTACTACAAATCTTATCATTTGAAAGTACAATCAATGTTTACAGTACCCATTATCGTATCAAAAGTGTAGGCCAAAATACATTACCATAAGACATATACAAAATCAAAATAACCTGTACCGATACAATACTTATTGGGGTATCGGATAAACTACTCGACTCACCCACACACGCGAAGGGTTCTTTTCATGCACACGGAGCTTTTGTGTTGGGGGCGGCGCAGCGGGTATAAAAGCGCGACCGGCCGCTACAGCCCCACATTCCTGCCTGTGATCTCACTAGCGACACACGTACCTTTAACACAATTTCAACATGTCTTACTACGCCAACAACGAATACATCATCGCGACAAACAACTCGATCAACGAGAACAAATACAACACGGAAAAGATGAAGAACAGCGGCTTCAAGGCTCTATTGAAGCCTTTGATGAAAATCATTAAGAAGACAACCAAGCGCGTTCCCGCTAAAACTTGCGACACGTGCTACGAGGACGAACAGAACTCAAGCAACGAGATGTTGGAGCGCAAACTGTACGAGGACAGTTGCCAAGCGGGAGCCGGCGCCGCCTTCCTCGTGTACAACGAGGACTCGTGCGACATCGTGCCAGTGACCCCGGACAACTTCTACGTCCCGGTCCACTTCGCGAGGACGGAAGCCGGAACCTTCTTCTGGACCACCGTCTCCAAACAAGACGACGACTTCGCCTCCGCCCACTGCTACACTGAGTGCCAGACCGCCGAGCAGCAGTACCCGCTCCACGACCGCTGGGTCCAAGCCTGAATCCACTCACTCGACAACGATCAGTGTCTTCCATGAAACTAGTGCCTGCTCCCTGGGTTCAGCAACCGTCTGTGATGATAGCTTTAAACGTAGATAGTTCCAAGGTGCCATATAGGAATAAGTTAGGTGTAGCGCTCAACACTCGTGATAACTCCTTAAAAGCTTTAATATTGTAATATCAAACGAGTTTGTGATATTTTTTGAAAATATTTTGTATTGTATAAATTAAGGATAGGTTTTAAATAAGCGAATTGTGATCTTCCTGACTCGAGCTTTAATTGTTTTAGGGATAATAATTTATTAGGGAAATGAAGAAAATTGAAAATAAAAAATGAATTTAAACATATTTTTATCTATTATTTACAATTAGTTTAAGTTCCCAAACACATCTACCCTTACACAAACTACAACAAACAACCAACATAGCAAATAAGTTTTCACTCACACAATCAGAACAGTAGCCAAAGAAACATCTTAAGGCCTTTCCAGTTAGGCCGTTCAAGTCAAGTTTCCAACTCTGTTGCCGAGTGGTTTGACGGGTTGAGGATGGCGCGAGCCATTACTGGCTTGGCGGCCCGTGGTTCGCGCCATAGATGGCTGTAGCTACATAAGTACATACTGCTACATTCGGCCGCACGTGCATTGCCTCGGGCCGACCGGACCTGCTACCGGACTTTTAATGGACCTTTTTTAAGCCCCGCTCTTTCTTCAGTATTAAAACTATAATTTATGTTAACCAATTTGACAGAGCGTTTAACTAATAGCGTATTATGTGATACGCTTAGTTTGATGCTGTTAACTGTCCGTTGTGTGTAATTTTTTAATGGTGAATTGGTTTAATTTACATGTTATTTTTGGTAAAATCAAATCCCTTGGAACTATTTTGTAATAACATAAATATTTTAATTGAAATATGCCTGATATTTATATCATTAAAAACAAAAAATGATGCATCCCCAAAATTAACCAGTATCTATTAGTGCAACTGCTTGCCTGATTAAAATGCTTAGTAAGCTTAAATCACAGGCCTAAAATATGTTATTTAAGCACAGCTATCAAACCCAATAAATCTAGTTAGATTCAGTCATGTAACACAGTGTTAAATATCAAAATTAAAAAAGTTTGCAGTGCGGTTATACGAGAAGCTCCACGAGAACAAGTAAAATGCAATATTAAACCGATACAAAAAAATGCATTACATCTATTAATGTGCAATTACAACTGAACCTACATGCAAAAGTTAAATAAAAGTAATAAAAATGCTGTTAATAAAATATAAATCTACACACACATGTATTATCCAGAAAAGAATAGCGATCTATATGCATCCTACTGAAAACATATAATCATACAAAAACTACAGTAAAATTACAAATAAAACAGCACAGTACAAAACTACTTTTTATCATTTTAACAGTAAAACTAAACATTATCATGCAAGTTAATAAAAATATAACTTCATATTAACACTTGCATGAAATATCAACTTGCATTAAAATGGCAATCCAGACTTGTTCCGACCTGTACCAGGGATTGCACTTCGAACGTGTCTCAACATGTTTCATCGTAAAGCATTTTCAATATTAAAAAAGCCTCATTGTGCAACCTGTGAAAAGATTGTCATACTATTGATCAATGCGGAACAAAAGACTGATAACAAAAGATTACGATTTATGTAGATTGCACGTGTTTAATAAATGCAACTGAACTTATTGTTACACGCTGTTTGTTAATAGAAAGTTCATAATTGCATTCAAAAGCTTCCATAAAAAAACTGCAATTCTTCGCAAGAATATTTCGGATTCATGCGGTTGAAATATGCAAAAAAGAAATTCAATTAAACCAAAATCAAACAGTACCGAATCGATTGTATCATTCAATTATTGCAATATACATACAACAACTCGATTCTTATCCAATTAACGTGATTTTATCAAAAATCCTTACAGAATCGGTAACGAAATTTGCATGCTCTAAACCGAGAAATTGCCATCAGTATCTCGATTAACACCAATTTGCATAAACTTATCCGCATCAAGCGAGCGTCGGGCGTCGAGCGCCGCGGACCAGTATGCTAATTGCAAAGCTATTGATTAAAAGTTCCCGCCGAGGTACCGCTAAGCGTCCAGTTGTCATAATTACCGTTCACGACTCAGAGATCTATAATACGTGGGTAAAGATAGCGAAGTGGTCCGATAATAATACCATACGCGGCGCTCTCCGCGACCGATCCGTGAGAAATTTCGGCAGATGTACAATTCTTGACGCGGAGAGACGAGTGAGCGCTTATCTTTTTTTTTCTTTTTCTTTAATAATACTGCGTTCGTATCGAGTCCGTGAGTCATCAAAGCATTGTAACCCAATGCACGTGTTCGATATTCGGACGTTCGGGTTAGAAAGGATTTTTTTCCAACCCTTATTTTCGATTCCGCAACTCTTGCAAAATTTGGGTTAATTTTTTTTAAGTTTCCAATTTCGTATTTGGAATGTTTAGCGGACACGTGCAATTGTGAGTTTGGAATTCATTTTGGAATTGTAAATACTTTTCTTTTGTGTCTGGAGGACACACGTGTGCAGTATTTGTAAATCATTGTAGAGTTTAATGATGAGGGATGACGTATAAGGCCTGTAATTGAACTACATTATAAATGAAACATGGTTAATTAACAACTGGGCTCTCTGTCCGACTAATGAGTTTTCATGTCGCAAGTTAATGGATGTTAGTACACACTTAATAGTAGTTTTTAGTTTAATAGACTATATTAAGCCATGCGCCGTCAATTTCACGGGACATTTTTTCAATTTACGATAATTGGAATCGGTTTAAAAACGAGCCTTGATTGTATACCTCATTTTGTTTATAATTAAAATTGTGTATTTTTAAGCTTTAAATATTATATACTCGTACTGCATCGCTAAGTAATTTAAAAAAGGTTTTAATAAAGTGCTTACAGCTCACGGTTTTCCCGCGTAATTCTATTATTTCTCCTGATATCAATATATTTGATACTCATGGTGATGAAAAATATTTGTACCAAGTTTCCCACCCTCTTTTCATTAGTTATATTAAAAATGGCGCTAGTAGTAAGACTTTGGAACAATATTTTTACATAGACATCAACCTACGAACAAACCAAACTCGCAAATCCAGTATTACACATGCAATATTTCAAAATCCAATAAAACAAATAAATTTAAATAAAATATAGTAATTATAATATAATAAGGCACCTGTACAATTATGTTTGTAATGATATCATCGCGTTGTTTGAACAGTTGATGGTAGTTACAATAAGTCAATATCGGCTGACGTCAGCGTGAGGTGGGTTCACACTCTAAGGACAAATTAATTATTATTTATAATTATTATATTTAATTTACTTTTGTTATGATTACACAAATATATCAGGTTGTACTTAGATAATGTAGCTGTTAGTTAAACGAAGAAATCACTCAAAGCTTGACAATATTATATTCTAATTGGATTTAAAAGCAAAGAAATAGATGGTTATTTAAAATATTTCGTCTAAATTATATAATTTTATACAAACAGTCAAGAAAGTAAAAATAATGAAAAGTTGAAATCATAATATTTGTCGCGTTGATGTCTTTTCATAGTAAACACTGCCCTTTAAGGCCGTAACGCTCAATTACATTTTATTTCCAAATTATATGTCTTAGTACAAATATAATAGCAAATCAAATCACAAAATTTATAGTAAAACTATTTACAAAATACATATTATTTTTTCATTTATACTACAAAGTAAAAATACAAAAATCAACGACAAATACTTTCTTACTTAAAACATTTCTGTACATACATTAATTTTATCATAATTAATGTGTAAATTAATGAGTCATGCAATACTTAAGTCCATACATTATGTATGTATATAACGTATGTATGATATTTGTATGGAATGACTCATACAAGTAAACTTAACGCGCGGCACTCATTCATTAAACAACAGACAAATTCCTTTGGAAATTAAGTGTGATCGATATCAAAAATACTTTGAATTACTTTCTTAAGTAGAAAATACTAGAATAAGTGTTTTAACTAATTTTAATAAAATACAATATGAGAAGTTGATGAAATTGTTTCTTTGAACTGTTGTATGTTCAAAGAAATAATTTAATCAGTCATTAATTATAATGACATTAGTAGCTTTACACCGCGGTTTCACCCAAATAAGTAAGTGATTCCTGGAAAATAGCGTTTCTAACAAACTCTACCTCTTTTTAGTATTAGTATGTAGATATCAAAGTAATTATGGAAAGCCTTATTTTTCCTTATATTTCTCTAGATAAATATAAACCTAGGTAATACTGCGGGATAGAGCTATGTAATATTGCAATAAACAATAAATTATTCAAATAATGAATCAAAACAAAATCGTAAACGTATCGAAACCGCTACATTTGACGTTTTAATATCATGTAATGTTTTAATTCAGTATTAATTAATTAGATATCAAAATGACATTATTATAAACACCTTTCTCTCTCTATTGCGTATTTTAGTAAAATGTTATTTACGTTATTTTAATAATTTACAACTTATATTTTTTTATAAAGAAAAACAGTCTTTTACATAGTTTAGTAATGGAAAAATACATATCAATAAAACATAACTATTCTCTTCATTATACCAGTGTATTACCAGAGAGAGGCCTTTTCAATTAATTTATGCATCTAGTCTATAAAACACCTATAATTATGATCACAGATTAATATCACAGACATTAAATGCCTTATATTATTGATATTTTTTAAAACCACTGCACATTCACTTCACAATTTACAGAAAACACTTTTGCTTTAATTTCACTTTTACTAACACCAACACATACAACAGATTTTATTTGTATCACATAGGTATATTGCTATTTTTAGACATTTTATTTTCACTATCATTCCATATTTATTTAAAACCACTTATGAATTAATATCACATTTTATAAATTAAAACTTTGTAACAAAACTACACAGACGAATCACATAGACAACACCGATTAAAAACTGCACTACCTACACACATCATTAGATTTTTGCAAAAACTTTTCCAACAAAACCTAACCTAACATTATCATTGTAAATCCGAATTGCACAAGGTACCGTTACTTCCTGTTTGACGTCACAAAAATAACTGATCTTATAAAGTTACGAGTACTAAATTTATACAAAATTCACCCTCGAAAATTGCAATAGATATCTTTCTCACGGGACCTTTGACCTTACTTTACCTTTACGTTATTGTCTGCGAATCTATTGTCTTCCAAATGCTTCCGTGTCCCCTCGACTTTATCTATGAAGGGAAAGAAACGCTTCCTTATGATTAGTTCAACGATGTGACGATAGATGGCGCTGTTTTAAGTACGCGTTTTGGAGGTTTATACTTTGATTTTTCAAATGTATTTTTCAACATATAGAGATGTTAAATTAGTTCGAAATTATTAGATTGATGTAAGATAAGTATTTAATAGTTAATTTCATTTAAATGGTAAAGAAAAATACGTGAAAATCTATGAAAATGTTTAATGTAGAGTTAGGTAGAGTAAGAAATATATAGATGTTTTGCTTTAAACATATTTTATACGTGAATAACAAACTAAATATTGATTTTATCGATGATATCATATACTTATGTTCAATACACTGATATGTATAAGGAAAATTCATGTAGGTGTATGTATTGTTATAGTGTCTTACTGCGCACGCGGCGCTTGACTAATGAATGACGCTCTAGTATTTGTTTTATACTTAGTACGTTTTATTTTTGGATATTTACTTTAAATATAATCTGTTAAAGATAAAATTAAAACTTAGACTTTGATCAGGGAATTTGTCAACCTTCCAGTTTTTTTTTCATTGAGTGATTTCATTAAAAAAAACCGATGCTTTCAACTATGAATAAGTGCTATTTCATAGTAATTATCGAACTAATAATTTATTCTTTACTAATAAACAGTGACACAGGCAGCCCACAGTCGAAGTTCAATAGTTATTGCTTAATAAATTATTAGTTTTATTTATCTATTTATCAGTAACCCACAACTACCCTCTTACAAAAAATTGTATCAAAATCAGAGTACATAGTAATCATAATAATATAATAATAAAAACATGTTGATTGTTAATTGGCAATCATGACACGGTCTCATGGCAATACATCGAGCCCGGTGTAGCCAGCTCAGGCCGTGGGAACGACGACAGTTGCGCGCGCGCCACCTGCCCCCCGCCCGCTAAAAAACATACATTCGAAAATTCAAATTCGGAACCGACCTTGGTATTTGTGATTTTTTATTTCGTATTTTGTTTTGTTTGTGGTTCATTTTTTATATTTGGAATTCTTGAGTTATGTGTATCGAATTTGTTAAATTAATGGTCTAGTTGATGTGTTTTTTAGACAATTTGCTGTTATAATTACTTTTTTGTTTATGTTATTAAATGTAGCAACTAGCCATGATTTTAGCGTCTTATTATGATCTTTTGTTATGAAAGTAAATAGCTCTGCATTACATCTTATTTAACTACGATTAATATAGACCCTTTATAGACTTGTAGATCAAATTGTTCAATAGTTATCAATCAAAGCAAATCACATCATCCATACATCCCTTAAATCATAAGACCTATCATAAACAATACAATCTATAAGGTCTAACAGTACTGTCCAGGATCCGCTCCGGTTTCCTTATCTCTTACCAAATCATCTATAGATCCGCTAAGTCCAACATGGAGAATGTTTTTGTGCACGCGTCACCGTTGATTACGGATAAGTGCGCCGCGCGCGCCATATGTCGCGTGGATCGTGGGAAAGGATCCTGCGCGAACGCAATGTGTGCCCTCTCAACTGTCTTCTATATTAAAAAAAATTTGCCACACAAAATTGCACTCTATTTTCTGAACGTTAAGGTTGAAAATCCAATTGTGTTTTTATATAACAACTCTTAATTTTATAATACGCTTTATTGGAGTAGGAATAAGGTTGATATTAAAAGAGTTTTGTTAAGATTTTTACGCGCCTATTTATAAATGACTGTGTATGATTCAGAGTCTAAGTACGCGTGAAAATGTTTGTGTATTGAAGTGTTTGTTTTCAATTAGCTTTGAAAGTTTTCAGGGCTTGGGAAAGGTTTTTAATCGATAGTGAGACCTAATGCTTGATAGAAAGTTAATACGTGGCTTATGTACCTACGTTTAATTGCGTACTGTATCAATTATCTCATTAATTTATTCGAGATTTATATTTTTAAAAGCTTTGTAATCAACAAACATATTAATTCCCTCAAAACAAAAATAAAGATCCTTTTTATGAATCTAAAAATAAAAGTCGTTCGTTCTCGCATGTCACACAAATATCACCTTATAATGTGGCAAAAAAAAAACAAGAAAAAGATATAAGGGGAAGAGGCGAGCAACTGGCGCGAACGATCGTGGGAACGCGACCAGTTTTCAAATATAGAACGCCTTAGAAAAGGTGCAATTCTTTTTTTGTATTGATAAAGTTTTTATATCTGTAGTAATACTGGCCATACGTGCAGCAAATGGATTTTGAAATTCGAACCCTTAAAATGTTTTGGATTTGATGATAATTCTGTACAAAAAAAGGTTTCTTTACATTTTGGTAGAGTTAGTTTTTTTACTGTTATGCTATTTATGTAATTGAACTCTATGTGGTAGAGTAAAGCAAAACTAGTAATATAGATTTTTTAATAAGTAGTTCATTTGGACTTAAAAGAAACTTATTGAATTTATAAGTTTATTAGGAAAAAAGCTTTTCAAAACTATAATTTATGCAATGCCTAATTACTGCCAGATAAAAGCCGAGTCAGTAGCTTAGCTTAATCTATTTCGCTAATCTGTGAATGCAAATCTTCAAAACAAAAATAAAAAGTATCGATAATCCTAAGAAATGCATGTGACGTCAATCAATTCACTTTTCTTAATCGATTCCACACTTAACCCTAGGACTACGCGGTACGCGCATCTGCCGCTATAAAAGAAACTCCCGTATTGTACGAGCACGTATTTTTTCTTGACCTCATTCGGCCTTTATACCCGAGGGGCGAAGCGTGGGAACGATCTTGCACAATCCACCGTTCCTTGGCCATATGCGACAGAAAAAAGTGCAATTATTTATTCCCCCTCGAAGAAAAGGGGAGTTGTGAGAACGTGACCTAACAATGTGCTTCCTGGCTTACGATACATCTTACGCTACCGCCAAGCGAATTTAGACCTTGCAGCCATAATACGAAACACTATAATTCTTTCTAATGTAATTTATTTTTTTACAAACTAGTTACCTTCGTATAAAATACTTCAAAATGTACCTTATGTATCACATGTTAAGAGCACAGTAAAATTGTGTTTTTGAATTGTTTGATTTGAAAAATGTACGTTGTGTACATTGAATAGCATTACGCGTGACCTTTAGATGGTCGATTGTATGAAAATGATAATCGATCGCGTTCCGTTTATTCGATTCTTTTGAGAATTTCTCGCGTAGGAAGCGCAGCCATTGTTATGTATAGTGTTACTGGTACTTTTTATTGTTGTGAATTATTTATTAGTCTTCTTTCTTTGATGTTACTTGCATCTTTATTTGCTTATAATTTGCAAAAAAATTGCAACACCGTAATTGTAGAACACATTTTTTAAAAACGTGAAAGAAGACAGAGTTCAACATTCGAAATTGGAACATTTGAATATACTTGTAGTTTGAAAAAAGAAACTTTTCAACACACTTGCTCATAAAAGGGCTCTTATTTGTGCAAAAACAGTTGAATAATGACACGCTTGATTCACTAGTGAGTTATAGATTTTTTTTTAAATTGTTTAGTTTTAAAAAAGTTTCGATACCAAAAAAAATCGTGTCCATACATTTTAAAAACAAACTTCAACTATGTTGCCTTACTTTTGGTAGGTCTATGGTCGATTCCATTCATTCATTCATTCGATTTTTTTAATAAGTATATTCTTTTAATCTATGGCCGATCACCATTGTTGTGTTGGATGCGCGCGAATAGAAAAACAGTTTATTTATTAGCGAACAATGATAATTTCTTCGCAAATGTGTTGAAAAACGTTGTATGGTAATCGCGTGTATTGATGATTACTATCCTCGGCTATCTTCTGACCCTCGCCTGACGGCTCGGGCCTCAATAGCGCCTCGGAAGTAATCACCAACTTACCTCGCTTGTACCATAAATAACTATTACACATTTTTTAGGACATCAAACTTCTATTTTATATTATTCTATATTCAAATCTCTTTGCTTAAAATACTTAGCTGCCAGTAAACATTGTATTTTACTATGAACATGTATTAGATAGGAGTTACGCGTTAGTTAAGCAGATCTTAGTGCTGTGATAACACGCGTACTAACTCGATAGTACTAACTAACCGTTTTATACACTATCGTAGTACGAGTGACGTTATCTAAGTATTAATTTAGCATTAAACTATGTATACATGACAGGATTTGTGCGTAACAGGACTTATGTATCTTATATCGATGAAACGTAGTACGACTGGAATGATACAACTCGTGGATACTTTATATGTACTTACTTATATTTATAGAAAAGTAGTTGTATCCCGCTGTTTTTCCCAGGAATCCCATGAGATTTTTAGGACAAAAAGTATCTTATGTGCAAATTATTAGTTATAAAGAACATTTGTACCAAACATTAAAGTTGGCTCAGAACTTTTTAATTGAATGAGGAACAAACATCTATCTATTCGAACTTTTGCGTTTATAATATTAGTAGGATCTTAAGTTTTCATTGAAATGTTTATTCAACTCACTCATTATTAATTGTAATCGATACATCGATATTTCTTTTCGATTGATTGATAGTTGATTAAATTTCAGTGTCATTTACTGTTGGCCTTAAATTTGAAACTGATCGTAAATGTTACCAATAAATATGACATTCGCATACCTATAAGGCCGTTTAATATTTTATGCGGTTGATGACGTCAATGAAATACACGTGCAATCAAATTAAACTAGACGGAACCGCCGTTTTACTTTAAATTGTACAATACATATCATAAACTTTTCTCTTGATTCACTCCAAAAAAAAATCCATTGCATAGTTTAAAAGATCTATACAAACACAAGTCACAAGTCATTTTTGTTAATCTATTATCATCCTGCTGCAAGGCAAAGGCCTCCCCCCAAACACATTCAACCATCACTGATTTATCAAACCACCGAAGAATTGCTTGCTCTGAAAGGCACGCAGAAGAAAATACAAAAAAAAATGCGTACCTATGAAACCGCGGACCAGCCTAGTCTTTTTATAAATCCAGAATATTCTATATTAAAAAAAAACTAAATTCTAAATGATAAAATCGCTTCCGCTCATACCTCATACCGTGTCTAAGTGCCGGCATGTAGCGCACGCGCAGCAAGCGGCCGGGGTCGCACGCGCATATTGTCATCCACAATATTGTACATTTGTGTAATGAGGTCTAAGTTCACTTTATTATAATAATTGTATAGGTATGACAATGTCATTGTGTATTCAGTAGCTTTGTTGTAAAGGTCACATAATTAAGGTTGAATAAGTTTTGTTTCTTTGTACGATGAACTTAGGAACACTTGATGAATTTAAAATATATTTTATGCTTTAAATTTAATAAATAGTTAACATTTAACAGAATAACTAAAGTGTTTTTAAATAAAAAAACTACTAATAGTTTTACTAAAAACATATTTATTTGATGTACGAAAATATTTATTTAATTTAACATAAGAACTAAAACTTAGGCTAAGAATATATCCACTGAAATACTTTATAAGTAAGTACTATTTACTATATGTACTATATTGTGTGTTTAATTAATACATCATATTGTTAAAAACTATGTAAGTAATTAATAATCCCAAAAGAAAAAGTTATGTATTATTTAAGTAATAAGTTTCATCATTTAAACTAAACATAAATCGCTATAATCTTACACCATACACCACAATCACGATGACGTTTGCCGCGCACGCGCGTCGCAGCGGTTGAGGTCACACGTATAGCAATGTCATCTATGCGCCATCATTGCCTAGGCGCATGCTGTACGCTTTTAGTGATGGTAATTGGTTAGTTTGTTTGTTAGTGTATTGATTTCAGTAGTTAAAAAGTTTTAGGTAAGTATATGGTAGACCAAATTATTATGTATAAGCTTAATTATTATAGAAACAGAAGATTTAGAAGGTTTTAAATAAATATTTTTCTAAGCAAGCTATGCATACAAATCAATGGATAACTTAACTAATTAACAATATAAATAAAGTGATATGTAGAGCCAAATAAAATCTACAAAAAGTCAATGTGTCGTCTTGTCTGTAACCTAAGATACAATGTAAGTTAAGTACATAATCATATGTACTTATGTTTCATTGTTTTCAAAGTGTCGTTTTTCACATCAATGTGTATTAAATATTAATCCGAAGGCAAGATAGGAGTTAATACAATAATCGTTTTTATCTGAGGTGACGTGTGGCCAAACCTCTCTACATTTGCGCAATCACTATTCTTAATTGTATTGGTATTGTGACGCCGACCCTTATCTAGACTTCAACACCACGATCATAAGGACCGTTCCACACCAAAGTTACAATAACAAGTTTGTTTCCATTACATAAACTTGATCACCTTTCCAACAACCGAACAGAAAGTTCAATTGATTATTTAAAATTAACCTTTTTCCTATCAGTTGCGCAAGATTTTATTGGCGCTGTGACATTTTTTAAAGTCATAGGTTAAAATGGAGTTGACCGTTCATAACTAAAGATATTTCTAGACAAGTCTACATATTTCGTTATATGTTGCGACTTTCAAATAAAAATATATGTTTCCACATGTAAAAGTCACGTATTCAAACATTACATTCTCAGTACAAACTGAGATAACACGCAGTATTTGAACACAAATCATATCCACGAGCATTACTCAACAGACGGCGGGTGAAAGAATACAATTTCCGCTACTTTCATTCGTTTGGTGTTCAAATAGCGTTTTGCAATTGGAACGTGGTGTGCGGGCACTTTATTTCATTGGCACGAGTGTCCGGAGTAGAATCACGCGCAGCGGGCGCGCGCGGGGCACGGCGCGCGGGCGCGGGGGGCGCGGGCCTGCCGCGACCGTGGGAACGATCTGCCTTTAAACATGTCGCACGTGCTCGCCTCGCTACCACGACACCGACCCGCGCGAGAGGAAACGAGACGCACTACAACCAACAATCACCAAACAAAAAGAAATAACACAACGACGACAATAAAATAACGAGAACCGATATTGGACGTTCGAATTTCGAAGCGTGAACGGGACAGAGCCCGGTATTAATACGAAAGTAAGAATAAAATTGTAATGGAGATGTTGATTTATCGACGAGGTGTTGCCATCGCTACTGTATTTAAGAGCCGTTTGTTGTTTCGCAATTGCGATCGAGAGTAAAGCAATGATTACAATGGAATAAATTTCTGTGGAGACGTTTATGCGAGTCCTTAGTTTGATGGCTGAGGTTTTATGCAAAGTGTCGGTTGCGAAGCGTTTTAATGACGCGGATGGAGTAATTACGTGGAGTCGGTTGACGTGATGCAAACACGGAAGAGCATAAAAAATACCTCCTCGGTCGACCTTTGGCTCGCCATGTGCCGGCGCGGGCGCATGTGGCACGAATCTCGGCGAAAGTATCGACTATCTGAGGTCGGGTTACTTGCTAAACGGGCACATTTGGTGGCCACACTCGCTCTAGCCTCCGCCAAATGTCGCAAAAAGTCATCCATTGAGGTCTGTGGCCAATGGACCGAGAAGTCGCCCTCCTGGAAATCCTGACCTTACGACAAGATTTATTATGGGCAAAAAACAATAAACTTGAATTATTTACTTGCCGACCTTTTTGTTATATGTTTTAAAATTGACGCAAGGCTTTTTTTATTTGGTTTATCTTTAGACCATATCTTTAAAACCCATAAATTAAAGGAACTTTAAAAATCGAACAGCTTAATTTAACTAACTTAAACTACCTACTACAAGTAAAATTCCCGTTAATCAAAATCTTATCGCTGTAAAATTTAGTGATCGAATCTGTTCATATAAGGCTTCATTGTTTTAACAACCGTTATACCTTTAATAAATACCAAAACACTGTAAACAGCTTAAATATTCGGTCCCGTTAGTACTGAGATAACATATTTTCGCAAACATTGTATTCGTTGACGTAACATGAGCTGTTTTTATTAAAATCAGTGTAACACGAGCATAAGAGAGTGTCCCATCCGGTGCCCACTGATTTAATAGACTGACCCACACGACGGCCAATCCTTGCTCATAAACAAAATTGACAAACAAATTTCAACTTTATTACACAACTATTACGGTGTAAAGTGATTGGTGTCTATAACAGATACGGGATGAACAATATTTATTGTTAATTCAACTATAGAATCGTTCATTGGTTTGAACGAAACTAAATTGCGAACATCCGGGGTGTCTATTCAAGCAGTGGCTATTTTACAATATTATTATCTCCTTTACATTCTATTGATAGATAACATAATAGGGAAATTACATCGTCTTTTTGATTTCTTCAAGGAAGTTCGGTTTGCTTGGTTATGTAATATGATATGTTGTCTATTGCATTGAATATCGTCACTATAGTTTGAAGATAGAGCAAGGAATTCCAAGTTTGTGTACCCATTAAGTACGTTCTTTAGAAACTGTATTTGGTTTTGAGTAAAATATTAAATCCTTAAAGAGAGAGATATGGTAAAGAATGACCTTGAAAGATCTTTTACTGATGATGTTCTACACTGTAGTATCAGTAATAGATCTTGATGATGAAACTGTGGAATCTACAGTGTCATAATAATATATGTAATCACCGCACACTTGCCCAATGCGTGTTTGTGTTGCTAACCTCAAACCCGAACCTATTCCTCCTCACTGAACTGACATCATCAGTAAGAGAGAAACCTTAGAACTGCAATGAAATCTTACAGACCGTTACTTTACTATGTATCCAAGGTACTTTATTTTGTCCCTACTTTGTTGTAAAGATATATCAACCTCTTTTGTAAAACATTATATTTTTTTAAATATTTTTAGTACTTAAATCATAATTACAACAAGTTGATAGTAAATAATGAACAACACGTTGTATCGACAAGGCCGGCGCCCGCGCAGCTAGAGGACACGCGACGGTAAACAACACTTGTACACACAAACAATTGTTATACAAATCTGTATTTGATGTATTGTACAATAACAGTTTAGTAGTGGCTTTTGTAGGCTTCTAAATATACTTGTATAATCATTCTATATAATAACATCTTATAGTAACTTAATTTTAACTGAGGACTCAGAAACTAAGAGTAGATATATTATACACACTCCCAGACTGAGATTAATCATTTGCGGATCACACAAATATTTAACTCGTACGGAAATCGTATCCACAACTCTTGCTTTTGATAATCAGGGACGATGACCACCACGTCGTTACTCAGAATATAAATAAATATTAAATTGAACTCTAAACGTATACGTTAAAATATAATAATCTTATAATTACTAAGAAAACGAACCGAAAATCTAATGAAAATCATCATATTAACGATTCCTATAAACTCTCATAATGATAAGCTGCTAACTTTATTTATCAAGAAGTCAAATATCAGATTTTAAACTATAATTTACCACTAAAACGTCGAAAAACTTTCAATGAATAGATTTAATAAAAAGAGTTATATGGAAAATGTCATATGTCAGTAACTGCCGCCTAACGTTAATTATATTAGGTAATTTATATTCGCTAAATTAATATACCTAGCTCCGTCAAATATTTATAATACCCACTCAAAAGTTTTCTTTCTATTTTAAATTATCATTGCGAGGTACCAAATCGACTCTATAATATACATCTCATTATTTTTATGACCATTTAATCAACATATAAATAAGGTAGTCGCATTTCCATAATATAATGTTGGACCGTCAAATCGACTACCATTTACATGTCAATACAATAATAACTAAAAGAATTTATTACTATATGTATTTGACCGATAATTTATTTGCCATCATGACCTTTGTGACGTATTTTTGTTAAAATTTAAACTACGAGACTTTCCACATGATTATTTTGTAGCTGCTACATGCTACGTCGGTAGTCGTAGTCCCTCGCTCTGTCTCTTTCTCTCGCTGTGGAGAGCGCGTGTAGCGCACGCGTCCCGCTCGCACCCGCACACTTCCTGCGCTCGCGTCGAGCCCGCGCTCGACTGTGGGAAAAGACGGCAGGTGTTATGCGGGATCGTGAACAACCACGCATTACCATTCACATTATTCAACAATAAATAATAATAATAAGAAGCCGTGGAGCGAGCACGCGCAACCTCCTCGCCACTCACATACTAATGGGTGGCGTGTGTATGTGTGCGTGCGTCTTAGACGACGTCAATGTGTGCGAACGCTTCTATAGTTTAGGTAGAGTGGACGCATTCTTAGCAGAGGTTTTATGTGGGCGGGCGCACGTCACGGATTTAAATTTTGTATCGAGTTTTGTTAATTGTTTTCGGATAGACAGAGACATTAATTGATTTTAAAAACTCAGAATTATTACTTCATTATATTCCTCGTTGTAGAGCAATTATTTCAAAGGAAATTGAATGGACTTCATGTCAATCATAATATCGTAAACAGAGTTTACGTTGCACCTTGCAATAGATGAACAAATAGAATGATATGTTTCATTTATCTTCCCATTAAGGTGTGTCTATTAATTAAGTTAGCCGCGGTATAAATAAGCAGTTCATTCATGCACTTGGTACCAACATACGTTCTCGGAGGTTCTATGCAATTAGCTCGCATGAGTAAGCCAGGTAATGTGTACGCATGAATGCCTGAACACCTACTAGTGTTAATTATATCATCCATTCATCGTAAGGTTTATATAAAATGTGATTTTTACAGTTAACCGTTTTTAAGAAATCTGTTGTTTTGGACAATGTATGACGTATATGAAGTAAGAAAAAAGTAGCTGTTACTTTTTTGTTTGCCACATGTGTTGTGTTACTTAATAATTAACGATTTTGTTAATTAACGGTTTTAACGTTTTGGATCATATTTTTTTCATAATATTTTAACGATTTGGATATTTTTTTGACAAAAGATGGTTTTGTTTGTGCGGATGTTTTTTGAGAAATGGTAAATACCTATAGTGAAGATTGAGAGAAAATTTTACATGGTTTGGTCACAGAAGTATTGTTAATATGTATACTTATAGATACATTGGGGAAACTTGTACTTTATAAAATGTTATTACTTTAAAATGCTACTAAGATCATATTATTACATGAAAATCTGCTAAACAATATAAAAAACTAACTTTAAACATTTGTTACTTTTAAAATTCTGAGATTATTACGTGTGAGTGCGTCTGTAAAAAATACATGTATATTTTCATTTATTGTTATTTACACTCAACTACCATATTGCTTATGTGTAAGTAAGTTAAAATAAGAATATCAAATGTTAACACAAGATTGACAGCAAAGAGTGATCGTGTTATAAAATAAAAAACAACCGAAGTCACGATCGTAGTTGTAATTGAATATCGTATGTTAAGAAATGCATCGGAGGTTTATTTTTATTTTATTTTCAGCTTCTCCTCACGACTACGGTTAGACAAGAGCTACTTGAGATAATTTGCATTGCTATAAATAACCGTTAAATTATACCCGCAAATTAGAGACATGCGTGCTTATTTTTTTATTTTGTTACTTTATATGTTATGGTATATACTTAGTTATTCTATTGTATTTGCAAGATTTGTATATGTACCTTATTATGTTCTAGAAAATGGCTCTAAAGTTTTCTATGGAAGTGCGAATGTGGGTGAAATGTAATGAGGTCTTTCTTCTGGGAAATTTGGTTGTCACTATTTTCAGTAATTATGCAGTTTTTCACAAGAATTATATATTAATTTTACACGCTTTTTTCTTATAGGTAAGAAAAATATATAAATCATCATCATCAGCTCATATAATGTCCCCACCGAGGGGCACGAGCCTACCCTGAATTAGGCCTTAGTCAACCACACTGGTCAAGTGCGGGTTGGTTGACTTCACACACAAATATGGTAGACATTTATATCTTGAGATTATAAACATGGATATACGCAGTTAAATTAAAGTATTATTGTAAAGATATGATTATAGTGTCTCAAATAAATAACGCAATAAATACTTGTATTATAAATATCTATTTTAATACCAGATTGTCTTAAAACTATATCTTATCACATAAAACATCCAAGGTATAGATAGTGGATTATTTGTCTATAGATTAGAAATGTTTATATGAAGAAATCTTTATTAATAGAAAGATATTCAAGAGAAAATCGTATCTAAAAACACTATGTATACGAACCGTGACGTCAATTTAACGTAAGTGATTAACATTGACGCATAACCGATTATATTTTGGGACAATTCCGTTGAAGTCAACGATTCTATCAATAATCATTTTCAAAACAGGATCTTTATTGGGAACACACGTATTTTTAATGAATGCAATATTTATTTATTAAACACTGAATGAATACAAATGCATCATATGTACAAATAAATCTAAGAAATTGGTCGCAAATTATATACTTATTAATAAAAATATTAATTTTAATTGGTATTACTTGGTAGTAATATAAAGGGAGGTGCAGTCAGTTATGATTATAAAAGAATTTGTTTCAGGGACAAACTTGAAGTCAAACTTTTAAAATATACATACTACATACATAAGTGTTGCCCCATGATTTATAGCTCTTTTTTAAGAATAAAATTTCGTTAAGTTTTCGTAATTAATAGAAATGAAATCACATTGATTGCAACCTTACAAACTAAGTTTTTATAGGATGACTTAATATAGCTATAAATTTAACTAAATTTTAATGTGTTTTATAGTCAATAAAATAGATTATGTTTAGTTATTATAATTTAAATTGCCTTTTTGGGTATAATTAGTTTTTTGTGTAATAAAATAATATTAACGAGTTTAACCCTTTTTTTAATACGGATTGTAAAAAAATGCCGTTCCAGGATTAATTTTATATTCTTTCGAAATAAGAAGACAACTTTGTTAAATCGAAGTCATTGACTTTATTTTACCCCAATGACATTCATATTAAAACTATCAGAAACTACTGGTTTGAATTGTTTTTTTTTACCTTAGGCTATAGGCTACGACACGTCACATTCCGCTACGACGTATAAGCGCGTAGTTATCAATGAAAGTGAATACGAAGAGCACAGCTAGTAAACAGATATAAAGCAGTATCTAACAACTAATGAGTTGTTGTTAATGATATCATTTTATTTTAAAAATCAGGATTGTCACTATTCATTTTCATACTCATCACACGTTTCATAAAATTTTAATGATAAAAAACATATGACACATTCAAAAAGTACAAGTATCCCAAAATAAATTAAATCACAAAATCATGTTGCAATAATCAGTCGAGAGAGTCAGCATTTGGACTTTGCATCAGGTATTTTACCTATAAGACACTAATTTTAAAATATACAACACAAATAGAGACCGATTGACGTCAAAATATTATAAATATGACGATAACACAAAAAGTCAGAACGGGATATACCTAACTATACAACTAGAATTGACCACTTATACTTTGTACCCTATTAATTATTACATAATCTTTGTGTACACGAACGTTCGAAACGAAATGACGTATTTCTCGTGTTGTATGTACTTTTTATGGTAAAACAAAAAGGGTAAGAACATGTTTGCTGTTTTACAATCATGGGTCAGGTTTGTGATTTTGATTACACACATTGACGAAGCGTGGTGATAACGCCTTTTAATCCGTAGTTTATGACTAAGTATACTGATCAGTGATTAAGCCTCCCATTGCAAGGCAGAACTTGAACGTTGATGCTTTGTTATATTTATAAAGTAAAGTATTATGCCAGTCGCAGAGATAGGTTAACCCATAAGAAAAATCTACATTTACATACACAGGATATCATCATCATAGGCCTTTACATCTACATAAGATGATTTAGGTGGCGTCAGGTGATTGAACAATTTGTGATAGTACACAGGATATGTCTATTGATATACACAAAGAAACCTAATCCACTCAACTACAACGTCAGGTGATTGAACAATTTGTGATAGGACACAGGATATATCTTTTGTTATCCATATGGAAACCTATTCTACTACAATCAAATCACAATCCACATCTAATCACATCACCACAAAAGAAATAACATACCAACACTAAATTGAGAAAATACGATGACCGGTAGTCATTAAGGAGATCAAAGATAGATGTTTGGTTAGGCACCGCCTCGAGCGTGGTAGCAGTCGTGTACCAATGATTATACAGAATTAATATCTCAGACGTAAATACGTCAAGGAGTCAGATAAACTGGCCGCGAGGCGATGATACTGATCTGTTATACACGAATTCACTGCCGGACGCGTTCATCTCGATATTATTGTTTTGTACTGCTACTATGCTTTATGGTACCCCCTAGATGCATATCGTTATATTCTAAATTTGAAAATCATTCCGTATCTTGCAAGGAATCACGTCAAAGGAAAGTTTTGCTCTGTGATTAGAAGGTCCAGTAAATGATCCGTCTATATTCAATATTTAACATATGCGACTGTATATAACGATGTCTTGTATTCTAATAATTTATAACTTATCAAGGAAAATACACGGTTTTATTCCACAATAAAATACGAGTAAATCATACATTCATTGCCTTCTAGTATAATTAACTCGCTTTATTATATGAATTATTTAACGCCGTCTGAGTCATTATGAAAATTATTATTGTAACCGGAACTAATCACACATCCTGTTTTAAGAAAATCCACTGACGATTCGAGTTCTCGAAACGAGAAAATTACCCGTTTATTATCGATAAAAAAACAACGATAAAAATTCCAGTTAAAACCTAAAATACTGGTGAGATGCCGATTGGGGTTACAGATAAAATACGGATTGATCACTAAATAAAAAGTGGCTACCGAATGCTGGAGGGCAGATTCCGTAATTACATAGTGGCGGGCGGTAAATTCAACTCTGTATCATGACGTGAATGACACGTACAAAACTATTAATTATCTCGAGGCGAGTAATTTGCGTTGAATTCTCGGACCCACGGCACAAAGTTACCTTTAAAACGATATTCTTTTTACAACTAAGCATACCATTTAAGTATAAATATTTCTCTAAAATCGTTAAACGCATTTAAATACATTAATGTTGTATCTTTCCGCGATAATTACTATTCTAACAACCGTTAAATCGCGGTGACACCACAAAGTGGCCGTTTGTTAAAACCTTATAGACATAATATAAAAATTTAAAATGGGCTGTAAAATTTAGGTAAGATTCTTTGATAAAATATGACTTTGAAGATTTTTGAACGTCATTGACTATTGAAGGAGGCAATAAAGCGGCACGTTTAAAGGTTTCTTAAGTTTTGTTGTTATGTCCTTCACAAATAATGAGAATTACAGTCGAAATACGAGAGGTTCGGGCCGTTTGTCGGCCGCAGCACGTGGATAGTTTCGCGTGTTTTACAAGAAAAGGGTTTTTGAAGTTTCAACGCTAATTCTCAGAATTTATACATCGCCACCAACATCAACAAAAAAGATTATGGTTATTGGTAAACGTTATTCACGGGTGTATGCGAACACAAACTATTATTCGAAATCGGTTTGAGCAGCATCCTTTTTGTTAATACGCGTAATTCGCTTTATGTTTAAGTCAATATGTTTGTATGAATATAGAATTCATTCGCTCCTGTGGATCACAATATAATCAATTAAATGTACAAGAAAACCTTCTTAAATATTATATGAATAGATCAATTGTTGGGTTAATTTTTGAGAAGCATTCCAATTATTTTTCAATACAATTGTCGAACTACAAAATGCAGCCATATGCTCAATTTTATGTTTTACTTGTTACTTCGTTAATCTCTCTGTGAAGACTTTTATCTAATTTTAAGTCTCGCCTAAACACACTGTCGTGTTGTGTCGCCAGGCTCCAGACATCACAAGGAGTTTTTATCTCAAACCACCAGATGAATTCAAGTATCCATAACACTTGTTAGTTAAGTACAAAAGCCAGACATTTCACGTCATTCCCCGACACCTCGGTTCACTAATCTCAGGGGTGATGAAAAAATTGGCGCCTCATTGTGACTGCGACCCCTGTCGTACAGTTAGTGTCTCAACCCCGGCAGCCCTTTGTTTACTCTCCCGCACTTGTCTCTGTACCTGTTTTACGAACCATTGTTCGCGTTTCTGGGTAAAATTAGACGCGTACACGTGGTACTGAAGTGCGAATGACGTTTTGTCTTCAAAATGAGTTATTGTTTCCTTGAGAGTCACTTGGGAGATGCCGACGCTGATAAGATCAGTACTACAAATACTTTATGATGTTAGTTATAAAATAACAGTTATTTTCGCAAACCAACGCGAATGAATAATACAATGGTTTCTCCTTATTCAAGTACTCTGTTTGAACAATACGGAGACTATGTAATAAATAATATAAATATTTATTTGAACGTGTTTACGGGAAGGCCATTAGGAAAACCCGTTTTCCTCGTACGCCTCATTCGACATGATAACATTATCATTGGCTTTTCGCTTGTGTACAGTGAGGTGATTCACATTATGTAACTTGCACGTACGCCACCCAGTAGCTACCTCAACAGAACATACAGCAAAAACTATTGAAATACTTTTTGTTATATATTAATGCGTCAACAAACGACTCAAGTGCGTCAAGTCTCAAGGTATTTTTTCAGATTCAAGAGGGAAGCGTAAACTTATCGGTTTTAAAGAGAGAAAGAAAAAATTCTACACATGTTAGTCATTAGTCGGGAATGGCATCGGTTTAAATATTTGGCGAGCATTGCAAATCTCGGCGCCACTAAGACGACAAAGCAGTTAGCAGCTTTGATTTCACCGCCAGCCACCGCCACTGGCTTCCAGTTAAAGCTACCTAAAATAATATTGACAGAGACGCCGAATGAACACAAATGACCGTAGGATTAGGTATCGGTTAATACGAAAATCCACATGTTGAACACGATTTAACGAATTAGGAATACTACCTGACTGTATTATCTACCTGAGTGTTATGTTTATGACGTTTGTGCTAAAGTCAATTTCTGTTTTATTGAAATATCTTTTAGTGCACACACAAAATTTGAGAAAAACTACAAACTTTTCTTTTAAAAAGTATCTAAACTGCAAGGAATATATTTTCCGACCCTTAAAAACTATCCAAAAAGATCGTAATACTAAGGATAAAATCAAAAGAGATATAATTTCAGAAACTACGCACTTACAGGAGCATACAATGAATGACCTATTAAAATACCTAATTAAACCATTTACTAGGTATAACTTAATTAAATTACGCAATACAATAACGTAATTAATCCTTACTAATTGCACCACAAATAGAAGCATTTGCTATCGAAAAGTCTCATACAGTAAGGTATTTACGTTATAGAGATGGTGTCATGGACCTAGGTACTGCGTCATCAATATGTCAGTGAGGACACGTCATTGCTTAGCTCATAGTTTCTTTGTCGTCAGCTCAAACTGGTTGGCGTTTCATCGAAGTCATATTATGTGTTAGGTTGTTATTAAATTGCCACTGTGAAACAAATAATACCGGATACAGATAAAATTTTTATCCACTGCTTCATAGAATCCGTTTCGAAAGGGAAAATCCTATGCCATGATTTTGTTTTGCTACAAATCCAATTAAGATATTGTGGTTTAGTTATTATCCTGATTAATACCTGTGGTCAAAATAGTTATTCCCAAACGACAATTTGTATGCTCCATTAATTTTCCCTAATAAATCACTAAGTAGGTACATAGTATAAAACAAAGTCGCTTTCTATGTCCCTATGTATGCTTAGATCTTTAAAACTACGCAACGGATTTTGATGCGGTTTGTTTTAATATATAGACTGATTCAGTGGGACGGTTTTTAGCATATTTTTTTCCCCATATTTCTACGGGAACGGGAACTACGCGGGTGAAACCGCGGGGCGCCGCTAGTTAATTAATAATGCGTAGTAATGTTGCCGTCCGTATACGTAAGGTGAATGCACTCAGTAGTAAACAATAAGTTTGTGCTAATTTATAAATAAGAGATAAACTTATAAGGAAAAAAATAAAGTCTTATTCATGTCTATCGTGTTAAAGGTCGCGAGTTCAAATCCTGTGTAGATCAGATATTTGTACACACAAATATTTGTTGAATGTGTATGTCTGTCCATCACCACCCACGATAGTGGGAGCGTAGCGTGAGAAGTAAACATTTTTATATATTCTTAAAACAATCACTGCGAAGTAGGCAGTCTAGTGGCTTGTGCACCAAGCTGAAGGATCCAGGTTCAAATCCTTGGTCATGTTATTTGCTATTTTCCAAAATAAATACTTAATTGAAATTACACTTTCTTTTTACTACAATAATAGAACTTGTGCGAGTCTTTTATCCAGTAAAGATCTTAGTTTATTTAACTAAAGTATAGGTCTGTTAGATACCACTTCAGTGAAGGCCGCATTTCACTGCTGAGGAGAAATTTCCTTCTCGAATGAATACGTGTCAGTGATCTTTAGACCCAAAACATTTGAAAAATACCAATCAATTAAATAATCAATTTAATCTGGGGGCACGGCAGTGCCCCCCGCCAAGTCGAGCGCGAAGCAAACACTGCCGTACCATCCTTTACAGGAACCATTTCGCCGCATTTTCAGGCCCCTATTTGACAACCTCTGGATAAGACTAGAACGCTGAAATTTTCGTCATCCAGTAATCTATACAATCACATACTTAAAATAAAATTTCAAGTCTGTAGGTCATTTAGTTCCCAAGTTAAGCGAAAGCAAAGTTTCGCATTTTAGACACTCACTCACTCACTCACTCACTCACTCACTCACTCACTCACTCACTCATGATCATCAAAATAGAACTAGTACTTCCCATAAACCTAGAGAGCTGAAATTTGGTATAGAGTTAGGGTTTAATGGCCACATAAAGGGAAAACTATAAAAACTAGGATAATCGAACGGGAACGGGAATTATACAGGAACGAGAACGGGAATTGTAACTCAAGAACGGCTGAACTGATTTGGCTGAAAATTCGTGGGGAGGTAGCTTAGAACCAGGAAAAGGACATAGGATACTTTTAATCCCGAAATTCCCACGGGATTGGGAACGGGAATTTAAAAATCAAGAACGGCTGAATTGATTTGGCTGAAAATTGGTGGGGAGGTAGCTTAGAACCAGGAAAAGGACATAGGATACTTTTAATCCCGAAATTCCCACGGGATTGGGAACGGGAATTTAAAAATCAAGAACGGCTGAACTGATTTGGCTGAAAATTGGTGGGGAGGTAGCTTAAAACCAGGAAAAGGACATAGGATACTTTTAATCCCGGAATTCTCACGGGATTGGGAACGGGAATTTAAAAATCAAGAACGGCTGAATTGATTTGGCTGAAAATTGGTGGGGAGGTAGCTTAGAACCAGGAAAAGGACATACGATACTTTTAATCCCGAAATTCCCACGGGATTGGGAACGGGAATTTAAAAATCAAGAACGGCTGAATTGATTTGGCTGAAAATTGGTGGGGAGGTAGAAAACTTTTAATCCCGAAATTCCCACGGGAATGGGAACGGGAATTATAATTCTAGAACAGCTGAACTGATTTGGCTGACAATTTGTGGGGAGGTAGCTTAAAAACTATTTATGTATAGATACTTTTTATCCCGAAATTCCCACGGAAACGCGAACGGGAACTACGCGGGTGAAACCGCGGGGCGCTTAATAATATAATACTACTCCTAAAAAATAAGTGTGTCAAATAAGAAAATCTAATAAAATAAATCAATATAAACAAGTTTTAACAAAAAGAAATGAAATCCCACCAAAAACATTCTGTAAAAAACTAGCCAAGTCTCGATGGAGCTGCTTGTTTAACTCTAAAAAGTAATGAAATCTAGACAGACTCGTGCCAAGTCTAAGGTTCCTTACTGCGATTTCTTTATTATTATAGTTAATGTTGTGTGACTTGGCCGTTGAAGGGTACACATGTATGTACACAAGGGTACAAAACTAGGTGCTCCATGACGCTATTGCACCAATCTTAAAAAATCCAGAACCTATCCATTGACGATAGAAAATTTGCTTAATTATAGCCACTTGAAAAATGTTGATTCAATATCCAGTCAATTGTAGGCTTGATAAAGCTGCGTATTTTAATAATGTTATAACATTACGTGTCAACAAAATTGACATGTACCCACTACTAACCTTTTAAACAATGTTCAACGGCCAAGTCACACAACATTAACTATAATAATAAAGAAATCGCAGTAAGGAACCTTAGACTTGGCACGAGTCTGTCTAGATTTCATTACTTTTTAGAGTTAAACAAGCAGCTCCATCGAGACTTGGCTAGTTTTTTACAGAATGTTTTTGGTGGGATACAGTTATCTCAAATCCTATATCCTATATTATTATCGGCTATCGTGTTATCGTTATCGAACCCCGTGCCTATCGATGTCTCACTTCATACGCAATTGGTTATCTTGATAGTACTTTGATTTCGACGACCTCGATGGCAGAGTGGTCACCATGCCGGACTGCCATCCATAAGGTTGCGGGTTCGATTCCCGTGCGGGGTGAATATTTGTGTGAACCACAAATGTTTGTCTCGGTCTGGGTGTGTGTGTGAATGAGTGTGTGCGTAGTTTCTGATACCCTAGATACAAGTTTCGAACTTAGTTAGGGGTCAGTTACTATAAGGAGATGATGTAGTGAATGATTATGTTATGTTATGTTATGTTATGTTATTTCACGGCTCAGATATCAAATTATTTATTATTTTTATATTTAGCTACTTACTTAGACAAAACATAGTTACTAAATATGACCTTATGTTCCTATTGTACCTAACCTTTAATCGTGTTTCCATATAAATAAAAATCGTGACCGTATGTTTGTTTGCACATATACAAACAGCTGCATTTATTTAGCAAATTTTACCTGTTTTGTTAGAGATAATGTAGGAAAACCGACAGGAAAATTGCATCTGTGCGAAACCGCAGCCCGCCACTAGTATACAGGAAAATGCGCCCATACGAAGCCAGTACGCCCCGCTAGCATAGTAAATAAACGAGAATTTTATATATAAGATATTTTTTATTATAGAAAAATAATTGTTTTTTTAGTAATGATTACATATGATTAAAATAATTTCAACATCCGGTATAGAATTTGTTTGATTACATAGAGTATAACTTTGAAAAAGTCAACTAGGTACCTACGTGAAATAAATAAACGAATTTTCACGCGGACGAAGTCGCTGGCATCAGCTAGTAGTAAATAAATGTGTAATACTTATTTTTATAAAAAATCTACATATATATTTATATAATGTATTTACTACAATAACACGCTGTTACATACTCATGATAAGAAATATTACCGCTGACTCACATTATAAAGTCAATAAAACGTCGGAGTGATGTAAAAATAAACGAAATGATGTTTCAAAGAAACTGTTTACTTAGCAGGTCGGGCTTGGAGTCAAACGCGGGTCCGACCGGTGACTCACTATGAGAGAAACCAGTGTTTACTATAGACAGCTTATACTTATATTGTTGACAAATCTTAAAGCTTTGATGAGATGAGTAAACGAAAAAAGTGAAAAATGAATCCACATTTTGAAATCTCATACGAATTAGATCATGAAAATTACGAAAAGAAAACCTTAGTTTAAAAATGTAGTTTCAACACTACTCTGCTTTTCTTTTGCTAGAATAAGGTCAGTGAATACTACAAATTTCATTAAAATAAGATCATTGTGTCCTAGCTGCGCGCTCTATCAGTGAATACCAAATTTCATCAAAATAAGTTCAATACAATTAAGACAAGGCAACAGACAGTCACTTCGAATTTTTAATAAAATATGAGAGTAGGTCATCCACCTCTTTGTAAAATTTAAAGAATAAAATACAATCTTAAAACCTACACACATTTTCCTATTATCTCTTTTCCTTGTCAACTAAAAATATCAGTTCAGGGCAAATGTACTAAATATGTAACTACCGTCTTCAAACAGACGCGTACACGTTTGTATTATCACGTACGCTGCAAACTGCTTACGTACTTACAGAATTCGGAATAGTTTGTACGTGACCATTTTTGCATAGACCTGTTGTTTTAAAACTGTTTTTGTTTTAGTTTCGATCTTTGAACATGTTATTCACGTGTGTGTTAACGTGGGTATTTAGTGCAGCCGTGACACACGACTTACGTAAACAAAGTAAGATTGTTACGTTATGTTGTTACTTCGTTCAATGGGTTTTACACGTGATAATAAATTTGGTTTTACACGTGAAAAAAACATTGTTATAAAATTGGATTAAATTATCGGTTTGTTTCTATGTGTATAATGTTCATTATGTTTATTATGTTTACGGAAAGTATTTGTTCTAGTAGCTTCTAATTTAAAGGCAGTTTTTCCGCGTCTGTTAGAATATTGAGGAATGAGTTATACCTAGTACCAATTTCAATAAAAAAGGGGAAAAAATGACGTATTTTTATAAAAATGGAAAATCATATTAAAAAAAAAACAAGTGTCACTAAACAAATATTAGTAAAGATTATTCTATAATTACTGTAATAATACGCAATGTCATACAAAAATAACTCTAACAAAGTTGACATTATTTACTTCATTTATCAGATAACACTATTTAAATGTGTATCAATGAACAATTATGTTCGCGTGCTTAACTACAGTAAACAAAGAATATAATTTATAAATAGGAAAATTCCTATTATTATACCCGAGTGTGATAAGAGACCGTTTATGGCCGCTGTCGTTAACCTGCTTGGTTAATGATATGACAACATTGCAAATTGATATTTAATAATAATATTAATTAGAGCTAATCAACCGAAGGAAAATTTAGCAAAATGGACAATTAATGTAAATATTCCTTTGACCTTAACGAGTAGGAAAAGGTCCGATAATATTACATTACAAACCGCAGACAAGGTTGCAATGAGAATCGAACTCTAGACCACAACTTTTGTATTATTCATAGGATTATTGTTAATTAGATAAGTCGTCGACTTTGTTTGTTCTAAACACCATTCTGCCTTCAAGTGTTTATCTAAGTAGACGTGGACTCATAGAGAAAATACTTAACAAAGTTTCGTGGTCAGTAAGTCAATTTGTGAGTGAAAGAAATTCCGCCTTTCTTAATCCGCATCATAAAATCATAAGTCCAATATTTACGTCAAAGTAATTAAAATTATTAAACAATGGATCTTAACTAATAATCTCAAACTTAGAAAGATTATCTACACTAATCTATATCTATATCTGAAGTATAAAAGGAGCATTTTGTTTGTTTATACGCGCTAATCCCAAGAACTACTAATCCGATTAGAAAATTTGTTTTTGCATCTTATATTATAACAAGCGGAGCCCCGCGGTTTCACCCCGCGTAGTTCCCGTTCCCATAGGAATATGGGGATAAAATTATGCTAAAAACCTTCCCACTGAATCACTCTATCTATTAAAATAACCGCATCAAAATCCGTTGCGTAGTTTTAAAAATCTAAGCATACATAGGGACAGAGCAAGCGACTTTGTTTTATACTATGTAGCGATATGTTTTAAGGAAGCCTTGATGTTCACGCGGGGATCAACAAGTAAATACATACATCTATGTCATACAATTCAATTCCAACACACACTTTTAATCACATCATAAAATATTATGTATATGTAGAGTTTCCAAGTAACTTTATAGTGCATTCATTTGAACTAATAAAGCCAATATTATGATTACTTTTCACACGTAAGGCAACAATGTTGTATTGACGTAGATATATAGTGTTTATACAAAAAACAACATGTCATAATTAAGTTTTTACAAAGATTAGTGTTAATATCGATGTAAACAACTTACAACGTAATATGTTTTGTAGCAAATGTTATATATTTTAATCATAAATATTGGACTATAATTAAAAAATCTAACTTGCCTATCAAATGTATAAAAAATTAACATAAACAGTTATTTTTACCACAAAAATGTAATTCAAATTCCATGTTAATTCAGTAATGCATAATCTAATCGATATTACATATTTAAATTTGTTGGAAGCGACTTGTTAATACATTTAAACCACATATTTGAAGCTAATTATTCATTAGGAACAGGTTGACATCACGCTCTTGTCGAACGAACACCGCTACCGTTCTAGTGATTAGTAATTATGTTACAAATCGTCAATTTTCCATTCCTACTAACTCAGCGGAATTTTTAGATCAAATAATACATAACTTAATGCTTTCTTAATACGTTTTGTAACTGTTTAACGGTGCCAAAACTGTTAATATGAAATTATAATTCATAAATTTCTTAATTCAGAGTAATCCTAATCGCAAACAACAATAACAAAAACAAGTTGACAGTTTAACATAAATCGGACGTCATTTTGTCTGTATTAATGTCATTCAAATATGTGTAAAATAAATAAAAATCAATGACATATAAAAAGGTTTTTTTGTGAAAGTACTGAGTTCAATCGCGTCATTAAGTTCATGTCGATACAGAGCCTATAATATTTCATGAATGGCGTTAAGGTGCCGTGCGTGGGACGCCTCCCACACACGCGTGCTAACTATCACTCAGTTATACATCTCACTACCGTATTCTCACCAAATCACCGTCCACAGTTGCAAAATCAAACTACATTGACGCAATACACTTTCATTCGATACAAAAGTATCAAATCAACAGTATTATGTCTGTCAATAATTATCACGCCCCTAATCTGTGATTGATGTATAGCAACAGTAGCCGAAAGCCGATCGAATTATAATTGACGACGGCTATTGTGCGCCCTCGCCGTAGATCGCAGTTACAACATTGCATTCATCCACAATCTTAATTAGAGTCAAATTAAATATGTATCATTACGAAACAGAAGCCTTATATGATTTGATGCAAAAATAATTCTGATTAATTGTCAGATCGTAATTGAAGTTCAATTTGTTATGTCAAAATCCAACCCTGACGGGGTCTTGAATACGCTACGCAACTTGCTACGAATGTGTTGGAATGATGTAACATGTTGTAGGCTATGTTGCAAAACTATACTTAACGGGAACCCTTTCAAAATATATTCAGGATAGAAAAATAATAGTTTAGATTTTTTATAAAACAAATTAATATTCAATATTAGATAGCACTAAGTTACAATATCATAGCATAACATTAAACATAAGTCAATGTGACCGCTAACTGTCAATATATGGTCAAGTATCATAGTTATGTTGCAGAGATTTGTAGTAAGCTAGATTGTCGGTAGCTGGTGAGTATAGAATCTGTGGTGTCCCCATCACCGGCAATTACCGGGGCCTGGCGTCGCGGCGTGCGCCCGCGGCGATTGTTTACGGCGCGCACGCGCGGCACGGCGCGCCGCGAGCCCCCGCGCCCCGCGCCGGCAGCTGCTCCGCACAGGTGGCGCGTGTGGGAACTCGACGGATCCGAGCGTTCCCACGATAGCGCGCCCTCCGCTCGCTATATAAGCCCCCGCCTTACCGACGGACCGCATTCCGCGTTCAACGCTCAGCGCTAACGCACGCTCTTACTCACTACACACACAAATGTCCAACATGTCTTACGAGATCGCGTATTCGCTCGCAGACGATGGCCCGCAGCCCGTCTCGCGCACTTATCAATACCGCAAAGTGATGAAGCCGATGCTCGAGCGCAAGAGACGCGCTCGCATCAATCGTTGCCTCGACGAACTCAAGGAGCTGATGGTCAGCGCTCTCCAGTCGGAGGGCGAGAACGTCGCCAAATTGGAGAAAGCCGATATTTTGGAACTGACTGTGCGCCACCTTCACAAGCTGAGGAGGCAGAGACGTCTATCATTGAGCCCATCCGTGGACGCCGACCGCTTCCGCGCTGGATTCACTCACGCCGCCAACGAAGTGTCCCGCTGCCTGGCTTCCATCCCCGGTGTGGATGTGAGGCTCGGCACCCAGCTGATGACTCACCTGGGGCACAGACTGAACGACATGCAGCGCGCGGCGGCCGGCAGTGACACTCCCCCGGCGAGCCCACCCAGCCCGGCTCTCTCGACCGCCTCCTCCTCGTCCGGGTACGTGACCCCCTCGCCGCCGGCCTCCCCGATGCCGCTGCACACCGCCACGCCCCTGGACTGCACCACCACCGCCGCCTTCCCTAAGAGCCCGGCCGTCTGGAGACCATGGTAGACCGCCACCACCAGGTCAGGACCCGGCGGACCCGGCTCCGCGGTCACATCTGTTCCAGCACCGTTCGGAGTCGCCAGCGCTCCAAGTGTCCGCCATCCTACAATTAGTGGTTTCGTGAAATAATTCACTCTAGATCTCACAATCGTCGTAGGTTTAAATGTAACTGTAAGTTTCAACTTGAAAGCTTTAATGAAAACTAGATTGTAAGTTAATTGTGATATTAAAGAGTAATATTATTGTATAAGAAATGTTGTACCGAACTCTACTCAGTTCGTTTGTTATATTTTATCGTTAAAAGATTTCACTGAAACGTGAACAAATTGCAAAATAATAAGATGAATAAAAATATTATGTTTCATTATCATATTTCTGCTTTTCATTCCCTCAAACCTGTTACTGTTAGTAAACAAACTTAGTAAAATATAAAACATTGCTCTACCATAAGTAGAGCACGCATACACCATACAATAACATACAGATAAGTGGACAAGTATAAATTAAAATTAAACAACAGGACAGAACACTTGACGACATATTAAAACATACCTAAAATTAGATGTTATGTAGTGGAAATGTCCGAATATAAATAATACATGATATGGTGATAAATACTGTATGAGGTTAAGGGCGCATGCGTTGGTATGGCACCTCTGACACCGCGGCCCGGCGGCCTCGCGATGCGCGGGCGCGTGCTCGGTAACTTTCCTGTTTACACACACATCAACGTATCACGTACTCACACGATAGCACTCGGAGCTCACAAATAATGTAAACAATTACACAAATTGGAACCGTTTGGAATTACGCAATATATATTTGATTTTCACGAATTGGAGACGGATTTTAAATTAATGTCAAGCGATTGGAAGGATCTATAAAGCGATTAGTAGGATCCTTTGAAACAGATATACATATAGACATACTTATTATTTGCTATATAAAGTACAAGTATACTGTATTACTTATAATATGGTACCTCCGTCACAAAAATCCCCTAGACCGAAAAACATGATAAATCTCTTAACCAAGTTATTGGAACTCCAAAATTCCTATGATTATAAAATCTAATAAATTAAATAAGAGTCATTTTTTAGAAGCTCCAAAATAAAAACCACTGTATCGTTATGACATTAACAGTAGCACCCTCATTTACACAACCTCCTACCATTTATCATTTTTAAATTAGATCAATAGTTGAAACAATAATATGGAACTCACTATTCTACATTTTTCCGATATCTAAACTACTGTTATTGTGTTATTTTGTTTGTTTGTAAACGCTAATTTCAAAACATACTAATCAGGTTTGAAAAAAAAACCATCGTAAAACCGTTTTAATGAGGGATTATAATTTTTATCAATAATAACAACAAGTAGCGCCCCGCGGTTTCACGGTTTTTCCCGTTCCCGTAAGAATATGGGGATAAAATATAGCCAATGTCAGGCACTGAAAAATTAACTTTCCATTAGTGAAAGAATTTTTGAAATTAGTTCAGTAATTTCGGAGCCTATTCTTTACAAACAAACAAACAAATCTTTCCTCTTTATAATATTAGTGTAGATTAATCATTTTGAAGTATATCAAAATTAAGAACATTTAGCCTAAAGATCCTTGATATATCTTTACCTACTCAAAGCCTAGAACACGATTTGTACCATCAATAACACTATTAAAGTTAATTATAATTATCTCCGTTAATTAATTAGTAACCTTAACGATGATGTTATTTCGTGTCATTTTGCATCATTATTTAAAACTAAAACCAGTAATGTTCGGTTTGCTTTAACCTTTTGATATAGTTAAGAAACATTTGATACAATTTAACGAAATTGTAAACATATGTAGCCCAGAGGTTTTGACAGAGATATTTTTATCCTGTAATGAAAACCAATTTTCTTCTCTTCTCTCTTGGGTTGACTGGAAGGAAATGCTATGTGAGCAAGTCCTCCTTAATGTACAATTAGGTAAGTACTTACTTAAGTTGAAATAAATAAAAAATATATCTCGTAACTATGGATACTATAGTATTCTTTTTTAAATTAGTGATGTTCTTAAAAACAAACATTATTCTGTTTCCTCATATTAGTTCTTAGTTCCTTTTAAAAGTTGGTTTTCCTTAAAACACGTCAACTAGAGCCATCTAGTTGATATTTTAAGAAAATTTATAAAACTTTAAAAAACGCCATCTAGCGGAAGGGTGTGTTACTAACAGAAGCTTTTAAAGTAGTTCTTTGAAGATATTTTAAAGAAAAGATATCAACGCGTTCACTTTTGTGACTTGAGCTCGAAATAAGTTTTTTCAAAGGATGTCTCTGTTATATTAACTTATTAACAGTATTTAAATAAATCAAAATTGAATGTTTTATTTGTTTTATTCTCTTTTACTGAATTGTGGTCACAGATTACTTGGTGTGAAAAAAACATTTTTATACGTGTCGTTTAAAGCATGTGTGTAACAAATGCTTTGAGTATTTATATGTGTATGACATACAATATTATAAATCTATGAACAAATGTGCATCCTTTAATAAATTAATTCCTTCAATTCTTCGATTCCCGTGCGAGGTGAATATTTGTGTAAACCACAAATGTATCTCGGTCTGGGTGTGTGTGCGTAGTTTCTGATACCCTAGATACAAGCTTCTAGCTTAGTTAGGGGTCAGTTACTATAACGAGATGATGTAGTGAATGATTATGTTAATGTGCAGTGTTTACATAAATAAAAGAAACTGACACTTATTTTATTATAAAATTTATCAAAAACGTAACATAGTCATAACATACAAAATATTATGTATAAGTAATAGCTACCAAATACCATATAACACAAAATGCAATACCCAGTAACCATAAACTATATAAACAAAATGAATCTAATTAATAAATAGTTAGAGGTCAGTTACTATAATGAGATGATGTAGTGAATGATTATGATTATGTAAATAAATGAAAACATGAAGCATGCATTACTAGAATGTGCAAACATGCAATCTATGAAACAAAACAGGACATTTAACCTGTACACGTTTCCTGGGACCCAGACGGCGATAACAGATGCAAACTTGTTTGTTATTGCATCATTGTTCTTATAAATCAGAGCGTGTTTGATTATGATTAGACTAAGATCAAATTCTACTAAACTTACTAATTAATAAGTAAGATTGAATATAGTAATTCTGTCTTATAAATGCAAAAGTAACTCTGTCTGTCTGTCGCGCTGTCACGCCATGACTACTGAAATGATTTGAATGTTAGGTACCGAGATAAACTAGAGATTTGAAAAGGACATGGGCTACATTTTATCCCAAATTTACCACAGGATAAGTTTCCGGAATGGTAAAATCTTGGGCTAGGATTACAAATGTAAGGGTGACAAATCTACATCGAGCTGTGCTGCGCTGGGTCGAGCTGTGCTATGTTTGGTTAACTCGCTCACCATATTTGAATGAGGATACAATCAAAGCATGCTGTGCTGCGCTGGGTGAAGCTGCGCTCTGTTTAAAAACGCAGTAGTCTCGAGCGAGGCGCGCTGTGCTATGTTTTTCAAATATGGAGCACGCCCTCACGTCTCTTTCACTCTCGTACTCCCATCTCGCTCGCACTAGGGTGTCGATTGACATTATTAAAAGTAAAACTAACTCGTGACCCGCGATTTTGCTCGCTATATTCTTGATACCATAAGAATTTCTGGATGAAAATTTTTGGCTGTATACCTTCGTATTTAAATCGAATTCTGTTCACAATTCATGGGTTTCAGAGTATAAAAAGTTCCAGTTTTTTTAATTTGTCAAGACACACAGAAATAAACCTGTACCGACAAAAAAATAAACATCATTTTTGGTGCTTATTATATTATACTTATTGTACATAATCTTCAGTGCGTTTCCATAAACTTTTAGTAGTTTTTAGATATTACAAACAAACTGCACCAGATTAGTTTGTATAGATATTTTATAGACAGTATAAACGTCAGTCTCTTTTCTCGTTTTTACAGATTTATTTTGACTTAGTTAATTTTCAAAAAAGTTCTTATACCTTTGTGGTTATAAAAAAGTTTTGTTATAAAATGATAGATACAAAATTATAATAAAATTATAAATTGTAAATATGTATTGAAGATTTCGTTTATTGTAAATTATTTTTTACTTTTTAGTGCAGAAGTCGGTTTCTTATTTTTTTTAAATTAACTTTATTTAAACTATCATTTTATTACAAAACTTCTTTACAACCACAAAGGTATAAGATTTTAAATAATCTAAAAGCATGTAAAAGTGATGCCCCACATACTATTCTAAAGGATGACTAATGGATTATAGAAAAAAGTAAGCAGCTGGTCACTTTATTTCCTTAAAACTAAATACACATATGGATTTTGACTGTTACAGGTTTGTGTTGTCAGTTCTTAGTTAAATTCTCGACATATTTTTCATTACAGTAAATTAGGTAAGTAAGTTAATAATAAAAATTAATACCGTTTGTAATGATTTAAATACTTAAATAAAAATACATTTATTCAATGTTTTTTATTGTCAAAAGCACAAAATAAAAAAACAACATACAGTGGCTTAAAATAATAATTTTTGACAAAAGGTAAAGGTGAATTTACATAACTTATCGAAGTTCGTGAAATACCCAATAACAATTCTTGATTGACGACCGAGTCAAAGACTACAGTGGTGTATTTGGTGGTGACCCTGCCTGTTATGCCGAAGGTTACGAGTTTGATTCCCGCCCAAGAGAAACATTTACTTATATTTGATTAACATAAAAGGATTATTGGGGGGGGAAAAACCTACAGCTTGTCAAACTTTACATAAGTAAGTAAAGATAACTTCTTTTTTTTTTCAGATTATTTTTAATTGACAGAGGAGCAAGCAGATTTAAATGAAATACAAGTTAGACGGTGTAGTGAGACGGGTTAGCAAAGGGTGTTCAGTCTGGACCGAAATAATACTGCGTGTGCACTATCCAAATCTATGACTTATTTATTTCACTATAATTATGTATTTAATTATAGATTTATAAAATACAATTTTTGTGTTTTTATTTATTTACATAAGTATGGTACTGAGATCACTATAGTCTATCTTTGTTTGTGTATCTAATATAATTAGGTTTCTAACGATATAATAAAGCATTGAATATTTCATAGATTGTGTTAGTCAAATTAAACGATTATTTTTTGCCTATATTAAAGCAAGTTAAAATGTAATGGCAATACATGAGAAAGAGATGCCCAGTTCTCTGTTTCATGGAAACCAACGGTGGCGGTCCCCGTTGTTTCACGAGTGCCTTGGCTTGTCTATAGCTTCAGAAACACAGCACAGCGCAGCATACTCGATGTTGATTGTTAAAAAAACCTAGCTTCAGAAACATAGCACAGCTCAACCCAGTACAGCAATGCGATTCACTAACAAACTCATCACGGATGTTAACAACGACGAGTTCACAGATGTTGCATCGGAGACATCGCTTTTAAAAACAACCGTGATAAAAACCGTATTCGCTAAGCTACATAAGCTCGTCGACGATCTGCCGAACAACGACGATGTCTAGGATGTTTGCAGTGTTGCTATTTTTAATCTAGAGTATAATCGAGAAAAATCTCGACTAACGATTTAAAATTTATTACGTCATTTTAAGTGAATATAAATGCACAATACGTATGCATGAAACATGTTTTATTTAATAGAAATTAATATTTAATTAAATATATGATTTTAGACTTGAAAAATAATTATTAGCCTATGTTACTCAGGGTGAATGTAGCTTTCTAATGAACAATGAATTATTAAAATCGGCCCAGTACTTTTATTCATTACCTACAAAAATACAAATCTTTCCTCATTATAATATTATTGTAGAAGTGTAGATGTACTGAGACGATATAATATCGTCATCATTACATAAAGTTGCTTCTCCCACTGTCTGTCCGTATGTATGCTTAGATGTTAAAACTACGCAACGGATTTTAAAGATAGATAGAGTGATTGAAGAGGAAGGTTTTTAGTATAAATTCCCCGCAGTTTTACGGGAGCAGGAACTACGCGGGTAAAACTGCGGAACGCTGCTAGTTTACACGTAAATAAAAGTTTTTCTCCTATTTAGGTAACTGTATGAGATAAAAATTTAAGCTTTTCCCACATGGTTAAAATATCTGTTTTGTCATCCTTATATTTGTTTTCTGATGAAATCATAAAAAATAAAAGATTATTTCATAGATTTTGATCAATTTTGTTAGTAAAATTACACGATAATTTACATTTTAATCGTCTACATCCAAGGAAACATCCACAAATTTAAAGCTTTACGGTTTGACAGTTAAAATCGAAGGCGAAGTCAACGTTGTCGTCGAAGGCGAGGATGTTTTGTGTTACAGAATACCGTTTTCCATACATTTGGCACTATATTTTAGTTCTATGTCGCGCCGTTGACATCGTTGAAGCGCTACGATCGCAAAGTTGTAACTACAGAATACCGATTTGGTGACATCCGATGTTTCAACGATGATTTCTTGGATGTAAAGATGTTTTGCGTTAGTGAATCGCCCTCCAGCTCAGCACAGCTCGATGTAGATTTGTCACCCTAAAGGTTTATTTATTTTTTGGGCGTTTTTTAATCACGGTTAAACGGATTTGAATAACATTGTCATATAATAACAAAATCGTGGAACGTGCAAACTATTTTTGTCGGTGTCAATAGTTCGATAATTATCCTTTAAATTAGGAACAAAAATACAACGCAATTACTAATTACACACGCGGAACTGTAATTTTAAACACCAATGTCGTAAAACAAAGGAATTTATTAACCTTTAACTCTTTTAAGTACATTAAATACTACAATATTAATTTATAGACAGGATCCGAGTTCAGTGGGGTTCGCGAGAGTTCATAATTCAAAGATTACAATTAATTGTTAACTAAGTTTCCACTCATAGCAATGAGTTATTGATAGATAATAGTTATTTACGAATGTGAGTCTACAGACACACTGCGTCAATAACAATATATTTTTCAACACACTTGCTCATAAAGAGGCTCTTATTTGTGCAAAAACAGTTGAATAATGACACGCTTGATTCACTAGTGAGTTATAGATTGTATTTTTAAATTGCTTTCGTTTTAAAAAAGTTTCGATACCAAAAAAATGGTGTCCATACATTTTAATAACAAACTTCAACTATGTTGCCTTACTTTTGGTAGGTCTATGGTCGATTCCATTCATTCATTCATTCAATTTTTTTTTAATAAGTTTATTCTTTTAGTCTTTGGCCGATCACCATTTTTGTGTTGGATGCGCGCGAAAAGAAAAACTGTTTATTAATTAGCGAAAAATGATAATTTCTTCGCAAATGTGTTGAAAAACGTTGTATGGTACACGCGTGTATTGATGATTACTATCCTCGGCTATCTTCAGACCCTCGCCTGACGGCTCGGGCCTAAATAGCGCCTCGGAAGTAATCACCAACTTACCTCGCTTGTACCATAAATAACTATAATCTATACTTATAGATAAACGAATATATCATATATTAGTATATATAGTTACTAGTGCCACCTAGTACTGATATTCTGATTCATGCACGCAGAACCCTAACTGCTAAAGCTTCGAACGAAAATCATTACAAGCGGGTTTTTCAATACTATACGTAAGCACTCAGTTATGATTTTTGGAAATACAACACTACAATTAAGGGATTCTGGGGATACTGTCTGGATGTCTGTGGCTCAAATACGAATGTCATATTATTTGTAGTTGTAATATTTGTTTTATATTTCTGTCGATAAGTTTCTAAACATCCAGACTAGTTACAATGATAAAGCAAATATAATTAGTTTCATACAGGATACTGCCCAGACCACACTGATAAAGTAAGTACATACATAATTAGTTGCAAAATCATATTTAATCAGTGAATGACATTTCACTTCAATAGGTATATTTATAAATAGATAAAATTCACATGTATGTATTAAGTAATTAATAAACTTCACGTGACAGAGACACACGTTCGAATTATCAATAAATATATCGAAATGGCGCGATTGTGTCCAAAGGTACATGTGCCTTAGAAATTCGTACTTAGTACTTATAAACAATTAAGTAATCTCATGATAATTATTGATATTGTAGATAAATTGTACAAGTGTACAGGGTGGCAACGATATTATTAATTGCTGATAGTGATTTGTTTATTGGACTACCTATTTAAGGCTGCCAAGAAAAACATCTAAACCAAATAAAATTAAGGTGTTTTCGTGAAAAAATTTAAGCGCAATGGTAGGACCAAGGATTCTATGACAAATGCGCTAGAATTGCTAATTCATATTCATTCATGCTAATACCAGCCCGCCTAGCATGACTGTGCATGGTAAAAAATATCGACACCACGAAATAGTATCGATTTCGCGAGCATGACCAAACGTATTATGGCGTACTACGATATGATAAAATGAAATATGGCGGGTATTTTTATCATATTCTGACACTTGGATGTTGATATATCGCTTTATCTATCGCGTTTTCGAAGTCATGCTAGCTCGGCTGAATTGTATTCGGTCTATATAAAGGTGCTGCCAGTTAAATATGATAGCTTATTTAGTTTAAAGTACTCCTATGAAATTAACTAGTACTTTCAGCGGTTTCATATACTTATTAATATATTGTAAGTACTTGTAATATCGTCGCCATCTCATACATTACAATATTACGTAAGTAAAAATGATAATAGATAGTAAGTTCTGGAGCCACTAAATGTTTTTAAAATATTTTTATCAATCGCTCGTGTATTCTCGAAACTGTTCAATGGATGACCTTTATTAAATGTTTATAACGGTTTTAGAAGGACTTGACGTACGAAGGGTCATCTAAATAAATATTAAAATGTTGTGGTTTTTAGATAAGTAACAATTTATTTGAATAAAAAAAGAATGTTGGTATGTTTTACCTCCATTCGTAACTTGTGAAACTTTAGCAGTGAAACTGAAAGCGACTGCGGTTTTTTATTTAAAAATACTAAGCAAATATTTAAATGATGTGTATGCATGTTAAGCGCCATCTATACTTATAATAAAACTCTAGAGGGGTCAGTTCTGTACATGGGACGTATTTAAAAAATAACTGTTGGGGGATGATGAGTGATCGATACCAATGCCAAAAAAGCGAAAATAAACATTTTTGTCTGTCTGTCTGTCTGTCTGTCTGTGTGTATGTTCGGGCATCACTCAAAAACTACTGGGCCGATTTCCATCAAACTTGGTATAATGGTTGCTGATACTCCTGGGAAGGTTATAGGATACTTATTTTTTTAATTTGTTTTTTTTTTATTTTTTTTTATCGTATATCTATTTTATTTTTTAAATAATGATCAATTCTTTATGTAATTCGTATGAAGGAAGGTAGGCTTTAACACCGACAGTATAAAAATTGAAATCGGTACATAAACACCAGAGATTTTTAACACGTTAATAAAATAAATTCGCGCGCGGGCGCCGGGCGCCGGGCGGTGGGAGAACAGCGCGGGGCGAGCGAGGTCACGTGGTCGACTCGCGCACGGCGCGCGGAGCGGCGCGCGGCGCGGGCGTTCGGACCGACCGCGGTGCTTTTCAGCGCACCATAGTTAGTTGTTTAGTTTAGTTATTATTAAATAAGAAGGTTCTTTTTTTATTTTAATTCGGTAGGCAAGTATAAGTTGTTTAAATTTAGGTAGGTAGGTATGTACTTAAATATAGTTTTTTATTTGTGAAATAAAGTTTAAATAATTTGTATTTTATTAGATTAATACTTAAAACATTTAATTATTTGTTTTAAAGAAAGTACCTAGGTTTTAATTTTTATCTTCATAAATACCTAAGTAACTTCTTTTTATGAGTAAAGAAGTTACTTAAATAATTAGTAGGTTAGGTAGGTAGTAGGTACTTATAAGTTTATTTTCGACCAAAAGTAGGTTTACCTAAGTAGGTACTATTTGATTTTATTTCAATTTTCTTCGTTATTAAAGTATTACCTAAACGATGCCCTCTAGAAAAAGATCTTCGTTGTCTCGAAACTCGACTCTACGAGGATGATAAACGCGCATTCTCAAGAGTCGGCGTATGAATGAACTCTATGTGGTGAAACACTCAACGGGAGATACCTAACCTATGTCTCGGCTGACCGGGAGCGCGAGCGGAGTGGCATATTTTATCGCGAGAGTCCGAAAAGTTTACGCAGTATCAAGACCGTTTAACAATTGATAGAGAAAATCACTCTGTAACTCGACTCGAACAACGCTTCAGGGCGCAAATATCACAATTCTATTACGTACGATAACTCTGTGTAATGAAAGGCAAAGAATTAAAAATATTAGGTCACTGGAATCAGACGAACAGAGAGAATACCGCCTCGCTGCAGACAGGTTCCGACAAACTTAGTCTGGAGCGATTAGTTGTACACACACAAGTTATAAGTGTATCTGCAACTCTATTACCGTGGAAGAACAAATTAAAAAGTGGATTTGCTTATAATGTCACGATTGACTGTGGATCTTATTCCAATATCGGATAAATGACTGGTCTGTCCTTTTTGTAATGCGTCCACCAGAGCCTTTAAAATCATTGTTATTAGGGGAGCACGTACAATCAAAACATTTCTTTGACGTCATTTGATGCCCAACAAATAACGGAAGGTCTAATGAACAGCTAACAATACGAAATCGAAATTTCCCCAATTTGAATAAGTACTAATCTGATCTCAGAAATTCAACAAATGTTACATCGGGTATATTCTTATTAACAAAGCACAGGGTCAGACATTAGGCGACTCCCGAGTGTATATTAGTTACAGTTGCTTTTTGCATGGACAGTTATACGAAGCACTTTCCCGAGAAATCTGTATGTGTCCATGAACCGGAGGGCGCTACTGATAGTATAGTTTATGCAGGAGCGTTACGCTAATGTTCTTTTATATGCTTGCTGACTCCGCCATCGCCACTGCTATACCATTTCTATTTTCAAATACCTTATACGTAACTGGCGCCATACATTACGTAGCAAAAGCGAGGCCGAAGGCCGAGCTCCGCCGCGAGGGCGTAGCCCGAGCCACGCTCCGGGCGCAGCCCGGAGCAAGCGCCGCAGGCCTAGCTGGTACAAAGTCCGCGAAGCGGACTTTGTTCAGCTAGTTAGTAAATATACCTTTAAATAATAAAAATACATATTAGCCTAACTCTAACACCATTTTATTTACCGGTGATTTTTTTATATTCAAGGAAAACATCCATTTTAAGTAACAGTCATTTTATATGACCAAAGAAAACCGCAAAAAAAACTTTATAAAATTTGGAGATAATAATATAATGTAATAAAAAAGAAACTACGTCATGTTAATTAATTGAAATACCTAAACATCATAATAATATTATTATTTTAATATATTCATATATTACAGTTATCACATTTTGATACCACACTCGTTTCTAAGTCACCTTTTGAACTTAATCATTTTTATCTAACAATTAATAAATTACCTACTTTTCCGTGCGTTTGTTACCAACGATAATAAAACTAACCTACGTCTTTATTGTAAATATTATTACGTAACAATTAAATTATCAATTTTATTCAAGAAGTTTCTTTTTAAAAATGTAATTAACTAAAAAAATTAAGACCGATCGTGGCAGCGCATATCAGGTCTTAATTTGGGGACAGATGACAAACTTACCTACTTCACCGATGATTATGAATGAAGTAAGTTTTAGTAAATATAAATAAGAAAAAAAATCTAAAAAACCGAACTGCCCACTTACGAGTGTATAGGTAGTTACATCTAACTTTAGTGTCAGACTTGGATTATTTTGATTACCTAAGTATACATATTTTAATACTTTAAAATATTTATCTGCTAACATGTTGGCATGTAGGGCGATGAGTCTGAGATCTACTTACCATACTTATTATTATGTTCTATTTTTTTGTAATATTTTGAACTTATCTTACGATTTTAAAATTGTAGAGCTAAGGGTAGCAAACAGTTTTAATTTTCATATGAGAAACATTAACCAGCAAATGCCGACTAATTGATTATTGCTCAATGTAATGCAAACCTATATCTAAAGGCATACCTACACAAAAATGTCATCACCGCTTTAATTATATCGATAACTCGTTGCTCAATTGTTTTATTAATGACGTAGGTATTTACAATCGAAACTTTCCCCTCGTGTTGTGTCCAATTAGCAGTATTTTTAAGAGATATCGTTGTTTGCTGTGGAATCTTCCCGCGCGATAACCTCTTATCAAGAAGCACGAGTCCGCGTCTCCGCGTTTATAATAATAACTGGGTACATTGAGGGAAATAAAGATAACAATATATGTACTTAGGTATTTATAAAAAATATTGTTCTCAATTCGGTTTGAGTTATTTTTTGAACATAATTTAGACCACTAAGACGTAGACGCAGCAGGCGAGCATGATAAAATTACGCACGTACGTACATGTACACATAGGTACTGAAATATCTTCAGTTAGCTATAAGGATGACTGTTACCAAGGGGGCTTTTACGTCAATCCATCGACCCTGGACCCTAGTTGTAGTGCTACCATCGTTGACAGTCATTTCAAGTAGTAGGTACCTTAACAAAAATCTTACAGTACTATATTTTTGGTACTACAACCGTAGACAAACTGCCCGCTTGTTCCGCTTACAAATACAAAACAATTCGATTAGTTTAAATCCTTATTGATGACTAACATATCAGCCTCTTCCCCTACAATTTCTTTGACCACATATATTTTTGTCGTCGATTGTACGAACCGTTTGACCGCAATCAACTATGACACAATTGACACTAACAGCGCGGCCATTGCATCTACACGTGTTTAAATTGAACAAGCGTGCATTCATACGGTTTATTTTATAAATAGTTCCAATGATACAAAATTATTTCGAGATATCCGTCCGTTATTCCGACCTTCGTTATCTCCGAGACAATAGTTGAAACAGTTATTGTTAAGTAATGAGATGTTTTATTTAAGTCGCGTGCAATGGTATATTTAGCAATAATACACATATTCTGGATATGTTCCCACATGATGATTCCGTCCTTTTCCATCCTTACATTCTAGGGTTAAAGGTAGATGAAGTGTCGTAATAGGTATTTAATTCAAATTCTAACTACCTACATTTTTCATCTTCAATAAGCTTGATTGGTACCTAAATACATAATTAGAGATCCTAGCATGAGTTCTTCCTAATTAGTTATTTGTAAACGTTTTATGAACAAAAATACAATATAATAAACCTACATAGACATTCATAAACCTTTAATTCCTAGTAAAACTAAATTAAATCATTAATTACAATTACTTACTTAAATAAATGATTCAACTATAGGAATTCAATTCTATTAGAACATTGTTCGAGAAACCAATAAACATAGGTAATGAATTTATACATAACTTATATTTAGCATTGTTTCGTTAATTCAGAGGGCAGAACCCTATGTTAATCAAGTATACTTTTATATTAACTAAAAATAAATGCGTCAATTGTTTTAGTTCTTTAAAATAAGTACATAAATAAAACACTGAATAAAATTACTTCAACGTAGCGCCTCACATAAAGTAATAAGCAAATCGTATGCCTGGAAATTATTAAAATAACCTGATATTCCACTCTCTGATGTATTAAGTAAAGTGAAGAAAATGCTAAACAACTATTACGAGTATAGACCATTGCGTCTTGGGTACTTCAAACTCGACCATAGAAAAATGGCAAACAAATCACCTATTACTTATTATTATTATTTACGAGTATTCATTTGTAAGGAAACACTAACGTAAAACGTATTGAAACCATTATTTTACTTTGCTGTAGTCCGTTCGTAATTAAGTATACGGAATAATAATTAGAAGAATTAGATACATTCTTTATTTGTGAAATTACATTCCTATTAGTTGTTAAAACTGTTGAAATTATTAGCTACTAACCACCTTGCCCTGCCCTGGGTCGACTATGAATTTAAGTTTTGCAAAATCTTTTAGCGCGAGCTATTTACCTTTATAAATAACTAGCAGCGCCACGTGGTTTCACCCGCGTAGTTCCCGTTCCCGTGTGAATACAGGGATAAATATAACCTATGTTGAAATAATATTTTGAAATCGGTTCAGTAGATCCCGAGATTACCTCTTACAATTTAACAAATATACAAACACACAAACTTTACTTCTTATAGAAGTATAGATTATCACTTCAAACAATTAATGAATGTACATATCAAATTAACTAGATACAAATAGGTGTCTGCTGCGGCGTGATTTCAAACCTTAGTGGAAGTTTCCACTAATACCCATAGTAATTATCGATGAATTAATAGGAAATTAAACTTCTAATCGATTAGTTATTATAATTAATGAGACCGATAATGTGACTGAGGTGACCCCGTGTCACATTCTTTAGGTATAAGCGTGATTGCATTTTGAACTAATAAATACTAGGGTTAAAATCTGTATAGAAATAATGTATATTGCTACACCTAACGAACAAGGAATTAATTAGAGTATTTTGAACTTAATATCTTTATGCTAAGGTTTAATTTTATGTTATAAAGTGTTTAATAGGTTACTTTATTAATGGGATTTGTCTGTGAATTTAATTTTCATTTGAAAATATTTTTGACCCTAGCCCTTCGAAGCTTAACTGGATTTCTACATTTATGTAGAAAAATGAGACTCAAAAACGAAACCTTAACTTATTTTTGTCTTCACCCCTCATTCATTGATGCTGCACCGTGCAGAGGACATTCTAATCTCATTTTTATACTGATACAAAATTACTAATCTTCAATGAATGTAAAATAAGACCCAAATTAGAGAGTTTGCTCATAACCAGTTAACCACCAGCTTATAATTAGACTTAAGGCCTATTTCACCATCTTCAAGTAACGTTCCGAGTAGTTACTCACATGTTTAGTCTTTGTCACTTGATATAAAGTAAGAAAGAGACAAAACTAACAGTACTTGGTGAGTAACTGTACTTGAAGGTCGTGAAATAGGCCCTTACAGATAATATAAAATAAAACAACCATTAGGTATTGCTTTATCATCATTTATTAATTCCACGCATATCTTATAAAACTTTATACCGTGCTTTATTGACCATATGGTGAGCAGAGGTTTGTAACTTGAGTAGTTCTTCTTTAATCAACCTCGTTATTTCGGACTTCGCTTTGGCTACGGCTAGTTCTTGCGAACTCTCTATAGCTAGGTATAATTTTCTTTCCCCTTCGGGCGGTGCCTTGCCTGGAGGCACGTATGTTCCTCTTACTGTTATACCAGCTTCCGAATACTCACTAATCAACGCTAACGCCTCCTGTAAACAAATAAAAAAGATGTTAGATATTAATAGAAAAAGTAAATTTTTCCTTAGTATTAAACCGTACAATTAATATGCTGTTTTTTTTTCAGTATATTTTATAGATTTGGAGTGGATAAGATAATTTTCAAAAGATATTTTTCAACTCTTTTCCACATGTCTTTATTAAAAGGTTGATCAGAAAATATAGTTTTCGGTAAGGCCGCCTTTCCATATTTTGTAATATTTGTACACGGCTATAGAAATATATTCTATTTATCTATTTAAAACACAATCGTTTATTGCGTCACGTTCTAGAAGGACAAAATGTTGTCAATAGTGAGTGACGCATTTGAATTATTTAAACTTCTTATTCTGTATCATTCTATAGATAGTGCGACATGTTATGATTTGCATTTGTTTTCGCTAACATTAAGATATTGCAAAAGTTATGCAATCCTAATGGAAAAAATTAAGGGATCAAAAAAATATTCCAAATTTTTCGGTACTTTTCAACAGGCCGTAACTTTGAGAGAAATGGTCGTACAGGAAATAAAAAAAAAGGAAATTGTAGCTCCAAGTGTCTAGTTTTTGGATTAGAACTTCAAAATTTTGTAGCCTCCGCGGTTTTTGAGTAATCGTAGAAAAACCAGCAACAAAAAAAATCTAAAAATTTTTTTTGTTTTTTTTTTTGGTCTACGAGCGTGGAAAAATTTTTTTTAGCTTAACCACCATAAGGATCGGATACTTTGTTCATTTAGCTTTAATTTCTTTTTTTAAACACCCTGATACGTCCACTCCTCGCTGAGATATCGGTCTTCAAATGGAAAAGGATCTTTTTGTCTTTGATTATCGATATCTCAGCAACCAATGATCGCACAGAAAGTTAAAGGTGGGTTTCAAGAACTTGAATGAATTCCCCTTAAATTGAAAATTTAAGCACTTTCTGGAACAAAAATGTGGAAAAAGCTCGAAAAAAACAATTATTTTTCTCATTTTTAAAAATTGCAAAAAAACGTGATCCTTTAATTTTTTCAAAAATTCGATCAAGTGAAACAAAAAAACGGCTGGCTGGATTAATTTGATTCTTTGTAGGGTTTTTGTGGACATATTGAACTGTAAAAGGCACACTTAACATTAGTGGTTTCCTCAATATTTTCGATCCAGCGCTTGATTTTCCAAAAAACCACTAACTGCCCTTTTTTTGTTGCATTTTCAAATTCATGTGACAGAAAGGAAAAATTTTTTTTTCGAAAAAACAATGGACAGTCGTTAAGGGGAATTCATTCAAGTTCTTGAAACCCACCTTTAACTTTCTGTGCGATCATTGGTTGCTGAGATATCGATAATCAAAGACAAAAAGATCCTTTTCCATTTGAAGACCGATATCTCAGCGAGGAGTGGACGTATCAGGGTGATTAAAAAAAGAAATTAAAGCTAAATGAACAAAGTACCCGAACCTTATGGTGGTTAAGCTAAAAAAAAATTTTCCACGCTCGTAGACAAAAAAAAAAATTAAAAAAAATTTGAGAATTTTTTTGTTGCTGGTTTTTCTACGATTACTCAAAAACCGCGGAGGCTACAAAATTTTGAAGTTCTAATCCAAAAACTAGACACTTGGAGCTACAATTTCCTTTTTTTTTATTTCCTGTACGACCATTTCTCTCAAAGTTACGGCCTGTTGAAAAGTACCGAAAAATTTGGAATATTTTTTTGATCCCTTAATTTTTTCCATTAGTGTATAAAGTATTAAAATAAAGTAGTTTAAGTTTGTTTGTAGTATTATACTTTTTACTCATTACATATGAAATACAGAGTATATAATAGACAGACAAAAAATCTAGACAGAACTTGTTAGACAAAACATTAGTAAACTCTTTTTGTCTGTCTTTCTGTGTGTACCGTATAGTTTCTGGAATTTGACTAAACTGCGATATAGTCATATTATAAAAAGAAATAAAAACAGAAATAGGTTAAAAATTAAAATAGAAAATGCGTCACTTTGTTATTTTACTTAATCATGTTTAAGCAAATTTAATTCTTATATCATTACAATAAAGTTCACTTTTAATTGTAGGTAGTTATAGAAAAATACTGTTAATTATAATGTTAATCTATCTAACCTGCGCAATTTTTACAATTTTATTCCTTTTAATACTACGCAATTAAATAGGTAAATACCTAAATTATTCTCTTTGTTATTTAATTTAAAAACTAAAGCACATGTTTAAGCAATTTTAAACCTAATAACATCACGAAATAAAGTTCATATTAAATGACAAAGACGAAACAGTTTTTAGAAACCTAATTAACGAATTACCTTATTAAAATAAATCCTAATAATAATGGTAGCACCTCGGTCGCCTCAGCAATTTGACGCAGAGGAAGACTATAGCGCCCAGAAATACTAGTTTAAGCAACATTTTGTCGAACTATACACAGAGTTGTCAGAACAAAGACTGGCAATGTACTGAGATGCACCCCTTATTATATTGTGCGAAGCTTCCGATGCACACAGGGTTATCAGAGGTCAAATGGAAATAAATAGAGAAAATAAGATTGTTTTCGCAATAAAAAGTAATTGCAGCATGATATAGAAAGGTAGGTTTGTAAACAAATCGTTGAACTTAATTTTGTTGTTGTAAAATGCAGTAATTTTAGTGTTTTTTACGCAATTTTAGAAACATTTGATAATTATAATTATATCTATTCTACGTATGTATGTATTTATTTAACAATAGTACAAGCAAGAAAGAATATGACGACCTCGACGGCAGAGCGGTCACCATGCCGGACTGCCATCCGTAAGGTTGCGGGTTCGATTCCCGTGCGGGGTGAATATTTGTGTGAACCACAAATGTTTGTCTCGGTCTGGGTGTGTGTGTGTGAATGAGTGTGTGTGTGCGTAGTTTCTAATACCCTAGATACAAATTTCGAGCATAGTTAGAGGTCAGTTACTATAATGAGTGTGTGTAGTGAATGATTATTTTAAATATATAATCGTTTAGAACTACGTTTTGAACCATCTTCGCTTAATTTGGGACTAGGTTAGCGATGTGTCATATACATTTGTCCGAGTATATATTGTTATTTATTATTGTAAATAATCTTGACGACCAAGTGGCCCACTTACTAGAGACCCCGTCTGCTATGTCAAAGGTTACGGGATTTCCGGCCAAAATAAATATCTTTGTGCGTAAACATGTCTACTTAGGGTTTGAACACAAAACTCCGATACGATGCGATGCGATGCCGCAACGCATATAAAAAAATTAGGTTCTAAGTGCAAGTTCGCAGATTTATGCGATGGGACGTCGCATCGCAGTTTTGTGTACGAGCACTTAGTGTATGTGTAATCTAAATAAGTTTTTATAAAAAAAAGGTATTAGGTCTGTTTTCTACTATTTATCGTTGTACCACTTCCCATTTACACGATGATAGAGTGAATGATTATGTTATGTTATATCGGGTTTAGTGGTTTTTAAACGTTCTGGTAATTGGGTCATAGCAATACAATGTTTAGGGTACATCAACAGACTATCCCAAAACCGGATACGTCCTTAGTAAATATAATACTTATAGTACTACAACTGTATCTACACCATACCTTGCTAGTAACTCTCCAGCGCGCCTGCTGCGGGAAGTCGTTGATCTCGAGCTCGGTCTCGTATTTCTTGAACACTTCTTCGGCCGGTTCGTTGGCCGCCTCGTCTCGTGGTTGATAGTTTAGTCGCGTGTTCAGCTTCGCTGCTAACTGTTCTGCTACTGTTTTAGCCTGTAATTATTATATAGTGTTTGATTGAAGATACTTTGATTAATTAGAAAAAAAGTTTTGGAAAGGCGAAACATTACAGAATTAAAATAGAAATGCGAGTCGGACTCACGCACGAAGGGTTCCGTACCAAAAATAGCCTGGTGACAGACGGACGGACGGACAGCGAAGTCTCAGTAATAGGGTCCTGTTTTTATCCTTTGGGTACGGAACCCTAAAAAAAGATAACTAGGCATCCACGAGATTGTGACAAACACAGACGATGAAGAAACGAAATGATTTCATTAAGATGTTTTGATGGAAGGAGAAGAGGCTTTTGCCCAACAAAAACACACTTTAGACCAACTTAAATAATGTAATTAAGTTGAATCTAATATCACGGGAAATATAATCAAATTTAAATGTTATCGAAATAGTTTTAATGTTTACATAATTAACTATCATTCACAGTTCATCTTATAATAAAACCTACCAATCTTTTCCCAGTATTAAAATAAAAACAGACGCATTAATATATCACGTATCACTCTTAAACCACGACATATATTACGAATGTTCACAAAATGATAATAACATATTTATGATATGATAACAGTGTTTTCAAAACATGTGAATTGTAAACAATTTGATAAATATAACTATATTAGGAATAAGGTTATAGGCGAGTGGAGAAATACTTTGATAAAACCCATTAATAGCTATGACATTTGGTTAGGAAAACACAGAATTGAGTATAGACTTACTGACCCAACATATATGTATTATTGTTTTACATTGTCTGTTTATTGTATAAGATAAAATGTGTTTACAATGTATAATATTGTTCGTGAATAAATCATGAATATAAAAAGCAAGTTCGTTTGCAAGCGTCATTTGTTTATCGGTTTTTTGTTCGAATATAAGCTATATTTATGAAACTTAGGCAAGAAGTAGCAGGCAATTTTTTACGGCCCTAAAAGTAGGCCTACCGGGCTAGCTTGACTTCGAAAACGCGATAGTTAAAGCGATTTATCGACATCCAACTGTCAAAATCTGATAAAAAATACCCGCCATATTTAATGTTATCGAATCGTAGCACGCCATAATTAATTTGGTCATGCTCGCGAAATCGATATTATTTCGTGGTGTCGATATATTTTATGACGCACAGTCGCGCTAGGGGGTAGGGGTAGACGAGCACCGTGGTAGTACCGTGATGAGCGTGTGCGCGTTGGGCGCGCCCTTGAGGATGGCCTCGGCGGCCTGCTGCGTGGCGCCCTTGTGCTCGAGCCCGAGCCCCTTGGCGAGGTTGATGCGCGAGGCGAGGCGCCGCGCCAGCTCCAGCTTGCCGTCCGCGCTCGCCGCCACGCTCGCTGTCGCGCCCGCCACCACGCCCGGCTGCACACAACACAAATATTTTTAATAGGGTGAATTTATCAAAAGTTTGCGGTAGAGGAAATTTAAAACTATAAGAAATAGTGAGAGAGGAAGAAAAAAATGCTGAAAGGTGTCTCTAGGCCGATTTTGACGATCAGGAAGAGGGCTGGGAGATGCGGGAAGAGCAATCTCTTCCCGCATCTCCCGCACCATGGTACAAAGGGCTCGTGGCTGTGAGGGCGCTGGCTCCGGTCAGGGGACGACCGGTTGAGGAGCGCGCGGGCCCGCGGGGACATCCTGCGGGACTCCGCGGGATGGGGACCCCCAAAGTGTGGCGGGGGGAGGCGCTGGGATATTAGAGGGGTATTATTGCTCGCCACGAAAGCGGGAACACATAACACAACCACCGGGATCTCCCCTTCCATTCTTGATGGTAGAGTTTCCCCAATGTTAATGATAATTTTGTCCGTGTATACCTTGATCTCCTTGACGATCTTCTTGGCGGCGAGCATGGTCTCTATCTGCTGGTCGAGGTCGCCCTCCACGTCCTCGTCGTCGGAGTCCTGCAGCCCGAGCGCCGCCTTCTGGTACTTCTTCTTCTCGGTCGCCGCTTGGGCTTCCGACTCGTCGAATTTAAATCCTGTTACGAAACACCAAATTACATACGTGAATTAATATTATTGGATGTGCCTACACTCAACAGCTAATAAGCATATAGAGATACCTACAGAAATTGATATACTTAATACCAAAGTTAACAATTAAAATCAATCAATTTTAAACTCCCAAACTATACAACACATACCTTTCCCACTAAACCCTCCACCGGTATGCACTTTCTTCCCGTCCTTCTCCTGCTGCTCCTTGTAGGTGTCCCACAGGCGCCTCAAGTCAGCAGGAGGTGTGGTCGCCGCGAGCTCGAAGGCGCGCAGCACGTCGCCCGCGTAGCGGCCCTGCTCCGGCGTCAGGAACGTCCACGCGTAGCCCTTGTTACCCGCGCGGCCTGTGCGACCGCATCTACGGATAACAAGGTATTTTAGTACGCATTCTTACTAATATTATTAAAGTGAATGTAACTCTGTCTGTTCCGTTTTCACGCTTAAACAATTGAACTGATTAAGAAGAAATATGATACAGAAACTAGAGTTTGGAAAAGGACGTAGTCTACTTTTTATCGCGAATTTCTTAAGGGAAAAGTACGTAAGTCAACGATACAGTAAGATAGAGCCAGAAAGAGTCACTTTTAAAACCCAAAACGAAATGGATCGTACTTATACTTTAATTATAACACCTACTGACAATATTTTACAATCACATCTTGTATAAATGAACCAAACAAAAGCCGCATAATTCATCCCTTCCCAACGTAATCATAACTACTCACCTATGAACATAATCCTCATAATGGTTAGGACAGTCGTAATTGACGACCAGCACCAGTTGTTTGACATCCAGCCCTCGCGCCGCGACGCTGGTGGCGACGAGCAGACGGACCTTGCCGTTCTTGAAGTCCACGATCGTAGAGTCCCTGTCGAATTGATCAATACCTGTAACAGGCCACCGTTAATACGACATTCATTAGATAAAACTGTTTGGTGTGGCATGTGTTAGCGTATTGTCATTGTTATTACTGCTGAATAAGATAGTTCTATCATCAGACCAGTCTAAGCCCTTGAGTAAAGAGCAAAGATCTTATCTTCTTTGCGTATCGACTCAAATTTTTGAGGACCAAAACTCGGCCACCGCGCTATCTGTAAAGGTGGCCTTGTAAAGGTCTTCGTGTGTGACCCTACACCTGTGTAGGGTCACACATGGAAAGTTAAAAGATGGGCCAATGTTTGGGGAGATATACCACACAGGCTAATGCCGCAAAGATATTATTGGACGCTAAAATAACGGAATCACGAGTAAAAAGCAGAGATGTTATCGTATATCAGTAACTGAAACTGAATGCGATTTATGAGTTTTAGTTTGAAAGAGAAGAGTCTAAATAAGAAAAGTATGATATGTTTTAGTTGTACATCTTGTATAGATTACAAACATACGTATTCGAACCTCGTTTTTACGTTTTAGAAATAAAAAGATCTATTGCTGTTAATACGCATAACTTTGGTTCTAGAGGGATTTAGAGACAGCAAAACATTTGTAGTATATTTTAACTACGAATTTCGTTTAAAATTTTGTTTGACTTGTTCAATACATACTATCTTTATTTCTCTAAAAAAATACGACAATACGCTAACACATGACAACAAAGAATTGACAGACGCCAGACTCTTGACAGCTGAAAACAAAACTTGTGATTAGTAGATTTTTAATATTTCTCTCAACTTGTTAAACTAATTGATAATAATTCATTGACATTACATTTTATTATTTTAAATACTTCTGTTAATCCTCAAAATATAAGCTGATTATAATTTTAACAAGTTATGCGAAATGCGATGACACAAAACGAACCTGCAAAAGAAAATTTTAACTCCTGTAATGTATCGAACTTTACATTTAAATATCACATTTTCGTCCCAAAAAAACCGACATTTATCAATGACAAATTAATTCAAAACATATTTAACTTGTAAGACTTTTAAGTTATCGCCAATAAACGCATGCATTTAGGAAAATATCACCATCATCAGCTCTCTACCGAGGGTCTCGAACCTACCCTCATTTATGACAATATACTTATTAGGAAAATATACTTTAAGTTGATATACATAAGGTCTAAAATACTAAGACAAATCTTACCTCCATGTAAACTCATGCACTGATAAGAAGCCTTCATTAGATCTTTAAGCAGACTGTCGGCATTTTCTTGTTTGTCCACAAACACGATGATACTGCCCATTTGACTGTAAAGTCCTAGTAGTTCTAGAAGCTTGAAGAATTTCGCATCTTCCTCTAATATTGCTACGTGTTGTTCGACCTCTTTGCATACTACGCTGCGGCCGCCGACCTGTTATAATTGTTTGTTTATGTTAATTGTGTGTATGTCCAAAATAGTGCAGGGTAATTTGAGTAAACGCGATTTCTAATTAGGTCTTGTCAGAAACTTGTCTTATATTTAGAGAGTAAAATTGGTTACCTACGTTTCTTAGGGCCTATTTCACCATCTTCAAGTAACGTTCCGAATGGCTACTCACATGTTTTGTCTTTGTCACTTGATATAAAGTAAGAAAGAGACAAAACTAACTTAACTTGGTGAGTACTGTTACTTGAAGGTCGTGAAATAGGCTCTTACTCTAAAAAGATTAAATTCTCATGTATTATAAGTTATTTTTAATAGAGCATTTGTTTTTTACGGATATGTGAATAATTCTGAATTTAGGATTCAATTACATGTTGCCTCAGCTCTATTATGTGAGAACAAACACTACTTTCTATCTAAAGTGTAAGACTAAGGGCCTATTTCACGACATTCAAGTACCGTTACTTACCAAGTAAAGTTAGTTTTGTCTTTTTCTTACTTTATATCAAGTGACAAAGACAAAACTTATGAGTAAGTACTCGGAACGTTACTTGAATATGGTGAAATAGGCCCTAAGAGTCCTTGGAGAATATTATATTTTTTAAATCCTGAAAGGGTTAATTAATTACCTGTATCTCAATAGGTTTCTGTAATATCCGTCTCGCTAACGCCTCCATTTGCCGCGGGAACGTGGCGCTGAACATCACCGTTTGTCTGTCTGGTCGCACGTTGTCTATTATCTTCATTACCTATTACAAAAATTTTGGAAATGGTTAGTTTTTTAACATAATGAGAAAAGTTGTGCATAAGATACTATATTAAAGACACTGTTCTAACCTTCAGGTATCTTGTAGTGGTCAAAAATACATAATTCATGAGTTTATGTCCGAAAGAACTATGTAAGTTTTAAACTATTTTAGTGGAAAAATATGTGATAATTTTAAACTTAAAGGAAATTAAACGTATTCATTTTAAATACCAATACCGAAAAAAATCCCATCCTGCACGCTCTTTGCCTTTACTTATTTTGTCAATCAAAAATAACTTCAAAATCAGCTCAAAAGACCACATTTTTTCTGCAAATCTATCAAAACTCACCTGTGGTTCAAACCCCATGTCAAACATCCTGTCGGCCTCGTCGAGCACGATGTAGGTGACGCGGCGCAGGTTGGTGACGCGGCCCGAGTTGGCCGCCAGCATGTCGATCATGCGGCCCGGCGTGCACACTATCATCTCAGCGCCGCGCTTTAGTTCTGCTATCTGGAAGATAGATTGTTATATAAACGTATTTTTAAACTTTCGCGATCGGAATTCATCGTTGCATAATTTACAGGTCTTAATCGCAAAATCGGTCGAAACGTCGATTTACCTCGACGTATATCTTAATGATAATAAGAATAATAATGTTTTACGCGATTAAGACCTGTAAATTATGCAACGATATATAAACGTCTTCGGCAATCGTGATGGGTGGTTAAAGCTAATATCACCCTCTGAGTTAGAAAGGTCTGATGGCAGTTCGCTTCACATAAAATACTGGAATATCAGTATTTTACGTAAAGTATTATTACCAAATGTGAAAAACCGACCCAGCTAATAGACATACTAGGTTCGGTTAAATATTGTTCTTTTTGTGAATACAATCACAAAAAAGACAACCCCACTGAGTTTCTTGTTAGTTTTTCTCAGTAGAGAACGCCTTGTGAACTGATTGTCCATTTAGATTTAGTTATATGTGATTTTGTAATTCCTAATTAATAAAGATTTATTTGAATTGACTTTGAAAAAGATAGATTGTACTAAGTTCATACCTGTTCCGAAATACCAGTTCCTCCATACACGCACACTACCCTCAATCCGAGTGATTTTGCAAACTTCTTGATATCCTTTCCAATCTGCATACAAAGCTCTCTTGTGGGTGTCATTATGAGTGCGATTGGTCCATCAGTGTCTTCTAACGGCGGCTGGTCTAATACGTGCCGAAACATTGGGAGAATGAACGCTAGGGTTTTACCCGAGCCTGTCTTTGCTATGCCGATTAGGTCTCTGTGGGCAAAGAATAGGTACATAGATTTGACATTTATCAATCCAAATATTGAACTCAGCTGACCGTGACGCTAATTTATATCAAATGAGTTCCCGAAGCTTTATTAATATTGAAAGATTGATATTACTTTAATAATATAAACTGCTAGTTTTAGCTGAGAATAACAGTTAATGAGTAACAGTGAGAATTTCGGAATATAAAATATCTTAAATCCCAAACGTACTTTTGTGCGATCCGTAACACCTCTAATATAATGTACATCACATCTAATACTAAAAACTAAATCATCATTATTTTATCATATTTACCTTCCAGACATAATAGCAGGTATGGCTTGTGCTTGAATAGGCGTAGGTTTCTCAAAGTTCAATTTCTTCAGTATGTCCATCTCTTTCTTACTGATCCCGCAGTGCGCCCACGACCTTATCGGCTTGGGACAACCTTTCCCTTTCACTCTGATGCCTTCCAACTCTGTTCTGTATGCTTCTACCTCTTCTGGGGTCATTCTTGCTAGTTCACTGACCTGCGATAAAATAAACCAAAATGGCTTTTGATAGACTGCAGAAAAATATGTCTCTATCTGTTGATAAATGTAGTAAAACGTATGTGTCGTCATCACCACGTAAGCATAATGCGTGCGTGTACGTAATCGCCAACTCAAGCCATGTTAAGAAAATACTTTTTAAAATTAAACACGTAACTTTGAACTTTCAGATAGGTAAGTACAATGAAGAGTACAATTTATGTATTTATTTACCTTTCGACCTGGGAATCGAACTAGGGGCATCCATCAAGGAGCCTCCATACTAAGGATGTTACGGCGATTTCGAGAGAAATCAAGCATTATACTGAGATTCCCTTCCCCTAACTAAGTTCGAAACTTGTATTTAGGGTATCAGAAACTACGCACACATTTTCATATTCACACACACACACCCAGACCGAGACAAACATTTCTGGTTCACACAAATATTCACAACGCATGGGAATCGAACCCGCAACCTTACGGATGGCAGTCCGGCATGGAAAATAATATTATTACAAAAAACTCTTTGAGAACTAACCTCTGTATAAAACGCTTTCCTAAACGGCATATAGTTCAAGCTAGCGTGGTCCACTTTAGCCAAGTCCTTCCGTTGTTTCGAAGCTAGATTCGCGGCGGCGTCCTTAATGTCCTCAGTTTCCTCTTCAGAGGAGTACTCTAACCCGTCTTGGTTCTGTTCTATTAGTTCACCTGGAAATAATATTAATAATGCAGTAGAAAATCGGTAATCAAAAATGTTAATGCAAAACAGTATCGAAATGTCGGATTTTAGGGTACTGTCTAAGACCCCTATACTCGGAAATTTAAAATAACAAAAGAGAAGAGAATCCGACACATTACAGATCAAGAGATTTCATATAAGTTACAACCTGTTCAAAATAATGTTTTTATATCCACATAATGGTTTAACTAGGTCGGATTACAGAGGTTTCACTGGATATGACTGTGATTAGGGCGACATATATGTAATACATATAATTATTTTCTATTTATTGTATTGTTTACTCTTTATATACCTTTATTTTTCTGTTCAGTGACCTTCTTCTTGGCTGTACCAGTCAGTATGACTACTCCAGTGCCCCCTGTAGTGGGAACACTGATGCCTCTCGCTTGATCCATTTGGTTTACTTTGCGCACTTCCTACAATCAAAAATAATAGTTGATTGAATTCAAGTTCTTAGGTAGTTCATCCATTGTGACTGTTTATGTTGGGGAATGATTATGAATCAATTTTAACGTTCATAAGTGCCTCATTGGGCCATAACTGATTAAATGATTTATGATTTTTGACTTTGACTTTTAAATAGTAGGTATAAAAGCTCAGGGTAGGGTATGCACATGTTAAAAAAGCTCTGATTAAACAAGTAAAAAATCGAAACAGTGAATTGTCTGGATTTTTCTTGTTGGGGGGAATTTAAACTATGGTTCAAATAACACCACAAGTTAAGTGCAACTTTAGTACATTCAAAAGTTCTGGATAATATTAGTATATTCCATGTTTCTGGAGAAGAGGTTCAAAGAAGGTTGGTCCACCACAGAAATAAATAGACAAAGGTCCAGTATTCATCTTGAAAAGGTCCTGGAAACCAGCCTACTTAGAAGTACTTTCGTCTTAACTTGCCGTAACACAGTTTCAATTAGCACGGGAGGTATGCTCTTAATAATTGCAATAAGTATATTATTATTGTAACAAATGAATTTTAATAAATGATTTGATGACTTTCAAGATCCAGAGTGTCCCAATAATATCATATAACTTACCTGTTGAACTTCCTGCATGTAAGCATCAAGTGGGTCAATTTCATCTTCCTCTTTCTTCTCTTCAACAGCAACTATTTTTTTCTCTTTGCTTTCTCCATCTTCACCTGCACAATAATCAAATTCCATATAAAGAGTCTTGTTTTTGGAAATATTAAATACCCCATTCAAGTCAATTTTAAAGTGGAAAGCAAATAAATTAAAACTGATTTCAGTTGTTTGGTAGAACAAATAAGCAATAAGCATAAATGTTTAACTTATAGTGCCAAAAACATATCTGACCCAGTAGTAGCGTCATTGTAATCACATTTTTTACTGTATGATTACTTTATTTTAAACAAAATATTGAACAGCAATTTGTTCAATTTTCAAATTGGTTCAATTTTCTTCCGACGGCTCAGAAGTTTCTAGCACCATAGAAAATCTGATTTTATTGGTTATTAAAATAAGTATAATAATAGAAAAAAATACATACGTATGAAGCCTTCTGTACCTTCATCACCTGAGTCATCTTCTAAGGACCACTTCTTGGAGGTCGGTACTTGAATGTTAGATACAATGCTACCCTTTTGAACCTCCTTCTTAGCGGACTCAAGCTCTTTGCGTTTACGTTCCGCGCGCCATCTCTCAATGCGGTCTCTACGCTTTTGCATTTCAGCTTCTAAACGGTTCTGTTCTTCTTCCTTTAAAAAAAAAAATATTAATGGTCATAAAAAACTTATAAATGAATAGTGTTCGTAGGGCTGATTTTTCCATCGCCGGATAACTTTATTTGAGGAATAACTTTGAAATTTTGACAGATATTTCATACAAAATCTGTCAAACATCAATTTTATTTGTCGAATAAAAGTTATCTGGCGATGGAAAAATCGACCCTTAGGAAATTAAATGTGATAAAGGCACTCATGCCACACCATTTTACAAATACAAATTAATGGATAATGTTACTAATTAGAAGATAAACTTTTTGACACCACTTTTGATTTAGTTTAAGACCCTTTATGAGGTTTCCATAAAAAATTATACCTGGAGACATATAACCAGTGAGACTCAACTCACAAACTGCACACCAGCATTTTTACACAAGTCATCTTTGTGTAGAATAGGTATTAGAAAGATCTTTTGGATGACTCACTACAAGTTTGAAATATGTAAAGAAAATAATGAAATGTTATGTTGTATTATATTTCTATTAAAAGTCAAAGTACTTACTTTATCCACAGAGCCTGGATTGTAATCAGATGACTCAGATTTGACAGTCTTTTCTTTAGATTTAGATCTTTCCTTCTCCTTTTCTGGTGTTTTCTTCCTCGAAGACTTACTACTTGCACCATTTCTCTTATCACTATCTCTCTTGTCACTGGAATTTAATAAGTTGACAATACATGACTTAAGTTACTTGTTACTTTTACAATAAGTTGAAAATACATGACTTAAGTTACTTGTTACTTTTACAATAAGTTGAAAATACATGACTTAAGTTACTTGTTACTTTTACATATTTTGCCATTACTCATGTAAGTCTTACATTAGAATTTGAAGGTGGCTATTACAAGTGGCCAGTGTGTTCAAATTTTAGAAATAGAAGAACTAGAAGTAGATAACACATACCATGACAAAACAATGTATATGATATGCAATATGTATGCAAACCAGCACATCCAATTTAGAACAATAAATGTTTTAGGTCATTGTTTTTATCTTTTGTGACACTAATCTACACATGGCCTAATTAGGTTACAAAACAAACAGTATGATACATTTCTGGTATTTCTTTGAATAGAAGATACCGGGACTGAAATGAACATGCAATGTTTACCTTTTCCTATCCCTCTCCCTATCGCGGTCTCTGCTGCGATCCCTTTTAGACTCGCGTTCTCTGCTGCGACTCCGCTTCCTTTTCGAAGTTTTAGAGGTCCTATCGCGACTCCTTGATCTAGATCTCCTCCGTTTGCGTTCAGGAGTTGGCGACCTGGTATGCGACCTCCGACGGTCACGGTCTCTCTCCCTATCCCGATCACGCCTGTAAACAAACACCGCTTTGATAGAAAATTGCACCGTGTGATGTAAATCAAAGTAATTATCAAAATTACTCACCCACTACGAACCATATCTCTAATGCAACTGTCAGTAGTTAATCTTATTAGTGTTTCATCTAAGTTTTTACAGTAAACTCAACGCAAATTGTGCAAAAATCCACATTCACAAAATAAAAATCATAACTTTTTCCTGACGCGTTGTTTTTTTTAACCTCAGTTCAGTTTGTTTTCTGGCAAACTTTTCTGTCAGTTGATAGTTTAGCTTGCAGTCATGATCAATTTTCTACTTTCATAAATATGACAACAATTGAAAATTTAATTCTGTCAGTTGTCAAGTAAAGTTGTCAAATGTCATTCATTTTGTGGTTGTTGTTTGGCTATCCATCCCGCCGTCCGGTCGGCAACGTGAGAGAAAAATACTATAGAATATTTAGATTAAATACATAAATTTTCATAATTATCTATTCACAATGGCAGACGACGGCGATAATGTAAGTTAAAACTAATCTCTTAAAGTCTAGACCCACTCACCACTGAATTGGTCCCCATTTGTATCATGGATAGATGTTTTTACCCTTACCAACCCTTTTGACTTATTTCAGGTAGCAGTTATGACTGTAAAAGAGCCATTAGATCTAATAAGATTAAGTTTGGATGAAAGGATTTATGTTAAAATGCGTAACGAGAGAGAACTTCGAGGAAAACTACATGTAAGTTATCAATATTACCATCAGTATACATTGGATTTATTATTAGACTTATTTACTGTTAAAATAAACATAGAAATTGTTCTATTTCAGGCATACGACCAGCATCTAAACATGGTCTTAGGTGATGCTGAAGAAACAATAACAACAGTTGAAATTGATGAGGAAACGTATGAAGAAGTTTATAGAACAACTAAAAGAAACATCCCCATGTTATTTGTAAGAGGTGACGGAGTCATACTTGTATCACCGCCTGTGCGTGTCGGAGTCTAGTTTAAGCATAAGTTAAGGTTTAATAAAATAATACAATCAGTAAACACATTTATTGTCTTATTCTTACACTGATATTTTTAAGACATTTTTCTTCAACATCTTTACAGCAAAGCTCTTATTTTTCTTCAATAGCAACTCTTCTTCATCCATAGGTTCTATGATAGCACCTGCTTTAGTTATAACACTTGGACGGATAAGTTTCTTGTGTGCTTTTTCTGGGATAAATGTGTTGCCTATAGGCACTCTGATTGACGCCTCATAGTCCTTTACTGTTGTAAAAGGGAACGGAACTTCTTTTACCTTATGAGACATCAGTTTTGGGTCCTTATACTCTTTGATTATTATGTCACCTTTGTTATCATCACGTCTAGGCATAACAGGTGCCGATTTAAGTATGAATCTGTTCTTTTTCCTCTTAGGAGCCTTAACACCTTTGCCGCCCCAGCTTCCCCAACCAGGTAGACTTAGATCAATATCTTCCGGCTTATCCTTATTAATTTCATCCTCTTTTTCTTTCCTAAAACTGGCAACTACATCATCTTCTTCAAACACTTCCTCAATGTTCACTCTCGGAACAACTTGTTCATCATCATCATCCAAACAATCCATATCATTCACTCCTTGAGGTAATGCTGTGTTCAAATATTTAGGTTTCACTTCTATAAACCTATTTGGATCAATATTGGAAGATGGATCAGATGCCTGAGCTGGTGTATTTATTATTTTCAATTGTTCTTGTATTTCATTGCCCGATTTCTCAGTTTCTTTATGACCTGTCTCATTTAATTCCTCATCAATAATAACTTTAGTTCTCTGGTTTTTAAGTTTCAAATATTCCATATTATCAACTTTGTTCTTATCTGCTTTTTTCTCTGGGTTGTTCTGTTTTGGTTTCTTTTCAAGCATTTCAATTTGATTTCTCAACTGTTTCAATTTCTTTTCAACTTTATGAGCAATATCTGATTCTAGTGATTCAAATGCTGTATTGATATCAACGGGATTGGCTGAATTACTTTCTATAGTGGTATCAATCTGTTCCACAACCCAATTAGATGTAGCCTGTGCTTTTAGAATTTTAGATTTAGTTAATTTAACATTTCGTTTTTCTTTTCTCACTTTGGCTTCCAACTTTTTCTTCTCATTCTTTTTATTTACAGATTTTTCTGTGTTAGATGATCTCGTTACAATTTCTTGTGGCTTTATTTGTTCTTTAGAAATATCTATCAAGGCTTTATCTAGGCTAGATAGATTTTCTTCAGTTGGTGTAGCAATATTTTCAGTTGTTGATTTATCATCGTTTAGATTAGCAATTTTGTTTATACTTTCTTTCAATGTTGTTAGTTTATTAGAACTTTGTTCATTATTATCTTGTTCTTCGTCACTGTCTGTCTCACTGTCAGAAACTGGTTTACGATTTTGCATTTTCTCTTCTAAATATTTCTTGTAACCAAAGTCGAATTCAGCATTAACATTAGATTTGCCATTTTGTTTCACCATCCAAGGATTCATGGGATCTTGTAATAAATTAATGTCTGGAATATTTTCATTGTCATCTTCATCATCGTCCGAGCTCTCAATATCTTTAGTTTTGTGTGTCAGATTCCTACTAACAGCCAATTGCTCTGCAATTTGTTGTCTTACCTGAAAACAAATACATTTTTAATATACAAGTTATTTTAAAATTTTACATAATTGGATTTTCAAAAACCTCTGTGCATACAAGACGATTCAAAAATGATTTGGTTACCCTGAGTTACATTTCCATCAGAGAGTTATTAAATTAATACAAAAGTTATGTATACTTAGACTAACATAAAAGAACATGATGACACATAACAAAAGCAATAACTGTGCATGATAGAATATCAAGTAGTTACTAGTTTTCAAGATATTGGGGAGAAAATGTTATCATTAATAATTCAATAATTGTATACTCACATCTTTATCATATTTAGCTCTGATAAGTTGATTTTTAGCCCATTTCCCTGTGTTTTTGTGTCTCAATGTGTGCCTTTCGAGAGCTCTAGCTTTCTCTATAGACTCCAATCTCTTCAAAGCTTCCTCCGGATCTGTTTTCTGAAGTTCTTCAAACTCTTTCAGCTGTTGTTTTAACCTTTCTTTTTTCAATACACTGGAAAAGACAATATTTCTTCATTATTTACACACCCTAAATAAGTAACAGCAATATATTTATTTTATATTGGCATTTAGAGTATTCTAAGTAAAATAACTGCACAACCCACAAGTTGGAAAAAGAAAGTTAAATCTACTGTTATACATTTGAGAGATCTAACCGCTAAACTACAACAGTAACAATTTAAACAACCATGTTACTTACCGATGATATTTTTTACTTTTAATTTTACTCTGTCTCTTAGCCTTAGCTTCTTTGTAGGACTGTTGTGCCCTCAACTTGGCCAAGTGTTGTCTCTGCTCCACCATCTCTTGGTACGACATGGGATATATTTTCTCTTCCTCCTCGTCTTCCTCAATCACCATTGGAGGGTCAATTTCTTCTAGTTCTTTTTCTAACTCCGATTTCAACTCGAAACGCGCTAAAAACTCATTTGTTGGCTGAAGTTTGGTTTCAACAGGTTTTATTGGGAAGACGTTGTATTCAGCTGTCCGAGCTCTAGCCACCACGGGATCCCAACGACCTACTTTCTTCTTAGTTTCCTGATAACCAGTCGCTCTTTTAATTCGTTCAGCTTGCGGTTTCTCCAAAGGTTTGGGCAAAACTTTTGACGAATCTTGTGTCTTCTTCAACTTCTTACCTATCTTAATATGTGCGGCAGTATCTTCCAATACCTTAGCAACATTGTTCAAGTCCAATCTGTGTGTGCGCTTTATCAAATTAAATTCAGAATTCGAGTTCGTAGGCTCACTTCTGGTAGGTGCTGTAATGTGTTGTGTTTTATCCAATTTTGATATAGCACTGATGAGTCTGTCATGCTCAGCAGATACAAAATCTGCGTCTTCAAATTCTTCCATTGTTAATTTATTTTAATTTATAAAATATTACACTGCTAAACACATGAAAAAATAACATAACCTCTTCTGGTGCACTGCCTGCCTGCTGATTTGCTGCTGATTGCATTGACATATAACATGGACATCGCATGTTTGACTATAGAAAAAATTGTTATAGAAGTATGAGGCTTATCGACGCCAAAGTTATAAAAATATAGCCGTCTCTTTTTAACGTTCATAATTTTGCGTAAGGGAAAAAGGACAACAGTATTTCTGACAGTTACTATAATAGCCATCTGTCATTCTTAGTCTCATTGAAATACCTACTCGTGGCCATATTCGCCATATTATTTTCTAGCTATAACAAAAGGATTTACAACTTACTTAGTGATGGGCAATGAAACATCGTGACCACAGACTATAAACTATCGATATTTTAAATAAAACGTTATTTAAACACTTATTCAAGTACGTTTTAATTTTGGTGTTTATTTTTATTTCATAAACTTTATTTACATTTTGTGCATATATGATCTTAAATAATAGTGAGTAAGTATATAAAGTCCAATTTTCAGATTCTCATGTAGTATACCATAAGAAACCATGGATTTGAGGTTTGCTCTTGAGAATATCTGTATTCATATTGAAATATTCGTTTAATTGAATGCCTAACGTTTGTAATTAAATAAAACCCAATTAAATGTTACATCAGTATCGATTATAGTACGAAACGTCGATAATTTCTATCGTCATTTTTATATCCCGGCAACTAGAGTATAATGAATAAAAGTTTGATATATAGGGTGGCCCAAATAAAACAGTCAGTGGGGGGAAGTATAAAACTATAAGAGATACAAAGATTTGTTCTTAGGAACCATGTCATCCATTTTAGTTAAAATGAAAATTGCATTCAAAGATTTAGAAAAATACTATAACTCACTAAAGGAATCGAACCCGGAAGTTTTGAAAAAAATATTTTTAATTATTTGTAACTAGAACGAACGGCCGTATATACAAACTATTGCATTTTGTATCTTGAAATGGTGAATTTGTGTTGAAATGGGATATTAACTGGGAAGGAACTTTAATGATGTCTTGGCGAGTTTTGTACCAAACTATTTCATTTAAAAACAATGCATTTTAATGAATTTAGATATGATGTTTCTTAGTAACATTTACTTACTGCTAAAGATGTACACAATCCATTTCTAGTTTAAAATAATGAACATTAAATTTTTAAAAATTTCCGGGTTCGATTCTCAAAGAGAGTAATAGTTTTTTTTTCTAAATCTATGAATGCACTTTTTTTTTACTAAAATCGAGGACATGGATCCTAAAAACAAATCTTTGTATATCTTATAGTTTTATACTTCCCCTTACTGAGCGTTCTATTTGGGCCACTCTGTATGTCACAATGATCAAGCTATATTTTACAAACTATCTATAATGTTCTTTTACAGTAAGACCTATTTATAAAACTTAAAATTAATCAAAGTAAGAAAACATACTTACAATCTATTATCGATGTTATTTTTCAGACATATCGATAGGGACTGCACTATTAGCCGCCATTTTTCGCTCTCAGTGAAGTATAGGTATACACGTTTTTTTCGTAGGTATGCCCCGTCCATGTTATATGTCAATGGCTGATTGTGATTGCCGAATGCTGAATTGACTGACTTTGATTGACGTTGACGGATTTGACGTATCGTCTCACCATTTCATTTTACCCATGAAGTTATAGGTAAAAAATGGAGCCCACACTTGGAACAACAGCTTGAGTCAAATACCTACGCCTCTGTGGGCCGATCTCTCTTTTTAGTCAGACTCTCTCTTTCTAGAGGTTACCTTAGTTAGAAAGAAAGTGCCTGCCCACAGAGAGCGCGATAGTGATACATATAGGTATGCTACAAGTAGGTATTCGAAGTGTGGACTCCATTTTTACCTTTAACTTCATGATTTTACCCACAGACAGATATACAATATAGTCTATTAGACCGTGCGAATCTTGCGGTCAGGATTTAGGACACTTTGTTATTTGTTATTTTATGATCGATTTGGCTTGAGTTAACTTATAGGATGCTTTATTTGACCAACACATTCAATCACATCAAATCGGATGATGCTACGAGCTCCGTGACTGATGCTATACGAGTCTACGGGTACCGAGACATGCTACGACACCTTTAACTATGATATGAGATCGTAACGTAAAGGTGCAAGTTGCAACGAGCCCCATGACTGATGCTACGAGTCCGGTGACTGATGCTACGAGATTGTGACTGATGCTACGAGATCGTGACTGATGCTACGAGATCTGGACTGATGCTACGAGATCTTGACTGATGCAACGAGATTGTGACTGATGCTACGAGATCGTGACTGATGCTACGAGTCTTGTGATTGATTGCTACGAGTCCGGTGCCTGATGCTGCGAGATCTTGACTGGCGCTACAAGTCCCGTGACTGATGCTACGAGTCCGGTGACATGCTACGAGATCGTGTCCGATGCTACGAGACTGTGACTGTTGCTACGAGATCGTCACTGATGCTACGAGATTGTGACTGATTTTACGGGATTTAGGGTTTAGAAATAAAACAGTGTAATGTTATTTTAATTAAGTAAATATAATGTAATCGGATTGAATTGAAACAAATCACGAAGTCAATGGTTAAGCACTAATATAAAATACTACGTCATATAATATCATTAGAATGTCAACACATAAACGAATTTAATTGAAAACGTAATAAATTCATTAATTAAACAAGATGTGAATTTAAGTGATTACTAATAAAAAAATATAAAATACTTATTAAGCATTACATTGCCCATTGTATTTAATTAATTTGTAAATCATAATAATTTGAGTTAAGATACAACATTCGTTTCCTCAAATGAATGAGTTTGAGAGGGAGGTATATTTTCGACATTTTGGCGATTCTTTTCTGTTCGTGCTTCAAGATGCCGTTGTCTGTTACGATACAATTTTGCCTCGTCTGTACATTTTATTGTGATACAGTTTCTGAAAACAAAAGAAGAGAAACATAAACAATCATTTTTTTAAGTGCAATGCGAGTTATGTTGCTATTCGGTATGGAGGTCACCGTGTGTGGCTGAAACTGGTCGAGAGATTCGACTAAAATCGGTGCATACGCATACATAATCCGTTTAAATAAGTTATTGAAAGACAATCATACCTCACTAAATTATTTGCAACACCGCAACGAGAAGAAACAGTCATCACAATATCATTAATTAATTTCGGATCCAAAACTTTCTTCGCTGGTTTATTCAAATGCGCAGGAGATGGCTTCCCAGTGAGAGAGTGAGTCGCTAACACTCTAAAAATAAAGAAAATTATTGTTAACAATTTGTAAAAATATAACAGGAGACTCTGGAATACTAAATTGTTAATTTGATCATACTTTCGTGAAAATATAGCTTGGAGAAGTTGTCTCGTAGCTGTAGTGTAGGTATTCCAGTCAATCTCGTTGAGTAATCTAGCAGGCACCATAGCATGGCCGTCTCCTATTGGGACCTGAAATTATAATGTTCCAAAGTCAGAAAGTATAGCCATCTTTAGAAAATAATCTACTTAACACAAAGCATAGATCATGTATGTAGCCATCATGCGGGCGAGAAACTTATCCGCGCGGTACGAGATTCCATGACCATGACTCTGTGTTTTGTCTACAAAGTATTTTACCATGTCCAAAGAGTTAGTCGTCTGTGCAGACATCCGGCGAACTCGTGAAGCACTTTCTGGGCGTACATTTTCATTTTTGACATACGTTTTTATATCTTTTACATTTTGTGCAGATTCATTTATAATGCTGCTTTCAATACATTTATCATCACCACCTGTTACTATTTCTTCACCGTTAACATTATTTTCGTCCACCCAAGTTTCGTTTGCTGTAGAATCAAATTGTGATACATCACCAGTTCTGTCTGCTTCAGATGCATCTAGAGAAGCATCGGCATAAATGTTTGCATGGGCTACTAAATTTTTAAATTGTTCGTATAAATGTTTCAGAACCGATTCCATTTCTTCTATCTTTTCTAGGGATTCTGCAGGTGACAAGAATGCATCGTCGGCATCGGTCTGGGTTCCTTGATCGAAGACTAGTTTGGTCACGTTTTTCATGCGACATTCTGGCAATGGAGTACTGGTAATCACTGAACGGTTTCTTTGACTAATTGCTGGCACAGATAATCTTTTCTTGTTATTATTGGCTTGTGAACTCTGTTGTTGTGGATAAGAGATTCTGCTTTTATTCGAACGTTGTTTATTTTTGTAACGTCTTACAGTGGGAACCTGAAGAGATAATTGTTGTCATTGTTATTTAACACTTCGGTTAGTATAATAAATTGAGAATACTGACAAGAAACCGTCTTTACCTCCGAGTCATTTTCACTTGCACTATTATCACTAAATGCGGTTATAACTTGCTGGGGTGATTCGTGCTTATCTCTGGATTCGGTCTCAGCATTACTTGGAAACTGCAATATAATCATTTTAACGGTTAATTCAAAATAAATATCAAGTGTTAATCTAGACTTTAATAGTAAAACATATCAAAATAATAGTAAAACATTACCCGCTCCGATTTCATTTCTTTTATGGTCTGCATGCATAATTGCAGAACATTCTTCACTTGTTTGTCTTGTTGTTCCAAAAACACTTTGTGTTCCTGTAGATTTTGTTTATTATCTGGCAACAAAATAAAAATATTGAAGGCTTAATTAAAAAACCAATCGATTTACATTTTTCCTACAATAACACTGCAAAATTAGTCCGTGCCGTGCGCACTCTTAATTAATTCTATGTCATACATACCTAGTTACATGTGGCAATTAAAGTAAGCTAAGTAGGTATGTACTTTTATTTTATTCATGACGTGTTGACTTCCAAGTTATCAGATTAAAAGCAAGAATCACTTACCGGATATCCTTATAATTTTAGCACGTTTCGGTTGGTTGAATTTCACACTCATCAGTATTTCTTTACCCGGACTAAGATCACTATCTTTGTACGCAAAAGTATCAATATTCACGACACCATATGATGGAAACACATTTTTCTCGTCAACCCACTCCACTAAAAGCCACGCACGTCTAGCCATTTCTAAATTATAAGTAAATATAACAAGTTTACGCTAAAATGTCTAAACAGTAACTGAGCAAAGCTTCGTCTGTCGATAGAAGGGATACGGAATAATGCAAAACTCAGGTAAGAATTCTACAATGCAACTTCAAATCTCAGAACCCCAACTTTGTTACCCTATTCGGATTTGGATTAAAAAAATTGAACGCAAAGACACTGCAATAAACTTCTAAGACTTCCCCATCTGTCTTTGTAATGTTTAAAACATTACCGTTATTTAGACTTAAGTAGTTGAAACAATGATTTGAATATGTAGGTAGGTACTGGTCAACGATTCGTGGTATTTTGGTTTTAGTTCCATGTTAATCCTAAGGTTGATTTATTAAAATTTATAATTCTATTACAACAACTATGAATTACCTAGGTACCTACTTAACTATGTTAATAAAAAAAATATAATTTACCTATCCTACTAAATACCCTACTAATATTATAAAGCCGAATGTTTGTGAATGTGAATGTATGGATGTTTGTTCCTCTTTCACGCAAAAACTACTGAATGGATTTTAATGAAACTTTACAATTATTATACATCAGAATAACACAGGATACTTTTTATCCTGAAATTCCCACGGGAACGGGATCTACGCGGGTGAAACCGCGGGGCGCCGCTACTAGTTCATATAATAATCTAATCTATTGCATTAAGTACCTAATACTTTCTTAGATATATAAAACAGAAGTACAAAGATTTCTGAGGAACCATGTCTTCTATTTTAGTTACAAAAACTGCATTCATAGATATAAATGTACGTAGCTACCTATGCACGAGAATCGGACCCAGAAGTTTTAAAAAATAAAACGATTAGTACCTAGAGGTAGATTTAGATATCGTATCGACTTTGTTGATCTAAATCTGTATACCTACCTACTTACCTACCCATTCAAAAAATGACAATATTCTTCAGAAACATACCATAAACTTAAATGCGTACAGGTACCATAACATTATTTGAATCCCATAAGACAATGAACAAAAATGTTTAACACATCATAATGGTTTTATTATTTAGCGATTAAGGAACTTAGTTACTGTTTTATGCTTCCATGTACCCTATTGTTTATTAACAATTTAATCCCTTTCTTATGTTTGAGGTGCCGACCATCATAATACCCACTTTCGTTTATTTATTTATTTAATTTTCCAAAACACTTTTAACACTCCTTAATCTAAACAACAACCGATCCTCGAAAACCTCGTAGGGTTTATCTAGGTATCGGCGAGTCGCACATATTAAATTGGGATTGGGATAAGTTAAAATTTAATTCTTATTAAGTCTACATACGTATAGACAAACTTAAAAAATAAATACAGACTGATTAAAATTACCAGAATTGTTTCACGAGGTAGGTACCTACCCAAAATAAATATACTTACAAGAATTGAATAAGTTCTTGAATATAAAGCTATATCTTAGTATATACTAAACTCATATCGGAAATTCAAAATAACGAACAGCTAAGTAAGTATCAATGATGGCTTTGGCTTGGGGTCAGTATTGTAGGTAGGTACGTAATTTTCTTACTACTACCGACTATTACGTCATCACTAACCTAGCTTATCAGTACTTGTTAGATCACCTATTAGATCTCAATTTGGGTAAAGATCCCAAAAAAATATGTTTACTTCACATGAAAATATTGTCAAATCTATCTACGAAATGAATGTAATTTGGAATAAACAACTTATTACCTACCAACTATCTATCAAAATTGATAAAAAAATCATGTTACTTTCGGTACCTACCAAAATAAACTAACATTTAGGTACCTACTTAAGTACTTATTTACTTTTATGATGTTAAAACATTATTTAATGCTCACAAGTATTATGTTAAATACTAGCCACTTGACACATCATGCAATTTTTATAATTTATTTTTCAATTAGGTTCAACGTGATACAACCCACCAACTTTAACTATGCACACACTCTTTGATCTTGTGCTTTACTAATAATAAAATACCAATCTACCCTCAATATTTGAGGGACCGATGAGATGGAAGATGGTTGTTGAACCACAGATTACTAAATATAGTTACTGAGAGGCAATGTGAAGGTCTTCACATACTTATAGGTAAATACCTAAAAATTATAAATACCACGACTTCTATGAATCCTATACATAATAAGCTTACTATAAGCTTTCAAACTACACTAATTACCAATTTGTTCTTACTATAACTTAATAAGAGCCTTAGGAGCTATTGTTTGAACTTCAACTATTGTTTTCTTCCTCATTCATAGAATTTGGCGTTAATAGGGAGATAATGCCGGACCAGCTATGGGATTTATTTGTCTACCTGACTCCAAGCCAAGTACTGTAAGTAACGTGGTGTTTTATTTTATGATCCCGAAATTTATATAAATAATGGGAATGGACAAGTGTTGGTTAGTACATTTTGTTGCTTTATAGTGAGAGGACCTTACAGGACCCCAGTTATTTTCAAAGTTCTTAAGTGCTCTGTTTAATTTTGTGTTAAGTGAGAAGGTGTTCTTTTGATTCGAGTAAGTACATTTTCATTATTACCTAATTCAGGACAAATAATCAATTTATTAATATTTAATTACTTACTCAAATTAAATTTTACCAATAAAAGTACTTAAAGCTTTATCTAAGCTAAGACAATATCAAGAAATCAGTATGTACATATCGTTTATGCGAATTAGTATTTAAAATCAGTTGTTACTTAAAAATAGGACTTGATTATGCTGGTATGTAATAATTTGTAATGGTTTTAGGCATCATGTCTTCTTTTACTTCAAAATCGTTAAACCCCAGAACTATTGATTACGATGCTGCACTTACCTTATTGGACTTACACAGCAATAACATACCGATTCATATACCAAAGGCCAAAAATGCTAAAGGTATGTTACAGTCGTTTATTAAATTATTTCCTATTACCAAAATTAAAACACAAATTAAATAAGTGAAAAATATTTTTCTAGGTGTCTGGCCCAAAAATGAAACAGACGTAGGAAATACTACCAAAATACTTTGGAAATGTTTCATCTCTTCGGACGTTCCGGTAATTCTTTGTTTTACTTACTTAGGTATTTTTAGTTTTACTTATATTATTTGAATATTCAAAAATAACGTTTGCTTTACGTCCTTAGCCTCCCGTAAATAGTATAAGTCCCAGTGAAAGTTCTGATCAAACATCGACGACATCCTCAATGTCTCCCAAACCATGGATGGACACTAGCGTGGGAATGGAAAATAACATGAAAAGGCAGCGATTACTTTCTCTATCACCAGAACCACAGTATCAACATAGTGCTTTTGTGGCAAGCGCGGCTACTTATAACTCAAGGCCAAAACTGAAAAGTGAAGCTAAAAGCCGTGATATCGGAACCCAAACAGATATACCATGTTATGCTGAAACAGACGTCACAGCAATGGTAAATACCATTCAGAAATTAGGCGAAAAAGTGAAATCCCTGACCGCAGAACTTGAGGCAACTAAAATAGATGTATCAAATAATAAATCTGCGGTCAGTTCTGAGACAGAACAAGGCAATGACGAAGAATACACTTATGAAGATGACGATCAAGATCCCGATTTCGATGTGGTATGTTGTCTCAATTTAACATAAGTACTTACCGTTATATTTTTAAAATGATTGTTATGTGTAATATGCTAAATCTTTCTTTCCAGACCCTCAATAATAGTTACAAGCGAAAACGTTCGACATCGTCATCACAATTTTCAAAATCATCTATTTTAGACAACAGTAACGTGCGAAGTAATTCAGTTGTATACCCGAACAGGATATTAACTAATCACAATGTTAACACTAAATCTACTGACATGGTAATTTAACTTATAATAGCAAAAAAACTTATAGGAATGTTTTTCAAAGAAATAGACGAAGTTATACTGACGTTACAAACATTTTTACAGGTTCCTATTGGAGAAGGCAACGCAACAGTTCCATCACGACTTCTAAAGCATATCAATTGGAATTCGTATTCCAGTGCTACAAGAAAGTTGCTGACTGCGGTATTTTCCAGAAGGTGTTTATTATTTAGATTTTCATACCAACTGCTATTTTAACTTCACAAAATTCTATCAACTTTAAAACAGGTACTTATGTTAGATACTCTGATTATTTCAGAGTGTTAGCTACACACTCTTTGACTGGAAAACCTTCACCAGCTTTCCCCAATAAGCCAGCAAAGAAAAGGTTAGACTCGGCTCTGGTGAATGATATTGTGCAGACTGTTGTCGAACGATGTAACGTCCCAGAGAGCATTGTCAGGTAAAAAATTCACATAATTAACTATTAGGATAAATGTATTTTGGGTTTAAAATACCGAACTATAAATTTCAAATCAATTTTGGTTTTCAGAACAAGTATTACAACAAAATGTGCTGATGAAAGTAAAATGTTGAGGACTCGTCAAAAAAAGACTGCAAAACGTCCGAATAAAAAGAATCGGGAAAATGTACCGCCTACAACATCAGAATCCGATTCTGAATAAATTATTATCTTCAACTATTTTAATTTCAGGGCATTTGGATTTATAAACATCGTGAATATGTTTATTAGGTAGGTAAAAATGTTTGTTCCCTCTTTTACATCAATTTTTCAAACACCATTTTTCATGTAATTTTATTTAAGTTCATATAACTATTACAAAGTTTAAAAGTTAATTAAACATTGTCATTTTCTCCATAGCCTGAAAATAGGTCTCAACGAAAGGTCTGATCAATCGCTGAAATTCTTTGAGTCTCAAAAGATGGAATGAAGGCACTTGGGAATCGCAAATGGAAAGCGCGTCGACAAAACATACGAAGATAAATCAAGCGGTCTTGATCCTGATGTTATAAGTAGGTTATCTTAAGATAAACAAATATTATAAAATGATTAGTTTAAAAATTTATCTTAATTAAGTACTTAACTCTTTCTTTTCAGACCACCTGTGACAATTGCAAAGTAAAACGTTCGACATCGCTATTACAATTTTCAAAATTAATTAACCTGGACAATGAATACTTTCAAACTATCGAGCATTTGGAGAATGTTAGTTGTCCTATGTATCAAATTAAGTAATATACAGATGATGTAACGTTTCCAGAATAAAGTACTTACTTGGGGTATCGTAATAGCTCAATGGCACATATTATGATGCGTCTCCTTGATTGATTTATTCGTAAATAAATGATATAAATTATGTTTTGTGTATTTTTTCCTGTATGCATACTGACTTCCTATCTATACTTACGTGAAGATATGGAGTAATAGTCTATGAAGGCCTCAACTCAACCTCAACTAAACTACAGTTTATTATCAGACACTCCTGTACTTATAATGTGAACCAGAATAACATGGCAAATGGGGAAATAAAAAAATAGCCATGAGGTTCTGGTTGACCCAAAGAAGGACATAGAACGATAAAATTTATAAACTCATGGAGGATAAAATTAAACATTTCTTGGTAGTGTAATCATCTGTCAAGTGTCAACAAAAAGTCAGTTCAGTCAGTTTGTATGTCTGTCTGACTCTGACGTCTCCGTCCCGTCTGTCAATCAATCAGTCTCTCTCAGTCACTCAATCAGGCGACACAGCACAAGTAAAGTTTCAATAGCGATACGACGAAGTAAATTTTACAAAATAAATCCGATTAAACAGTGACGATTTTAGTGTTTTATTAGAAGCGCAATTATAATAATGTTATTCATATCTTGAAATTATCACAATTGTGGACTGATGTGAAGAACAATGTCTCAAGACACGGATCTTGTTGTCTCTGTGCCGCGTTCGTGTTTAAATGAATTTAATGCAAAGTATCTCAAGTTAGTTGAAACTTTTTATTATGTCACGCTATCAGAAAGCAAATCGAATGTCGCGAGGGACAGATCTGATTATGTGTATTACAATGTTACGTTCAAATTGAATCCAGCTGATGGGAGCTTCGATCCTGTGGAGATGGTTGGACGTATACAGGTATGTTGGCTAATTTGGTTCGTTATTGATATTATCTAATCAAAATTAACAAAGAACGTGACTGAGTTATTTTTTTTGTGTTGTAATGTCTTCGTTTTGCTTATAGAAAGCTGCTGTTGCCAAGGTTGTCTGTTGTTATGCATTCGGTGTACATATCAATGTTATTTTAAATGTTACTATCATATGTATGATTTAAACAGTTGTAGTTCTTAAATGGGACGAATATTTTTATAGATTTTTAGAAACTATTTATTATAGAATTGACGTTTACAATGTTTCCAAGTACCTACTGGGTACATCTTTAATAATTAGCCAAGATTAACATTATCTTTCATCAGCAGAAGATGATTAAACCTAGGTATGTAGGATGCTCAAGTATTAAATATATAAGTTTGTAAATTCATACAAACATTGGTTTCCCATTCGTAAGCACTGAGATTTTTAATAGTGACTGTTGCTTACAGTAATTTATTATTAATTTTGCTTGAGAATACACCAAATTACCTTTTCTATATCCTACCTTCACTTTTAATTTATATCATTTTATGTGATAAAAATATAGGACAACAATCAATATGAAAACAATGTGCGGCTGTTCTTATTCTACTCCTTCTTAATAGAACATTATTATATTAACAACAAGCTGGGCCCCGCGGTTTTTCCCCACGTGAATCGCAATCACGTGGGAAAAGTACCCTGTTATTCCTAGTTATAAGGAACATCTGTATCAATTTTAATCTAAATCAATACAGTAGTTTTTATGTAAAAGAGTAACAAACATACAAACTTTCGCATTTATAATATTAGTAGGATTGCAAAATCTGTTCAACATCATACATAATTAAATATTCAGCTGTTTGAGATTTACATGACTTGTAAACCTTGACTACAATGAAGTAGGAGCAAAAAAACTTATAAAACACCTAGACAAGTTTCAATACAATATTAATTATCGCTTAGTTGCTACGATAAAGTTAAGTATTTGTTTTTTTAATTTGCAATATTTTTTGCTGTGGCATTCTAAAATTTTACTCTTCATTAAGTAAACCATATAGCTCAAAATTTACTTAAAATTTTTATTGACGAAAAAAATCAATTAATTCTTTTGTTATACATTCCACTTAATGGTTGGTCATTAATTTTATCTGTATTGGTCCCAATGACGTCTATAGTTATAGTTGTCATTGAGATGAGATGGGATGTGACAGTTCAGTGTTGGTGTGAGTGGCATAGGTCAGCGGATCGTTGCGGGCGGTGTTGTTTGGGGGCCGGGGCCGGTGTGCGGGCGTGCGGCGCGGCTGCAGTGGGCGCGCAACCCGGATCTGTCGGTTGCCCCGCTTGCCCGCTTCCCCTTCACTCGGCGGTCGGCCGGTATGCGTGGAGGTGTGCGCTGCGCTTACGCCACACACGGGCACTACTCGCTAGTCTCGCGCAGCACGCCCGCCTCGCCACCCGCCGCTTCTGTCGTTGGCACACGCGCTATGCCATGCGACACTCGCACGCACTGACACGCTATTATGTACGCGGTTGACAACTCCCAGGTGAGCGCGATGTCACACACAACAATACCCTATCGCATGTCGACCGACCGACACAACCTCTCATCGCGGATGTTGCCGCGAGTTTCACACTGCGGTTTTATGTTCATCGCATTGTAATTTGTAATGATGTTCATTCACGAGCGGCCGATATAACGATCCCGGAAGTAGAGCCGGTTCGTCATGTACTCGTAGGTATGCTAATTATTTGTGGTTGTGGGCAGTATTACCATTTAGGTAGGTATGAACATAAACAATATGGAAGATTTATACGTCAACAATTAGACTAACAAATTCCTAATAAAACAATCCTTCTGTACAATAATACCATTCTAATCCTCGTCTATCTTGTCCACAAATCTTGCGACGCGATGCGAGCAAATAAATACTGGTAAATATTCACTGATTGATTGTTTCAACAAGAGACATCGTCATTTAATGCTAATGAGCGCGTTTTTCTTATGTTTTTGTTATTATCGTGAAAGTTTAATTGTGTGTTCATCTGCAGTGTGTACGGAGCGAAATGTCACTGATCCAAATGCACTCCGATATCAGGAACTTTCACTTCGTTTCCGAGAGCACTATACTTAGTATTTATTATTATTTATCTACAATATCTGATCACGGATTTGGACTAGATAGATAAACAAATATGTACTTGAAATACGTGTGTGGGTTTTACTGATACAAAACTAATGATGTTGATGTTCTTGATACAGATATTAATTCACAAATTAAGATTTGGTCAACTAAATACGAAAATAAGACTGCATAAATTATGAGGATATTAAAATTTAGATTAATGCGTTAAGTGTTTGATGTTTTATAAACTTTCCTATTAGATATTCAAGAGGATTGTAACTTTGTTATTTATTTTTATGTTTTCGATTCAACGCATGTGTTAGCAAGGGAAACTAACTATACAGAAATTCTATCAAACACCGCCTGTTTAACCCGCTTTTAAATTATCCCTTGGGTAATAGAATGACTTGTAGCTTTCCGCAATAAATATCCTATCTTAATGCAATTTTAGTACAGTATCGGAGTACTTCCTGAGATTAGCGAGTTTAAAACTTTAAACAAATTAAATCTGCATCCGTTGTTTTCCATTTAACTCTTAAGTTAAAAAATATTTAACTTATCTTATCTTCTAATCGGAAAAATGAATCGATGTTAAGACGAAAGTACTTATACTTTTCTCTTATCGAAATCCTATTAGCTCTTTTCGATACGTAAGTATTAGGAATAGTATCGGTAAAATCCAAGTCCTAATTTCATCTAGATCAACAGTAGTTTCGAAGGCTATCTGGGGGCACGGCAGTGCCCCCCGCCAAGTCGAGCGCGAAGCACACACTGCCGTACCATCCTTTACAGGAACCCTTTCGCCGCATTTTCAGGCCCCTATTTGAGAACCTTTGGATAAGCCCAGAACGCTGAAATTTTCGTCATCCAGTAAGCTATACAATCACATACTTAAAATAAAATTTCAAGTCTGTAGGTCATTTAGTTCCGAAGTTAAGCGAAAGCAAAGTTTCGTATTTTAGACAGACACTCACTCACTCACTCACTCACTCACTCACTCACTCATGATCATCAAAATAGAACTAGTACTTCCCATAAACCTAGAGAGCTGAAATTTGGTACAGAGTTAGGGTTCAATGGCCACATAAAGGGAAAACTATAAAAACTAGGATAATCGAACGGGAACGGGAATTATACGGGATCGGGAACGGGAATTGTAACTCAATAACGGCTGAACTGATTTGGTTGAAAATTGGTGGAGAGGTAACTTAGAATCAGGAGAAAGACATGGAATACTTTTAATCCCGAAATTCCCACGGGATTGGGAACGGGAATTTATAACTCAAGAACGGCTGGATTGATTTGGCTGAAAATTGGTGGGAAGGTAGCTTAAAACCAGGAGAATGACATAGAATACTTTTAATCCCGAAATTCCCAGGGGATTGGGAACGGGAATTTATAACTCAAGAACGGCTGGATTGATTTGGCTGAAAATTGGTGGAAAGGTAGTTTAAAACCAGAAGAATGACATAGGATACTTTTAATCCCGAAATTCCCACGGGATTGGGAACGGGATTTTATAATTCAAGAACGGCTGAATTGATTTGGCTGAAAATTTGTGGGAAGGTAGCTTAAAACCAGGAGAATGACATAGGATACTTTTAATCCCGAAATTCCCACGGGATTGGAAACGGGATTTTATAACTCAAGAACGGCTGAATTGATTTGGCTGAAAATTTGTGGGGAGGTAGCTTAAAACCAGGAAAAGGACTTAGGATACTTTTGATCTCGAAATTCCCACGGGAATGGGAACGGGAATTTATAACTCAAGAACGGCGAAATTGATTTGGCTAAAAATTGGTGGGGAGCTTAGAACCAGGAGAACATAGAATACTTTTAATCCCGAAATTCCCACGGAACTCTAGAATGGCTGAAACGATTTGGCTGACAATTTGTGGGGAGGTAGCTTAAAACCAGGAGACGCACATAGGATACCTTTTAACCCGAAATCCCCACGGAAACGCGAACGGGAACTACGCGTGTGAAACCGCAGGGCGCTTAATAATAAAATACTACTCCTATAGAAAAAAATGTGTCAAATCAGAAAATCTAATAAAATAAATCAATATAAACACGTTTCAACAAAAAGAAATGAAATCCCATCAAAAACATTCTGTAAAAAACTAGCCAAGTCTCGATGGAGCTGCTTGTTTATCTCTAAAAAGTAATGAAATCTAGACAAAGTCGTGCCAAGTGTAAGGTTCTTTACTGCGATTTCTTTATTATTATAGTTAATGTTGTGTGACTTGGCCGTTGAACATTCTTTATAACGTTAGTGGGTACTAGTCAATTTTGATTACATATTGTTATATCTGTTGTAATTACTTATGTCTGTGTAAGCGAGATAATAGCCCATACTGGGTAATGGGCCGCTAGTGTCTCATTTTAGGCAGGTGTTGATTGTGCAACACTTGCATTCAGCATTGAATCAACGTTTTCCAAGTGGCAATTTTCCATAGTCAATAGTGTCATGGAGCACCTGGTTTTGCACCCTTGTGTACCCTTCAACGGCCAAGTCACACAACATTAACTATAATAATAAAGAAATCGCAGTAAAGAACCTTACACTTGGCACGACTTTGTCTAGACAGACTCGTGCCAAGTCTAAGGTTCCTTACTGAGATTTCTTTATTATTATAGTTAATGTTGTGTGACTTGGCCGTTGAACATTGTTTAAAACGTTAGTAGTGGGTACACGTCAATTTTGTTTACACGTAATGTTATAACATTATTAAAATACGCAGCTTTATCAAGCCCACAATTGACTGGATATTGAATTAACATTTTTCAAGAGGCAATTTTCTATCGTCAGGTTCTGGTTTTTTTAAGATTGGTGCAATAGCGTCATGGAGCACCTAGTTTTGTACCCTTGTGTACATACATGTGTACCCTTCAACGGCCAAGTTACACAACATTAACTATAATAATAAAGAAATCGCAGTAAAGAACCTTACACTTGGCACGACTTTGTCTAGATTTCATTACTTTTTAGAGATAAACAAGCAGCTCCATCGAGACTTGGCTAGTTTTTTACAGAATGTTTTTGATGGGTTCAATTTAAAAAAAACTTTTCTCTTTATAAAAAAAACAATAGTCTTTGGAACATAAGGTTGCTTACGCATGTGTCGTAAAACGCATGTCAACAAATAGAATGCGAATCGCATATCAATACGTTCGTCACTTTCCATTTTATTGTCCAGTTGATTAAACCTAATACCTTTTTGATATAGGGGAAACCCCGACCCCGTCTAGGTATTAAATGTTTACTTATGCAGTATTGCCTCTAATTTATAAATCATTCATTCAGATAAGGCTGCAAAAAATTACTTAATATTAATTGATAAATTTTATCAAATGACTACTATATCAAATATTATTTATTATGAGAAAATAAAAGGACTAACTTTACAGCTAAGTCTTCTTTCGGAAATGTAGGTTGAGATCTTTTAGACTACGCAAGGGAGCTCAAGTAGATAAACATCAATAGATAAAATTAAATGATTCTTAAAGGACTGATTGGTAAAGGAAGGTTCATATAGTAGAGAAGTAAATAAATAAATACGAGAGTGAAATCGCGAGGAACCATTAGTTTATTACATGTTGTGTTATGTTTTTGTTATCCTCAATTTACAATCTAGTTACAATTTAAATTGTCTCATAGATCTGCGACTAAAATCACAAACGATTTGTCAGTTCGATAAAAAGAGGTTTGGTTGGTAACCTTCTAATATTAAAACGTATCAGCTGTATCCGGTATGATTATGTTCTGATGTAATGAATGTCAATATGTACGAGTAGGCATCGCAGGTTGTGAATTGGTAGGGGCCCATTTGCGGTTTGTCACGACCAGAATAGAATTGTAAAAAAACCTTAATTTAACAGATAACGAACTGTGTTGACGTCACTCAATGCTAATTCTGTGTTTATATTTATACCTAATTCCGTATAAAATACAAAAAATAATCAATTATGAATATAATGTTACTATAAATCCAAAATTACATTAAACTTTTGTATTATTTATCGTTGCTTGAAATTGTAAGTTGCAATTGTAGGTAAATGTCCTTGATTTTTATGATCTCGTGGAAAGATTTTTATTTGCATGCGATCGTAAATTTATTTGTATCGAAGCCTCAGTTGATTTATATTTTGACAAGATTTATATTTATGAACCAGTTCTATGTGCACTATGGATTCGAAAGCCATTAAAAAAACAAGCTCGGGAGTACATTTTAATCATAACAATGAAACATAATCTATTAATCTCATTCTGGACTTCGTCCTAATAGAAAACAATAACACCTACATATCTAATCTATCTAATAATTATCAAATAAATACGATTCCGGTTAGAATCTTTTTGTTTACAATGTTTTTACAGGGTTATTGGTTAAGTCGACCTATTCCCGTCAAGGGCGTGTAGTTTACATCGTTTCCGACTGATTTCACCATGAAACACCCTACCCTAAACCTAACCGTTTAAGAGATATTTCAATTTATTTGTTTTTATAAAATTCACCGGATCTTCGGCTATAAGTTTGGATATTTTCAAATGCGCATGTCTTATTATTACTATTACTTGATTTTTACGTTTATAATAAGGTGCTTTATGACCCCAATAACCAATATTGTACCTAAAATAAATAAATAAGTAGATGTAGACGGTTAAAACTTTTAAAAAATAATAACAATTGGAAAGTTTATTTTTCTTTCAAGGATATCTAGAAAAAAAGATATGGCACCTGTTTGGCAGATATGCCTAAAAATATCTACGTTTCATCGGCTATCCAACGAGCTATAACAACCTAGGGTTTTATCGAAATTTTGTACAAAACATGTAGTTTTATAGGCTACCGGGGAGGTTAAGTAAAACAATAGGTCAACATACAGAACAAGATACTAAACTTTTAAGTACTACACACACCATTTTTGAGTCTAAATTTCATGTTCGACATGTCGGCCCCTGCATTGCACACATCTTCGCATTATTTTACGAAGACCAGTTTTTACTACACCAGTAGTTATTTTGTTCTTATTTTATTGGCCGCATTAATTTATTTATTCGTTCTTATTAATGATTCTGTCTCTCAGTACTTCAATTGATGAAATTGGGTTGGGCTCACTGTACACGAGACTCTTTATGTACCCCCACGCATAAAAATCCATGAGGGTTAAGTCCAGACTTCTGGCTGACCAGGATATGGGCCCACTTCGTCCAATCGATTTGCCTGAATGTGTGGATAGGCATTATTTCCAATCATTCAATTGGGCCTTACTTTCTCCCCGACAATTTCAATGGGAAAAACTATGAAAATTTCCTGCGAGAAGACTTTAATGACCTATTTGATGATTTGCCACTCAATCTTATTCAAGACATGTGGTTTCAGCATGATGGCTGCCCTGCCCATTTCAGGAGAAGTTTTATCCAAACAAATGGATTGGACGAAGTGGGCCTATACCCTGGCCAGCCAGAAGTCCGGACTTAACCCCCATGGATTTTTATGCGTGGGGGTAAATAAAGAGTCTCATGTACAGTGAGCTCAACCCAATTTCATCAATTGAAGTACTGAGAGACAGAATCATTAATGCGGCCAATGAAATAAGAACAAAATTAACTACTGGTGTAGTGAAAACTGGTCTTCGCAAAATAATGCGAAGATGTGTGCAATGCAGGGGCCGACATGTCGAACATGAAATTTAGACTCAAAAATGGTGTGTGTAGTACTTAAAAGTTTAGTAACTTGTTCTGTATGCTGACTTATTGTTTTACTTAACCTCCCCGGTAGCCTATAAAACTACATGTTTTGTACAAAATTTCGATAAAACCCTAGGTTGTTATAGCTCGTTGGATAGCCGATGAAACGTAGATATTTTTAGGCATATCTGCCAAACAGGTGCCATATCTTTTTTTCTAGATATCCTTGAAAGAAAAATAAACTTTCCGATTGTTATTATTTTTTAAAAGTTTTAACCGTCTACATCTACTTATTTATTTATTTTAGGTACAATATTGGTTATTGGGGTCATAAAGCACCTTATTATAAACGTAAAAATCAAGTAATAGTAATAATAAGACATGCGCATTTGAAAATATCCAAACTTATAGCCGAAGATCCGGTGAATTTTATAAAAACAAATAAATTGAAATATCTCTTAAACGGTTAGGTTTAGGGTAGGGTGTTTCATGGTGAAATCAGTCGGAAACGATGTAAACTACACGCCCTTGACGGGAATAGGTCGACTTAACCAATAACCCTGTATATTATAGTTAGATAAAGTTAATAATCTTCTCTTAGAAATCTTATAATCTGTTAAAAGCTTATTTCCTCGAACATAAGGACAGGACTGACAAAAGATAATGCGATCTCAGAAACATATTTTCATTAGGCTATAACAAGAACTATAGATAGAGTTGCTAGGAAAAAGTTCGGACCTATAAATTAAGCTTAATCTAATAATTAGAAAACATTATGATATGTCTATGAAAAGTTTCATCTAATCTAACACAATGAAGTAGAACATGCTAATCTCATAAGACGAATAATACATCGATGCAAGTATCTTATCGATACATTGTTATGGATACCGATTGTTTGTGTGCATGTGTACGTATAATCAATGGTAAGTATGTCGCATCCTGTTCACATATGACGTCACACGATCGCACGAGGTGGCGCGTTCAGACGTAGCCCGAATGCTACCACCCTATTGGTCGCTGTTATCTTTTCAAATGAACGCCCCCGATAGAATTTCTCCTTTACAAACGGAACTAATTGTACTTACCGACAGACATCGTTATCAAACTCACTGTATCATCAGAATTTTATATTATAAAACTGAAGAGTTGGTTTGTTTGAACGCGCTAATCTCAATAGCTACTCTAATCGGACCACGATTTGAAAAATTCTTTCAGTGTATAGTCTATTTATCACCGAAGGCTATTTTATCATCATATTCTCAGGGGAACGGGAGCTGTGTGTACCACCCACATTGGTGGGACCACAGGGCACAGCTAGTAAACCAATAAGTATTTAATTAAAATAGTTTTTCGTATCGTTATCAGATAAGTTTATCAATTGGATTATATTACATCCTAACTTATTTTGTGCTTATTAAATTTAGTCTATCTAAGGTGTTTTTGTTTTATCTACATCAGTAAGTTAAGTAAACTTAAATCCGATTGCTTTTTTTCATTCATGAATTGTGAAAGACTTTTATGAATGAAGGTATTAGATACATGCAAGAAAAGCTTTCGATACTCATCAAAATTATAGTTTTATATATACTTAGATTTGTAGTTGATGTTTTTGTTCTAGATTTCTGAACAAAATATTATTCTAGCTAGACGTGTAAGTGTGAAGTGTTAAAAGTTTGCCTACGTAAGCGACATGACGCACATAATGATAACCTTTCTGATTTTGCCCTAAGAACATCAAATCTACTAATTATAATGCCCTTTATTTACGTACTCCATACAAATGATAAACACCACTGTTTGTTTGACGTCATTCGACGGCTATCAACTTGATTGGGAGTCGTAATAAAATTGTTAATTGTTTTTATCTAAACAATAATCTGTTATTTTAAAGAGGTATGCTCATTAATAAGGTAGTTTTTGTACATTGTAAGGGTACGTATTATATTTCCTTACATTTTATATTGGTTAATTATCCAATATGAAATATCATTTGTTCTAAGTGTTCTAAACACAGTTCGCGCAAATCGTCCTACTATCCTATTAGGCTGTACTTTTTAAAGTAGATTATTTCAATGTACAGGTTTTTAATAATATATCCACTTGAAAAGTTACGTTTGTTATCCGGTTATGAAGTACAAATAAAAACACTTTCGTATAAGTATTTATGGAGCGTTTGTTAAATAATTATTACCGCAACATGCCATTAGTATCATTATCTTTTTTAAACAGTCATTAGGAGTTCATAAAATATATTGGATGCGGTTTTTAGCGTATTTAAACGGTATTCCCCTACACTTGTATTACTATTAATGCAGTCAATCGATTACAACACGAAAAAGGCGGTCAAAAAGAATGTTACAAAAGGTGCGAGCGAGGACAAAAGTACGGTGATGTAATACGGTTAAACCACGAAAAAACCGTGAGAAAATACACCATACACGCTGATGCAAGTTCCTATAACATACAGCTTATTCGTAAACAGCAATATTCTCGAAAAGAGAACAAACGAGGACAGTGTCATTTAACACGTTACAATTACGTCATTACACTGAACTAACTAGGTAAATAAGTTTGCAATGGTTTCCTATAACTTTAAAGTTTAAATTAAACGCGAAATCTAACTAGAATCAATTAACATCCTACGTAGTTTAGTCAATATTATAATTTGAAATTTAACGCGATATTTTCGTACATAAGTTTCAAGTTGATTCGCAAAGAATGTTTGCTAAGTTTGAAATCATTCTTCCGTGTTGTGTAAACGTTTTTAAGTCATTTTCTGTAATTCGTAATTCTAATAACATTTTCAAGTGATGATAAAAAATGTAAACAAACTCCATTGTAAGCGAGTGAATCTAATACGCCGGGGTAATCCAGTGGGTTTTTGTCGCGTGTAGTTGATGAGGAAACTGTCTAAAAAATTTATTAGGTCGACACGTTTCTATCCTTATTGAATCATAACGATATCTATTTTTAAATAATGTATCTGAATTTAAACCGATAATTGATCGATCACTCCACTGTAACATATGGATTGCAAAAAAAATTGTACCTATGGAGGTACAATGTTTTTGAAATTAGTATTTTTAAAAGATCTTTCACTCTGTCTGACATCTTTCATTCCTAAAATGTTTTTACTGTGATCGATCAATTTATACAATTAGATAGACAATCATCATTATGTCTGACCTCAAATAAATCATTTGTTTAGTAGTTGTGACGTAATAGCAATTGAGAAAGAAACTATAAAAATGTGTTAAGTAGTTATTTTAAGATTTGATTATGCCAACATTTGTATGAGGACTTTCTTATATTGTCATTATTTTTTTATATGAACACATTTTTAAATGTCGAAAATATTTCTCATACAATTCTGCGAATTAATGATAGTGTAAAAAATAAACTATTGCCAAGTTTGCTAATTAATAAAAAAACGATATGATAATCGTAAAACGCTTAACGATTTTCTTTCAACAACAAACATGGTTACTATGTAACGTAAACCATTTTACAATCTGATCCGAGCGTCTGTACGTACGTTGTATATTTTTTAGAAAGTAGTATCCGGCTTGAAGCAGGCAGGTAGGCGACTCGTTTCCGTAACTCAGCCCGGATGTAGCCTCCTAGCAAGACCTACTGAACTTATCATATTCATACATGCACTTTAATTATGTTTATACAATAATAATTGCTTTGTATGTTTATGTTTTTATTTGAGAATGAAAAATTAAAAAAAAAACAGTTTTAAACAAACGATTTTGGTTTTAAAATATTTTACGTGATAATGGAAATAAAATGAATTGGCTGGTATATATTGAAACTGTTAGTTGATAATTTAGTAGTTTCTATTAATTTTATGCGTTTTCTTTCATTTCGAAAATTATTTTTTGCACCTAGCAACTATGTCTAGATAATAATCGTAAAATGAATCGATTTTCTAATCTAATAAACGTTAGTGTATTACAGAGATTACATTTAATGTATAGTAATTATTTGTATTGAATAGTTGATGTATTGAACTTTATTGCTTATTCATAAGTGAAGGTAATTTCAATCTATAAACTAATGTTGGATTTTAATAACGTTTTCGTCAGCCAACTGGGTCTGAACGCGGATCTTGCTGAATGCTATGACTAACTCAATAACTGCGGATACTACAAGCTGGTTCTTTCTTTAGATAACAGTTAGTATTATTGAAGATTTAAATGGATTTTTGTGTGTTCGAATGTATTTGTTGAGGTTAAAGAATAATGAATAACCGGTACGTTGGATGTTGCGCACGCGGTAAAGGTCAATGATCATCTTTAGATCCGCTTCGACGCCCTCATGACCCTGTCCTGAGCCGGCTTCGGCTGTACTCGTTTCAAATTTGCTTATTGATTGATAATCATCAATCGCTTCATCCGTTTATTTTTTACGATTATAAACGGAATATCCTTGGGTGTGGGCGTTTCGTGGTTTCATTAAATACCTCGATATATGTAATTGTTATTCATTGTGCATTATTTGTTTATGCTTTCGATGTTCTCCGCGTTTTTAGAGAGTCGCAGCAACTGACGGAATGCTGATTATTTGCTAAAGCCAGATTAGAATTTACGCAACAAAACTCTCTTGAGACAAATTCTTGTGCCGTGTTTAAAATTCTTCAAACAGTTTCGTTTACGTCATTTTATGTATAAAATGTAGATTGGGAAACTCGCTGTATGTTTTATGCAATGGTAATTTAGGCACACGTTATTTTTAAATTTAACCAAACAAATAATCTATTAAAGACGTATTTACAATTACTTATCAATAGTTTTTTTAGGTATGTACCATTTAATTAATCAGGAATCGCTACAGTAGGTATAGATATTATGGAGTAAAATTTTCGAATAAGTAGGTAAACATGTTTCACCAACGCAATAAAATATCTCAAAATGTGCACCCGTTATTTTTTAATTAGGAAATTATTTATAGTACGTAATATTTACTCATTTAAAGTGAATGTTTATTTAATCAAATTACTAATATATCCTTCTTTTGTTCCAGAAATATGTGGAATCTTCGTTGGGATGGTGTGGGGAGCGCGGCGAGGACTCGAGCTACGACTCGGAGTGCGAGGACGAGGGCGCGCATCGCGCTGCGTCTCGCACGCCTTCTGATACCCTCGCTGCGGAGTTTGCAGAATATGTCACCCTCACACCACCTCCTCCGCAACCCAATCAGGTACATATACTTAAACTTACTGTATTTAGGATGAGTACACTTTCATTCAATCAAAACTCAATTACTTATTGAATGTGAATCTACCACCGATTCGGAAATTACGTTAGCCGCGAAGAATCGGCTAGTAACCTGGCAAAAATGTGTATCGATATGCAAATAATCGGCGTGCGTTTTGTTTATAATTAATTTTTCATTTGTATTTTGCAGGCAAAGATCGAATTCGCTGTAAAATTGGGATATTCGGAGCGTCTAGCTCGAAATGCTCTCCAGCGACTGGGTCCCGATCCACCGTGCAATGAGTTGCTCGCGGAGCTCATCAAACTCGCGGCCAAACAGCCGCCGCGCGCGCTCTCCCCGCCGCCGCCCCCCGAGCACGACACTACCCCCGACCGCGCGCCCCTACGACATATTGTTATAGACGGCAGTAATGTCGCCATGAGGTATGTACATTTTACACAAATGAATATGAAATAGAATCTGTCTTACGATAGAAATGACTTTTGAATAAACCCTAAATATTTTTTTGTTACAGCCATGGCAACAAAGAAGTATTTTCATGCCGAGGAATCGAAATTTGCGTCGAATGGTTTCGCGCCCGCGGCCACAAAGAGATAACAGCTTTCGTCCCCAAATGGCGCAAAGAATCGTCGCGACCCGACAACCCGGTGGCGGACCGCGACGCTCTCGAGCGGCTGGAGCGCGAGCGCGTGCTCGTGTACACGCCCAGCAGACTGCTCGGCGGGAAGAGGCTCATCTGCTACGACGACCGGTACATCCTGCGGCTCGCGGCCGAGACCGACGGCGTCGTCGTCTCCAACGACAACTACCGCGACCTCGCCGCCGAGAGCCCCGAGTTCCGCAAGGTGGTCGAGGAGCGCCTGCTCATGTTCTCGTTCGTCAACGACCGCTTCATGCCGCCCGACGACCCGCTGGGCCGCGCCGGGCCCACGCTGGACGCGTTCCTGCGCGCGCCGGCGCCGCGCGCCGACCCGCCGCCCGCCTGCCCCTACGGCCGCAAGTGCACCTACGGCAACAAGTGCAAGTTCCACCACCCCGAGCGCGCCGGCCGCCCCCACAAGTCCGTCGCCGAGCGGCTGTCGGAGCGCGCCGCGCGCGCGCTGCGCGCCCGCGACCTGCACACCGTCAGCCTGCCGCCCGGCGGCCGCCCGCCGCCCGCCGACAAGCGGCCGCTGGCGCGCGCGCACTCGGCCGCGCCGCGCCTGCCCGACGTCACGCTCGCCACGCACTTCGACCGCGCACAGGTGCAGATGCCCATGCCGATGGTCCCGGGGCCCATGTCGGGCCCGATGGCCGGTCCGTCCCAACCGCCGCCCTGCGAGGCCAACCCGCACCGCAAACTGGCTCGTCAGTTGACGCTGAACCCTTCGTGCGACCCGCGGCTGGCGCAGCACGCTCGCGCCGGGCGTGTGGGTAGCGCGCCGACAGGAGGCGGCGCGGCGCCGGCGCGGGCGTGCGCGGCGGGCGGCGCGGGGCTGTCGCCGGCGGCGTCGGAGGGCGCGCTGCCGCACTGGGACGCGCGGCGCCGCATGCACTTCCACCTGGCGGGGATCTTCCCCGAGGCGCAGGTGGCGGAGGCGATGGCGCTGTTCCCGGAGGAGACGGACGCGCAGACGATGTGCGCCATCATCCTGGCGCGGTACCGGCCCAGCGAGCCGCCGCCGCCGCCGCACTGACGCGCCCTCGCGACTCCACCCAACACAGAATTGCGGCCAATTTTTAACGAAAATTGCGCCAGTACATTCGCTTACGATCGTCCGACGACTGTCGTCGGTGAAGACGCTCCGAGTGAGTTTGACGATTCCGGCCCTCGCACGTGATAGAAATGTTTCCGCTACGTTCGTTAGATTGTATCTGACAGATACATTTAGTAGCATTTATACTGTAAGTACTTATGTATAGATGTATTTCTTTATGTATTTGATGTGCTTCTGAGAAGTGTATCGAATACAAATAACTGTATATTATATTTTGTAAAAATACTTCTTTTATATTGATTATATTCGCATGCTAACGGATTGTGACATGTATAAATAAATTCCAGTGAATAATACTGTCTTGATCCAATGTCATTCATCAAAAATATGTAAATATAAAAACTGCAATAACTAGATTGTAAGTATTGCACCCATGTTGATAAAATCTTCTTGCGTTTAATAGTTTCTTATGATAAAAAAAATTTAAATTCATTGTTACTTTTGTCTATTATCTTGTTATATTTAGCCTCGTTGAATATAGTATAACTATTATATTTATATTGTAAAAAATATATAGATAAAATTTATATTTAAGCATATAGGCCAGCTATTTTTACATCTAAATTAAGTCATTACTGTTAAATCTTAGATATATTACTTGAAAACTATTGTTTGATTTTGATTAAATTGAACTGAATAAAAAACTTAAATGCAATGCATCAATTGAATGTAAGATACATATATCTGCATCATGCTTCACTTCATATTAAGGGAAATACTTTATATGAAGTTTAACATGATTAGTTTAATTATTAAATGTAGTATCACTATCTATTTTATAACTTTCTAATTATAAAATTTATTGTAAAAATAAATACACAAGTTAATGTGGGTAAAATAGAAAGTTATAGATTAGTTTTTAGTGAGTAATTAGGTCATGGTAAAACGTGACATCAGAAGCAGGAAATATAAAAGGATTAAATAAAAATCCTTTATTATTACTGTTAACTGATTTTAATAATATTCCTTTGGGAATGCTTATCATAATTCATGTCTTTTTTCGACATTGTAGTGTTAATATTTTATAAATATTAAATAAAATTTATCTATTATCAATCAGTTTTTTTTCTTTTAACCCTGTTCTGGTTGTTTGTGATTTTCTTCATAATCATAGTCATGTAGGCGTTTCTATTTTCTTTTGGTGTCGTTGAAAATTCAATGAAATCTTGTCCAGCAAATTGTTTCTTTGATTTCTTGTCTGCTATAGAAGGATTGAATATTCTTGTATTTTTATTATTTCTGTACAAATATGGACAAGTTATTGAAACAGGTGCCGTTTCAACATCTTTGATTTCAATCTGTTCCATATTAACATCTATGTTACAATTAATTTTCTCCGGAGGTTTATATGACTTGGCAATATTCATTATTACATTTTTAAGATCATTTAAATTCTCTTTTACACCTAAACAACTGGTTGGTATACCAAAGTTTGTGTTTGTAATGTTTCTCAATCCTTCCAAGCATAAGAGGTGTATTTTGTTATCAATACAACTTTCTATAATAGATTGTACTATTGCTCTCGGATTAATAGTTGATTCTAATAGTATAGCGGAACAGTCTTTGGTTGTTTTGCATTCTGAGATACCAAATATGAGTCCGTCAACTTTTCTGCAAAATAAGTATTTGAAATTTACATATTTGAAATTGTTTAGTAACTTGATAGATATTCTTATCCTAACTAATATTATAAATGCGAACGTAACTCTGTCTGTCAGTCTGTTACCTTTTCACAGCTAAACTACTGAACCGATTGAATTGAAATTTAAATTAAATTTAAAACTATGCGGGTGAAACCGCGGGGCACAGCTAGTTTATTTATGTTTCCCAATCCCATGGGAATTTCGGGATAAAACAGCCTACATCCTTCCTTGGACCATAAGCTACCCCTGTACCAAATATCAAGTCAATCGGTTCAGCAGTTTAGCCGTGAAAATGTAACAGACAGAGTTACTTTCGCATTTATAATATTAAGTAAGGAAGTTAGGATATGGTAACAAGAAGTGGAAGATGATTACTGGAGTCATGGTGGGGTGCTCATTGAGTCAATAGCATCTTCCAGCAAGACAGGCTCTAGATGAATGGCTAACTGAAATTAAAATAATAAATAAATCACACTCACTGTATCTTGGGCGGCTTTGGCCTTTCTTCTTTTGGCAATGATTTTATATCATTCCAATGCGGCTTTTTAAATTCAGGTATCTCCACTTTATATTTAGTTAAAATTCTTTCTATTTCTTTTACTTCTTCCGGTTTTATAATTGGCCTGAAAAGTAACAATAACATCTATGTAGATAACCTAAACAATATATAGAATAATGGTGAAATTCTTTAACATAGTGTATAATAGTGGTTACCAAAACAGAGGATCTGGTCTACATAACACATTTTTAATGGTTTTCTTTAATTTTCCTTTGCTGATACCCTTTTTCTTCTGAAGTGTTGCAGCTTCCATAACTTAGAACCACTTGTTATTAAGAAAAAATAAAACAATTACACAATTAGGTAGAATTTCAAACGCTTACAAGCTGCACACATGTAAATCTATCTATATTATTCTATTATTTTAATCGTTTATATTAAATTCGAATTTAACAATTTATTCATTCATGCCTTGTTTTGGTTTTAATTTGACATGACAGTTTGGTACCAGTACCACTCTGTCTGACACTGACAGACCACATGACATTCAAATTATTTATGACAATGACGTTAAAAATATTGACATATTTATAATCATGGCCATTCCCTCAATAATGGCAATCAAGATTTCTTTAATTATTAATATTTGTAATATTTTTTGTTTCATGCGAAATCTCTCCACCTGCGAATTATTTTTTCATGCAATCGTACGTAATATACACTTAATCGCAAAATATTCGAAAGGTGTGTAAACTAAATACCTCGTAGAACTTCTACCTCTACCCGCCCTACTTCTTACAAAATAATTGAGCTAATTGAATACTCACAGGATGCAAACAATATACAACAACCTACCCTCATAAAATAAAATACTGCAAAAGATAAATCATAATCAACAATGAACGAAATAATTAATCAACGAAACACACACAACTACTTTTGAAAAAAAAAATATTTTTGGAAAGATATTTTGATGGATTTAAGTGCAAAACAATGGGAAATGAGTAAGTTATTGATATTAACATAAGTTTTATAAAAACTAGTGTAAGTACATAACCTACCTAAGTAATTATAACAAAGTCATTTCCCGCCCAGATTTAAAACTCAAATAATTGCAGAAGCTACGAAATAATTCCGATTTTTTTGTCAGGTTAGATAATATATCTTTTTAACCGACTTCAAAAAACCAGGAGGAATTGCTCTATCGGACGCGTATTGAATTAAGTAAGTACCTACTTAAAAATCTACGCGAAAGCTTTTTTTTAAGATAAGTAGGTATTTTTATGTAAGTAGGTATTATTACCTATAATATTAACAAATGAAGATATCACAGTTTTAATTTACTTACTGATCACTGTGATCACTATAAGTTAAAAACATACAATTAGGTACCTACTTATTTGTTTACGTAGTGTATCCAATATAAGTATCTAATATACACACATCAAAAGTGTCTAGGGATCAAGCATTTTTATGCGGATTTCTTGAGATTGAGATGTGGCTTTGTAATAAATTTATGATTTTATAAATTTATATGGATCCTTTTTGGTGCATTTCATAATTTGAATCAGGAACTGTGAATCAAATTCGAGTAAAAGATGAAAATCAGCTGTCAATATTTTCCCTATAAAAACATACAACGCATTGAAGACATTATTAGTGCTACTGTTTCCCTACTACTGATTAAAACCAAAGTTATTATGGAGCGGCGACGTCATTTAAGCAGGGAAGAAATGCTCAGAGCCGTGGGAATGATAGAAGCTGGTTCCCGGCAACGTACTGTGGCTTTAGCTCTGAATACAAGTCAGAGTGTTATCAGTCGACTTTGGACACGTTACCGAAGCACTGGTACCGTGGCTGAGCGCCATGGAGGACGGTATCGCTGCACCACACGGAGACAAGACCGATACATTCAAATCTTAACTCGAAGAGCTCCAACAATAACCGCCATGATGTTAGCCGTGCGGCTTCATCACTCTTCAGGGAACTTAATTAGCGACCAAACAGTCAGAAACCGCTTGCATGAAGTGAACCTTCATTCCCGAAGACCGCTACGGGTACCACCTATAGCAATGCACAATCGTAGGATTCGATATCAATGGGCTCTTGAACACAGAAATTGGGCAGAAGAACAATGGCGTTTCGTGTGCTTTTCTGATGAGTCTCGTTTTGGTATGAGACCGGATACAAGACGTATACGACACTGGAGAACCCCTGGACGCCAACAGCGATTAAAATCCTGCCAGGAAGTCCATCCTTATAGTGGTGGAACCATCATGGTATGGGCGGGTATTTGGATCGGCGGAAGAACTGAGTTGATTTGGATCAGAGGCAACCTCAACGCTCAAATTTATGCTGAGACGATTGTATCAGACGTCATCGTTCCTCTACAAGTGCAAATCGGTCCCTTATTTCAGTTAATGCATGATAATGCACGACCGCACACCGCAAGAGTTGTAAGACAGACTCTCGCCGCAGCTAACATCAATGTCCTGCCCTGGCCTGCTCAGTCGCCAGACTTGAACCCGATTGAGCATGCATGGGATATGCTACAGAGAAGAGCTCTGCCGAATATGGAGGGTATCCAGTCGCAAGAAGACCTTTTTTTGTTGTTGCAACGAACATGGGCGGCCATTCCACAGCGTGATTTGGATGAACTCATTTTGAGTATGCCAAACCGATGTTCTTGTGTTGTTAGTGTTCGCGGTAGAAACACGGATTATTAATTGTTTAAGTTACCCAATAAAATTTTAAAGAAAACTGTTATTTCAGTCTTTTTTTCGAACTTTAATGTTAGTGGTTCAAATGTCAAAAATCCCTTTATTAGGAAAATGGCAAATTTCTTTATTAATGCAAAGGTGACTTGGTTTATCGTTACTGTGACAAACGAAAACACTTTATTTGATGAATCCTTAAAGAAAATTTTAATTAATATCAATCAGGATAAAAGTTATTGCAAAAATATATGTTGATCCCTAGACACTTTAGATGTGTGTATGTAGTAGCTTTGCAGAAATATTGATGGAGTATAAGCAGTTACCTATTTACATATAAGCTTTGGGGCAGGGCCGAGCCGCCCCTATGTGCGATGTGTGCGGCGCACACAGGCGCCAAGACAATAGGGGCGCCGCGGCTGCCATCCAAAATATTTTTGTTACACCCCAGCAACATATCCATAGAGGACGCCATATTAGAACAAATAGACATACACGAGGGCTAGCAGCGAATCGCAGTTTCACCCGCGGAGTTCTCTTTCCCGTGGACATACTACCGGGATTGGGTATAGGCTATATTTTATGCCCAATATGTTTAATCTTCTCAAGAGCAACGCCCTCCTCCCCCAACGGGACCGTGACCGTGATAATTCGGGAAAAAAAGAGGCGCTTCATAGGTTTCGCACATAGGTAAGTAAGAAGCAATTAAGTACATGTAGGTAATAGAAAGGGAAAACCCTCAGAATTCATGGAACACCTACCTTTTTAGATTTAATCATAAGTACTTACGTAACAAACCAGCTTGCATTTTATACTTTTCTTGGAAATTATGTAAGTAAGTAAGTACTTAAGTATAAAACGGATCATGCATTTTGATTTTCATTCACAGTTTTCATTTTGGATTTCTGACATTGTTACAGAAGACTTCTAAAGGTCCTTATTTGTTTAAATCATCTGATTTTCCGATTCAAACTAGAATAATTTCATAAAAGAATACACTTTAATTAGTTTGCAATTATTTGCAACGACCCTAGCTGTAGTAGAATGTCACCAAGCCCGATTGATAGAGGGTTGTAGGTCCAATACTTTGCGGTGCATAATAATGTAATTTCCCGTATCAGGTCTTTATTGGTTTGATGTTTTTTTTGCACCAGGGTTTGTCGATGAGTCAATGGCTGTGTGCAAGTTTGTGATACCCTACATAAGTTGCTATTAAGAGCGATGTGAAATTCTGATTGATTGAATAAGTCCTAATCTACTAACCTGTATGCCTAGTAGGAATTTTACCTGAATCTTCAATGTTCTTTCTCACTTTGCGTTATTAGTAAAGCTTTAAACTTAGGTACTCTATAGAATTATCCTACTAAATTCTATTTCTAAAAAACTTTGTAGACAATAAGACCACATCTGGTTAAGCCCCAAAAATTTTACAACTTAGAAATTCCAGAAAGCAATTGTCTTTACTTTATGAATGTCTACAAAGACAGCGGATACAAAAGAAATCTCCGCTTAGAAACTTACTAGGAAGGCGCTTGCAAAAAAGGATGCGTTTTTTGTATCGGAGCCGTTGGCGAAAACTATTGTTCGTTGGTTTAGGGCGGGGGAAACCGTAATAAGTGCAGTGAGGGTCGTAATGTAACTTTTACCTGACTTTCGATGCAATATGATCTATGAAGGGTCTAATAGTTTAGTACGTTGGAATATTTCGTGGGGTAAAGTTGTGATGTCTCGTAAAAGTGAGAATTGGTTGCTTGTGGAATGGCTGGATGGGAGCACTGGTGTTGTGTACGTGAATTCCGTGTTGAGTCCTGTGAATAAGGAGTTAAAACCTGGAGATACGTTGACTGTTAATTGGCGCGGGGAACCTAAATCAGCTAAATTACTAGCAAGAGCCAGTAAGTTTTCATAATTACTAGTTTTGTTTGTACTTACAGCCTTATTAGATATGGAAGAAATATTGGAGGTCAAATTAGAATAAATAAACTGAGATGTTTTTGATAGACTAAGCATCAATTATTGGAAATTTTATTAGTTGGCGTATAGCAATACTCCCACGTGTTATATTTAATTCAAGAACTTGAATTTGTTCGGTGGGAACGGTGACTCGAAAGTAACGGTTTAAATGCAAGTTCATGTACGTTGAGGGTACTATAAAATTGTATTGCCATGCAATAAAAAAACACGACATTATAAAAGTACCTCTAAAATAGTAATGATTAATGAATGAAATAAACGTGTTATTTTTTTAAGTACGGGTAGTAAGTATTTAACAATTATCGAGTTAAACAAAAAATATTCATATAAGTATAGGTATTTGCGGGTTTGAAATTTCACAAAAAATAAAAATATTAAAATTCCAAGCCAGCAAATATACTTACCCATAAATTCTTACAATCGGCTTTCGTTGCTGACCTCAGCCAAATAAAAACATAAGCACATATGATTAAACATTTACAGAAGAACGAGACCAAGTGGAATGTAAGAATAATGAAGAAACTGCACCTAGTCCAAAGGCTGACGATGAAGAATTGGATTTCTCCGCAAGTGGCTCATCATGGGCACCTAGCGAAGGCGCTATGTCTGTCGATTCAGACAAGGTAATTATATAAGTATCACATAGATACCAACGTAAGTATGTGATACTTATACACCCTTATTTTGAAATTGCGATACCTTATCTCACAGCTAATGTAAACGACGGGTGACAATATAATAGTGAAGTCAGTTTTTTTCTTTTGCTTTTATTTAAAAAGTTATGATAAGTCAAAGATTTTCAAAATCCCGCCGAATTTTATTGTTATTCTACACCGAACGCTGCGATACACAGCTGAGCGCGGTCATCGACCCGAGCCGTCACAGAATACTTGATAGCTAGTGTGCCGTCTGGTAATACGACATTTATTTTGTATTTTTTAAAGATAAGTAATCGACTATCATTTTTGATATTTTTATTGGATATATGGATTCAGTTACTGCTACAGATATTCTGATTTTAATAAGTCCCATATTTTCAAAATAGGGGTGTATAATAATTAATGTTACATAAAATAAGTTTTATTATTAATATTATAAGTGAAGATATTGTTGAAGTGGCTAACTAAATAAATAAATATAACCACACTGCGATAAACATTTGTAGACCACATACATAATATTAACCTTGTACGGAGATCGAACCCGAGCGAGCCAATATCAATGATATTAGACCACTTTGTTTGCTAACGATTAATCTAAATCTGTTTCAGGAGACCTTCAAGAAAGTAAAACTAGAACATAGCCGACATTACATAAATCGTAGAACCAGCAAGAAAGTATTGACTCCCTCACACAGAGCAAACGCTGTTATACCTACACAAATGCTGCAGGAAACCAATTTAAAGGTGAATAGAGATAATAGAAACGGTCGTAAAAGAACATACAATAAAATAAGCCAGAACGGGTCGACTAATAAACCTTTGGTACCCGATTCTACAAAAATAAACAAAACAATGAAAACTTTAAACAGAAAAAATACAATCCTGCATGAAATTGAAGAAATAAAGAAAACTTTTAAACAGCTATTCGGACAGCTTGAGGATTATAAGCGAAAGAAAGTGGCACAGTTGAATATGGCGGGTGTAACTGTTGCTTCGAAAAATGTTGAAGATACAACGTTGAATGCAAATGGTAATGATACAGTAATGACTGGTCATTACGAGAGTGAAGATAATGAAGAATACGACAATGTGGACGAATTTAACAGATCAGATGATAACGTTTTGATAACTAACAAGTACAGTAACCAGTATACTGATGCTTCTAGTGTATCACCCAATGAGAGGGTCAAAACTAATACGAATTTTGAAATCGATCAAAAAGAATGGGTAAGATAGATTACCTTTTTTAAATATTTCTTGAAATTCGAATACAATAAACTTTAACAGCCTTACCAATAAAAAATACCCACTGTGTATATTCTTGATATAACGAATTATTAATATGCTTCACGCTCGTTATATCAAGAATATACACAGTGGGTATTTTTTAATAGTAAGGCTGTTAGGATGTAAGTAAGAATTTGTATAGACTAAAGTGTTATATCTTAATTCTATTTCAGGTACCAATAGGCAGTGGAAAAACAATGATACACGTAGATCAGTTTAGAAAGGTTAAATGGAAATCGTACACGATTGCAACAAGAACTCTGCTGCTTGCCATTTTTCCGAGAAGGTAAAACAACTTTAACAAAATGCGAACAGTAGTTAATACGAATCTTTTCGATCTCTTATTCAGTGCCGGATTTACCTATGACGGGGCCCCAAGCAACCTCAGGTTTTCGGGGCCCTCCATTCTGAAATTAACCCCCCCCCCCCCCCCCCCCCCCCCAATATTTTAAAATAATAAACATTACTTCATGATGCACTGTTTTGCGCATGTCTACAGTTTTGAACTAGGAATTTAAAATCATTTGGGGACAATGAAAAATCGATATTCTTCACTATATCGATAGATTAAATTGTTTTATTTTGGATTGTTTTATTTTGCATGTTTTCATTTTTTTTTAATTTGCGAACATATTTTCAAAATTTTGCAAATTTTGGGGCCCCTGTCCAAGCGGGGCCCCAAGCAATTGCTTCCTTTGCTTCCCGGTAAATCCGCCACTGCTCTTATTAAGATTACATTAACTTTTACTTTACTCTGCTTAGGATTTTTTTCTCTGCTAGCAATTATCAAAGATCTTTTTAACCCCCGACGCAAAAAGAGGGGTATTATAAGTTTGACGTGTCTGTGTGTGTGTATCTGTCTGTGGCATCATAGCTCCCGAACGGATGAATCGATTTCAATTTAGTTTTTTTTTGTATTAAAGGGGACTTACGTGCGAGTGTTCTTAGACATGTTTGATGAAAATCGGTAGACCCGTTTAAAAGTTATGGGGGATTGAAAGTAATTGTTTCTTTTCAGAATCTTGGCAACACATTCGTTAACGGGAAAACGGTCACCAGCATTTCAAAATAAACCGGCGAAAATGTGTTTGGACCCCAAAATCATATCCGATGTTTTAATGGAAATCACGGATAGGTTTAATGTCAAAGAGAATTTAGTAAGGTAAGCTATATTCATATTTGTACTTTTGCAAACCTAAAATGTTTATGAAGTCAAAATATATCAAGTTTTATTTTACGAGTACAATGAGGATCTAATAAGCGCCTTAGATGATGATGAGTTTGTATAATTTTACTTTATGATACCGTATTTAAGATAACCTATTTGTTTTTGCAGAAGTATAATCACGACAAAGTGTGCAGATGAATGCAAAATGTGGAAGCAACGAAAAGCAAAGAAGTCTGTGTCTAATCATAATAAAGATGACAAAATTGAATCCGAATTCGATGAATAAATACGACAAGAATTTGATGAATGAAAATATTAATTTGAATTGTAAAGTTAGATGTTAAGTTACAAGCTAATTTTAAAGATGTAAGGACTCTTAGGAAATTGGCTCAGTGTTGCTATTATTCAAATAAATTGTGCCCTTCATTTTCTATTTTGATATACAATATACATCTAGTTATCTAAGGTGACGTCACAAATAGCAAAAATCAAGTACTTATAAATAACTAAATTCTGGCAATCTAACATTTCAATGTTAGTACTCTTAATTTTATAGGTACGTTATTTTGTAGGAACCTGCCTTTTATCTTTTAGCAATTTAGTTTATTTGGATAGTAGTATACCTACCTACCTATATTTTTTTTTCTATTAATTAATAATCTATTATTTTTAAGTGACGTTTTAAACTTATAATTTTGTACTACACATTTGACTGATTTGTACGATATGGCTGTGAAATTGAATAAAATAAAAATATAGTCAAGCAGTAAAAAAGTTTTATTTTAAACATTAATTTAAAAGCATTCGTTTTACATAATTAGCGGAAAATTTCCCCGAAACTTAGGCAAATACATAGTTTGAAAGTTGGCAACTTTGATTTTACTAGTTTGTTTAGCTTACGACGCCATTAATAGTAAGTACATACTCCTACATATATTAATACATTAAATATTAGCATAATATCAATACATTTTAGCTTCCCTGCTGAAATATACCGGGAGGAGACAGTATTAAGTCCAAATTAGTGCTGGCTATAATAGCTCTCATTAACATCATGTCATCTGGTGTGAACCTCCAGCCGCTCAGCTGCCCTAAGCTTTGTAACTTAGGACAACACTCCATTAGAAGTTCAACTGTATCTCTCGTAAGACGAGGCGCGTTCGGGAACCAAATAGCTTCGAGGTTTTCGAACTTGTTTCGGTGCACCATTCTGGAAATGTTATAATGATTTGTTTAGGTTTTTTTTGTGTATTTTAATATTTGAGGTTGCAAAGACTATTTAGTAATAAATTAAACTTTGCTAGAAAGCTGGTTCGTAGGTAGAAGTAAATAAGTACTTTAAGTAATGACAAAGCAAATCATTTATGGTACTTTATGATACAATTCTAATAAGATGAATTAGATCGAATGTATAAGTATGTAATTCAATGCATTTACACTTCAAAATGCATTCAAGAATTATAAGTTGACAACATTGAGTGAGGTACTTTTTACATGAATTTTATTAACATCAATAGATCATAGGTTCGGATTCTACAAAAAACAAACTATCATCGATTCTACTGAAGAAGCGAGTTTATCATAGAAGTAATCAATGAATGACTATCTTTTTCGTAAACATTAAAAAACTAAAAATGAAAGAGAACACAGTAAAGTAATTACTTTACTGTGTTCTCTTTCATTTTTAACACATAATTATGTGTTTCTAATTGAGTATTGTTACAAGAAAGTATTTATAATTACTTACCGTGACATATCATTGTCATCCAACTTTATTTCGTCACCGATTATTAATTTCTTTAGGTTCGGACTTCCCGTCATCAAATACTTGAGACACGACGGCGACAGGTTCCCTTGTATGATCTCAATATGTTCTAATTTACTGAAAGGAATCTCCTCTTCGTGTGTAGCTGTTTGTATCTGATAGAACTCTAAACTCTCCAAATTCCTACAAGTTTCTGCTATCCTGGTAAAGTTGAACGATCCCGTCGAACCAGACAACATCAATGTCAAAATTCTATTTCCAATTTTCTCGAGCAACTGATGCAGTTCGTGACATTGAAACTTATTCAATTTAATTTTCGTAAGATTGGACAGTTCTTTGATTTGTACCAGGACACTTTGATCTGGCTCTTCCAGGTAAATAGTTTCAACATCGGGACACAGAGCGACAATAGCTTTTATCGTTCTCATATTTGTTTGGACATCGTGAACGTACTGTAACTTTGTTTTGTACCCTGGTTCGCAATCCCTGCTTATATGGTATATGGCTTTACCTACAAACGAATAATTGCCGAGATTGGTCAAATTTGGTAAACCACGTATTAGTAACGCCGCATCTGTGTGATCTATGTTCTCTTCGCCGTACAACCCAATGTTTACAACGGTCAAACTGTGTGTCAGCTGTGAATTTCCTCTTATCATTGCATCTATTCCTATCTCAGTGATATCCGACTCGCCGGAGACATCCAACAGTTTCAATTTTCTACTACATTCACCGATATACTTCAACACTTCGTCATTAGCTATGTAAGGTATACTCAACACGGTTAAATTAGTAAGATTCTTAATTAACTGGTACATGAGCGCTAAATATTCTTCTTTGACCCACACTCCTTTCAAATTGAGAGACGTCAGGTGTTGGCCTTGTTCTACAATGAGCTCAAGGACTTTTCTATAATAGGGGCACGGAAAGATTCCAGTCGCTAAAGTTTTCACGTTTTCCTTGAGCAATAAACGCATTGTGTAATATCTGACGGACGGGTCTAAGTATTCGGAGCCTAGTATTAGATTCATGAGATCTTGAAATATGTCGTTGGTGGCGCCCATGCTCTCGTAATAGGAGGAGACCATCGCGAACGAGAAGGCGGCGTCCTCCTCGGAGGTGAGGCGCGAGAGCGAGTGTATCAGCTGTCTCGCCACTAGGGACAGCGTCATCTCTTGTAGAGGCGGAACTGGCAAGCGCGGCGACATTGTCACTACTCACTCAGGTATATCACTTTCACTAATTTCACTAAATATTACTTGAGCATCGCAGTATCCGGCTGCGAGTTTCGGAGAGAAAGATGTGAAAAATCAGTGGTTATTTAGCGCACGCGCATCGAGTGTCTGGCATTCGGCCAGCACACGTTTATAACAACAAAATTGTCGTGTATTTTTAGATAATTTATAAAAGGTGTTTATAGCTCGCGGGGTGAGCGGGTGTGCGATTGTTTTTATAGTGTTACACAAGAATTCGCATTACTGTTCGATTGGGAATAACTTCATTAAGATTTAGATACAATTTAGATATTTAATTGCCTTAACAATGGCATTGAATACGAGTGGGCGAGATATTTTAAACAATTCGGTGGCAATCGCCGAATGTAAACATTTTTTCGAACGTCAAAAGATTTATATTTCAAAACAGAACACCTAAAAGTTTTCGTGAATCATCAGAAGCTGTTTGCCTTTATATATTTTAGGGTTTATTTGACAAAACTTCAAATATATTTTTATATTTAACTTTTGCGTAGTTGAATATATTAGCGCGTAAAAAGTTTATTTCTATAAATAAAAACAGGTATTTTTGGTAATAACTATTTTAATTGCAAACCCTATTAAATTAATTCCTTAAAATAACTTATTGAAAAATACTTAAATTAGGTTATTATAAATATGTATTTCCATAACATATCTATTTATTTTCCTAAAAAGGGAAGGGAATATGTTGTATTTGCAATTAGTAATGAATCTGGGGGCACGGCAGTGCCCCCCGCCAAGTCGAGCGCGAAGCAAACACTGCCGTACCATCCTTTACAGGAACCCTTTCGCCGCATTTTCAGGCCCCTATTTGACAACCTCTGGATAAGCCCAGAACGCTGAAATTTTCGTCATCCAGTAAGCTATACAATCACATACTTAAAATAAAATTTCAAGTCTGTAGGTCATTTAGTTCCGAAGTTAAGCGAAAGCAAAGTTTCGCATTTTAGACAGACACTCACTCACTCACTCACTCACTCACTCACTCACTCATGATCATCAAAATAGAACTAGTACTTCCCATAAACCTAGAGAGCTGAAATTTGGTACAGAGTTAGGGTTTAATGGCCACATAAAGGGAAAACTATAAAAACTAGGATAATCGAACGGGAACGGGAATTATACGGGAACGGGAGTGGGAATTGTAACTCAAGAATGGCTGAACTGATTTGGCTGAAAATTGGTGAGGACGTAGCTTAGAACCAGGAAAAGGACATAGGATACCTTTGATCCCGAAATTCCGACGGGATTGGGATCGGGAATTTTAAAATCAAGAACGGCTGAATTGATTTGGCTGAAAATTGGTGGGGAGGTAGCTTAAAACTATTAGAAGAACATAGAATACTTTCAATCCCGAAATTCCCACGGGAATGGGAACGGGAATTTATAACTCAAGAACGACTGAACTGATTTGGCTGAAAATTGGTGAAGAGGTAGCTTAAAACCAGGAAAAGAACATAGAATACTTTTAATCCCGAAATTCCCACGGGATTGGGAACGGGAATTTATAACTCAAGAACGGCTGAATTGATTTGGCTGAAAATTGGTGGAGAGGTAGCTTAGAACCAGGAGAAGCACATAGAATACTTTTCATCCCGAAATTCCCACGGAAACGCGAACGGGAACTACGCGGTTGAAACCGCGGGGCGTTTAATAATAAAATACTACTCCTAAAAAGAAAAAAATGTGTCAAATAAGAAAATCTAATAAAATAAATCAATATAAACACGTTTCAACAAAAATAAATGAAATCCCACCAAAAACATTCTGTAAAAAACTAGCCAAGTCTCGATGGAGCTGCTTGTTTATCTCTAAAAAGTAATGAAATCTAGACAAACTCGTGCCAAGTCTAAGGTTCCTTACTGCGATTTCTTTATTATTATAGTTAATGTTGTGTGACTTGGCCGTTGAACATTGTTTAAAACGTTAGTAGTGGGTACAAGTCAATTTTGTTTACACGTAATGTTATTACATTATTAAAATACGCAGCTTCATCAAGCCTACAATTGACTGGATATTGAATCAACGTTTTTCAAGTGGTAATTTTCTATCGTCAATGGGTAGCGGTTCTGGCGACAGATTGGTGCAATGGTGTCATGGAGCACCTAGTTTTGTACCTTTGTATACATGTGTAGTAACCTTCAACGGCCAGGTCACACAACATTAACTATAATAATAAAGAAATCGCAGTAAGGAACCTTAGACTTGGCACGAGTTTGTCTAGATTTCATTACTTTTTAGAGATAAACAAGCAGCTCCATCGAGACTTGGCTAGTTTTTTACAGAATGTTTTTGGTGGGATTACTATTAAAGAAAACTGAGAATATATTTTCTATACAAGTATTGGGTTGATTAACTTATAATTATTTTGTAACATTTTTGGGTCCCAAATTATTTCTATTATGAACCTTATATTAAATTAAAAACTCAAGATTTATCATATTGTCCTAATTAAATAAAAAAATATGGCGATTTTTCGAAAATCGAGTTTATGGTATTCATTCATAACTATTCGGTAAAGGACAATTTTGTTCTTTTTTTTAAAGGAAATTGTCGATTTTTTTATGAGACTAACGAACAACATTTCATTTTATTTTATACATAGCTGTGCCCCGCGGTTTCACCCGCGTGGTTCCCGTTCCCGTGGGAATACGGGGATAAAATATAGCCTATGTTATTCAGGGTGAATGTAGCTTTCTAATGGTGAAAGAATTATTGAAATCGGTTCAGTAGTTTCAGAGCCTATTCGTTACATACAAACAAACAAACAAACAAACAAATCTTTCCTCTTTATAATATTAGTATAGAAGTATAGATAATAATTATATCACGACACAACAATTAAAACACGTCCAGCGTTTATTTTTATTACATTGTAAATATCAATTTAATTTATTATTTTAAGTTCATGAATAATTTAAATTTAACCAGGATTTGATCTTACACGTGCCAATAAAATAAATTATTTATTACTTATTATTGCTTACATACACGAGGTACATAACTATTTAATGTATTTACTTATGAAAAACTGTTTGTAGACACAGCGTATCAACCTTTACTTTGAGAAAAGAAGCGTAAATGATTCATAGTTTTTAAATCGACAAATACATTTTTTATATAGTTTCCTAATAAGAATTTCCACTTTGTAATATGTTTACCCTGTCAAAGAAGGGTTAATGAATAGTTGCTGAAGTGCCCTACCATTTACTCAAGAAGAACTTCATATAGCTTTTTTAATGAAAATGTTTAACCTGTCAAAAGAAGGGTAGTCAACCCTGTCTTTTTTGACAGGCTAATGATTACCCTCTCAAAAGTAGAATAAATGAATCATAGTCCTTGTAATATTAACTTCCCAATTTCGAATACCTTTACGTAGGCACAGCCAAATTCTTCGCAACTAACAGCAATATTTGCTCAGTACTGAAACACCAATTAGCTATATCCTTAGACACTTTACACCACTGCTCTCCGTGGTGCGGCTCAGCTGTCTTACAGCGGTTTTTAACGTCCTCCTGTTGTTGTTCGTTACCGTGAAGTAACTCGAATTTGTAGAAGTACGCCCACGCGTCGCCGAGGTCGGGGTCGATTTTTACCTGGGAGTTAATTTAACCTGAGTTTATTGAGTTTTATTCTTGTATATAGTTTTTATAAATATATCAAAACTAGCTGGGCCCTGCGCTTTTACCCGCGTGGAACCTTATCCCGTGGGAATTTTGGGATAAAAAGTATCCTTTGTGTAATTCCTAGGTATGAGGAACATCTGTACCAAATTTAATTAAAATTCATTCTGTAGTTTTTGCGTGAAAGAGGAACAAACATCCACACATCCAAACATTTGGCTTTATAATATTAGTAGGATAAAAAATATACATGGTAAATATCTTTGTGTGTACTGGATAGTTAAGGTATTACTTATAACTAGCTGCATGCCACAGTTTAACTGGCGTTAGCTCCACTCTTTTTGGTAGTAGCTTAAAGTTTTATTAGCCTTATAGTCTTGCTCAATGAATGACCTATTCAACTATGGAATATTTTTTCAAATAGAATCAGTAGTTCTAGAGGTATTCAACTGAAGAAATTCTTCTGCTTTAATATTAGCTTATACACCCCTATTTTGAAAATATGGGACTTATTAAAATCAGAATATCTGTAGCAGTAACTGAATCCATATATCCAATAAAAATATCAAAAATGATAGTCGATTACTTATCTTTAAAAAATACCAAATAAATGTCGTATTACCAGACGACACACTAGCTATCAAGTATTCTGTGACGGCTCGGGTCGATGACCGCGCTCAGCTGTGTATCGCAGCGTTCGGTGTAGAATAACAATAAAATTCGGCGGGATTTTGAAAATCTTTGACTTATCATAACTTTTTAAATAAAAGCAAAAGAAAAAAACTAACTTCACTATTATATTGTCACCCGTCGTTTACATTAGCTGTGAGATAAGGTATCGCAATTTCAAAATAAGGGTGTATACCACAAATATCATATAATTTTAATATTTCTAAAATGAAATCTTTTTAATCTGAAATCATACACACAACTTACCGTTCTGTTGAACCACTCCCGACACTTGTTCAGTTTCCTCTCGGTCCAGAACAATTGTGACACGGCGAGCAGAACATGAGCGTCGTGCTCACATTTCTTTAAAGCGTCCACCTGATGAACAAAATAATGTTTTAAACTTTATATTGTTTAAATAAACCACTTCTCTTTCGCGTAATTCGTAGACAGATTATGTCATTTGTATCCCATAAGTTCTCAAGAAGGGATTTGCAAAATCACCTTTAGTCGGAGATATATTTTATGAGGTATCTACATAATTATTTTTGTTATTTTTTAAATAACTCAGAGAACTATTCAACTTAATGTGAAACGTGCTCTTTAAATTTCTATGAAAAACTAATAATATGAAAAGAGATATTTCTGTCAACACAACTTTTTTTAAACAAAGAGAAATTGCGTACATCAGTTATTGGAAAGCAAACTCCAAATTAGAATAAAGGATTTAAAAATAAACATACCCTTGTTCTTATTGGACTTTCTTTAAACTGTAGCCTTTCGCTTGGCAAATGTCCATTTGTTAACGCAATCGAATTACGCCTCAAACTTACAAAAGGTAGGTGAAATAATTAGGATTGATATGACTCGAATAGGTGAAGAAAGATTTAATACACAATCATATACGAAACCGTAATCGATTTATATAACATTTTTTAATGTTTTCATACAAAGTTCATCTTCTGTATCTTAGCTACGGCATATATACAGTGTGTTTTTTTTTAATTATCATTCGGAATAAATAACTGAAATTGCTACAAGGAACACTAGATACCGATTTTAATAAAAAACTAAAACATTGGATATTGATATCTTTGATTTACACGAACACTACACATTGAAATAAAACACTTAAACGGATTTTTGTCGTGGTTATATTTTATTTTCTGACGTTTCGGATTCTTTACAGAACCCGTGATCACAGAAGACTAAGATGGAAGACGTCTGTACAAAGTATTGTAAAAAGATTACATAGGTAATCTTTTTATATTACTTTGTAAAGATTACATAGGTACAAAGTAATGTAAAAAGATTACATAGGTAATCTTTTTACATTACTTTGTAAAGATTACATAGGTAATCTTTTTACATTACTTTGTACAGACGTCTTCCATCTTAGTCTTCTGTGATCACGGGTTCTGTAAAGAATCCGAAACGTCAGAAAATAAAATATAACCACGACAAAAATCCGTTTAAGCGTTTTAAAACATTGGAGTTCTGAAAAATCAATACTTATAGTCGGGAATCGAAACTAGTTGGTTGGTATAAAACGTACTATTTTTGCCTTTATAATAGGGATGTCGACGGTATAAACAAAATGAAATTATAATTAGTCCGTCAGATAGATTTGGAAAAAATATTAGACATATATTTTTTTGTTTTATCAAATTAATGAAAGTGCCTTAGTTATAACGCATTTTACTAGTCGACATAATATCCCTATTAATGTGATGTTATAAAACTAGATATTTACGCTCTTAGTTTTCCTCTGTGGTCTGGACTCCATGAAGATAGCTTCAGCCCACAGTCGGCCGGCCGTGGGACACTCTTGTAACGCCTTCGCCATCACAGCGTTAGCTATATCGATACTGCCGTTTCTTCGCTCTAGTCTTACGCTTTCTAACCTAAATAACGGATTAGTATTTACATATTTTTTTAGGAATTGTGAATTGTACGCAAAATATATAATACTAGCAACGTCTTGCGGTTTCAACCGCAGTTTCCATTACTGTGAATAACAAAACGGGAATGGAATATAGCACATGACACTCGGGTAATGTGGATTTCTATTAGTAAAGGATTTTAAAAATCGGTTTAGTAGATCCAGAGATAACCAAACACAAACTTTACTTATATTAGTATAGACAAAGAACAAATCTACAAAATGTGATATAATGTGCCAATTTTATGTAAGCATGCTATAATCATTAATGTTATAAGTGAAGGAACATTTGTCATGTGCATACTTAATCTGTTGAGACGGCGGCGTTTTAAAGTGTTTATGTATTCTGTTCACAAAATTCTTACCATAATTCAGGCGTTTTCGGATTCCGTAATCTTGCTTTCTCTAAAACAGATCTTGCCTTTGTAATATGCTTTAATTTCTCTTCCAATCTCGATAGTAGAATCCACATTGGTATGCTTGTTGGACATTTTTTAAGCTGAAACAAGATTTTAGTTAATCTATATCTATACTAATATTATAAAGAGGAAAGATTTGATTAGTTTTGAACTGAATAGTTTCTGAAATATTAGATCGATTTGGGAAATTATTTTACTATTAGATGGTTCACTTTTCAGGTAGTAACATAGGCTATTTTATCCCGGAATACCCACGGGAAAGAGAATTACGTGGGTAAAACTGAGGGTAGTAGTACAAAATTTGTTTAAAAAAATGCAAAGAATTTTGAACCTTACCCCTTGGGAATAAGTGTTATGTGCGTCGTCGTTTTTGCCAATCTGTTCCTCAATTTCTCCCTTCATCATGTGTAGTTTCGCGTAATCGGAGAACACTTTGATCGCTTCATCTAGAAGTTTCAACGCTTCGTCCATGTTATTGAGTGCCCATTCTAGTTTCGCTGATTTTATCATTACCTGTGTATAAAAATTAAAGAACATTATTCGATATAAATTTTAGACTTTAGTTAGCCTTATTTAAAAGAAGATAAATAAAATGTAAAGGAAAAAGTACCAAAAATTACATAATGTATTTAAAATGAAAACAAAAAATTAGGGTGTTTATCTTATTTTCTTCTACTCTATACTAATATTATAAAGAGGAAAGATTTGTTTGTTTGTAACGAATAGGCTCCGAAACTACTGAACCGATTTCAATAATTCTTTCACCATTAGAAAGCTACATTCACCCTGAATAACATAGGCTATTTTATCCCCGTATTCCCACAGGAACGGGAACCACGCGGGTAAAACCGCGGGGCACAGCTAGTATCCAATAAAATGAAAGAGACATAAAACCTTAAATATTAAGCTTATGGCTTTTGTACTTACCCTGGGTGTAGGTGCGGACGCGCGCGCCTTAGCAAGCAGCCGTCTCGCTCTGTCGTACTCTTTGTTCTCGCTCTCCAGTTTGACGGCCGCCAACCAGATCTCTTCGGAGTTGGGATTCGCTTGGAAAGCCAACGATAGAATACCTCTAGCGGCCGGTACGTCACCTAAAATAATATTCTGGCTATAGTTTTAGTTGTAGTTGATAGATCTTTTTAGTTTAGAAATTTTTAAACATCATATTGCATACACCCAAAGAAGTAAAATTCTCGCAATACACCCAAAAAAGAAACATTATAACTAGACAGACTGCTATAACTATTAGATAATGAAATGTAGTCATATGTATCAAAGCACAGAAAAATATTTTGAGTCTAGCAGACTCTGTGGCTGTGGCGATTTGTGCAATACATTTTAGTCGTTGACCGTAAACTATTCTGATTTGTACTTAATAGGACAAACAGAGCGCACATCAATTTCTGTAGCTACTTTTAGTCAATAAACCTAGAATATACGTCATATACATACCAGCGAGCCACTTAGACTTGGCGCCCATGAGCCACAGCACCTCGGACTTGGGGCAGTGCGCCACGGCCCGCTGCAGCAGCGCCTCGAGCGAGGCGCGCGAGCCGCGCTGCTTCTCCAGGTAGGCGGCGCGCAGCCAGATGGACTTCTTGGACGGGAACACCGACAGCGCGTACCCGTACACGGCGCGCGCGCACTCGTACGCGCCCCCAGACGCGCACTAAGCGATAAAATATTATGCTTTTACTAGTGATCTCGTGGACAGCATATCTCGTAAATAACTATGATAACTGAAAAAACTCTACTAACGGATTATTGTCGTGGTTATATTTTGTTTTGCATTTCTAACGTCTTATGATTACAATAGATTGAGATATAAGACATCTATACAAAGTAAGTAAATAGTTGAGTCTACCGTCAATATTGAGTGTTTGTATAAATCAATGAAATCAATAAACAATTATTTTTTAATTAATCTGCTCCTATTTTTCTCCTAGTAAAAAGGCATTCGCCGAGTTTTATCATAATAGTTTTTACTACTTACCATTTCAGCGTCTTCCATCCATGTGTGTTTCTGATCTTCGGGATCTATGCCGTGTCCAATGACAGCCCGAATTATAGCCTGTAACAAGAAACATATAAATAATATAAGTTTGTTTTGTCTGGTTCTTGTTCTAGAAACTTCCAAATAATGACAAACTGACCAAATAACTTACATTACTATAATTTACTAAGGTGTAAATGTCTTAATTGAAAGACACTAAACAGATACATCATTATTACAGTCGTTTATAGCCAACAGTGATGATTGCATTCATAAAGAAAAAAAGAATATTCCAAGGATTACGTTAGTTTAATGTTTCTATTATAAAGATAAATATATGACTATGCCTGAATATTTTACCTGACAAGTATGAACGCCTCCAGATTTCTCAGCCTCGATAGCCTCCTTGAACCAATGTTCACGGTTTATTTCAACACCGTTCGCGCTTAGTGACGTAATAGCACGGTCTATGATCTTTTCAACCATATGTGTGTTACCTGTTAACAAGTGAAATAATAATTGTAGGTACTATGTAATGAAGTAATAGAAATGAAATAAGAGATCTTTACTACTTGCGGATTATATCTTAATAGCTTTGTCCGCAGTTTTACCCGCGCAAATCCCAATCCCGTGGGAATTTTACCATGTGTCATTCCTCCTCCAGTTATAAGGCACATCTACGCATGATCGATGCCCCAAACATATAAATCGGTTCTGTATTTTTTGCGTGAAAGTCTAACAAACATCCATCCAACCATCCAGACATTTGCTTTTATAATAATAGGTTTGTTCTTACCATGAGCCTCCTCCAACTTAGCAGCAGTGACCCAAATCTGTCTATCCGTGGGTATATTCTCACGAGCCTTGTTCAGCACTTTCCTCGCATTCTCATACGTCTCGAGTCTAGCTAGAGCGAGCCAGAGCTCGACACTGGTTGGACAGCACTCTACGGCCCGTGAGAGCAGTATACGAGCGTCTTCAGGGTTTTCTAACTCTACGGCCGCTTTCCATAGACGCACTGAGTTTGGTATGTGTTCTAATGCTTTCCGGTAGACGCGGCGTTTTGACTGTGAATGTTAAATTATGAAATGTAACAGCTGTATGCCATGGTTTTACATTATATACTATGCTACTAGGTCTTTACGGTTTTACCCGCCTTACTAATTATACGTGGAATGAGGTAGCTCTGTATTGAGGCAAACCACTTTAAAATTAGAGTAGTTTATAAGATCGATCGCTAGCCTATTCTCGAAAGAACTACTATTACCAATTTTCATTTCATTCACTCAAACTCGAGTTGTAATTAAAGCAATATAAAATTACGAAAATGAAAATATGTACTAAACATTCTAGGAGAGTTTTCCAAAATAAGACCTCAAAGTTAAGTTCGTCACAAGTATTATGTAACACAATTTCTGACTCATCAAATAAATATGAATACCTTAGTCTCCTGTTCCAAATCAGCAGCTTTCACCCATATCCTGACGCTGTTAGGCAGGTTCCTAGCTGCGTGAGCGATCACTGCTCTGGCCGTATCAGGCGGTTGTAATCTCGCGGCTTCGAGCCACAACTCTTCACTACTCGGGTTTACTTCGCATCCCTTCATTATTAGGTTACGAGCTGATTGGACTTTACCTGTTGATTATGATTGGTTAATATTTGTTTGTATAAATGTATTTTCTTGTTTTTAGTGAAATAGGGAAGAATAATATACGAGTTTTTGCACATTTTTTTTTTAAATGCGACTCAATCGCGATGGTGGCGGCTATTATTGTGTCCTTAATAAACAGGTGTGGAGTGTTGCGGTACGGAATGATTGACAAGTTCTCTAGCACGTAAGAAAAAACACCAGCGTTCATGCGCCTTATAATGAATTCTTGTATTATCGCCTCGGATCGGATCATCGGGATCGTACCGCTTCGCGTTCACTTACCCAAAACGTCTCTTTTAGTTTTATATGTATAATAGATATCTTACCTGTAACTTCTTCCAATCGAGCACTAGCAATCCAAGCCGGCGGATGATTCGGGTTGGTCTCCCGAACAGACTTCAACAACAGCCTCGCTTTCTTTATATCATTAATATCGCCACCATAAGTAGGTATCATTGACTGTAAGTCAGTCAGGTAGCCCTTGGGATCAACTACAGTTTGACCGGTAACTGAGTCGGATACTTGTGATAGTTTCACTGTCATGAGTGTGTTTCTAGCTTGGCCTATCTTTCTGAGGTCCAGGTCACCTGAAAGAATAAAAAATAAAGTATGATATATGTAGATCATACTAGCACACATCTTATACTTACTCACATAAAATATATAAACACTCACTTACACTACACATTGACACTTACCCCAAAATTACGATAAATGATAATTATTATCTTTTTTTAATAAATTTCTTTTGTTTAATCTTTTCCGATATAGTTCCGACCAGTAGACGCCTATTTCACGTAAATAACAAAATATAATAATAAAGTAGCATAAATTACCAGAAGGCGTCAACATCCCCGGTGTCATAACTCCAGGCATCATCGAAGCCAGTCCCGATCCAGGATCAATAGAAGTTGCCGACTCCCCTCCCAGGTTCCTCGACAACACACTATCAGGTAATGGTGTGAACTTCTCAGCGCGAGGATTCCTCTGTTTCCTGTTACGAGCGTCACCGACTTCAGGTATTGCTGACCATTCATCTTCCGACACCGATTTTAGTTCTCTTTTCAAATCTGAGAATTGTTGCTGGATTTTTGGTCTGGAATTAAGTTTTTTGTATTAAAAAGACTCCTATAAACTGGCACTTTCAGTTTCATTTCATACTAGCAGTTCCTGGTAATAAGAAACATTTGTAGTCTGCACCAAATTTCATCTAAATTGGTATGGCAGTTTTTGTGTGAAAGAGTAACAAACATCCATTCATAAAGTCTCTCACATTTATATAAATACTAGAAGTGCCCCGCGGTTTCACCCGCGTAGTTCCCGCTCCCTTAATAATTCAGGGATAAAATTATGCTAAAAACCTTCCTCTTGAATCACTCTATTCATAAAAAAAAACCGCATCAAAATCTGTTGCGTAGTTTTAAAGATCTATGCATACATAGGGACAGAGAAAGCAACTTTGTTTTATACTATGTAGTCATTAAATATTAATACTAAAATAAGTTCCCCACCTCTCCTGCCGATATCTTTCCAAATCCTCTTTCAGTCTCTTCTCTCTGTATTCTTTTCTCTTCTCGTCCATCCTCTTGTCAATAGACTCATAAATTGCATCTGCTTCTGCGTCATCTTTGTCATAAGGGTCCTTAGAACAAAGAAAACAAAAATATGAAATAACATAAAACAAATAGAGATGTAGTAGAGGAGATAACATATTACAGTGTGATAGTAGCAAAGTGTAATCTATACTAATATTATAAAGAAGTAAAGTTTGTGTGTTTGTTAAATTGTAAGGGGTAATCTCGGGATCTACTGAACCGATTTCAAAAATTCTTTCACTAAAGGGAAGCTATATTGTCAGCAAGTGACATAGGCTATAGTTTATCCCTGTATTCCCACGGGAATGAGAACTACGCGAGTGAAACCGCGGGGCGCTGCTAGTAAATAAATAAAGGGTGACCTCTTAGCTGATGCTTATCTGGGATAGGTTTTCAGACACCCCCTGCTCCCGGAGATATTTTAACTAATCAATCAACTACAGAGTTGTTGTACTTTGAAAAAACATTCTAATTAACTATTTTATGTGGGTAATGTAAAAAAAAACAAGACAAATTAGGAAGGAGGTCTAATTGCATAAATCTACCCTGTTACAAATGAAACCAATTATCTTAATCTCTAAACTGTAATTGTTTGTATTAGTTTTAGTAACTTATTGCAAAGTTACAAACTTACTTTAGAAAACAATGATCCGCTGTATCCAGAAAATTCATCATAATTTGAGTCATTCAAGTCTTCATCATCATCTTCCTCTTCAGTTTTCTTGCGTTTAGCAGCCGGTGGGGCGTGACGATCATCACTGTTTTTGAAAATTAATACATCATAAAAATATAGCTACTAGAGTAGCACTTAAAAAATTTTAGAAGAATTAGGGAAACAAACACTGTTATTCATTTTTAAACTATTTCAAGCTGTTAGACTACACATTATGACCGTTTTTTATACAGAACTTTTTCTAATTAAAGGCTTATCTACAGAAACTAAATAAAAATGAATTATAAGAGTACATAAATGAAAACAAACAGATACTTACGATACATCATTGGCATCACGCGCAGGTCCGATATCAGATCGTGTGGTAAATCCAGTAGCACTAAAAAATAAAAATTGAATCAATAACAAGAAAGAAATGATCAATTTATTACAAATTCAGAGTAAACTTACCCTCTACCTACTCCAGCAACATAACCTAAAGGTGCTGGTATACCCAAGAAATGCTTTTTATTTTTGTTCACAAATGCTTGTGGAGGTACAGACATTCTGAATTGTTAATTAATTCAAGTCTATTTTATTATAGTTCAAAGGAATCATGCAAAGTTTTAAAGAAATTGTTTATTTGTCACAAACGCAAAACAATTTTTTGCTTGTCAAAAAAAATTCAAGAACGAACGAACGCGGAACGAATGATTTGCCTTTATATGGCTTTTGCGGACAAAATTCTATCTTTGTTGTCAACGTCAATTTGATTTTGACAACCATAACCAAAATAATGTACTACTGTCCACTGTCAATAAAAGTGTGACCGTCAAAGTCAAAATGACAGTCCGTTGCTTAGCAACCGTTAATGTACGATGTTGTTTGGAAAAGTGTTTTTCCGTGTTTTCCAATAATTTCCTGCTTTCGCTACAAAGAGTAAAGTAAAAGTTATAAAGCGCTTCGCTCATTTACTGTACTGGCATAGCTTAAAATTTGAGTTCTCAACACAATTGTGTAATGGTATATTAAGTTGAATTTTATCTATATAGAACATGGCACAAAGTTTGGTTCTGAATAATCCTGATTCCAACGAAAACAGTGCGTCTACTAAAGAGTTCCTAAATATAGAGAGAGCTTGTGAGGCATATAAGGACAGTGATGAGGAAATTAAACTGATATTTAGTGAAATCAAGAAGCTATCATTGGGGAATGAGAAGGATAATGTTCTTGGTGATGATGAGGAAGATGTAGAGTTAATTTTGAAGAGAGCGGAAGAAGTAGCTCTTGAGACCGAAAATTTGTTGAAGAGCAGTCCTTTAGCAGTTGCTCCTATTAACGGTATTGTTCCTCATTTATATGAGAATGCTATTCCAGAGATTAAAGTAACAAAACCGGATGTAGAAGAAGAAGGAAAAGGCACAGGAAATACTAAGGTAAGAATAATGATTTATTTTAATAAAAAAAATTGAATAGTAAAATATTCCTTTATTTATTAAATAGGCACTTATTTGCAAATATAAAAATAAAATACTCTATTCCTAAATTACAAATTATTATTATGTTAAATAATTTAAAAATACATGTAAAATTATAAATGCACTTCTTTAGCTAAAACTCGGAGGCCTGCCAAGGACTCTTTAGCCACTGTTTCAATGTAGCTTGTTGGTAGTATGAAGCCGTATCGTCCTGTGTCGCTCAGTTCGATTGTGTATGTGTATTTGATGCCTTGAGACTTGGCCCAGTCGTCCGAACCTCCCGCAGCGGGGTAGAGTAGACCACTTGATGATCCAACTGTATATTGTGACCCGCCAGCTTGTTGGAGAGCCTGATAAAAACAATTTTATTTCATACAATGAAAAAAGTTCTAAAGTATCATGATTGGTTTATTATTTATTATATAGGTGTTTAGTTGTATCTGTTTTTGAAAAACTAATAGAAGCACAGTCATGCAGGTATACACTGTAGTATAAAAGCATGATTAAGTGTGTTTATTGGCTTCGAAATACTGATTCAACATTTGAACCATAGAACTCTCATAATAATAAAATTAGTCCATCATGTACTAATATTAGTCACATAAATGACAATTAAAACCCCCAAACACCCCATATGTATGACAAAGTCTCTCAATCTAATTGTTTGATAGAAACAAAACATTTTTTATTATTTTATATAGATAAATTTCCATTTATTACCTGTGCCATTCTCTTGCCAAGCGAGTCCAACATTTCATGGTCTGGTGGCAATACATTGTCATAACCCCAAGGATACAGGATGTACTGCCCGTAGCTGTGGTACGTCAGGTATGCGGTGAAGTTTGAAGCACTGGTCTTTATGAAGTCCTGTGGGTGTAAGAGAAATAAAGAAAAAGATTAATAAAATGTTAAAACAAAGTCGTTCCTGAAGTTCGTATGCTTAGATCTGAAATACTACGCGAGTTTAATGCAGTCAGTAATAGCTAGAGATTCAAGAGGAAGTTTCATATGTATAAATTTTAACGCGAGTGACACCGCGCGGGTCTTAACTTGGTATGTTTTTGTCATCAACATTATCAGTGGCCTCTATGTCTATATCCGATGATTCAAGACATGTAGTTAGATATTACGTTTGTAAAAATACGTCTATGAGATAAATAATTCAAAGCGCTAGACGCCTCGGTGGTCTAGTGGCACTAGCCGCCTGAAATGGGTCGAGGATAGGTAGGAAGGTAGATACCTATGTCATGTTCGATTATTCGATATTATTTAAACTTGGATCAGTTACGTTTTCGTTTGTACGTGTTACGTGTTCCATGATTTGTTTTATTGATCACCAGAGAGGAAAATGCTCCGATACTTTTTATAGCTCTTGGGGGCATTTTAGTTTGCAAATCTATAGTTGAAACTATAATGTCCCACAAACAGAAAATTAATAAAGTAAGTACCTATTTAACCGAATTTAACTACTTGTAGAAATAAAACAAATCTTTTATAGGAAACGAATCCCCATTACGAACATCCAAGGCTGTGTTTGTAATTGAACAAATCGGTCAGGATGTCAGGAATCGAATCCTTAATTATACAGTAGTCTTCACTGAATTATTAATTAAGATATTTATTGATTGAACCATCCATTCTAAGGCCATATTATTCAAGGATTATGATGGCATGTTGGAAACTAACAAACTGATATACCTACCTAACTTAGTAATTATTTTATTATATCAACAGCAAGTACTGATTGTATTGATAGAATGGTCACTTAAGTACTACGCCTAACTTTCCGAAGTTTTTAGATTTGATTCCCGTATTAGGTGAAACACAGCCTCAATTAAAGTCAATTACTTATCATACTTTACGGAAAAAATATTATGTTAATAGTTAGTACATTTACCCCAACTAAAGAGTCCTTGAGAAAGAATTTACAGGGTTTTTATCAATGTTTATGGGACTATAATGAACTAGGTTAGTTCATGTTCAGTGTTTATAGATAGTTATTTGCTTGGCTGTATACCCATCTAACTAAAATTTGAAATCTATTAAGCTTGGACACGCAAAGACTGTAATTTTTAAGACACTATTGCCGATATAAATTAGTCGACTGCTCCGCAAAAAACAATAAAAGGATTGAATTCGCGCTTTTATATTTTGTTTTGTATAACAGATATTTCATGAATTTAATTTAGTAATACTTCTCTTAAATCAATGAAATAGATGCTACGTGTACATGCTTCGCGGTTTTCCGGCTTTCTTCCCGGTTTAGCCGCGAATTTCAGAAAAAAAGAACATCTGTCTGTAGTCTGTACCAATCCTATCATAATTGGTTCAGTAGTTATTACATATTTTAATTCGTGACATGCTGAAAAACCTTCTCGTTTATTATAGGTGTACCTAAGTAGAATAAGTGATTAACTTCCATTTTTATTAATGTCATCTAAAACGTCCTAAATCATCCTATCTAGACTTATCTTAAACTTCGCATCATTCGTTTCAAGTTTAAAAAGATACTGACCGATAAAGCCTTCGATTCTGGTTCAGAGAAGGCTCTGTTTCCTCTGTAAATTTCACTGCAAGGGTTGGCCGATGCTCCTCTGCCACCCCAACGGTATCTGGTAATCAACAATTAATAAAATCAATATTTGTGAAGGGCAGGCCGTGAATGATAATGGATTAGACAATCAAAATTAATGTTCAGAGCATTTTGATCAGATTAAATTATTCGAAATCCCGGATTTAATTTCTAAATCTATATTTTATTTTAAGCAAATTCCCAGAATTACGAACATCCTCAAATTGATATGATTAACGGGATGACGGGATATTTACCATGTATATTATTTATTTGCTAATAACCATGATAACTATAAAAACTATACGAACATCCTGTAGACTAACATCGGATTAATTCCAACTTCAACCCAAAATAAAAATCCATTTCAAATGAGTAACTTGCTTTTTTTTATAAAATTGTTAATATTGAAAGTCGTAATTATTAAATTACGAGTATTAAACATTTATTAAACATCATTCTCATACCCAAAGTTTCTATTGAGATCAGCGCCTGAACACCTCTGGACGTATCCAGGTTTCTTGTTCTTCCTCCAAAGACGATCAGTGGTGTGAGTGTATTCGTATCCGTCTGGGTTCACTACTGGTAGGAAATACCTAGAAATATCGTGAGAACTGTTTAGCATAGTGTAAACTTATCCTATGTTGAAAAACTCCTAAAGCCAGGGCCAACTCAAAAATAAACATTTTGTATGTGCTACTATGTATGTGTATTTCCAATATAAGTAATACATGGATGGATATGACAAGAATATAATAATATAGATAACAAAACAAGAATAAAGTTTCCATTATATGTTAATCAAATAAAACAAAGCTAGAGAGTATTTAATAATATTTCCTCCGATTCCCATATAAATTAATGTTTAGTTTACAAAACACAGCCTCCTTAGAAAACTAGTTTCAGTGGCCAGTAACGGTAATAGAGTAGATATTGTGGTATAGTGATTTCTTACCAATCGATGTTTTTGACATCTTCAGATTCAATGTCGAAGTTCTCAGCGAATTGGTTGATAAAGTATGTAACTGTTGCTGGACTGATCCATTCACGAGCGTGGATTCCACCGTCTATGAATACTGCTTTGTTTGTTGGGTTCCCGTTAGAAATACGCAAAACCTGAGAATAATTTTGATTAAGTACTTTTCTCTATTTCACAGTCCCGGCAAAAACTAAAAAAAAATAATGATTGTACCTTCAAATCCCGTCCTTCATGAGATTTTCCAATTGAATTAACGCTAACCAGACTAGGATAGGTTTTGGCTAAATAATCCATAAAACCGTGAATATCCTCCAGTCTGTGATATTGTTTCCAAGTCATGCGGTGACCTGTTGAATAATTACAAATAGTTATTTAACATTACCGTTAACCATTTACATCGTATTAGTTACAGACATTTCCATATCAGTTTTGCGTAAACACTCTCTCCGTTAGTTACAATGTAAAACACACCATAAAGTTAAAACATTCAACATACATCCTCATCTAGTGTTATGTTACAATCGACACATCGAACAAAAAGTAAAAACAACAATTTGAATATTGTTAACATTCACGAACGCAATATGCCCATTGGGTGCTGAATCACAACAACGAACCCCAATTTGCATGCGGCCAGTATTCCATGGGTCTTTTGAGAGCATTGTATCCCATGTACGCGCTTATTAAACCTATTCGTCGAGGGGGAGCCCTGAAACGCCAAGCATGGTCTCTAAAATGAGCTCTAGCTGGAACAAAATTACATTAACCCTGCAATATGGTTGAATAAACTACGTCACAGATAAAATGAGAACAAATATATAACACACACCTCTTCTATCTTGAAGTTCCAACTCATTCTCGTCCAACGGAGGGTTTTCGTCGTTGATAACTTTTTGCAAATCTTCTATAACAACCTTGTAAGGAATACTGTCCCTTGCGAAAACTCTTGTTACGTTTTGTATCGCGTTTGATTTGACCAAGATATCTATAGTTGTATTGCTGCCACCCCATGTTGATATTACTGTAAAATACAAGTCGTTGTACTTTGAAAACAAGTTTAATAAAGTAAAAAAGTTAGGTATTTATTTGATTGAGCTTACGGTTTCTACGGCGTAGCCTGTTAAGAGTTGTTTTAACACCAGTTTTTTCAGTTCTGACTTTCCATAGTTGTGCTCCGGAATAATCTACTTTTTCTGGTTCAATTTTTTCGGGTTCTTGTTTACCGAGATCTACAGCTTTGAAAATGGTTTCCGGACTATCTATATCAGAGGAATCGGCGGTCTCATATTCTAATTCTTCTGCGGCTCGTTCTGTTGTTATCTCATTAAGAGATTGATTTGCTGCTACAGTCTCATCTTGGAAAGGTTGTTTTACAGATTGCCGTTTAGGCCATTCTGAAAATAAAAACTATGTTAACTTACCTGTAAGGTAAATTATAATATCGCAATTGATGAAATCCTATTATGATTTTCTTTGTTCATAAAACAGTTTTCTATAACGTAACGTAAACGTGACTCCCTGTTTATAATTCAAAGATAAAATCATTACAAATAACAGTATTATGGAAACTGTGCGATGCGCTCACTGAATTTTTATAATAGTCCTACGTGTCAAAAGGTCGATCTAAGTAATTTTATTACCTACTATCCTACTTTTGCAGTATTTGCTTTGTAACAATGCTAATGAAAAAAGATGTGTAATTTTAATTTAGCTTGGGCCTTTTTATTAATTTCATATATTTTCACTCTATGAACACTGTTGTTTTAAATATAGTGGTCATTCGTGTTCTTAAAAATTAAAAGCACCAACAATGCACATGAATATTTGTTTTTGTACAATAAATTACCAAATTCGGGACACCTTTCATGTGTCAATCAATAATTTATTAATAGTTATTTATTGTACAAGCGAGGTAAGTTGGTGATTACCTCCGAGGCGCTATTGAGGCCCGAGCCGTCAGGCGAGGGTCTGAAGATAGCCGAGGATAGTAATCATCAATACTCGCGTGTAACATACAACGTTTTTCAACACATTTGCGAAGAAATTATCATTTTTCGCTAATAAATAAACAGTTTTTCTATTCGCGCGCATCCAAAACAACAATGGTGATCGGCCAAAGACTAAAAGAATATACTTATTAAAAAAAAATCGAATGAATGAATGTAAGGAATCGACCATAGACCTACCAAAAGTAAGGAAACATAGTTGAAGTTTGTTTTTAAAATGTATGGACACAATTTTTTTGGGTATCGAAACTTTTTTAAAATGAAAGCAATTTAAAAAAACAATCTATAACACACTAGTGAATAAAACGTGTCATTATTCAACTGTTTTTGCTCAAATAAGAGCCCCTTTATGAGCAAGTGTGTTGAAAAATTCTTTATTTATATTCAAATCATGAATTTAAAAATGAAACCAGTTTCCAACACTGTCTCGAACAATTTACAACTAACGCACTCGGCTACGAATGCGTAACTATTGTTTTCATTATCACTAAGTATTCGCCACTTATCACTGCGTTAATTGAAATGCTAAACTCGTATTTCCATGTCACATGTGTAATGACTTTCTCTGGCCGCTGTACGTTTTCCAATTTCGGACCACTGATGATGTTACTAAAATTGTCACTGGCTTTTGTTTTTAACACAATCTAATACGATTCTATATGTTAATTGTTTGTTTTGTCTATAATTTCCGCAACATCTATGATTGTATTCACGTAGTACGAAGGCGAAACATTGTAAGGAATCTTGATGTTGCCAAAGGATTGTTAGTTGAAGGAATTGATTTTGAATTTATATGCAATGTGCGGCGCATCATTTCCGTTTTTGTCTTTAATTTAATTAATTGCAAGTTTCTTTGATGATTAATTTGTTTCTTCTTTTTCTATCATAACTGGAGATAAAAATTTTAACTTTTACCTGGCGTACCCATGAATATCGTAATCCCAATTTTTTCAAATATTTTTTTCCTTCCTAGCGCAAACTGTTTTCATACAAATTTTCAAGAAAATCAAGTCAGTAATGAAATAATATTAAAAATAATTTTTTAAATCTATGTTTATAGATTGATTACAGACGAATGCGAACGTTACAAAGTTATGTTAAAATATTTTTATTATAGAATTTATTGCTTGTAATAATAATGAGCGATAAATTCTACAAAATAACGGAATTAGTAGGTATTAAATTATAATTTCAATTAACAAAATAACGGACCTATGTTAAAAAATAAAATCTTTTATTTTTAGAATTTGCTAACTGCATTTTTTTATTTTTGAAGACGTTCAAATACAAATGTCCTGATGCAAAAAAAGTGTGAGCCTTGATGCAAAAAAAACTTAGATACTTTATAGGTTCAGATATTAATATTAGTATGTTATAATATTTTTTAAATATTAGATAGAAATAAAATTGCAAATTAAAATATGTCAAAAAAAGGATAAGTACTAATAAAAAATAAACTCTTAAGGAAATCTTAAGACAAAGTAATGTTAACTTAATTTAGATGAGGTAATTGAACTTTAAGTTACCTTGCCCTGGCTGTAGTTTGTTGATTAGAGGTGAACATAGAACCGGTGTTGCCACTAACAAGACTACGAGTGTTCTCGTCAACGACCCCATGGCTACTGACGGTGTAGCGGTCTCTACGACTCGAGTGATCGCACTGATGCGCCTGCGCTCATTCCCTCCTTATAAGCTCTCATATTACAAGTTATCGTTACCCGCGTGTATTTTATGTATGAAAAGTGCGATAATATGGAATCGGATATTTTTTAAACCTTGTCGTTAGTTTTGTTTTACTATTAAAAACAATGGGTTCAAGAGAGTAGGTACTTACTGTATCTGCTTTGGTTTATTAGATTACATTAAGTTAGTTTACGTTATAATAAGGCATATCTTTGCAGTAAATTTTATAATTTTTGTTGTTTGTGCTATCTTCTGTGATATTTATAAGTGCTTCCTCCAAACCCATAATTAATAAATGTTTTTGCAATTTCAATTATTAAGTAAGTATACAATTAACTATAAAGGTAGCCTGAACCTTAAGGTAACAAAGTGTGCATTATTTTGATATTGATTGTAACTTGTACGAGTTTATTACTCATTCTTATTACCTGTTTGTGTTTTCGTTTAAGGACTATTTTCCCTATATTTGGTCATTAATGTTTCGAATCTGTGAATTAGGAATTAAATTAGCATTCAAATTGAGAAATCTAATTTCCGAGCTGAGCTGATATGCACCTCATAAATTGTTCCTTTTAAAACGAGTTCTCGTATGACTAAAAATAATCGGATCTAATCGATTGGGTGTATTGCAAAAAGACGATTCCAAATCTGGCTTCACTTCGTATTTGTTTTGGAACCAGAATGACAACCTTACTGTGGGATTACGAGCGCCACCTCCGGTCATTGCCACCAAGTTGCAGTTATTTAACATCGGTGACAAATACTGTTTACTGTAAACACGTTTTAACGACTTATTTATCCAAATGCTGATAGCTTTTTACTTACCATTCACTAAAACATTTAGATTAAGTACGTTGACAATTAGATCCACTCCATTACCAACTATTCGTGCGCTTAAAATTGCGTGCGCTTCACTAAAGAAAGTTATTGCCACTACTGTTCCAAAATGATTCACAGTACATTTTAAATTTAAATCTATGTTTTTAGGTTAACTCGTATGCTAAACAAAATGGCAAAGAAAACAACGAAATTCGTAGGAAACTAAAGTCGAGACCTTTCTCCGCTGGCGTAATCGATTCGAAGAAAAGAGACTCGATTAAATTGAATAGAATTACGAATAATTCACCTAAAAAAGTTGTTTGCAAACACGAGAATATTATTGAAGAATTAAAAGATACAAATGAAAGAGCTAAAAGTTTAGAGCTTCAGAACGTGAAATTAATCGAAGACAATAAATCTTTAAAAAAGAAATTGGACCAAGTAAATGAACAAAAGCATGTTGTTGAATTAAAATTGAACGAATGTGAAAAATTTATTGGTAGACTGAGTAAAGAATACGAACATAGGAATTCTGAATTAAAAAGTATTAAAGAAAACGAAAATAAATTGATTGCTGAAATCACGAAAGAGAGGAATGATAGGAAAAATTTGTCAATACAACGTGACAAAGACCTTGTTGTTATACAAGATCTTCAAAGGCAAGTTAAAGAAATGGAGATGATTTTGAAAAGGAAACATCCAGATTCGGTATCAGCTTTAATTGGTACGTTTTTAATATTGACTTTTTTAGAATTGTTACAGTATATTATTATTCCTTATCTTTTTTAACAAAAAATATTTTTGCAGTGGCTTCAAAATCGTCAACAGTAGAAGACAATAAGAAAAAGTTACTAGAAGAACGTATATCTAGGCTAGAACAAGAATTAAAAGACAAAGAGGACCATTTCCAAGGAATATTATTAACGCTTCAAGAAAAATTTGGTGATATGAAACAAAAATACGAAAGTCACATTATTGATGTTGAAAGACAACTGATGGAAGATCGTAAAGTTAATAATGAGCTTAAAAATAAGATAAATAAAAGTAATGTAGTAGATACAGCCGTCCAAACAGTGCCTAAATCTTTACATACAGTGTCCAGTCAAACATTTATTAAGCCAGACAGAGCATCTTCAGCTGTGAGCAGATTATCACAAAATTCAGCACTATTCCTCAATAAGTTAAAAGAAGATAGTTATTTAGTAGCTACTATTAAAGGGCTTCAAGCGGAATTAACAGTTAAACAAAGAACTATAGCTAAAATTAACAGAGAAACCGAAGAGTTGAGGAAAAATCTTCGTAATTCACAAAAGGAAAAAGAAGGTAACCCACATGTCCTTACTTAGAAACTTGATGTTAAAACTTGATATCTTACATTGTAATGAGAATATGAATTAATTAGTTCGTCTTATGAATTAGTTCATTTGTTTCTAATGCTTTCTCGTGTGAAATTTCTGAATCCATCTTGATAAAATTTTGCAGACACGTTTTTATACAGAACATAGTATATTTTTATCCAAAAATTTCCACGAAATCCATAGCAATACGCAAGTAAAACTAACAACTATTTACAATGTAATTTTTATTTTCAGTATTATTAAACTTGAATCCTCACAAGAAAATGGGTGCTAAACAAAAGTCCACAGAGAATATTTTAATGCGAATGAACACAGAAATGGAATCGGAATTGAATGAAATAAAACAACAGAAAGAGTGCCTCGTACAGGAAAGGAACAGCCTCCTTGACTCTTTGAAACGAACGAATGAAGAGTTTATTTTGTTGAAGAAAAAACGGATTCAAGATGTAAGTACAAGTATCTATACCAAAGATTTTTATCATGCAAATATAATTGGATGTATTGTATTTTACCTAACTAATTAATTAGTATTTTTATTATAGCAAAATTCTTTGATTAATCCGACAGACTGAACTGATAGGCGATTTAGACTACCACCTACGTTAAGTTCATAATAAGTACCTTCTAGTTTTCCGAGCGCGGTTTCCCACGAGTAGCATTGAGTTATATGGCGTTTTAAATACATATAGCTCTGTTTTTTATACTTACAACATAATCATCCCCTATTTCACCGTCTCGGGGAGGACCTAAATTTCCATAAACTAATTCTGAAAAAAAAATCTTATGCCGCATACAAGTTTTCACATCCCTATGCCCAGTAGTTTAGTCTCTGCGTTGTTTAATCAGATAGGACAACTAATTTTATAAATCTTAAACAATAAAGACATATGTGACATTGACCTTAGTTTTATTTATTATAAAAGGAAAGATGTTTTTATATGAATGTATTATCAAATATCAGAATATACGAGTAATAAATAGAAAAAAAAATTATATTATTTCTTAAAGTTATTGTAAAACGTAAATTACTATTATTCTGTGGGAAAAACTAAATTAAAAGGTTACTTATCTTTCTCATTTATCAAAATATCCTCATACCAAAAATGTTTTGTACTCACACGTGACATGACTTAATTGTTTGCCTCTTATAACGAGGAATAGCAACGGCAAAGTTAATCCACGCTTTCATTCTTTCATTTCAAAGAATAATTACATACGTGAAAGAGGAAACGTGAATTATCTAAGTTTACCGTTATACGGTCAGCGTCACATAAAAGGTTTTTCCTTTTTCTTCTAATACCAAAAGCAAGGGGGTTCCTTCTATCTGATGCTGATTGTACCTGTGTAATGTGTATGTGTGTACATGGCCTACGGCTTATTTTCGTCAATATATTTATTGTTTGTCAACCAATCCTATCTGTCAGTCGTCGTAAGATGTCCCTAATAATCAGAAATCTGCTCGTATTTCATAGTCTTATTTTCCTTTACAGCTACACACACTTCAAGTGTCACACGAGAAAGAGTTAATGCAGATGAACATGCAAATATACCCTCTTCAAGAAGAGATCAAACTCCTTAATAGAACGGTGGAAATATTACAAGCACGAGTCAGGGCATCGGAAGAGAAACTAATGAGATATCAGGCAGGTATTGGGGATATTGATATACAAGCGGGCGGTGATAACTATGGTACAAAGAGTAAGAAAGATGGTCGTCAATGAAATTGAGTATTTTTAGATAATTGTGTGTTTTTGGTAAGTGTTGAGCAGTGTTCTATTGCTGGGCTGGTATGGTTGTCTGTAATACAGCCTTCGATGTAATAGAAAAAAAAGTACGATTCCCACCAAACCGAATAGGTAGGTACTTTTCGAAGCATGTTAATTGGCCAACAACCAATAAAATTGTACCGTTATTAAGAGTTCAATTATTGAATGCTGCTGTTATTTTCTGAGTACGTGCATGTAGTGTCGACCACGAAATGCTCCGTAAAAACGTAGGTAAATAATGTACTTATGTTAATTTGAATTTTATATACTGGTTCTGTCTTAAACGAAATTCTTATTTTTGATGTAACTCTCTCCACTTGTTTCTTTCCAAAGCAGCGTCCTTCACTTCCTTACAAGACACGACAGAGCGGCCTTATCTTTTCCTTACACTGATTACTTTGCTTCTACAAAAGTTTATTCAGTTAGGTGGGAATCTTACTTTTCTGGGTTTATTGCTATACGTTTTTGCTAAGTTAAAGACATTTGTATACTGTTTGAAGATTTGTTTTAGTGTTGTGTAATACAGATTTTAAGTTTAGATATAATAAGTAGTGAGAATATTTTTATTGTTAATTTTATTTTTACGATACGCGGTCTAAGATTTTGTTTAGTTAATTAATTTATTTAATTTTATCAATATATTATTACGAATTATGTTCTTCAGGTAGTCAAAAATTATGTTTTTATCAAACGGGCTTATTTGAAAATAGATATAAATGGTGCACAATATATTATGAACTTCAAAATCTCTAAAAACAATTTATTGTATAGAAACTTACATTTTAGTTAGAAGAAAATATTTTTTAAACTTTTATCTATTTTTGAATTTAAAACTAAAATTGAGTTACTAAAAAGTGCTAAGTACATCTAAGTAAGTACAGATAAGTTAGATAACTAGCTGCGCCCCGCAGTTTTAATTGCGTGAATCCCAATCCCAAGCGAATTTTGGGATAAAAAGTATCCTGTGTGTCATTCCTAGTTATAAGGAACATCTGTACCAAATTTAATCTAAATCTATACAGTAGTTTTTGCGTGAAAGAGTTACAAATATCCAAACTCACAAACATCCTAACTTTCGCATTTATAATATTAGTAGGATACGTTTATTTTTAGTTTTTATTGTGTAAAGGGACCACGATGGCTTTTATGATAATGGCGTTACAATTTGTTTGATTCTGTAGTATTCTTTTTATTTCGCCCTTAAAAAATGTCATGACGGGAAAATGGTTGAATGATATGAAAAGATAAGGTTTCCGTGGCAAGCTAAAAGTAACGCATATGGGAAAAAAGTTCATTTTTATTTAATTGAATTAAGTTCCTTTAATGGACGCCCCTTACAGGGTTTTTCAATAGAGATTTGTTTTAAAAATGTTTTTCTTCAATTCATCAACCTATAGCTATTACTTATTACTATTTTAAAATAAAAAGTGTGTTTAGTTTTCTCGTCGACACGATCTAATGATGCCTGCCTACTAAGTAAGTAGTACTTGAAAAACTGTGGATATTTCATTCTCCTTTTTAACCCCCGACGCAAAAAGAGGGGTGTTTAACGAGTCTGTGTGTGTGTGTATCTGTCTGTCTGTGGCATCATAGCTCAATTTTTTTTTTATTTATTTATTTATTTAATAAGTTACACCAACAGCATTAACACATAACATTAACAAAATTAAATAACACTTCAAGTCTTATACAGTGTGCAATACTTTTAAAGGTGCAATCAGCATTCATTAATTAAAACTTACAGCTAATTATAAGTACTTACTTAAATTAAATACTTACAATTAATATTAAAATTTAGAAAAAATAAAACGTATAAAAGAATAAATCGAATACAAATAAAAAGTGCTTTTAAATTGTTACATTGTTGTTATTATTTAGGTAATGTAATAGTTTATTTTTGTAGGACTTAAGGTTATCATAAGATATGTCGATGTCATAATCAGGGTCTATTTTGTTAAAGGTCTTCATAAACCGCGTTATAGGACATATTTTATTCAGATTTGTTCGAAAGTAGGGTAGAGAAAATTTGTTTCGTATGGGTTGTCGGGGAATACATCTGGGCACTGTAAAGTTTATTTTATTTAATGATTTCGTTGATATTAGTGTTCCATCGATTAGTTTTTTAAGAGTTGATAAGTCAGTTATTTTACGACGATTTTCCAGAGAGCACAAATTAAAATGTGTTAAACGCTGTGTGTATTTAGCGCGATATGGACAAGATCGGTCTTTAAAAGCTAAAAAACGGGTGAAATTACGTTGTATACGCTCTATACGATGAATGTGAGTTTTATATTGTGGATTCCATATACATGATGCATACTCGAGATTGCTTCGTATCAGGGTTTTGTACAAAAGAGTTAAAGTTGATATATTTTTAAAAGACTTACAGTTACGTTTAATAAAACCAGAAAATTTCCATGTACATTTCGTAATATGAGATATGTGATTAACAAAGGTAAGTTTTTTATCAAAATATATTCCGAGATCTCGTATTGTTTCTACTTCGTCTACTGGCTCATTGTTAATTAAGTAATTGGATTGTATAAGACTTCTGTTTCTTGTGAATTTAATATGATTGCATTTTTTAACGTTAATAATCATATCATTTGATTCACACCAAGTTTGAATTGAGTTTAAGTCATTTTGTAGCAAAATTGTATCGTTGTACGTTTCTATTGGTTTATAAAGTTTAAGATCATCAGCAAAGAGTAAGCAAGAGCTATTAATTATTACATCATTTATGTCGTTAATAAAAAGAAGAAATAAAATAGGGCCTAGGTGTGAACCTTGTGGTACTCCAGAATATTGGATAAAGGGTGATGATGTATGTCCGTTAACTACAACCCGCAATAATCTATTTTTCAGGTAAGAATCTATCCAACGTAATAATGACCCATTGACACCATAGAAATTTAGTTTATTAATTAGTATGTCGTGATTAACCCTATCAAAAGCATTACTGAAGTCAGTATATATGGAGTCTACTTGTATTCTTGAGTCTAAGGAAATAGAGAGATCATTTAAGTATTCTGTTAGATTGGTAACTGTTGATTTGCCCTTACAAAAACCGTGTTGTGAATCTGAAATAATATTTTTGGAGAAGTAAGATAGTTTGGGGTGGACAATACATTCGAATATTTTAGAAAATTGATTTAGGATAGATATTGGGCGGTAGTTACTCACATAGCTTTTGTCTCCTTTTTTGTGTATAGGGACAATGTGTGCGTTTTTCCATGCGGATGGGAATGATCCAGACTCAAGTGACAGTTGAAATATTATTTTTAGTGGCAATGTTAAGTATTTACAAGTGCGTTTAATGAATATGGGTGGGATACCGTCAGGACCAGCGCCTTTGCTTTCGTCTAATGATTTGATTACTTTGTATATGTCACGCTCATTAAATTGTATGTTGTTTAGTGAAAATTGGTTATTAGATCTGCTAATATTACCCGAGTTATGACGATTGTTTGGTGAGGTGTATACCGAGGAAAATTGAGATACAAAAAGATCACAGATTTCTTTACCCGTTTTGGCAACATTATCGTTTAATATCATTTCAGATGGAATATTTGATGACCCTCCTCTTTTGGCTTTGATAAAAGACCAGATTTGTTTTGGATTACTCCTAATATTATTTTCGACACCATTTAAGTAGTTGTTATAGCATAGTTTTAATAAATTATCAATACGTTTATTAGAACGCTTTAATTCTATTTCATCTCTCGGATTATTGTATATTTTATACCTTTTACGAATAGTTATCTTGTATTAAAGGGGACTTACGTGCGAGTGTTCTTAGACATGTTCGATGAAGGTTGACCCGTTTCAAGTTATGGGGGTTTGAAAGTAATTGTGTTGGGGGTATTTTTAATTTTTAAATAATCAGAAATTAATAAAGTTACATTTAATTGGGAAGGACCATTTACAATAAAGGCGTGATAATGCCTGTAGAGATCACATACACACATGTCTGCCAATCTTTGACAAAGATCTCTTTTGAAAAGTCCTTTAAGTACCTACATAGAAGCTAATATTAGAATAAGTGTTTCAAGTGTTCTCGAGTGCCTACACGTAATATATGTGATTGTCCGGTTGTCTATACAATAAGGTATTAATTTAGAATATTGCGCACAAAATTATAATAATATTAAATTAGATTTTAATGAGTTTTGTGATGTTCTAGTCAGATATTGTGCTTCACGTGATTTACAAAGCCCACCGTCGGCAGTGCAAAATTGCTGTGCCTTTTTAGCTTTATGTACCTAATAAATAAGATTATTTGTGTATTTGGACTTTTTATTTTTAGTATCCACTAATTTACTTTCGGGATGCATAAGTATATGACTGAGCGCAGCGCAGGGCATTGTCCACTGTCAACCTATTATCGTCATTTTTGCGTTGAAATATGATCGAAAATTAATTAACACGATACGATACTACAGACGAAAGGTAGCGCACAAGTGTTAATAGATTTTCCGATCTTATTTCAACGCACACAATGCTAAGAAAAAATACTCATAAACAAAATAATTTTATTCATAAATTCAGATAATGAAAAATGAAAATAGCTCTTATGTCTCAACACTTTAGAACCAAGATTGCGGATCATTTGCTCTGGCGACGATTTCTTCAGAAGCTACCGCTAAATAATTAGCAGCCGTCAACACATCCATACCTCCGTTTTCAATGTACTTTGGTGGTGTTAAAAACCCATTCTCTTCGTTATCAATTTCAATGGCGAAACTGAATTTGATCCCGATCGAGTATGCCCAGTCTATTGAAGAACCGGTAGCTGGATATATCATGTCGTATGTTGCTCCAAATTTGTATTTACGACCGGTTTTCTTTCGTATGTCCTGGGAAAATAAATTAAGGTATCTTGAGATAGAAATTAGAGTAAGATAGTGATCGCTTGAGTCTTCATGATTATTTTTTATTAACATTAGAAAATTGTATTAGATTAAAGTAAGTATTTACTGAGGTTAGGAAAATAATAGAAAACAAATCTTCCCAGTAATATGACCCAAACAATTTTTCTCAGAAATAAAATGAGACTTAGCTAGATTTTTCTCCCGCGTCGTCAGCGTTCCTAATTATCATTAATCATCATACATAACACATAATGAGTATATCCCATTCGTCCCCACCAAGTTTGTCCCACTGGGGACGAATGGGATATGTTCTAAAAAAAATATCCTGTATGTCCACTGGGGACGAGTTATAACTTAAAAAACTTACTTTGCATATACCCGCAGCTGTTTTGGTATGCAGCAATCTATCTTTAGTAGGCTTAGCTAAAGCAGACCAAGGGTACAATATCATTTGACCGTAAGAATGTAAATCTATAAATACTTTCGTTTTTTTACCTAATTTTGCTATTAGGTTCTGAAATGAGAAAAAAGACATAAAAATATTTGAGTCAGCTTCTACCACCTTAGACCGCATCATTGCTTTTCATCAGGCAAGATTATCTGGTCGTTGTACCGTACGCGAGGAAAATAGTTATTTGTTATACAAGAGTGCAAAGTTGCTTTTTAACCGGGGCTCCAGTTGAGGACCGAGCCAGCGAAGGATTCTAAAATTGAATCACGAGCGCAGCGAGGGATTCAAAATAAGAATCCTGAGCGTTAGCGAGGGACTCAAAGGAGCACAAGGTTAAAAATTGTTTGCACTCGAGTGCAACACATTATTTTTCATCCCCCCTCAGCGAGGAAATTACTAAATGGAAACATAAAACAATCACAATATTAAATGAAAAGAAAATATCACGCGCAAAGCAATTTATAAAAATAAGTAAGTCTTGTACACCAAGAAGGTTCCGATCCGAGTTTGAATTTAAATAAAAAAAAAGTTGTTTAAAAAATACCATCATGGTTTGTGTATTTAAAACGGTTTATTCCTATTTCGGCACCTTCCCATTTCGGCACTCTTGAGGTCATTGAAAAATATGTAGCATTGAGTAACAGTGTTACTTATCGGTATTTTTTTACCAATGTGTAACAATGAAATATGTGTTCAAACAGCATTCGTTCTTTTTTGTCGGTGACCGTACCTCCGTTTATCGACGTCATAATTTCATGGGTGCCGAAATGGGAAGCTGCCGAAATGGAAATAAACCTTCAAAACATCATCACACTTAGTGCACACGTTGTTCTAAATTCAAATTTACTTTAACCTCTAGAGCGCAAAAACGACTTTTACTCCCAGTTATGGAAAATGCCTTGGGTCCTGCACGGCCTGTCACAGCGACCCCGATACTTTCCACTCTTGAGATTAAAATCGACTTTTACCCCCAGATATCGGGGATTAAAAACATACTTTCCGAGCTAGTGGGATGAAAATTGTTTTTTTAAACATTTGACGACCTCGATGGCAGAGTGGTCACCATGCCGGACTGCCATCCTTAAGGTTGCGGGTTCGATTCCCGTGCGGGGTGAATATTTGTGTGAACCACAAATGTTTGTCTCGGTCTAGGTGTGTGTGTGTAAATGACTGTGTGCGTAGTTTCTGATACCCTAGATACAAGCTTCGAGCTTAGTTAGGGGTCAGTTACTATAATGAGATGATGTAGTGAATGATTATGTTATGTTACATTACACTACACAGTCTTTACTTAAATAAAATATAAACAAATTCGACAGAAATGTAAAAAAAATAGACCCACTACTTTTATTCGTACAACGTCAACGTAGTTTTATTTCAATGCAAGGATTTTATTCCACACAAATAACATGAACAGGTTTCCTTTAGGTAAATGTGCCCATAACTCATAAACGCAGAATCCCGATTGGATTAAACTTAGTATCCCTGCCTGTGCTTAGGTATAATTTTGGTACCACTGAAGGGCAAGGGCCTCTCATCGATGATATTGATATTGTACTGTGTATTGAGAAGGAATATGCGGCGGCGAATCAGTTGTAGTTTGAAACTAAACATGTATCTTTTAACCCCGGAATACCGGGATCTCTGGCTTGGCTCGTATTCTGCCACAACAAGCCAATTTGCAACAGCTAGGTATTCTCAAAAACTGATGGACCAATTTTGATTACTTATACAGGGTGATTAGATATAAGTATGATACTTTTCTAGTGGGCGTGGTAGACCATATCGGAAACTATAGAAATGTCCAAAAATGCTGAAAGAAATCTCCAGACCGAGTTCAATAAAAACCGTAATTGCATCATTAGATTTTTGAAAAATGGATAGGTACCCTTAAAGCAGTAGATTCAGCTTCTGAGAACGGTCGAGGACCACAGTAACTTTCAGCACATTCATCTTTTTCTGTTATACTGCTGATGTTCCAGTTGGTTCTGAAAGTTAGTTTGTTAATGTAATTAATATTTATCAATTTATGATAGGTAGGTATTTATCATATATAAGTACTAAGAAAAATCCGTCATGGAAAAACCAATTTGCAGTTCGTTATCGTATAAATCGCCATCTTTAAACTTACCTACCTAAAGAAGGGATTATAAAAAAAATAGACTACGGGCCTATTTCTCCATCTTCAAGTAACGTTCCGAGTATTGTCTTGTCACTCGATACGAAGTAAGAAAGAGACAACACTAACTTTACTTGGTGAGTAACTTTACTTGAAGGTCGTGAAATAGGCCTTATTAAATGATAATAACTTACTTGAAATTTCTATTAATATCAACACCCCTACATTTAGTGATTAATCTTCTATTCTTTCTCCATAATCTATCTTTGCTGTGTGTATATTTGAATCCGTCTGGATTTAGAACCGGTACTATTATCCTACAATAAGTTATTGCAAAAAATATGAGTAAGTACTTAAACTGATGAGTAACTTAAGTGTAGAGTTTGTAACGTTATTTTAATCGTCTTTAGTGAGATCTTGTGTCCAAATTACGGCTTCATTGACTTTAGACAAATCGCAACAAGAGATGAGAAACATCTTTCCCAGATATTCTTTGCCTGAACATGTAGGCACAAAGGCAGATTAAACAAAATTCTAGGTAAGTTACGTAGGTACATTTATTATTGCAGTCAAGTTCTTCAGAAAATAGTCATTTGACCGAAATAACTTTAAACTTATCTATCGTAATTACAGATAATTACCATTTGAAGCACTTAGTTATCTAATATAGAAATGCGGGTAATTGTTATTAAATAGATTTATGAAGAGCAGACAAGAGGAAAGGCTTTCATAGCCTCTCTATTTAAAGTACCATGACTAGGTAATATCTTGTCACAGTGACTATGATATTTTTAAGTGGGCGTGGTTGATTAAATTAGAAATTATAAGGAACAGCGGAAAATTCCGAAATCAAGAAGAAAACAGCATCACTGGATTTTAAAATGGTAATTTTTCAATAAAAAAAATTGTCGTCACATCTTACAGATGGTCTACCACGCCCACTAGCCACTAATCCAGTATGGAAAACTCACCCTGTATATTCGATAAGGACCCACCGATAGTTCTTACTCAGTAAAAGAGAACATCATGATGCTATTTTTACAATATTTTACATTCAAGTTTGTTAAGTATGTCAAGTTGTTAAAGACTTAGGTATAACGTGTCCAATTATTAAGAAGATTAGGTATAGTGATGTGTTCTTACCAATCCTTATCCACCATGTGTGAAGGCAGTTGATCATAATTAGTAACTAGAATGTTAATGACATACAACGCGGCGGTGATCGTGGTCCACTCCCGCGCATGAGAACCCGCAGATATTAGAATCTTTATATTGTCTGGATTGCCATTTGATATTTTTACAGCCTATAAAATAATTGAGAACGTTTTTAGTTACTTACCCATGATAAAGTTGAAGAGTTTGAGAAAGTGATAATTTCGGGAACTATCTAGGTAGGCACGGATCATAAAATACAGGTTTGAATTGAATAAATTTTAGCGTTAGGCCTTAGTGTTGGATTTGACACCTAGTATTTATATAAGTAGGTATTTATCGAGTTTAGATTACCTACTATCATCGTTTGATTTTCCTACCCAACCGGGTGTAATCGCAGATCTATTCTTTCACTATGCAATCATAGTGAAAAGCAGTATTAAATCAATGAATATTCCGTTCATTATCGTAAAACATTGCATAAAGCTATGAATACCAATCACTTAGATCAATCATATTAAAATTAACGGGACCTCATACAAGTTATTCTAGTTTAGGGCTTGCTAAACATTGTACCGTTTATAAACCGTTATTTCTGTGTTCTAGGGTATTTCGTACTTGGTCATATAATATTTACCTTAATCGATTTATTTTTAGCAGTATATCCAATAGTTTCCACACTACAAATAGAACTATAATACTCCGCTATGAAGTTCAAATATTCTTCGATGATAACAGGTGTTGGGAACTCGTTCCAGTTTAGACGATGTCCTATTGAAAATTGAAAAAGATTACAAAGTACGATATATTTTCCGGCGAGTATCTAAAAACTAATAGGAACCTCTGTATTTTTTTAGAACCACTGAACGGTTTTTGTATCAATGATGGTGGTCCAAGAGCGGCCTAGTGGAAGACGAATGTTTGGTACCACAGTCAGTCTTTGCGTGACATGGTGCATACAAACTCGAATACCACAAACCGACTATCATGCATTTATATGATTTTAATGAACCTTACACATATTATAATTTTAGTTATCCCAGAAGTCGACGGAACGTTGCCATTATCACGAATGGTGCAGAACCCCGTCCGCACACAACCTCGAATTTCTTCGCAAATGTGCAGGTTTCCTCACGGTGTTTTCCTTCACCGTATGAGCGTCGAATCAACGTACGTGGCGGGGTTCGAACCAGGCCTCCAATTGGAAGCAAATGCCTTAACCACTATGCCATGGACTCTCATCTGTTACAAACTTACCAGCTCTCAAATTAAATTGATTCCAATTAGCAGTGGTAGGTTTTAGCGAATTCATCCTTCTTCTAACGTCCATAATAAGGACCGTGTGGTTGATCCCCTTGGAGCCCAGATATCTATTGATCTTTACTTTATCTTTATTGGCGACGAGGAAATCTGCTCTGTTTGGTTTCAGGCTCCATACTGATATACCTGTTTGAATTATATGCCACTATTTTTGAATTAACGGAGAAAATCATACAGCTTATGTAACCAGCTAAAATGGTAGTTGCTCAAGCAGCATTTTTCATAAAAAATATACAATTAAGTGTCTGATTGTCGAACAGTAAATTGATATTTACTAAAACTAACATCAGATTTATGGAAGTATAAAATACAAACTTTATATTTCTTTAAGTAATTATATACATATTCCAGTTATCTTGGTAGGTAGAATTGGTTTTTCTTTTGGGCCCTAGATAGTGAAACTTTTTGTATGAATTTCTACGACCAAACCGTATTTCGTGCTTTTCGTGTTACTCTTGACTTGACTATAAGTAATGTTATGGAACCTGTGAAAATCTTCCGATAGTTTGTTTATTACATAATTTGTACATATTTTTGAAGCTATAATGGTGTTAATTACATACCTAAATCCCGAAATAGATCGCTGACAGTCATAATATCTTTAGAGCTATTGAGTTTGGTTCGCCATACTTGTGTACCAATGTATTTGTCTGTTTCATAACTTCTCGTTTTTAACGCCCAACAAACTTAAACAAATTAAATTTAATATTACTAAGTAAATAAAATAATATTATGAAACGGAATATCTGATAAAATACAAATCAAAACTTACCTAAACAAAACATAATACATGTTTTAGAATACATTTCAAATGTTATTTATTGAAAGCAATATGTAAAGTTATTACTTGATTATTTTTATAGTTATTTTATTTTATACAAGGAACAAGGTGAAGTTATTTTTCACAAATAATACAATATAGTGATGCCTGTAATATGTTTATTAACATAACTTTATATACATTCATTGTAATTTTAATTATAAACATTAGAATTTCACATAAAAAATGAGACAATCATTTAAAATCATTAGGCTACAATTGCTTGATATTACTCGCTCGCTAGTCGAGTGACAGACTCGATTTAGTTCAAGACCGAACCAGTAAATAACCGCTGCCATGTAAGTCACACAACTGCCACTAACAATTAAATTCAGCAACATAAGTCACTCGCATTGCTTATCATTGGATTTTTCCTATTATTATCACAATTATTAATCCACTTACCATAAATAAATTATAAAATTGTCAACCAAGTGTCTTGTTTCAATATTTCAAGTATAAAAACAATGTCAAAAAACGATTCACTATTAAATCTGATCACATGGTCCACTGTCGTGCTTAAAACGCAAACAATACTCTTACCAAACGTTCGTTTAGTCTCATTTTCACCTGTTCATCGCCACATTCATCACCGATTCATCGTCAATGGGAATGACACAATAATAATCTATAATGTTTGTCTTCTAATGAAAGTACATAGATTCTTACACTTTATGCGGCTAATACATAACACGAAACGAGTGATCGACACTTGGCCTGCGTTTCACATCGCTTAAACGTATATTTGATCACTCACAACGTAATATCAATCGTAGGAGACGGGCGTGGCGGTCCGGCGCGTGTGCGTGCGGGCGGCGCTAGTCGGCGTCGCCGTTGGCGGCTGAGAGCGGCTCGTCGTCCTCGTTGTAGTCGAGCGAGAGCACGGAGGCGCGGCGCCGCTTGCCGCGCGGGGAGCTGCACTCGCTGCCCGAGTACGCGCGCTTGTCGGCGGGCGAGGGCCGGCTGCCGTTGACGCTCGCGTGCGTCGCGCGCAGCTCCTGTTGCAGGAACAGCACGGTGCTCTGCATGCCCTCCACGTCCTCGTCCAACTCCTGAAGTATCTCGTCCAGTTCTGAAATCGTCACAATATTTTATGCTCTTTCACAAATATACAAATAAACAAGTTTATAATCTTTGACTCATTTCATACTGGCCACGTAAGGACCACTTTATCGGGGCGTACGATTGATTTTATTAATACTTTTCATGGCGACATTAGTATGTACGTGATTACGAAAGTGGATAAGAGTAAAAGTACCTATACTCTCAAGTCTCACCTTCTTTTTTGGCACTTTTCGGCCTTACCATAACACTAGAAAAACTATGAAATAAACTTACCCGATTGTGATTTTTTGACCTCTTCACTAAAACTCTTTTGCAGCGCTAAATCTCCTTCTAACTTGGCTATCCGGCCGCTAGACGTCATACGTCCCAAGTCCTCGTTCTCTTGATGCAACAATCTACATTTAGCCATCAACTTCTTCCCTGTATTCGAGTCTGGCGTGAACTTCCACGCGGACAGTTCATTTTGCGTTTCCTCTAGCCTAGCCTTGGTTGATGTGAGCTCTTGTTTTAACCTCTGTATAAGTACGTTTACAGCCGGATCTAATAATGTCGGTCTGCCGTTTAAACTCGCGTGTGATGACTTCAATTCCGTTATTTGACTCTGAAATTTGGGATAAAAGTTAGGTATTAGACTTCATTGAAACAAACTATAATAGGTTGTCCATTACATAAGGTATTATTGGTATATGTTACTAGTTTCTACCCATTGTTTTACTTTTGCCCACGTTACTATTTATTAGTTAGGGATATATTTTTTTGAATTCGTGGATTCTCAAGATTGCTGCCTATGATGAAATGTCTTAATGAACAAAGTTTATTAAGACAAATTACTTACTACATAATCTTGTATCTCTTGCTCCTTAGCAGCAAGCCTCCTAACTAAGACCTTCTCTCTGTGTTGAGACTCAGCATATTGTTGTTTTATCCTATCTTCTATCTCTTTCGCCTTTTCCAAATTACCTGTACAAGTTAAAACCACAATTAAATACAATTGTAACAAGAATAAGTATAAACATCTTTACATTATTTTCTTCACATATTTTTACAATACAAATTATAACGTAACAATGTCTTACAAAACATACATGTATCTAATCGACAATACCTTAACTTAAATTGTTACACTGCTTACAATAAAAAATCTTCATTTTAAATGTTACCTGTTCATAAAAAGATGCTTAAATTACTATGGGTTTATACTCATCCGTTTTTCGTCATTCAGTGTTATTATAAATATTCAGCTTTTCTTACTAAAGCAATTGCTGTTAGTTTATCAACAACATCTATGACGCCGGCGCTTTTACTGCTGATGTTGCCAGCCTTTTAAAACCCTGTTGTTTATGCACCTTTTGAAGTGGGTATTCCAAGTCCGATGATAACAGGTAAACTTCTGGAGGAAGACTATTCCCCATTCCCCAAAGAGTACAAAAGAAATCACACCATGAAAAGAGACACAGTAACCCAAATATCCAAAATATGTAGATGTATCCACTTCTTTAAAGATCCAGTTGCTTCATTTCTTCTAATCTTGTATGTAGAACATCTAGATTAATATGTACAAAAAAAAATGAATAACAATGTGTAATTTAAAATATTAACATAATTTCTCAACATTTTACTAACATCTGTTTTTATAATGAAGAATATAAATAGCAATAAATTTAGAATAGACATGATATAATTCAATAAACATGATAATAATCCAAAAATCCCAAATCAATCACTCTAACATGATAATATAGCAGATAATCTCTAACTTTTGGGAAAGCCAGATAAGAGGTAGGTGACTGTTTCAAAGTTTTTTATTTCAAAAACATTTTCTTGAATATACCTTCGGTGCAGGTTTTATATAATAACCAGTTATTGCGGGTAGTTAAAGTCCTCAAAAATCAAATCAAAAAAATTGCAAAACGTAAAAATTAACCAAATTGTGGGAAACTGCCCACTTATGGGTATGGGCTATTACTTATGGATACAGATAATTTATCAGGAACATACACAATCAATATTTACAAGGTGTAGACAAGAATACGACATTAAATTAATACTCTAGAATTTCTAATTCATAAAAGACCTTAGGATAATCTTGGTCAATATTTTTTGAAGCACTCTGACTAGCATTTCCAGTGGTTTATATTTTCGTGTTACATTATTACCGCAATTCTGTATAATATCTTATTATTAAAGATAGATGATTTTGGAAAAAAAATATCATTATGTTAAGTTTAGAAGACAATTAGTACTTGTGTTGAAAAGAAATAATATTTGTTTGGTACAAACAGACACAATGCACTACTTAACACTCTTGTAGACAACCAAAATGTACAATTAATAATTTTCACATTAGTAAATTACAAAACAGTCAGTACTACACAGAAATTAACAATTTTAATAATAAAATTTGGTTTAACATACAGAAAAACTGAACTGTGCCGCAAAACAGCTATACTTGCTGGCAACTAATAATTAAAAATGGCGATATTGATACCACAAATGTAACAATAAAAATAAAACCAAAATAATTTCACTGACTTCTGCTTTGCATACCATAAGTACCATTAACCAAATTAATAACATAGTTTTGAGTTATTGCACAAACAATATATTTTAATTTTAACAAAATTAAAACCTAAGTTATTTACATTTTAGTGAGAAGTACCTAGTTATAAGTTAATACAACAGATTTTAGTTACAATGAAGCATAAAATGGCAAATAAAATCTTATTCAAAAAGCATAATATCAAGCAAGCTGAAGTAACCATCACCAGGCAGTTTTAAATAGTTACAAAAGCTCTAAACACTATACATACATAAATCAATAATAAACTTATGATCAAATATGTAATTTACTTTCAGTATTAAAATGCAATTTTCTTGTTTTCTTTTGCAATTTAGTTTGTGAAACACAAACAGGGTGTCTTAAATCAATCTTCATTCTCAATTCAAAATGTATTTTATCATTTTAAATCCAGTTTCTATGTATTCTCATCAATACTATCAACTTCAATATTATTTCAATTTGGAATTGGAATTATGATAAAACTGTTGTAGACAAATATTGTCTATCACAAAACCGGTTTAATTAAACTAGGTTTAAGAAACTTAACCTTATTAAGACGGTGTTTGTCTACAACAAGTTTATCTTAATTTATATTCATTTGATGCAGATTCTTTACTCTCAAAACAATTTCAAATGATGTCATAGAAATTTCAAAATGCTTATCCATTGAAGTCACTATGACATGGATAAATATAAACATTAATATAAAAAAGTTTATTTATTCTTTGGTGACCAACAAATTACCACACTGGTTTTAGTGTAGAAAAGGTTATTGAACTGACAAGTTCAATCATAAGAAATATTTGTTCACATGTCTCAAGTTTGTATTTATCATCACCATTTTATTATTAAGAAAAGTTGTTCTTTTGTGTAAAATAAAGGCCTTTATAATTCTTTAGGTTATTCAACATTGTCTAGTTGTATTTCATTGTCTTATTAATACTATAACATCATTAAAAGCGTTGATATTATTGAATCATAAATCAATTTAGAAAATATATATTTGTACATGTTGTTACACAATTTAAATATACAATATAATTTATGAATATCTACAATCAATAAATATTGCAGAGTATCCAGAAATATATCTTTTGAAATTAATTAAATAATATTAATATATCGATGTTATTGTTTACATTTTAAAGCCAATTTTATAGATAGCATAGTATATAATAATTACATAGTAATAACATTAATAAGTACATACGAATAATTACAATACAGAAGGAAACAAGCCAATACAAACAAAATCTTAATAACACAGCAAAATAAGTAAAGAAACATATTTACTTTTAGAGGATTTAGACTGCAATCAGCATGACCCTTGTGAAATACCAAGGATAAGAGAACAGCACTGAACACAGACACTACCACGAGCCATCGCTCATATATTGGATACACTTGGCCTCGTGACAACATTATAATAAGCACTTCCACTGATCACTCCACTGGCACCGCTTAACACCCAACAATCTTCACATTTGTATCTCCGAATACCTAAATACACCGCATATCACATTACAAAACTAAACAATCATATCACAGTGGTAATTATACTTGTCATAAACAGTATCACTAATTTTAGTTAAAGCATTGTCGATCTTTTTTATAGGAACATGATCACGCGGTGCGCGACGCCCGTAAGGCGCTACCAAGCCGATGGAACTTTCGTAAATACCTTCGAACTGTTTGTTCAATGTTTCAAGGTGGTCAATGTACAAGTCCTGGTTTTTCCATGCGGAGCGGAGCGAGTCGGCGGAGGCGGCGTCTATTTGGTGCGGGGTCAATAACACGCGAACTGCTTTGGTGACTCCGCCACCTTCACTCGCCGGCTCGCCATGCCGCTCGTTATCCTCGGACATTGCACTCTTACTAACACGTTAACAACACCTTTTCGACTGGAAGTAAATGGTCACAGTTAGTTTAGACTTAGATTAAATGCATTTTGTCTTCCGTTAACATGGAGATTGTTTCTTACTATTTTAGTTGGATTTACTAAGTCAATGAGTTTTTGTAACTTAATACTTACGGTTTTAAAAACAAAGGTTAGTATATCACTTCACTTAAAACTTTTTAACTAATAATTATACATTTAAAACTAAATAGAAAGAAAAACTGTTTTACGAGGTCATCAAACGATACACGATAGACGCCATTTTAGCACGTCACGTCAGTCAGTTCGTGCCTGTGTTGCCTGTTTATAGTTGTGTCCTCAATTTAATAGAAAAAAAAAGGAATTTTAGTTATAAGATAATTAATTAACAGAGTGGAGCCCCTAGGTTTCAGGCGTGTCATTCCAGGGGAATTTTGGCATAAAAAGTTCCTTTATGTCATTCCAGGTTATACTTAATTTATTGAGTTTCAGTAAGTTATTGTTCGTTTCTTTTGTCAAGTAGGTTTTAAACATTAACGTAAGTATTTTTCGTGAGACAGTGAACAAACATTAATGAACGACCTATAGAAAAAATAGTAACTTGGTAAAACTATTACTTTTATATGGTAGCACCGTATTTTTGAGACTTGGCTTACAGCCTTTTGAGCCCACATATGTTTTATCAGATTGTCAATCAAGTGTCAGCGTCCGTTATAGTTTTTTAAACATGCAACACTATGTTTTGTAGATTCCCAATAAAGTTACTAGATGGCGTTACCAGCCTTCTTCAGAGTCAAATTCTGAACAATTTTGGTGGGAAATTGTACTTTTAAAAATCTTGTGTTATTTTATTTAGACTTTATTTTTAGACGAAAAAATCGATCACCTATTCTAAAATCTTAACATTATTCATATTTTATAATACTTAATTTATTCTTGTTTTTTTTCTGTGGATACTGTTTTTAAACAAGCCTAATAGGTACGTATTAGAAATTGGGGTTTAAAGAAAAGAAAACACACTTAAATATTTATTACTTATATAAAACTTATAAGCAAGCAAATAAGTTATAAAGCTAATCTATAAAATTCTGTACTTATTTACCACCATTTTAAATAAAAACGTAAACGTGTTTTGTAATTTATTTTATTTAAATTATCTTAGTTTATATTAATAACAATTAGTATATCTAATTAATGTTTAACATTAATTTAATTAATTTAACCTATAATCATAATCTATGTAGTAGTAGTTTTCTTAAATAAAAAGAGTTTATATCACAATATGTACAACGGAGAATGGAGGGTAGTCCGACGGGGCTATATGTCAATATGGCCGCCACACTTCTTGGTTACTCGCACCGTAGAGGGCATGTTTCCCGTCATCGCTAGTGTCACACGTTTGCACTAACCCACTAGGCTCTCCCGTTCCTTGGAGCTCAGTGGTAATAGAAATACCACCATCGATATCACTAATTTTAATTTCACTCGGGAATTGTTCCAAGTTGTGTTTGTCTGCAGAACTGTGCAGGTGAACGTGAATTTGGTTTTGATTGACGGTAGAGTAGAGATTTGGTAGGATCATTTGAGGGTTAGGATTTATGTAAGGAGCGTGTGATTGTAGACATGCGGGATTATTATTAATGTTATTGTATTGATAGTTGTTGTAATTGTATGTGTTTCCCGGCCAGGAGTTGTAGTAGTTAGCGTCGTATCGCTGCGTAGGAACGGCAGAAGAGTTGAGATCAGTTAGCGAGGTGCTTGTGCCACTTGGACTGCCCTTTACGAAGCCTGTTGTGCTTGACTGGAAACCGCTGTAGTCCGGGTGGCCAATTGGTATATCCGGCAACACTGGAAAGAGAAAGTAAAATTAAGAAATTAAAGTTCCATAGTTGAAAAGTTGAAAGAAATAGGGTACTAGATAAGGAGCCATCATTTTTACCGGAATATTCAATGTAATATTTTTAAAATAAAACAATTATTTTATTAACTAATTATTTATATTTTAAATTGTTGTAGTAAGTACATTTAATTCGGTACCTATAATGTGGTAAACCGCTCCATTACCGTGGTTAGGGATATGAATTGAGGAAGTTTGTTATCGAAATTAATAAAGCTTGTGACCTGTGACGCACTTTATGTTATGCTAACTAAAAACAACGTAACTATAATTTAATTAACCGTTCATGCGATAAATATTTTGTTAAATAATAAAACTATTAAATTGTACAATATTAGTAAAATATATAGACAGTGTTAATTGATGGGTTTATGTCATCATCGTCATTGATTACAGATACTTTCATCAAAATCGGTTCAGTAGTTTTAAGTGAAAGAGTGACAAAAATCCATCTATCTATCCTTACAAACTTTTTAATAGGAATGTTTGGTCATATAGAGTATTGTAGAGCAAAACAGATTCACAGTTATTTACGAAAGAACGAAGAAGGATAGAGAAAAAGTTGATTTTTTTATATGTACTTACTACTTACTTATATTAGTTTACTTATTTACTTTATTGTTTATTATCACACTTAATAAGTGTATAATTATTAAGTATATTATTACATTTAAACGTTACCTGTTGGTATATGTATTGTGGGGTCTGGTTTGTAGTAAGGTGGCTGCAGGGGCCCGTAAGTGGGGTACACCGCCGTCGAAGGGTATCCCGTGTTCCACTCGCTGGCGCCCAGAATGTTGCCACTTCCTTCTGTAAAGAGTAAATAGTTATTTGTTATACAAGAGTGCAAAGTTGCTTTTTAACCGGGGCTCCAGTTGAGGACCGAGCCAGCGAAGGATTCTAAAATTGAATCACGAGCGCAGCGAGGGATTCAAAATAAGAATCCTGAGCGTTAGCGAGGGAGTCAAAGGAGCACAAGGTTAAAAATTGTTTGCACTCGAGTGCAACACATTATTTTTCATCCCCCCTCAGCGAGGAAATTACTAAATGAAAACATCAAACAATCACATTATTAAGTGAAAAGCAAAAATATCACGCACAAAGCAAATAAAAAAATAAGTAAGTAAGTACACCAAGGAGGTTCCGAGTTTGAATTTGAAATAAAAAAAAAAGTTGTATGACAGTTTGTGAATCCAAAACATCATCACACTTAGTGCACACGATGTTCTAAATTCAAATTTACTTTAACCTCTAGAGCGCAAAAACGACTTTTACTCCCAGTTAGCGAAATTGCCTTGGGTCCTGCACGGCCTGTCACAGCGACCCCGATACTTTCCACTCTTGAGATTAAAATCGACTTTTGCCCCCAGATATCGAGGATTAAAAACATACTTTCCGAGCTAGTGGGATGAAAATGATATTTTTAATTATGGTTGAACATGAGTTAGATAAAAATTATCGATTTATGTATTTTTGAATTCACTACACAATTTTTTCTACAGTCCAACTATTGTAAAATGTACGTAAACCTACTTATTCACGAGCGTCTCACTTTTTTCTCTATATGCTTAATGCTACCCCCGATATTTAACCACCCCGAGGGAGGTGACCAACGTCAAACGTCTTGTAAAATCTATACTAAGGCCTGATTTTACCAGTTTCTAGTTCCGAGTAGCTACTCACAAGTCTTGTCTTTGTCACTTGATATAAAGTAAGAAAGAGACAAAACTAACTTTACTTGTGGATCGTGAAATAGACCCTTAGAATATCTAGGACGTCAGTTACTTCTTAATAAAATTAGTTGCAAGTGTTGTTGCATATACCCTACTTAACAATAGTTACTACACAATATGAATAAGTACTAGATTACGGATGCTCTCTTCTTTGTAAATAAATGCTATGATAGATAGGAAAACCCAAAACAAACATGTTTGTTCATCACACGTTTGCCTTGAGAGTGAATCGAAGCCACAACCGCTGGGAAAACAGTCAAGACCAACCACCATTCTATTACCATTTGGTAGTGCCTAGTGTTATTTTCAATATTAAACGTCAATATTATTCGTTTATAAGTATGTAAAAATAGGCTATAAGCATTAAAAGAACCACAATACAATCTAAGTACTAACTTAGTTATTAACTTAGTAAAAAGAAGAATCACGGGATCTTTACACGTTCCTCATATCCATATGTGTAGGTGTGAGTTTATGTTAGACACAAAATCTACTTGGTTCTCCATAAAAACCTTATAATTATTATTAAAGTAACACTGTCCCGCGATTTCATCTGCGTAAACCCAATTTTCGTGGGGATTTTAGGCTCAAAAGTTCTTATATATTATGCTGTTTATAAGGCACATTTGCACCCAATTTCATCTTAATCGGTTCAGTAATATGAATCTGACAGAGTAACAGAACCATCCACACATCGTAGCAGGATTCCTATCCATACATTTCACTACACATAACATAACATAAATCATTCACTACATCATCTCATTATAGTAACTGACCCCTAAGTTCGAAACTTGTATCTAAGGTATCAGAAACTACGCGCACACTCATTCACACATTTAACTTAATTTGTCATTATCATAAAAATATTTTTTCAACACACTTGCTCATAAAGGGGCTCTTATTTGTGCAAAAACAGTTGAATAATGACACGCTTGATTCACTAGTGAGTTATAGATATTTTTTTAAAATTGTTTAGTTTTTAAAAAGTTTCGATACCAAAAAAAATCGTGTATGGACACGATTTTTTCGATTTTAAAAACAAAATTCAACTATGTTGCCTTACTTTTGGTAGGTCAATGGTCGATTCCATTCATTCATTCAATAAGTTCAATAAGTATATTCTTTTAGTCTTTGGCTGATCACCATTTGTTGTGTTGGATGCGCGTGAATAGAAAACCTGTTTATTTATTAGCGAAAAATGATAATTTCTTCGCAAATGTGTTGAAAAACGTTGTATGGTACACGTGTGTATTGATGATTAGTATCCTCGGCTATCTTCAGACCCTCGCCTGACGGCTCGGGCCTCAATAGCGCCTCGGGAGTAATCACCAACTTACCTCGCTTGTACCATAAATAACTATTAAATAATCTTTCATAAAATCAAACTTCTTGCTGACTAATCGCATTTACTATGGAGGTCACGTGTGCGGAACCTTGTAGTTGGGATTGCCTTATGATTCATTCGAATATGGCAACATTAATGGCCAATGAAAGTGTCAATCAGAAAGAACAATCCCACCAAAAACATTCTGTAAAAAACTAGCCAAGTCTCGATGGGGCTGCTTGTTTATCTCTAAAAAGTAATGAAATCTAGACAAAGTCGTACCAAGTCTAAGGTTCCTTACTGCGATTTCTTTATTATTATAGTTAATGTTGTGTGACTTGGCCGTTGAAGGGTACCCATGTACACAAGGGTACAAAACTAGGTGCTCCATGACACTATTGCACCAATCTGTCGCCAGAACCGCTACCCATTGACGATAGAAAATTGCCACTTGAAAAACGTTGATTTAATATCTAGTCAATTGTAGGCTCGATAAAGCTGCGTATTTTAATAATGTTATAACATTACGTGTAAACAAAATTGACTTGTACCCACTACTAACGTTTATAACAATGTTCAACGGCCAAGTCACACAACATTAACAATAATAATAAAGAAATCGCAGTAAGGAACCTTAGACTTGGTACGACTTTGTCTAGATTTCATTACTTTTTAGAGATAAACAAGCAGCCCCATCGAGACTTGGCTAGTTTTTTACAGAATGTTTTTGGTGGGATTTCATTTATTTTTGTTGAAACGTGGTCATATTCATTTATTTTATTAGATTTTCTTATTTGACACATTTTTTCTTTTTAGGAGTAGTATTTTATTATTAAGCGCCCCGCGGTTTCACCCGCGTAGTTCCCGTTTCCGTGGGAATTTCGGGATAAAAAGTATCCTATGTGCTTCTCCTGGTTCTAAGCTACCTTCCCACAAATTATCAGCCAAATCAGTTCAGCTGTTCTAGAATTATAATTCCTGTTCCCATTCCCGTGGTAATTTCGGGATTAAAAGTATTCTATATGCTTCTCCTGGTTCTAAGCTACCTTCCCACCAATTTTCAGCCAAATCAATTCAGCCGTTCTTGAGTTATAAATTCCCGTTCCCAATCCCGTGGGAATTTCGGGATTAAAAGTATTCTATATTCTTCTCCTGGTTTTAAGTTACCTCCCCACCAATTTTCAACCAAATCAGTTCAGTCGTTCTTGAGTTATAAATTCCCGTTCCCATTCCCGTGGGAATTTCGGGATTAAAAGTATTCTATGTTCTTCTCCTGATTCTAAGCTACCTCCCCACCAATTTTCAGCCGAATCAATTCAGCCGTTCTAGATTTTTAAATTCCCGTTCCCAATCCCGTGGGAATTTCGGGATTAAAGGTATCCTATGTCCTTTTCCTGGTTCTAAGCTACCTCCCCACAAATTTTCAGTCAAATCAGTTCAGCCGTTCTTGACTTACAATTCCCGTTCCCGTTCCCGTATAATTCCCGTTCCCGTTCGATTATCCTTGTTTTTATAGTTTTCCCTTTATGTGGCTATTAAACCCTATCTCTGTACCAAATTTCAGCTCTCTAGGTTTATGGGAAGTACTAGTTCTATTTTGATGATCATGAGTGAGTGAGTGAGTGAGTGAGTGAGTGAGTGAGTGAGTGAGTGTCTGTCATAAATACGAAACTTTGCTTTCGCTTAACTTCGGATCTAAATGACCTACAGACTTGAAATTTTATTTTAAGTATGTGATTGTATAGCTTACTGGATGACGAAAATTTCAGCGTTCTGGTCTTATCCAGAGGTTGTCAAATAGGGGCCTGAAAATGCGGCGAAATGGTTCCTGTAAAGGATGGTACGGCAGTGCTTGCTTCGCGCTCGACTTGGCGGGGGGCACTGCCGTGCCCCCAGATAGAATTTTTTATTTAGGTTTTTAGGGTATCGTACTCCAAGAGTCGGTTGTCTATGAGAATGTTATTCAATTGTTTTAGTACAGGTGTTTAATTATAATTATTAATGTACTAGGACAGTTACAATTAATATTTATAAATACCTACTTGTAGACGAATAGAGTCTTCTCCTTTTTGAGAAGTTGGGTAATTAAAATAATTAAAGTAGATATATGTGTATTATTAAACGAAAAGTGCGAAGTATTCATTGTAAAAAGAAGAATCACAGGATCTTTACACGTACCTCAATATGTGTAGGTGTGAGTTTATTTTACACGCAAAATCTACTTGGTTCTCTATAAAAACCTCATGATTATTATTTTCTAGCGGCGCCCTGCGGTTTCACCCGCGTAGTTCCCGTTCCCGTAAGAATATGGGGATAAAAATGCTAAAACCTTCCCACTGAATCACTCTATCTACTAAAACAAACCGCATCAAAATCCGTTGCGTAGTTTTAAAGATCTAAGCATACATAGGGACATAGGCACTTATACCTACTAGGTATGTAGTGAAGTATATTTGACGGTTTTATTTAATTTTGAAGAAAACAATTTAAAGCTTATAAAAAGCTTGTATTGTAATCAATATTATTTAAATATTAATAACTTACATTCGTCGAATACCAATTTTGGCAAGACATTTGATTGGCATGACTAACTTTATGTTAATTTAGTGAAAGTTTCTTGTCATTTATTACTTACGGAATATTAAAATTGGCAATTTGCCATTATTCATAATTCAATGCACATTATAATGCATACATACATACAAATGTACCTCTCAAAACAATAAAGTTGTATTTTTTCTATCACTCTTATGGAAAAATAACTTTTTCAAAATCAGACTTTAACTTAAAAATAAGGACTTACTACATAAGAAAGAAAATATATATAGGTACTTACTTATATATAGCTTAAGAATGTATAGCTACAAATGTTAGCTCTATATAAAAATAAGTAGAATTATAGCCAAAGTAAGACATACTACCTCATTTTGCACACCTGTGACCTAAATGACAAGATGACAAGCAAAAATTTTTTCTAAGAATTACAATTTGTGCAGATTTTGGTATAATTTTGTTTTCCTTATTTTTTACTACTTCAATGTAACTTGTATGTACTTACTCGTATCTTGATTCAAGCATACTTTATTGTGTAGTAAAATTACACTTATAGAGTCACCAAGTTTTCTGTGCCAGCGGCCAAAAGTGGAAGCTATACTATTGTCATTTTGGTTCTAATGTCATTTGGATACATTTTCGCTAAATTGACAACCAAAAGATGCGATTATAGCGACGCTGTCACCGACACAGAAATCTTGGTGACTCTATACTTTAACTAACATTAAGTAAGAAATGAACAAAGAAAACTCAAAAATTTTATTATTTAGAAAATAATAAAACACAAAAGAAAATCGAAATTTAAATAAGCAAAAGTATTAAGTTTTTTTAATTAGTTATTACTGGCCAGCTACAAAAAAGTCACGAATTTAGCAAAGAGGTTAGTGTTAACTTTAAAACCTCTATGGTGGCATGAGACGCATGTTTAAAAAGGGTGTTCCCGAGACGTGAACAGTATACATTATTACAGACGCGTGCTGAGTCAATGTATGTACTTATTGATAAAACAATTTATTATTATGTTAATTCGCCTGTTTTATACGAGTGTAGTGTACACACGCGAGGCGTGGCACGTATACAACAAATCACCTATGTACTTATACTTAAGTGTCTTCGTAGAAGTATTGTATGACTGTTAGAATAATAGAAAGACAAGACGGATAACAAGATTTAGAAAAATGAAATATAGGTATACATTAAATACGTACTTATATAAAAAAATAGTAAACGAAAAAGATTTAGTTATTACATTGACAATATATTTTCATAAACCTGAATATCTACGAGTGAGAAAATGTCCTTATAATATATTATTTTCCTCCCTCTCATATTATTGACATCCTTCTTCCATTTATTGACGCTAAGAACCCTCACATAACAAGAGACCATTTTCATAGTTTTACCACAAAGATAGAACTGACTAATGACGTTTTAAGATCTAGACACGTCATGCACAAACACCATGGCATAAATACTCGTATACTCGTAAGAATACAAAAACTAGATAAATATAAATAATAGAAAGGGAAATCACTAGGTGTGTCACCAGACAGGTATTCGTTTTCAAAGAGATACCTATTCATCATACAGTCTTTACACATAATATTATCGAAGCTTATCGTTACGCCACTATTGAATTCTGGTATTTACCTATTTTTTATGTTGCCATTTCAGAAAGGATCTATACTAGTTGTTTAAGAAATATATGTACCAAAATTTTTTATCGGTTCAGCAGTTTTTACGTGAAAGAGTGACAAGCATCCATTCATCCATCCATACTCACAAAGTTTCGTATTTACCTATATAGGTATTAAGGATATCTGTGGCTATGACCGCCATAGTACATAAATTGTTCTACTTTGCTAAGTAGAGTATTAGTTCGAGCGTCATCAGAACCTTTTTCCTCTATTTATTAAATACGCATGTAGTATCAGTTATTGAGTCATACTTGCGACATTATTTGGATAAACATTGAATGAATTACGTTTTGAATTGTTGTTAAATTAAACATAATATTAAACTAATAAATTAGTACAGTACCTAATACCAACAAATATTGATTTAGTAAGTTAATAAACTATATGTTTCAGTTTAAGTACTAATGGCTCAAATATAATGAGGATTTGTAAACCTAAGTATTCTTTTACTACGAGATGCTACGAGTACGGAGCTCATTGTACATTCAAAACTTTTTACAAATATAGTCATGCTTACTGCTATGATAAAAAAAAGAAAACACAATTATTACAAAGTTATAAATTATGATATTAAGTAGAACTTAAGTAGTTACATAAGTATAAAAGTAAAAAAACCAAGGTAAACTTCAGTTACTCCATAACATTTCCGTTACTGATACAATGTTAATTTCAGCAAATAGCGCTTTAAAGAGCTTTAAATTAGTGCCGTAATTCGATTCAGTTTATGAACCAAAAGTGTTCGATAATGATTTTCAGTACGTAGTTACCTATCACAGGTATATACTCGTACGCCACTCGGGTATACGCCCGCACCAAACGAACGAATCCACTTCATTTTGCGGTCCAACTGTTCACTGTTCCTAATTTTGTTCGGTCGTACATGAAATTAAAATCAGTTGTATGTTTAAATGAGATATGCAGTTAATAAATATTTAATTAGGTGTCTAAATAAAAGCGCGCAGCGTCCGATGGCGCGGACCACAACACTGTTGCAATGTAAAATTATGTTGAACTAGTCAGCGGAAAAACCGCGCGGTGTGTGTCATTAGCCGCGTACCCACCTAGCGCACGGGCTCGCGCGGCAGCCTCGGTGTCCGGATCGCGAGCGATGGCTCCCGAGGCAGCCTCAGTAGTTCTGTTCAATTTACATGAGGCTGCCTCGCGAGGCAGGCTGAGCCATCATAAGTCCGCGAGTATTCGATATGGACAGTCGTGTATTTTCAGCTGCAGCTATTTTCCTAGCTGCTTATTGTTTAAAGAAACGAAAACAGTCACGTATCAAGAAAAAACCTAGACGCTTCTGGATTAGAAAAATTTATGAGCGTCGCCACCAATATGGAAATAGATTACTTAGAGATTTAATGTATGATCAGACTGTACATAATTTTACACGAATGTCCGTACAAGAGTTCGAAAATTTGTGCTCATTGTTGTCTGATAAAATAAAAAAGTGCGATACAAAGTATAGAGAGGCAATCACTGTGAATGAACGAGTTTTAATAACTTTAAGATTTTTAGCAACCGGAGATTCTTACAGCAGCTTGCAATATTTATTTCGAGTATCGAAGCAGAGTATCTCAAGAATAGTTCCAGAAGTTTGTGACGCTATTATTGAAGCCTTAAGTGATTATGTAAAGGTAAATAAAAATATTTTTTTAAATTTAAAAATCAATTGTTTATTTTAATTACAATTCAGTGATAGTTTCGAATCCATCATTAGCATTAGGTGATGGTGTAATGGCATGAGAAGACGTAGCGGTATGTGATGCTGATGATGAAGTGCCAGATGAGTCCATTGTAGAGGAATTACTGTACTGCTGTGTATAGTATCCTGTATTAATTTGTTGTTGTGTGTATTTCCCTATATCTGCTTCAAAAATTATATTATTGATAGCGTTCTTAACACACGCTAATGTGTGCGGATCATATTTTCTTAGCTCATTGGCTATGTGTCTTCCAAATGAAAAATATGGATCGGTAATGTCGGTCGAAGACTTTTGCAAGCATTCAAGGGCTTCTGCAAGCATGATATCTGCCGAATCTTCCTGTGGCTGCGTTTTCTTGGGATTTTGTCGTTTTTTTTTACGAGCAGGTTCTGATGGTGAAGGCATGCTAGTTTCCGAGGCTAGGTCTTTTTGTTGTTGTGGTGGCGCTTCCTCGATGCTAGCCTCCGGCAATTGCGACTGGATCGGAGCATTTTCAGTCTCTGTATGTCTCTCTGCGTCAGAAGTTTGTGAAGATTCCGGTATCGCCTCCTGAAAACATTATTTTAATTAATAGATCAATTTGTGGTGCAGTGTGAATGTAGCGAAATCTTTAATATTTTTCTAGCAGGATTCTCCATTGCTTGAACGTCTTCGGACTAAAAATATTTGGCCCCTAATGTATCACTAAAAGGCCAAATACGGAATGGTGTATAGTACCTAATACAACCACTCATTGGGGCCCAAGACTTTTAGTCTGAATACTTTCAAACAGCGGAGGGTCCTGTCATGCTGAGTACTCTATATATTTTTTTTTACAGATTCCATCTACAGAAGAAGAGTGGCTTGCTATATCAAAAGAATTTGAAAATAAATGGAATTTTCCCCACGCTATTGGAGCGATGGATGGAAAACATGTTATGTTGCAGGCACCGATTAACAGTGGGACTGATTATGATAATTACAAACAATTTCCAAGCATCGTGCTTTTTGGATTAGTTGATGCTAGCTACAATTTTTTGTATGTAAATGTTGGTAGCAAAGGGCGAATCTCTGATGGTGGTGTTTTTAAAAACACTACGTTGTATAAAAAGCTAGAAAAGAAAGAATTGAACGTGCCTAAAGAGAAGATATTGGAAATACCATATGTAACAAAAGTTCCTTATTTTATTTTATCCGATAAAGCCTTTGCACTCAACGAATATACCATGAAACCTTTTGAGGGTAACCCAGAAAATGGGTCTAAAGAAAGAATATTTAATTATCGTCTTAGCCGAGCTCGACGTGTCGTTGAGAATGCATTTGGTATATTAAGTGCCATATTTCGCGTTTTTAGAAAACCTATCTTACTAGAGCCAAATAAAGCAACAAAGGTCGTCTTAGCAGCTATATATTTGTACAACTACATCCGGAAAAATACTTCAACTAATCATATTGCACCGGAGTTGTTTGACAGAGAACTTGATGGTGTACTGATTCCTGGTCAATGGAGAAATGAAATAAATGAAGAAACATTCGCACCAATTGCAGCGATTCCAAGGCGTAGTTCTAATAACGCAAAAGCAATACGGTTGCACTTGGCAGAACATTTTATAACTAATGGTTCTATACCATTTCAAAATCATTATGCATAGATAAAAATTCTTACATTCGGCATCGTTTCCTGAGTGTCACCAGTTTCATTTTTATCTTTTAGAAAATCGAAATAAGGATATCCAAACCACTTTGAATTATAAACATCTGCAGCGCCTGAAAAAGAACAAAAATAAATTTTAATTTTCTATAATTTAAAATAATTTAAAAACGTATTTTTGTATCTTCAATTTAGTTAATAGTAGTAATAAGTAATTATTTTATCAAATAATTTGTAAGGTCATATTTTTAAGTTTTTAAGTATATAAATGCATACCTGAACCTGTTATGCGGCTTTTTTTCTCCCTGCTTTTCTCTCGACGGTAAGAACCACACAAGGACTCCATTTTTTTTTTCAGTTCCTTGACAGGCATATTAATTTGAGTAGATATTTGCCGCCAACTGTCTTCCCGCTGATTCTTATTTAAATATTTTGAATCTTTGGGGTCCCAAAGCGCTTTGTACGTGCTGTACAGTTGAATTAAACGAATGGACTCCTCCTGACTGCCCATGATATCAATATTATAGATAGAGACAAACACGGCAAGAGACACAACTTGAAGTAGCTTCGCGCGCGAGCCAAAACACAACCGTTCCCACCTAACGCACAGCGCTCACTGAGGCACGATCGTGGATATTCTTCGGCGCCCTTTGCGGGGGCGTCGGTAAGCACCTTCGGGCCGGGGGCCCCTGAGTGCGGTTTCCTTACCGCCGTGCCTACTCTGGGCACGGGTCATTGGGTTGGGCTATCTGCGCCGTGGTGGAGCCAGTGGTGTTATGCCAACGACACGTCGGCTGTCACCTCTCGCTGTTAGATCCTCCCGGGTTTGGATCCCTGAGAGTGGTCGCGGTGTCCCTGGGGTAGGCCAGTGATCGTGGGGGGCGGTCGTAGAGGGGGGCGATCCCTCTTAGGTGTGGGAAGTCGGATCGATCGGTGCGATCGAACATGTCTTTGGCTAGACGGGCGATGAAGTCGTCCAGGCTCTCAATCCGGAGGTCTCGGAGGATGGTCGCGTTCCTGACGAATCGCGGGGCAGCAACGATGGTTCTCAGCGTCTGGGACTGCTGAGAACGGATGCGATTTTTGTTGGTCTCGGACAGGAGCGCGAACCAGGCCGGGGCGGCGTAAGTGACGATGGGCCGAATGTAGGTCTTGTAGACCCCGACCTTCAACCTCAACGGAAGGCTTGATGAGAGCACTGGGTGGAGAAGGGCACGAGATGCACGGGCTAGTGCCGCGACATTCTTCGCGTGCCTAGACATGGTCAGGGACCGATCGATCGTGACACCTAAGTACTTGGCCGTGGGGGACCAATCCAGGGGGACACCGCGCAGGCGGAGTTGGACCGGGGGATTATGTTTGCGGGTGACAGCGATTGCTTGTGTTTTCAGGACGTTCACTGACAGTCTCCATTTATCCAGCCATTCAGGAAGACCGTCTAAAACGTCCTGCATCTGGGCGGCTGCTCTATCGAGCCTAATAGAGCTGGTAAGGTAGGCCGTGTCGTCGGCGTATAGCGCGAGGAGACCCCTCTCTGGTTTTGGTATGTCGTCCGTGAAGATGGAGTAGCACGTCGGCGACAATACACTACCCTGGGGTACTCCTGCGGCGATGGGATGGCTAGAGGACAGAGCATCCTCGACCTTAACCCTGAAGGTCCTGTTGTGTAGGAAGGATGCGATCACTCGGATGATGCGTCTCGGAGTGGTGGTGTTGTGGGCGAGCTTGTAGATAAGTCCGGCGTGCCAGACCCGGTCGAATGCTTTTTCCATGTCCAGAAATACTGCAACGAGGTGCTCACGTTTGTTCCTGGCAACGGCCATGTGGTGCAGTACTCTGGACAGTTGGAGCGTCGTGCTGTGCTCGGATCTGAAGCCGAACTGCTCTGGGCGGGGAGTGAAGTGCTGGTGCATCCTTCCTAGAAGTAGGGTCTCAAAGACCTTCGAGATACTTGGCAGTAGGGTTATCGGTCGGTAGCTCTCGGGCTTCCTAATATCTTTCCCCTGTTTCGGGATCATGATCACGTGGCCTGTCTTCCACGCCTCTGGGAATGCGCCTGTCCGCAAGATTCCATTGAAGAGGCTTGTGACTACTACGACGGTGTTCGGTGGCAGGTGGCGAAGTGCGGCGTTCGTTATGTAGTCACAGCCTGGTGCCTTTCTGGGCTTGGTGCGGGAGAGTGCGAGGCGCACTTGGCTTGGCGAGAAGACCACTGGATCCTCATGTGGTGGGGGAACGACGCTCAGGAAGCCCTGTACGAAGTCCTCGACCGCGGACTCGTGTCTAGAGTCTTTCGAGTCGTTGGGCGTGAATTGCCTCTCTAGACTCGCGGCAAAGACTTCGGCTCTGTCCTCAGATCTGTACCTCAGGTGGCCGTCTTCGTGGAGTAGTGGTCGGACTGGGGCGGTGGCGCCTTTCAGTTGTCTGCACAGTTTGTGCAGGGAGTTCCAGTCTCCGGCGGCCTCGTCTATCCGCCGCTCCCAGTCGGTGTGGTTCACTCACTGAGGCACCTTTGAGCGCGTCAAGTTTACCGACAACATCTGGCTCGGGGCCGAGCCGCGCTCAGCCGAGCAAACGCGCGCCCGAGGCGGCCCGAGGCACGTCCACACCAGCCGAGGCATTTGGCTCGCGAGGCTGCCGCGTGAGCCCGTGCGCTAGGTGGGTACGCGGCTAATGCCGATCGACGAATTAGGAGTGTTTTACATTTAAATTAATACCAAAGTGTTAAAACAACAAATTGATTTCATTTTGAATATATGGTATTTATTTTTAAACACTATCGTGAAACCCAGTAAATCCTTAGAAAGTAGAAACACGCAAGAGACGCCACGACACAGCTAGTAAAAAAGGTTATAAAATAACTCAATCAATTTCTCAAATAAACAAAAGAATTGCAAAATAAACGGTTAAAACAGTAACTGTAACACACTATTAAATAAAGTAAATCTTCCATTATAATTGTGTAGTTATGAAGGTAGCTAGTGCTAGGTACAGACGCGCAGCCTAGGCCTGCCGGTGACATGAGATAATTACCAGTGCTTCCTGCCTCCCTCCCACCCCCCCTTCACCCCCTTTACCATGGTAATGTCACATTAACACCCCCCAACGCGGAGAACTGTCAAAACATCGCCAACTGTTTAACGAATATGAAACAAATGAATTTAAAACAACATTTGTATCACGCGGTTGAATGTTGAACTGTTTTTCAGGGAGTTCTGGAATATAATTGAAATAGGTTCTAATTTTAAATTAATTTAGTTTTGTTGGGATTGAACTGTTTGGTAAATAGGTGATATGCAATCGAAATGTTTTTTTAAAATATACTTATTAATAATAATAAAAAAAACATTTGTCTCTTATTGGGATTTGAACCAAGGGACTGTCCCGAACTATGACGGGTGATGCTCTAAGAAATTGAATTTTGGAACAAACATTATTGGTTTTCAGAAAATGATGAATAATTACAGTAATAAGTTCATTAACATTATTAAATATTCGACTCTTTGCGCTGTAGTCATACAATTTACGTCATCAATACAGGTAAAAAAATAAGGATAATTAACTACATTTATTGTTTAAAAGGAAATTAATGTAATTGAAAATAGTTTGATTAAGGGAAATACGTAAATTATGACGTAGTTATACAACGGCCAGTTAGATCTAATTGTAGGGCTAGGGTTTGTCCCTCATTGATGTTTTAAAACAAGAAGTATCCAAACCAATGCGTTAGTGATCTCATCTCTCAAACTGAATTAAAAACCCTTGATTAATAGCAATTTTTTATCCCCATTTACATATTTATTTTTAAAAAAAAAACCAGTCCACTAGTTGTATTTGACCAAGACCAACATAAAGTCCGAACAACATTAAAATTCGCTAATTGGTGAATTCACCGATGTTTTTTTTTTAACCCAGAAAAGGCTTGCACAGAATGGAAGTATTAGTTATAATTATTAATCTAGCTTAGTTAATTATCGTAACACCCTAACTAGAAGTAAAATAAATCTGTATATTATGTGGTATTTCAGTATGTAATCACGGCATCAAGCTTGTCGTCTGCAAACACGTCAAACAAAGCCGTTGATTAGGTAGGTGGTAATTAGCCCTCCTTTGATCAAACACCTCGTCACACTTCACTGTAATTAGTGTTATAATCGATTTGGTACATGAACATTAAGTACGTGTATTGTTGCATTCGATTACAAGAGCAAAAACAGCTACTATAACTCTGTAAAGTTCTGTTACAGGTTGAAGGCAACGGTTTCCCTGAGGTACAACTTTATATAGTCGCCCCCGTTCTGTAATACTGAAGAATAAACGAGCTTGCTTTGCCAGCTTTTAAGCGATTGGTAAACTTAAGCTACCTTATTTGCGATTCATTTTTAGTCTGGTTTAGCACTAAACCAGGTTTTACAATCAATTTCGAATACTGTCACAGTGACAGATTTGACTGACAAGGTGTCAAATGCTTACCAGACTAAAAATACAGGGCAAATAAGGCAGAAGAGGAGTAACTGAGGGATGGAGAAGAAGTACGGTTTCAGATTTTTTATTTAAGGTGCGAAATAGGGTTTATTATGATTATTATTAGCTAGCCCTTATTAGAGCTGTGAGAACCATACTTTTGCTCTACCACTATAAAAACGACTATCTTTTCAAGACAGTTCAAAAAAGGCCCAAATTTTGATATTGCTGGTTTTTTTTATATGTAGCTATGTGTTTACTTTCCACGTACAACCTAAACAATAAGCATATTTCCCTTTAACCTATTTCGAACGCAATAATTGACGCAATGTTCGCCTGGTACACTAGGTCAGTGCGGTTTGGTGAATATTCTTAAGAAATGGTCAAAGGTTGAATTTCATTATTAGGTACCTTCTAGGTATTTTATTCATTGTAAAATGTGGAAAGATTTTTACATTGTCTCGCATTGTCATATAATAATTTAACTTGTATGTATTGATTGTAGAATTGGAAACCTAGCTTAGTCACACTTAATTAATGAAAATTACTTGTCATGCTATGTAAGTACAAGTCATAGGTAGGTACGTAATTTAAGTACAATTTTATTTCTCTATAAAATATTTTTGTTGTGTGTTTGGTAGGAACCCACCATAATTATCAATTTATTTCCAAATACCAACGGAAGAAATTTTGATTAGAAATACTTATTTAGTAATATGTACTTACATATTAAATTAACACAACTAGCAATTAAACAGTACAAGGCAGTATTAAGGAATTTTAAGCTACTCAGTCTAAATCGCACAGTAAAAAAATAATACAAAAAAATATTAAAAGCTAATAAAACCTAGTAAAAACTTTTTATCAGAAACAAAAGCTTCACACGATAAAACAAGTAAATCGGGAGCTTACATTCTCATCCGAAGCTTTATAAATCTCATTACTCGTAAGAATATTCTCACCCCTCCATATTGTTTTTGTTTTTGTTGGTGATCACTTACAACGAGACGCGTAATTTGATACATCCTGTGTTTGACGGCCCTCGATTCTCCTGTGATGACGGGATACACTCGATACTAATATAATTTACAATTGATTTTAACTATAACGTCTTGTTAATAAACGAGGTACATTATTAAGTAGATCACTTAATCCGTGGTTCCGCTTTTTTATAATTGATATACGAGTAAGTTACATATGATATAAGTTAAGTATGAATGTAGCTATTCCTCGTTTACCAATAAGAGGCGTATAGTTAACCTAGGTTATGCTTGCGATGACGTAATTTGGTTTAACTTTATTTGTAAATGTAGTTTTCTTCATACAAGATTCTAGTCCGTTCAGTAGTTTGTCCGGGAAAAGCTTGTGTTTGCAAAACAGAAAAAAAAGAAACTTAGTATTGAAAACTGTGTTGTTATGTGTGCATAAATCTTATGACGAAAACTAGCGGTTTTCTTGTTTACAAATATAAGGCTACTACAATACGTCAATCCATTGATATCCTTTAAGGTTAAAGAAGGACAATAAACGAACATACTATCACATATTTATAAGTACTTTAAATATTTTATATAAAATGTCTAGATTTTCATATTTAGTTATTAAGTTGAAATAAATAGAGATATGTTACAAACGGTAATATTTAACAGTTCAATGCGTTTGATTCTTAAGACACGTTCACTGTGGGTAATGTAAGTTGCTTAGATTAGATGATGTGTGGCCATAGAATTGGCGAGTTTTTGATAGTATTTAGTTTCATTTTGAAGAACCATTCACACATACTATTTTACGTTCAACTTATACTGTAGATATCATTAATTTGTTTGTCTGTTTCTATAAGTGATCTTCATAGAAACAGTCGCGAGACGAGAGTAGATTAACTGCAAATTATTATGCTTGATTGTAATAATCAAGTTTGCATGTTTTCCAAACAGAACACAATTTTATTTATAAACGTTTAAATAGTTTAAATAAAATTAAATAATTTATTTCAGTATGTTGGGAAAAGTTGCTTCAAAACGTATTTCTTAAAAAACGTATTTCTGTTGAAATAAAAAAAGATTTTCATGATAGTCTTCCTCATCTGTTCTTTAAAATTGTACTCTTCTTGCTCTTTAAATTACATCAAGGATCATAAAATCACATTTAAAAATACAACATATCATTGCTATTTAATTTTCTATCCGCTACCAGCTCAACTCACCGCTACCCGCCATTTAACTAGCCACCCAAGGTATTGTTACAAGGAATGGATCTGGGCGATTGACGATCGTTGATACAGCCCGCCGCGCGCGTAATATAATCCCTCGAACACGCGATCCCGGGCCGCGGGCTAGCGTTACCTATCACATCTCGTTGAGTACCAGAACATACATAGTATGTATGTATGAGTATGTAGTTGTTGACATATTATATATTATTTTTATGATGTAGCTTTGGGAAATAGGGTTTGGAAAATAGCGCTAGCTGAAGTATCTGTGTCAGTCCGCTTAGAGAAAAAAGCGTGTAAAAAAGGGTCTTTTGGCAAAAGTCTATGTGGTCGTTGGCATAAGTAGTTTTAAAGTAAATTTTTTTTTTTTTTTTGTCCTTGATGCACCACTTTGTGTACTTCAAAATATTGCAATCTAGCCATATTAAGGCTAATAAGCAATTTAACTTTAACTTAAACTAATAAAATGTTTCTGTTAAGAATGTGCCCATCGGCACTTTTCTTATTGTTTTTGTTAAGGCGAAGACACTTTGTTCATGTGTTCTTTACCATAGTACATACACTGCACTTTAACACTATTTACTATCACTACAATAATTCAAAAGGTTTTGTCCTTTTTAAACGTCTTATAATGTCCGTGTTGTCGAGGAGCTGGATAGCCTCAACGTTCACGTGATGATGAAGTCTTTTCTCATGAGCTTCGGCATGTTTTTTAACAATAATGGCAACAGGTTCCACACTGAGGTCCCGGTGGAGGTCGTCATTTCTAACGTACCAGGGAGCATTTACGATACCTCTAAGTACTTTATTCTGGAAACGTTGGATCATCTGTACGTTACTTGATTTGGTACAGCCCCACAGCTGTATACCATAAGTCCATACAGGCATTAGGACTTGTTTGTATAATAGTAATTTATTGTGTACTGATAACGGTGAGTGCTTACCAAGCAGCCAGTACATCTTCTTATAGCGAATTTCTAGCTCATCGCGTTTCTTTTTGACATGTGCTTTCCAGCGCAGCTTGGTGTCTAGTGTCATGCCTAAGTATTTGGCCGTGTTTTCATAGGGTATTGCATGGGTGTTAATGTATACCGGATGATAATTCGTCATTTTATTTGTAAAATCAATGTGAACCGATTTTGATTCATTAAGTTTAATGCGCCACTGTTCAGTCCAATCATATATTTTGGTTACGGCTCTTTGTACGTTTTCCACAGCGACTTCATGAGTGACACCAGTAGCCAGTATGGCTGTGTCGTCTGCAAAAGTTGCAATGGTGCAGTTTTCTATCTGTGGAATGTCACTAGTGTATAATAGGTACAGGACCGGGCCTAATACACTTCCTTGCGGCACTCCTGCTTTTATTTCTTTTAGTTCAGAGTAGGTGTCTTCTTGTTTTATTCTGAACATCCTGTTTGTTATGTATGACTCCAATATGTCAGTAAATTGCTTTGGTAGCATTTTTTTCAGTTTGTACATAAGGCCTTGATGCCACACTTTATCAAATGCCTGTGCTACATCCAGGAAAATTGTAGAGCAAACTTTTTTTTCTTCTAGAGTTGATTCAATAATATTGGTTATTCGATGGACCTGTTCTATTGTAGAGTGCTTTTCTCTAAAACCAAACTGATGCTCAGGGATAAGTCTATTTTCTTCTATAATAGTTTTTAACCGTTTCAAAAATAGTTTTTCAAACAATTTTGACATAACTGGAAGAAGAGAGATTGGCCTGTAAGATGTTACTTCATGAGGTGGTTTACCTGGTTTCGGTATCATAATAACTTCAGCCACTTTCCACACATCCGGTACATGTTTTAGTCTGAATGTAGCATTGATAAGGTTGGTAAGTTTGACCACTGCTTTTTTAGGTAAATGTTTAAGGACTTCTCCGGTAATGAGGTCATAGCCCGGAGCTTTATTTTTATTTATAAATTTAATTTCATAATAAACCTCTCTTGGAGTTACAAGTTTTATTTCTGACTCATCCTGTGGCGATACATGTTCTATAAGTTCAGTGTTATTTTCGTTTGGCTGAAATATTTTTTCTAGGTGGTGCGCAAATCGTACAGCTTTTTGCTCATTGTTGATGGCCCATGTACCATCAATTTCTTTAATAGGAGGTATTTGTCTGGTTGGGTGTTTAATACTTTTAGTGGCTTTCCATAGAGAATAGTCGGTTGTACGGTCACTAGTAAGTTGACTTAGCGATGAAGACATTGTATCCTCTTTGAATTTTTTAATCTCTCTACTAAGTCTCTTTGAAAGGTTATTTAATAAAGTTTTGTCGAGTGGGAATCTAGTTTCCTGCCATATTTTTCTTTGTTTTCTTTTTTTTGCTATAAGCTGTGGAATTTCTATTGGGTACATGGTTGTTATATTTTTTCTTTTTATATCCGGAGTATTATTCCAAGCACATTGTTGGATATCCGCTATAAACGTTTCAAGTTCCAAATTTAGATCTGCTGGAGTCTTCAGTGGTACTTTTAGATTTATTTTAGAGTCTAAGTCATGTTTAAAGCTATCCCAGTCCGTTTTTTTATTAACAAGCGAAGGGATTTCTTTTTTATTTAAGATTTCATCACTGAGAATCAAAATTATTGGGGAGTGGTCTGAACTCATATCAAAACCTTCCTCAATGTGAAGAAAGTTAGGAGAGAGATTTTTATATATAAAAAAGTCTATCAAATCAGGTATTTTGTGAGGATCTGTGGGCCAGTATGTTGGTTTACCTGTAGATAACACATCACATTTAGTTTCTTTAATTGCATTTAACAACTCTTTACCTTTAGTTGTTGTGAGTCTAGATCCCCAGTAGGTATTTTTGGAATTGAAGTCGCCGCCAAGGATAAACCTATTGCCAAGTTGTTTAAGGAAATTTACATATTGATCGGTCTTTAACGTATACCTCGGTGGACAGTATATTGCTGAAATAGTAACCGGGTAACGTTTGGTTTTAATGGATATCCCAACTGCTTGTATTTCAGGTTCTTCACATTTAAAGACCTCGCAATGTTGGATATTTTCTTTTATTATGACGGCACTGCCTCCTCTAGCTTTATTAGTTGGATGCAGTGCGTGATAGATTTTATATCCTTTAATATCTAGGTATGTTTCTCTGGTGAAATGTGTTTCTGATATGAGACATAAGTCAATATTTTCTATGTTTAGGACAGCTTGTAGTTCATTTTGGTGCCGGAGAAGTCCATTGGCATTCCATGCAAATATCTTTACTGACTTAGACATCATTTTTGATACCCAAACGTTTCTCAATATTTTTGAATCTTTCATCATAAGATGAAATGAAATTTAAAATGGTGTTAAGTTTGTCCTCCATGTTTAATGTAGGCTGTTTTTTTGGTTGGGTTTGCGGTTTGAAACCCTTTGTAATTTGTGCAAAAGACACATTCTTCGTCACTTGCTGACTGGGTATAGCTTTTTTTGTAATATCGGGCTTTTGTGCCTGGGTGGTCGAAATTTGATTTTTGTGGCTTATTTTATTTTTCAACTTTTGGAGTTCTTTAGCTACAGTGCAACCTCTGTAGCTAGCTGGATGCTGTTCACCACAGTGAACACATTTTGGTTTGGCTTCTGCGGGTTTCTTGCAGTCTTTCGTTAAGTGTTTTCCAGTGCATTTAACACACCTGGGTTCTTTGGAGCAGTATTTGTGGGTGTGACCATATGCCTGGCACCTTTTACATTGTGGGATTAATTTTGACGTTTTTAGGGGTTGAATGTCTACTTTACAACCCAAAATAGACTGGATTTTGTAGATTTTGTTGACATCTTCATTTTTGTTGAAAGATATCATGAACATGTTTAAAGGTTCCTTTGTCCTCCAACTTAGTTTGTTCACTGCATCTTCAACATTGTATCCTTTAGATACTAAATCCTCTATAATCCGAGCAGGCACACATGTAGAATGCAGATTTTTTGCCATAACTCGTATGGGCCGATCCTGCTTGTTTTCGTAAGAAAACCAGACACAATTATTTTGTAGTAGAAACTGAGTCACAGTCCTATATGAGTCGCCATCTCTACAATTGATTTTAACGACGTTGCCGCTCTTCATCTTAATTAGAAAAGAATCTTTTGCAACGGATGATGACAGAAGATCAAAAAAGCTCTGATAATCTGTCACATTTTCAACAATTATTGGTGGTGGCTGTGGGGCTTTTCTAGCTTTCGGCACTTTTGTAACGTCCTCTCTGGAGATTGATTCCTGTTGCGGGCTGAGTGACTGGTTCAGCTTCCTTTTCTTACGGCTTTGTTGCCGTACCCACTCGGTCTCTTTGGCAAGTTCCTCTTCATCAGTCTCATACTGAACTTGGTTAGAGTAACCTGCTGATGGTTGTTTAGCTGGAGGTGTATTTTTATCCTCCTGAATTTGCACTAACTGTTGTTGTAATTCTACAATTTTATCTTGTAGTTCTTTAACAAGGTTCTCATATTTCTTACGTTGCTCTTTTTCTTCGTTGAGGTACTTGTATAGCAAATGCTCAGTCTCAGTTTTAATTGTGACTGTTCCTGTTGCCATTTTTTCTAACTAAATATTAAATTTATAATAAAGGTGTAACGGAGCCTTAACAATGTTTTTTATTAATTCACTACATAGTCATGCATGATTCACACAATCTAGGTCATCGCGTTGATGACCGGCCGGGCGCACGCGTACCGTACCGAGGTCACTCGCGAGTGTTTGCCGCGTCAGCGCTTTACCCGAACGCGCACTAAAGCAACTGCAACGCAACTGTTCTTTGCGGACGCTGAACGAACACTGAGTACTGAAAGTAAATTTTAAAGATAGTTTTATTATATGTTAGTAAATAAGATAGAAATTGCTGTTCCTCTAATTAATAAATCGTATAATCTTTAAAGTTTGGATGTTACTTTTCAAGAGTTAAAATAAGTAATTATGAAGTATACAACAACATCCTTGAATAAAATAGGCCTTGACTTAACGGCCATTTGAAGCCACTTTATCTTTAAAACATCTTTTTTAGTTAAATTCGGTACCAAAGATGGTTGAATGCGTGGTTTTTGAAATGTGTAGTTGGTGTTCAGCTATTGAGCTTCAGTGCTTTGTGCAGTGATCGTGTTCGTTCGTTGAGATAATTAAATCATTACCGGCTGACGGAGCGATGCACTTATTTAACTCTAAATCTGAATACTTCTTTATAAGGGAAAGTTCACATTTAAGTAATGTGAACTTTCCCTTTAACTTTAAGTTTTCTTCGGGTTTTAAAACCTTTTTATAGAGTTATTCCGGTCTGATCCCCCGTATCTGATACCCTGAGGTATCCTTTTTATTTATAAGAGACGAATAGCGGTCCGTAAATCAGTGGGATTTTTGGTATAAAAAGTGTCCTATGTTTTATTCTTAGTCATAAGGGACATTCTTGTATTTTGAACCTTATTCAATACAATCAAAAATATAATATTTCCTCCTTATAATATTAAGATATAAGTAGATAAATGCGTCTTTGAATCTGTTGTTTTTCTTCATATAGTTTTTTACTGAGAAACGTTACAGTATACTCGTAAGTTTATCTCACAAATTATATAGCCTTAAATTGGAACCCGATATAAGTCGGACTTACGCAAATTACCAACACAATTTTTACTGATACTTTTTGCAACAAATGTTAAACATATTACCGACAGAAGGTAGCCGTGGAACACGTAGAACAATAATTGATTGTATTGAGTCTGACCGACACCTCAAAATATGTATCGAGAACGCATATTTATGTTTCGTCTCGTTCCGACATTGATGTTGTGAGTGAGAGGCGGTATGGTATCCGATACGCGTTTTCCTTCCAAGGATACGAGTACGTGATTCGGTGTTTTTTTCGTGGGTTGAATTATTTGTAGGGCTTCTTTATGTGTTGCTCATTATTGTACAAGCTCGTATCCTGCCGGCAAGCGACCGCAAATGCGAGACATTACTGAGAGCCACCTGACTTGTAGAGTCGAGAGCGGTCTTCATTCGTGGTACGTGCGTATACCCACTTTTACAATAAAACCCTTTACACACTTTGTACTTAGGATTGTGCAATCACAGCCTATTCAAGTAAATGTGTGCAGACGTAATAATAATTATTGGCAAAGTATATTTTTATACGAAAGGTTATTAAGTTACATTTTCTATAATCAACTTTTATTCTTTAACGTGGAATACTTAGATGTAATTTAGTTTTAATTTCAAATAGAGGCATAATATACAGTAAATATATATAAAATAATCATACATCTACAGTTACATCTATATCCTTTGACTAAAGGTTTTCATAAGTAATTCAAAATGTATTTGATTAGCCTTCCTTTTTGATAAAATAGCTCTTTTGGAAACAAATTGATCGTCTTAAAGCCGGAGAGTGACTTATGGCAACATTAAATCCCGAAATTACTACCAAAAATCAACCGAACACAAGTAACGTCAAACACCCTAAAAGAAACTTAATTACAATATGCTAAATTCGATAACGTTACATAAATTCGATAAATTATTCGTTTTAAAACATACTTTCGTTGCCAGGTATACTTTACATGCTTAGTAAGTCCAAAACTTAAAATAAAATTCACATTATTTAATTACAAAATGTTTAAAATATCCCTAAATTGAATTAAAATAAAGTACGGATATATCTCAATAAAAACTTCAGTATTTATCCGAGGTTTGCGTGCGGATCAGGCGGTCTGCGGTTCAGACGTATTGACCACTCTAACTCACCACAATATAAACTAAAGGTTGAATACCGTGACTTCACTCGTATTTGTATTATTATAGAGGGACAATAGAGACAGACAAAAGTTCAAAATCTTAGTTCTGGAAATAATAACGCCCTAGAAAATATGGATCAAGAAAAGTCTCTCTGATGAGTCTATTATTCCTTTATGTGTGAACCATCAAAACGCTTTCAAATTTTGTCAATTATGGACGCACGATATTTAAACCTTCCACCATTCCTTTGACAACATGGTGACATAATGGTGACTCTACCATTTGGCTGATCAAATCTTACAAAATTTTAAAACTTTAATTACCTTTACCTACAAAATCTTTTTTGTTTTCAAAACTTGGTTAAAAAACAACACGAAACAAATATACGTTATCCGGTTGATGTAACTGCAACTAAAATAAGCTGCGGTTTCACTATTTGGTGATGCACTCACCATTGCATTTAGAATGCTAGAAAATGTGGACAAATGGAAAACTCTAGCCGATAATGAGTCAGGAAAGTGATATCTGATGAATAATAGACAAGCGTTTGGCGGGAAAAGTTTAACAAAACATTTTACCGCGAAACATTTTAACATTAGGGAGGAATGCGGAATACAATGCGTTTTCCAAACTAAAAACAGGAAAAAATAATACGAGTAATATACAAATCGTAAAAAAAATTAAAAAACAATATTTAATTTACTTACTTCTTTCCTGATTTTTTATATGTTTCATTGGTATTATGTAAATAGTTTTTTCATTTGTTCATTTAAATCGATGTAAAATCCTATCGTAATGGACATCCGTTGGATATTATTATTGGTTATTCCCGTAACTTCTATTATTTTAATTTGTGTTAAAAATATCTATGTGGTATAAAAAGCTTTTATCTATAAATATGTTTATAAATGAATTCCTATTTCTCTTGGTGACACTATAACTTAAGAACAACTTATCCGAATTGATTTGTTTTCCGTTAGTGTAAGGAGATTGCGCAAAAGAAAATTTTAGAAAATCGGTTCTTTACTTTCATGGAAAGAGTAAAAAAAAAAAAATACAACATCTTCTTAAAAAATGTAGTATATCTTACTTTTCAGATGGTTTTTAGAACGTAATGTTTATTTACAATCAATATAAAATCTATTGAACTGTCTATCAGTTTTTCGAAATAATACCGTTGATATTTGTTGCCGACGGTGTCAATAGCTTGTGCCTGATTCTATTAGCGTTAGTGCTACCGACATTTAACATCGGTTAACACCCATATTATGATGTTTATTAATGATGTTTGTTTACTTTATTCTATACAATCCGTGTGTTGGTTGGAATTTCCTATCAAATTTTTCATTGACTGTCCTTTTTTGATCATCTTTTTATGGAATTTATGTCCAAAATATTATTTGTAGATACATTGATTTCAACTATTGGGTTTTTTTATTCATTTATAGTACTTATATCAATTATATTCTTTAAAATATGTAATGATGTTATACAACTATTTTTATTCGCGACCTATCTGAATACAGTTTTTTCTTTGGAAAACTCGCGTTACGCTTATGTTTTTCCTTGAGTTTTTCTCAAGTTTCAATGAAATTCATCGTTGTTTAGGTATTAAAATGTCACAAACATAGCGCCAGAGATGTACTTTCAAATGTTTAATATTTGTAAAGAAAACCTGTTTTTTTATAAAATATGTGCACTTATTTCATTATACTATCACTGGCTTAACAGTTTAATAGTCAATATAAATTCATAGTGTCGCATTATTAAATAATTCTCGGTATTTGTAGCTGAGTGAATTATCTCAAACTACCGGTTAAAAATGAGCCAATTATAAAACTGATATATCGATAATACTCCGCATCAGCTAACTGTTCGGTCGATTCAGGAGTTGTGGTTTTGTGGCGACCGAGCATCATTCTGCCCACAAAGAAACGCCCCCATACATTTTAATAGTTTTAATGCCCCTAGTAGCCATCCTCGGTAGCGTCCCAATACAGAGATGCACCGGTTTTACTCAATCTATGATAGTTTTTTGTAGACACGTTATGAAGACGTTAGTTTTATGTCAATTACGTGCCTAATTTGGCCGATGATATGAGTGTAAGATGACCTCAGTAGTAGTTCTAAATCTTATAAAGATCGTAACAGAATAAACCGTTGTAGCATATAAGTAAAAAAATATTATATCAGCAAGTATGTGTATATAGGGTAACATCATGACGCTAATATTGTTTACCTAAATAAAGCAACGAAGAATAGCACTTGCCAACTGATAACAAACTGGAGGAGGAAGAGTGGAGGGAGTGTATAGTCACACCCCCCATGTTAAGAAAGTTGTCAATGTAATATTTAAACTCCAAATCTCCGCACACCATACAGGTGTGATTAAAATCGTAACATGTGTGATGTGAGAACGCGTGCCGTCGGGGGGTGACCGGAGGGTAATTCCGTCGCATATTACCTCCCACAGCACCGTATTGAAACCGCACTCAGCGGCCCCACCATGCACCGGTCTGCAGCACATCGATCTATTGCCACCATTCGTTATCAAATTTTCACACGGACCCTCTCCTACTAGCACCAAGATTGACTTTATTTGAGTAAGTGTAACCGCAGCTCTACGCGCGCATTCGACAACCAAACCCAACACAAATCGTTCCACATCGTTCGCGAGATGAGAACACCCAGTGCTACCGAACATCAATCGGATGCAATGTAATGTAAAATAGACGAAAGTATTGTTTGTAGGTAGCTGACCGGTAGCCTATCACGGTCCGAGATATTGATCATCGAAATTGATCAATCAAATCGAAAACGTACCGGAAATAAGGCGATACAATATAATGTTTCTTTGAATTGAACATTTTTTGGAAATTGGGTCTCATTTTGAAGGTGTAAAGATTATTTTGAAATTCAATCAATGAATAAATTGGTTGTGTTGTGCTTTATTTGTATTTTAGTTAGGGAGCTCTACCTGCTTTTTATTGCGTTATAATTACATTAATTATCTTTTGGGTAAATCAGTATAAAAAGTGGTCTAATCACTCCGCGTAATAATAATCTATGCAAAAACTTAAGTATTCGTAGCAAAAAATTATAATTGAATATGAATTGAAACAGTACCTTATACTTTTAGCTGCAGTGTTTTCGTTTCCTGCGGGTGTGTCATTTCTATTACTAAATGATTAATTTAGACGAATTAACAAAAACATATTAGGCGAGAAATACAAGACTATGCAGGTATCTTCATAAGGTTTTTTTTACATAAGAATATATTTTAAAGGATGCTGTTTTTTCTAATTTTGACCTGTCTATTCATCTTATAGTCTGTGGCCCACGATGTTCACTATAATGACACTGCCGTCGGTTTTTTCTCGAGATCGCGTTTGAAGTTATTGTTATTATTTTTCTGTTGAATAATACTGTCAGGTCATTGACCTCGATAGCACCTTTGAATGAACTAGTAAGTATGAAAGCTCAGCGAATATGAATGAAAGTTGGTAAAGATGAAAGATGTCAAGATGGCTTGAAAGTGTTTCGGCTCTCAATTTTTAGTTTTGAAAATAAGGAAAGACGTTTGTAGGTAAATAATATGAGAAGCCCTTATTTTCTTATTTCAGAGAGCGAAGTACCCAACCCATATTATATGTACCTACCTATATTAGTTTTAAATGGAAAAATTGAACAATTTTTGTCACAAACTAAGTATTTCTATTTTTAAAATATGTACCTAATTATTAAACAAAGAAAATGTAGTGCTTTCCAGCGAAGAAAAAATGCCGTAGTTGTCTCAACGAATGTAAAAAGCTCTCTCTTGTAATAATATTTTTTTTTGCAAATATCATATTTCCTTTCAACAAACAATGCCAAATCGATTATCTATTCGAATAGTAATATCGATACTAAGGTACGCGTGTCGGTCAGCAAGGTGTTCCATCAACGAGGATAATTGGAGTGTTCCGATTGTCTGGGACCCCTCCGGGCCGCATCTACACAGATATTACCGTCCCGACAAAACACCGATTGTCGGTAACGAAACGATTCTACTCGTACTCGGTTTGTATTTGAATCTGGAATGGATTTAAAAAAATGGAATACGCAGTTTTGAATCTGGAATGGATTTTAAAATTTAGAATATTTGCTCTTTTTGCCCTCGATGGAGGTTGTTAACTTTTTTGGTTTGGAACTCTTTTTCATATTTAGAATTTTTGTGTTTTTTTTTATTTAAATTGTAATGTTTGAATTTATCATTTGTTTCACAGATAAGTACCTATGTCGTTCCCAACAAAATATCGATTATCGGTGAACGAAACTATTCTACTCGGTTTGTATTTGAATCTGGAATGGATTTTAAAATATTTGCTCGTTTGATCGTTTTCCTGCGAAGGAAGTTGATAACTTTTTTGTTTGGACTCTTTTTTCATATTTGGAGTTTATTGATATTATTAGCTAAAATAAAAAAATACCTACCTAAATGAAGTCTCCGTCAGCGTTATGGGTAGTTAGAGCTCCTAAAAGTCTAGCAGCTGGTTAAAAAACGACCTAAATTAAAGTAGTCTAATTGCTGAAAATTATCCACTTAAACTACTAATAAAGTACAAAGGTTACAATACAATTAACTAACTAGGTATTAGATAAAGATCACATACTGAGTAAGAATTAGCTACTAAATAAGTACTTAAAACATCTAGAAACTTCACATCACATTCACATTTCCGCAACATTATAATTTCAAAATAACCAAGAGGTAACAAACAAGACGTGAGTTGACAGGGGTGTCGGTGCTCGCTAATGACAGCCGTAATGGAATCGCGTGATTAGTCTGCGCGGGCGCTGATTGCGCGTGATGAAGGCGCGGGCCTTGTAAGCCCTACTGAAATTACAGTAACAAGTACCTTAACTTGCACTTGCTATGATTAGTTTTGAGTATTTTGTTTACGAGAAGCACTTGGGAATTGGACTGTGTATCAGTACAATTCAGTAGCGCGCTTAGGTTGAATATGTATGAAAATGCATGAGATTATATCCGCCAATTATAATCTACGTATTTTCTATAGGGCTGGTGACGTCAATGACGTATCTATATGAATAACGTGCATTTTGCACTGTGGATTTGTATCCTTATATGTCTATAAGTATCCAAAGTTACAACACGGTATCAATCAATTCAACACGAATTTCCCAAACTGTTTTGTTGATGCTGAATTATTAAATTATGTTCATAAAAGCCTCTACATTCTGTATATTTAAATTATTTTTAATAAATAAAGCAATGTTAAGAAAATAATTATAATTTAACAAATTATATCCGTAGCCATGTCTGTGAGATTGTAAAGTGTAAATTGTTCCGGTAAATAGCGAGGCACGACTACATCGAGATTATGAGACGAGCGTAATGAGCTTGGGTATTAATAAATTGAACATTTAGACGGACACATTTTACTGTTATAATCTGTTAACTTTATTTGAATTTTTATTTTATTACAATTGTTGTGATTCTAGAACTAAAATATATTAGATTAAATAGATTTGTCTCTTCAAAGTATAAAACAAAGAATAAATTGAAGACTAAGTAATCTTTATGATACCATTTTACGATGACACCCTGTTAGTAAAAATAATAAAGAAATATCAACAGTGAAAACGCGGAACACGGCTTATAAAAAATCCGATGAATTGAGAACCAAAAGAAAAGAAAGAAAACGGACTTACAAATTGAGAACCTCCTCCTGTTTTGAAATTGGAAAAATAATAAACTAATACAGATACCACTTACCTCCAGCAGGCAAGGTAGCATTTGTCTTGTACTCCCGATCTTCGTGTGACAAAGTCCTCACCGTTCTCGAAGGTGAATTCTTGAAGTCCATATCTCTGAACGCTAGGGATGCGCTGTCACACGATAACGGCAGTCTTTGGAAGCCAAACGATCTGATTTGGTGTGTCGTGGCATTTGTACCTGTTGGGAAAACTGAACGGATTAACTTACAACGTCTATTCTTTATAGTCTGCTGAGTATAGACCTCTTCTATAGTGTCTTTTAGACACTGTTTTGGACTATCGTATAAGTGTTATACGTTTTGGTGGAAGGTCTTCTGTGTATCTTCAAATGTCTAGGGTTGTCTGGAGCCGCTGTACCTAAAATGTAGCTAAAAAATCTTATTACAAATGTACCGGGATTGAACCAGTAACTTTTATCCTAAAAAAAGTAAGATTACATAACAAATATTTAAAAACACATTTCTATACAAATTTCCGCCAACAAATTGATTAGGTTTGTATAATCCAAAAACATCCAAAACTGATTATTAGTTTCCGGCAAATCCGGTACAAAAAATATTCCTTACAAAGTGTCAATCACCTTATTAGATGATCGCATTTTTTACCTAATAACAGTCGGCAAATCGTTCGGCCTTGTTTAAAGGAGCACCGCCATTACGAAAAAAAAACATAATTAGTTTTAAAGTTTACACAATGCACGAATATATCTGTACCGCCTATACCACAATTATGTTGTGAAATTGACGCAAACAAATGCAGTCAGTTAATTATTTGTTATTCAGTCCTAATGCGAAAATCTATAGAGATGGGACAGCAGGAAGGTTTATCGATAAGTTTTTGGTAAAGTATTCAAAAGGCTGTCGTAGTACGAACTTTATTTTTATGCTTTTATAATATTAAAATTGTTAAGTATAGTTTGTGTATTAGTCAAATTAATTTCATTTTAGGTAATAGTTCCGCTCGAGCTCTACTGTCTATGTTGAAAAAATATTACAGTAGATGTTTACAATTTACCAAAATTCAAATACGTAAGACTTATTAATTATTATATTTCTCCACTAGACTTTTCCATAAAAAGTTTAACGATTTGATCGTGAAAACACATTGAAAGTGAGAGAGTGAGACTTAATAAATTTCATAACTGAAATATGAATATGAAAATTATCGATAAACCTAAACGTCGATAAAATGTTAAACGCGCCATCCCTAGCTGCGAGGGTCACTCGTATCGGCTTATGTTTGGGGCACCTACAAATTAAGTCTATTAACTCAAAACTTTTAAGTCCTGTCGCTCGCGAAATCTTCCTTTCTTGTCCCCCGGAGTTTGGGGCTTATTCGTTAAGTACTCGCCTTTTGTTCGCCCTTTATACTCTTTGTTTGATATCTGTTTCGTTTAATAAACAGGATTTTCATTGTTATGCTTGTGTTAGATATTTTTATTCCTATTTATGTCGTGTATAATTAACGGGGTGACTTGAAATTAGCTGAATTCAAAATACGGATATGTTTTTAAGGGATGTGTTAGGTTTTGCATACCATGTTACTATATTTTTCTATGAAAGTTTATAAATAATAAAATTGAGATTTGTCATTTTATAATATCTGAAAATTCACCAAATATTGTACACATTTGGTTACTACAAAAAACGCAAGAGTACTTTTTTCCAAAAATAAGATAATAATTAGTTAACGAAATAAACTTCAATAAAAAATATGTTTACTATTTATTTACCTTTATTTGTGTATGTTTATTTCTACATCTGTATGTCGTACAATATATACAAAAGTCCTTCTGGGAGCAGTTGCGTACTGTGCGTGAGTTCAACTTATTACTGACATAATTTCACTATTGTTTGCCTCCGGCTCTGCCACCCCATATGGCGTAACGTGTGTTTTTTTCGCCTGTCAGCCAATTTCGTCAATAGTTCCAACTCCTTTTGAAATATTCCTTAGTTTCGCGTGACTGATGCCGGAAGACGATATTTTATGATATTAATTAGGTCCAGGGGTAAAGAACGGTTTTAATAAAATGAAAGTTCAATTTCAATTGCGAGCAATTATTTTATGGATGTGTAAATAAACTTGCGATTTATTTTAAACAAAAGTGAATTTAAATAAATTATAAAGAAAAGTAGCAAGACTATAATATTTTGTCTCAATTTCCCTAAACATTTACTGGGATAAAAACTCGAACTTCAAAATATATTTGCTAAATATCTGTATTGATATTGACCAACCGAAACCTATTAAATATGTGTCACCTAATGACATAAAAAACGGTAAAGAAAACCCCGGAACTCAATTAATTATAACATAACAGATAACACTTTATATAAACAACACATATCGATAATATAACATTAGGTATTCCCGTAGTTTTGAATCCCGTGGGAAGGAACAGTTTATCTGTTAGTTTGATATCGCGGTCGCACCACACCGACTATCGCACATGAAACTTTTACGATAACAATAGTACATTTATTATAATAAAATATTTTAATTGTATATGTCCCTCGTGCGGTTTTCGTCGCTCGCCTGCAAATAATAACTAATTGGGTTGTGCTCGTGACGCGTTCGATCAAATTAAACTTTATGTTAGTTTTATAATTTCGATGAAAGCGTTTATGTATTATAAAATACATGATTTTAATGATATTATGTTTCGGCGGTTCGGGATTTGTGGTTTATATTGATTGTGTTGTTTTTGTGTAGATAACTAGGATGGAAATTAGGTATTAATTTTGTTCAGAGTTTATTAAAATATAGGCCTCGTGCGATCAGGTTACTCAAACAGTCAATATTTTTAATAAACTATGAATTCAGTACGCGAATGTTTTGAAACCGCGGGGCACTGCTTGTCTTATCTGATTAACTGACTAACTGATCTATCAAAACACAGCTCAAACATGTAATTAAACATAAAAAAAATCTTTCCACGGATGGGGTTGAAATTTGTTACGTAGAGATTTATGGCGACATCCGCGCTAAGAACTCTCCGCGTAAAATCGCGGGTAAGACCGCGGCACAACGCTATATCCGAAATAAAATCAGGGCCCAAAATGACGTGATAAAGTAATATCATAATACATACTAGTTTTAGAGCGCGGCTCCCTCGGTCCATCGACTGTTACTTTAATTGCTTTTTGGTAGGTAGCCACTTGAGGGGGGTTCGTAGATACGGTGATGGTCAGTGAGAAGCTTTTACCTGTAACAAATGAATATTTCCATTTAATTATACCTTTTATATACAAATAAAAGAGTGCGACACTGAATGAATGCATATTAGGGTGTTCTACAAGGAGGTTTATTTGGACCCTTGCGTTTCCTAGCATACATAAATGACAATCCATTATTAAAGATTTGATGTAAAAGCATCGGCCCACTTCAAGATAAAGACTACTCTTACTGACGATATAATACAGTGAGGAATAAATTGCGGAATGCGAGTTGGTGATTTCAAAATCGAGTTATGTTGGAAAATAACCAACATGCAATTATTGGTCTTAGAACTGAAACCAGGACTTCCAACTTGACAGGTCTACATGTTTCAAGACTGCTTTTTGAAAACTATGATATTGCAAAATATTAATTATATAAAACTAAAATTAACGTTCATGTTATTTCTAATAACGTTAACTATGAACAGATTTAACCGGATTAATCAAAATATAAACCAGAATAATCAATAGCCGGTGTAATTAAGTGGCATGAAATTATATTACGTGAGTTATTAGGGTTTTGCTGCAAATATGAAGCTTGATACATATTAACAACTTTTGGATCCTTTGATTTTATATTAATTCGGACATGTTAAACACTTATTAGCATTACAATAAATACAAAACACTACGCATTTTAGAATTTGTCTTAATGTCAAAATGTACGTCAAACTTTTGTTTTGATTTTCTGACTCTGACGTCACAAAAACAGGAATTCTAAACAAAATTTTAGCCTTAATCTACTACATCTACAATCTTGCTTAACATTTAACTTTCTTTACTTATGTAAATGGCTTGGTTTATAGATCACCAACACTCATTGGGCAAGGTGGGTTTACGCATATTCCTCACTTCCCGCTCGGCGCTTTGTATTTACGCTAAGATCTTTTAAACTACTCAACGGATTTTGATGTGGTTTTCATCAAGAAAGTTTATAATAAGCAAAATCAAGTTTATAATGTCCGAGACAAAACGTGGCGTACAGTGAGAGAGACGTAATAAGTGATCAAACACTTGGGTTGAAAAGACTTTTAGATCCCCGCTTGTCACCTTCCACTTCATTATAAATGTGGGTAAAAGGTACTCTGACTACATTCCTCATTATGCTTGAACATAGTGCTTATTGCATACTGTTTGACACGATTCGTTTGGTCGATATTGAGGTAGTAGGTACAGTAGTACCTACCTATTGACTTAAACGACAAAGACTTTACAGAGTTTTAAAAAAATTTCGAAAAAAATGCAAGTACTAATACTTATAGGAAAATTAATATGCTGTGATTTCGAATCATCGCTTAATAAAGGAAACAAATAAAAATCATTCATGAAAGTATGTAAAGGTTGTAGAGGTACATAAAGTGACGATTTACTTATAACATTAGTCTTATCGTCTACTTACATAAGTTATTTAGCACAATTAGCAAGTACTTTTGTTTAATTTTTTTGTTCCAGAAGCTAAGCTCTACAAATGAAAAGTAGAGTAAGGGTGAGTTTCTTTTAGATTTTATAATATTTGTGATTACAATTCATTAATTTAAATATCAATCGTTTTATAGATGAAAGAGGGTGCCGTGGACATGTGCGTGCACCCTAACAGCACTGGATCCGGAATTGTGGAAAATAGCGAGCTTTTTGGGCGTCCGATTTGCGGTCGAGAGTAATGAATGCGCCGATAAATACCGAATAAAATTACAGTTAAAATGAGTGGATTAACATGTCTAATGCAGATAATTGGTGTGTAGCACACGGGGCACTATAACTCATTGATTTTGGTTCATTATACTTAGTTAGTTGGTAGGTTTAGTAAGTTTTTTGATGGAATGTTTACTAAATATCTTGTTTATCATATTGATTAATTTTGATAGAGTCATTGAAGCATTCGAAAGTTTTAGCCACGCATTTTATTTTTATTGCAATATTTAGAATTGTATAGACTTTTTTATCAGATAAATAAATGTACGAAGGAGGGAAATTGTTCTATAATTGTTCTTATCTTTTTATATTTCCGATTTATATAATAACTGTGTTATTAAAATGTCCTTTGAATCGTAACATTATAATATATTTCAATTAACCAAGGTTAACATTGCGGTTTCTCACGATAAGCAATCTGACTAATTTGTTGTTTACATACTCGTATCATTTCGGTTGACATGTCAAGACATGCAGCGTTTCATTGTCGCTAATTTTATCGTAAATATTACACAAATTAAATTAAACTGGGTCATTTAGAATTTTATAATAGAAATACATAGGAGTTTAGGTTCATATGATTTGTTTAAAAGAGTCTAATGAATTGAGCTTATTGACTAGGTATTAGACAAGCTTATTTTCAACATTTTTGGACTACAAACTTTTATTGTTTTATTCATATTAAGCACAATATACTTACAATTCAGACTTACGTCGTAGCAATGTGGTATTAAAACTAGTCTGCCACTATTCGTCCTTAAGTATGTATATCATTGTCGCATTTCGACAAAGAGAAATAAAGTGGCATCACAATAAAGAAACAAATCATCATAAAACATTGGTCGCTAAACGTTCAAAAGCGTTTCTTCAAGTATTAAATATTGCCTTTAAAATCGCTATTAAACTTAATGTATTTCATGATCAGTCATCAACAGTTTAGAGGCTAACACAATACGTGCTAAGTTGTAAAACAACATTGTAGCGAAACGACTGACTTTGGAAGGTGTTGAGAGAGAGATGCGTGAAATATTCAATTATTGTAAGCGTCTGCGCAGGTGGGACGTGTCTTCGGGGCGAAGGGTACGGGCGGCCATCTTGATTTATGATCAGACGTAAATCCTGAGTGACATTTGTGAGTGTACGCGAATCGTGCGCCCGCGCCGCTTCATATGTTCTAAATGACACGATTTTCGTGAAAATCGCTTGCGGTTGTGTTATGTATCGGCTTTAGTATCGGTTCTAGAGTTAGGGAGAGTAGTCTGGTGCAAAAATGTTAGGAGTACCTTTTTAGGCATTCCTCCCAGCTACTTACTTACTTTTGGTCACTCGGTTTGAGCTATTCAAACGGATTGGTACGACTTTAATGTATGATCTTGATATTAAGTAGTCGGCAATCTTACTATAGCACAAAGGCCTCTTTTCTCTCACTAATTATAATATATTAGTGCAGTTTAGAGAAATAAACGTAGGTAATCTAATCACCAATTCTCGAGATAATTTCAAATGTGAAATTGCAAACGCTCATTACAATTTTAACCACATAACTAAAAGAAAATTAACAAAAATAAAACAAACGTGATATAAAGATGACCATACCAAAACGATTTGGTCACAATTCGGACGTAGCATCAACTATTTATTTTTATTTAGTTGTACAGGGAATGTAGTTATGTAGTTGGTACATTTCGTTCATAACTGTACTTCGCCCCTAATAACGTAGTTCAATTTGATGACAGCCAACGTAAGATGTGCTCTCGACATTACGAAAAGAGGATATTAGTCACAGTTTGTTACGTAACATAGGATTTATATCGGACGGTCGTGATTGTGAAAGTTGCTAGTAATATAGGGCGATGAAGGTAAAAAAACCTATTGAATTAATCATAAACATGTTCTTATTAGTTATGTAATATTGTGACACGGAGATGCAAGAAATTTTGGTTTAAGGTCTAGAATTATTGCAGTACCATTTAGTCTAAAATCCGAAATATTTATGTACTTATAATATGGAAACACAGCTTTAACAGAGCTTTGACATTGTCTATGTTTAAAAAACTAAAAAGAATCGACGAATTAATTTTACTAATAAAAAATATTTGTTAATTTATGTATTCATACAAATGATCCAGCGACTGGAATACTGATTAATTATATCACTGAGATAAGTTAATGTAAGAAGCGTAATTAAAACAGGTACAAAATACAGGCATTAAAACAGGTAGAGCTATGTACGAGCCTCAAATTCCTATCATAATAATAATGTATTTGTCAATATTCAATGTCCCCGTCCAAACCAGTATTGGGTACAATATTCAGATCTAATCAAGTCCGATAACATTCAATATTTTGACGATCACGTCGACGTGAGGTAGTTCACGATGAAAAGTATCGGTTTACATAGCTGTCTACTGTTTATTTATTAAGTTTGAAGACTTTTTTTAAAACTTGTCATCTAAGTAATTTTAATAACGACTTATCTATGCCCTGTGCTTTCAGACTCATTGGGATAAAACCATGTATGAATATAATTATGATATTTATAGTCATTATAAACAATGACTATGACCAAAGAAGGGTTGGATGGAGTGTGTGAAAAGGGATATGAATATGAAAGGAGTGAATGAGAGTATGACGAGTGATAGAAGCGAGTGGAAGAGAAAAACATATTGTGCCGACCCCACTTAAGTGGGACAAGGGCAGGAAGATGATGATAGTCATTATAAACAACTGTACCAAATTTCACTTAAAATGGTTTCTAGGAGAATTCACCTGATGAGTACTTACTACAAAATCCTGTCTCTCAATGATATCATCAGTGAGAGACAGGCTTTTGTACACATTGAGATTTTACATTCCGATACTTTACTTATAAAGAAAAACATTATTTCTTTGGAATGATGATAGCTCGGACAATCTACGTAGAATATGTAGACCATTCACGTCGAAAATCTTTTTCCATCGGCATGTATAAGGGCGGTGCTTGAACACAATGGAGCAGTAAACTACGAACATCATTTATGTCTCCTGTGGTTTGGAAATTAAAATACGGTCCGACTTGATACGAAACCATTTGAAGACGTACTTGCTATATTATAACACCGTCTTAGTCACACGTCACCATTGAAATATTGATGGGATTGACGTGATGATGAAATTATAGTGATATACTCGGTATTGGAATACTGTGACTCGAATATTATGCTTCGGTTAAAAGGTGCCGCCTCGGGTAAAAGGAGGTCGGGTTAGAAATTTAGGTTGTCACGCAAATATCCTAATTTCACTACAATAAAACTAAAATCGTACAACAGGAACTAGATATGTGTCTGTAAGTCGAATAAGTTAACTTTATGCTATGCAAATCTCTATATATAAAAATGAATTCCTATTTCTCTTGGTCACGGCACCACGCGTGTACTACTGGACCGATTGACTTGAAATTTGGTACAGGGGTAGTTTATGGTTTGGGGAAGGATGCCGATATTCTCACGGGATCGTGAACTATGGGTAAAACCGCGGGGCACAGGTAGTGCTAATTAAAATGTTAAGTCTGATTTAAAGTATTTTTGTTACAATTATGTAAATATCGATTAAATTAAACATCGAAATCTTTACACAAATAATTACAATTCATATTTAAATACATTATCTGAATTGTAAATGTGGAACGTAAAACATGGGATATATTTATATTGAGGTTTTATAATTATTATTTCGGAATTTTGTTATGGGAACCGAATGGATTACAAATATATTTATGTTATCGTACATTTGTGGGTGTGTGTGTGAATGAGTGTGTGCGTAGTTTCTGATACTCTAGATACAAGTTTCGAACTTAGGGGTCTGTTACTATAATGAGACGATGTAGTGAATGATTATGTTATGTTATTTGTAATATTTCGAATTATATCTACGTAAAAAAAAAGTTTGATTAAATTATCGATATCAATAGCGTTTTATAAACCTGCTATTTTTATATCATTTTAATCTATAACTAATGACTTGACAAACTAGTTGACCTAGTGACGTCATCGCACAGTCTCCGTATTGTTGATTCAAAGAAAACGTTACATTTGCATTAGTGACGTACATTGTACTGGTTTTTACGGGATTTTTCGCAATAATGGAAAAATGTAATAGTTATTTTTAAATTGGAATATGAGCTTTTGAGCCTTGGATATGTTTATCAATAAGTATTATATTCTTGATGTTCTAATAATTGGTTTACATATCAGAACCCTTCTTTAAATATGTGTATTCTGTTTTAATGTTTAATATGTTAAACTGTTGTGTTTTTCAATAAATAAAATAAAATAAGTATATCTTTTGCGAAAGTTATATAATATAGTAATACATACGTATAGAATAAATATAAGAGGGTTAGTCGTCTCAGTGGGTGGCAGACATACAAAATAATACACAAACCACAAATATCAAAGAGCTGAGCACAATAGTTTTTCTTACAAATATTTGGTCAATTCGGGGATTGAACCTCAAACCTTTGGCCATCGAAGTGGCGTGGAAACTATCTAGAAAATTTACTTATTTTAATGGTATCTTGAAAATAATTGAGATAAGTGTACTGGGTTGTATGAACATTGAACAATATTTTTTTTAGATGCGATTTGGGATTGTATACTAATTATTGTACTAACGCTATCAATGGAAAATAGACCATTGGTTTACATAATTGACTTTACTAAAATATTTTCCAAGAAGATTTCTCGAAGAAACTCTTTAAAGTATTGGACCTATTCGGCCATGTATTTAAATCTAAGGAAGACCTCTATTCTGTGACAAACGTAAAATTATTATTGAACAAGTTTGAAAATAAAGAGAAATATATTATTAAAAAATATGCTACCGTTGAGTTGTCAACTACGAGTATATTCGTTTCATAAAATTGACAAGGTGTTAATAAATAGAGAGTCATGATCAACACGATATCAAATTATAAGTTGTGTTATAACGGAGTGGCAAACGCAAGTTTCCATACTCTTGATTTAGAAAACGTTCGTTCGTTTACCGCAAAACTATTATTTTGTTTATGAAGGGGAATGTAACGGGCGTTAATAGCGCTGTCATTTAGTTTTCTTTTATTATCTATTCACTTATTATATAGCTTTATGAAAATTGAGAAAATTCTAATACATTGTTATTACAATTTTCTATAATAAATCCCCGACACGTTGGAGGCAAGATCTTGAGAGGTTCGACAGAGATTGGAAGGAGCTGGCTAGGGACAGAGACGGATGGAGAGATTTGGGGGTGACCTCTACCCAGCCCAGGAATGGGACAATACAGGTTGATTAAAAAAAGATCCCCAAACCATCTCGATTCGCACGACAAAAATTGGACCAGCAAAGCTGTCTTTCCAGACAGCTCGGTCTTCGGCTCCCTTTTTGCCCTTTTTTTTCCCTTCTTTCCGGAAGGAGGCCTTTGCCTAGCTGTGGGACATTACAGGCTGATATAAAAAAATAGATAGTTTTATAGAGATATTTGTAAATTGTCTTAGTAATTAAATTAACGACCAATAGCTACCTGCCTGAATGTTTTAGCTAATGCTATGCATTAGATATCCGGTTATGTAAGTATTTGTATGATAAGACTTGTCTTGGGACGGTGCTCTCTATGATATATCTCTGGGTAAGTATTTATTTATAACATTTGTACCTGCAAGGAGCCATTTTAAAAGTAGTTTTTGTGGAATCTGTGTCATATGTGATATTACTGGTAAAAAAGACATGTATGAAAAATCTCCTCACAACATTTTAATTTAGGGAATGTGAAATATGTATTGAAGAAGAAAATTGGATAGACATTTCCCTCGATTCCTGCTATCTTTCGACCTAACCATGTTTAAGTCAATCTTAATTAAAATTGCCACATGATAATACAAAAATAACTAAATATCGCAGAATTATTACAATGATACGAGTATTATCAGTCATCAGGTATATTCCAATCTCCACAGCCAATCAAAAAGGATTCCCCGTGGTACAGACAAGTTTTTTTTCTACAAAATCCGTGTAGTTACAATTTTCTAACATGTATTTGCATTGAATGTGTTCACAAGTAATTGGAAAACCAGTTCGTGATACAAAAGAGTTCCTTCGTCATCCAACTCGATTCGTCACTAGTTTCTAGTGTTGTTTTTATGACGTATGTTCATATGTCAGTCAGTACGTATTTCCCTAACGAGGCAAAACAGACAGACGTAATATATGTACATTTTAATTCGTGTTTGTTAATGAATTTTAATTCAACTACCTTTACTATAAAGTATAATAGAGTAGGTATAATTGATACTTGATATTCGACTTATATTATTGTTTTTACTTTCGTTTTTTATTAAGAAACTAGTTAAGGTATTTATAGAATAAGTTTAAACTTTAATTTATTTCGTACGTAAGCTAAAGTTCGTAAATAGAAAATGGGCAATTTTTAGAATAAATTATATCTATTTCAAGGTTTAAAATACTTTTTAATACGCACGATGTGTGTATGAGGCATGAGGTTACGTAGTTTTTTTTTAATGTCAAATCGATCTGTCATCCAAAAAAAAAATAATTAAATCTATTAAAAACTAATTAACGGCCAGCATTAAAATTTAAAAATAGAACACCAGCATCTTCAATAACAAACAGTAAAACAAGTAAATATAACGATACTAAATTATAATTGTATCTTGTAATAGCGAGTATAGTGGCGACTGGAGCCAGTTGACCATTAGTTGGATAATAATTGGTTAATCTGCCCGCGTCGGCCGCCATGATTTGTGTGCAAACATCTAATAATACTGGTACGAGTGCTAAACGTAATTGTCTGTAGGATTGACTGGTTTCGGTCATGGTTTGTACGGAGTTTATACATGGAAAGTTGGCTGATATTACTTGATTTTTATTCTGAAGGAAACTTAAAACCTTAGAAGCCTTATTAGTTTGATACGGTATATTATAAGTCAAAGTTTAGTTCTATTTAAAAAAATAATGGTCTTCATAAAAAATGTCAAGCTGTTGGCACGACGGAATCAAATTCTCAATAATCATCCCTTCAGGGACTTTGCAATAGTAACATATTTAGCTAAGTTTGGGAATGGAAGGGTTAAAATAAATAGTACTTATGTGCAATCCACATTACTAGTAAGCCTAAATAAACATAAACTTACCTCTCCCACTCCGTCCGACGAACCTCAAATCATTGAACTTAGCAACCCTATTCTTCATAACAGCGGAGTTATTCCTCAGTTCCGCGGAGCAGTTCTCATCGTTGCCAGCCCTGACGGTGACGAGCGTCCCATCTAGCACGTCCCCCAGGGCGACCACCTTAAATCCGCCGGGTAATGTCTTGTTTGAACGCCAGTGGGTTGGCAGGATTGAACACATGTAGTCTGGACTGCCAGTTCTTACTGTAAATAAAATTGATGAATGTTAGTGTCAAACTAAAAAAAAACATCTAAGGTGATATATTAATAATCATTCTTTGATTCACAGTTACCTATTTAAAACCTAGAGGTGTGTATTCAAGTATATGATTTTTTACCACTAGTCGATCAACCCCCTCTTAACCACGATCAGTGATAAATATGTGAAAACAGTTCATCATCAGCTCATATATGTCCCCACCGAGGGGCTCGAGCCTACCCTGAATTAGGATGATTAGGCCTTAGTCAACCACGCTGGCCAAGTGCGGGTTGATCGACTTCATACACAACCTTAGAAGTGAAAACAGTAGCAAGGTATTTTAAAAAAACTCTTCAAAAAGAGTAGATTTACGTTTCGATAACCCCAAAATGCATTTCGTGCAACAATAAGACAAATCAAAACCCAAGTTCATCACTCAATTAAAGATGCGGTCACATGATTTAAAAATGCGGGATTTGTGAATAACCACGTAACGGTCGGTGAAATCGTAAAAAAACCTTTAGTTGTAAATGTGGTTTCACTATTTACGGAAGTAGAGATACTAATTATAGAGCCGCAACACAAGCAAACGCGAACCGAACGGTGCGGTCTGAAGAACCTTTGAAAGAATACGCGTTAGGCAAATGTAATATGCAAAGAATACGTAACTTATTAATTTACGAAATAAACACTGTTAAGTTAAGCTGCTCTTTAGCTTTAAAATATTAAGTAAGTATCTAGATTATTTGAGATAATTCAGCGTAGAAGTTGCATATGTGAACTTTCGTAATCAAGAAATACATTTGACGACCTCGATGGCAGAGTGGTCATCATGCCGGACTGCCATCCGTAAGGTTGCGGGTTCGATTCCCGTGCGGGGTGAATATTTGTGTGAACCACAAATGTTTATCTCGGTCTGGGTGTGTGTGTGAATGAGTGTATGCGTAGTTTCTGATACTCTAGATACAAGCTTCGAGCTCAGTTACTATAATGAGATGATGTAGTGAACGATTATGATTATTTTACAGACTCGTAGATTGATATAAGATGGGAATACCACAAAATTATCTTACTGACACCTTTTTGATTTCTAGCAAAAAAGCTACCTTCAAAGCCGCACCTTTAATCTATGGCAAGTCTAAGGCCATAGGGTCAAACGTACTCAGCCTAATAATAACAACCTATACAGTTATAGCTTTGCTTTTTATTTAAGTATGCCACATTGTTAGAATTTATAGAAATGAATTCCTTGGAAATATTTTTAATCACAATTCTTTGAAGCAGTTCGCCTAACAATTTGCAATAAGTGACTGTTTATAATCGATATCAGAGTTGCTTTAACAATATTGGTAATAGTAACATGGATGGAATTCCCAATGGAAAGGTTAAACTGAACAAGATAATAAAGAAATAATTAATCTTCATTAATAAGTGTCCCTAGAAAAAGATTGTAATATATGGGATAATTTATTATGTGCTTGTTTCTACGAATTTATATAATTCACGAAATCGTTTATTATTCCTCGAATTTGCGAAACATGAATAATGAAAAAGTGTATTAATTATGAATATTACGCTCTACGCCAGCGGTTCTCAATCTTTTTTGGTAACGGAACCCTTTTGGAAAGCGATATACTTGATGGAACCCTATTTGAAGTACACACACCGGCAGTAAATTATACCACTCCTCAATCAAAGTCAATTTCAGTTCGGAAACATTACTGGATAATCGTATCTTCCAATATGGTCAATGTTATCGACAGACGGGTTTTTACGTGCGGAGGCGAGGACAAGGTAGAAATCGGGCAACCAGCGCCATAGATGACCGTTTCATAATACAAACACTGAAAAATCGTCGTCAAATTGCTGTTCAGACCCGAAATCGCCTGGAAAAAGTGCGCAGTGTGAGTGAACGAACAGTGAGAAAATGGATTTGGTTTTAGGTCATACATACCCACCAAAGCCCCGAAATTCGAAGTGAGCCACTGAGTAGCTCGATTAGAATTTGCTCGTTTACTTCAAGGGGCGTCGTCGTCGGAAGCAAACTCCTGACAAATTTACGTTTTGCGGATGACATCGACCTTTTTGCCTTGAGGTTGGACTTCAAATGAATCGGTCAAAGATACAAGTCATGTCTAATGGCATGAAACGTAGGGTAGTAGTAGATGGGCAGGAAATACAGTATGTCGATGAATACATCTACTTGGGCCAGTAAGTGAGCTACGACAACAGACAAGATTTAGAAATCGATCGCCGCATCGATAACGCCTGGAAGAGCTACTGGTCTATGAAAGAGCATGTGAAAGGTGATTTACCGATAACCTTAAAACGGTGACTAATCGACATGTGCATCCTGCCCATCTTAACCTATGGTGCACAGACGTGGTCTCTGATCGAGGCCCAGAAGTCCAGGCTCAAGATATGTCAAAGGGCAATGGAACGCATCATACTCGGATTCAAACGAATCGATAGTGCGTAACACCATGCTGCGTTCTCTTACCGGTATCACCGATGTCGGTAACAAAACTGCGAGGCTAAAGTGGGAATGGGCGGTTCATGTGAGTCGGATGGTACCTGAGAGGTGGGCCCACCGCCCACATAACAACTCAATTAGATCTCGAAGGAGGGCATCGTCGGGGTCGGTCGAGAAAGGGCTGGACGATCTTACTACCTTCGACAGTACCTGGTGGGAGACTGCGAAGAATAGGGGTAGTTGGAGATGTTTGGGGGAGACCTTTACCCAACAGTGAGGCATTACAGGTTAGCAAAAAAAAAACATCAATACTGGATTGAAGTGTGGAGACGAGTTTTGATCAGTGATTCATCACTGATCATGTGGTTTTACATGTTGGTTTTGTGTTAATTTCGTAGATGAAAAGATGTGCAGATTTCAAGGAGACCGTTATAACCAGACAAACTTCTCCGAAACTGCCGCTTATAGTGGAGGTTCTGGTATGGACCGTATGGGGTGGCATATGTTCAGGAGCACACATGGAATTTTGTCGTGATCTTAAATCTCAGATCCCTGACCATTTTTTCCATTTTTTGATGATTTTTTCCATAAAACAAGTTTATTATTAAAAAAATCCATTCATAAAATATTTAATCATAAAAATAAAACAACATTATAACAAAAAATCCGATAGTTTCACAAATGAACTAACGTTCCTCTAATTTTGCCGGGTGTGTGTAGTTTATTTATTTTGTTATACGTATTGTAATCTTAGTAGTTACAAATTACGGATAATAAGTAGGTACTTAGTTACGTATAATCGGAATGATAAAATATCATACGCTAGGAACTAAAACGCTGCTACCCGCGCCTTGACAGTACGGTCGACCAGAGAGAGGTGTTTTGTTTTTTTTCTAAATTCTTGCGGAACCCTTACAGGAGTGTCGGAGCACACTTTGAGAAACGCTGCTCTACGCTCTTCAAAACTAGGAGAAGTAGTTGTTGAAGAAATAAAAACAAAGGATAGAGTAGAGAAAGACACTTTAAATACGAGTAATAATCTTAATAATGGGACAGTTGCTATATGAAGAATGAAGTTACAGAGATTATCTAATAAGTAGGTAAATTAGAAATATAGTAAGTTACTCTTGCAGTAACCTCACAAACGAAACAGGCTACAAATATGAAACAGTAGATTAAGCAAATACATTTAGGAAGCAAAAGGTCAAACCTATGACCTAACTAAAGAGCAGACATTATTGCTCAATACAAATTGTATTAAACATTAACCTGTTAATCGTAATAATTTTAATTTGCCAGTAACGAAATTGGAATTATAACGAGTGTGGTCACACTAATTAAAGAAAAATCCAGAATATGTAATTACTACTTGTTTCAAATGAACCACATTTTCAACTTTATGATGAGTCAATATTATTTGGCAAATATTATTTTAGATTCCAATTTATTTGATTTTGGAGAAGTTTTTAAAGGTTAAATAATTAACATTAAAATATATTCATGTGATTTCGGGATAGGGTTCAAACAAAGGAATTTGCAGTAATTATTGCGTCTATATGTACAAACTACAATAAGAATTCTGAGGTTTCTTACTAAGAGAGTAAGTACTTAATAATTTAATCAAATCACTCTACCATTTTCATTTGGTCACTGACCCTTAACTAGCTTTATCTTTAAACTACACCAAATGAGATGCTGAAAGCTTTTGAACTTACGCACTTTGAACGGCTGCAACTATTCTACTATTCAACTACTATTCTTAACTCAACTTATATTCAACAAGTCAGGTAAGGAAAAAAGATAAAATATTTTTTTTAAACACCTTCGGAAATTTTACACCCATGCGAAGTCACGAGCGTTAGTTTTAACAAAATCTCCAAAAAGAAGATATAAAGAAGAAAAAGCCAGGTCAGATGTAGTACACTAAAAAGGACATTACATATACTTTTACATTTACAACTATGGATTTCATTTATAACTATGGATTACATTTATAGATCACTACATAGTATAAAACATAGTTGTCGTCCCTGTCTGTCTGTCTCTATGTATGCTTAAATCTTACAACGCAACGAATTTTGAAGCGGTTTTTAGTAGATAGAGTGATTCAGGAGACAGGTTTTTAGTATAATTTAATCCCCGCATTCTCACGTGAGCGGGAACTACGCGGATGAAACCGCGGGGTGCCGCTATTTCAAAATATAGTGGAAAAACATGTCACGTATTCACCTTCCCAATTTACACGTTAAACGTATTAACGCATAGCCATATTGTTGGGCCACCCCTGACCTCATTAGCTCACATTGTACGGTCTCATTATTATGAACGGTTTTACATGAACCTATAATGTGGCAGCCCTCCGCCCGCGCCGCCCTAAACGGTAATCGACGCTAATTGTAATGGCTGCAACTATTTTGATTAGATTTGCTTTTTAGAATGCTTTTGGATTCAGTTTAATTACCAATGTTTCTAGAGGTTTGTGCATCTGCCTGCCAAGTTTGAGGTCCCAGGTTCAAAGCTTGGGCAATTGGAAAAAATATATGTATTTTTTTCTAAGGACATAAAAAGTAAGGAACAAGTGTATGTAATGTTATAATCTATTTTTTTATAGCATTCGATTCTCTCAGATTCGGTAAATTGTTAAGAAAGTCTTGCAACTAACTCCGTTTAAAGTAAACGAACTCAAATAAAATACGCAGATAATCTATTTATAAGACCTTGTTCCCTAAGAAAGTTATTATATCGATTTGTTTGTTATTCTTTGGGAAACCCCATTGCGCACAAGGTTTGTACTATAACTATTAATGAATAATCTAAGTAGCGATCTCAAGGTTTCTTTTGAAATACTAGTAAACTCTGCCTTGATACTGATTTATTTTTCTTCGAAACACACGCGTGGGAGGATTGTTTGTGACATGAGAACTGTGATGAGTAGTTATCTATGAAGTGAAATAATTTAATTTGATTGTAAAAAATGGTTTTTGTATCGGTATCAGTAAAATAAGTAACGGTATCTCACTTTAGAGTAAATGCCTCTTTCTCACTGACATAGTACAGTCAGGAATTGATCACGTCAAAACTACACTTATGTAAATACATATGTGATGGAAATTTCAAAGTCAAAAATTTCAAGTATTGCTATTAATTTTAAAGTCGACCGATATAAAAAAAATAGCAATCAATCATCACTCAACCTAGGAACTGAATTCAGAATATCTGGATTCTCTGACATGCGCTGCGGGTGCCAATGGTGCCAATGCCACCGATCGCGTTGAATATCAATAATTTAATAAACTATAATACTTTGTTAAACAGTTAATTATAGCTAGGATTAGCATAAACCATACTTTTCTTTAAAAAATTACGGGTTTAAAAGATATACGGAAATTAAGCGAGTAAAATCAACACGATTGCACACAGCACAGCTCGTATTTTATCAAACACAATGTTTTGTTTCAATTAAATGCTTTTTAAAGTTCCTTCGTAGTAGCGAACACGTACATTATGTATATTATTTGAATATGTACTGACTTATATTATTTCACTCAAAGATTCATACCATATGTATTCCACTAATGCAAGCTTTCAAATGTCGAACTTACTTCACGCTCGCGTTTATGTCTTTTGCTCTAACTCAAGATTATATTTTCTAATCTGAATAAAACTTTGTTATAGAGAGTATTAAAAATTGCTTTATAAAATATAAAAGTGAAATATACAACGATGTGCTAATTATTATTTAATGACCTAATTTAAATAAATGACTTTATTAAAATAATACCAAAACTGGAAGTCTTTAAAATGTTTCGTTAAGTTTTATAACAACAGGTTTTAATAGTTTCATAATTAGCTACTTATAACAATACAGTGGCATAAAAACTACTATATTTAGTAACTGTATATAGTGTTTATTTTAAGTAAAAGTCTTCAATTTTAATTTTTCAATCTAATTTTTCTTCACGCTGCTTTCTCAAAACTCAAATAGGTTAATACACTCAGAACATGAAGGGAGACTCTATTAAAATGATTAGTGACACTCTTATATTATAAACTCATGTAAATATGTACTTTAATATTTACATAAGTATGTAATTAAAAGTATACTAAGAAGCACAGAAATAATAGGAACCTTAAAACAGTGTTTAAACTAACGATGGAGTATTTAAAAGCCGTATAAAATATCCATACACATAAGTGTTATCATGTATTCCTCACCAAGATCAGGGTACTCAGCGAGCGTCTCCTCGATGAGCGACTGCTGCCACCACGGGTCGAGCTCAGCCATCTCCCGTCGCCGGCGGCCGCGGGACTCGTACGGTAAATGCATCCTTCACTGCATCACACGCGGCCTCTCCTCGCACCGCCGACTCACTCCACGCACTAAACCGTCAATGGACACCTCACTAGCCAGAATACTCGCGGGTCAAGGCCGATCTAATATCCTCTTTTGGCAGTATTAAGACATCGGTATTCACTAGTTCCGGTCGTCGTATGTTTATAGTTTATTAATTTATAACAGTTCTGTTTCCAAATTGTTTTATTTACTAATGATTAGCTGTTCTTTGGATATCAATACTTAGTTCAGTCTCTTGATTTTCAATTTTATTTTATTTGATTAAATTAATTACAATCCAATACGAGTTTCAATTAGAATTTTAATTATCACAATTTAATGTCCTTGTATTTGCAACACGTTCAGTTAAAACCTTTCCTTAATAAATAACTACGCAAACTCAGTTCAAAGTTAGTGTCTCGACGATTTCTTCAACTTCACTTTCGTCATTTTAGATGAGTCACGAGTCCTCCAATCGAGAAACTGTCGAATTCTCGGTACTCATAGGAAGTTCCGGAGAATGTGATGGAGCAGTGAGTGGAGCGTACGAGCCCACGTAGTGTCAACATCAGCTGACCGGGCGTAATTAAATAAGATATTTCCCCGCACGTCACTCGCCTGTGTGGTTATGTAAACGCAGTGCTTGTTGCGTGTTGTCGTGTCGTGTATCGCGTGGTATCGCGTGGTGCGCGGGCGGAGGCTGGACGCGTGTTCACTGCTCGCGCGTCTCTTCACTACTGAACCGCCGCCATTCTGTCACTCGCTGCCTCCATTCTCTGCGGTCAATCTGCGGTTTAGCCACGCTTCATTTGTCGGGAAAATGCGCGGGACGCACCTCCCGCTCACACTTACCACACGACCTTTGGGTGCGATAGAGACGCCCGCAAGTTTTGTGTCATTAAATTTTTGTTTAGCTCCATTGTTCAAAAGAAAATATAAGCTTTAATATTTTGTGAGATGTCGCGTTGCGTTCCTCTGCATTGTAAAACTCGTTCTGGCTTCAATAAAGTTTACAGCAAACTTAACCGCATTCAATAATTTAAAAATAAATGATACTGTTTGACAGTAATTAACACCTTTCTGCACTGGTGACAGTAATGTGTTTTGATTTATTAATTTGGTGAGATGCTTATTAAATGAGGATCTGACTGGATGACTGTCGTGGGAACTTTCGACTGGTTTGTGCTTGTATATATGGATATTATGAAGGTGTTATTGCAGTGTTTGTAGGAGAAATGTTTCTGAAGACGGTGGGGTGGGCGTGCGCTCGGCTGGGCGGGGCGCCCCGCCTACTGTCGCGAAGATAGCGGGCGGAAAAATGCGGCATCGCGCGCCGCGCTCCGAGCACGATCACTTGTTGCGTACACTGCACGTGACGTCGTATGCTATTGTTATTCTACATTGTAACCACTTCAGAATGAGATCCTGAAAGGGGTTCAAGAAAAGCGTTTTTCCTGAAACAAATATACAATGTAATGTAAGAAAAGTAAAAAAATTACTGTGCCGCATTTTCTAAAGCCTAATTTAGTTAAGTATTAAATTATGTTAAGTATTAATTATAATCATAGTTTAAAAGTAATTTCTGGACTAGGCATTTATATTTAACAGCAGCAGTAGAAGTAGCCTACAAAAAGAGACTTCCGTCAATAATTATAATGCCTCTCGATAGATTTATATTTAATTCTTACAGTAAGCTTTCTTAGACATACATCACCAGCAATCCACTCAACAGTTAGTCGGAGACAATTCGTCTGTCTGTTTGATGACTTTGATGTGGCACACGTATCGTAATTACAGGAGTTGTGTCATATCGACCCGATGACCGCAACGATGACAATTTTTGCGGCAAACAACTGCAGGGCCCCGACAATTGATTCTACTACGATCGTAACTTCCATTGATAACGATTTAGGCAACAGCTGCTACAAATAAACATCTCAATTTAGAATTTAATTTCGTACTTTAATTTTTACCAATTGAGTTCAGTATTGTTGTGGTGATTCATAGTTTTAAACGTTTGTTCGTTTCATTGATAAAAATGTACTTGGGACTATGTTCATTCATGGAACAAAATATTATGGACTATTAAAATAAAGCACTTAAACAAATTTTTGTCGTGGTTGTATTTTGATTTACATTTTCTGACGTTTCGGATTCTTTACAGAACCCGTAATCACAGAAGACTAAGATGGAAGACGTCTGTACAAAGTAATGTAAAAAGTTCGAAGCACTTATGTGTATGGATATCCAATATTTTAATAGTTATTTATGGTACAAGCGAGGTAAGTTGGTGATTACTTCCGAGGCGCTATTGAGGCCGGAGCCGTCAGGCGAGGGTCTGAAGATAGCCGAGGATAGTAATCATCAATACACGCGTGTACCATACAATGTTTTTCAACATAAGAGCCCTTTTATGAGCAAGTGTGTTGAAAATATATTTTTTACTATATTTTTTTATTATGGACTAAATAAAGGTATACATGTGTGCGAGTATCAATTAAAACTGGTTTAAATGTGTGTGTAGTCGTGATATTCTAGCTAGATAGATATGATAAGATCAATTATGATGGTCCCGATCTTTTAATATGACTTTTGCTTTTAACTTCTAACACTTGCAGTGAAAACTTACAGGATAATACTTATTAGAACCAATTCTTTCACAATTGATCACACATAACTGTGGTGAATTATTGTGTATAATATTATGCAGGAGTATTGTTATTGTTGCGCGTCTTCGCTCCACCCCGACAGCTTGACTACAGCGGAAACTGTCTCCAGTACTCAACATAAAGGTTCAGCCATAGTAGAGCGGACAGCGACGAGCGGTATTTGTCAGAGCTTTGTTTCAGCAATGTTTGTCTCGGTCTGGGTGTGTGAATGAGTGTGTGCGTAGTTTCTCCTGATACCCTAGATACAAGCTTCGAACTTATTTAGGGGTCAGTTTAGTAACTTAACTTAGCTTCGAACTTATTTAGGGGTCAGTTTAGTAACTGACCCCTAAATAAGTTCGAAGCTTATTATAGTGAATGAGATGATAATATTATAGTTAATGAGATGATGTAGTGAATGATTATTTTATGTTAATTACTTTCAAGGATTTTATTTATATTGCTTGATTATAATGTAATCTGAAGTTATTTTTTTTAAGTGCTACGGTGGTCTACCATCATAGCACTTCTACACAGTGGATTTAATTCAGTGCACTGAAAATCAAATTAAGTTGCTGAAAGCCGGATCTAATCCTTACTTATTAAATAAATATTCAATAAATAAATAAATAAGTATAAAATAATTTGTTGGTAACTGGATAAGTTAGTAAGAGATTGTTCATAGCCGGATCAAATCCATTCGAGAAATAATGAATTTATGATCATCACTTTCACGATACGTATTCCGCTCTCTCTTACAATAAAATCTAACCCTTATACTTATAAATACGTATATACATGAATACAAGTGGACACTAGCCGAGATTGTAACAATATCTTCGTAACAAGCAACGATTGTTGGCCACAAACTGAGGACAGATTGCCATTATTATTATAATCAATACAGTACATACACAGACGTTCTGAGATAAATAAGTCATTTGTGCTTTGTTTGTGAAACATAAGTAAGTACTTACAATTCATAAATGGTGTGACGTGTTAGGATAGGATGCTATTTAACCACTAATTAAAAATTAGAAGAGAAAATTACAACTAAGTAATATCCTAATATTAAGATCTTTCAACCTTAAGCAAAGCTAGTACATACTTACATCAATTAATAAAAATACGTTTTGTTTTTATTGATAAGTTTTTTATCTTAACAATCTAATTCACGATCTTCTCTTTATACGTGGGTAACTGTTATTGGTTTTTGTAATAGTTATTTAGATATTATAAGTTGTTTTGTACCTTACTGTTGTTATCTCGAATAAATAAATCTTTAAGTAAAGTTCCGAGTAATAACTTACAAGTTTTGTATAAGTCACTTGATATAAAGTAAGAAAGAGAACACTCACTTTACGGTAAGTTACTTTACTTGAAGATCGTGAAAGTCTAAAAAGTTTTATCCTTATAACTAGAAAACAGTTCAAGACAAACAAGTAGAGCACATTTTTGTTCCCAAATAAAGTAAAGTAATATTTCATTGAGGAAAAAGAACAATAACTGAATTAAATGGCAAAAGCTAAATGTATTACTTATAACATAAATGAATCATATTACTGTGCAGAATATCGAACGATATTCGAGTTACCCGATAGTATTCTACGAGTTTAATAATACATTGTGATTCATTCAAATGGACCATATAAAGGAATATATTACAAAAATGAACAATTATTTACAAACAGCTTTGCACGGGTACAATTTCTCGTAGATTTCCTAAACATTGTCCTGACAATTACGAATACAAACATGAATCCCCCAATGTTATATTAGTGAGATTCGCTCACTGTAAGCTTACGCCCAACAGTGAGACCTAGCAGGCTAATATATAATAATAGTACACATCTCTTAATTTTTTTTATACAAAAACGTGCGGTCAAGTAAAATTTTAGGATATTATAAAAGAAAAAGTAAGATATTACGATTAAAGGACCAAAATTAGAGAGATGTACCTAATTGAGACAAACTGCCCATTTCCCAGTACAAATAAACTACCTATAAAGTAGCATTACTATTTTAATTTTACGTTCATCAATGAGAATTTGAAATAAGAGACTCAATGTTGGATGTCAACGCGGATTCAACCGGGCTATGGTTGAAAGTAGGTAATGAAACAGTGCTACAGAAGACGTAAAATGTCAGCTGCGGCAGCGTGAGTAGATGAGCCGCGGGGTGAGATGTCTTCGATATAAAGTTGAGATACAAAGAACTTTCTTTACCTTAGGGCTGATTTTTCCTCAATTGGGAATACCTGACGGTGGGAAAAGGGTCGGGTGGAGCTATTGGGCATACCCCGATCCGAGGTCCCTTACTGGCCGGTATAGGGCGGTGATAACTGTCCCTAACCCGCCAGTTCAGGACCTAAAGGGAGGCGGTGATCCTCATTGGTGAATCAGCCGAGGGGGGTCATCGCGCCCGTCTGCGCGCGTCCGCCGGACGGCCCGGGGTCCCGGGACTCTGGATCATCCCGTTGGCGCGCGCGCCCTCCCACATTTCGGACGCAGTTGGCTGTGCCCGTTAATGTGAGGGGGTCAGTGAGGGGGGGCTGGGATTTTCCTGAGCTCTGGTAAAAAGGGCGAGCGTCGGGGAGGATGCTTGCCCTCGGTACCAGTAGTCGGGGACGTCTTCACTTCCGGAGAGGTCCTCTCAAGGAGGGGGGCGCCGCCTTTAGTGTGGGCCCGGCGTTGGAGTGCCGTAGTAGAAATCCCCCTCGGGATCCTACGGCACCCCAATGTAACGCGGACGGAAGTCGCTGTGTTTTTAGTGGGTAGGCCCAGCCCTTCTGGCTGGGAGAGCCCTACATGCCCCGTGGGTCCTCCCAATATCGGCTCACGGTGGTATGCAGTTCTATGCATTTTCACTGCGTTAAAAAAAAAAAAAAGGTCTGATTTTTCCATCGCCAGATAACTTTATTCGATGAATAATTTTGAAATTTTGACAGTTATTTCATACAAAAACTGTCAAACGTCAATTTTATTCGTCGAATAAAAAGTTATCTGGCGATTGAAAAATCAGCCCTTACTGTGAAAAAGTTTTGGTTTGCAAAAATTTAGTTTAAACTAATTTGTGAAAATTTTGAATAATATAAAGCTTCATTAGTAGATGATTAGTTTTTCCTACGCTTTTTTTGCATTTGTGTCACAAACACATTGAATAATTAAAGGGAGAGACAGATTATTATCCGCTTCCCGCCCTCTCTTGTCCATTTGTAATCGGTTTACTACTAATGAACTCACAAATTGAGGATGGTCAAAAGCGACGGACTCGGGATGAGTCGGATGAATATAGGTAGGTAGGTACTTCACAAGAAATAATTCATTAAAATTATTATTTAATGGTACTTGTTTAAGTTAGGTAAGTAACTAAACTGCCATAGCTTTTAAGGATTAGAGAACATCCAAAAGTCTATATTTCAAAATAATTATTATCAGAATAACTTCAAGAAACAATAATAATTACTGAAGACTTGAAGATGTACAAGTATTGCCATCTATTATGTTCTAGCAAAACTAAAACGAAATTTGTTGAACCTGCCATCTATCAAATATTACTTGAACTAAGTTTGAAATGTGATACCATGATCACCATTCACATACTGTTTGTTCATTTAGTTGGAAAAATTAACAACAGATGGCGCTACTTGAATAGTTTATTGAAACCCTGGAAGATGGCGCTAGTTGACCTTAAACTTTGATTAACAAACTTTTCTATGCATAAACTTTTTGTTTATGTACAGCTGAAGTTCTAGTAGTGCCTCGCTCGCGGTTTTACCCCGTAGTTCCCGTGGGGATACGGGTATAAATAAAGCCTCTTAGCTTTCCTCGATAAATGGGCTGAAAAACTGAAAACTTTCGTTTTGTATGGAAAGAAGTATGTCATATAATTTCTTTATTATTAAGAAATATTTTTTTTCTAGAGGCGTTATCAAGGAAGGAAACACGGGATTACGTTTATAAGGAAAGCTCCTCTGTACGTACGTACCCTTCTTAAGCTTAGTTATATCAGGGTAGTAAAATAAGAGAAATATAGAGAGAGATTACAAATAAGTAGTATACGCCCTAGTTCTAGTATTACATCGCGTAGGTGGAGTATATGCATGCTCTAATTATGTACGCTTAAATAATAATACATAATACTTACTTATTACCTATATGATCTAGGTAATAAATTAGGTTTAAAATTAAACATCTACCGTCTTACCATAAATCGATGTTTAAACACTCTCTAGACCACTCTTCAGTCAAACACGATTTTGGCATGTTAGACCGTGTTTGAATTTTTCTTACCACAAATCGTTGTCTTGCTCTTGTCTTGAGAAAAATGGTTTTACTCATAGAATAAGGATCACGATACTGTTTCTCTCTGGTTTTAATAAAATACGTATGGCAATACATAAACGCGTTACGTTATATGCAGGACAAGTTGAGTACAACATAAACAAATGTATCTCAAATGTTGATAATAATTATTGAATGAAGTTATTAATTGATATAATTTATTTTTAAAAGTATTATTGTCTATAAATATAATTGTTGATTGAAGAAACAGTGAACTAATTACTTGATATTTTCATTCTCAAAGATCGCTTAATCCGTAAAGGAACGTTTTTTGAATTGACTGTTGATCGACGTTGTCTGACTGACTTATGTCATGTGTGACTATTCAATCGACGTTGTGTTTAATTTTATATTTTCGTACAATTTTAAATAGTTAAAACTTGCAGAGTAGCAATTAATGGATTTGTACCGTTGCGTTGCGTTTGTACCGAAAACATGAGCAGTCGTGTCGTGCCGCAACAACTGCCTCAATGTTCGGCAGAATAATCATTTTGTCACTACTATCAACAAAGGCAAGTAACGTGAGCTACCCAACAAGCCTCATCTGGTGCGTACTATTGAGGTTAAGAGCGTAGCTGCACCGAAGAAACAGCGAACAGCAGTCAGTGCAGCAGAGAAAGGCGACGTGGATGGCTTCACCCTGGTGGAGAGGAAACGTCGACCGTATCCGTCCCGTAACCGACGTGGTATCGCCCCTGCTACAGCAACAGAGGTCACCTTACGTGTTGTGGAGCCTACCTGCACCGTATCGTTTACTTCAAGTACCTACGAAGTACACGGACATGTTCCTCATATATTTGAATGATTTTATATGTGCGCGTGGTTTGAGAGGCCTTACCTTACCGTAACACAGTTTGTAACTAGCACGGGAGATAGGGTCTCGAGAGGGGTCTCTCTTAGAATATAATGTACTTATTGTCTAAATAAATAAATTGAATTCAATGACACAATGCAGTTCTTTCATTAGAATATAATTACATTAATACGTTTCGAATAGTTTTTTTACGTCTTTTCATATTCTCGCCGTTTTGGAGTTTGCACTAGCGCCATCAAGCGCCACCTTGTAGTAACAATATAGCAAAGAGGTTGAATAACAAACTAAAGAGGTCATAATATCATAATCGATATAAAATCACGTTGACGTTTCAAATCAGCTGATACAAATTCAGGCGGCCATTTTAGAAATAGCTTTAAACAAGGGCATCAGAGTTTTTAGGTAGACTGTCATTTCAAACACTGCCTAAACCAATTTTAGAGGTAGACATCGATTTATGGTACAATTTTTTGTAAAAATCGTTTTAAAATGTGTTTTAAATTTAGACTTCGTTTTGTGGTAAGACCGCTACCGTCTTACCATAAATCGATGTTTAAACACTCTCTAGACCACTCTTCAGTCAAACACGATTTTGGCATGTTAGACCGTGTTTGAATTTTTCTTACCACAAATCGTTGTCTTGCTCTTGTCTTGAGAAAAATGGTTTTACTCATAGAATAAGGATCACGATACTGTTTCTCTCTGGTTTTAATAAAATACGTATGGCAATACATAAACGCGTTACGTTATATGCAGGACAAGTTGAGTACAACATAAACAAATGTATCTCAAAAGTTGATAATTATTATTGAATTAAGTTATTAATTGATATAATTTATTTTTAAAAGTATTATTGTCTATAAATATAATTGTTGATTGAAGAAACAGTAAACTAATTACTAGATGTTTTCATCCTCAAAGATCGTTTAATCCGTAAACGAAACGTTTTTTGAATTGACTTTTGATCGACGTTGTCTGACTGACTCATGTCATGTGTGACTATTATTTATTCGATCGACGTTGTGTTTAATTTTATATTTTCATACAATTTTAAATAGTTAAAACACGGATACGTAGAAGAGTTGCAATTAATGGATTTGTACCGTTGCGTTGCGTTTGTACCGAAAACACGAGCAGTAGTGTCGTGCCGCAACAACTGCCTCAATGTTCGGCAGAATAATCGTTTTGTCTATCTACTATCAACAAAGGCGAGTTACGAAGTTAGCTGCACCGAAGAAACAGCGAGCAGCAGTCAGTGCAGCGGAGAAAGGCGACGTGGATGGCTTCATCCTGGTGGAGAGGAAACGTCGACCGTATCCGTCCCGTAACCGACGTGGTATCGCCCCTGCTACAGCAACAGAGGTCACCTTACGTGTTGTGGAGCCTACCTGCACCGTATCGTTTACTTCAAGTAGCTACGAAGTACACGGACATGTTCCTCATATATTTGAATGATTTTATATGTGCGCGTGGTTTGAGAGGCCTTACCTTACCGTAACACAGTTTATAACTAGCACGGGAGGTAGGGTCTCGAGAGGGGTCTCTCTTAGAATATAATGTACTTATTGTCTAATTAAATAAATTGAATTCAATGACACAATGCAGTTCTTTTATTAGAATATAATTACATTAATACGTTTCGAATAGTTTTTTTTACGTCTTTTCATATTCTCGCCGTTTTGGAGTTTGTGCACTAGCGCCATCAAGCGGCACCTTGTAGTAACAATATAGCAAAGAGGTTGAATAACAAACTAAAGAGGTCATAATATCATAATCGATATAAAATCACGTTGACGTTTCAAATCAGCTGATACAAATTCAGGCGGCCATTTTAGAAATAGCTTTAAACAAGGGCATCAGAGTTTTTAGGTAGACTGTCATTTCAAACACTGCCTAAACCAATTTTAGAGGTAGACATCGATTTGTGGTACAATTTTTTGTAAAAATCATTTTAAACTATGTTTCAAATTTAGACTTCGTTTTGTGGTAAGACCGCTAATCTATACTAATATTATAAAGAAGTAAAGTTTGTGTGTTTGTTAAATTGTAAAGGGTAATCTCGGGATCTACTGAACCGATTTCAAAAAATCTTTCACTCATGGAAAGCTAATTTATCAATGCGTGACATAGGCTATAAAATAGCCTATGTCCCCTGTATTCACACGGGAACGGGAACTACGCGGGTGAAACTGCGGGGCGCTGCTAGTATTTTTATAAGAGTTGTATTATTATTGTCGCCCAATGGATTTGTACCCTTATTCACTCCCTCCCTATATTAGACATATTTACCATAGCGTTTATGGAAATTTGCACTAGATAGAAGTATTGTTAAGTCATGAAAATCATGGGAAATTATCGAACTTATCCAAAAATATACCTATATTCTAAACTAACTTAACAATAAATTTACCTTTAGAAATACAACAAAAACGTCATGTAATTCAAAGAATATAAATAAAAGACGGTGTCCGAGTAAATATTTGGATAGTCCGGTTCATAATATTTTTGAATACATTTTTTCCCGATCCCGTGACGCGGTCACGCCCTCTATGTGACACAATAAAATCTCTGGAACATTACCAAAACTGCAAATTGTTACTTCCACGCCATAAAATTTTCTAAAAGTTCTACTTTTATAATAAAAAGAATGTAATGGTTTGGTGTGCGGACTATTAATCTTTACTCAATGAATGACTTTTTATAGCAGACGGATAAACTTGATGTCTTATTTGGTATTTTCATGTTTTTATGACAATTTTTTAGTTTTGCTGTGTTTTTGTATAGCAGACGTTCTTTTTGACATTTTTAGTTGGTATGTAAAGTTTTTTTTGGTGAAATATGTTAGGTTGATAATAAAAATATAACCTTAGTATTGATTGATAGAACCTATATAGTACATAGGTACATAGGTGCGTAAAATTTCGAGTATCTGTATCTTTTACATAGGAATGTAGGTACCAAAAAATCAGTAATACTTGAGGTTCAAACTTTACTTACTTACGTTTTAATCTATAGGACTGTTTTAGATATGTTTTAGGTGTCTCATAAAACCCACCCAGGTATTGTTATGATACTTTTAGTCACAAATTTCTCACGGGATTGGCTTACATTTAGGCGGGTGAAACTACGTGGCGCAGCTTAATAGAATCAAAAGTGCCTACCTACGTAATAATTGAACTCAGCAACAAACAGTAGGCAGAGCAGAGGCCGAGGGCTTTTCTATCAACACTTACCATTTATTATCTTATATCAATAGCATGTCGCATCGCGCCCAAACAAAGCTTCCTGAGGTATAACCGACCATCTTATCCAGATCCCGTGATTTCTATTACCGACGGATTTTTATTGACCACGGTAGCGGCTACACAGCTCTTTGTACTCTGGTCACGATATTATAATACGTTTAATGGCCTGTAATGAATGGCATAACATCCATAAAGCGACAATACAGCCACTCGAACATGCCCTTTTATAATAATATGTGATTTATAGAGAGTCCGCGAAATGTGACTTTGTTTGCACGTGTTTGTTGAGGTACGCCTCCTTTCGGTGTGAGATACTGAAGGCGAATGAATCAATCTGGATGAATGAAGCCTTTGGTTTACCTTTAACTGTCGGGTGCAATTTATTTATTTTTTACAAGCTGTCTCCTTTTAATCCGCGATATTGAAAAGGACATACTTTTCTCATAGTCTGATAGTAGGTTATTGAAATTACTTAGACCAAAAACATAAGAAATGTTTAAAATAATAAAAAAGAACAAAAATAGGTCTACTTACGTGTTTTACCAAAAACATAAGAAATGTTTAAAATATGTAATAAAAAAACAGAAATAGGTCTGCGGTTTCTTTAAAGTTCACACAAGTTCTAAGTGTTACTGAAAATGTTAACGCTTTTCTTAGTAATGGATAGGTATTGCATTATTTTATGTGTTACTGCAGTGCAGTACACATAATTTATATTTATGAATCTAAGTATTTTATTATCTGTTCTTACCAAGTTGAAAAAATAAGCATTAAGTACCTATTACAGAAATAATCATACTTCAGAACATTTGAATTTTAATTCCCCCTTAAACGCTCTAAATTTGTAAAAATATTCATGAATCTCGGACTCAAATTCTTGATCTCTGATAATTCTCAGACTTTCACGGATCAAGTACTTGACTTGTAAAAGTTTTACAGCCCAACTGGGCATTAGAGTCTATACCTATAATAAAAAAAGGAAAATAAATAAATGATTTGATATTACTCGTAAATGAGCCAGTTAACGCAATTAGTCAAGAAGATATCATCATCGTTCATTTGGCTTGAATGTTCCCAAGTTTACCAAATTTTTTTAGGCAAACCTGCGGGGCACAACTAGTATAATTATATATTAAAACGAAGAGGACATTCACCCGATGGTAAGTGACGCGCCTGTCCATAACAAATGTACAGCTTCCATTATTTTGCATCGCAAATTTATGTACCACGTTTACCTATATGCGTTTTCACAGTACGCGTATACACGTACTTACTTTATGCATCAAAATGGGCTCTTAATTAGTTTGGGTTAATACATGCAGTCTATAATTAGGCTAATAGAACCGTGAAGATATTTAGAGTAAATTTATTTAAGACTAGCGGCGCCCTGCAGTTAAACCCGCGCTAGCTCCTCTACTATTTGATCTCAGAGTGATGTTAAATAGCCTTCCTCAATAAATGGGCTATTCAACTATGAAAGATTTTTTTAAATTAGACCAGTGATTCCTGAGTTGAGAGTAATGATTCCTTTCCTCCTGATTAGCGCGTTCACCAAACAAACTCTTCAGCTTTATAGTATTAGTATAGAAACATTTTTCGTGGTGTTTTTAAAATTTTCATATAATTCATTCAAATCTTGAACCAAAACACCAGAAACGTAACCAAATAAAGATATGTTTTAACGATTATCGAACAAAAAGTTTGCTCTTTTTACGCATTGCCATCAAAACAGATAAAGATCCTTCGTCCTCGCGGATTCCACAAAGCAACGACAGATGTCCAATACCTTATCTCACTTTTTAAAAGCCTCTTAAGTTGGATAAAAAAGTATAAACTATTCATTGGCAACAAACACCTACGTAACGACGCATTGTACCCACAGTTGGGATAAATGTAACGTGAAATCACTTTTATGTTAAAGAATAATCCACTTATAGGCATGTCGTCCCTCTTTGTTAATAAACAGAAGGTACGGTTCATTGATTTGTAAAAAATAACACCGCGGGGAATCTTGTGTGCAAACAGGAGCAAATAAAAGATCAGGGTGGATGCACGCTGTTATACGTTAGGTTGTAAGTGCCGGCATTATTTTAGTACACGAAATAAACGGGCTTGACATCACCAGAACGCATTGGGAAAGAGTGATTACGTCTATTCCTTCACGTCGAACTGATCTTCAAAAAAAGTTAATTTAAAAAAAATAAGAAACCGACTTCAACACTAAAAAGTAAGAAAATAATTTAAAATAAACGATATTATTAATACATATTTACAATTTATAATTAGTAACTTTTGGATTTTATTACAAAACTTCTTTATAACCACAAAGGTATAAGAACTTTTTAGAAAATTAACCAAAGTCAAAATAAAAACGAAAATAGAGGCTGACGTTTATACTGTCTATTTATTAATTAAAATAATATATACAATCTAATCTGGCGCAGTGTTTGTTTGTAATATCTAGATATATTTTTTTTACTAAAGTTTTATGAAAACGCTCTGTAGATATATGTGTAATAGGTACCTATCCTACTAATATTATAAAGGCGAAAGTTTGTATGTATGGATGTTTGTTACTCTTTCACGCAAAAACTACTGAATGGATTTTAATGAAACTTTACAATAATCTTGCTTATACATCAGAATAACACATAGGATACTTTTTATCCCAAAACTACTAATATTATAAAGGCGAAAGTTTGTATGTATGGATGTTTGTTACTCTTTCACGCAAAAACTACTGAATGGATTTTAATGAAACTTTACAATAATCTTGCTTATACATCAGAATAACACATAGGATACTTTTTATCCCAAAACTACTAATATTATAAAGGCGAAAGTTTGTATGTATGGATGTTTGTTACTCTTTCACGCAAAAACTACTGAATGGATTTTAATGAAACTTTACAATAATCTTGCTTATACATCAGAATAACACATAGGATACTTTTTATCCCAAAACTACTAATATTATAAAGGATATGGCGGACCATCCAACATGGCGAAATAGTTATTTTTGATGCACGTCTACAATATGGGTATCAAATGAAAAGGCTTGTTGAGAGTAACTCGATGCGTTGAACGTGATGAACAGACAACGAATCCTAGCCAGCGATGTCTTAAAAATAAATTAAGTATAGAAAATAACTGATCCACTGATACTCTGGTCAGCTGAACCAGTTATCTACTGATCTACAGATCGATTGAGTCACTGAGTGATTGATCCACTGATCGTTTGATCTACTGAACGAACGATCCACTGATCGAACGATCCATTGATCGAACGATCCACTGATCGATTGATCCACTTGTCTTCAATGCAACAAGTTGAGGGTAGATAGAAAAAACATAAAATAATAAAAAAGTCCACGCCCCACCGCTCGCCGCTGCGCCGCACCGCCTCCCTGGTTGCCTTCATAACAATATTTTAAAACAAAAATAATGTTTACATTAATTGGAAAATTACATTGTATACATGTTATTGAAATGAATACCCATTTGTCAAAATAGTGAAAACTGCTACAGATTTTAAAGTTTATACATATTTATGAAAAAAAATCACAGGCATCATTGTATACATTATGCTGAAATAGTATTGGTTACATATTTGTAAAATAATATCGTTTACATATTACTGGTATTCGTAATGGATACATATTTTTGCATGTGGTAGTGTATACAAATATCTGAAAACGCTCTGTATCCATATTTTTGGCAAAAATGTATACATTATTGTGAGAAAATCGGGTGGTTATATTAGTATGAATTGGTAAGTGGCTACTTGTTTCTGAAATTTTCAGTGTGGACATTTATTTGAAAATCTGCCCGTGTATACTTATCATTGCACGCGACTGTACATAGATGAAAGGCGAATGTGAGCATCCACACAAACCTAAATAAGTTTATACGATGTAATGATTAATTAATTTGTATTATTCAGTGTTGTCAAAACAAAATAGATTAACATTGTAATACTCATTACTTATAAATAAGTCAATCGATTTTGTTCTCAAAACTCTCCCCTATAAGACTTTTCTTGTGTTTATTTGCGTTGATGATTCCAGATTTTAAAATAATAATAATTACGGATGTGGTGTGTATGTTGATTACCAAATAGTGATAAAAAAATAACAATTATTGTACAAATTATAGCATTAGCCATGTACAAAATGTATCCAGAAGATCCCTAAATAGGGTTGTGGGTAGTTGGATAGGTTGCTGTGGAAGTCGATGGGGAAGGCCTATGTTTAGCAGTGGACGTCAAATTACGGCTTAGATAATGATGATGAAAGTTAAACTCTTTATAGAATACAATTATGGTTGATTGCCGTTTGGTCATTTTGTTGCATTAAAATTACCTTAATTGCGGCTCAAAAATAGTGTTAATTAAGATTACCCACAAAATTTCAGCCCATATATTTAAATTTGAATCAAACCCCCAAATCCCTTAGGTCCAATTTTGAATGTCAGTGGCCACGCAAAAGGCACGGAAAGGCCACAACCGCAAAGTCTACCATTTACGTATAATCGTAAGCTTCGATAGTTTTTGTTACCTCAACCGTCCGCTTGGATATCTTGTTCAAAATTTGATTTATTTCTACTAAATTTTTAAAGTTTTGTTCGTATAAATTCTTAGCAGGAACTGTGTGAACATAATTGTTGAGATTTCCGAAATTTCACGCTCTCAATAAAGGGATTGTGGCCATTTATGGGGTATTTAAGAAGGCGATGATAAACGACGTGTTTGCTTGTGCTTACGTGCCAAACTTTATTCAATAGTTGATTAATGATCGTGTTTATTGTTAGGACGACTAGGTGTTAAAATTTTATGCAATTTTGTATTTTTGAATTGTTGTTGGAATGGTTTTTATATCAACGATATCAACAAACTTGGAATACGTATTATACCTACATAATACGTATTCCAAGTAAATAGCCTTACTCATCATCTAAGTATACGCTTAAAATACATGCTATAAAAATCTTTTTTTAAGAACTCAAAAGAGATACAGAGTTTATAATCCACTGAAAGTCTTGGACTTGAACATTAAATTGTGTAATGGTAACCTATCTTCCTAAGTATAAATCGCTATCTATCAAAACAGTACTACGTTCTCACAAACGTATTTGCTTTTAGCAACATTATATGAAAAGCAAAAATTGCATCAAAATATTGATATGAACTGTCAACCCGCGAATGTTTGACAAGCCAGCCACATACATGTACTCGTATATACACATTACAAAGGCTCCGTATCCGTATTCGCGTTCGACATATTATGATCAGATCACACATTGAATTCCGTTATATTGCATTCCAAATAAATCCTATACAAATCTCGCGCCGCCAATAAACTCGGTACGAAGTTTATGTCGGGCCGAATATCAGTTTTCCGACTTTACCCAATAAAGGGTAACCCCTGATCCGTTAAGTAAACAGAAAAAAAGGAAGGCAGTCGCGGGACGTAACGAGTAAATCACGGTAAGCCCCAATACGAGGCGCGGCGCGCGGCGCCACTCGCTTAAGCCCCGTAACCCCTTTAAGTTCACCTTCCGATATCCCTGGATGTGTTAAATAAACGAGCCGCGCGTTTTCTCGCCGCTCTCGCCCGAAAACCAACGTGTGCAGTTTTTGGAGCTATCGCGGTAAACTTGCTTGTAGCTTAATGTTCAATTATTTAGACCTTGGCGTATAATTGAATAGCATTGTAAGATTTTTGTAGAAAAAAACTATTTTTCTTTCCGATAAAGCCAAGAAAATTCTAATAGAGAGATTGTATAAGTTTGGTAAAGCCACCATAATCGTAGAACCCTTTGATTGTCGGCCGATATCGTAACACAATGTAGTAACAAAGGCGGGCTGGCTCGGGCCAATTGGTCTGGAAGCGCGTGACCGAGGCGCCCACACTCTGACCCGCCTCACCAACTACTTTGCCCAACACCCTTTACACAAATTGATTTTAAATGGCGATTTATTTCCGCCTCATATCGCCGATCCGATCTTCCTATGAGTTTTACGGGAGGCTTTACGTAGGGTAAAGAAATCCGAGTTATAAAACGGTTTATTTCTTTTCATGACGGTACTTAGCCACCCTCTAATTACAACGGATTAATCCACCGAAACCTTCATTAAAAGTCATAAAACGCTCAACTTTATCGAGCCACGATCGAGTTGGTAACTTCAAACTCTTTGTAACAACAAACTGCACGTTTACCCAGAAAAGAAGGATGAACGAGTTATAAAACTAAACTCTAACGGTGACAACGCTTTTTATTTCGGATTCAATGCATAACGGGTGTTTTAAAATAAATGAAATAAAAGTTAGCTTTATTGCGGAATTTTTACCCTTTTGCGAATTTGTGCAAAATTACTTTATGAGCGTATTTTCAATTGTTACTTTTTTGTCGATGTAGTTTACAACTTCGCCAGTGAACGTCTGTTAGAAGTTGATATTAGGGAACTGAGTGGAGGAGAAACATTGGTCCTGTGTTCGGTTTGTAAAAAAGTGTAACTTAAAACAGTCGTATAATAGAAATAAATAGTAACCCTTCGGTGGCGGCGCGTTTGCTGCCGAAAGGTTTATTTTTATTGCCGGTGACTTTCTTTTACTGACTACCCCTTCATAATTGCCAGGGTTGAGAGGAAAAAATAGAAATCTTTATAACATTGCCAAAATCTTTTGTTTATAATATTGGCAAATTGCGTAAATTCACAAAGCAATGTTTTGTGTAAAACAACAAAAATAACAATAACATTTATGTACGCAACTCTTTGCAGAAATATTTTTGAGAAATTAACGGACACATTATTAAGACGTAAGTAGATAAGATTAAATATTTGCAAACAGCAGGTATCGTTTACTGGAACGGCGTGAACCAAAGTGAACTATAAATATTCAGTTTTTTTCGTTTAGATTGAAACATTTTGCGACCGCAAAGGCTTTTTGCAGCGGGGGGTGTCACTGGCTGCCAGGTTTTTTTTACTTTTTCTCGTAAACGTCAAATGTGACAAAGCGTAGTGCGTGTGAGTAATGTGTCGGACTATGGTCGGACTAAATAGAGTTATCTGCAAGTGTAACGATGAGAAAGTTGGATGACAAAAGCTGTCAGTAAGGATTTTGTGGTCACAATGATAATTCGGCTATTGATGTACAGTCTCGGAATGAAAAGGTTCGTCAATTTTCAAATTGATTCGTATAATGTGTCGCGAAAACATATTACCTTTTGAAACTATGGTACAGAATAGACTCGGGTTAGGGAAAATAATGTTCTACTGCTCGATAATAAAGTTCAAAATTATTCAGATCAGTGTTGTTTGACAGGATAAATATATTGTCAACAAGATTTTTGATAAACCAAAACCTTCTTGTTGGTTCAACCTGCCATTATTATTTCTGTTAAAACTATTGTCAATCGGTCAATGTCGTCATTGCTAAATATCAAAGAGGTTTTTATATGCCGCGCGCACAAGGCAGTGTTTAAAAAAAGGATAGAAAAATCAAGCAAAACCTTATTCGATAGCGTTTGCTATCTATTTATTTGTGTCATTCTATTTATTTAAATGTTAGCATCACTGTTTCTTACACTGTTATGTTGGCATAATTGTTTCTTGCAGTACTAGTGCAAGTGAAAACCGACTCTAAGGTGACGAACCTTTTCATTCCGTGACTGTACCTGTTGGTAAGGGCGAGTCAATCTTATTTGATAACGTTTTGGTTTTGGAGTATTTCTGGTGTGATGTTATTTACAGATATTGTTTTTCTATAGAGTATGGCCTTGTAAAAACCCATTGCAAAAATAACTTTTTTATTAATTTTCATTGTAAAATAAGTGCATTAATTTGATTCTGCGTTACTTTCGTCCCAGTTTTCTCCACCCAAAATAAATATTATTCTTCATATAAATTATATTGTTATATCAATAATGACGCTTAATACTAAAAAGATATTTGCAATAAATTAAATTAACATCCACTTTACAACTTATTAGCCTCTACCATATAATCTTTTGGAGTTAATACAAAATTTATGTGACATGAAATTAGTTCAAATATAGACCGAGGTGGGTTAGTTTTGTTTGAAACAAAAGTTTACGACTTATAAATGGGAATGTGAAAGGTACGAACAGTAATTTAAGTGGATCGAACTCCCAACTTCGGGAATATAATAATAGAAGAACGCCTTTTGAAAATTAAAAGTGTTTAAATACAGAAGTTTGGATTACATGACGACTTCTACTACAACGGAATTCTTCTATGTATGTTGAAAATTTTATTGTTATTACAATTATATTAAAAAAATAACTATGAAGACATTTTTTATACATTTGTTGTATTATGTTTTTCTGATTAACATTAAATTAAATAATCGTTTAATTATTACGAAGTAAATAATTACATATTTCGTTCCGGTCATAGAATAAATACACTTTTATTGACTTGACTATAGTTCAAAAAATGTATTTTAAGTTATATATTTTCAACACCCGTCCATGTTTTCATACATTATACTTACAAAAAGAAAACTGAAAGTTGTAAATACACCTACATACGTATCTATAAATGTACCGTCATGTAACCCAAACTATTGCCGACACACGCTGCGACTATTCTACAATGTCGGCATCGATGATTTGGGAAAGAAGCGAACACTCGTAAAATTTTATCACTTCTAATGGGTGCCCGTAGTGATTTGTTGCTACCCATTTCTACTGTTTCAATACATGACTCAATTTACAAAACCTGTGATTAGTTTGACAGATAACTGCGGGGTTTTAATGTGATGTTTTTAGTCTAATTTTATTGTCTTTACATATAATATTGAATGTAAAGTAATTGGTTGATTCTCATGAAATATTTCGTTAAAACGTGTCAGATAACAAAAATGCAAAAGTACTGTAGAATACCTATATATTTCTGAGAACCAATACAAAGTTCTGCGAAAATTCAAGCAGCATCAACATTGTTTGGGGAAAATAATAGTTAAAGCATATTGTGATTATAATTTTGACGCTATAGCACGTATTACTGTTCAGCAGCAAAGTTAGTCCTCTGAGACTACCTTGCCAGAGGATTTAACGATGAACTACATACTTTGCTTTTCAAAATTATATTCAATTTGCAAAACATCATATGCGAGTGACGACGAGTAAGTACCGAGTTTCACACACACACTCACACATAATATTTATAGTTTAAATATCATTTTGTTGAAATGGAGCCAAATTTCCGGCGCGTAACGTTTCAACGAATTTACAAAAAGCGCCATAAATTGGCAAATAATCCCCCGCATAACGCAACCTTTGTTTGGCCACACGTGCTTTTAATATCTCGCTCGGATATCGCGGACGCAACAAAAGCCGGATTTAATCTTTGTACGCATTGCCTAAAGTAAACAATCGTAAAAAGTTCCTTCGCGATCGCGAGGAATGTCGAATATATACATGTTAATAAATTTTATTAAATGATACGCGGACAATGGTGCGTGTTGAATGGTAGCGCGACAATCGGCCGTGTCGAATTTGTCATGAAACTACGGCTTTGTGTGTCGGATGAATGCCGTGAGAGAAGGAAGAGCTTCCGGTGCATATCGCGCCGGGATCGATGCCCGGAGCCATATCTTGCCATCGATACTCCTACATTGTTATTTTTTGCTACAAATTGATACCTATACATCGTAAAATGAAAATAGAAATGTTTTTATTGAAACTTGAGTATATTCATTACTTGACTTGTTGAGGTATTTATGAGAAAATTGAAGTAGAAGCAAAAACTGGCTAAGTGGTTGTCGGACCTCTGTGCAGTGGTTCATATATAAAGAAATAAAAATATACTTATTTGGTTTTATTTTATTTTATTTATCGTAAAAACTTTCGAACTGTAAGTATACAACAAAACGAAACAAAAAAGCTTTCAGAATAAGATTTCATAGTATAAATTCATAAACAAGTAACACTAAATAATTAATAAGAAAATAAACTATTAAAATTCTTCCAAAAATTTAGTCACATAATCAGATTGTAAGTAAATATAACTACAACAAACAGACTTCAGACAGACGAATATAACTTTATAAACATTCAGTTATTACAATCTACCTACAGAACCCTAATAATAACTGTAATTACGAATTTAACTGCACTTTGTATCTCTCGTGCTATAAATAATATAAAAAGAACTTTACTGATAGTGATAAAGTTTTTTTTTGTATTATGTAGTCTACTTACTACATTTATTGGAAATTGAAAAACGTCGAATATTAAATCAGTTAACGGAAACTGTATAATATTTCGTTCAATTAGTTTTTAAGAACTTTTAACGTAGTGTAGTTTTTAAATGGAACTTCCATTTCTTTTAATGGAAAAGTATCGGTTTGTTAATTTTTGTTTTTATTAATTTTTACATGTCTGACAGCTGTTTACATTGTAAGTTTTATTTTATGAATACTGGATGCAAGAGTTTATTCTGCTTAGAACTTAGAAATTCTCTGAAGCACCGAAGCTTAATAAAAACCATCTTGGTTTTTGTGGATTATGTAGGAATTTGAAGATATTTATTTTCATTATATTTAGGTCTCTTATAATGTTAAAAGTCGTGCTGAAACTTACATTATCATATATCACAGAATATTTTGTCACCTAGCAGACAATTCACGCTATAAAGGCACCTACGTACTAACAAACAATCCGTTCAGCATTTTTAAAACCAGAAAAATATTTCAGTCATGTGTCGATGGACGCATCGCCGACTACCGTGTATGATACGTGGAAAAAAAGAAACAAAAAATATGTGAAACCGCGTCGGAACAATCGAAGCTAACTTATAAAATATGTATTCTAGTCCCAGCTTTGAAACTAGCGAACTATTTTGACCGCTATCGGGGATTTTTCAGACAAGAGAATGGAAATCATAAAGCCACTTTTTTGACGATCGACGGTTTTTTAACGTTTTTCAATGATTCGTACTTGTTATTTTTTAATTGATGGATATGCTTTGTCGATTATTTGTATACCGTTTCTTAAAATAAAAGCCTTTTATTTTATAAACACTTGGTTTAATTTACTGTTTTACTGCGATGGTTAAGCAAAATCTGGTACTGTCATCTTAGTGACTGGAGACCGATATGCAAAATGCTTTTAATTAAAAAAGAATGCATCTTTAATTTTGGAAAAGCTGAAACGCATTCGGTAGTGGTAGGGCCTATTTTACGTCCTTCAAGTAAAGTTACTCACCAAGTAAAGTTGTATCTTTCTTACTTAATATCAAGTGACAAAGACAAAACATGTGAGTAGTTACTCGGAACGGTACTTGAAGATGGTGAAATAGCCCTTAACATCAAAAATATTTAACACCCTTATCCTCTAATAATATCAAGAAAAACTTACTTAAAATAATACCCATCCTGACTGGTCTTTCATTCAAATTTTCGTTCCAAAATGCGATAAAAAACTGAGATAAATACTCCGTTACACGGTAGTCGACAGCAGTCATCTATAAGATGGCACGATCTGATGTCTGCATTCTGCTATCATTGTGCGATCGGCAAAAAACAGAGTGTTATGTCCAGTCATTAATTAAGAGGTTGTTAGGGACACGTGAGCTTTGATTTGCTGTTTGCTTGCTGTATATGGAATGTTTTGGTTTATGAATTTCTTGGTTTAATTATTTAAGAAATATGTGTGAGGGAAAAGTGGATGTATTAGTAGAAAATACTTCAGGTGTTTTTCATTGCGTATATAGAAAATCGTTTGGAAATGAAAGTTCGGCAAGATGATTATGCCTATTCCTTTTCTCTGTAAATTGTTGTATCATTAGTCCCTTAAATTTATAATAAGTTAATTTTACAGACTAATATTTAAATTATCGGGATCTAATGTCCAATGTAATAAATTCATCTCCCCCTTTAATACAATTTTACTTTTAAAACCAGTCAAGTTCTACTTGAATTAATCAGTTTTTATGAGTGGTCAATAAATAGCGCAATATTGTGTCGGGCGCGCGTCGGAGCGCCACAGTGACGCGTCTCCGTCCCCATTTATACCCATCGAACCAATCCGAACGTCATTTTTACCCGTCATCGCTAATTTGCCATTGTTTTCCCTCCTGACGCCACCTTTTTTGCTAAAAACCATAAAATAGATAAGTTTTTTGTTATTTTGGGAAACGTTAATTGATTTTATTAAGTTCAGGTGATGTTCGTCCGGATATTTTAGCTCCGAAACATGTTGAGGTGAGCATCATTTATCATTGGTTTGGGGTTTTGAACAGTGTTAAATTTGATGACGTTTTTATTTTTTTAGTAATTCTTTAGACTGTTTTATAATTAGTATACGTACTCAACATTATTTTTGTTGATATTTTAATATGAGGAATACCAAGTTTTGACTAGATAACTAAATATTATACTCCCTTCAGTGAATATAGCGCCAAAAAATATGTGCAAGCTTTACGTTTACGTTAAACCAGCGCTCAGTTTGAGTACTTGTTTGAATGTGTACCTATATGTTACGTTGAGGGCAGATCGTAGGCTCGCATCGGCAATAAGTTAGGCATGCCTACAGTGCAGCGCATCAAGGCGACACTGCACGGTTGTATAAAGCACGGTGCAATAAAGAGAATGAATGCCGCCCATCGGCAGGCACCGGCCGCCGGGAGGATTACCCGAATCGCCACTATTTATCGCTCCAGCCTTGCGCCCAGGTGCCATCAATCTATTTAATGATCGGGTCAGCACATACTCTTGCCCTTTTTGCAGCTTGCACCCGACGCTCGGCGCGACAAAACGAAGACGCAAATTCGGGAGATGGACGTTTGATGAGGCGCTTTTGTGTCGATCCGCGCCGTTGAAATGGGTTTCCGACGCATTAATGCCTACTGCAACGTCATTACGAGAGCTATTTACTCTTTGAACGTAGATTTCCTTTAAAATTTGATGTCACATATTATTCAAAAATATAATGCTACTAATAAAATAGTCAATAAGAATGACCAAAGAATGTATTAAAACTTACTACGGTCAGTATACCTTTTCATAAATGTATCAAACGAATTGAAAGTGTATAAATCAAGCTTAGTGGAGGAGTGAGTCGTTGGATGGTTGAATGGCCCAAGATAGCAGCACAAAGGCCATTCGGATGACGCGGTCGTACATCTGGTGGGATCGTGTGCTCGCCAATGGACGCTCGGATTGAGCGGTCACTTACTCACTGTTTGTCTCTACTGTTGTTTGAACTTGCTTTGAATTGTTTGGGGGAATACTCTATGATTCAAATATATTTTATAATAAAATTATATACGTTATAATAAATGCCTTAGCGGTCTATTTGTCTACTGGCATGTGCATCTGCCTGGCTAGCAGAGAAATCTGGGTTCAATCTTGGCCTCTGGTTAGGTTTTCAACATGGGTAAGGCTAGCGTGTGATTAACATAAGGGCTATATATTGCTTTATCATCATTATTTAGCCACAGATCAGTTACTATGTTTCTTAACTTTATCTAGGTTATGAGAAACTACAAACTATACAGACATATCCAGACCGAGATAAACTTTTTGAATTCCTGAAATATTACCTCTCGCGGGAATCAATCCGCAACCCCTTGCGTGGCAGTCCAGCACGGTGAATACTCTAGTTGTTTATTTCTATAAACTAAGTTTATTTATACTCTACATTAAGTACAATACGCTCTACAATCGCAATTTTTATTTGCTTAAAGACGTTTTATTTTAAACGATGTTTACGTTTTTTTTTTTTAAGTTTTTACGTTTTATTTCTAAACAATCTTAAAGTTTGATTACTATTCCTATTTCTATACATATATACCCAATACCAAAACAATGTTTACCTCACCCACCCACAATTTGTAGCCAAAGCACCCAAAGTGTGAATAGTGGGCCGGTACGTAACGAAGTAAACCAATATGATACGTTTATATTCGAGTGGCCCTACCTCAATAAGCCGGGTCTTGTCTAGTGTAAACTCGGTTACTTCACCTGAGCAAACTGCCTCCCGGTAGAGGGCGGTGTGTGCGTGTACGTTGTACAAGACGGTACGGTAGATATATTTAGAAATTTATTAAACACTGTCCGAACTTAATGTTCTCTTCCCCTGGATGAGGCAGACGGCATCCACAGCTATCCACTAATCAGCCGTTTTAAAAATCTGTACTTTCCAGAATCTGCCATTCACCGAATAATCCCATTGCCTTTGCCCATTGCAGTTGGTCTAGCGTTTCGAGTTTTGTTTCACCTCGTTTTACTATATCTCGCGGTTTTATCTTTTACGATTTTACCCATAATATCAATTCTGTGGGACTTTTTGGGATAAAAAGTATCCTAGATATCAGTCCAGAAAAAATACAATAATTGACTTAATTCAAATTCGTACGTTAACAATTCTCAATTTATTATACAATTAGTCATATTTAAATACAATTCCACAATCATATTCTACAAACCTAAAATATTTCCCTCTAACTTAAGGTATACTTTCTTAATAACAAAACATAAATATATCCCTCCTATATATCCAGTATTTCCCGCAAATATGTACGGTAGTATGCGAACACACCGCAAGGCGGGCAAGGCGGTGGGCGGGCGACGCGTAGTTCCGGTCAAGTCGCGGGCACCTCTCGGCTTCCGCTCGTCCAATTTGGCCACATTCACCCGGTGGCGGGGTTAAGACGTTTGATACCTCCCCCCTACCCGCCTGACCCCGCTCGCCCCGCGCAACCCGACTTTACAACTGTAACGTTTATACGACACGACAAATCTTGTTTTACATAATAGTAGAGTTTGATTTTTGTTGGTATTTTATGACTTTGTATTGTTGACTGATTGCGGTGAAGTGATTGAAGTTTTTGCGAAAAGTTTTTCTTGATTTGATTTTTAACATAGTGAAAGATATAGAAATATCATATGGGAAATAGAAAAATTAAAGCCTAAGATAATTTCAGTCGAAAGAAAAGATTTTTATCTGGGTTTTTCGACGGAAAGAAAATTGGTTTTACACTTTTCATCGTACATTAATTAAGGAACTAATTTAACAAAAATCGGACAGTTTGTTAAATGGCTTTAATTTGATTTCTTTTGAAGGACTTTTTACTAATTGAGACGTTGATCACTCAGTCATTATTCTTACGAAAAATAGTCACCAAAATAAAACTTTAATCAATCAGTCATTACTCTGAAAAAGAGCCATGAAATAACAAGGACCCTATACATAAGAAGCAATCTATCCAATATAGTTTTTATAGTTATCATGGTTATAAGCACTCAAATTATTATGATTAACGGGATATTTACCATGTATATTATTTATTTCAAGTTTCCGATATTTCGACGCTGTTGCAAGCGCCATGATCACGGATGAACCTATCCAAGTGCAAAACAAATAATTACAAGATAAAGTGAAGTTAATCTCGGGTGTTTGACGGCCTCTGGGCGGGCTGAGACCGTCGCAATTAAACTGATCTCTGGCCAAATCCAAACAGAGGTCCCTTTGTGGACGGCGGTCAGGGGGCTGTGTTACGTCACTGCCTATCCACATGCCAATATAAAATGAAGTACACGTCTAAGTCACCGTGAAACAACACGCTTTAAAGGTGCATTACTCTTGATTGTCTTTTAGCTGAGGATTCTGTTGTATCGTAAAGATTAAGACGTTTAAATGTTGATGATCTTGAATTAATATACTTGTAGTTGTTTGATGATAAGGAAGGAAGGAAGGTTTAGTTATTTTTTATAGTGCATGCTGTTTTAATATACCTTATCATTCCTTATTGGTAATTTAAAAAAAATTTTTGATTGCTCTACTTTAGTATGGTTCCAATTTTCTTTGTGATTTTCCACGGGCTAGCGTTGAAGATAATTAAAAATGTACCTAGACAATAACATTGAACAAAAAGGCTATTATGATTTTGTAAGTTAGCAATAAATGGATCAAACAACTCAGTTATTATGAAATACATCCATAAATGAAATTTTGCTGTAACATTTCCACCCAACAATGTAACAAACAAAAAACACGCGTTCGCGTTAATTTTTCAGCGTAAGCATTTGTTAATTGATAGTCGTATGCTTCCCACACATTATTGTTTCAAAAATGTTGGGTAACGCTCACCGCATATCAAAACAACGGTCGTGTCCCTTAAAATCCACACTAGGTGGCCGCGACCGGTTACAGCTCATTAAGGAGTCAGGAGGGTAAAGGAAGACCCTCGGACGCATCGGGCTTTTTGTAAAAAGAGGCTTAATTAGGCTTCATGTGGCTACCCTACATCCCCTGTAACTTTTAATAAATGTTCGAAGAGCACCTCTGATGTAGGTACTTACTTTGTTGGTGGATTACATTTCGTAATACCGTATAATGGGCAACATTTTAAATTATTATAAATTTTATTAATCAGCTTTGTGTGGACATCGTGTAGAAAGGTAAGTCCTTCTTTTGTGGATGTTTTTGGATGTTTGAATACGGACTGGGGTTTTATGAGACATATTTTTGTAAAATTATTAATTAGGGTTTATTTTAACATAATTTTAAGTTGTAAGTATAGACAAGTAATGAGCTACCCTTTTTAGGGCTTCGCAGCTAAATGGTGAAATTTAATTTCTTATAAGATTATTTTTATAATATTTTTATTTTGTGTCTATAAAGGTAGTGAAATCATGATTAAAATCGAGCACTAACTTTATATGTATTATATAATATAAACTGTTTTCCCTAGTTAATACTCTCAACATTATTGATTCCATACTACTTGTACTCAATTTTGTAGCAGATAAATACGAGTTGACACTAACAACCCATATTAGGGGTGAACGTGTAATGAACAGGTATTACGTACTTTCTTCTCACGAATTACAATTTCGGGCGCGTGTGCCCACAGCAAGTAATCGTGGGAAGGTATTAAATATCTCGAATCAGTGCACATCTCTTGATGAATGAAACTCCCAGATTGGGCCGTCTGATAGTGTAGTTACGTACAATCAGAACCAACGCAACTAGACCTCTCGCTCCCCTTCAAAATTAAGAATCATACACGAAATCTGATACGATTGTTAGTTTTAGGGGGGTCAGCGGTGTTTGGTCGTATTATTTTAATAAAGCGATGCGCCCACTTATCAGCGCCATCTGTGTGCTGCGCGCACAATGACGGATCATCCCATAATGCGGACGGGAAAAAATATATGGTGTATTGTAGATATTTTTTGCGAACCTATTCCGGGTTATTGTTGAGTTGTTTAATTTTATGGGGTATTTTAAGCAAATGATACGGTTTTATCTTTGTACGTACATCAGCGATGTGTATCGCGGGCTCCTGCTGAATGAAAGGACTCATTTTACTTTGTAATCTATGTTTACAGATCATATATTATGTTGGACTGGACACAGGTAAATACGCTTGGAGGTTGTTTTCTTTTGAAACGTATTATGTTTGAAACAAAATTTGCATGTTTGAATAACTTAGTCCAGTCCATTACGAAAACCTTTTATAAAACTTTAGGATTTAGTGTTTCACATACTAAGATAATCTGATTTTTTTAAACATTTCGAATTTTCACCTCAGGTTTTGAAAAACATAAAGTAATTATTCTTAATAGAGATCTTTTCTTCCAAAATGACAACACCATAAAATTATAAAACCAAACTACCCCGACCAATTTCAGACATAATACATATTTACATGTCAATGGAGCGATGGTTTATAGTCTCTGAAGACAATAATGAGAGCACTATAAAGCCGCTGCCACATCGGCGGCGTATCTCCGATCGGAGCGTCTCAATGGAGGTTATTTACATAGCAATAAGGAGATAGAATCTTCTCCGCAGCCGGCACCTTATCGCAGTTATTGCCAGTGTGCACGCTGCTTATGGTCGGGAGGAAATCAACTGGGGTGTCGCTATATAAGCAGTTTTTAAACAAGTGTCCGGATTTATGTTTCGGAGTTGAGATTGCATTGATGTTGGGTTGGAATTATGAGTGTTTTGGTCATTAAGACTTTGCACAATTACGGTTGAATAGAGTGGTATTTTCATGTTATTTTATTGTTTTCTTCTAGAAATTTCAGGCAACACTTAGTTTTCCATTTTCCCCATTTTTTTAATGTCCTTACTTGTCTGAATTCCACAATTGTTACTTATTCTGAGGAATATTCTGATAGAAAGGCCGAAGTTTTTCTTCGATTACGTGTAAGTTGCAGAAAATGAATTCGTCCCCTTTTCTCAATTTAAAATATTTTACACACGCTTTCATATCCATATTAGTACGGGTCTCAGTAATAAAATAAAGATTTAAGTATGCCTTTCCAATTTAAACATTAACATGTTATATGTTAATTCAATTCGCAAAGTAATACGAGGGGAGGTGGGGGATAAATATTAAAATCGGGATTTATGAAGTGTGTCGGGGCGAAGCGACCGTGGCGAACCGATTTGTATGGAAATACTGGTAACGTCTCGTTGAATGCTTGTCAGAGATTCTGTCCAGAGGCACAGATTGCGAAACAGTTAGTACCGGAGGTGGCATTTGATGGCATAATTTGGGACAACGGACATAAAACCACCCAGATTTATGTGTGTTTGCGCTATGCTTTATTGAATGTGGAGAGGGACATGGGCTATGGGTATATGACTATTTGCGTTTGTGTAGTACATGTTTATTGTGTGTTTATACATGTATGTGTGTTATGACATAGTAATTTGAGTGTATGATTTTGGTTACGTTATGTTATTTGATTGTTATTTATAGTTCGTAGCTGTGGATTACAGTTTTGTTCATTTATAAGTGAGTTTTCTTCATAACTTTTCTTTTGACAAAGTTTTATTAGGTAATTGAACTGTATTAGTTATTTGAATCGTGTAAACGTACTGTATTTTAAATAATATTTATGTATCAAAAGAAATACGAGTATACAAACAAATATACATATCTATTATTAAAACACTAAACACGGAGTTATTATACGAACGTAGTTTCACTTTTTTGTTATTTCCCCTGAGTGACAGGTCATGTATTTTCCATCTCTACACTAAATGTATTATTTATTTTTTGTTCGTGGATATTTTAGTTTGAAAATCTTACAGTCAGTCAACTATTCAATAAAAATATTACATATCATAAAATGTGTTCGTTACTAGATTTTAGTCAATTATAGCGAATTTTTTAAAGTATGTAAACGTTTTGCAGCCGTTCATGTTATGACTTCTCGTTGTTTTTCTCTTCGGAACATATGTTCAGTACTTAATTAGTCCCCTAGCTAGGAGATTATTTTCAAAAATTTTGATCTTAATATCTTACGTAATATAAATGGCTATCATTGGGCAGTCAGAGTTCTGTGAAACTAATCAGAAGATATATAAAATTGGTAAAGTTTTAGTATACAAATAACTAATAAACAATACAATCTGCAGTTATCATACTGCATTTACACCAACTATGTGCCACAAAGCCGGTGAGCCATCATATCGCGTAGGCTCGTTGCTGCGGAATCGCGTGAGCCCATAGCGAGCCACGTTTTTACGCGTCCATAACCGAACCGCCTATGGCTTGCGTGAACCACCGATAGACAAATTGTCCACCAACTGCTATATTCAACTACACAATTCTGTTACGTGATACCAACACTAACTATTGACTTGTTTTTGCTATACGCGATGCAGTTTTAGAGAGGTTTACGTATTAGAGCTTTTGTTTGGTGTTCCAAATTGTGTTTTGAATGTTGTGTTTGTGTTTTGGAACAGTTTTCTTACTTAAGTATAACTTTGTGTAGAATTCTTGGTTTAAGAACGAATCACAAATGAAATCATTTGCATTGAGACAGAAGAAAGCAAAATAGTTTACAAGAAATCTTTACTATGAAAATTAGGTTTATGATAATAAATGATGTGCATTTTAATTAAGCTACTATTGAGTTTTATGTTATGCTAGTATAGTCATTGCTCAAAAAGAAATTCAGGAATCATAAGATGTGAGATTAGAGTAATTTTACTATCATCTTAAAATAGTAAAATGTGTTTTCCTAGTAAAATAATTTAGCAAATAAAGAAGCCCTGCAGATCTTGAACAATATCAGCTAAAACGGCAAATTCGCACGTCAATTAATGACGAGTTTACCCAGTTAGTCGTACGGTTGTATCAATTATCTATTTCAGACAACGATACATCCAATATCGATGAATAATTTTAAACGCAAATTCCGTCTAATTTAGGACGATAATTTGTGGATATTTTTATGCTTATAAAAACATATTTTAGTCACTATGCCGTAGTTCCTTTGGAGACTTTATAAACTTAGAATTATTATCACTTTGAGACAAGTTCTATGAGTATGTATTTTCTCGTAAGTTAGCAGTTTTCCGCGATTAGGCTTCTCTAGTTCAATAAAAACTGAGTGCAGTTTCATATTGCTTTACATTATTACTGGTGATTATGTGACATAATGTCTACAGGACTCATTTTCTAAAGATCTTCATCCAGAACCATGGAACGCCTAACCACATCCAGATATTCATAAACCTCTAAAACATTCGACAGCTTCTAGAACGTAATTTAAATTATTTTTAATACTTAATTTAAATCTGGAATCAGTGTTCAGTGTTTGATGGCCGAATGCAAATGCCGGGCGGGGTCTGTGAACGCGCAGTTGGCTGCATTGTGTGCCCCCCCTCTCCGCTACACCCCCGACCTCCCCCCTCAGCTGCACATCCCGCGAGAGTTTGTTTTTCGGGGCAAATAGCTATAGGCTTGATGATGGCCTCGCGGGTCACGCGAAAGCTTTGCAATGTTGCTCTACTTGGGATGGTATTTTAATATACATATATATTTTTTAGTGAATATTTGTTTGTTTGCACATGGACAAAATTAGTATTAGTTTTCTATGTCTAAACTGAGATTTTAATTTTATTAGAAAATTTGGTAATTATATTCAAGTTCGAGTTTTGTGTAACTATTTTAAAAGAAAGCCATTGGTTTTCACCTTGTGCACTCACTTATTACCGAGCATACAAAAGACACGAGTATTGCAAAAGAAAAAAACTTAGTAATCATACTACTTACTACTAAACTTTTAAACTTTTTTATGTTTGTGAAAACTTTTAATTAGCTTTCAGCAGCATATTTACGTAAATTACTTTGCATCTTAGCTGTTAATTTTCCTGTAAGTTTAAAATAAAAATAAAATAAACAACTAAGTAGAGCACCTTACTGGCCAAACCATCTGTATCGGAGTGGCGGATGGTTTTTGATTTTTGTAGTTTCGTATTATTTGCGTATTTATCCGCCCGCCCGCCGGCCGGCAGATACATTTATTTGCGCCACTGTCTACCTCTCCCACCCTGAACCCCCTCGTTCGATTGATCGCGATATCATTGCGATAATAGGAGCAGTACGATCGACGCGCGGTTCCGTTGCGTGGTCGCGCAAAAATATGGCAAATATGGCTGACTAGTCGACCAGCCGACCCCGGACTACGTACGCATTCATCACACACTCCGCGATTCAAAAGAAAATATTTTATATTTCACAAACAATGACGCATCGGTAGTTAATTTCTGAATTCACCGAATGAAACCTCCATTCGACTATTTTATTTTTAATTCAAAGAATCGTTGTAATATGACGTCGTATGCGCTCGTATATTACAAAAGCTTTTACGATGGAATCGATATTCTTTTGTCTTTCCTTTAATTTTATATTTCGTTTTAAGTCTGAGTGCAAAATAATGATGCCCAAATGGAGTTATATTTTAAATAAAGTATTCATAAAAGTATTCATAAAAATATTCATAAAATAGTTCGTCAAACGAAAAATCATGTAGTATAAAAGAGAAATCTGATTTTTATGAAGTGTGAGATGCCACGGTTAACTGCCTATCAATCATGGTGAAACAATTTCTGGGTAAGTCAGTGGCACAAACAAACATTATCCTCACAAAACATGCAAATGATCTATCGAACAATGGCCGAGACCCTACCGGAGACTTATGGAAATTAGCATTCGGAATATAAACGAGGATACGGTTAAAATTTAACCAAACATTCGTCAAAACGCTTAACATAAAAAAATAGATTCAATATTTGTCATGTGAGCTGCGCGTACGCATTCAGTTATCAATTTAAAAGTCGGCTTTATCCGCGTAATACTTTGGGGCTGAAATAAAACATTTCAATTTGGAGATCCGGTTACGACCCCTGTTTCAAATCTGCATTGTGGGTCTGCGGGACCCCATATACTAGTAGTTTTGGGTATCATCGGGTGCGAAAGTTTTAGATTAACATAAAAAGAAAATGTTTAGTTAAATTAAATGCTTACTAGTTAATGGAAATGCTGACGACCCCGCAAGAAGAAGAAACAGAAGAATGAACAATCTTCACCTGTTATATTCAGATATCGGGTATGTATGAATTATGAAACTTGCGAGAACAAATCATTTTTAGTTTGAACGTAATAGCAATATTCTATTGCGCTACTAAATTCAGAGTTTGTTTCAAGGCGAAAATACCACAACCAATTGAAGCTGATTATTGTCAGTATTTTTATCTCTATAAAATCAGTCGTTGTTTTTGTAGGTTGTGTTAAAACTATGTAACAAAATAAACCAAACAAATATATCGCAATCACTTGTGTGTCCGAGTATACAAACAGTAGGTACCCCAAAACGCAGTGTATGCTTGGTTAGGCCCGCGCCTCCCGGGCAAGAAAGGGGTAGTTAGCCGCTATTGTCTACCGCCCCGGTACGGTGCAATGGTGCTACGGTGAGGTGGGATGCGGTAACTGATAGTTGGGATTGGTGTTTAGTTTTTTATAATATTAAATAGTTTTATTATTCTTTGTCAAAATGCAAGTTATAGTACTCGTAAGTATTTCATGATTTGATATGTGTTTGTTTGTACTATGTAAGGGCAGTATTTCGCAATTAGACCTCACTAATTCGACGTGCTGCGGTATGATATTTGGGTTGTAATTTTATGCTTTAGTATTTTTAATTTAAATTTAAATAAGTTTTATTTAAAATATTTTTTATAAGCATATGTCATATTTATATGTACATATGCTTATATTAAAAAAATATTTGTTTTGTGGTAGTTCGTTTTCAGTTCATAATTTCCGATACAAACTAATTAACAATCAGATAAGTTAATAGCGATAGATGTTTTTATTGAATTGAATGTCATCCTTTCCCCAATCAGTTACCGCTTCCTACCCGTCCTGCGTGCGAGCGGTTGTCTCCCCACAAAGACGCGGGACACGGGAAACACTTAGCACTGTTGACACTACACTTTAACGCCAATTCTGATTCCCATTCACGCCGAGATGCGCCCGTACGCCGCGCTAACAACGTACAAATAAAACTTAGTCTTTAATTATTTTCTTTGTTACGAGTAAATGTAGAACTTTGGTTGTGTGTGGTTGAGTTCTTGACGGAAATAGTTGATTTTTCTGACATTTACTTTGATTTGGTTAACTGTGATGTTAATGTTCTAAATATGAAGTTCCTTAAAGTAAAGTTTCAGAAAACAAGAACTCACAGCAGTGTAAAGTTCACTGATACAGTTACGTAGTTGGGACAGTAATATCGAATATGCGCAAGTATATCATACATAATTTTAAATGAAATGTTGATGATTTGAAAACTAGTTTTGGAAAATAATAAACAAATAAGTGATGTACAAAGTACAGTTTCAAACTTGGGCCCAAACTGTGAAGCTAAAATAGACGTAGCTAGAGCGTCTAATAATACCTCTTCTATAAATACAAATTGCTATAAATCACACTAGAAACAGAAACTACGACTCATCATTTCACATAATAGTTTAGTCCAAACAAATTACAACAATAAAAATTGTATGTGAGACAGTAGTGCGAACGTAATGAATGGCTTCTGCATTATAACCGGCCGGCAAATCTAGTTTGTAGGGGAGTGCGGCTGCTTCGGTGAGCCTCCATGGCCAGACGCTCACCACACTCCGGCGTGTTTTCTACCACATACCACACTCATTAAACATCTTAACCACCATTTTATACACAAGCGAATCTCAGCTTTATTATTTAATACTGAGGTATCAATATAGGTTGAACAATAAAAGTGCGTTAAGCTTGATAGTTGAGAGTATAGTAACATATCGCTATAACGTGTTCTTTGTCGCTTTTGCCACGTCCCTCTCACACAATGGCATACTTATTAGGGATTTAGTCCAGATATTAGTTGGGGATGTGGGCATTGTTTGGATTTTAATAGAATTCGGCTGCGCTCCGGGCGGTTGGATACACTAACACGATGGGGTCTTGCTCCTGTGTTACTGCGATTATACGATACGCATCTGTTCGCTTTTGTTTTTAATCTTTGAGTTTTAACTTGTTATTTTATAGTCTAATTAAATATGTATGAAAAAACTAATATTTTATTGAATATATAATCCAGTATTAGTCACAAAACTTTCAACAAATATTAGAAGTGACTTGTCGTAGCAGCTACGGTTGCTACGTGTAGCCACCTACGCTAATGTTTGAATTTAGTTGTGCTTTCATTAATTCTATTGAGCTTACTATTTTAATACACCTACAATGTTAGCTAGTTCCCGCATTGAAATTTTAATTTACCTGGTTGTGTGCTGCTAATTTCCCAACATTTCCGTAAAAAATTACATAAGTTAATTTAACTGTTTATAACTTTTATAACCTAAACTGTACTTTAAGCAGCATTTCATGACTCTAAAAATATGAAGAATAGCAATGTTAGAGTAGAGTGCATGATGGCTTTGCTTTGTGCGCTAAAAATTTTCATCTAAGAAACTTATCGACTTAAAACCCCAAATAATTATAACCAACAATAATATCGCTCAATTACTAACACAACATTAACTTTGCAATAAATATTCTTTCACTATTCTTCCAAACATTTCACCATTAGAAATAGTTGAAATCAAAGAACAAGGAATGAGTTTGCTTAACGGCAGATATTTATAGTTGGATGCACACCGCGGATGCTGGATGCATTTGGATGTGACCCTAGTGAGTGGATCGATAGGGCCCCTCTATCGCGCCCCTTATTGAAAATTATAACAATGGCACACCGCGCGCTGCTCCACCGCCCTCTTAACACTCACTGATTTCGGATATCACATGTGGATATTCCACAATAATATATTTTAATTCGTATTTTAGTAAGATTACAAAGTTTTCTTGATTTGGTTGATTGAAACAACTAATTTTGTGGTCTCAATAAAGTAGTTAGGGGTTCGTTTTTTAAATGAAGTTTTTTGAAATCAAGTGTCTTTTCAAATGCGCTCACGCATGGAAAACGACAAATTATTTTAACTTTTAATGTTTTTTTACATATTGCAATAGTCAATTTTTGGGTTTTTTTTTTAAATTGTGTCAATTAGCAGCAAAATTAAAGCGTTTTTATTTTGTATAACAATTTGAATATAATTTACAATTCAATTGTATCACATAGTGCTAAAACGTTAATGACTATGTGCTTTATTTATCTTTTGTCTACAAAACACTTGCAAACATAAGGATATCCATATATTTAAATATAGCGCGTGGACGTGTTAATATATCGGTCGAATCGAGCGCAGGGCGGGCGCGGGCGCGGGCGGCGTGATGCAGGGATTATAATGAGGCACAACCCCACTAAGTATTTTCGACATGCGTCGCCGGCACCCGGCAAACATTCAGAGGCCGAGGGTTAACGAGTGCCCGACGCGCAAATTACAATTCGAACCGGAGAATTTTGATGCCCATGACGGTATGGGAGGCAAACTCGATATTCGCAAAGTTATAGCACCAAATTTGATAATTTGAGACTTGTTACTAGCTAATTCGGGGCCTGTGTGTTAGTATGCATTTCATGATAAAGTTTAGTGCGGTGTTACTTGGAGGTTTGTTTGCAAATGTTCACTTAATGTTTTCATATAAATTTGCGTCATGTGCGAGTATATTATAAGAAGTATCTTTTTGCCAGACGCCACCTAAATCATCTTATATAAATAGGTCAATGATAATCTTTTCGCCAGTGATTTTGCTCGCGTGGAATTTGTTATATTGCGTTCTTTAAAGCTCCTTTACTTTTGTATAATAGGAAGCTTCTCCATCTCCAGTATACAACTTATATTTATGATTTCAAGAGTTTAGCTGTCAAAAGGTCACAAACAAACAAATATCACAGTTGAAATATTCGTTTTCGTATAAATATTGTTAGTTGTACGTGTAAAATTACACAATTCGTCACTGAACATTACGAAAGAGCTAACTTATTTCTTCTTACCTTTTTTCGTTAGCAGTAGTTGTTAGAAGCAACCCAAGGGCACGCGTTCATAGTTTTTTAATCTCAATAATTCGTCTCAATTTCCCTAGCCCCTTCGAAGAACCAGAAAAATGTTGGCAAAATAGTGGAACTAATTCCATTATGGTGTCGCGTGGGTGTCGTAAACGTCCCACGATGCGGCCAGTCTCACATCGGTCATTAAGTTAAGAAATCTTTTATTCTTACTGATACTGGGAACGTTAAAGAATGTAAACCATTGTCGACTTCCAATACATGTATTGTGACATTGTTTTTAATGTTTTTGTCATCTTTGTTTTATTGTTAGGAAGTTAAATGTTGTTAAGTCTATTGTGTGCTTTGTCTGTCGATTTCACGGACCTACATGAGCCCATTGGGCGTCGTGCTTGCATAGAATTGGAGTGTTGATTAGAGGCGACGGGGACCTGCTGATTGAGGTGTCAAATAAGCATTATTAGTCAAATTCTTTGTTGGGTATTAGTCATCACGTTTTGTAATTGTGAAAAAGTTTTAAGGGGAGTGGACGTTAACGTATCTTTAAACATGATTATTAACGAAAATCACACGAATTTGTTATCAATATTTATGTTGCAAATATTTGTGAAGATGTCTACGACATTTTATGAATTTAAACAAAGAATATGTTTCAAATGCTCCATGCGATAGGTTTGTTTGTTCTTGCAAGTAATGACTTGGAAAAGCTAAATATAAGTAAATGGGTCATTTTTTTCAGATTTCAAATTGCCAATACTAAAATAAAACAATACAAGTAACACCAGTGGCCGTCCAAAAACAATATTGTTTATGACAACAGAAGCTATTTGACAATAAAATTATGAGCGCAAAAAATTTGGGACTCAACGCAAAAAATGTACTCATGTCCCAACTTTCTAAATTATTTTTAATTTGTGGACAATAAATCATATTTTGAATGAGCTAATTTAATACTGTTTAATGCTAGTGGCTTCGAGATAAGAATGTGAATATGTTAAAAGTTGCGAATTTATCCTATCAGTATCAATATGAATGTCCCGTTGCTGAACGTTAGTTCTTTGTTATATGCTTTGTATGAGATTAACTTATGAAGAATTGACACCCTATTTTATAATGAAACGAGTAAAGGCTAAAAGAGTCTACATACCTAGTATAAAACAAAGTCGCTTTATCTGTCCCTATGTCCCTATGTATGCTTAGATTTTTAAAACTATGCAACGGTTTTTGAGGCGGTTTTCTTTAATAGATAGAGTAATTCAAGAGGAAAGTTAATTTTATCCCCACACTCCCACGGGATCGGGAACTACGCGGGTAAAACCGCGGGGCACAACTAGTAATAAATAAAATGAAGTGTAATTATATGTTAACTATTGTTATAGAAAAAGTACGTACCTTGTAGAATCGAAAACTGAACCATTTTACAACAAAACATTTTCGATACTTACGTACGTAGTCCCATATAAACACAGATAATAAGGTTTATCAACTAACAACATATTAATTAAAAGAGGTCCATATAAAATCTACTGTCATTTGTTTTCAAATCTCACTAGTTGATATAACGGTAACAAGGAACAGTCGATCAACATAAATCAAACTTACAAACCGAACCAAAACATAACGGAACAATTAGTACACCGGTACCTTTCTTCTTTCATTATACAAAACTGTAATTGTTTACATCTCTTTTATTGCTACAGTAACTGTAATTCTACATAAACGGGACACGACTACGTCACAGCAAACGTCATCCATCCCGTTATCCCACAATAACCGAATAACGGACCGAAATGAACCATTTTCAAGTAACCCTTTCTATTTATGAATACGTAATTACACAAGGCACCGTAATGGTATTATCTGTTACACAAAGAATAACGTTATTCTGGCCTCGAAGAAAGTACAAAAGACTTTCTCTATGAAAGGGTGAGTTTAGTTCACTTCCTAGTTGGTGTGACGAATTTTGTAACAGGATTTCGTTGATTTTGAGCACAATTTTTGTTGGAAAGTAATCTATTTCGATAGCGGTAAATTGGTTTGGTTTTGAATTAAATGGCATGTGTTGACCAAAAGTGACCACACACGATAATTTTTGATATTTGTTCATTAGCAAGCCTATATAAAATCAAAATATCTTTAAAAAAATAACTCATTTTCTACCATATACTTTGATTAAACGGAACAACAAGCCACTTTATTCACTTCTTCTTCTTCTTAGCGTGTAATACATATGTTTTGAGGACCAGAACTCGGCCACCGATATGGCACTATTAGTGACCTTGTAAAGGTCCTCGCGTGTGCAGGTGTAGGGACACGCATGGCAAGTTAGGAGATGGACCATTGTTTGGGGAGAAATGCCACATAGACATGCACTATCGGAGCTGTAGCCCCACCTGTGCATGGTCTCCTTGCTTCGGCCTACTTGAGTCCGCAGTCTATTTAAGGACTTCCAAGTTGCCCGAGGTAGATCAATAAACGAGTCTAATGGGTATCTCTCCTTCCAAATCTTAAATCGAGCAATCTTTAACATCCCCATCCAGAGGAGAAACTTCCTTAAGGAAGTTATGGCGACTCTTTATGCCTCTGTGTCACTGGTACGTGGTGGTATAAGGGGAGCCGCGGGTCGTTCTCTTTTTTAAGACACTCCAGAGAGCTGGCAAGAGCAACTTTATTCACTGTATCTTCTTCAAAATCAACATTTACACGTTCCGCTATACACAATATAGTACTCGTATAGGTAGTTATGTAAACACAAACAAGTATTAGTCAGTTTGACGTAGAGATTAGCGCGGATTACCGCGGTGTTTGCCTGGTCTTGATGACATTATAGATAAGACAGCTTACACTTGGCTTACACTGTACATAATGCAGTTTGTACAAGCTAGTTACTATATGAAATAATATGAAAATTATAGTTAAATGTGACGACACAGTAATGGATAGCTTTTAAGTGTGACCAGCAGCGCGATTCTCAAAAATGTTGCGTTAGTGGACCGCTAGCGTTGCGTTTGAACTGTCAAAATTTGGTATTCTCATAATTTATCACCGGATTTGAAATGGAACGAGTAGCGTTTATAAAATGGAAAACTTGCGACCGACGATTGGAAGTTTCGTATTCCAGTATAGACAAGCCAAAGCAGTCATGAAACAACGGGGACCGCCACCGTTGGTTTCCATGAAACAGAGAACTAGGCATCTCTTTCTCATGTATTGCCATTACATTTTAACTTGCTTTAATATAGGCAAAAATAATCGTTTAATTTGACTAACCTAATTATATTGTTTCAAAACATTACACACAAACCAAAATAGACTATAGTGCTCTCAGTACCAAACTTATGTAAATAAATAAAAACACAAAAATGGTATTTTATAAATTTATTATTAAATACTTATAGTGAAATAAATAAGTCATAGATTTGGATAGTGCACACGCAGTATTATTTCGGTCCAGACTGTACATCCTTTGCTAACCCATCTCACTACACCGTCTTACTTTTATTTCATTTAAATCTGCTTGGTCCTCTGTCAATTAAAAATAATCTGAAAAAAAAAGAAGTTATCTTTACTTGCTTATGTAAAGTTTGACAAGCTGTAGGTTTCCCCCCCCCCCCAATAATCCTTTTATGTTAATCAAATATAAGTAAATGTTTCTCTTGGGCGGGAATCGAACTCGTAACCTTCGGCATAACAGGCAGGGTCACCACCAAATACACCACTGTAGTCTTTGACTCGGTCGTCGATCAAGAATTGTTATTGGGTATTTCACGAACTTCGATAAGTTATGTAAATTCACCTTTACCTTTTGTCAAAAATTATTATTTTAAGCCACTGTATGTTGTTTTTTTATTTTGTGCTTTTGACAATAAAAGTATTTTTACTTATTTAAATCATTACAAACGGTATTAATTTTTATTATTAACTTACTTACCTAATTTACTGTAATGAAAAATATGTCGAGAATTTAACTAAGAACTGACAACACAAACCTGTAACAGTCAAAATCCATATGTGTATTTAGTTTTATGGAAATAAAGTGACCTGCTGCTTACTTTTTTCTATAATCCAATAGTCATCCTTTAGAATAGTATGTGGGGCATCACTTTTACATGCTTTTAGATTATTTAATATTTTAAATTTATAAATATTGATTTAAAACACGGAGCACTTGATACTAAAGACACTGACAATAAATAAATGCCATTTTGACATTGTCACCGAGTTTCCAATTTCTGCCGTTTCACGGGCCAAGCGGTCGAGGAGTAATACAACGGATTACAACCGCTGATTGTCAAACTGACTGGCATGAATGACATTACTAAATAGATACAAAGCAAAGAGGTTGTTAACTCTTTCGGTTTATTAATAAATCGATACAAACTAATCTGGTGCAGTGTTTGTTTGTAATATCTAAAAAAACATTTTTTAATAAAGGTTTACGAAATCGCACTGAAGATATAATCATTCATTACATCATAATCATTCACTACATCATCTCATTATAGTAACTGACCCCTAACTAAGCTCGAAGCTTGTATCTAGGGTATCAGAAACTACGTACACACTCATTCACACACACACCCAGATCGAGACAAACATTTATGGTTCACACAAATTCACCCCGCACGGGAATGGAACCCGCAACCTTACGGATGGCAGTCCGGCATGGTGACCACTCTGCCATCGAGGTCGTCAGAATAATAAGTATAATATGTACAATAAGTTTAATAATAATAAGTATAAAAAAGTATTTTTAATTTTTTTATTGGTTCGGGTTTATTTCTGTGTCTTGATTAATTTTAAAACTGGACCTTTTTATATCTAAAATCCATAAATTGTTAACAGAATTGGATTTAAATACGAAAGTGTACAGCCAAAAATTTTCATTCTGAAATTCTTATGGTATCAAGAATATCGCGAGCAAAACCGCGGGTCACAATTAGTTTTACATAATGTCACAATGACATTTTTTATTTTCAATGTTTCTAGTGTCAAGTGCTCCGTGTTTTAATTCTTTATTGTAAAGATTAAATAATCCAAAAGCTTGTAAAAGTGATGCCCTACATATTATTCTAAAGGATGACTAATGGATTATAGAATAAACTAAGCAGCAGGCCACTTCCCGGCCGGTTTCCTTATATAATTAAATACGCATAGGGATTTTGACCGTTACAGGTTAGTGTTGCCAGGTCTCATTTAAATACTCTGTTTGATGATTTACACAACTAAACAAATTTCATGAAAATATAATCAATAACAACCCGTATATTTATTATTGGGAAAACAACAATTTGTCAATCTTTACGTAAACTTCTTCTTTTTTCAGGTTATTTTTATATGCAGAGGAGCAGAGACGTGGATGCTGGGTATTCGATTATTGTGACATGAAAATACTTAAATGAACTACGAGTTAGACGGTGCAGTGAGACGGGATAGCAAAGGGTGTGCAGTCTGGATTGAAATAATACTGCGTGTGCGCTATGGAAATCTGTGCTTTACTTCCCTACATGTATTTATAAAAAAATATATAAACTTTCTTGTGTTTTATTTTTACATAAGTATTGTACTGGGAGCATTATTATGTATCTATTAAATGGCTTTAAATAATATAAGTTTATCTCTAGTATATATATCGTCCTCCTTGACGTATCCGTCTTGAAGGACCTATTGCACGGTGCACAGTACAACTGGCCTTGTAAGTGAAGGTATAGGAAGGCTTCGGACGAGTCTTTCTGTATAAGATGTAGCTAATATATCAGTCATATAAAAAACATCTTTCCCACATCAGGTTAAAAGTCTGTTTCGTCATCCTTATTTTTGTTGTCTGATGATAATATAGTAATAGGCATAGAAGATTATTTCATAGATTTTGTTTGTAAAATTACACGATTATTTTTTGCCTTAATTTGAGCAACTTAAAATGTAATGGCAATACTGAAACGCCGGTCTTGTGCGTTGGTAATTCGTATAATGAACGTGGAAAGCGTCTGGAAGAAATAATTATGAGAATACCAAAAAATCGTTCCAAACGTATTTCATCCGCTCAGTCATTTGACATGTGAAATGACAGTTCAACGAATGTTTGAACTGCGATTTGTTACGAGGATACCGCTGCTGTGTGACTAGGTTGAGAAAAAGTATCATGTTTTAAATGTTTTTAAAACATACATACTAAATGATGACCAAGACAAGCAGACATCAAAGCACAAAAATATACAAAGCGTCTATTATTTGGGTTGCATAGTTTTGTGTTTACTTGTAATTCGTTTATAGAGTTAAAACCTATACTAACAATAAACTAGTGAATAAAAAAACTTATAATTGCGTTTTGATATAAATTTCAAGCGACAGGTCTGTTAGATAGTTAAACAATTAGTTCTAAAGTCCATTTTGAATCAATACCAGTTGACCTAACTAAGAAAAACCTTGTAAAAATTGTCCTAAATTCCCTTTGTAGGGGTTACTTATCCTATCAGCGTTTCTTGTAACAGATTGTCTTGCCCTAAACGTGTAAGCCGTTGAGTAAGACAAGTCGGTATTTAATCCAAACGTCTTTATTCGCTTGCTTGTTCAGAGATCTCAGCTATTTGGGGATGGATTTGGGGCTTAAGAGCTCTTTATTTAAGGGGTATGACATAATTCTGTTACGTTTGTGTAGGACTGTTTGTTAGACAGGTGATAGTGATGTTGGTACTAATTGAAATTAAGTTATAGGACTGAAGGAGGAAGACGTTTTGTTAGTAAACATTAAGTATACACAAATCATATTTGATATAATTATGTGGATTTATCAAGATACTATTTTTCTTTTCATTCCTTAAATATCAATTCATTCTTTCTTGTAAATCTAAAGAAAGAAGGTTAAAATGTCTTTAGAAGTTTCTAAATTGCTTGTTAATTACTTCACAACTTTGGTCACTGTGAATTCGTTTTCAAGATACTCCTTTTATTGATTTGGTTAATATTACTGTAACATTAATTGATACTTTAAATAGTCATTAATACTTAAATAAGTTTCGGTTCTTAACCTTTAATAAACCCAAATTGATAAAACAGTAGCACGCGTAGCCACAAAGCGTAGGCTACAAAAATACTTCAACACAAGAGTACTCTACATTGGGTGGTATTTGAAAATAATGTCACGAATCGTTTCATATCGATCTGTATTCGTGTGTCCGACAGTGTGGGTGTTAATTCATATATGGCTCGTTAATTTTCCTTAACGTTCCCGGCGATGGGCCCGCGGACTAATGAATTTCAATTTGTTGGTGGCTGTCGACGTAAAAAGAGTTGGGTTACGATTAGATAGCATTTTTTTGAGTGCCGATCATGGTTCAACAACGATTTGCGTTTGTTTTAAATAAGTTGATGGAGGGTTGATCAATGTTTCAAATTCAATGTTTGTATGAAAGTAGTATTTTGTCGGGGATTAGATCGACGTAGTACATTTATAGTTCGTCAATATGTGTTTTGATTAAATACTAATTTTCAAGCAACCAATCCAAAAGTGCAGATTTTCCTAAAAATACATGTTTTCTTCTGGAAAATCTTCTTTTGGACATAAACTTTTATATACACTCTGTGTCAGATTATAATAATTTAATCTTCAAATGATATTTACGAAATACTTTGAAAAGAAAACATAACGATTTAACTTAAAAACTTTACGAATTTCAATAATAATTAGTCGGCACCTTTGAATCAAACAACTATGTATTACCAACGTTTACATTTCCAGTTGCAAAAAAGTAATTAGTTCATATTTATTGTACCTATAGCAATATAAACTGTTCTAATTACAAACCGACACTACCAAACTGTAACGTTACTGTTTGTTTTCGCACAAACTATAACGGTAAGGTCCACTTTTTAAATGCAATTTTTATGGGCAATATAAAAATATCTTTATTTGCTTAGGTAAAAGTAGACGAACCCAACATTATTGCTCTAATATCACTAAAAAGTAAAGCATTTTTTTAGAGAAAGCTTTAAAATTTACTGTTACTTTAAATTACGTAAATATTTTGTGCAATTTTAAAGACGACGGAAAGAAATTTTCAACAAAAAATACAAAAGAAACGGGACTTTTAATAAAGAAATGGTAACAAACGATTATTATTGTGACAGTTAAATTTTCAAATGAACTAGTTTGTTAATGTTTTGTGTAAATATTGTTTTTGGAAACAGTTCTGTGGTAATCGAACTGTTACTAATTGTTGTAGTTTTTTTCAAAATATATTTGATGCGTTGCCTGACAGTTAGTTTTCTAGTAATTATCTTTGGTTTTAATACCTTGAGTTTTTTTTTTTTGTAGAATATAATTTGATAATAACGTTGTCTGATAATTTGAAAAAAAAAAAGATTTAATTTTTCATTAAAGTTTTAAACAGTCCGATTAACCCAAAGTGCTGTCTGCTTAGCTTATCGTAACAATTTTCTTTAGTGAATGATTATGTTATGTTATGTTAAATTTACATAAACAAAAATCGTGTTATATCATCCAATTCGCTCAATAGAAGCGTCCAAACAGTAGTTGAAATGTTAACACGTTGACTACGGCATACATATTCATGGTACACGAATAGAAACCCGAATCACGCATTCCACCCTCTACAATAGAAAACAATTTGTTTATAAAGTTGACATATTTTGTGTGAAACGGGTTAACTGTTGAAATTGGTGTTTTTATCTGTATATTGGTAGGTATAAAACGTTATGACTGTAAATAATAATAAGTATAAATAACTATGTAATTAAAGAGTAACGTCTCGATAAGCTAGTGGAAACTAAACCGTAGTTTTCAAGGTTACCGAGTGCTACGATTCACATTTGCTATTTTTCTTACAAAGCTTATTGAGATCATCATGAAACAACCATTCAGCATCAGTTCTCACTGAGTCTTTTATCATGTTATTTCATCTTACACCACTTTTTATTATTGTTTTAATCCCTCAGAACCTTCGGTATGGTTAAAAGAATCTTTTGTTTCAACATTATCTGTAAATCATGTCTGAAATCAGCTCTCACGAAGTTACATTTCTCTTTTTAAACACGTTTCCTGTTAATGTTCGAATAAAAAATATTTTAAACATTATTTTTATATAATTTTTTTATTATATGAAATATGTACTAAATATAAATAAGTATTGACTAGTGTTTGTATGCGGTTCGGATGCGGCCGCAAACAGTACGTCTCGGTTGACGTGTTGGCAAGTTGTCTCTCCGGCGGTGTTCGTGTCGCTCAAACAATTAGGACACACGTGCGAATTTGTAGCCGGTAAAAGGAGTTTTATTTTAGATTGTTTCTGATTTTTTTAGTTTAATTTGAATAGGAAATTAGGATTAGTAACTTGAATATTAGGAAATTTAATCTGAAATAAATCACTATACATTTATATAGTTCAATTTCATTAGAAATATTTTAACCTTAATTATTGTGATAACAATTTAATATAGTTTTTATAGTTAACATGGTTATTAGCACTCAAATTATTATAATTAACGGACCAATTTAATATTTCTTCTTCCTACTAAAATTCCAAATTGATTAGGAATCCATTGTTTTGCAGTATGCAATATTTCTCATAAATGTCCTTAAATAAGTTTTGGTTATAATTTTAAATGTAGTTTATCGATAAAAATATATATTGAACATACGATATACAATTTTCTAAACCACACCATGCAGACCACCCTTTTCAGTCTTTCCGCCATTCTACCACTTCGGTGCTCAAATTATCATAACTTTCCTTTCACCTCGCATTATTCAATTTGGTAACAGGTGAACGCGTGAATATGAATAAAGCGTGGTCGCGCCTCGTCACGTCACTTCGGGACTTTGAACAACTTTTTTGTTTGGTTACATTTTCAGAGCTGTTTATTAGAACGGTTATTTCGCTGGTGTAAACGCGGCTTATCAAAAATGTGTTTATTTTTTATGTTAAAACGTAAATTAAATATAATTATTTATGAATACCTATAATTTTATATAATATACCTAATTAATATTTCAACCATAATCACTTTTTTAATTTAGTGAACTTAAAATATGTAGTCTGAAGTCAAAAAGGAGATCTTAACTTTCTGCTCAACATTATTTGAACTTACAAATTCCCTTCAAGGAACCAAGAAAACGTTCCCAAACTAAACCTCCTCATAACCCTTTCACCGTTCACTAAATCATAATAAACATCTTGCGTAACCCTTCCCTCGGCCAGCGCCCAATGCTGTTAATTGGCGAAGGCTTGGGAAATTGGTCTGCTGTACTCGCTTCCGTGAGTTAATGACTACACCCAGTAGATGGACGACGGAACCCATTTAGGCGTGTGCAATTTGTGTATGCAGAGGGTTACCAGAGTGGATTTGGTGACGGACCTCGGTTATCAACGGTTAAACCGACCTATAGTTTCGTTACGTTTATGAGATTTATGAAATGTGAAAGAAAATTTTTGGACGTCCATGTAAATGAAAATTTGTTGGTATAATGTGTATGTAACCAATTTAGTAGAGTTGTAACTGTTTGGCTAATTATTTTTTTATTGTGATCGTCATTGTTAGACCAGAGTTTATGCGACAGAAAATTTTGGATGATATGTCTGTATGGTTCAACCAGGATACCATAAAATACACTCTAATAAAATGAACTCTAGAAATACTGGTTTACTAAATAATAATAAAATCTTTGTTGTAAGTGTTAGCTAGAAGTACACTATCTTCCAGCACCTTTTGCCTTTCTATGAAAGCTTGTTACCAGAACACCGAATTTCACCTAATAAAACTTATTGTATCGCCATTTCTTTGTTTTATTGCCAGGCAAAAATATTTTTGTTCGAAACAGTAGCCTTTACCAAAAAGTACCAAGTCATAAAGATAAACTTGGGTTAGTTATTGTATCATTGTTTTGGGTCATTTTATGATTTTTTATTACATTTTACTTTAAACTTGCCGCTTTGAGAAGATGCCGGCGCGCCGATCGACTTTCTATAACAATATTTGGCCGGTCAACCAAAGGTACCAAAATCTATTGTTTTAACAACGCTTAATGGGTTTAGAGGTCTAATCTTATTGTTATCGTTATACTTAACGTAGATTATATTTTAAGCTGAGATTGTAAACTTATTCTACCATGTGTTTATCTGTGTAATACGAGTAAAATACCGGCCTCTTAGATCCTATTGCAGGACATAGATTTCTCTGGTTGTAACAAACTCAAAAAAGATGACTTCCGTTGCAGAAAAATAAAATTATGATCCACCATCCAAATATTTATCGCCATCTTAGTTTCTGAATTTATGTGATTAAAAACACTAAACATTGACAAGACCTCGTTAATCAACTCAAGTTAAACCTAAGGATCATTTGCTTAAAGATATTCCAATTATTCCATAATATATCCATATATTATATCCATAATAAAAATAAATACTTATAAAGCAATGATTTATTGATAAGCATAACAACATTTCCGACATCTTTATTTAACTTAATTCAGATCATTAAGGACGTGTTTTAACTTTATTTATTCGTTTCATTTAAAGAAATCGAAGGTATTTTTATAAATTTTTCTTCGGATCCTGGTGGAAGTACGGAATAAATATTAATAATACAAGAGGGTTTGCGTTCCAAATTACGCAGAGGCGGGCGCATCGTGTTGACTACTCCTAATTTGACGTAATTTGCATAGATTATGCCGGTTCGCTGAGTGCCAATCTTTTTAAGTGGCTTCTTCTACTCATTTTGTGTTCCTCGCGCGGCCCAATAAGGAATTTATTATTTCAAAGAGCTTTCTTTGCGAATTTTTTATGTGTTTTATGAGGTGAATTTTTTGGTTGTTTGAATTTTTTGCCCCTGTTTTATGTTTAAAGAGGCCTAGTAATTAGTGGAAGAGGGCTCTGTATTACTGTTATCGCTGTTTTTGTGTATAACAGTACTTTTGTACTTATAGGGCTTGTGTATCGAGATATTGAGTATTGCATTAATGAACAACACTTCAAGTGTGTACCTATTAACTAGATCCATCTTTTGAACCGTTAAAAATACAACGTAGAAATAAGCTTAAAAAGTTATTAAAGCATTAAAGTCATTGATTTTAAATGTGCAAATTTAAAAAGAATCTCCCATTTATTGAATGTTTGATCGGCAAAAGTTTGATATAGGATTTTATGCGCGACAAAATACGACAAAACGAATGGCCGTCGGCCGCAGCGAGCGCCTCCACACATTCGTAACGCAAATATTGCCTAATCCGACCCTGGCCACCCCACTTTGTAAGCCAACATTATCTCATGTTATTTTTCGATATTACCCCGTTTTACGGGGGTTCGGGATACGTAAATCAAATTTATAGCCTTTTTATACAGGCATTAAAATTTTATCAACGAGATTTCTTTCTACTCCATTGTCCAGTGAGTCCTGTCATTCCCCTTTTGACTTGTGAGTGCGGTAATACGACGGATTTATAGGTATTGTCGACAAAAAATTGTTTTGATTGTTGCCATTTTGCAACAACAACGGGTATCGTGTATTTAAAAAGTAATTTATAGATATAAATTCAAACAATCTAAATTCGATTTAAAATAATTTAGAGAACAATTAGAACTGAAAATGTTCACGTTAATGTATCGTGTCACAATAGAGGAGACAATTCTTTCACGTATACCTACATTCAATCGCAATTTAGAGTAGTCGTCCATTTAAATTTTTTATCGGTGATCTGTGTGCCCGCGGGCGAGGGCTCCATACGATTGTGCCGGGTCTTCCGCTCGATGGTGGAACAATAAAAGCATGCGGCCCGGTCTTATCGATGTATGATGTCATGCTCTCGCTCGCGGCTAGGACGGCCTTTAATCCGCGGTTCCTGCATTGCGACACCTATACTCTCCGTTTTATTTACTGTGCGAATACATTTACGAACCCTATAGGTAGACACTGAACGGAGTTCCTGTTATACCTGAGTAATACTTGGTATACCTGAGTTCTTTACTTTCTAAAGTTCTACAATTACTTTCTACGACATAGTCTTTTAGACGCTGGTAACGGTCTTGTATCTCTTCTAAGATACTGGTGTCATTGGGCAATGGAAGTTACTTATTTAAGAAGTTATGTTCCGATCCCAGCTGAAATGAAAATTTTACACGTACTTTATTTCTCTATGATAATAAAAACCCCAGAGCTAAATGATGAAACCATTCTTTCAGTTAACATAATTGTAATCCAACATCATAACACGCTTCATTACAACAATCCTTAATTAACATAATAACCATGTTACCACGAGCTACAGTAATCACTCCTGCATTCATACATTCTCAAACAAAATTTCGAATTCAAAACGCTCGGACGCGAACGGGTGTCTGGCCACAGGTTTTTAATAAGGCGAAATAGGATGGTGGTACATTGTGAGTGTGATGTATGGAAGTGTTCGCCGAAAAGCGTATCATACTCGACGCCTGTAGACGTGAATCAAAGCTTGCTGTAATGAGTGGAAGCTATTCACTCAACTCGACGTGGCGCGGAAACGACATATGATATAAGTTGAGTTTGTGTAATTTGTAAATTGAGTGTGTAGTTTGAAATTTGTATATAGATTCAGATATGAAATTTTAATTTTTAATTTTGTTTTAATCTGATTTATATATCAATTTCTTTATAACTCCCAAAAAGAAACAGGCTTCTTTTCTTATTGTTTTTTTGTTTATATTGGGTTTTATTGTTAAAATTAAATCTCCAAAATGAAAATACCCAGATATATTCAGATATGAAATTTTGATTTTTAATTTTGTTTTAATCTGATTTAAATATAAATTTCTTTATAACTCCCAAAAAGAAACAGGCTTCTTTTCGAAGTTTTTTTTGTTTATATTGGGTTTTATTGTTAAAATTAAATCTCCAAAATGTAAATACCCTACACTAACTTCTTACGGAAAAAAACAAAACCAGCAGTTTTCTCGTTGTTTTTGTGTATCATTACCGTGTATACTCTCTGTTAATTGTCATCACCAATACGCTAATATTTATGTAGATGGTTTATCTTTTCAAATGTTGTACAAATATTTTTCTTATTTCAAACTTTTGTTCCATGAATCAGCGGAAAAATTATGTTTCAGATAAAGCGACTGCCATCAGATCTTCACAATTCGGAGTGCAATACCCAAATTTTATACAATTTTAAATACAATCAACTAGTAACGTCTATTTATGACATATTCCTTTAGGGATAATTTATTTTCAAGTATTGTTTTTTTTTAAGTTTTCTATTGAAACTTTCGTATCTGGGAGTAGGCAGTTGAGGATAAAGCGACCGCGGCGCTCCCGGCAATCAGCTAACCGGATCTGCGCGCAAACAATTGCTACCGGTCGGCCATTGACATGTGGTATCTCGTGTATATGGCAAGTATAGTTAGTAAAGTTGAATAAAAATCTGGTAACTAACTTATTTAATACTTTTTGGTAAGTACTTGATTGTTGAGATAAGACTAAATAGTGGTAAGTTCACAATTTATTTAATTATATTCAAAATATTAAAGGTAGTAAACTTTTTACATTACTTTTTACATACGTATTCCATCTTAGTCTACTGTGATCACGGGTTCTGTAATGAATCCGAAACGTCAGAAAATGTAGAACATAATACAACCACGAGAAAAATTCGTTTAAGTGTTTTTTCGTTGTCATTTCAAGAATAAAGAGATATAGTTACACCCAAAAGTAATGCTCAATAAGTAAACGATAGAAAATAGGGGATCCTATTATATCCGCTTTACAGATTTACACTGCCAAATTGCCAGGCGCTCGTAATATGTATTTAATGAAAGATTATATGCGAAACTTTTTTAGATAAGTAGTAAATTCTACATGTTTGACTAAATATTTTTGGACACTCAAATCAGTCCCATTTAAGTGTCCAAAAATATTTTGTCAAAAATATTTAGGTGGGACACGTGTGTCGAATGTCTTGGGATCGCTGGGCGAAGATCACTTCAACTTGGGCACCATTTACTAAGCGACCACGATGTCGGAAGAAAGAGAGGCCTTTGCCCAACAGTGGGACATTACAGGCTGATAATCAATAATGAAATATTTTTGGACAACTAAACATCTCCAGTTTGATTCCTTTATGCATGTTGCCATTCTTTAACTTTCAAGACCTTCCATATTGTTACGACAACTAGTGCCGACAGCTCATTCTGCCCTCAGATTTGTGTAACGATTACCAGAAAAACATATAAAATTCACTGTTTTTTTATCAGTGAAACAAGATTGTATAATTGTAGTAGTTTCAAATTAAATAGCGTTATTTAAAACAGCAAATCTTTTTGTACATAAAACAAAGAGTAATAGTTTTAAACGATCGTATTTTAACGGCTATTTTTTATTTTAGGTCGTCATTTTGCGTAATCGGAGTAAATGAAAATACCAGAATATAATTCGTAATTGTTTTCTTTTATATTGATTTTTCACTATACTATTAGATACAATATTTACAAAGAGATCGTACGAACATCGAACATCAATTAATATATCAATTTACACATTCTCTAATAAATATCTTTTACATTATATACAACTAAACTTAAATCTTAATGATTAGAACTGGTAAATTAATCAGTCATTTTCGAGTGAGTTTATACATTTTTACACATAACTATGGAGATAGAGTTATTGACAATAAAAATTATAATAATAATACTTATCGGCAAGCTTGAACACATTTGCAATAAAATAACAATAAATCTATCAACATTTACAATATTAGTTTTACCTATAACACTAACCTAATCGAGTTCTAATAAATATCTGTTATAAATCAATGTAATTTGTAGTAATATTATTTACAAGCTCATTTAATTATCACATTTCAACAAACCCGCCAACAGACGGTAACTAGATTGTAAACACTGCACTACAACATATAACGTCAATATGGTCGCCAAACTGATTTGTGCGTTGATATCGAACCGTTGGTGATCTTAGTCGAAGTAGGGCTCGTTGATAACACTCTGGTCGTTCTTTGTGACGGTGCCTTCAGTTCATTTTTAACTTTAGGCCTATCTGATACCGTGGAATCAGCGGCTTGCACTCGCTTCATCTCTTGTAGCTCAATGTTCGCTGGTCGCGTCGGGTGGAACGCAGACTTGACCACCTCAATAGGCTCCTCATCCGATTCGTCAGTGATTGTAGCATCGTGTGTCGAGTTCACCTCAGACTTAGAGTCCGCCTTTGATCTGTCCGGGCTACCATTAAGGATGCTTCGAGGACTACCACTCTGTCTACTGCTTGTAGGCGACAATCGAGCACTAGACGTATCCATGGGTGATACGTTCACTTGCAAATGTCTTAACGCATCGTAAGGACTGACTCCGTTCTTGAATGAGAGCTCCGGAGGCAGCGATTTCAATGTTAGATCTGCAGGATGAGGCGGGAATGGCAGTAGACCATTTGGTGGCAAAAAGGCACCCGGCGGCGGTAGCAAACCGGCAGGCGGAATGTTGGTCATCGCTGGAGGGAACGGAAACAGGTCCGCGCCCGGTAATGGAACTGGTGGCGTCGTCATCGGTGCTGGACTACCTGTTGGCAAAAAAATATTGAGGTTAGTAATGTTTATTTTTTAAATAATATGTTCAGCTGCGCTCCTGCTGTCTGATTTGCAACATGACGTAATATGAGCGACGAGCCCCCGGGGAAGGCTCCCGGGGCGCTAGGGCACTCCGACGATTCCCAGTACACGGGGGTGCATAATCGTACTAAGGATAATGTACAATCTGTAGGCGTTTAAAGGCGGCTTCGACGAAAGGGATGTTTTTTTTAGTGCGACATAGAGAGGGTGAGGGTGCAGTATTTATTTTATCTGTACGATATAGTTCTGTCGGAGACGGACACGACATCCGTAATTCGGCAGTACAAGTGTATGTGTGTCGGCGCATTATGGATGCGAGGCACGAGTACGGGCGCTGCAACCTACACGTGTGCTCTACAAAGGCGAGTCCATCGCGATAAGGAACACCTATCTCCGAACGCACGGACAAAGAGAGCTCGAAACGTGAAATTTTCATTAGCAGCTGTTTCCAAAAGTTCTTGCCGTGCTTTGATTCTCGATAGCGTGTAAGAGAAGCTGCCGTATAAAAAGGACACGATAGAGGCGCAGATTGGGCCACAAAGAGCTCGGAGGTGGTGCTACGTTCGTTACTCTTTTGCACTTTTTCTGTTTGCAGCAGTGGCAGTGCGCAGACCACTTTAAAAGGCAGCAAGGGTGGAGGGGTCGTAACTAGGGGGTAATTTGGTGAGGTGGGGGCCAATATCGGCATCGCGCCTGATTGAGGTGATTCCCGATCGTTGAATTTGATTCTCTTTACTTTGAACGTTATTTTTAATTAGTGTTTATTGGTTTCAACCTCTGTTATCTCGGATAATCTGTGTCAAGTTTTTATAAACGATCCATTAATTTGTTTAAGTATTAATTTAATAATGAAGTCTTGATAATATCAACACATATATAGCCATACTATACAGAATGTTCCGAATACTCTGAAAAATATTTGAAACGTTAAAAAAGGGAAGTGGAAAATAATGCAGTCCAATTACTGAAGTTGATGAACATGAGCGCGATGGCGGCCGGTGCCGGCGTACGTTTAATAAAACTCCGTAGGTGTTTGAGTACATCGCTCCTCGCGTTTCTGCGACGGAAACAAAAAGTGGCCAACGGCGCGGTCGCCTACATTGGAATAAAATTGACTCCACACTCTCTCGAACGTGAAGGTAGTGTTTTTTATCCATTTTCTGAGCACCCCCCTCTTGCGCCCGGCGGACTTCAGCGGGTGGTTTTGCTTCGGTCGAACCGGTGTTGTTTTGCAGAGCTGAAGAGATGCTCCTTTTATTTGAGCCGCTTTGCGTTGTACGGCCTTGAGGGGCGGTTCTGTGCCCGAGCAACATGTTTTGAGTGTTGTTTGCACGATACGGAATTTTTAAATTAAGAAATACTGAATCGCTTATTTCTATTTCAAATAGAACACGATTTTCATTTCCCTTGCTTCGAATATTAATTAATAAAGTACGAAGATTATTTTGCTCTTATACAATACATACCTTTAACAAGTGCAGTTTGTTCTCTGATTTGTGTTGGTCTGAAATAGTCTGCCCACGCGTAGTTGAGGTACGCTGCGTCGAGCCAACCAGGGTTCAATAGGAAGGGACTGAACGCTCCTGGGTGACCGTAGCCGAAACCTAGTACAAATAGAAACAGTTTCTTAATATCAAAATGTAATGTTGATAAGATTTTTGGTACCAATTGAATAGGATAAAAGGTTTAACACCGACGACCGTCATAATTGCGAGGATTGTGTACGAATCGTTTTCATTAGCAGTGATTTGATTGTAGAGGTCAGGAGTCGTCTTGTGTCACGTCCGCAAGCACTAAAGTCACAAAGGCTAGCCGTAAAGGCGGCGACACACGGCCGCGCGGTGTTTACCCGCCGACTATAACAAGGGTTCTGTATACAAAACGAGCAGTTTTACTACTGCAGTTAGTCGGCTCCTCTGTGCCATACGTTTTTACGACCCTCCACCGTCACGTTGCCTTTCATAGCGAAACGCTTTTTTATTTGTTTAATCGATAGACTACTGAAGACGCGACTCCCGACGTCTATTTTAGATTAACAACGTTTTTAATCTGAAAATTGATCAGGTATCAAGTTTATTGCGAGATTAAACCGTTTACGAGGCACTTAGACTACTTTGTTTTCGAACTCTTTAACTCGACTTGTTATTGTTGTAAGTAGGCTAATTTTGATTGTAAACAGTCTTTTGGAATGGATGTTTACAAAACAATTACTTTATTTAGAACCCCTTTAGGTGGAGATTAGCGAGCGCTTCCTAAGAGGGTTTCCCAAATCGTGGGTATTTTAAATTAAGGGAGTGATTGATGCTCCGTCGTGCTGTCTCGCTGTTATACACGAACGGCAGGAAACATAGCGCTCAATAATAAGTTAAATGCTCGAAATGGGCCGCTCCATTTGTTAATGCCAGTATTCAATTTAATTCACTCCCAAAACGTATGCGGGACTAATAATAACGCAGTTAAATATCTCTAATTGTGAATGATTAAAAACATCTAAATGGCAATGCACTGCACAGATACGTTAAACTCAAACATTCCAATTTAAAACTATTTTAGTTATCTGTTCATTAAACATGTCCTGATGAGAAGTTCAAATAAAAGAATCCCTTTTATTTGTTAACATCTTAGTGAAGATCTATAAAGTTATTTCGATCTCAGTTAATCACCGTCGACCTAAAAATTTACAATCGGTTAAGAATGTGGCTCGTATCAAAAGAGTCGTGGCCAAATTGGTAACGGTCGGACAATAAAATAATGAATACGACACATAAGTGTCAAAATGAGCGTTAAATAACTGAAGTGAGATGTGATGCGAACTGGTTGTCACTCGTAAATTAATGTTGAGGAGATGTGCGTGAGTTAAACAAATGGAATCAGAGTTATGGATCATAATTCGGGCCGGTTGGCTGGCGACGAGACCGCGACGCACTTACACCGTCTTGGTGTGTGTTTGTGTAATTGTATGAGTTAGTACTGATTTATTGCCGAGCTGCTTTCAATTTAAAAGATATACGAATTGAATGTCATTACGAGACATGCTTTATTTATCTTTGTGCTTTTGACTAGTGTATTTATTAGTCTACTCCTTAGTTATTAGTGCATTATATTTTCTGTTACCCAAAATTATACATTTTTGTCCAATTTATGGTAAAGGCTAAACGTTTTGAGTGGATGAGTATTTCCTTGTTTTTGAGAACCACATTTTGCATAGTATATAAGTTGTACCGATTGAAATTAGATCATTATTTTTTGGGTCGAATAATATTAAAGTTGGTGATGAAATGAAAATTAACGATTCTTCCGGAACATACTAACTTTGGAAACAAACAGTTACGCTCAAGACATCTTTAGTTCAACTAGGCTAGAAGGTTATGAGGGTGGGTGTAGTAGATGCGGTAATTTAGCAACTAGAGGGACATAAAATCCATATTTTAGATGCGGGGCCAGCGGGGAGATCAAACGGGAGTTTACGACGGGCCCAGAGATTGTTTACATCTGTTACTCGTCCCTCGCCACGCCGTCAAACTTGGTAACCGCTGCTAATGCAAGTGCCCGCCGCGTAAAACTTCGTAATTGTTACTAACTCTTGTTGTAGTGATTATGTTTTTATGTTATAGATGAAAATTATGCTAATTAGCTAGTTGGAAATCTTAAGAATTGACAAGTTAACAGTTATTGGTGACCAGGCTAACTTTTGAGTCAGATTAATTTCATGATTGTGGCTATACTACGTAGACTTTTTTACATGTTCAGGATAAATTGGATTATGCATAATTTTATTTTGTACTATAAGATGATGACGCATAATTTTAGTTTTAATATTTATACATTCCAATTTTAGTTTTTCAATTATTTTGACGATTATGTAGTAAGCTTTAACATATACACTAGTAATTGACTATAGTATGATCTCAGAACATACGCGAATATTTCAGTCCCGCTATCATCGCAGGAATGTGTAAACAGCGAAAACTAAATTTAACCACCTTGAAAAACAGTTTAATTATACTGCAGCTAATGTTGTGAGTTTATTTTACTAAATACAAGATAATTAGGTGCGCTGTAACTCCGTCATTAAAGCACGCACATTGATCGGTTTATTAACTTAGCGCCTTTGAAGTTTACTGTCGTAGGATGTTAGTTTTTCCGCATACTGACTTTTTATTATTGGTCAAAGTTTGGGCGCAACTGTTTGTTTACACAGACCCGTTCGTCAATGATGTTACGTCTGAAATAGATTTGTGGTATCAAAACTTTATGAATACAGACTCGAATTGTAAATGTAAACCTCGTTATAGTTGCATCTTTATTATTGTAATTGTTTACGTTTGTTTGTACTAATTAAATTATACAGGTTACGTTGTTATGAAATTCAAATGTGGATTTATAAATGTTATGACAGAAAAAAATATTTATTTTTGAAATTATTGGTTTTTAATAAGATAGGATCTCACATTAGAAAAACTTAGCAAAGTCAAGAAAAAAATTGAGAAAGGCTTTGTTGAATGTCAAATAATTCAGAATGATTGAAACAAATTACGGTTGACAATAAATACTATTAGATTTTTATTTTTACAAAATCGGTATAAATGTGACTAACGCAACTAAAAAAAGAAAGTTTAAAATTATTTCTTACATATTTAAGAGATACTATTGTAACTTCAAAATATTTGTTATTTATGTTAACAAAGAAAACATTGACACGATTACAAACAAATAATTTAAAGTATAAGTGAAAAATCATGTCTTCTGAAACCAATAACCATTTATAAGCCGAATGTCAAAACACGAAACGCTTCAACGTTAATTCCTTGTTCACGTAAAAGCAGACAACAATCGATGTTATTTTTAGTTCGAAACATTTATACTAATTCTTCGAGTGAGAAGATTAAATTAAGAACGCAATTAATGTCTCTGTGATTGACGGCTACACACTGGCCAATAACAATTATATGTTTCAACAATTATATTATCATTAAAGAAGGTTTTTCTTATCATTTCAGTAGGTATTCTACTTTTGTTTTTGCATAGAATTGAATTGATTTTTAGTCAAATATTTTTGATGTCAAATAAATCGATTTTGAATGTGGTCAGATGCTGTGGTGCCACATAATCGACCTCGCGTGTGGATTGGCTACAAGCCAACCAAGTCGCGCGCGCATTTACTCGTATGAGTATCAACCGGAATACTCATGGACTATTATAATTTTTATTGTTTCAATATGGGCTTTGTCAAACACTGAAATATCATCGTGTTTATAACAGTCTGTTGTTTTTATTGGCAGTATTGTTTTATGTTTATTGTACGTTTTGATTATATAAATATGTGGTTAGAAATAGAGCGTTGGATATACATGCGAGTTTCTGTGTTTTTGTACTGAATATCGCTAAAATAAATTTTAAATAAAACCGTAACGTTTCTCAATGAATATAAATCAAATTAAAACTTAAATTATAAAACAAAAAAATACAAATATTGTAAAGAGTAAAATAAAATTTGATTATAAAACAACAGCGCGTTGATGTCTTATATTCGTAAGTTTAACGTTTAATTTAAATGTCTATTAACAAAATAATAAGTGTTTGGTACTTACTTTGTTTAGTTCTAGGTTCTCTCGGGCCGTCGACAGTGACTTTGATGGCCTTGGTGTAGGTGGCGACTTGTGATGGGTACGTGCTGATGGTGATGGTGAGAGAGAAGGACTTCCCGCGGCCGCTGCGACCCACGAACCGCAAGTCGTTGAACTTCGCCACTTGGTTCTTCATCACAGCGGTACAGTTCCTCAGCTCAGCCATCACGTTCTCATCGTTTCCAGCTTTTATCGTAACCAGCGTTCCATCCTGTACATCGTCCAAGGCGACCACTTTGAACGCCACCGGCAGCGACTTGTTGGAGCGCCAGTGGCCCGGCAGCGCGGAGCAGAGCACGGCCGGGGAGCCGGTCGGCACCAGCTCGCCGTGGCTCTGCCGGTAGTACTCGTGGATGTGGGTATACACGTCCGTCATGCTCGGGGCCGGGGGGCTCGCGTGCGGGAGGTGCATCGACTTCTGTCTACCCTCAACAGACACCGTACCGGCTATAAACACGCCACTGAAGTCCTATGTCACGCCACTCTGTCTTCCAAACACTCGGATAAAAGTTTGTAACACGCGATACAAGGGCGAAGTAGCGCGCGAAGGGTTGCGTGCGCTCCGGAAAGTTGTGAGAAGTTGGAGCGCGAGACGCCGTATGAGCCGCGGAGTGCGTCTACAGTGTACGCCACTTGTTGGGCGCGGACGGCAAGACGCCGGGCGGGGAGACGGAAAAATAAAGCGGGCGGCCGCGCACCGACACCGCAACCGAAGAGACACGACTCGCGACGAACTCACCACCGAGGAACTCGTGCTCGCGAGAACTCCGTTTCGACTGATGACTGTGATACGACGCGACTTTTTCCGATGGTCAATATTTTGCGTTCGCGCGGTCGCCGCCCCCACCGGGTGGCGGCCCCTACGTCTCGTAAAAAGTGCGAAGGAGACGAAGGGAACGGGTGATGCGGTCTCGGAGCGGGAACGAGCGGGACGGCTGCGGTCGGTCTCTGCGTTTTTATAAAAATGCTCGTCGGAGAGGGATGTGTGTGGGGAGAGCCGCGGGTGGGACAGGGATGGGTGAATTTTTTTGAACCGCACAGTGGTGACGTATCGTGAAGCGACGGTAATTAGGCCGCGGGGCGGCGGGAAACCGCGGCCACTGCGAAAACCTATCAACGAGCTCATGAAAAATTATTATTTTCATGTTTGATTCGACGTCGACAGGATTTCGGCGTGACTCGCGGGGTGGCTCTTCATTATCAGCGAAACACGCGAGGAATTTTTGCGAAGGGAATTTTACTGACACCTTTGTTCATTAATTTAATTAAGAGATTTTCAATAAATTGAATTTTTATTTGTTATTTATGTTATATCTAGGAAGTTGACTTTAACATTTTTATACACAAAGCAATTAAAGTAGCATTAGTTTTAAGCAAAATAAAACTTTATACAAACCTCATAAATCCCTGTAAAACTATTGAACAACATTACCATTACTACAACAATCCCCCAAAGATTCAACAAATAAAACACACTTCATATCAAGAAACTTTATTAGCCAAAAAACTTTTTACAAGAAAATGCACCCAATAAAGTGCATCAAACTGAGTTGATAGCCGTCGATGCGTTCGCGTGCGGTGACGTCGGTGTGCCGCTACGTGCGGTGTGAGCAAGAGAGTAACCGAGCGAGTAAGATGGCAATAGGCAGGGGGCAGGGCGAAGGCGGAGCTTAGAAAACTTGTCAAGAAGTTTCGAGAGAGTTTCCCGCGTTTTCCTTGACTTTCGCAACTACATACGACGCTACGATCTACGATACTTTGTATCTACGTGCGACGGCGTAGTAAATAATCTTTTTTAAGGACAATATATAATATTAACTGATTTGATTACTTATATCTAATTTAGTACATTCTTAAAATTAATGACATAAATGACGATGAATCAGAATGAATATAAGTAAGTACTCAAATTATTATGATTAACTGGATATTTACCATGTATATTATTTATTTCGAGATTCCGATATTTCCCGTGACCGTAACCATGATAACTATAAAAACCATATACCTAAGTAAGTTTTTTAATTCTGATTCAAAATTAATTCTGGCTGTATAAATACTTAAAAATAACATATCAGCTTTTAAGTCAATAATATTTATTATACATATAAGCTTTCTAATATAAAATTGGTTTTCTATTATTTTTATTTCGGTAACTTCAATTTGAAAATAGGTAAAGCTTTTCTCTCTTATCTTATCTCTACCTAAATCTATTGTTTATTAAAAACAAAGTGGTCAAAAAGTAATATACCTCTAAAATATAATATAGTTTATACCCCACATATTATCTTTTTCAAAAATATGTACTGTCGGCACTTTTGAGGTTCTTATCTATATAGTATGGAGCTATAAACCTAGGTAGAATTCTATTGTTTTTGCTACTCAAAGGTTGAAAAAATCCGAATGTTTATTGTCTGAAGTTTGCGAATATTTGCGGGTTGAGTAGTAAAGTTTTATTAGGTAATCGGTTTGTTTGTGGTGAAATTTGCAGATATGTTTGTTTTAGTATATTTTTATTGTAGTATTATGTATTATGGTATTTATTGCAAAGGGTTTTACCGACAATACCTATCACGTGTCTTATCTAGTCATCAGTTATAATAAGAATTCAAGACTGTTGCTAACTGTTTGTTATTTGCAATCTGTGAAGTAGCGACTGGCGTAGGATGTATTTCGATGACGGATTACCGTTTTTTTATATATTAATTTAATAAGTTATTTGAAGATTCCATATTTGCTGTAAAATTTGGAGTCAGGAAAAAAAATTGGTAGCATAAAATTAGGGTTTTGCATAAGTAGATACTTGCTATGGCATACCAGAGCACATTACGGGTTACATTAAGAAAACAGTATGGTCCACGTGTATTATTTTAGGAAACCGTCTGTGGTATCACTCACATTAATGATCATTTACAACCAATTAAACCCAGTTAAATCCCAAAATACTAGCCATTTTTACATCACTTTTGTGATCAAACTAACCTCACAATCCTGCCCTAATTAACTTACAATCACAAGAATAATATCTTAAAGTCCAACAAAACGATAACAAATTGTTACATTTGACGAGTCGATGGATCTATTCAGCGGGATCGGATTGAGACCATACTTTTTTCGGGGCGGCTTTTTGACAGGACCCTTCAATACAACAACCCGAAAGTCGGTAAATAGTCGACAAAAGGGGCCACAATAGAACGAAGCCAATGTTTGGGCTCATACAAAAGAGGTCTTAGAAACATTTCTATTGTGCGTCTGCGCTTGTAAATGCGCATTGTAACTCTTGGTGCGCATTTCTTGCACAAACCGCTCGGTAGCTACCGGCGCGAACATCAAACAATCACTGTTTGCCTACAATATAATTTTTATTGCAGTAATTGAGAGAAATTCTTTGACATTTCATTTTTATGTTCGGTAGTTGACTTTGGTTTTGGCGTGAGATTCGAAGTTTTTTTGTCATTGATAGGATATTATTAAATAGAGTCACTAAGTTTTTTGTGCCGGCGGCCAAAATTGGAAGCTACTATTGTCATTTTGACTCTAATGTCATTTGGATACATTTTCAATAAACTGACAACCAAAAGATGCGATTACGGTAACGTCGTCACCAAGTTTTCTGTGTCACCGGCACAGTAAACTTGGTGACTCTATAGGTACCTGATCTGACAGTCAAAGTATTCTAAAGATCGATAGATCGTTTTAAAATACCAAAAATCAGAGGAAGTTACAGGATCGTCACAATAACACATCAATATTAATCAAGCCGTTTATGAAAAGAATAGTATATGATCAGATCAAATATTCATTACACTTGACAAAACATTATTTACGGCTTTGAAAAATCCATTAAAAGTTTTTAAAATCCTTAAAATTGTGTGAATACACTATAAAATACATTCAATTATTTACGATGATAGAAAAATATTAATAACATTCCTGAAAAATATTAAAAATGAAAAAAATATTAATAACTCACCTGCCTCATATACTTATACATACTTCTTTTTGTAATTTATTTTAATATAAATTCACACTTATCTACAGTATTAAATAGTATCTTCAGTTTTCTCTCATAAAAATGAAGTTACCTAGGTATACCAATTTAATTCAACTTATGGTAAAGGACATTAATACTCGTTTAATTCTTATAAAGCTTACCTTCCATTATAGGTTAACTATAGCACATGTGGCCAAATAATTAGTATCAGCAATCAAAGGGCGGAAGTAAACGTTTTGCTTGTCAAGGGTTGAGTTCAAATGCATTTAATTGTAACGAATGACGGCTCCAAGGGAAACGGAATGGTGTCGAACCGACTTTGTAATTGTGGATAGGTATGTATTTTTATCAATTCCTGTGAAATGTCTTCATAATGTACGAAATTAAGTAACTATTCTACTTTTAGTATTGAGTATCAAAATCAATAAAAATTCATCCTAACTAATATTATAAATGCTAAAGTAACTCTGTCTGTTACCTTTTCACGGCTAAACTACTGAACTGATTGACTTGAAATTTGGTACAGGGGTAGCTTATGGTCCGGGAAAGAACATAGGCCTCGTTTTGTCCCGAAATTCCCACGGGATCGGGAACTACGCGGGGGAAACCGCGGGGCACGGCTAGTACAAAAATAAATTGAAGAATTTTTATGAAATGGTGACTTGACAAAATGTTCTAAACCCGGAAGTCATTTTGGTATATTTTTTACAAAACATTAAAGTAATGCAAGTTGTGATCAATTTCCATTTTCACCCGGTATTACATGTGTGGATAAAAAATTAGTTACATTCATTCCTTTTAAAATAACCTTCCATACAACACTTATACAATACGACCACTTTAAAACTCATCTTAAAGTTCGTTGCATATCAATAATGGTTACATACTCTACACGTCATCATAATACGTTGCACCTATTAACCACTCAAATTAAGACGTCATGTTGCTATTAGACCTACTTGAAGTAAGACGTCATGTTGTCATTATGTGCACTTATTCCGCAATGTTGGTAAATGTTTCTGCAACAAAGGTCTGTAGGACCCTTGCTGATGAAGGAGAGACCAAGTGTAACTGTAATTGGCCACTTGAATTTAAAGGGAAACCGGAAAGGTTAAGGGATAGAGTTAGGAATGGGTAGAGTTGGCAGGTCTACGTTTTTCTAGTTAACACTTGGTTTTAAGAATTAGACGAGACATATGAGTTAATTATAATACAGATTGATTCATTTGACTTATTAAACTTCAACAAATAATGTCATTTTTTTTATATTTTGGATGGAATTGCAACATACGTAGCATACAATAAATGCATTTTTTTATGTATTACTCAAAATTATCTTATAACTTCTCGTAATGATTACGAATAGATACAACAAAAATGTTAGATGGATCGTTTCATAACAACTACATTTTGAAAACGACTGAGTCATCAAGTTGTCAGATGTCAAACGGACCATCTCAGCAGAAAGTCTAGATGCCACATCTATATATTTTGATTTCTACTGTCGATCGACCGGAGGGCAGTGAGTATTGTGCAAATAGAGCAAATCCGGTAAGTGCCCGCGGCTCACTTCAAGGCCTGCCCTGCAGGTGAAGTGTACGAACAGGAAACGAGACAATACCACGGATTTTACCTCTTTTTGGGATAATTATGGATAATTGTGGCTTTGTATGGTGATATTATAAGCTCATAATTAATCCTACTGGGGATCAAATCTCATAATGCTATATTATACGTTGGCTATGGAAGTCAATGTAAAGAATTTCATACTTCTAAATGTATAGGAAGATAATATGATTACGATTCATCGGTTAGAAAGTTTTGACCGAATGACTAATCTAATGCCTAACCCAACATAAGATTAAAAACTGATGATTTTTTAATAAAATAGCGAATTATTAACTTGAATCACTGGACAAATACATACAAATATTTGTCATAAAAATCTTCATAAATCCGAGCAATGTGGAGTATGTTCGCGTACAGTGTGAAATTCCATAGTAGCAGCATGCGAGGGGAGGGCGGGGGTGTATGGAACTCATTACTGGCACGTGACACGGCCTCACCGCGCCCACTCGCCCCTCGGCTGCTATATTTCGCCAATGAGTTATTGAGTGTGCTGAAAGCTCATGTGTTAACGTTGTATTAATGTTTTGTTTGACGCGGAAGTCGAGTCAAAAATTTCATTAACTGTTTATGTTTTATTGGTTTTGATTTTGTTTGTTGTCTATAAAGTATTCCTTAAGTTGGTCAACTATGTTATTGAGTTTGTTTTGATATTCGATTGATCTGATTTTATTAATTAACTTATTTATAATGTAAATGAAAACAATGTTTGTCTATAAGGAAATTTGCAATGATCCACGCAGAAATCAAAGCTGTGGCCTGTGTGAAGTAAGAGCAAGCTTAGTAAGACGTATAAAATCAATTATAATTTTTCAATATGTTCTTTAAAAGTAACCATTAGTCGTTTCAAATTGTGTTCTCTCAATGTGCAGTATAAAGCGCACAAAATAAAAATACTTAACCAAAGCCCTTGGAATCCAATACCAACAGTCATCAACAAATCGTATTGTTAATTGTATTTGATTGATGATGCAATACAATACGTCAAATTACCCTACAAATGTGTGCCGAGTAAAATTCGCGACAAAACCCGCGTTACGCTCGCCCGCCCGCCGTATTTTTCTAATTGAATCATGTGTGATTTATTATTGGTCTGATGATGTATCATTCTTTCAGCAACAGCCGCGGCACACCCCACGGGCTTGCGGCCCAAATTATTGCTACAAATGTTCACATCCGCGTTTTTTAACTGTTATAACGTTTACCCCAACCTCCCCTCGGTGCGTTTTTTATTAAACTGAGTAATCGATTTTTGGAGAGTTTATTGAAGAATTGGTATTGTGTAATACGTTTAAATAGACGCGTGGAGCCGTGCAGGCGCTATTGTTTACGGCGCTCGGAGATAAAATCTCTCACGGTGTTCTTTGATGTTAACTTTTGAAAATTTTGGCGTAAATATACAAACACTTGAGACTTAAAAACGGTTTTGTTTGGGATAATCTATTTGTACTATGAATAAAATGCCTCTCACTTCCTGATTGTGTAATAAAAAAAATATATTGGCATGTAAGATCCGTGTACAAAGCAAAGTACACTCTCGCTTATATATATTAATGAGTACAGATACATAATTATGTATACTGGGAAGTAGGTGCATCAACACTCTTCCAAAAATTTGAATTTCTCGTACCTATTCTGTTTAAGAACATTTCCAGAACCTTTTTTACTATTTTTTTTGTAGGTAAACTTTAAAAATACTAGAACAATAGTGTTTACACTCGTTCACCAAAGAGATCACTCTCATCATGTCTTCATCACGTGATGTAGTTTCCGCCGCGCGCACACATTGTCACTCGCACTATTGTGCCTGCCCAGCATGCTCTCAATGTTCGTGTACATACTGCATCCAGATATAGACTTAGTAAAGAGCTGGGATGGCCTAGTGGATATGATTCCGATATGGTTAGTTTGATGTACAGTTTACGAATCTAGGCTGAAGCTGATATCGAAGCCTGGTAACGAAATTAGAATCAAATACGTCTTTGTGACAAGTTAATCCCACCAAAAACATTCTGTAAAAAACTAGCCAAGTCTCGATGGAGCTGCTTGTTTATCTCTAAAAAGTAATGCAAACTAGACAAACTCGTGCCAAGTCTAAGGTTCCTTACTGCGATTTCTTTATTATTATAGTTAATGTTGTGTGACCTGGCCGTTGAAGGGTACACATGTATACAAAGGTACAAAACTAGGTGCTCCATGACACCATTGCACCAATCTGTCGCCAGAACCGCTACCCATTGACGATAGAAAATTACCACTTGAAAAACGTTGATTCAATATCCAGTCAATTGTAGGCTTGATGAAGCTGCGTATTTTAATAATGTAATAACATTACGTGTAAACAAAATTGACTTGTACCCACTACTAACGTTTTAAACAATGTTCAACGGCCAAGTCACACAACATTAACTATAATAATAAAGAAATCGCAGTAAGGAACCTTAGACTTGGCACGAGTTTGTCTAGTTTGCATTACTTTTTAGAGATAAACAAGCAGCTCCATCGAGACTTGGCTAGTTTTTTACAGAATGTTTTTGGTGGGATTTCATTTATTTTTGTTGAAACGTGTTTATATTGATTTATTTTATTAGATTCTCTTAACTGACACATTTTTTTTCTTTTTAGGAGTAGTATTTTATTATTAAACGCCCCGCGGTTTCAACCGCGTAGTTCCCGTTCGCGTTTCCGTGGGAATTTCGGGATGAAAAGTATTCTATGTGCTTCTCCTGGTTCTAAGCTACCTCTCCACCAATTTTCAGCCAAATCAATTCAGCCGTTCTTGAGTTATAAATGCCCGTTCCCAATCCCGTGGGAATTTCGGGATTAAAAGTATTCTATGTTCTTTTCCTGGTTTTAAGCTACCTCTTCACCAATTTTCAGCCAAATCAGTTCAGTCGTTCTTGAGTTATAAATTCCCGTTCCCATTCCCGTGGGAATTTCGGGATTAAAAGTATTCTATGTTCTTCTAATAGTTTTAAGCTACCTCCCCACCAATTTTCAGCCAAATCAATTCAGCCGTTCTTGATTTTAAAATTCCCGATCCCAATCCCGTGGGAATTTCGGGATCACAGGTATCCTATGTCCTTTTCCTGGTTCTAAGCTACGTCCTCACCAATTTTCAGCCAAATCAGTTCAGCCGTTCTTGAGTTACAATTCCCACTCCCGTTCCCGTATAATTCCCGTTCCCGTTCGATTATCCTAGTTTTTATAGTTTTCCCTTTATGTGGCCATTAAACCCTAACTCTGTACCAAATTTCAGCTCCCTAGGTTTATGGGAAGTACTAGTTCTATTTTGATGATCATGAGTGAGTGAGTGAGTGAGTGAGTGAGTGAGTGAGTGAGTGTCCGTCTAAAATGCGAAACTTTGCTTTCGCTTAACTTCGGAACTAAATGACCTACAGACTTGAAATTTTATTTTAAGTATGTGATTGTATAGCTTACTGGATGACGAAAATTTCAGCGTTCTGGGCTTATCCAGAGGTTGTCAAATAGGGGCCTGAAAATGCGGCGAAAGGGTTCCTGTAAAGGATGGTACGGCAGTGTTTGCTTCGCGCTCGACTTGGCGGGGGGCACTGCCGTGCCCCCAGATTTACGGTTAATCTACACTAATATTATAAAGATTTGATTGTTTATTTGTAAAGAATAGGCTCCGAAACTACTGAACCGATTTCAAAAATTCTTTCACTAATGGAAAGCTTATTTATCAGCGCGTGCCAGAGGCTATATTTTATCCCCGTATTCTTACGGGAACGGGAACTACGCGGATGAAACCGCGGAGCGCTACTAGTGAAAGATATTTTTCATTAATAAAACACCGCCTCATTTTAATAGTGAGTCTTATGACAATATTTGAATGAAATGAATATAAAATTAAAATGTTTGATTACTAGGACTTAGTTGTGGTCAATGGCAATATAGAAGAAGAAATAGAAAACTAGTAGTTGTAGGTAACCTCAACGGGCAACTCTGTCGTAGAAATTCTAACGATTTAAATGATGAATGAAAGTGAACCCTATTGTGAAAAAGCAACGTATAATGATGTATATTATAAGTAAATATTATATAATAGTTGGAAACAACTACATCGTATTACAAAATATTTGTTTTACTTTCACAAAACAAACATAATAACGTTAACTATAACAGAAAGAGTATCGAACAAATATTTTAAAATCACAACACGAACAAATTTTCACTATATTAAAAAAGGATTGCACCTTTTTTATATTCAGATAAACTTCAAATAAATTCAGTGAGTTGGGTAGGCAGGCGCGGCTCCCCGCTAGGGTTGTCACAATACAAGCACAGTTTCCATACCACCGACCGCTGACAAAACGCGGCGAATGCGGACGCGACACCCCTAAATGTCACCGGTCCACGTGTTAGACCTATGAGGTTCATATCCTTGTATGAACATGCTGATGAATAGGGTTGTCACGTACGTTAATGATAAAAGAGTTTTAAGGTCTTGCAATTTAAAATATTTGCAATGTTTCGCATTGATATTGATGACTCTATTCATATTCATATTCCTCTTCTTAACTGTTTGCCGTATTAATTGAAAGCTTTGGTGTAGGTGTAGTAAATATAATGCTATTTATTTTCTTTTAACTGTACTAAAATCATCAGTGACATAAAAATTATTATCCTTATAAGTGGGGTAAGTAAGCACGGCTGGTTGACTATGAGTCTTCTTAAATGGTCTAATTGCAAAATACTGCCCGATTACACTAGTAATAATTGTAATCGATTTTACTAAAAATCAACCACAATGTACTAACAGTCAGTTATGTACAAACAGTCTATATTTAGACTATAACGCAAAACATTATATTTTATTTTTATTTCAAACTAAATATCCCTCGCGTGCCAACCCTAGAGTAATGTGGGTAAGGGCCGCGACGCCTCGACGTGTCACAGCGAGTTTACATAGTATGATGTGACGCCTTTGAGCGACTCTTTTGTTTTGCACCCCTTAATTATTTTGATTAGCGCCGAACTTATCGGCACATCTTTTGGTACTAATTAAGCTTAGTTACTGCGAATGAGAGATTTTATGAGGTTGTAAAGTGTTGTTTTTTTTTTTTTTAGAATACTTATTTACTTAATACATTTACTGTTAATGTTATAGTGTTTAAAGATACTGAGTTTTAGACTATGATATATTCTTATTAGGTATTAAGTTAATATATAAGTATTATCGGATCAATCGCAAAGTACTTTAAACATTTTACTGTAATGTTCAGTACATCTATGTCCGCATGTATGCGCGCAAAAACTAAAAGAAGCAATTCAGTTCAATCATAAAATAAATACTCTTTAATCTGGAGAACGAAAGATAACAAAGTGAATTTTGGGATATTCACAAGTTTCAAAAAATGTCCTTTTAAAGTCTATTTTCTATGAGAGTAAACAAATATTTATATTTTCACATGCCGTGGAAAGATAAAAAAATAATACAATCATCACCATAAAACTAACTAACATTAAAACATAGAAACCCAGCTCATTTTCACTCCAAATAAAACGATTAAACACGACTTCGATTAATATTATTAATCCGTTAAAACAACAGGTTGAATACTAATCGTTGTTAATTATAATTATAGAACTGGAACCAGCTGACACTTATAAAAACGTAACAAACTCATAATCCACCTGTTATCTGTTGGATCAAGTTTTTATTTGTTTTAATGTGTAAGTGAGTGCCGTCATTAGGTAACCCGCAGGAGATGCGTTTATGTCTTTATTAACATTTTATTGGGACTGTTAGAGAACTGTGATCTTACGACAGGCAGCTGACGGGTTTTTACGCTTTTATTAGTTTGACATAAGTAATGTATTTTATTGTAAAACTCGCTTTGCTTCAGGGTGGGCGTTGTCTGTCATTTACGCATTTTATTGAAATAATTTTAGTACTTACGAATAAATATGGGTTTTCGCTATTTTATTACAGTGCGTTCCCAATACATGGCAGATGACTTTCTCTCACTGATGATATTAGTAAAAACGTATAAAACATAGTCATTGTCATGAGTCTTTTGGCCCTCTTTAATGCAGTTTCTCCATTCAGTTCTATCTTCTACCAGTTCTTCCCAAGGTGTGGACGCTGTTGCCATTCGCGCATCGGTTTAACTAGTCACCGTAGAAGGTGTCGCTCAATATCACCTTTGATGATAACAGTATAATTTCCATTTAAAAACAAGAAACCTTTATTTAATTTATAGTGAACTATAAAAATATACTAAATTATAATGATAAGAAAACTTAAAGTATAATTTGCTCTTCTTATGAAAGTAAAACGTGTACGAGTATACAATGTAAATACCTAACATTTGGCTGGAGATATACTTTCTCGTGTGTGTGGGAAGTGGTAGCTTCGCGGGAAGCCGACACCGCACGACGTTTGGTACTAAACGTAGTCGAAGAGCCAGAGTGTTTTAATTTGTCATGAGGAAAGAAAGAAAGAAAATAGTATTTATTTTGATAAATAAAACACAGCAAGTCGATTGAGTTGATGTATTGATTAATACGCAGTCTAAATGACACTGACTGATGTACAGAAATATATTTTATTAAAAAAGTTGGTAGTTGCTAGAAAAGAAAAAGTAATTTTTATCAAAATCTACACTTCTACACATTAGTGTATGTATAATATTAATTATAAAGAGGAAATATTTATATTTTTGTTTGTAACGAATAAACTCAAAAAGTACTGGACCGATTTTAATAATTCTTTTTTCATTAGAAAGCTACATTCGCCTTGAGTAACATATATTTTATCCCCGTATTCCCACGGGAACGGGAACCACGCGGGTGAAACCGCGAGACACCGCTAGTATAAGATAAAATCATATTCAAGAGTTCATAGTTTCCCTTTGTAATTGTGTAAAAAGTATGCCTTGTCATAAAATTATCTTTACCAAATAAAGTATTTTTTTAGTAACACCATCAACACAACCATGCCAACTTACGAATTTTGTCATTTTAATTAAGACACAATTTAATTGTATTACCCTAACCTACCATACACGAGCTCTCAGACCATATATTTGCTAACTCAGCTTGAGATCCTATCAGTGTCGTCAATTGCCCGTGCCAAATGCCACTTCCTCCCCCGTACCTTGAGCCCCTCTATCTGAGGAAACTCTTATCTGTCTCCGAGGAAAAAGCGTGATCGTGATTGAATGTTTCCGCTGATGTCATGAAACAGATAATCTTTGGGTGCGCGTCGATTGGTATAGTTTTCGAGTTGAATGTGTATGTCTTATATGTATAAGCATTGTCTTCAAAGTCTATTGTAGGGAATGTTTACTTTATGTATATTTACTTTAAATCTTCTTTTCAGATAGATCCAAACGTTAATTAATGTTAGAGTTTTATTTACATTCGCAAAAGTTTCACACTCTTTAAGATTCAAGCTATTGTTATTATTATAAGCGTTTTCAGGGGAACAGAAAAATATATTATAGCATTTTTATTCGAACTTTAGACACAGAGTAAGCAAACGCCGGGCACAAGTAGTTTATAAATCTTGAAAACACAATATATTATTGGAAGCTTTTACATTTTGCCAAGAAAACCAGTACTCACATTGTAATATTTAAAAGCCGACCAGTATTAGGGCACACATACATTCCGCAGACCGCACCGCGCGTCGGATACATCGTTCGATTGCCTCTACAAGGAGCGATTATCTTTTCACGGGTTAATTGTGATGCTCAAACAAAAGGTTTGTCCGTCAGCCCGCTGCCGCCTAATGACCCTATAAACTCGAAATTATACGGTCCGTTACACCGACCAACCGTTGTTTCTGTTTATGTGGATTCATTCAAGTGTGGCCCTGATATTTGGTGTACATTACTATAGGATACATGTGTCTTTATACGTGTTTGAAGGAAAAATAAATATCAAAATGTAACTGCTTAGTGACTGCTATGCTATGTTAATTATTAGGCTTTCATTCTCTCTCAAGTGATGTTCTCTCATAACAAAGTATGTACGAGTATATAGAGATCGCCAAATAAAAAAACATGAATATATAACCGTGCCGATAAATTACTATAAAGGACGGTAAGTTCCGTACGTAAAAGTGTTCTTTATATTTTTTTAAAGTCACCTACCTAAGCCAAAAATCTAATCAAAATTCCAGTAAATTGACGCATTATAACCTTCCACTAACCTCTGAATAATTCATTTCAATCTTCCAAAGAAAAGCGTACATAAAATCCCGTACGTTAACATAATGTTCGAGCAAATGGTGCATCGAGAGTAAGGAGGCTGCCTGTGACAAAGTTGTTTTATCTGCGGAGATAAGGTCGGATCCTATTACTGGGAACCGATCAGAGGTACTGAGGCGTGAATGCGCGCCCGCGACGCAACCGCGCGACGCCCGCATCGCTTTATGACTTTCCCCCGAGATCAACCCCAGGAAATGAGAAAATTCAAACTCTTTCTTCTTGAGGTTTTATAAGTATTTGAATTTTGGAAAGCTATCTACTTTTATGGCGTTTATTTAGTGTGTTGTATGAACGAAGAAGCGTTCTGAGAACTTATTCGCGGTTAGTGTTGAGTAACAGCAAGTTACTTCCGATCTTTTAAGTTCAGCAACGTTTGACACTGTCGTAATTGTTTGCAATGTATCGGTTATAATAAGCGAAGAAGCATTATCTAACAGCATAGCCTTTACTGTTACTACAAGGATATAAACAACATATTAGATTAGAACAACCATCCCAAACATTTTTATCACAGCCCAATACTAGAAACCGAACGTTTTTTCCCAACAAATGCTGATCCTATTTCAAAGGAACGGAGGATATACACGTAAACTGAATAAAAAAGACCAACCGAATTTTCCTGTGGTCAGCGGGAAAGCAAAAAAAAGAAAAATAGAAAAAACTATCATCCGTACATTCGTTGCGCGCGGTCGCTACTTTATAGTGGCGATAACGAAGCCAGCGCAGATTGGGGTAACCTCTCGAATAACTATCGATGGAGTGCATCGCTCGGATTCGTATTTAATTTAATAAAAATATTAAAGATTCTTCTTACTATTTTACAGTTTCCTACACCCAAAAGGTTTGCTGTAAGAAAACTCATTTACTGAGTTAAGCTCGCCTTTGTACGTTTTACGTAGTATATAAGATCCTATTGTAATTTAAATTGTGAGTACAATAAAGAATATGAATATGAATAAAAGATCTTTTCAGATCTGTTTAAAGTTATTTTGATTAGTATGTTTGCTGATATTCTTAATATGGCTTAAGATCAAAACGCCTACTTATTTTTTTTTCTTAAGATCATCAAAATGCCTATTATTTCTCGCAGTACTAATACAACATTTTATTCATTCATTCATCATTAAACTTACGGAATTTTATATTTGACTACAGAATCGAAGTCTTCGAGTACACAATTTGCTTAACAATATTATGTTAAATATTGTATCCATTGCCATGAATATAAAGTTTTTAAATCAAAACCTTTCCAAAACCTACATTCATAACTTTTTTTGACCTACATCAAGAAATTCACTTAATAACCATAATCATGAAAACGTCTGTCATAAGTTGTATAACCATTCACATAAGCACACGTAAGTGTAATAAACCATGCATCCTCACAATTGTTATCTTCTATCCGTATATTTGGTTCCGTGTGTCCGTCACCGGTACAATGAGAGTCCGGATAACCGGCCGCGTTGCACAACATAGATATGTCAGTAATCTGTCAGATTGACGAAGGTCACGGTACCGGTACCGCCGGTGATCGAACGCGTGCAACACGATCATTTAATTTTTTTGTTTTTCTTTTTGCATCAAACGTTGCGGGGAAAAGGTCAAGCTAAAATGTACCGGAAATTTTGGACGTGAATGGAGATTTGAAGTTGTAACTACATAAATGGATGAGGTTGCTGTGATATGTAAAGGTTTTGGTTCAATTGAAGTTCTTTTATAACTACATGTTTTATTAAAGATAATGTGTTGTAAGACAAATGTGTTATTGAAGTCTCCGATACTTTATCTGGATATAATTAGGATTGGAAATCAAAGATGAGGGAATTCTTAATGCTACGTCGTGGGAACGTCAAAGACTTTCTATAGTTGGTAATCTATAAAAATAAGTATTTATGAATTACTTTTGAAATTAAAATATCTAAAGGTATCATTTGATTTCAAAATTTATTCATAAATTTCAAAGAAAACTTATTAAATAAATCCAATCTTAACAATAGATTACTAAACTTTTTATAAATAAATTATCGAATAGAATTACAAATAGAAATATTTAATATTTTTATTAGTAACCAATACTGACCGTAGTTTTCGTCGCCATTGTTACATAAATACACGGATCAGTTTTCTACATGACATTTGAATGCGATCGCTTGCTTGTCGGATCGCAAATCTCGAGCAGATGTTTATTCAGCGTATTCACAAAAATTATCGCAACAAAATCTAAATCCATACACCATAACTAATTATATCCACCGTGTAATAGTGCGTCGGAGAGGTTGTATTGTTCAACGGGATCTATTGTTAAAACCCGAATTACTAACCTATTTTTGGGGATATTTCGCCAAAAAATATAACAACGAGATATCACGCTTTTTTGGATCTGAATACGAGTTATATTTTCTTTTGTCGGACCGGTGTATTAGGAATATTTAGTCGGTAGCATAGTTTTGTAGTTGGATCGGGAGTTGGGAGTTGGGGCTTGTGAGTCGGCCAGTCGTATGTATCCGAATTACAAAAGTTTGACGGTTTTCGATAGGGTATCGATTTAACTCGAGTGCGTTCGTGTTTTGTTTGTTTATTTGTGCGATATTCGAATATGTAGGTTTTCGGGTTTGCGGTGTGTCCGCGTTCGGAGTCGGTTGGTGGTCTCGGCGAATGTAACGAATTACAACAAAAATATGTGCAAATCTCGTTAACGGTTCTTTGTTATTGAAAAATGTGGACATATACGTTGTTATTAAAGTTATTTTAGGTTCTTTACGAGAATAATTTGTTGGATTTATATATTTAATAAAAACAAGGAATTACTTATTCCAACTCAAAAACATATTTTTTATGAAACTAGAGATAACATACAACATGATACCTTTTTAAAATAAGGGACACTTATGTATTTACCACAAATTGAAAAGTATTTATTCCAGTCTGTCACATTAAAACATCATCAGGTAGAGAGTCATATGTATTACGTTGTATGACTTGCATTACCCTGCTAGCATCTTTACCCATCAAGTCACCTCCATAATATCCGCGATTATTTAAACATCAATAACGTGTACCACATCCATAAATCCACGTGTAATTAGCTGGTATCTCAGCAAACACAGACGGTCGTGTTTGCCTTCATCGGCCAACCGGTTGATTTAATACCGTGCATGTAGCCAACGTAATCTATTCATTTGCTTGCAAAAGCTTTGTACAAACAGGACTAATGAATGTCGGCGCGAACTCTAGGTACCGATAATTTAGTTACGCTCGCGGCCAGCCTCTCTCAATTCTATTTTTCACGTCATAATTTAATTATTTAGTGCCCGCTGTTGTACTATGTTATGGAATATCGTTACGGTTGTTAGGATTATGTTTTTTATTTTCGATATACTATATATTATCTTATATGCTTTATACGTGTTTTTGGCATCAGTTAATAGATATATCCTACAAACCTATGTGCTATTTAATCATCATCTTAATATTCTTTTATATTCCAGCTTAAGAGTAGAGTTGTTTGAGAAACATTTTCCTTTCAATGTACCTATCCAGTTTCAATGTATTAGATCGCAATTTGACCCAATATTTTTTTAAGTAGGGAAACGATTGTTTATATACAGGGTGTCCCGTTAGTAGTGGACCAACGGGATGTGGCGGATAGGGGAGACCGTTACCTACCAGAATCACCAAAATTTATTGTCCTAGGCCTCATAGTTTTGAAGTTATGACGTTTTTTAGTAAGTAGGTGAAATTATCGTACTATGTGCACATTTTTCTTAATTCTACAAATTCTGTTACTTATTTTGATGTTATTTTTATTCAAGGGCGTTAAGAATACATAGGTTTTTCTAATTTAAATCATTTTTTAGTGTAGTTATCATTAACATTAAAATTAATCAACAAAACAAGTGCAATTGTTAAATTACAAAATACTCTAAGTGGTATTTGAGCTGAGCTGGTGTAAAAAAAATGTATTGTAGCCTTGTGGCACATTATTTTAAAAACATCTACATATCATAAGGATTACAAAAACGTATAACACTGTGGTTTCAAATGAGTAGTTTTTTATTTTAACTAATATCAACGTAAAAGGGAACTTTTGAGAGAAAACAAAAATTCATTGCTAATTATGGAAATTCGTTTATTACTCAATTTATTTTTACATTAAGGGTTCAAAATGCTTTTCTTTAGCTCTTGTGCATTAAAACATCTGCGTATAAAGTCTTTTTGTAAACTTTTTTGGGCTCTTTGATGTTTTTTTATCAATTCAGCAACATGATTGAAATTTTGTGATAACTCTCTTTTTATCAGAAATATTTGTCTCATAAACTGCTTCTTTGAGGAAACCCCATAGAAAATAATCCAAAGGATTCAAGTCGGGAGATCGTGGCCTATTTCATGGCCGATCGCTGGCCAGGAAATAGTACCTTCGCGTCCAAACCATCGATTTGGGAACGTCTCATTCAAAAATTCAGTCACTTACCGTGAATAGTGGGCAGGTTCACCTTCGTACTGCAACCACATTCTCTCCCGCGCAGTTTCAGGCCTTATGCATAACCAACATCTTTGAATAAAGTTAAGAAGTACGCGAGAGTATGTGGTTCCGCGCAGTTTCAGGCCTTGTGCATAACCAACATCTTCGTTAAGTTAAAAAGCACGTACGAATGTTGCAGTACGAAGGTGAACCTGCCCACTATTCACGGTAAGTGACTGAATTTTTAAATGAGACGTTCCCAAATCGATGGTTTGGACGTGAAGGTACTATTTCCTGGCCAGCGATCGGCCATGAAATAGGCCACGATCTCTCGACTTGAATCCTTTGGATTATTTTCTATGGGGTTTCCTCAAAGAAGCAGTTTATGAGACAAATATTTCTGATAAAAAGAGAGTTATCACAAAATTTCAATCATGTTGCTGAATTGATAAAAAAACATCAAAGAGCCCAAAAAAGTTTACAAAAAGACTTTATACGCAGATGTTTTAATGCACAAGAGCTAAAGAAAAGCATTTTGAACCCTTAATGTAAAAATAAATTGAGTAATAAACGAATTTCCATAATTAGCAATGAATTTTTGTTTTCTCTCAAAAGTTCCCTTTTACGTTGATATTAGTTAAAATAAAAAACTACTCATTTGAAACCACAGTGTTATACGTTTTTGTAATCCTTATGATATGTAGATGTTTTTAAAATAATGTGCCACAAGGCTACAATACATTTTTTTTACACCAGCTCAGCTCAAATACCACTTAGAGTATTTTGTAATTTAACAATTGCACTTGTTTTGTTGATTAATTTTAATGTTAATGATAACTACACTAAAAAATGATTTAAATTAGAAAAACCTATGTATTCTTAACGCCCTTGAATAAAAATAACATCAAAATAAGTAACAGAATTTGTAGAATTAAGAAAAATGTGCACATAGTACGATAATTTCACCTACTTACTAAAAAACGTCATAAATTCAAAACTATGAGGCCTAGGACATTAAATTTTGGTGATTCTGGTAGGTAACGGTCTCCCCTATCCCCCACATCCCGTTGGTCCACTACTTACGGGACACCCTGTATAAGATTTCCAATAGCATTGAAAAACTGCAAACTAAACCACAGCACACAACCCAGTACATGTAGTACCAATATTTATTATTATAATTATAATTTGACGACCGCGATGGCAGAGTGGTCACCATGCCGGACTGCCATCCGTAAGGTTCCGGGTTCGATTCCCGCGCGGGGCGAATATTTGTGTGAACCACAAATGTTTGTCTCGGTCTGGGTGTGTGTGTGAATGAGTGTGTGCGTAGTTTCTGATACCCTAGATACAAGCTTCTAGCTTAGTTAGGGGTCAGTTACTATAATGAGATGATGTAGTGAATGATTATATTAATATATAATGTATCTGTTCCTTACATAACCATGAGTAGATATTAAGTACGAACTGTTTTTCACTGACTACGGGCCTGTCGTTGTAATTCACTGACAAACGCATATAAAAGAGTCTGGTCAAGAACATAGACGTGCATGGAGAGGGATAAAATGTATGACTACTTTTATAATATTTTTTTCTCTTCGAACTTATTGTACTTAACCATTGTTCGATCTATTATTATGTTCTAATAGAATTTGATATATGAACATTTAAGTTATGGAAAAAGTCATATAGTAAATTTTTATAACAAGGATGAAGAAGTAAATTTTAATCATTATTATCAAATCTAATAAATAAAAAAATCATTACAATCAAATTTAATAATGACGACCTCGATGGCAGAGTGGTCACCATGCCGGACTGCCATCTGTAAGGTTGCGGGTTCAATTCCCGTGCGGGTTGAATATTTGTGTGAGCCACAAATGTTTGTCTCGGTCTGGGTGTGTGTGTGAATGAGTGTGTGCGTAGTTTCTGATACCCTAGATACAAGTTTCGAACTTAGTTAGGGGTCAGTTACTATAATGAGATGATGTAGTGAATGAATGATTTATTTAAAAAAAAAAACAAATTTCAAAATCAAATTCCTCTTCCACATTCTAGTTTCATCAGCCAAAAGCTCAATAAGCAACTTAGTTCCAACAGAATGAACCTTATACTTAACCATACAAAGAAGTTAACATAGAAAGAACTTTTTATTAAATTATAAGCAAGCCATTTTTTGACCTTAAATAAAATGAAAGTATCAACTCCCTTATAGTTCCAAAATTATTCCCAAATTATATTTTGAAAAACACTTTCTGGAAAACACCTAAAAGATAAAAAGTTTATTAGTTTTTCTTTACAATAACTTAAAATTTAAATCTTATAATCGTTCAAATCAATTTGAACGATTATTTCTAGGTGGTTCAGATACATTTTACTAGTTCATCAAAAAAAATGAGAGGCATTAATATACAATTTGCTACTTTTAAAAATGTTGATCGTATAACACAACTCCATAACTTTCTGTGTTCGAGTGCGCGCCACCGATCCTATGGGAGGTAATTATGCATGGCCGCTTTTTAGCGCGTCCACTACATACACGATAAAAATATATAAAACGACCCACAACTAATGATTTCACATTTATTCATGATTTACCTACATAGCATTTACATATTAGTGAAATTTTATTCCATATTTACATTTTTTCTTCATAGGTTTAAAATATTAAATATTAAAGACGTTAGTTCATGGCTTGAGACATATTGTTTTAAGAATTCTAGGAAATTATATTATAATTGTAAACAAAACAAAATTTAAAAGAAATTCTATCTCTAAAAGGTACTAAAATTATCTCTTATGGGAAAGCTGTATCTTTCTCCATTTATAACTTGTTGAAGTAATGAGAAAATATATTGTTGCACAAGTTAAATTCCTTATTTTAAATAATTCATTTGAAACTTATTTATGTTTTTATTTATTCCCGAAAATATCTAAAATAAAATGCTGTCTGTATAAAGCGCCATCTAGCGTCAACCGCTCGAACGACCAACATTCTGGACACCCCCTTTTAGTTCCCGACTTTTCCTCTAATTGAGGGATGGCGCCACATGTATAGAATTATTAAAACCAGGTATTTAGTAACTAGCTGTGCCCCGTGTTCTTACACGTTTGCTTTTATCGATTCTATTAAAAAAATGGGATTAACTGAATTGGCAAAAACGTAAAACTTTATTAGAATTCTAATTCTAAATTTTGAACCATTATCTTTTTATTTCATTTTCAAAATAATAAAATACACTTCACAAAATATTTTCTCAAAGCAATAATTAAGCCCTTTTGAACAAATAATCTTATGATATTTCCTAGCGTTGACATAACCATTCGAGGAAAATTAATGAAATTATTTATAAGTAGTCTTATCAATCAGCATTTATGTATAGTAAACTTCTTTCTTGGTCAGATAACTTTCTATATTTACACACGTGCGCTGTAAAGGTGGCCGGAACTATAAATTAACCGCAACAAAAACTGAGGAAGGATCGTTGGTGGGCCGAGGGTATCGGGTTCGGTTCCTGGCTAGAACGACGTGTGCCATGATGCATGAAACAGTTTCAACACTTTTTTATAACTCACAGATTAACGTGAGTCAATGGTAACGATGTGATGAAATTTTCAACGAAATATTAAACTTACTATTTTGTATACGAAAGTTTTAACATAATTCTTACATGATTGACAGTCAAGGAACTAAAACATGAAAATCGGAAAACCGATGTTTTTTTTATAACACACTCTTATTTCATAACCTTTCTTATAATTTAACCCTCCTATTAGTTCTTTCGCCGTAAACGCCGTAGTTGGGTTAAAACAAAGTCGACTCCCGTCGTCTATGTAACTAGTCTATGATCCATCTGTATTACTCGTAGTATGTATGGTATGTTTTATATCATTTAGCAACCGATTTTATAGATAGAGGAGTGATTCAAGAGGTTTATACGTTATAAGTAGTGAATACAAGTGGTTACACGAGTGGTTTCGTGGGTCACAGCTAATATTAAAATCATATTAAGAAAATGCCCTTGATATACCTTTGAGATACATTTTCCACAATGATAACCTACACATCCATCACGGTTACGTAACAGTGCAAATATAATAAATAAACACAAAAAGGTGCTTTACAAATGAGGACTCGGAAGGGGTTCATTTGTCGAGTAACGTTACCGGTACCGTACCACCATGAATGAAAGGATCATTTCATATTTCGACGGAGCTCCAACTCAATTATTCACTGTACCCGGTTATACCAAAAACCCGGTCAAAGTAATGACCGGTGAAAGCGAAATTACACGTGTTACAATGATGATCCTGTTTACCGGCTCGCAGTAATTTTACCGGAATGTTTGAAGAGCAGTTAGGTTTTGACCGTAATCGTTTTATTTAACGACCCGCAGGGGTTTTGTTGTTGGAGCCCGATGTGATTGCTGCGAAATGTCTGTCCAAGTTTTATATTACGACGATTAACTAAACAAATGTTGGGTGTTGCTGTTATGGAGATTTTAAATCAGATTTTTTGTGTTATGAAAAAGTTTAATGTAGTCCAATGACATAATGTCTACTAAGGTTGAAAATTGAACATACAACTAAATAAGTAATCGGTTTACTCATGTCGATATATGACCGTGCCATAGATTGCGATAGGACTTAGATTTATTAGGCATCGAAGTTCAATAACAGGTCACCACCGTAAACTTAGAAATAATAGATAGGTATATCAGATACTTTAGTTTCATGAAATACCCGTAACTAAAACTAAAAACAAATATTACAAATATGCACACAAAACAAAGAACGATTAATCGTACCATCACAAAAATCAAAAACACAACGTGTATTAAATGAATGATGTGTAACTTCCTATTTTTTTCTTTATTTTCATAGCGAACAGGGTCGCGTGACCATATCCGACGCGGAATGATTTACAACCGGGTCACATGTCACTGGGACTCTACGATTACACACGAAAGAAAAAAGAAAGAAGAAAAAAAACTGGCCAAGTGCGAGTCGGACTCGCGTACGAAGGGTTCCGTACTAAAAACGTCAAAAAACACGTTTGTTTGGAGCCCACCTTAAATATCTGGGGGCACGGCAGTGCCCCCCGCCAAGTCGAGCGCGAAGCAAACACTGCCGTACCATCCTTTACAGGAACCCTTTCGCCGCATTTTCAGGCCCCTATTTGAGAACCTCTGGATAAGACCAGAACGCTGAAATTTTCGTCATCCAGTAAGCTATACAATCACATACTTAAAATAAAATTTCAAGTCTGTAGGTCATTTAGTTCCGAAGTTAAGCGAAAGCAAAGTTTCGCATTTTAGACAGACACTCACTCACTCACTCACTCACTCACTCACTCACTCATGATCATCAAAATAGAACTAGTACTTCCCATAAACCTAGAGAGCTGAAATTTGGTACAGAGTTAGGGTTTAATGGCCACATAAAGGGAAAACTATAAAAACTAGGATAATCGAACGGGAACGGGAATTATACGGGAACGGGAGTGGGAATTGTAACTCAAGAACGGCTGAACTGATTTGGCTGAAAATTGGTGAGGAGGTAGCTTAGAACCAGGAAAAGGACATAGGATACCTTTGATCCCGAAATTCCCACGGGATTGGGATCGGGAATTTTAAAATCAAGAACGGCTGAATTGATTTGGCTGAAAATTGGTGGGGAGGTAGCTTAAAACTATTAGAAGAACATAGAATACTTTTAATCCCGAAATTCCCACGGGAATGGGAACGGGAATTTATAACTCAAGAACGACTGAACTGATTTGGCTGAAAATTGGTGAAGAGGTAGCTTAAAACCAGGAAAAGAACATAGAATACTTTTAATCCCGAAATTCCCACGGGATTGGGGACGGGAATTTATAACTCAAGAACGGCTGAATTGATTTGGCTGAAAATTGGTGGAGAGGTAGCTTAGAACCAGGAGAAGCACATAGAATACTTTTCATCCCGAAATTCCCACGGAAACGCGAACGGGAACTACGCGGTTGAAACCGCGGGGCGTTTAATAATAAAATACTACTCATAAAAAGAAAAAAAATGTGTCAAATAAGAAAATCTAATAAAATAAATCAATATAAACACGTTTCAACAAAAATAAATGAAATCCCACCAAAAACATTCTGTAAAAAACTAGCCAAGTCTCGATGGAGCTGCTTGTTTATCTCTAAAAAGTAATGAAATCTAGACAAAGTCGTGCCAACGCTAAGGTTCCTTACTGCGATTTCTTTATTATTATAGTTAATGTTGTGTGACTTGGCCGTTGAAGGATACACTGTACACAAGTACACAACTGTACACAAGGGTACAAAACTAGGTGCTCCATGAAGTGTCATGGAGCACCTAGTTTTGTACCCTTGTGTACAGTTGTGCCACTACCCATTGACGATAGAAAATTGCCACTTGAAAAACGTTGATTCAATATCCAGTCAATTGTAGGCTTGATAAAGCTGCGTATTTTAATAATGTTACAACATTACGTGTAAACAAAATTGACTTGTACCCACTACTAACGTTTTAAACAATGTTCAACGGCCAAGTCACACAACATTAACTATAATAATAAAGAAATCGCAGTAAGGAACCTTAGCGTTGGCACGACTTTGTCTAGATTTCATTACTTTTTAGAGATAAACAAGCAGCTCCATCGAGACTTGGCTAGTTTTTTACAGAATGTTTTTGGTGGGATTTATTATATTCTGTTTTAAGTATTTGTTGTTATAGCGGCAATAGAAATACATCATATTCATATTAATATTCTTTAAATTACAATTGAATCTTATATACATCATCTGTGTTTCAACTGTCTATAGCTATCACCTTTCTTGAGCTGGTGACAGGCGGACGGACGAACAGCGAAGTCTCAGTAATAGGGTCCCGTTTTTACCCTTTGGGTACGGAACCCTAACAATCTCTTCGAGATTCCACACATTGTTTGTTTAAGAAAGCAAAAACTCGGTGCCAAGCTGTCTGCCAATATTTGGATAGTTTTGGCGATGGTTTTTCTTATCGAGGGTCGCATTTTGATGTTTCTGGTTTCCGGGGTCAGATGCCACCTACTGCTTGTAGCAAGATTTTATGGATTTGTATGCAAACTCGAAAAAAGTTAAGAGAAGTACTTGATTTTTTTGTGTTTTAAACTAAGGGCCTATTTCACCATCTTCAAGTAACGTTCCGAGTAGCTACGCACGTGTTTTGTCTTTCTCACTTGATATAAAGTAAGAAAGAGACAAAACTAATTTTACTTGGTGAGTAAATTTACTTGAAGGTCGTGAAATAGGCCCTTAGGCTTATATATTTTTAGTTAGTATGGAATTTGTAGGCAAGGCCAAGGTTTGTATGTACCTATATATTAAGGACTCATGTGGTAGAGTGGTCACTATGACTGCTTAACAAAGGGCTCGATTCCCGTGCGGGGTATTTGTGTGATCCACAAATGATTTGGATATGTATGTGTATAATTTCTTAATTTCTAGATATATGTATGTAGATAATGAACCTAGTTAGGTGATATTTTCACTAATTCGGTATTTACACTGCTAGTTATTAAGTTAAAACTATAGTATAGGAATCTAAAATCTACTTAAATTATAATGATTAACGGGATATTTACCATGTATTTATTTGGAGTTTCCGATATTTATATGATAATTTGAATGCTAATGATAACTATATAACTAACCACGATAACTATAAAAACTAGAATCTACTCTTTATACATACTTTATACATAACTAGCAGCGCCCCGCGGTTTCACTCGCGTAGTTCCTATACCCGTGGGAATACAGGGATAAACTATAGTGCTATAAACCTCGCGGAGCCCGAGACCTTTCCAACGAATGCAAAACCGTGGAAATCGGTTCGTGCGTTCTGGAGTTATAGCGTCAGGAAGGAAACCCCGACTTATTTTTATATATTAGAATACCAAACAAAATCCAATTCTTTCCGAAATACTGATTTAAATCCTTACAGATTTATAATACCAGATAAATCTCAACATATAAGTACAGATACACACTGATATGAACTCAGTGACGTAGAAATCTTCAATCGCCCCATGAACCCTCAGCCCGGGGCCTTCAAGAACGGTTTAATTAACTTAATAAATACACACTCCATTTCATTAAGCGCATACGTCAAATGTTATGAGTGTCTGCAAACAATACAACGTGTATGTATGTGTATGTATAACGTTGATCAAATAATTTGAGCATTTTGTATGAATAATAATGAATTTAGAGCGGGTTTTACTCGATTTTGATGTCTTTTATGAGATTTTAGAGAAAAGACACACAATGTGACATTTTTATTGAATGTAAACAGCATCTTGTATTATATTTGTTGCATTTTTGTAGTAAAACTTATTTTACAAGAGTTAAGGTAAGCAAAAACCGAACTATCAACAGACAATATAAAAATAATTTAGACTTCGCTTTACTTAAAGCTTAATTTTACCAGATTTGAACCCACAAAAGTACTATTTCTTTATAAAGATCAGTGTCACAGCACAGCCACTAAGCCATAGGCGTCCTATCTTATAGCCTCTAATCTCTATCGACATTAATTAAAAAGATTTATGTATTGAGATAAATCTTACGTATGAAACTCTTAATATCGCGAGCACACGTGTACCCTTAAATAATTCCAAACAATAATGAGACGTTATTAGCGAAGCTTCACATATTTAATAACTGAAGAATCGACTGTTCTCATCTAATTAGAAGGGAGTGTGTAGCGAATTAAAATTCATTATTTTGTTCTTTAAGTTAATTTACAAGATGTGTGCCTTTGTATAGCTTAGAAAATAATTTATACAGTCTAACAAATCCATTTACATATAATACTAGTGCCCCGCGGTTTCACTTGCGTAGTTCCCGTTCCCGTGGAATATCGGGATAAAAAGTATCATATGTCCATTTCCTGGTTCTAAGCTACCTCCCCACCAATTTTCAGCCAAATCAGTTCAGCCGTTCTTGAGTTATAAATAGTGTAACTAACACGACTTTCTTTTATATATGTAAAGGTATATAAGTAGATTTTGTATATTTTTCGAGCGGTGCATGTTTGCTACTTTAAGTGTGTCGTGTTTGAGATCGCGAACGTGGTAATTACACTTATTTTTCATCATTGTGGTAATATCATTATGTCAATACGGTATATTACCTGTGCCCCGCGGTTTTACCCGCGTAGTTCCCGGTCTCGTGGGAATTTTGGGATAAAACAGCCTATGTCCTTCCCCGGACCATAAGCTACCCCCCTGTACCAAATTTCAAGTCAATCGGTTTAGTAGTTTAGCCGTGAAAGGTAAAAGACAGACAGACATAGTTACTTTCGAATTTACTTATAATATTAAAGTAAGAAGTAAGGATTTGAAATTTGTACTTTCGTATTTGGTGTAAGTTGTACAATAACGTGTTTATCTATCTATCTATCATCCATGTGAAAAGAGTAGATTAATTTTCCCAGGCACCATAATGTGATAATATTTTTTAAAGATCTTACATTACGATAATTAATTTAGAAATCAAATACTTATAATATAAATATAATTTTCATATATGAGTAAAACAAGATACAACTCGAACCCAACTAATCCCTTCTAGAAAGATCCATCCTAATATCAATCCCATTGATAATTATCAGTTATGTTGCCCCTAACATAGATCTTAAGTTGACAACCAAACTGCCTTAGTAATGAAGACAGCACTCCTACAAACTATAATACTCTATCTAAATGCACCGTCGACAGGCATAAACAATTGAAATAATTATCAGGATAAGCCTCCCGGATCAACATGGAAAGCCCTCGAGATTTTAACCCTTCTAAGGACCTGACAGCGTCTTATGCAAATTCACAAACTTGTGCCCATTCTATGAGATATCCTTTCACTCAAACTTGGTTAAAGCAAAATATATCTTAAGTGTACATGTTAAGGTATAATATAACTTTTTTAAAAACGTACATTAGGTTGTTTTCATAATGTTCAATGATAATAGATGCTCAATTGGCTCTCTATATAGACCTTGTAAGGTAACTTGTTTTGTTTTCACTTTATGAGTTACATGCTTTTAACAGCGTATTGTTTTCTCTAATACACAACGTTTTGTTAGTAAGAAAGTCGATTAAATCTTTCAAATATTCGAGCCTTTATATAACTTGTTCAGAATCCAAACATAATATGCAATTTCTGTCATTCTATTCTTATTAGATTTTTATGATAAAAAGTTTTTAATATTGTAATGCAATAGAAATGTCAACAGATAAAAAAACCTATTTTGCAGAAGTCATGCTACACTATTAGCAGCGAGGACATACATAGTTGTGGCGTAAAAGTATAAGCAACAAGCTGGCCTACTACCAACTAATACTAGTGCAAATTAACTTTGAAAAATAACAAAGATTCTTTCCAGCAATCAAAAGAAGGACCTCTAGTTTTGCAGGTCGGTGCATATCACTAGACCACCGAGGTGTTAAAAGCATACATTAAATAGTAACTTTCCGAACGCAATTATTATTCTGCATTCATGTTAATGATCTCCTTCGGATGTTATCATCAAATCTCATATATCATAGGATGTTTACACAGTTGCTATAATAAATCGTTACATCTTTAAGTTTGAGGAACTAACTCAGTCACTATCATTAAACAAATATTCTTTTGAGAAGGTAATTTCTTTATGTTGGCTGTAAAATGTGGTCGGATTAACAGTCTTTCTACTTTGAGTTCCTTTTAGTTTCTTTTAAATATACTTTGAATGAGTTTTATAGGATGTAACACGTCTTATAGGAACTATTCTGCAAGATATCTATAAGAAAAAGTGTTAAGATAGAATATGAAAGATCCTACTAATATTATAAATGCGAAAGGTTGTATGTTTGTATGTTTGTTACCCTTTCACGCAAAAACTACTATATCGATTTATACGAAATTTGGTACAGATGTTCCTTATAACTAGGAATAACATATAGGATACATTTTATCCCAAAATTCTCATTAGATTGGGATTCGTTCGAGTACGTCCATATTTCTTTATAACATTTCAAGATCAATCATTCATCAGTTCGTAGATCTAGTGTGCAAAAGAGACTCCCCTTAACTCAATTCTTCAATGTGTAACAATTAAATTTGCTCACGCCTAAGCATAAGAGATATTAGGTATTTATTTTATTTATTTATTTTTTATTTACTAGGTATTACCTATCATATGCTGTATTTTCTTAGATAGTTATAATATACTAGCAGCGCCCCGCGGTTTCACGCGCGTAGTTCCCGTTCCCGTGGGAATACGGAGATAAAATATAGCCTATGTTATTCAGGGTGAATGTAGCTTTCTAATGGTGAAAGAATTATTGAAATCGGTTCAGTAGTTTCGGAGCCTATTCGTTACATACAAACAAACAAACAAACAAACAAATCTTTCCTCTTTATAATATTAGTATAGAAAACAAACAAAGCATCTTACTTTATGTTCAGTGTATATAGTATAAAGAGGAGAGATATGTTTTTTGGTTTGTAATGAATAGGCTCCGAAACTCATGAATGATTTTAAAAAAAAATTCACCATTAGAAAGCTACATTCACTCTGAGTAACATAGGCTATATTTTATCCCTGTATTCCCTCGAGAATGGTAACTACACGGGTGAATCCGAATTATATAGAGCCTACAAATAAACATACCATACCGACAAATAAACATATTTAATTGAATATAACACTTACAACACAGAATATTTCCCTACTAAATCAAAGGTTTGCGCGCTTGGGTGGCCACCGATAACAATAATTGTTTAGACGAAGCCCGGAGGAGATACCGAAACATCTAATTGGAATTTCTAATTAGACTTATAAAGCTATGCGTTTGAAAGACTAATTAGTTTTCTGTTGGGGTCGGGCCGATCAAAAAGTTATCGATCTATATGAAAACATTGTTTATGGTCTACGAACGTCTCGGCTCAAAGCGCGGCGCATTTCAGATATTTAATTGATTGAAAAAGTTGTAGCGCGTACGAAGGCTGGGTTTGAGGTTGGTTATAATTTTAGGGGTTGGATGGTAAGAAAGTATTTTATTATGTTTTCTTATTAGACAAATTATTTAAAGAAAATAAATAGTTAATCTGAAAACCGACCCCAAATAGACATGGGATAAAGACAACTTTTAGAATGTTGTGTTTCAGTCGACAATAAAATATATTTTTCTCTAAAAAAAAATCTTATCCATTCAAAAACTACAAAACAAAAGCACACCTGTCTCAAATCGTAGCCAAAATTAGCCAAAACACACGCATAAAACACACTAAGGGAAGAATTCTAACCCTTTCACATAAATTGCAAGTGCTTTCCATTTAAAACTGGGGGTCCGCATTAAGGATCCTGAGGCATTCGAGGGTCGCTTGACCGGTACACCCGCGGAAGAAAGGGCTCATTTTCATTAGCTCGGTGCATGTAGATTTATATAGTCACTGGACTGTGGCGCTCAAAGTTTTGGACGGAGAATATTTTAGTTATTCTGTAATTGAAGAAAATTTTAGGAATTATATGTGTTAATGCTATTTGTGTGTCTTTTAAATAATAAATCGATATTTAGTAAAAGTAAATTAGTTAGTGTTTCCATTAACATGCCCACAAAATTGTGGTCAATTTAAAATAGAGTAAAAGGGTACATCATAAGGTATCTAATCAAATTAAGACATCTATATATATTCAGAGCCTGACATAATATTTGTGGAGCAAATGACCGTTTTAGAACCAAAGTCTAAGAACAAAGACATTTCAAATAGAATAAGATACTACCATTATAATATTCAATGAACTTCATAGATTAGCGACCCATTTGAGAGCCAGTGTCCCGGCTAACGAGTACACCCTGAGTCCGGTAACCCTTCCGTTCCGTTTGAAGCCGGGAAAGGCACTTTTTGTCTACACCTACATTCCACCAAGGAGACACAAAGCATTCTCTAGACGGGATACTTCAACTTTGTGTACACGTGTCCAAATTATTATGTTTTATTTACACGCGATTACGTTTCACAACATACCGGGTTATATTTTACGAGGACAAGGTTCACGCGGTACGCTTTTTTTTAAATACAAAGTTCTGTCTAGAGTTACTAATCTTAGCAATAACCGTCATTTGTTAGATAGGTCTGAGCTAGACTATACAAACAGAGTAGCATAGGTATGGCCGTATATATGTATATAAATTAATAAATAAAAAACAGTTTATTGTCAAAAACTAGATAAATAAAAAAAACATACAGTGGTTGCTAAAAAATATTAGGTACTTAATTATGTGACTTTTATGTAATTCAGAAAAATAAGTACAAACTAAAACTTTTAGTAACGTCTGTCTTTGTTCCGCTAGGTGGTGAAATAGGATGGAGAACATGTCTTAATGAAGGAATCTTAATAGAAATATTGCACCCGTTTACAAAGATTCCTATGAGAACTATCTCATAGGAATCAAAAAAAGGATTTCTATGAGAACTATCTCATATGAATCTTTGTAAAGAACACTAGTTCTTATAGGATATCTTAAAATTTAATTCTCAGATTTATTAGTTTTTTTACCTTCTGTTCAATTCGACAAATGTCGCTAGATCGTTACACAAAATCTGTATATCTGATGTACATCTAACTCTAAATTCCCATATCTTACAATTACAGTCCAACATCAAAGTAAATCAAATAATTTACGTTCTGTAACAACACCGAATAATTTGCTTTCCAGTTCAAAACAAAATAATATTGCGAAGCCGACATTCACAATATATAAAGTTAATCCTATATCCAGGCCACATATTAAAGTATCTAACACATGAAAGGCGAACACGTTCAAGCCATTATCCCCTCACGTCCGACTTTTGTTTTAAAATGTAGAAATTAAAGTTTCTTTTTTCGTGGAAACAATTCTAAACTCGACAACAACTTGTGTATTAGCGGCGCGCCCTCGCGTGTTTGTGGAACTTTAAAAAGTTTAAAAACACCCGATCCGTTTCACTTTATCCCCAAAATACGGCCGAATATTTTAATTGGCCAGACGAACCCGAACGATAGCATAAAACTGTGGATAGAACCGTTTTTATTTAACAACCCATAGACGTTTCCGAGAATCGCCAACGAAAATTGATTGGATACCACAAAACTGACGGTCTGGCGGTGTCTGAAATTCGAACAGATGCACAATATTTTTGTATTTTATTGTTAAATATAAACAAAACTGAATTTATTACTACATTGTTTTAAAATAGGATTAATGTATAATAATCATTGCACCATTATATTTACGTATCATTTTACCAACCCAACCTTTTTGTAGAACTACCAAATATACATCAACAGAAGTCAAATCTGTAACTCTGACTTACATCAATCTTAAACCTGACCAAGTACAAACATTACATTTAAGTGGACCGCCAACCGGCGGTACGTAAGTATATGTATAACAATTAATCAGTGTGTGCGTTTAGGCGCTGCAGCGAGGCACGGTAATTAGATTTAAGAACAACTGGGAGGCGTCACCGAGAGAATGGCCTGCATTAATTTGAGCTTCTCTAACGAGGGCGCCGGACGCTCCGCTCGGTAGGACCTTTGGACAGGGAATGCTGTGGAGAGGGTTTGTGTTTGAAAGATTTGGAATTATATTTTCTTATGTTAAGCGAAAAGTTTGTGTAAGTGATTTAGTAGCTATGAGTGAAACTGTTTTTATTCGTATAACGTATTCAGAAAAAATATCATTTAAATGCTTAGTTGTTTTTAATATAAGTACTTATTTAGTCACCAAAAGTGTGTAGTGTAAATAGTAACTGTTATTTTATAAAAATGTTGTAGTAGATGATTCAAGTATAGACGAATAAAACATATTACATATTTAAATAATTATTAATTACTTATATTATTTAGTCACCTGCTTATTTTTTTTATTAACTCCTAATTACTGACATGTTAGTAATAATATTTAAATTTTGTACATTGGTTTCTTTCTATTCATGCTTCATTATACATATTAACATCAGTTCATCAGTCTACTCTGGAGTAGGATACTACACACTGCTAATTTAAGAATAATTAAATAAAACTAATTACATTGAAAAATATTAAAATAAAAATAGAAACCCCGCCCTACTCCACACATTCCCTATTCGTTGGTAGTCAAGCTGTGTCCAGCGTAGCAGTGGGCTACGCGTCCACTACGCCATGTTTATTGCAATCTGGCGGTTAAACGCCCGCCCGCCCGTCTGCTTACCCCGCTTATACGGCCCTTTTGTTATAAACTACGCACGTCTGAGATTACATTTTGCATTATTTATTATTAATAAAAAAATAATTTTGTAATTTAATTTTTTTTTGTGAGGGTGAAATGTTCGTCGTATTATTTTATTTGCAAATTATCGTTGCTTAGTAATAATATTATGCTCGAACATTATTCCGTTTAGCACAGATGTGGCAAGTTTGGTTTTGTAGTTTCTTACTTACTCAAGTTCTTACTTGTCTTAATAATGACAATTACCATAGCCTAAGCGTTTATGCTAAACAGTCGTATTTTATATCGATATAAGTTAACATCACCTGACAAATAAAATATATTTCCAAAATGTTGATAAATATAAAATTAAATGTAGCTGCAAATACAAATCTCGCAAGCCATCCTATGGATGGCATAATTCTTGCAAAAAATGTTGACTACGTCTGTATGTTTATTTCATTTTTACTCTGTACACTCATTTACCTAGTGTATCTGTAAACTCCAACTGCCTTATTTGCGTTGCATTTTTAGTCCGGATTAACAAAACCTGGTAAGCATTTGACATCTTGTCAGTCAAATCTGTCACTTTGACAGTATTCAATATTGATTGTTAAACCTGGTTTAGTGGTAAACCAGACTAAACATGCAACGCAAATAAGGCAGTATGAGGTCTGTATTAAAAAATCTGTACCAACCTAACAAAACTCCTCAAAAGAAATCCAACAGCAAACAGAACATATATTATGAGAGGTTAATATCCTAATCACTTTGGTCAAAGGGTTATTGAACTATCTCCCCTTCATCCCTTGCAAACACACTGCCCTCTGTGTGCGGACTTAAATAAAAGGCTTGATTTCATGTTTTAAGGGAGATACAATCAATATTTGCTGAGGATGCATCCCATTTGATATGTCGCTTGAATTACAATTAATTATTTTTGTCGGAATTTAAAAGAGTTAATTATTTTTTTCTTTGGAAAGTTCCAAATAGCTGTATGGATTTTTAATGCTTCTAAATAACTTATTAAATCTTTAATATTTTGTTACATCATGTAAGGCTGGATTGCTAGTCAAACGAAACAAATAATAACTATTAGCTGAGCTTCGAGGTAGGAACATAATCTAATTCTTAATAATGTAAAATATAATCCAACTATTATAGCTAGGATCATTATGGTAAATTGAATAATCATAATGGTCTTAGGCTTAGGCTGAACCTTCCATTAGGCAAATTACGAAGTAGAGTGCATGCTTATTAAAAAATAAAAAGAGAACTTCCTCATATAAAACTTTTCATACTTGTATTAAAAGATTGTCATTTTACTTGAAAAGCTTAACATAATATGACAAATTTATTTTGCATTTATAATAAAGAATAGTAAGAACTGGAAAACCATTTCTATCATAAACAGTCTACTGTTAAGCACCCAAGGGTTTCTTGTGAAATTGTCAGCTGTTAAACGGTGTCCCAAAACAGCTGTTGTCTATGGGATATATACATACATGTACATGTATAATATTGTCTAGCCTCAATGTATACTCGTTAAAGTGCTATATTTTGTAGATTCAGTGCAAAAACGGCTAAACATAAACTTCAGTTTTTGATTTGAAGTCTTTTTTTGGTAATTTTTAAACCATAATAATGTGTTTTAATGAGACTATAACTTAAATATTCATCCTTTATATTTCGTCATAGCGTCGACATTGTTTGAAATATGAATTGAATGTTTTTTTATTTAATTTAATTAAACCTCGTAGCAGCTACGGCTGCTACGCGCCGTAGGTGATTTGAGTAACATGAATATAAAAACCATAATAATTATTTACAAAATATTTGTATCGAATAAAATAAAATAATCAAAATCTATATGCTTTATTAATTCATTCTATAAATAAATTAAAATAATAAATACTTTAAAGAGTTATAAACAAACTATACAAACACTACTTCACGTTAATATATTAGCACCCTTTTGTTCCATACTTGTTAACTTGATCTATTATCCGGCTCCATTATAAAATCACCCGTCCCTTCCCATAACGAGTTCCCAAATTGTGGGACCTAGACTTATCCTGTAAGCAGATTTTGAGATACGGGTGTCCCGGCAACACTTAATAGGCTTCGTTAACCCTATCCATCCCGGAGCGGCCGTTCCTTACGGCTTTATATCACATGCCGACCGTACCGTACACCTATACTAGAGTGCTTCATTAATTAATGTCAACTACCTACCTTCGTACAGTGCGGTACAAAACGGGTTTCGTGTTTTTATTGCCATTTGTTTTTTAATTATGTTTTGTGTTTAAGTGTTCTAATTGAAATTTGCACTGTTATTTTTTAATCAAGCTAAGATATTTTGTTGGAAATGTTAGACTGAGATGTGTTTAAACTGAAATCTTCGTGTAACATGAAGTGTATCGAGGGCGCAGCGTGCGCCGTGTGGGTGCCGGCAGCGGGTGAGCGAAGCGCGCGGCGGCAGCTAAATGCCGCAAGTGCGCTGTTCCGTCCCGCTTGCACCGCCGCGTTGGGCGCACCTCTCGCTCGCGCCGGCGCGAACACGTGTTTATTTGTATGTTTTATCCTTCGGCGGCTTTAAACCCAACCCACCCTGACCGCAAAGTGCGCTCCGCCGCCCGCCGCGCCCGCGCCGTCGCCGCCTCTCGCTCGCCACCGCCGCTGCCGCGGAGCAGCACCGACTCGCCCGCGAAACTTTGTCCGAAGTCGACGAGCGCGGACGTACGCGCGTATTAATAGCCACCACGACCGGTCACCGCAACCGAGCGCGAGGGCGGGCTCGGAGTTCGCATCGCATGCCGCGAGTCGCATCACGGACGCGCCGCTACACGCACGCATTCATACGCACCCTTTATAAACGCGTAAACAATACACACAAATATTACAAATACGCGATATCCGAAAACATACAAACTTAATTTAAAAAAATAGAAATCAGCTGTAGCCCTCGAAAGTGAAAGCTCCGTGCGTGCGTAAATACGCGCCGCGAAAAAAGTACAGCGTCAGTGAAACTAGTGAAAAGTTTTTTCGCCACGTGCGGGGGAGCTGCCACCCCTCAGCGCCGCCGGAAAAAATAGGCCCCTCGCGTCCCTCTCGCCGCCCGCCGCCGAACTTTTTCATTCACTAGGGAAAAAAGTGTGGCAAGGCCACCGTGACGTCACCGCGTCAAGTGGCCACGCGTACGTTCCCTAGCAACGAGTCGTCATCGAGTGCTCGTGAGAGTGGACAAGTGTCCTCTGGGTCGGTGATATGTCAGTGTTGAGTGAACCTCTCCTGTGACGATGGGCTTGTTACGGGGTGTCATGTAGTCGGGGTGGACAGCCGGTAGACTCTATGTGTAGCACGCAGCGGACGCGGGTGTCGAGGATGCACCTGACGGGCGCCACCAGCGGCGCCGTGTCGCCCGACACCAGCTCCGCCCTGCTCCACGAGACCTACACTAAGATGACGTCGGACATACTCGCGGAGCGGACTCTGGGGGACTTTTTGTCGGAGCACCCGGGCGAGCTGGTGCGGACGGGGAGTCCTCACTTCGTGTGTACCGTGCTGCCTCCTCACTGGCGGTCTAACAAGACGCTGCCGGTGGCGTTCAAGGTGGTGGCCCTCGGTGACGTGGGAGACGGTACTCTGGTGACGGTGCGAGCCGGGAACGATGAGAACTGCTGTGCGGAACTGAGGAACAGCTCAGCAGTGATGAAGAATCAAGTGGCGAAATTCAACGACTTGCGATTTGTCGGCCGCAGCGGTCGCGGTGAGTGCTGAAGGTGCAGTTATGTGATTCGATGATTATCTTTAGTATTTTATTTTGGATATATTGGAAAAGGAACATAAATAATTAACAGTTTTCCTGCTTTCAGTAAATATCCCTAAAAGTCTAATTGCAAACGACCAAAAAGTATAAAAAGTATTTAGAAAACATGGTAATCCATAAAATGACAATGAGAGTACTTGAAACTTTTCCCTAACTTTAAGAAGTAACGTGAATGTCAAATAAGGAGGGCGGGAGATTGGGCGGCTATTTCCGCCCAGTTTAACATTACACCCGCCCTTCTTAAAGAAAGTTTACTTTTTGCGTGAGGAAAAGGTTTGCGTAAAACCACCTGTTGTTGATTATAACGATTACAAACTGGTAAAAAGGCTAATTTCATTTAAATGTTAACCAAAGTTCATTATAATAGAGATTTAATAACAGCTTTAATTGATAAAAATAATTACGTCAATATTTGCTCTCTTTAACCTAGCACACTATAATCTCTTTAATTTTCCATTTAATTGTGCAAAAAATACATAGAAATATCCTAAGTCAAGTTATAAAATTACTCTGTCTAATTGTATCTATATTTGGTAAGTTTCTTTTTAAGTCTATTCCATAATGCGTTTCAATTTATAAAAAAGTAGATAGAAAAATAATAATTTATTCCTTACTATTTTTTATTTATCAACAAAGATAGTAATTTCGCCACTACATAGTATAAAACAAAGTCACTTCCGATTGTCTGTCCCTATCTTTAAAAGTACACAACGGATTTTGATGCGATTATCTTCAATAGATAGAGTGATTCAAGAGGAAGGTTTTTAGAATAATTTTATCCCCAAATTCTCACTGGACCAGTAACTATGCGAGCTCTTCTAGTTAAATTTTATATTTAGTTTTAAAATTGGCAAGAATATCAAGTTTCAGTTCACTTCTACAATTCTTCTAATTGATGCAAATTAATCTCTGTATTATTAAGTGACTAGTAACATTCCAAGATGTCACTCGCGTATATCCCAAAACCGTAAGAATTTACGGATGTATTATTGTATTATTCGAAATTATAACTAAATCTTTGTACCTACTTTTTGCCTAAATAGGCCCTGAAGATTTAAATGATAGAGGTGAACTCCAACTTTTACATTTGTAATATTAGGATCGCATAGATATTAATTTTATAGTATCTATTTTCTAAAAAATACATTCTCTATCAAATGCGACATAAGTACGAGATTTTTTTTAATGACATTTCTTTTTTTTTTCGTATGAACGATTTTATTAATGCCCCGTAAGAAAATTTCTTGGCTGTTCACCATAATAAAGTTGATTCCAAATAAAGCTAATAAGATTTTATTATGTCATCTACCTATGTCCCTAACGAGGGGGCTCAAGCCCCATTATGCCTCTATTATGTACCTAATATAAAATAAAATATCAGGATGAAATACCTACAATAAATAAGTTATATTACTCTTATTGTAACCGTACACTTTCAAATGGAGTATTCCATAATAAAATTGTTTTAACCAGCACTAACAGTTCTTATTACCAGTATAGGTTACTGGTAAGGTTACTAGAATTTAAAAGGTTAAGTTAAAGTAAAAAAAATACTAAACGTAATAAAAATTGATAATTTGATCGTTTTACTGTCTTATATTTAATTCACGATGTCTATATAATCTTATAAGTATTTCGATTATGTCTTCTGCGCTGTTCCCGGTAAATTAAAACCCATGAATTTTTTTTTTACGCCAAATGACGCCAAACGGAGAGACATATGTCAGAGTTATCAGATCTTGAGTACTTCTGACCCTATACGTCTTGACTCTATAAGGCCTAACTTCACAAACTCTACACTACACCTTAGTCAAAATGTATGTCACTTGGCGATTTTGCTTCATTCAGGTGGGCGTAAGCAGTTTAAAACAATATAATGATTTATTTAAATTATTTAAAAATTACAAAGTGTTATAATAAAAAGGCCTTAATCTAATGTACATACCAATTACTGGTGTACACAGCACTCTTAATGTAACACAGTAATGAATGAATGAAAGAATTAAGTACATTGTGAATATTAACCCTTCAGCTGGCAGGCAGACATAATTCAATTAAATAGAATTTTGAAATTTACACTTTTACTAAAGGCCACAAAACTGCGATGTCGACACATGGTTGAGTAATACAACTCATTATCTTGTCAACTGACTCTCCCTAACGTTATCTTCATACGCAAAGAAAAGAATAAACATAACACAAGTGTAGGCGCCGGCGCCGCACTAAATCACATTGCAATTTTATCACAGTTTTCATTCCTTCACTTCAGGGTTCGATTATCGTGTGAGGTAAATATTAATGTGAACCATTCATGTTTTTGTGAGTGGGTATGAATGTTGGTGCAGTTTAGATGAATAAAAATATAACATAACATAATCATTTACTACATCATCTCATTATAGTAACTGACCCCTAACTAAGCTCGAAGCTTGTATCTAGGGTATCAGAAACTACGCACAAACTCATTCACACACACACACCCAGACCGAGACAAACATTTGTGGTTCACACAAATATTCCCCCTGCACGGGAATCGAACCCGCAACCTTACGGATGGCAGTCCGGCATGGTGACCACTCTGCTATCGAGGTCATCGAAAAATAGGTCAGTTGTTATAATAATTTAATTAATTGATATCATATGAACTTCATTATACAGAGTATCTGAAATAAGACGATCCAAGCAATGTGAGGGCACTACTACCTTTTCTCAAAGTACTTCGTCTTTATTTGAACCATCATAACTTGAAGTTGAAATGTACACCCCGATCCTGATAAATGTAACGTCAACGGTTCGTCTTCAATGCGTTTGCACTTTGATAATTTCGTATTCTTCTAATTAATGAACGAATGTAAATTGCCATAGTAACGTTTACAAAAAATGAAACGTACACAACGATTTCAAATCAGTTTTTCGTATTCCACTAATTCAGTGGAAATACAATTTTATTACGTTTATTACGAGGATAGGGCTGCGATAAATTTCATATCGGGATAGGTTGTCAGTAGCAGACTTACAAAACATCATCTTTATCATCGACAGCCTGTATTCGTCCACTGCCAGAGATACGTCCAAAACCAAATAACATATTATTTGCATAGCTCATTTTATTTAAAAAAAAAACAGGATTTCGTGACCGACTCAATGATGGTCAACAAAATTGATAGGGTACTTTCTAATATCCTAGTTGTCCTGTCCAAAGCTGTAATTTGATAGGAATTGGAAATTTAATTCCCCAATCCTTTAAACTAGGAGATGGAAGGGGGGTCTTAAAATTGACACAGGGGTCCTTATAAACTATAAAAAAGGTGCCTCTAGTGTTTGCTTTGTTCAAGCATACACTTCAAAATAGAAAAAAAGTAGCAGTGACTAGAAAAAAGTAAAATCCCACCAAAAATATTTTTATGTATAATGTTGCCAAGACGAGACCATATGACTGGCACTGTCAGAAGTTATCAGATCTACAAGCTTCTGACTCTAACGCCTTAACTCTGTAAGGTCTAACTTCACAAACTTTACACCTTAGTTAAAATATATGACGTTTTGGTACTACAAGAACATTGTATGAGGCTTAGGTGGCTACTCAGCCGCTAAAAACTCACCCACTGGGTGAGTAGCCGTGAGTAGTTACTCTAGTATTAGAGTAAGATATACTACTACTGAAACTGACCCCTGACTGCGTAAGGTGAAAATTTATTTAATTGCTCATTACTTTTCTGTTCATACAAGGCTTAGGTGGCTACTCAGCCACTAAAAACTCACCTACCGGTGAGTAGCCACCCTGTGATTTTCTTAGTGGTCATCTCAGCCAGTATTTTAGAATATTTTAAAATTGTATGTAAAACTCCTAATAACCCATGTTTGCCTGGTACTTTTGTCCAAAAATCACTCGATATATCTAAACAATGTAACATTTGACAGTCTTAGTACGGTCTCGGTTGAAAGAAATTTTCACCTTACGCAGTCAGGGGTCAGTTTCAGTAGTAGTATATCTTACTCTAATACTAGAGTAACTAACAAAGTAAATAGTATCAAAAAAGTACCGATTACCTTATTATATTGAACCCCTTGACCGCAGTATGAGTAGTTAGTACAACACCCTTGCTAGTGGTTGTGACACCCACATCACAATCTTGAGGTGACGGAACGTACAACAGTCTAAGAACGATACATTATTCCGCGAATTGGAACCTTTCAATGTGTAGTGTGTTTGCGTAAAGAAATCAAAGCGTTATTAGAAATTAATAGCTTTAACGAGAAGCTTATAAAAAACTAAGTTTGCCCTACGGTTTTACCCGCGTGAATCCTAATACCGTGAAAATTTTGGGTTACAAGGTATCCTACATGTTATCCCTAGTTATAAGGAACATCTGTACCAATTATATGTAAATCAGATAGTTTTTTCGTGAAAGAGTAACAAGATTTTTCAGACAGAATATCTTATACTTATCTGTTTTTGATTAATTTAATTTTAATATGAATGTCGTGGTAAGTCGTGTATAATGTTACGTAGATACAGATTGGGTTTCAAAGATCTTAATATGATGTGCTTTCAAAAGAAGACTTAATTCTTGATTAACTGATATTTTCGGCCATAGTATTGGTAGATTCAGAAAAACGTTACGAAAAGAAGGCTCGTCACTGCTGTAATAGATCATTATTTAATAATCACTAGATGGATGCATCGTTTTTTTGAATCTACCAATACTATGGCCGAAAATATCAGTTAATCAAGAATTAAGTCTTCTTTTGAAAGCACATCATATTAAGATCTTTGAAACCCAATCTGTATCTACGTAACATTATACACGACTTACCACGACATTCATATTAAAATTAAATTAATCAAAAACAGATAAGTATAAGATATTCTGTCTGAAAAATCTTTTAACGTATTAGCAAAGACTTTTGGTCAAAGGAAATTGGAAGAGTGCATCATATTGCTTATACTGTACAAATAAAAAGAGCTCGTCGTCTCGATAGAAACCGCAGTCCGAAGTTCCTCGCTGCGCTTTAATCTCGAGCTATATTTCAGTGGTGTGCAAATGAAAAGTTAGTCTCAGCAAAGACTTGAAGAAACGGCCCGCCTTCTCCGCTCGCCAGCCAATGGAAAATGTCGGGAAAACGATTTCTTCCGTAGAGGCGGGGCGCTCGCTCGCTGCGGTCTCGCGATCATTTGAATAAAAATTTCTCCTTTGAAGAATTCTTTATTTGAATATATTGCGGTATACGTCTGTGTATCGCACACACATTTAATTACGAGAAAACAATTTACGACCACTTTTATGTTCACATACTTGAAAAACGTTCAAAAGAAATCGTGTTGTATAAAAGTTTACGTATAAACATTGTAATGTACGATCAGAGGCGGCAATAAAAGGCGTCGAAAGCAAATCTTCGGTCGGGGAGCACGCAAACATCGTGTAGGTGGTTTGGTCGGGGCACGCACGCGGCTGTCAACTATAACAGCCCTTGTCAACCATAACGCGGCCGCAGCCGGTTAACCGGTTGACCCGGAGACCGGTCTACCAGGGTTTACCAGGCCGGTTAGCCGCGATGGAAAACTACCATTTCATTTACGGTCGCCCCTTGGTTTCGGGGTAGTTGCGCTAACAGCAGAAGCCGCAAGTTGCGTAACTATGCTCTGCGGCGTCACGCAGCCCGCGGCACACGATACACCAGTACTCACACCTCTTGTTACTACCATATTTAATGATTGTTCTTGTTCTTTCATTGTAATTCTAATTACATCTAAGATTATGAACTATACAGAAAAAAGATTAGAGTTCATTACTTAATTATTTCTATTTATTTGAGATTCTATTGATTGAAACAATAACCATGATTTCGTCAATTTTTTTCGTAATTTTTACTAGTCAGCAATTATAAAGTTAATTAATTATTCAAATGTTATGCGTTTCTCTACGTAAATACATTGAAATACAAACAAAAGTTAAATTACCAACAGTTCTATACTATTAAATTACCAACTAGACTAGACGTATAACATAGACGTATCAAAATATCACAACAAAATAACCGCTCGGTACTGACGCCAAACCGAAATATGAACATTTCGGCGAAGTGCACTAAAACCCTCGGCTCGGTTACGGTCCATACCTACTACACACTGCGCTTGTCCATTTTGCCTCGACAGGCCGTTTTGTAACGATCATAGCTGTCAAAACTAGCTCCATGAATTTTGACAACTAATCCCGTTCGTAGACTTGTTTGCTGAAAGTTTTTGTAGGACCTTGAATTTTTTGGGGTTTGTTTTCCATTCGTAATAACTTTATGTCTATATAATATAAACATTTATTACACAATCTACAGCGATATTGCCTTTTATTGCCGAATTACCACTTTTTATCATCTTAGAGAACAGATTTTTAGAAACTTCAGTCTTGGCAAATGCTTACAGAAGCTACATGTACGTTTGTTATTAAGTGCCTTTGACTTGTTATTAAGACTTTATTATTAAATGAAAAATAACAAAATTTCTCTGAACCAGGGTTCTTATAACTTCAAAAATATTCATGAATCAAGAATTAGCTAAACCTTTCTTAGACTTTTCGTATAGGATAAAACAGTTCTATAAAGTATATGTTGTACAAATATAAGTAGACGAAATCTCCAAGCAAACCCAGTCCATACCATTTCATTGAAACGTCAATGTCAAAGGTGATAATTGTAAAGCACCTTACACACTGGCGTATTAATTTAGTCAATTAGCGCCGAAGCATTAGCACGTCGTTACCGTCCTGCGACGCGGTAATCGCGACTGCGACAAGACGAGGCGTGTATTTGACAGCTGTCAAATCGGATTGCATCTAGCTATTAGGGAATGTCGCTCGGTGACTCTAGAAACGGTCGTGTGAATTGGTACTTAATGTTTAACAGGAACAAATGCAAATCTAAGTAGACTTGTAGATCTTATTTTGTGGTTTTGTTATGAGTGTAATTAATAATTGTTAGTAATAATAATAACACATTGAATTCACAAGTCACTTTACGTAAATAATACTGAAATTCCGCTATATTTGGTTAAACTAAAAATCGAATGAATCAGATATGAGGCTTGGAAGAACCAGAACAAGTAGGTACATTAAGTGAAGTTTAAAACAAAAGACAGTCTGCTTAGCTTACATTATCATACACATTAACTGCAAATAGACAAAAGTTTGCGATTGCTAACTACAAGTACTTTGTAGTATGTTTTTGCTTGCATCCTCTAGTAATAGCTTAAAACTTACTCTGCACTCCAGAAAATGAGCTTTTAAAGATCATAATTAAACTTTTTTCGTAACCTGTGTTGTGGCTTATACGTTAGTTTACTTAGAGTTAGCCTATATCGCATATTCTTTTGTGATTTAAAGTGATAAGTCGATTAACTAATATTTTAATAATAACTACGATATTAAAACCGACTTTTAGAGGCGAATAGCAACAATAATATTTTACCCTTATACCTTTTTCATATTGAAAAAGTTCAAAATATACTTTGAACACATCTATATTTATTAAAATATTTATATACTTAGGTATTTGTTATAGTTCATCTAATTTCGTTGGTATAAAGCACTCTTCAGCGATATACTTTCATATGTTTTTTAGTCACGTACAATAGCCAAAATTAATTCAGTCAGAGGTTCCGAATGACGCGAAGGGTTACCGTTACTGCATGTCCTTTACCCGGAGTTTAATTTGAAGGTCAAGGACCAAGGGAGCTGCAAATGTTTCTGTATCATATATGAATGAGTGTATTCGTAGTTTCTGATACCCTAAAACCCTTTTTAAACCTAGTTACTTATTACAGTTGTTGTTACATCAAAATTGTAAAGTGATATAGCAAGAGGCTGTACCCTTACCAATATTATAAATGCGAAAGTAACTCTGTCTGTCTGTTACCTTTTCACGGCCAAACTAATGAACTGATTGACTTGAAATTTGGTACAGGGGTAGCTTATGGTCCGGGAAAGGACATAGGCTACGTTTTAGTCCGAAATTCCCACGTGATCGGGAACTATGCGGGTGAAACCGCGGGGCACAGCTAGTTGCTAATATTACAAACATAATCTAAATTTTTGGTGAAATAATTTAGACTCTACTTTAATAATGCAAAACAGCTTTATAGATATATTTTACACTAACTTTTCATCGGGGACGAGCATAAATCTGCGCTTGCTAATAGATTGACTGAAAACTGTACTTGATTTAACTAATTTCCAAAAAACACCGAAACAGAGTATTATACCAATTCCGAAGCAACATAACGCTCAACACCCACAAACAATCGATTAAGAACTCTAAGTTTTCTGTCAAACGTATCACGGAACCCTTAAAATCATAACGGTATCGTGTATAGGGCACATTAAGTAGGGGTTATTTATTTAGGCGCGTTGTTAAACCGCGGTAGGCCGAGACTGGTACCGGCAGTTGTTTAAAACATCACTCAGACTGATATGTACTTTTTGTGATGGAAAAACGTTTAGTTTTACTTGTGTGTGAAATTGTAATGATCGTGAATAGTTGCGATTGGGTGTTGTTAAAGGTTAACTGTAACGGGTTTACTTCAAAATGTGGATTGGAATAGCGAGAATGTTATTTGATAACAAATTGAGTTAAACAACGCGCTGTCTTTTAACTGAGAAAGTTCGATGTCATAATTTAGACACTATTTATATTATAATAATAAATTAAGTAGTTGCTTAAAATTTCTTCTTCATTCTCTAACAGGTCTAACAGGCAAAATAAAATATGCAAACAATGCTTATGATTAGATTACGAGTATATTCAGAATGAGCATCATCATCATCACAGACTGAATCTTTAGATATTTTTATTCAGTATCCCCCATCAAACAGTTAAACACAGAATCATTACCAGATATGCCATATACCAGAATGGAAACTGATGCGCAAACACTTGGAACGCAAACTGTTGAAACGTTCCTCGAGTTCGGTCTCGTTAATAAACTCCGATAGGCCACAACAAGCTGGCTGCGTGTACGCCCTCCATTTTTAACGAGCCTCACCGCTGAGCCCGCAGAAAGTAGCCTACACATGAAATCACGTATGAATGAGGCTTTTTTTCAGTTTTTTCGCGTGTAGCCAGCGGCGAGCCGCTCCGGGGCCCATTAAAGCTTACATATCACTCTCCCACCCCACCCCCACACGGGCCGTCGGGGAGGAAAAATCACAAAATCGGTATCGGCCGCGTCCCGCGCTGTGAGTGCCCGCCAAAGCGGTCCACAATACAGCTTTGACGGACGGTCATTTAATATTAACTGTGGTTTTTCCGCAGATGGAAATGTTTTTTTTTTATTGTCGATGTTACGCCGTGATGAAGTGGTCAGGTCTCTGTTTGTGACGCGTTCTGATGTGATTCGGTCGGATGCTCTTTTACACTCGCGATTCAATAAGGTCGTTATGAGTCAAGTGGTTTCATTGTTCCCTATAGATTTCGCATTAGTGCATTGCGATATCTCGTTTAACCACGTCGAGTTGAATCGAATACAACAAACGCTGAATGGACTTTTGATTGACAATTATTTTTGTAGCGAACTATTCGTGTAACTGAACAAATTTCATCCGGAACGTAAATTGAAATCGAACCGACTATAAATTTTTAACTTTTCGAACAAGTGATCAAAATCGAACTACAAAAAGTGGGCGCCGAAAAGAGTGGCGACCGCAGATTGAATTTATAGCCTGCGCTCACTTTGAGTGAAACGTTCGTTCATATTATATTTACGTTAAAACGATTATTTTATTGAATCGCTTATTTATTTTTTATAAAATATTTTTGGCAACCACGGTTGTTGGTAAAATGATTAATGCCAAATAAATCTTTTTTTGATACGTGTGTAACGAAATTTTAAATATTTTCTATCTAAAATATAGGACAGATCAAAACGGAGAAAACGTGGATTAACTATACCAATACTATTCCTCGCTTAGGGTAGGGAAAACTTTCTACGCAACTTTTTAATAGTGCAATAGGATTCCTACGACGTTATTACATTAGAATCACCTAAATTCTGAGTAAAATTAAAGCACTTTATCCCCATACTAATGAGACATATTTTTCTTTGTTCCAGGCAAGTCGTTTACGTTAACGATAACAGTATCGACGACTCCCCCTCAAGTGACGACGTACAACAAGGCGATCAAGGTCACCGTCGACGGACCCAGAGAACCTAGGTCTAAGACCAGTTAGTATTTATATTTTATAACTAGATTTAGTTCTTCTTAATGATTATTTAGATATATGTGTATATAGGCTGGTAAGACTCGTAGTTTATAAGATAAGTTCATAAGTTTTTAACCTCGAATATTATTAGCTAGCTACACTGTGTGGTTTTCATTTTAATACTCATTCTTATCTGAAAGGAATAAAGAAAGGAAAAGTAAGCTATTGTTAACTAGAAAAATTATCAATCTTCTAGTGAAAGTTTCAGCAAAATTGGCTTGAATGTGTTGGACCTTATCTCCATCTAAAGAAATAGATGAAGATAAGCAATGGAACTGTTTGTCTGTCCAGACAAAAATAATGTGTATCTTATATAATATCTAGATTCCTATAACCTAACTAGGACGTTTATGCGCAGTTATACAGCGACAAACAACAACGAATACATTATACCAGTAATACTTAAAAATTGCGAACTTCTGGGTCCCAACCTTTAATCAAATAAAGAATCCAAATTCAAATTCAAATATTTGTTGTCACCATAATGTTGTACAAAGTTGATAATATAATTAAAGTATCAATTATGGACCCAGTTGGGTATTACAATATTTAAAATCTAAGAATTATAGGTAGAGAGGACACGTCCTACTATACTTACATTCCCTTTTTAAATTCGGTTATAAAGTTTTAAACAACTTTGTAACAGTTAAACATTGAATTGTTTGTGATAACATAAAAGGGTACAACAGATTTAACCCAAACTATTCACACAAAACAGTACCTAAAGTGAAAACTTTTTAAACACTTCTAAACAAACGTTTGACCACAAGCATTTTGTTTCTACTGATGGAAATTTATTTAATTATTATATTTTGTACACATTTTAATGGGTTATCCTACTTGCTATATCTGTTTTGATACATTTTGGATAAAAGTAAATCAATTTTAAAAAGAAGCCGAAAAATTATCATCTCTACGAAATAATCTCAAGCTATGAAATATTAAGTAATAACTTAGGGCCTATTTCACCATCTTCAAGTAACGTTCTAAGCCACATGAGGGCTTACGACAGACAGTCGTAGTCGGAGGTGAAGTATTCGCCGTGGCCGAAAACGGCCGGAATCCTATGTATGTAACGTTCCGAGTACCTACTCGCATGTTTTGTCTTTGTCAGTAAGAAAGAGACAAAACTAACTGTACTTGGTAAGTAACATTACTTGAAGACAGTGAAATAGACCCTTAGAGTTATAAGCACACTGCTTCTAGCTTTACTTACAGAGTGAATTGTGTATTTTTTTAGTCTAAAATTACGTTTTAGATAAATCTAACTAACAGAAACCCTCAAGATATTTTACGAACTATCTTCTTTACTATTTATAATCAAATTGTTGCACAAGTCTAAGTAAACAAAAGAAGATACATAATTGAAATAGTTTGTGTGTTCGACAGTAACTAATGACCGGTCCCCGCCGGGTACCGAATCACACCTAACACTCGATCAATCCTCATCACGCGCACGCGGAAGAAATTAAAATAATTGCGATAGTGCTGGCCTTTCAAGCCGGAGTTTTAAAGGGTTAAGTACTGTTGGAAAAAAGATAGATGATTGGAAATGGATTTGTGTAGAATTTTCTTTTGTAAAAATAAAAAGGTATAACATATTTTTTTTGTATTATACTGATAATGAAAAAAATAGCCATATAAGGGCGCACGATAGGTAGTAGTAGTCCTAGGAGAAGTAGTCGCCCCGTGGCCGAAAACGGCCGGGATACATCATAATACGTCAATCTATTAATGAAATACTATCTACGCCCTGCGGTTTCACCCGCATAGTTCTCGATCCCGTTGGAATTCCGGGATAAAACGTAGCCTATGTCCTTCCTCGGACCATAAGCTACCCCTGTACCAAATTTCAAGTCATTCGGTTCAGTAGTTTAGCCGTAAAAGGTAAACAGACAGACAGAGTTACTTTCGCATTTATAATATTAGTAAGAATAAGGATTAATTGCTAATATTGACATAAGTGCAAAATTTATGGTCAACATTAACGCCTAATTTATAAAAAAAGGCCTCCAAAACAAAACTAATAGAAAAACTCTATTCTATTTATAATGTAATGATGCAAATGTATTTATTTTTTTATAACAAAACCAAAAAATATTTCCAATACCAAGTTTCAATAAAAAATCGTTAATTTTTTCTTCCAACGGTACCTATCTTTAGCGCACTAGACGAATGTGAGGGCACAAAGGAGGCTGCTGTAATGAATCGGTTGTTTAATTAATTAGTCAAGAAAGGGCTGTGGGGGGTTAACCCCTTCGACTCGTGTGTACATGTGCCCTGCATATTGATTTATTAAGCTTCCAGCCTTTACGCGAGACTATAAATTATTTAATTCTAGTAAGATGCGGTGTTAATGTACCTACTTACGTATTGTATTATACATGGATATGGTATCGATTGGAGTTTAGTATATGGTGTAGAGACGTTTAAATATGAGTGCTTATACAGATAGTTTGACGTATAAGTTTGATTCAATAATATTCTTGTGTAAGGTGTGCTTTGGGGTGTTCACGTGTAAGTTCAGATCCTGATGGTGTTTAGCTAACATTTAATTCTAATTCGTTCGTTAGTTTTTGCACCGTATCGTGACAAAATACATAATACACATTATTACTCGGATGGTATTACTTGATATTCCTCTATTACTATTCATTATTACATTACTATTTAATGATATTACTCGGATGATTCTGCTTATTCAATGCTTTCGCTATGCCAGTACTGAAGAATTCCAAAAAAATACAGAACAAAGAGTTAGAGTTTACACAATTATGTTAAACAATATGCGGATAGGTATTACAAGCGCACGGTACAAACCCTTTCCCTATTTTTACCACCGGGTGGGTGGTTCGTTTTACTGCCCGGTCCAGTAGCTGGTTACAATTTAATACGCGCGTTAACGATGTTTTTCTTAGGCGGCTATTTTGGATGCGTGAGCGCACACAAGACCACCCGTGATTAGTGCTAACGCCTATTGTTTACGTGTATTGTAAATATTGTTTGGAACATGTGATCGGTGTCTTGGTTGGGGGATTAGGGTTGAATTAATGTGTGAACTTTGACAGTGACGTGATAATAACATTGCTGCTGATGATAGCAATATTAAGTCAAAATTAAACCTGCTTAAAAGTAATTCAAGCTAGTTCAAGAATGTGGAACCTAAGATAAAAACACGTTTGTACGATATGACTACACGCAGAAAACACAGCTAATAGAAATATCTATTCCTAGACAGCACGTTTCGCCGAAAAGCCTGTTGATAAAAAACATTGTTCGTAGACATCTCGTTACATAGGAACCACTGTTGACAGAGACCACTGTCCTTAAATAGCACTTAATGCACATCAACTAAGTCATCTTCATATTTGTGCAAATACATCACAAATATACTTACTCTGTAGAAAAGAAGGGGTCTTGCAATACAGATTCCATTATTACTTTTAATTCAAATCAAGTAACATTAAACTTGTTATTTTTCACAAAACTTCTCAATTCTCAATTAATCATCCTCATCGTTTATAACCGTCATATCACTTTAATCCGCTTCCCTAATTACTACTTTAATCAGTCCCAACTATTTAAATAATTTTCGTCCAGACAAAACTATATCTACATAGTTCCAAATTGAAAAACAGTTCCAACTAAAAGCACTGAACTATTGGAAATACTTTGCACAATAAATCTAGCTAGACCGGCGGCCACCCTTTGCTAATCCTTTAATCAGGTCCACAGTAGCCCTTGCCCGCACCCTATTTTTCCCTCCCACCTTCCAAACTCCCCCTACCTCCCCTCGAATGGTGCAAATGACAGTTTCTAATTCCAACTTGCCATGAAAGTGTGTAATTGTTGCGCCGTTGATTTATACACTCGAACCTTTTGCGCGGGAACTGAGCATGTGTGTGCTTAATAGGGCTGCCTCCACCTGAACGATCGGGTTTCGACTGACTTGTAATTTACATCTTAGAATTAGTATAATTATTGTCATTTGTTTTTGGGACTCGAAATTTAAGAGTTTTAAAACCGAGTTTGTTGTTTTTAGAATTTAATTTTTATTAGTTTATTATCACATGCAATATAAATTATTTTCGGTGCAAGCTATAATTGTCAAATGTACTAATTGTCCAGTAAGTGAATCGCTAATGAAGTTATAAAAATACTACCTTAACTTTATTGTAAACAGAAACATAATGAATATAAGTAAGTTGCCAATTAGATCTCTCCAGTTTAGCCCATTTGTGCGTGCTAATAATAAAAAAATAAAATCAAATTAGTTTTGCCAGCCCTACAGCCCTAGGTAGAGTAGCACTGGGTGCGTCCACATTTCCAATTGTTTCTCGATGTATATGTCTGCATTTGTCAATTCACCGTTCAGCCGCCGATGAGTGCGCTTATTTATGCATTTTCTAATTATTACTCCCTTTGTTATGGAATAACTGGATTGCACATTACATGCTTATATGTACTTGTATCTATGTACCTACTATTACCAATGTTCTGAGATTATCATATACGAGTATGTAGATTGTAATGACTTATTTCCTAAACTTGTGATTTAATGTATGGTTTTTAATGGTTTTAGGTCTTTATTTGTATCTTTTATGAACAGGAAAGGAAAAGCGTTGATGGATGTAAATCAAAGATTTTCTTTTCCTATTCTTATAAAATAAAAACGGAATGTCTTTCAAGCGCTTTTCGTTGATGATGATGACTGAATGAATTCAAACAAATTATATTCCAAATTTTTTTGAAATTTAAATTATGGAACTCCACTAATAATTGCAAAGGTCATAATTATTAATTTAACATAGAAAAAATGTATTGATTAATTCTAGTTATTACAATTCTTTTACAAGTTTCCCTCAATGATCACTACTTGTTAGAACATACACACATGTCCTATTCGCAGTACTTAGGTATATCTACGTCACATCATTCAGCACTGTGATATAGCTAAAGCTAAATTATACCTATAAACATTGCTCTTGATTGAATCGCAATGCAATTCGGATGTGCTGATTCGTGAACTATGAATAGAGAATCACTTTGGGTTAATTTGGGAGTTAAGTTGTTCGGACATTCTGTTAGTGCGTGTGGTGATGATTTAAATGTGTGTTCACAAGAATGTGTAAAACTCTTGAATTAAATGAGAATTTCCGTGCCTTTAAAAGTAGATTTAAAGTGTTTTACAAAAAAAAAACAAAACCTGACAAACTATAACATAAAGACATACATTTTCACTGTGCCATTGTCTTGCACTCGAAGCGATGAGATGTACCCAACTGCCTAATGTCTGTACTTTGTTATTAATATATCGACACCCAATACTTGTTTTACCATATTATCAGTACCCGTATTTACCAGGACACATACCACACCACCTAATTCTAAACTGTAAAAAACTTATTAACCCAAAAAAGTCATCAAACCGAACACAATTACATCCTCACCTCTCAACAAAACGTCACCTGAAATCACCTTCGAACAAAGACACAAGAGGGTAACACGAATTCCTCACACTAATAGGAACACGTGCTCCCGAATGTCCCGAGTGTCAATGAATTATCGAGTGTCTGGGAACAAATCGAAGGGAGGCGTTCTGTACTTGTCAATAGATACGGTATTTGTATATGTCACTACACTACTCGTAGTAGGTACATATGTGATGTGTGTACTTAATTACTTACCCGATGGAGCTTTTAAATGATTTTGGATCTTTTGAATAGACTTTTCTGTAATTGTGTAGCTATAGGCTTAAAGGGAAAATGGCTCTTAGTCCGAGGCCTATAAGGACGTTTTTGTGATTTCTTTTTATGACTTTTTTCATCGACCATAAATCACTAATCTATTTTACGAGATATGTCAATGCCATTAGAACCCAAAGACCAGGGAGAATCTTGGTCGTGATCCTTATTCTATGTTAGAACCCTTAGAACTGCTAGTCAATAAATGAAATATAGCGTTCCCTTTTTACTTAAGTAAACCAGAACACATGACTTTTCGGAGTTCTTTTATTTTATTTACAAGTGAGACGTTTGCGGTTTATCTATGTTTGTCCAATCGCTTTCGTTGTGGTGTAAAAGGTACAGGTAAAGTATTAAACGTAAAGTAAATAGTTTATTAGTATATTTAATAATATTGTAAGTATCGAAGGGCAGCTAGTATCGTACTGATGTAGTGTTGTCTCTCCTAGGGCAGCAGCAGCAGTTCCACTTCGCGTTCGGCCAGCGCCCGTTCCCGTTTCCGCCAGACCCGCTCGGAGGGTTCAGGATGCCGCCCATCACTAGTTGTCAGAGTAAGTAATTATATTTAAATATTGTATAAATAAATGTATAAAATGTTCATCTTCAAATTTTAACAGCAGTCTTTGGTTCAGAGCTTAGTGAAGTGAAAATGTTGTACATTTTCAAAGTGTACAATTACACAATACAATTCCTAGCCTAAGCAATCATATCATGTGTTAAATATGTGGGTAAAAATCTATCGCGACTGTTAACATTTTATGCAATAGAATCATGAAAACGCAGTATCCCAACTTCAAAAGACCCAAAATTTTACAAAATGATTGAATAAATATAAAACTACAGCCAAAAACCTAAACACGAATCAATTCGCGGTAAACCTTATAACCCCGAAACTGGAACTCAAAAGTGAATGAGTCACCAAACCGTGCGGCGATACGCTAAACTACGTTCACTAAAGCGCGGATTCAATCAACCAGGGCAAAAAGAGAATCAAACTGACTGCGGACGCAATCGAACAAGCATGCACAGACCGGTTAAATCCACGGCTACCCCAAAACAACTCATGCGGCTCGCAAAAAAATAAAAACATTCACAAATCGACGCGGCCTCGAGCACGCGCGTATCGTATAAAAACCGAGTCCGCCGATCGTCGGCCAAAACGGTGCCGTGATACCGACAAATAAACGCCAGTAATACTCTCGAAAAAATAAAGTGGACGCAAACCGTGGATCGGCGGCGCGTTGTGTACGTTCTTGACATCTTTATAAGTGGATACATATTGTTTGTGATTACATTCCCTGTTTGTATTCATTAACGTTTATTTATTGAATTTTTGTATCGGTTTCGAGTTATTACAACTAGCCTGAGTCTTTTGATAGTTTATTTTTATCCAATTATGAAAAAGAAAAACCTTTTGAAAAGCTTTTAATTAAAATTCATATAAGATGTTCCTCTTTTCGGTACTAATTAAAAAATCTTTCTCCTTAAAACGCCTCCTTGGTAACTTCAAGTCTTTACAGTTGCTTATTAATCCTAAATACCTTAGAAATGGATGGAGAGAACACGCTTAGATTTAAAACTCAATATCACCTTTATGAATAAACTAACGTATTTCTTCAATTCAATCTAGATATGAGCCAATTCGGATTAAGTTCAAGTAACTCCCACTGGGGCTACGGAGGTGCCAGTGCGTATCCCGCCTACCTACCATCCTGTGCTGCGCCGGCGGCTTCGCAGTTCAACCCTCCAGCACTGGGCTTCGGCAGCACGGTACCAGAACAGACTCCCACGCAAGACTTCACTACAAATAATACGGGTAAATATACAATATTCTTTGTCTAGAAGTCATACAATTCTTCAACTAAAATATAATTTTACGGGTCTCACGAGACAGGCTCAGTCCAGGCCATGTGTGAAAGCATCTGAAGAACGCATTATAAAACGAGATGTTCCAAAAAGTGAGAAAAGAGCAAAGTTCAGTTCTCATATACAGTCAGGACTGTCCTTTTACAAATACAATACAATAAACATTAAAAATAAAACACTGATATCCCAATTTATATTTTATGGTAAAAAGTTCAACGAATTTTGGGCGTATACAGTTTATAACATCATTGTATTTCGTACTAAAGTGTATAGCAGCGAGGAAGGGTGTATCAGCATTATAAACATGATTTACCATTCAATTTACATTACATAAAGTAACAAACTATGAAAGTTAACGTAACATTGTTCGGTTTACGGGTCCAGACAAACAACTCATTAAAACAGGGTGAAATTAAATTTACCAACAGTTTTACGGCTCACATCCTCCACTATAATATATCGCGATGTAAACCTTCTATACATTACTAATAGCTAAGCGATGCTATGCTTTTAGTCGAATACTAAACCTGGGTTGCCGAACTGAACTCGTCATTTTTTTGAATTGCAAAGTAAAATTTTCAGAATTTTATTATCATCGTTCCTACCGTTTAACCTAGCTAGACCATTAAATAACTTTGCCAAAACATTGAACAATGCACACTTAATCATTTCAATTCAACAAACAAATCTTACTCATCAATAAAACACGCAATAAAAATGTCATAGATTTGAATAAATCTTCTTGTTATAGCTTAGCTTCAAATCCATCGGTGTCCCACATGGGTTAAACACCGGACATTAAACAGCTCTCATTATAATTTACAGCGGCTCGGATGCGTCCGATATATACGATGAATTTATTGCCGATGCGTGGCCCGCACACAAAATATAGCCATATTAAAACAACACTAAAATTGTGTCGTTTATCAATAGATTTTAAATAGCTACCAAAATAGATGTAGACAATGGATGTTGATAATAGTTTCGGTAAATTATGGTACAATACTGCAAACCTAACAAGAATGTATTAACGTGATATTTTTTCAACAGTTCTCCCCGACACGACGGGTGTGGACCTTGACCAGCAGCTATCAGGGCTAGTTGGCTCATCACCGTCTCATCATGGAAGCCTCATCCCTCGGTACAACAACAACACAGACTACAGTCTCTCAACCGGCCCTCGGTCACTGAGCGATCACAGCTCACAACCAGAGTCACCGGTACAAGACGACCTTTTAACATCAAACACGACAAACCTAGGACACAACCACACGAACAGCTCAAACTTCCCATCACTAATGGGCTCTCAAAACTCCTCATACGGCAGCAGTAACTGTAATAACTCATTGTACCCCGTATTACCGGCCAGCCTTTTATACAGTCAGCTATACACGGCCGCAAACCAAACGCACAACTTCCATCCATTACATTCGAACTCTATCCACTCGACGCAGAACCATCATAATGAACTTCAGACTATGATGGATCAGATATCGTCGACGACGAATAATCACAGGCAGCATGCGAACCATGGGCAGGAGCTATTGTTGAGTGGAGGGAACTCTTGTGCGGCCGCAGCGAATAGAGGTGAAGATGGAAGGGTTAACAGTCTCGGTCAAAGAGGCAATCCACAGCCGGACAGTAATACAGTGTGGCGACCTTACTGAACATTTTGAGAACGTTCGCAAACGTAGTGTGAACTAGTGACTTTTTAATAGTAGTCGTAGTATCGGGAATGGACTAAAGTGATAGTGTCTATGCAACGAAGTAACCCTGGAATCGCTGTAATTATGTGTATTATAAATTTTGATGTTTTTAAACGTTAACACCCGTCCTAAAATTATACGATATTTGATTTTTTAAATTGTATTTTGAAATTGAAGTCGATTTTGTAACATTAATAACTGAACGGAAAAATATTTTTAAATTTACGTGCAATGGAAATTGGATTGCATTTTAACCAAAAGGATGTCTAGTGAAATTATTTGCAAACAATTTTAGTAAAATAGCAAAATAATTGATTTATATTGTAAATAAAATTGTGAATAATTTGTTGTAAATGCATCTTGTAAAGTGCGGCAGATGTGCAATTACAGAGTTGAGTAGATGTATACTGATGTAGGTGTAAGTTATATTACGGTAACTGTTAAATTATGTCAAGTCTGTCCATTTGTAGATATCATAGATATTTGTCATTACAAACTGGTTATTTTATCTATCATTTCTTACAGTTTTATTGTGTTGAACTTAAACATAAATAAACCTTTGTATTGCAATGTAATTTATAATAAGTATTCACTTATAATATTTAGATGCAGTTAGGAAATTGATTGATCGGGTTAAAAGTACTAAATTCATATATTTTAAATCTTATTAATTGTTAAAGAACTTCTTTGACTTTTCATCGTTGCATAATACAGGTCTTAATTGCGTAAAACATAATTATTATTTACCTCGACGAATTATGCAACGATGAATTCCGATCGCGAAAGTTTAAACAGTGTATTTCTTTGAATTTTACTAGTATTTCTTTCCTCAACTTGAAAAACTGTTATAAGAACATGCATGAAATACTCTAATAAATCATATTATTGTAAGTGAATACATAGTTTCAAAATTCTTTTTTTATTTTGGAAATATGTAAAAAGAAATATCCTTTAAAATCTCAACCGAGTGCAATAATATGTTTGTTAACAAAAACCATTTATTTTGCGTAGCAACTAATTTTGTATTGTATTGTTATTGTATATTTCTGTTATATATAATTAGCTGAATTAATTTCAAAATAAATAAAATTTACTAAATAAAAATGTGTTTTAATATTCGTTTGTACCTTCTTGAAAATTATTACACAACTAAGAAGTCCTTTATAAATATGGGTTATTGTATACTCGTCACAACGAAAATTCGTCACAAGGAAAAATATTTGTAAATTGGCCACAGTGTCAATTTTATTCAAAACAGGCATAGTAAACTCGTCACCGGTACTAGGTTTTCCCATGTTATTATTAAGCCGTTTATGCCATGCTTCAGCAGAATTAATGGTCGACAGGCGTGTTTCACTTTTAATAATAAATTAAAAATGTTTATTAAAAGTTACTTTATTACATCGATAGTTAGCGTTAGCTCAAAATTCGTGTACGAAGTCGCGGGCAGAAGCTAGTAAATGTAGACTAGTATGTATTATTAAACATTAATACTGTATGTGCTATCGGTACTTTTAAAGTTGTGAAAAACAAATATTTTTTCTTATGACGAATTTTCGTTGTGACGAGTATACAATAACCCATAAATATGAGTCTACACGCAAAGAAGAAGTCCTTTTAGGGATCATTCTAACGTTTAACGGGTCTAATTACTGACAAAAGGCTGTTTATAACGCTTATTATTACTAACTAGAGTAATAATAAAAATCAAATAAAAATAAACAAAGAGCAGATGACCTAATTTGTGACAGAACTAATTTATAATGTCATAATTTCTGAAGGAAAACCTTATGCGTAGTAAACACTGCATTAGTAATCAAAGTAGATAAGAACGGGAATCTACAGAAACTGATATAGAAAAGTGAGAAGCAGACAATAAGAGGAATTAGAGAGATGAGGCACTTTAAAAGATTTTTTTTCTATAAAAACGGTAGTTTATGTAACAGGAGTCGTATACTTCTTTCAAAAATGAACACTCACCATACTTAGAACTCATCATGCATAAATTAGGTATCTTACTTCTAAACTTTTAAATCAATACAATAAACTTGGCAATATGTCACTACTGAAAGTCCTAAGTTATTTACAAAATTATACTAATATTGAGGAGACATATTGGCGTAAGAAACATGAAATAAATGTAGTTTCGAAAGTTATTTAAATTCCAAAAAACTACATCTAACTAACTTGTAAATTTGTAACTAGGTAAGTGTAGCCAACTAGTATCCCTAATTTAACCTCATTCATACAGGTTTGTACAAAGTTAGGATGTCTCCTATATCACAATACATCTCATTATACTGTGATCGGCAGTTGAACTGATATTTTGGCTACAAACGGATCTCCCAAATAAATATTCCACCCTCATTAATTTGCGCCAATGCGATCCGACGGACAGACAGACGTACGCCCACTGCTTGTAGGCTGACCATTATTGTTTTTTGATTACATTTTGTTTCAGTTTTTTGTATAAAGTAGATATTTTAATATACTACGTATGGATAATGCGGAAAAACATAAAAGCTAAAGCACAGCTATAATGTAAAACTCTACTAATCTTTACTAATAACTTATATGGCCGGTTTCTTGGATACCCGTGCCTAATACGAACTTGTTCTTCAATCATAGCTAAGCTAATCTAACAGTTTTGTTAATTTAAACTTTCAAACCTAATTACTCAATCATGACTCAATCTAAAACTACACATGCTATCATTAAAGCATACGCATTAAATTAAACACAAGTTAAACAACATAACATAGTTTTAACACAATTTGACGCACAAAATGAATTCAAACTTTCTTAAAATCAATAACATCTTTTACGTATCCTTTTTCGGTTTTCACCTTCATGTTTCAAGAAATATAATAGAGACAAAAAGTATCTCTATCTCTGATATTAGATCCTTCATTATTGACCGATATCATAAGAGTTCCACAAAAAAATATCCCTCATTCAACCAAACCAATCGTCACCAAGCCTTGAGCGATAATATATGCGATTTCATTGGTAGCATGAGCACACACGGAAAAATCGATGCTCGACCGATTTGAATGACTATAATGAGATTTAAAATTGCCAGGTAATTAATGAGGATTAGCCGGATCTCTCTGACGAATTGCATGCAGATGCACCCTACTGAAATTAATGCCGAGTTTAATTATAGGCTTATTCAATTTGTTATCGTGGATGTTATGAATATTATGTATGTTAGTGCAAAGATCAGGTTTTTTTTCTACAAAAAATTGACTGTTGATTAAGTTTGTTTTATTATTAACTAGCATGCGACTGTTTCCCATGGATTAGTTCGCGTAATAGTCAATTTCGTAAGAATTTTGGGTGAAATGTTTGATCGTGGCAATGTAGGTTACGAACTAGGGATCTTTTTCAAAATACTACCCTACTACCACTACTTTTCTTTACCTACTAGCTTTGTTGAGAAAAATCAACTTTCACTTGAAGATAATAACTTCATATAATTTAACTAAAAATCAATAAAAAATCCACATGAATCTATAAAACAATAAACGATAAACAGAAACAAAAACTCAAAAACGTTATCACCAAGTCCGGGCGGGCTTATCGCGCCGTCATTTTCATAATGCAGCCAGCGTACATTTTAGTGGCGCGGTGTATAATGCATACGGTCCGCGTCGCCGAACACATCGTATTAATTACATACAACGCTTAATTATTGATTTTTAGTATTAAATACCTACGCGTACATTGTGCCTGAAGCGGACAACCTTGTCTGATTTATGCATGGATGACCGTTTGGTCGCGAAATGCGCGCAGCGCGGGTCGAAGCGCTTTTGGTATTGTTTTAACGTTTTCATTGCGTTAAGGTGCTACTCGTAATGTTTGAAATTGTCACGAACATTGATTTGTATTTTAACCTAAGTTTTATAGACAAGTTTTTAAACTTTTTTCTGCTTTACAGAATATACTTGCAAACCAAACATGACATGGGAATGAGATACTACTGAGACACTTTATTCTAATATGACTACTTTATTATTATAGGCCCTCAACATCATCATCCTCAAAAGTCTAAATTATACGCAAAAGATCGCCAACAAACCTTAACTGGAGTATTATTGAAAAATGCATTCAAAATTTTCGCCTCAGCTGGGACCAAATGGAGGAATGTTATTAAGAAAAACACTAACGTGTATCCGACAGATATTTTGTGCAGAAAAATAGGTTATCGATACAAGAAAATATGTCGATTTATTGCAAAGCGTTCTGCTTCTTTGCTACACCTGCAATATAACAACCGTATTATTTTCCAGCTTCCCTAAATAAATGAAAACAAAAAGAAAAAAGACACAATATTCCCACACACATTTTAAAACTACACTGAAATACTTGTAATAAAATATTTTCATGAAAATTTCTGATAAAACTACAATAATGAGGTCGATGGAAAATGTATTGTAGATACTTGTAATAAGGTTTAATTTTAAATGTCAAATTTTATTTGTAGCGAATAAATTATGCAGCGCCAGTGAGCGTTCAGTGGAGCGAAAGAAATAATTATGTTAATGTTTGATGACGCCATATTGGTTCTGCACCTATATACTGTATAGAGTATATAATGTAAATTAAAAACTAGGTTTTTAATACGTATAATCATATAGATTAATAATTCAACCGTTGATTTAAAAAGTTTAAGGACTGAAAGAGTTTGGAAGTAAGACATTAACATTACACTCTGCTTGTCATCATGCTGGATTGCAAAGCAAAGTGTTGCGGGTTTGATTCCCATGCGAGGTAAATATTTGTGTGATCCATAGTAAAATTGTTCTTAAGCACAATCTCGGTCTAGATGTGTGTATGAATGCGTAAGTTTCTGATTCATTAGATACCGGTAATAAACCTAGTGAGAGTTAGAATAAAATAAATAATAGAGATAGCGATTTTATTATTAAGAGAATATGAACGTGTACAAAGAACAGTCATGGCCCGAAAAGCACCAACGTAGTGGGTGCAGTCAGGAATCAAAACCAAGTCTGTCACATAAGGTGGAATGAAACTACACCAAAAACTTACAAAATACTGCATTCTTACTTTAGAATCTATAAAACATAACTAGTGTTTTCCAATCACGCAACCACTTTTAAAAGGCAATCACAAATCACTTTTAATATTCTTTTTAGGTAACGAACTTCTTCGTTTCATTTTAACAGCTATTTTGCAACGGAAGTATACGGGGCAGCACCTTGGCACGGTGGTGAAATTGAAGAATCGTATAATAAAATAGAAGTTCCGTGTTCGATTCCGCTCGAAACATATTTATTATTCAGTTAGATCACCAATATGTATTGGGCTTGTGGGGTGATCAAGCCAAACTTTGCTTCAATCTACCAATAAGCAAAACAAAACCTGATTTCATTAACGCTTTGATAGTTCCACAAACGCAATCAAGAAAATCAGTCTAAGCGAAAGTTTCTGTATAGGCATCGTGTGTAATTTAAAACCGCACACCCCTACATCCTGTCGAAATTAAGTGCGAATCGGTCGGTACGTGACACCGGCAAATGCGCTGTGCCTACCCGTGTGTACCCACCTTAATTGTCAAGCTTCATTTATACACTGCCACTCGTATTGTATCGTGTCTGTTGGTGAGACAATCTTTGATACTACGAGCATGATCTACTCGTAACCAAACTATTCTATTTCTAAAAACTTAAGCGCCTACTTCACCATCTTCAAGTAAAGTTCCGAGTACCTACTCACATGTTTTGACTGTGTCACTTGATATATAGTAAGAAAGAGACAAAACTAACTTTGCTTGGTGAGTACCTTTACTTGAAGGTCGTGAAATAGGCCCTTAGTCTTGTTTACTACCCCTGGAAGAACACTAGACCTATACCACCTATATACTTCGACCATGATTTAGTTACCAATCTAATATATAAAATTCTCGTTTTACAGTTTTCGTTGCCATACTCCTCCGAAACGGCTTGACAGATTCTCATGAAATTTTGTGACCATATTCAGTAGGTCTGAGAATCGGCCAACATCTATTTTTCATCCCGAAATTCCCACGGGAACTACGCGTGAGAAACCGCGGGGTGCAGCTAGTTTATCTATAAAAAAGCTTACTAGCAATGTGAGTTGAACAGTCTTGTTAACTAACCTCTCCAACTTAACTAAGTATGCGAATATGTGTGTGTAGGCCATTTTTTTATACGCTTTTTATTAGCTTCACCTGTATGTTTGTATGTTAGTATGTTAGTATGTTAGTATGTTTGTATGTTTGTATGTTTGTATGTTTGTATGTTTGTTTGTAACCGACTTCTTTGGGCGCTATTTTGACCCACTTTAAACGGCCAGATTTCGTTCAAACTTTGTAGATTTATTGAGGACCGATGACAATACACTAATTTGATAAAATTATTCCATTTTTCAATTTGCAAAATATGATTTTTGTTAATTTATATAATTTTCATCTATAATCCAAACTAAAAAGTAGAAAATAAATTATAGTTTAAAAAAACTAAAAAACACGCTTTTTATAGAAAACCGAACTAAAAAATAGAAAATAAAAAAAAGCGTGGGGTGCATGGTGTCAATATTTTAAAAAGCACCCAACGCTTTTTTTTATTTTCTATTTTTTAGTTCGGTTTTCTATAAAAAGCGTGTTTTTTAGTTTTTTTAAACTATAATTTATTTTTAAATAGCGCAATTGGTATCAAGTACATTGAGTTTTAATTTGTCTTTGTTTTTTTGGGATATCATAAATTACTCCTGTACGCACTTTTATAGTTTCATTTATTATTATAATGTCGTTGCTAAAACTGTTTAATATTCAAAAGTATTGAAATATTCTTTACATCAGAAAAAGGTCTTGGTATAAGATAAATAACTCTCCAAATAACAAAATGAACAATATAATATTGTCATTTATCTAGTCTTATATTATAACTAGCGGCGCCCCGCGGTTTCACCCGCGTAGTTCCCGTTCCCGTATTAATATGGAGGTAAAATTATGCTAAAAACCTTCCCACTGAATCACTCTATCTATTAAAATAAACCGCATCAAAATACGTTGCGTAGTTTTAAAGATCTAAGCATACATAGGGACATAAGGACATAGGGACAGAGAAAGCGACTATGTTTTATACTATGTAGTGACTTACGACTAATTAGTACCATTCATGCGAACCCCTTAATTATCACATCCATTGTATGAAGATCTTAAGAGCTAGGCAGGAAAGCTTTACATCATAATATATGGAATTATATTCAAAATAGAACAACAAGTTATGAATTGATTTCTTTATGATGAATATTATATATACTTAAAGGAGGTATTGTCCAAAATTAGTATACTCGTAAATTAAAAAGTAATTCTTGTACATATTTCATATTTCTTGGTCAATCTCGAATTATTAATCGTGCTTCGGAGGGCACGTAAAGCCGTTGATCCCGGTTGTCGTATTAACATCATCGACAATCGTTACGGGTAGTTAGAGCCCTCGAAAGTCTAACATTTGATTTAACCAAAAATGTCGTATAGCCCTCTGGGTTGTGAAGGTCTTTCGCTTCATGTAAAATACTGACATACCGCCAAATCTGGTTAAACTGAAAAACCGACCCAAATAGACATGGGATAAAGGTTCGGAACAGAAAGAATCTCGAATTATTAAGATTCTATATTCAGTTTTTCCCTTTGTTTTCTTTGAGTATCGAAGTGAAAAATAGATAAGGAGCTTGATCACCGACACTTAATTTAGTTTTCAGTCTTAACAATTGAAACAATTTCAACTTTAAGACCCAATATAATAAAGAACATTTCAACTTTACAAAATACAATAAAGTGTAAATTAACAAAATTTTTGAATAATTAATAAAACACTGATTTAGATTGCCGTTTTTAATTAAAGCGGTGAACTAAACGAGCTCTCTCATGAATGGGAATATTTTAATTATCGCCAGCCCTGAGCGTAAATTTCCCACGACTGCGATAAAGAATAAACATTGCCATTGTCTTAAGCCGCCTCAGAAATACTGCTCGTTAGGGCTGCCACTTACATTTAGGTGAATTTTATTTTATTATTATAATTAGCTTATTGATAAATAATCAGAATAAATCAATACAATTCCAATATATGGAATGCTTTTGTCACTAATGATACGAGCCAGTGAGAAGGTATAGATACAATCATTACATTTTAAACAAGCCCTATTGAACACTAACAGCCTTACTAATAAAACATACCCACTGTGTATATTCTTGATATAACGAGTGTGAAGCATATAAATAATTCGTTATATCAAGAATTTACACAGTGAGTATTTTTATTGGTAAGGCTGTAAATGTGTATACGCAATTCCAAGTAGAAGCTGTTAGCCATTGACCCATACCCTAGGTTCAATACCAACAACGAGGGAACTCCTGAATGTATGTATGAGCTTATTCTATAAAAACGTGTTCAACGTTAATGATCATCACGTAAGTGGACGAATAATTGACTTTTTATTTTGAATTTTTTTTTAGGAAAAGCCGAAATGATTTTCTGAAACATAAAAAGTACAATTAGATATACAACATTTTTATGGCCCATAACTGTTATTGTCAGAATATTTTTATACTTACTTATTTTTAATATTATTTCAATAAAATACTAGAAGATTAGTATCTTAACAATATTTCTGCGTAGACAACCCTAATAAATGCAATGGTTCAAGTCGTCGACGGTCGGTCCCCGAGGGGCCATTACGCGGTCACCGTCTGATTACCAACCCTTGATTTCAACCCTTCTTTACTTCCTTACATCTTTTGTACTCATCTCAGGACAAGTGTAATCCTTTTCATTTCATTGCCAGGGAAAAATTATGAAAAATACATAATTTATAACAGGTATACTTGGAAACAAAAGTCTAATTAAATACGTACGTAAATGCGGAATTCAAAATACATACTAAATAAGTACTAAATACGCCATTCAAAGGCATGCAGAAGTGGCTCATCACGTTCACTTCTTTTTTTTAATTACTTCCATTCATTCTTTCGGTGATATTTTTGGCCCTTAAATTTTTTTTTGTGAAATTTCTGCAACTGACACATTCGACTAAATTATTTACAAGCTTTCTTCGCGGGTTCTTTGTTACATAGTATACCCATCATCTTATTTAAAAAAAAAATCCAGTTAAGAAAATTAGATACTTACTTTACATTTTATAAGTAAAATCCTCCTTAAAAATATCCACGCATCTTCAAAATCTTTGAACCTCTTTTTATTCGCGTCGCGTCGTACATCACCACACTGAATGCAGAACAGGTACACTCACAACCAAAACAATACGCACCTCAAGACAGTTAAACTTTAACGATTATGACTAGAACTGTACAGCACAGGGGTGGTTCCTCCGACTAGTTTTCAAGCACTATTACACACTAATAGGTACGTAGATATGACATTTAGTTTATAATTAAACGGATGGAAGTGAAGTTGTACCATTAACTGCAATTCTGTACCTGGGTATTGATGTAATTCTGCTTGAGAGAATGTAGGGGGCTGTAGTTATCGAATTCGAAATCGATTTTATGTAAGAATTTTGTAAGAGATTTTTGTACGAAGTTACAATACTTTACACTTCAAATTCTATTCCAGGAGAGCTAAATGCAGATGCAGAGTTTTTAACTATCAACTGACTCGTTAAACGAATGAGTCTGACTCATTTAAAATTAGTATGGATCAAACAAATATTTTCCTAGCTTGGGACGATTCCCAGGACGATTCCATTGATTACCTGCAACCGTTTTTTGACAATCCAGTGTGGTCACAACTCTGCTAAATATGTGCGTCTACATTTTTGTCAAATCTAAAACGAACCTGGAACATCTTGCTCCCAATCTATCGAAGTACTTAGTAATGTTCAGCTTCAGTCGGGAAAAAGAAAAAAAAACGTTTAACATAAATTAAAACCATGGTTTTTTAAAAACAAGTTTTTTATTCTATTACAAGTTTAACTACCTATGTCAAGAAATAGAGGCGGTTATAAATAAACTTGTTTTTCAACACACTAGCTCATAAAGGGGCTCTTATTTGTGCAAAAACAGTTGAATAATGACACGCTTGATTCACTAGTGAGTTACAGATTTTTTTTTAAATTGTTTAGTTTTAAAAAAGTTTCGATACCAAAAAAAATCGTGTCCATACATTTAAAAAACAAACTTCAACTATGTTGCCTTACTTTTGGTAGGTCTATGGTCGATTCCATTCATTCATTCATTCGATTTTTTTTTTTAATAAGTATATTCTTTTAATCTATGGCCGATCACCATTGTTGTGTTGGATGCGCGCGAATAGAAAAACTGTTTATTTATTAGCGAAAAATGATAATTTCTTCGCAAATGTGTTGAAAAACGTTGTATGGTACACGCGAGTATTGATGATTACTATCCTCGGCTATCTTCAGACCCTCGCCTGACGGCTCGGGCCTCAATAGCGCCTCGGAAGTAATCACCAACTTACCTCGCTTGTACCATAAATAACTATTATTTCTATAAGTAAACAAAATTAATTACACTCCTCCTAATAAAATATATACGATAGTATTTTAACTAATCTACTCAGGAACTACATTCGCAAACTGTAATCTTTTGAAAGCATTTTCCACTCGCCTTTCAAACGGCACGCTCCAGTTTCCAAGAGACAGGAATTTATTTGGCTCCGAAACCGCATCACTACTAACGCCATCTAGTAGCATCTACCAACATCGGTAGCACACTAGCGCCCCCACAACGCACACTTTTTAAGACTCCGTACAAAACCTCACCCACACAACAGCCGCGGAAAAGTTCCAAAAATTCTACAACCAACTTTTGCTTTTACTTTCTTTGCAATGCTAAACGAAATTGAACTTTATTCGGTTGTGCTAAGGTTAAAAACAGCGGAACAGTTAAAGAAAATGACAGTTATTTTTGCTTGAACAAAATCAAGTTTCTTAGAACTAAAAGGACCTATGTGAAATTAAAACTACGTTTACTTACGACGTTTTGCGATTCCCGATATAAAACAAAAACGCTTCTAAAGTAGAAAGACGTATCTGCATTCACAAGAGTTGGTAGTTACGACGTTTTAAAGCTAAAGTTCGAACATTTCTTGGGGGAAAGCTGAGTTTGTGAATGTGTGAGTTAGCAAGGGTGTTCGTACGTGAACTTTCTTAAGGAGTTTGCCTTCTTAAGAACGCGAAGAAAACGGAAAGGTTCACACTCAAGGGTATTTTGTTAAAAATAGTCACTGTAAGCTTCGTCCGTCGGCTAACAGAGGGCGCGATGCCTTTGCATATGAAAATATAAGAAATAGAGTAGCGCCCTTGGGACAGACAACTTAATTTATGTCTCATTTATTTTGTTAGCTTACGTTTATACTGTTGTTATGGTCAAGAAGTAAACAGTTTGATTCTTATTTTTTAGTTCAATTGTTTCTGTAGTTATAGGTAAATTTTACAGATGGCCAGCTATTGGTGCATAGATTTCTCTTATATTTCGCCCTTTATACTTTGCACCCTATTTTTGTGGGATAAACCGATAACAGATTGGTCATAGGTAGGTATCACCCACCCGCCAACCAGAATCGGCAATTTGGGCATAAATTATATTGTAAACAAGATATTACCCTCCGACCGCAACGACCAGTGACATCATCGGCCAATCCCGTCACAAATCTACATTTCCAAACCCATTAAAATCTTAACGAATAGCGTATCGCGGTTAACCGCAAAATCACCGAAACCGACCAATCACAACATCTCCCTCCATATATTTTCCTCTATCTATTTTTCCGAGGGTGAAAATCTTAGAAACCGCACGACTAACCGCAAAGGTCAGGTGATCGACCAATAGGAGATCGTAAATATAACCACAAGCCACGCCCTGCTAACCGCAAACCAACCACAAAGCGACACCGTCACTTGTCATTGACTCAATTAATGATGTTCTTTTTTCGAATTTGAATTTTGTTTCTTTTTACTATAGCGTGGTTTTTAAATTTAGAAACGCCTGCAGGTCTGGCCTTAACGGTAATCTCATCTACGAGTACAATCATAACCTAAATTAACGAAAATGAAATCTAATTCTGAAAGATTAATTATTTAAAATGTAGAGTGGTGTGCCTTTGTAAATGGCTATCGTCCTTCACAAAGATGAAATATCGATTCGACCGCGTAGTAAAGGTTCGCCGCACACACGCACATTATCACGTTGAGACGCACGGACACAGCCGCGACCGCATTATATTCATAATGAATATAGCTATCCCACTCGGTGCCCGTCTTTGACTTTGTATAAATATATTTTGTCTCTTTCCCTCGGCACTTGAGCGGGCGATCGCCCCTCGCGGGAGAGGGACGGGCGAAGGTTAGGAGGTCGTCTTCATGAGGTCGCCAATTTCTATTTCATTAAGTGGTGACTCTGAAACCTCACTGGATCAATTCTCTATAGTAACCTGGAAAAATTAAATATTCAGTATGTTCCTTAAGTCTCTAATCTCAATAGAGATAATCTCAAGTTGTACTCGTTCCCAATAAAATTTACCAGTCGTTCCTACATTCTATGTGTGAAGACTATGGGAATAACTTCAAACATTTTTTTTTTAATTCTGTACAATTATGAAAGTCGCTTCAAAGCGATTTCAATCACGTTTTCTTGCCAAAATATACAACTTTTCTACCAATAAATAAAATAGTCAAAGCCCGAAAAATCCCAACACAATATTCTGTATACAAACACTACAAATACTGTTCATATTGCGATTTGAGTAGAAATTAACAATTCATCATAGGGTATGTTGGTAAAGAGGGTCGCATTCAACACTGTTTGTTAACGGAAACAGTTTTCTTTGCAACCGTTTTAATATTTATTGTTGTAAAGGAGAAAAAAAAAACGAATTATCAAAACAGATTTATAAGAAAAATCTTAATAAGTATTCAAAACAGGTTGAAAAGAAAAATCTTAAAGAAAATGAATATGAAAACAGAATAAAAAGTTGCAGGCCATTGATGAGTCGGTTGAACTGATCCAAACATAAAACTGTGCCGTCACTCCAAAAGTTTTAGGCCAACATTATTGCCCCACTGGAATTTGGAATCGCTCGGATGACTGTCGACCATTTTTGGATGGACGCCAGTTCTACTGGTCAGAATAACTCGTCAATGGCCACCTTTAGACTTTAGCTCAGTAAAGTCACAGTTTTAGCAAAGTCTTAATTCGGCACGGCCCTGGGTTCTCAGCTTAGTTGGAGATTTTTTTAATGTAAGTATATTTGAATAATAGGATTTATAGGCCCACGCCTATACTAAATGGTAGCCTTAAGAAAATAAACAAGACATTGTATATATTATACTTTATAACATTAATTGAACAATATTATGGGTTTAAAGAAAAATCACATTATCATTTCCACATAAAAATATTATTTACTTTAATAATAACCTCTACGTTCCAAAAAGTCACACTGACCAAAGTCACAGAGGGCAGAATTTTCCTTTTATGTAAATACACAACACAATTTTCTTTTAGTAGCTTAAAAACATTCAAAAGTTTCTAAAGATGAAAGAGGTTTTTTACATACCATAGAATATTCGAAGAGTTAGTTATTCGGAAGGTGACCTCCCCGTTTCATTATTCAGTAGGTACATACATCTGTATAGAGTAGTGTTACATTTATGTATATTCCATGAATATTTTATACGACTCTTTGTGAGCTTTTTTGATGTTTTGTAAGAATCATATTTAGGAGACTTTTTTATATTGTATCTAATAAATAAGTTTAAATATTATTGATATTTTGTTTATTTGATATTTTTTTTTTTTTTTTTTTGGGTATATTTATTTAAATGACAACCTATTTTTAAAACCATCTTAACAAGTTTGTATTAAATTCAGACAGAATATCGAACAATAAATAATTTAAAAAAATATGTATACTGTACATTCTTGCAGATACGTCTTCTTATCTATCTGTATGTCAATCCATATTGATTAGAAAACTTCTTTGACTGGAAGATAGGAGCACATGTCTACGTCTGAAGTGTGTTCTCTCAAGTTCTGAGACGGTTCACTAATGTTTGACAAAAAACGTATCATAAAAGATCATTTTAAAAACAATGTAGAAAAACTAATCATTTCACAAACTTTCATTTCACAATCATATTAAGTATAATCATTCACTACATCATCTCATTATATTAGCTGAACCCTAACTAAGCTCGAAGCTTGTATTTAGGGTATCAGAAACTACGCACACACTCATTCACACACACACCCAGACCGAGACAAACATTTGTGGTTCACACAAATATTCACCCCGCACGGGAATCGAACCCGCAACCTTACGGATGGCAGTCCGGCATGGTGACCACTCTGCCATCGAGGTCGTCAAAATCATATTACGTTAATAACAATCATTTGACAAATACAGGTTCCGCAAATATTTTACTTAGAACTGTTAAAATATTATTTTAGAAATAAACACATGACTAAATAATTCGTTTGCCCAATTGGTGATCGTAAAAAAAGTTAGAAGATAAATTATTAGTTTTGCTTCATGATAATGCTTTCTGTAATAAAACAAGTTGTTAAAATGACTCCCCTCAACGAGTGTTTTCATAAAAATATTATATTTTTATGAAAACACTAGTTGAGACGTTCTTATTGGACCTAATAACTAACTACTAAACCTAGATTTTATTAAAATATTTTTAGCGCTTCGCCGGCCGCTACCGCGGCACGCTCGCTACGCTCGCTCGGCTCGCGCGATGTGTTGTCGCAGTTCTAAGATAACCTAACCTAAAACCTAGTGACAGGGGCAAACTTATTTTCACTCGCATTTTGTCAAATGTTATTTATCCTTTACGTTGTTATGCCAACTAACATGTTTAAAAAATAATCAATTTGTAATAACGTTTTAGCATAATAATATTTTTTGATAAATATATTTTCTAATAAGTTGTTTATTAAACAAAAGTTCGTCAAATGATACATTTATCAAGTATACTTTTATCAAATGTTATTTGTCAAATGAAAATTTATCATTTGTTTTTTGTCAAATGATCGGACACCTTCTGAGACACTTAGTAAAGGCTTTGAGTCCTAGATTTCTGAACGATATGTTAAATATAAACTGTTAATATTTATGATAGACTCAGGCAAGACTAAATAAGTCTAAACTTTCAAATCAAGATCCTTTCATCACATTTATCAAACGATAATGTACCCCAAAAGTGCAACGCCTATAAAGAGAATTCGAGAAATTTTTACCTCAGCGTAACCCCTCAAAAGGCACCTTATATTAATTAGCTAAAATATTTGGGGGTTATTATTTACGTAATAAAGCCTTATTTAGTACCCCTCGAATGAAATACGACCAATTGAGGAGAATAAGTACTAAGTATGCCCGTTAAATTCGTTGAGATACTTCTTAATATGAATTTAGGGGATCTTGGTATACTTATTGGTTTTGGTAAGATATTTTAGCAATACTTACATAGTAGGTACAAAATAAATTGGTAATATGCTATTGCGTGTGGTTGCAATACAATTTTAGTTATACTTAGTAATTGCAAAATAAAATTATGGCAAATATGTACTTGGAGGTCGATAAACCTGACCTAAACGTTAAGATACTCTTGTCGCCGCTCTCTGCGGTCAATACAATTTGGGTTTCAAGTGTCGAGTGAATCTTCTAGGCAAACGTGCTCTATAGTAAGAAGTCGACTAACATCAAGTGAGTTTCAATCAAACAATACTTAGTTTTTTTTAAAAGAAAGTCAACACAACAGTAAGTAAAAACATAGAGGTGGAAAATTGTCAAATAGAGTCCCGCTCTCGCGTCCCAATTTGACAAAGCCTTTAATTTCATTGTCAACATGATAAGCCCTTAACAATACTTTGAACTTGTCACCCTCACAATTCATCTAAAAATAAACTAAACTGTAAACCCGTACTGTTGCGTTTCAACTTTCTATCTGCAAACCCCACCTAATTCCGGGAGCTATTGAAACGATTCTGTCGAAATTCAATCACAAAAAGTCAGCTCACACATTATTTAAATACAATGGTTGTTCGTTAGGCCGGCGGCAGGCCTCAGGAGTTCGATGCAAGATTTAATTAAATCGCCTCCCCTCCCGGGAAGTGAGTCCCCCCTGCGGGCGCCCTGCGAGTCGTCGGCAATTTCCTCGGGACTTGATTTATTGTCGCCTCAGGCCGCGAGGTGCACCCACGTGCTATTGACGTGACCTTAGCAAAGGATTGTGGGAGATTTTTTGGTGTCAAGATTGTAACTGATTGTCAACATAATCTTACTAAAAGTCGAGCTTAATACCAAATCTATGGTATCTTTAAAAAGGCAACCGTTACTAACTACTTACAACTCAATATTCACCTTCTACTTACCAATAATATTAGAAAAACAAAGAACAACCCATTCTTTACCGCCTATCGCAGTGAATATAACTCATCCACACCCACATACGTAGCCGTATTATCAGACAACTTTTCACTTAGCTATTAACATGTATGCGAAGTGAATTTCTATGTCGGACAAGGATCGGGTTACTTTTTCTCGCAGTATATTAAGACGGGATCAGTTCGCCCCTGGGCCGCGGGCCGTGGGCCGTGGGGCGACTATGATTTATGTGCTACCTACTGAGGGTCCAATCGGCCCTCGGACTTGACAAGATACGAATCTATGTGAACACGCCTTATCTTTAATTTATCCACTTTGCTACCTTTTTATACGAGCTTTTTTATACATATTTATCGAGTTCTGTGTAGGACTATTTTTATTTTTTCGTATGATTATTAAGTAAGAATGTTAAAAAAATAGATTTTGTATAAAAAAAAATAATTATGCAATGAAATATTTATGTAGGAGAATATAGGTCAAAAATGTTTTACCAAAAGAGGTAAGCAGATATAGCATAAAACATCTTGCGAATAGAAATCCCCAAAAACTAGTAAAATAATTTTAATTAAGAAAGTTACACACAAATATCATATCTGTATAACACATAAACATGTAACAAACATACATAGAAAGCTCCGAACAGCTACTTATTCAATATTTTCACCTAATTCGAAGAGGCCTCGTTTCATCAAAGCGTCCAAGTTTTATTCAAAAAGACGTTTTGTACAGAACTTTGCTTATTAAAGCCAACGAACTTGCAAAGGTACTTTCATATCAGCCCTACTAATTAATCAAGCTCCGAGAATTGAACAACAAAGTATTAAATTACATCCCAAACTCGGTTCTGCTAATAGATTTAATTAATAGACAAGTTTTGGGTTCTATGTGTACCATAAATATTTATTTATTTGGGTCTCTAAGATTTTGTTGTACATTTATTTTGTTAATTTATTGCTAGTTGGTTGATTGAGGAAGTCACTTTGGGTTGCTATATCCCATGTACTAGTTGAGTTTTGTTGCTCATAAATTAACATGAAAATTCGAGTTTAGAAAACATTCAATCCAAGTTTATTAATGAATTCCATTTAAGGAAATCTCTATCAGTGTCCGTTAGTGCACTGATTTCGTCTAAACTAGGTACACAATTGATGTTGATACAGATTTCAATTAAAGTTATATAAACCATCAATATCAACCACATCAAATACATATAAAAAAGTAAGGATACCCTTATTTTCTACAAGATAAAAACGCATCAAACAACCAGAAAACTCCCAAGAAAACAAAGTCAAACTAAACTAACAACCTCTTTAATTATCACCCTCAAATAATTCTCACAAAATGGCGTAAAGACAATGGCAATAAATAATTTAGTGATATCTCCTCAGGGCAGTGTCACGTGACTGTATAAATCTCTAGGGGTGGACAAAGAAATGATAAATACCCTCATGCGTGTGAGTTATGTTTGAGCTATGATTTAGTGCGCGGCCGGCCTTACAGCCTTTGATAAACGACCTGCGTACTTGTATGGATGTCTTGGTGTACGTATGAATTGGTATATAATGTGTGTTGTTTTCTAGATTTTCTCGAAGCTTCTTGCTGGTTTGATTGGTGGTTATTGTTGTATAATCAAGGAGCTAAAGTTAGTTAAATTCATAAAAGAAAAATAAGTTGTAAAGATGCCTTTCATAGACGATATACGACGATACACTTGTAAAAGAAACAATAATAAAATCTTTAAAAGGTAAAATTAAGAATTTTTTTATACGAGTGTTATACGAAATACATCATAAAGATGTTCTGCCTACAAGTCTTAACAGATATTTTTGACACTATTAATTACATAAAAATATATAAACTAACATTCTATAATAGAAGCCTTTAGACAAATATATTTAAATGAGAATAGCTTCGTCTTAAAATAGTAACACGAGGCATGGCTTTATTTAAGCTTGGCTTGCATAGTCTCGTCTCGATTGCTATTAAAGGATTACCGTCGGGTACAAAGCGATGGCATTTTGTTCTCTCTTGCCCCTTGTCCAGTGACGGGGGGTCATCCCCTGCCCCCCTCTCGTGCCCCCCTCGTAACCCCCCGACCCTCAAGACCTTTGTACATTTGCATAGCTTTAGAACGGGCTTAGGTTTTTTACTTCAACTACGTTCTTAAAGGATAAAGAAAGGATGCTTTACTCTAAGCTTTTTTGTTCAACGTCTTTGTATGAACATATTTAGGTGGATTCAGTAAATTAAATTCTTTGAAAGAGTTGGCCTGGGCTTTTTCTTAAAATACTTTGTAAAACAAGTTTTTATTAAATTTTGTGTACTTGTACAAAAATAGTTAAAAAGTCTCGCACGCGATATATGTATATAGTTCTATTTTGTAACCGCATTGAAAATCTGGAAGCTTCTTAACCCTATCAACCAAACCGAAGACCATTCCATTACCCAAGTAATTTAAATCGTAATTGTTATGATGATAATTACATCGGAATTCCATAATCAGGCAAGGCGTCAGTCAGCGAGTGACGGCGCGTGCTTGACATGCCGACCTCGAGACTGCACGGCTATTTAAGATATGCATTCAACGATGGAATTCGAAGCAGTTGAGGAAAGATTGATGTTGTATTATTAGTATTGTATTTTATTATTTTAGGCTCTTAATGATGAAAAATGTGAAATACTTAGTTAATTCAATCAGTCAGAACATGGTTGATTTATAAGTAACTACCAGCGCCCCGCGGTTTCACCTGCGTAGTTCCCGATCCCGTGGGAATTTCGGGATAAAACGTAGCCTATTCTTTCCCGGACCATAAGCTACCCCTGTACCAAATTTCAAGTCAATTGGTTCAGTAGTTTAGCCGTGAAAAGTAACAGACAGACAGACAGACAGAGTTACTTTCGCATTTATAATATTAGTTAGTGTAGAAATTAGTTAATTTGTATCAAATTTATGCACTAACTCTGGAATCATAAAATTTCTCACTTCAGAAGTAATTATGAGATATTGTTATTAAATTACGAGAATTCCTTAATTTTTATATAGCATTTCTTTTTTTCACTATAGACATAAACTGTCCACTTACTCAAATATCTTCCAACCAATCCCGCTGACCAACAAAAAACTAAATCAACTCAAAACCCACTTTTTATACCTTAAAATACGGCTCATTTTTAATTGTATGCCATAATTAAAAAGCCGATTTTAAAAACCATTTCTCTCTCCTCATGACTTTCTTATTTTCAAGTAATAAAGTTGATATTGGCGTGTTTCTATGATTGTTGTAAGTTTGTATCGTATATTGGCGTGATCACAGGGTTGTCACGTGTAAGTTTGCCGACGTCTAGCCCCGAAGACATCCGGACCTCACGTATCACTATCCAGTTATTTGTAAATTGAACTTGAAATAATGACACATCTTTTGCCAAGTTGTGTAATTTCGTAGTTGACTACGGCGTAGGGTTCGTAGCAGTTCGTAGTTTGACCACTAACTTGGTCGTAGTGTTTTACTATAGATTTTATACCATTTTTGTGTTAGTTGAGATCTCAGATCTCAAATGTTTTTTATAAAATTCATAGTTTATATAGTAGATTGTAAAATTATGTTTGTAACAGGACGGAGTGCGCTAATGTTTGAAACACAAGCTATTATAGCTTAGTTCACACTGAAATAAAGAATTTATTTATTTATTATGATTCGTTTTTCTTTACCCCTCCGGTCCTCCTTTTTGGATCGTTAATTTCAGCTGACTTCAATCTTTCTTAAAACAAAAGACTCAATAGAAAGAATTAATAAATATTACAAAAAACACACCCAATAAATAAACGTTGTACACAAATAAATACAGTTGTACAACATCATCATCCCCCACCGACAGGTGATACACAAATATGTCACGGTGTCGAGGCGACGTGCCACGCGATCCACACGCGCCCCACGCCAGCCACGCAGATCAATCGACTATCGAATGTACTGTATTTATAATATGACAAATATGGCATACCTGTGTCGAAAATGTCGAAATACCAGTAGTGGTGGTTGGTAATTAATTACGTTCTTTTGGAGTATGTTTTATATTTGTGTAATTTCATGTTACTATTATTTAAAAAAACATGCTTATGATTAATTTATGAGTTGTAATAACTTGTTTGTTTAACGCTTTGCTTTATCTATGGAAAACAATAAATATATCTTTTATATAGGTATATAAAAGAAAGTCGTGTTAGTTAAACTATTTATAACTCAAGAACGGCTGAAGTTATTTGGCTGAAAATTGGTGCGGAGGTAGCTTAGATGCTTCTAAGCATCTTCAAAAATCATTAATTCAAATTCAAGAATTTATCATTTGACATTTTTATCCCGAAATTCTCACGGAAACGGGAACTACGCGAGTGAAACCGTGGGGCACAGCTAGTTTGATATAAATTAAAAACGGTAATATCCTAAATCTATTTGTTTTCTTCTACCCATGTCTCATCCTCTAACAAAATGCATCCAAACGTTGTTATTTGATTACGAACAAATTAATTTATCTCCAGCTATTTACGATGTTGTTATGAACGATTCAAGACGTCTGCCCGGTCCGAATTCTTGGCTAATTTCACAGAACAGTGGACCTTACTTCCCCTAACTCAACTTATGGGAAAAACTTGTTCAATCAGCGTAAGTAGCTGTTTTCCACCGGACCCGCATTCCGATATCAATACGGAGCTCTAATATACGTAATTGGAAATGGATGTGGTATTTTCAAGAAAAAAAATGAAGATAACTGTTCCTAACCGATACTGTTTTTAGACTAAAACAAATGTGTGATGTAACAAAAAAAAGCTATTCACTATTTTGTAACACTTCGTCAAATAAAAAAAATGTTTGTTTCTTACCTCTTCCCGACTATAAATCCCTAATAACCCTAGCAAAGGAAATAATCTATTTTTCAACCCAATTTATAATTTTGTTAAAGAGTGCATGACACGTGCTCACTGCTCATGTTATCTTATCTCTACAAAACGAAAAAAAATATAAACGACAGAGTCTAAAAGGTCCTCACTTATCCATACTCCTAGCAACAACCACATACATTATCTTCTTTACTCATTGTATTCTTATTGAATTAAATGCTTGTCTGGTCTCCCGAGGCAAAAGGCGGCTGAAGGAGGAAGAATTAATAAACGTCACTACAATATGCAATGGCTCGTGACACGATCGGCCATTGTTTTATGGGTGTGGACACTGATTTGGATATACGGGATTTATTTATTATATTTTTATTTATTACATGTTTAGTAAGTAGTGTAATTATGATGATTGCTTACATATTCTACCAAAGTAACGACATTTGGTGGAAAGTTTATAATAATAATCATTCACTACATCATCTCATTATAATAACTGACCCCTAACTAAGCTTGGAGCTTGTATCTAGGGTATCAGAAACTACGCACGCACACCCTAATAGTTTGCAAAGCCAAATCAGTCCAGTAATTTTACGCAAATGAGTAAAATATCCAACCATCTTTAAAAATCTCTTGTTTATAATATCGAAAATACTTCAGGGAATGAATCTAGATTACTTTCACATCATTTTAAAAAAAGATGTCATATTTGGATGACGTAAAACCCCAGAGTACACATAATATCACAACAGAGGTTTCCTTAACATGCAGAGGGTTGAACTATCGGATGTCTTAAGTGACGAAGGGCTCTCTCAAGGTGTTCCCGGAATATTTATACTGCCAATACTCAAGTTCAGAACTTGGTGACAAGTTTCAATTGAAGGGGAAATACAAACTAGTTTCATGACAAGTAGTTTCCGCCTCTTTAAGGCTTTGTTCGCGAGTCTATCTTTGGTAACAATGCGATAAATATAATCTCATCTACTCGTACACTAATATTATAAAGATTTGATTGTTTGTAAAGAATAGGCTCCGAAACTACTGAACTGATTTCAAAAATTCTTTCACTAATATAAAGCTAATTTATCAGTACGTGACATGCATGTTTTATCCCTTTACTGCCACGGGAATTGGAACTACGCGGGTAAAACCGCGGGGCGCTACTAGTATTCTATAAATGTGTAGATGAACAAGTACCATTATACTTGTATAACTGCTAATTTTTACCACAAAGACTGATATTTTTTCAATACGTTACAAAGCACAGAAAACAGAAGGTTCGACTTGGTTGTGACTCAAGAATATATAAATTGAAAGAAATTGATCAATACCTGAATTATAAGGATACTATGCTACGGAAAATTTCTAAGGAACAAGCAAAATTCAAACAGCGAGTAGAATCCGTGCAACAAAACGATCACATCAATGACTAAACAAAATTAAAATAGTTACCATACTCCTTAACCTAGATATACCAGATATGTTCTCCATCCATCAAGATACAATCAACAGATCAGAAAGAAATACTCCCGTCATTCCCAACCACTCACTGCTAAGAATTACATACAACGTGTTTGATATCGGCGTGTGACGTCACGTCGACTGTGATCGAAAGTCCCCCGGGCGGTGACTCGCGACGTTTACTGATGGCTTAAGTAAAGTTAATAGATTCTTATCGGCACAATGTATGGGTAAATTGGTATTTAAAAAACGTATTTTTGGGACAATATGTGTTATATTGCATGAGGTTTGATGGCAAATCGTACGCAAAAACGTAGACAAACATAAGAATTAAATTTGATACAAGTCTTCAGAAGCAAAATTTTAATTTTTCCACGATTTTCAATAATTTTCTAACGCTCCAGTCCAACCAAAAAGGTAACTTAAATCCGGTTACAGCCCCACCACAGGAAAGACAGAATAATCCTGAATAATGTATATCAAATATCAAAAGACTGATCCGTGCCGGACGCGGCCCGGATCCGTACCGGTGCCGTCGGATATTTGCCCGCCGGTCTCAGAGTGTTTGCGTAGTGCATTTACGAAGTTAGACCGTCCACTCAACCTGTCTCATTTGGATAATGTTAAGTAAATAGTGAGTACCCGAGATCCCTTGTTTTTAGACAACATTAAAATTTCATAACGCTTTACTCGTGTACGTGTAAAACATGTGTTAGAGTTGTAGGTTTGCAAATACTCGTAGCGGGTCTGTTTGATGAGTTACTCTATTACTCGGGTTGAGAAAAAGTTATGTTTTATAGACTTTACATACTCTCTATTTTATAAAGTTAATATTAATTATAGTTTAGTGCCACTTGCATAAACATGTCATTCATATACTTACTTATAGACCCCCTATAAATTGCCTTTCTATAGTCCATTCATTTGGCCGTGAGACAAAATGTAAACAAACCATGAAAAAGGTTATTTTGTATGTCATGTTTTATCAATAATACATAGACTACTCCCTACTGACTACTTGATATTTAATTAATCTTTGAAATATAGAATATATAACATACTAGCTTTAGCCCTCAACTTCGTTCGCGTGTAATAATTATTTTAACACGCGACTTCATTTATGTAGAAGGTGAAAAAATAGTTATTCTGTGCCGCCGTGCACTAGCCGGGTCGCCTTGTCGTAGTAACTATTTAGTAATCTGTGGCCTTGATCATAATTTTGCTGTAATGTTATTTTAAAACTAAGATATCTTCTAAGATACTTATTGAAATCAAATCATGTAAAAGGCAAATGTCTTTTAGATTAAATACTTTTGCAATGTAAGCGCAAAAAATGTGTTTTTTACGACATCACATTAGAAACCCCTAGATTTATCGGTGTTTCTCTACAATATCATGCATGTATTATACATATAAACTTTCCTCTGGTATCACTATATAAAAAAAACCGCTTCAAAATCCGTTGCGTAGTTTTAAAGATTTAAGCATACATAGGGACGGACAGACAGCGACAGCGACTTTGTTTTATAAGTACTATTTAGTAACCATAGATGAAATATTGGTTGATACCGCGATACCTGATGAGATACATATATTATTAATAGTTACTCGCATGTTCACACTGCCAGCGAGTAACTATTATAATCACGGATGAACAGTTCAGTTCATCCGTGATCATGGCGCTTGCAACAGCGTAGCAATATTGGAAACTCGAAATCACTACCTTTGAGCAATTGGTAGGGAATAAGACACTTTGGCCATAAAATACCTGGAAATTTAATGAAATACCGATAATGCGTCTCGGAGATTTTTTGTCGAAGCATATACAACAGCCCGAATCAAATGATTGACATACGTTACGCGCGTTTTTTAAAATATGCAAAATTAAATGTATTTTTTTATAATCTAACTGAGATATTTTCTTAATTTTTTTGCGTAAGAACATTCTACAGAGTCTTAGAAAACTACAAAAGAAAAAGCCAAATCGGTCTAGCCGTTCGCAAGTTATGACGTGATAACGGCAAACGGGTTTCATTTTTATATATATAGACTAGCGGCGCCCTGCGGTTTCACCCGCGTAGTTCTCGTTCCCGTAAGAATATGGGGATAAAATATGCTAAAGACCTTCCCACTGAATCACTCTATCTATTAAAATAAACCGCATCAAAATCCGTTGCGTAGTTATAAAGATCTAAGCATACATAGGGACATCAGGACATAGGGACATAGAAAGCTACTTTGTTGTATACTGTTTTTGATGATTACACGAAATTTGTTTCTTGAAGTATTATTTTTACACAGTTTCACCACGCAAACTGACATTTTACTACGTATTATGTTCAAAATTTGATAAAACATTAGGAACATACGCCTCACAGACAGCTTGCAGTGTGACTGGCTCGGATACGCCGAGTATGTACGTGTAGTATTTGTTGCCGCATTTGACTACGTCGGCGATACCTACCAAACACAGCGAAACCAATTCTTCATCTAAGGTAGTAATAGTAATGACGATGATAATTGACATTACTAAAACCTAAAAATGCTGTGAATCTCAAACTATGGATACATTTTAATACTACTAAATGAAGGTGAACAGTCATTTTAAGTAATGAAAGTAAAATTAATAGTTTTCGTATTTAGCCGGATTGTACCCGTCATTTTTACTCTTGATCAACTTGTTGACGTGAGTGTTTTCTTCCCGATTATATACCTAGTAAAGTATATTGTAAATTTTTGATAATTCTTAGTTTAAAGTAATTATTGTATTATGTTTTATATTCAGTTATCGTTAAATTTCTGTTATCTGAACGCTGATTTTGATGAAAATAAGTTAACCTGGTTCAAACAGCGCTTGCACTTTTACTTCGCCGAAGATACAAACATACACCAAGGTGTTATTAATATATTTAAATACGTAGAAGAGACTTGGCCAAAGATTCGTATCCCTACAAAAATTATATTGTATATAACGACTTCACGAGCCTCCGTTTACCGATTTCTAAAAGAAAAAAAGGAAAATCCATGTTGGAGCTCTTCTTCTTCTGAGGATCATCAATAAATAGTTGTTTATTTATTTTGTAGTAAAACAATTCAGGTGCTTACATGAATTGTTTTTACTTGTACTCAACTCATCCTGTTTATTACCTTTTTATTGATTTTTACACTAAACTAAATTACTTATAGACGACTTATCAAAGATGCCTACTTAGTCTTATTTTACTTTCATATTTATAACTCTAAAAAAACAATATATTTTTCGCCTAAAAGAGCTAAAAGTTTGACAACCAGTATTTCTTTGTTTACATTTTGTCTCACGGCCAAATGAATGGACTATAATTATGTAGTAGAATAGCATCGGCTTGTAGTATCCTACTGCAGCGCAAGGGCTTTTTACCTACTGATGTTTTTATTACTAGAAATAGCATTAGTAAAATGGCCTTGCCCAGTACGTGTTTGTGATTTTGATTATTTGACTGAAAAATAGCATACACGCATCGTTTCATTTCTAACATTAAATAATTGTACAACCATACTACCAGTTAAATCTACACGTTAACTTTTTGTACAAAAACTGTATTGTATAGAACAAGCAGGGATCGGTTGGCGCGGCGCCGACACAAACGTCCGCGACAATAAAATTTCACGCAACATAAAGCAAAAACACACCCCAACGCATTACCACTACAAACTTACCTAACCACAATATCTAGACCTCTCATATCTCCTCATAATACCTTAAAACATTGATTAATACTTACAAAAGGGAGGTCAAGTAATCTGGTCCATAAAATACATCTTGTTACCTACCGTATAGAAACTGAGATGACAACTAGAACTTACACTGTAATGTTTTCTGATGGTAGTATAGTTTAATTTTATTGGATTTGTTATATTTATGATCTGGTTAGCACCTGCTGAGATGGTATTATTATTTTAGTGGAATAGTGATTCTGCCTGTTATACCAGATATTACAGGTTCGATTCCCGTTCTAGGTGTTTTTTTTATAAAACAAAGCTGCTTCTCACTGTCTGTCCCTACGTAAGCTTAGATCTTTAAAACTACGCAACGGATTTGATGCGGTTTTCTATATTAGATAGAGTGATTCAAGAGGAGTTTTTAGTATTTTGCCCACTGCTAGTTATAAATAAAATTAAAAAAAAATATTTTTTTACGAGAAATTCACGTAAAACTTTGAGAAACAACTAGTTAATAAGTCAATGTTAATGAACCATAAAATAATCCGTGATGATTTCCAAAACTGGGCAGAAACACGTAGACTGAAACTTTCACCCTCTCGGGTTGCTTGCAGACCACTCTCCCAGTTATGACGATAAGGTTCATTGTCTTGATACTTTGTATTTTATTAAATTTATGTAAATACATATATTATACTGTAACGCAAAGTTAAGCTGACCATTTCAGTTGTCCTACTAACATCATGGATAGTCTCTACTAGTAGTTACATCCCTCAGAGTTTAACCAAAAATATCGCAGAAAATATCAGGGAACTCATGCTGGAGAGAGTTTGTACAACTGTGGAATAAAGAATCATAAGAAAATTTAGAAGAAGATCTGATTTTGGGGATAGCTGTTTGTTTACATACTGTAAAACTATAAAAAGCGATTAGTATTGGCAACATTTTCCAAGCACGTAACGTAAATATACTTACTTGTAAAAAAATATTCAAAAGTATCAAAACAATATACCTAAATTAGTTAATTCTATCTCAATTTTAATGTTTGCACTCGTTAGACAGTAATAAGGCGAGAGTTGTATTAACCAAATATTAGCATTTCAGCGCCTGAATATTGATTGGCGATACAAAGTTATTAACTTCATTTACATACTTTATAGATTTTATATTTTTTACGTCTTAAACGTTCATTTTTAAGTAAGCTGAGTCAATAGAAACAGATGAAAAATAGATAAACTTAATTTTTCAACATTTTTATAGATTTGTATTGAATGAGAAAACAAAATCAGTGTAAATCTTATTAAAGAAAAATGTTATGCTAAGGGATCATTAAAATAATTAAAAGGCCAAATCGCATCACAACTTTTTTCATCTTTTTCTTAGCGTATCGACTCAAAACAGTTCTAAAAAGGAAATAATGATATTGCTTGTTCAATTGTTTTGAATAACTTTTTTCATAATAATATGAGATTAGAAAAAAAAATGAGTTGTATCGATTGATTTTTTTAACAGTTTTTTTGCCATAAAAGTATCGTGTGTTCCTCTAGCTACAACAATAAAATGTAATGTTTAAGAATTATAAAATATAATATATGAATGTATACTGACAAAGCCAGCGGTGCGAGGAGCGGGCACATAACGCTAATTATCCCATGTAATGTCCCATATCCTGCGGTCATTACTGCTATCATTAATTAACGGGATCATATTTTGTAACACATGCTGTTTTTGTTCTGTAAACTTACATGTTTTATTTACATTTCTTGGTTAAATAAGGATCAATATATTTTTACTGGGTATCCCGGCAAACGTTGATTTGCCTTATAGAGAAACGCCTTAAGATTTATACCTCAGAATCTTAAAAAAACTTTTGTATTCTGTTTCAAGCAGTACATAACCGATTTCAAAAATTCGGTATGCTATTCGACGTGTATGTATGAATATATTATCAGTGTTGCAAAATTACTTTTTAGTTGGATGCCGACAACAAATACCAATAAAAATCTTTCAAAAAGTAATATCCCCTCAAATATATCATGCATATTTCTTATATAAAAGGGCATACACTAATTGTCTCGTCGCATGGTAACGCACTCGCTGTGTGGCGACGCGCAGAGCGTGAACGACACCTGCCTTCAAGACCCGCCCGATCTACGCTTCACTTGGTTTTATCTTTGAATACGAAATGTATTTGGAGATATATTTCGGTTAGGTATATTGGAAGTGGATATGGGTGCAATAATGTTATAGTAAGTCTGTTTATCATTTATTTAATGCTTTATGTACACAATTATAAATATAAAATATTGGCATTTTAAGTTGTAATACATAGGCGAGTCTAACCCTGTAAGGGTTTTCTTATACATAGTATATTGAAAGAAAAAAGAAAAAAATGCTATCTAAAAAAACTACGAATGAGAACAGCTTTTTAACTGCTAATTAACATTACGAAACAAACAATAAGTATCTTTTTTTTCGAGTAGGTATCGTATGTTAGTCACAAAGAAATACCAAAACTGTGGTAGATGGCTATCCTTATAATGTTAATGATATGTCATACAGCTGTATATATTTGACCCAAATCCAAGTAAGCACATTTATATTTAATACTCGTAAGAAATCCAAACGTGTCTATGTGAGAGGTCAGCCAATTGTCAAAAGGAAGGAAAGATTGCCTTCACAAAGAAAGGGCCCGGAACTGCCTGAGGGCCGGTTTGAGGAGCCCGCGGGACGAGAGGTGAACAAAGACATACTAGTTAGTCTCTATTTTTAAACACTCAAAGAAAAAAGAGAGTTCATTTTTTTAGGTTAGTTCTTGGTAGTTTTGAAGTGGGGTACTTTACATGTCAAATTATAGAAATTTTAGACAGTGTTTTGTTGAACTATTTAGTCAATCTGTGTCGCTCTAAAAATACTATTTGATGACTGATTTATTTATACTTTATCTAGATTCCAATGACAATGATTACAACCAGTTATTTTTTCTGTACAACCAATCACATTACTAATATAATGCATCGTTTAGCCACGGTTCGTAATCATGATTAAACTATATTTAGTTTTTTTAACCTTATAGATTTCATATATTTTTAACGATGAAAAAATAAAGTTAAATACATCTAACTACATAGATTTTTACTTTATTTCACCGTTAAAAAATATATGAAAGCTGTCCAGTTTGGTAACACATTTGGCAATATTTCCTCCCTAATCTTGAAGTGTCGGGTGCGTCCGTCAGTGAGGGCGGGGGCGCGGGGTGCGGGAGGTAATTCGAACAAATGAGCGAAGGCTACCGAACCAAATTAGATTCTCGCTTGGACCGGTCACGGCGCCCCCGACCGACAGATTACACTGCCTCCACGCACACAATTTGTATCTACAAGTATGTAGTACGTTTGTATCTGGAGTTTTTTACTAAATTTTTGGATACTGAATTCCCACGGGATTAGTATTAATGCGGGTAAAACAGCACATTAATGATATAAATGCAAAAGTGATCTGATGCAACGTACCAAGCAAAACATAGGTATTGTGTGTTTCTAGAAAATTAACTAACTATTTAGTTAGTTACATACTACATGGATCACGAGAAAACACAACCTTTATTAACAAAATATTATTTTAACAAAATTTATTAATTCTATATTGGTCCAATGAAAAAAACATCGTGTTATCCGGTGTTTAAACACTGCTCCGAGTTGAGGAGATTCGGGGCATCGCCCCCACGGCTCCTAATCAAAAAATTGAACTTTCAATAAAGGGAATCATTAATTCTGCTTAGGGAGGGATGTTGGAACATCCTAACGAACTCCGCAACAATCTTGGGATGTTTTTGTTGGGATAATTATTTGAAAGAAATACTTACTTAGATACGGGGAGCGGACCACTCGCGAAATTGTTTTTAAGAAGCTTTTTCGTCTTTCTTTTGTAAAATTGGTAAGCTTCGTAAATAAGATGAGATTTTATATAAGCAGATAAGTTAGATAGTCTAAGAAAGATTTTTTTTCTAGATAACTACTAATATACATAAAAAAGACCGTTATGATTTGATTAAATGAATGTTTTACGCATAAAAACAATAAAATATATAAAATATTATACACAAACAAAAAATCTAATAAAACCCAAAAGAAATCAAAGAGATAAGCCACAACAAAGTACCGGAGCGGATATTGATCCGTTATTCCTTCAAAGCTATTACAATAATGCCGACAATCCCCAATGTTGTCGACTGGCGAGAATTAATGATGTCCTTTATTGGGAGACACAATTTTTTTGATCCCCCCGCGCCTCCCCCGGGCTACGGAAGCCAAAGACTTGTTTACATTATCTGGGGTCAGGTTAAAAGCAGGCTCCGGACGCTTAAGGCATTACCGGGATCTGTCAAGGCTTAACGTATCACTTTGATTGAAGGGGACACTGATTTTATGATGTGTTTGTTCATTTTGAAGTGCATTTGAGGGGTAATTAGAGGTTGATTGTGAAGTGATGGGTGGTTTTTGTTGACTTATTTTTATATAGTAGATTTCTGATACAGCTTTTCATAAAACTTTTGATATACGACTATGAACGAAAAAGTATCTTTTCGCGCTGTTTATACCCTCAAAAAATAGCAAAGAAAAAGCATTTATAACTTTCATTAGCAAACCATATTTATTCGATTAATAAACCCTTTAGAATTTCAAGTCTTCAGCCTTATCTTTGTTATTCCATCAAGAACTCTGTTAATATATAAAGTCAACAGAAGTCAATAAATCAACACTAATTATAAGGAATCTCTTTGACCGATCACCTGTTCAAACGCTAGGTGTTACACAAACACGCAGTCCAACTGCGAGAATCGGTAAGCCAATTAATTTACGGTCTAGAAATCCAACCAGGTTTATCCCTAGTTGCAGTAATGAACGCCGTTTTGTGCTCCGATATATGTAAGTATCATGGTGTATGATTTTGTCAACAATCGAATATAGGTGATGATGTAATTTCTGAATCGGTGACAGATTCACATAGACCTTCATAAGTGCTTCATTGGGGCCCTAACTGAATAAATTATTTTTTAAATTTTGAACATTTAAGTACAATTCAGATGATATTGATTGATTTCTATGATTTACGCGAACACTAGATTGAAATATTTGTAAGTCAAAAGATTTCGTAGAAACTACAGATACTGTAAAAACCATAACATCAGAAATATTGAACAAAAATCCTGAATAAATGCCACAACCAATACCATTTTTTTTTCAATTCGAGAATAGTGTCTGAGTTCAATTCAAACAAATAAACAATTCAGCAATTTGATGATTTTTTCAACTAAAACCTTCAGAAGTATAAGTACCTACTTAAACAGATATTTTTTTATCATACTAAAAACCCAATAGAAAAATCCATATTAATCTCAATAAGCGTAAAGAGATGGTACGTTTCAATTATAGACGGCCGCCGTCTCGCCACTTCTTGACTGTAATCGCGTTAATTACCTCCTCCTGTTCCCAACTGTTCCCCTCCAAGCCTGGTTCACTAACTGAATTTCACATCTAACTTTAGTTGGAGATTTTCTTGGATGTGTTCATTCGACGTATGTATAAGATATTTACGTCACAGTTGAATATACGCTCTTGATAGTAGTAGTTTTAAATATTTCTGAATCCGTAGTAGATTCACACAGCCTTACTAATAAAAAATACCCACTGTGTATATTCTTGATATAACGAGTGTGAAGCATATTAATAATTCGTTATATCAAGAATATACACAGTGGGTATTTTTTATTGGTAAGGCTGTATATGTGTATAAGGAAGAAATCTCTGTAATTAGTCTCGGTAGAACTATTAATATTGGTTCTCATGCTAGATAAATATCTATGTTCAAAACTCTTTCTGATTGTGTGATTGATTGAGAAATTATGTACTTTTTTATCGAATCGATTTTATTAGTTAGGGATTGGAGATCCTTGATAATGAAATATTTGAGTGATTCGTATTGATTATTATGGTATTAAATGGTTATCAATATTCATTTTCCATCTTAATTAACCATTATAATACTAGCTAACAAGCTGGTTTTAAGCTATAGTTACTAATAGAAAATGTCCATTATAATCAATCTCATTTGTACGTAATTACTGACCTCGACTGCAGCCTCTCGCATGTAGATCAAAGTTATACGTTAAAAGTTACGCAGCCGTATTCTGGTGGAATTTGTTTAATATGTTTTTAATACTAGTATTTAAAATGCAATGAAAAGCTTTATATTGCACTGATGCATTTTTATACTGTTAAGCTGATTTTAGTCTCAAGCCGACGGCACGCGCACCATCAGAGAGACTAATATCAGCCTTACTTTCGGTCTTTGAATCGCACGCCGTGATCCCGTCTCGTTTTTATGTAGTATAAACCCGTGGGCATATAATATACTTTCTCTTGAATCACTCTATCTATTGCCGAAAGCTGCATTAAACTCTATTGAGTAGCTTAAAAGATTTAAGCGAACAGACAGCCGAAGCGATTTTAAAATAAACGTAAAGATACACACAATCATTCTCTCTACAAACCTCTAACCAACCTTCGGCTTCCAAATTACAATACCATACACAATCAGTGACTTTAAACATTAGTTAACAATAATTCTATACTATAAAACAACATTACCACAACAGTGGGAGTATGAAAGTGATCCAGTCGCGAGATAGTCCCGTGTTTCCATAATAGTGTGACGCGGTGGGCGTGTGATTGGCTCCTACCGCACTGCGGTGACACACGCTCGCGTACAGTTTTCTATCCGCGGTTTTCTAATCCCGAACTCCAACTCACATTTTCGACACAACCAGAATATTTTATTTGAGTTGCTAGTTACGGAAGTTAGCGTTTTGCCGTTTTATATTTAGCAGTTGTTGTATTGAAGACTAGCTGTAAGCTAGTTAGAGCTATAGAGTTAAAGTTAAAATATGTATATGGATACAATTTTATTGAAGGACAGCAAATTGGTCCTTGATAAAAATCGGTTAAGTACTAAGATTAAAATAATGTTTATATCCTACCATCTACTTGTATATCTAAGTAATTTTCTGCAAATAGATCTTGTAATGAGGTACTTCTTTACGCGATAAGTACCTGCATAATGAAATATTCAAAATCAGTCCATCCGTGTGGATTTTATGGTCACTAGAAGGGTCAATCACACACAAGCTTAGCACACTAGTCTAGCCTAAACGAGTCAATAAATACTTTTTCGTAGAAACTGCAAATTACGTATTTTTAATCTGTCTATTACAATTTGACAAGACTTGAAGTGATTTGATAATGACATGAACACAAGAACATTCTTTCAACGACGGGAAATTCGAAAATATGTCGTATTAATTTTGGTAATATTTAAATTATCATGCAAAATTCTAATATTCTTTTAAATTTCGTTAGTGAGTAGAGTGTATTGTAACTACGGATAACATTTAAGTTTCCAAAATGGCTGCGGCTGTAGAAATTCCAAGTGTTCAAAAGCCCAAAAATATTTTTGTCGGGTCTGAGTATGGAGACGAAGATGAATCTAGTATGCAATTGCCAAAATCTGAAAGCGGAACGCAAACTAAGTTTCTTCAAAAAAAAGGTATGTCTTCGTACACCGTTCTTACCTGTAAAATACCTACAGGACTTATAAGATCCCACACCGCCATGGCTTCTCTTAAACTAAGAGACAGAGGCGTTATCACCACGCTTTTCCAATGCATGTTGATGATCTTAAACCCAAATCATGTTTAGAAAATAGTTGACATCAACAAGAGAGAGAGACATAGTTCTGTCGTCCGTGGTTGACATGTAGGTATCACTCGACCCAATAACTGAATCCGGAACCACAAGATTCGCAGGCACATACCACTAGACCCTCGCCGCGCGCCGCCGCGTCGCCGCCACAGTCCAAGTTTAGTTCTATAAAGCTCAATAAACTATATAAAGTTTTATCAGTTTCTTGATTAAATACAATGAATACCAAACTAAGCACATTGATTAGGTTTTCCATCACTTTTGTTCTGTAATCTCTCTTCTCAAAAGATATTTCATATATGTACTACGTAAAAATATTATTTTAGGAAGGACCTCACATGTGTTTCTACCAAGATGTGCGAAACCATTAAAACAGCTAACACCATCACAAAAACCAAAGAAAAGGAAAGGTACTTAATCATTTTCTTTTTACTCTGGGTTTTTTACTCTGAGTTTAAAAATAATAATGAACTAATCAATAAATAAAGTATCATTTATGAATAAGGAATAAAAGTATCCATGTAGCAGTCTATGTATACGAAATATATATACGAAAAGTCCAACTCATTCATATAATCTGTCTACTTCCGTTCACGATGAGATGTATTTTATGTATACCTCTCATGCCTACCTAAAAATAATCTAAGGATATCCATAAGTTCATGTTGTATTAGTTAGTAACTCTTATTATTCACCTTCGGAGTAGCTGTTTTGTGTCAAAGAAAAGATTATTATAAAACAGTAATTACAAAGATAATCTTCCATTTGCAGTCAAATTAATGGACTGGAAGAGATTTCACAGGCTAAGTGTCATTTACGCATTCATGGACGAATTGGAGAGAGACTATCCGGCTATTTGTACAGTCAGCGTTATAGGGAAATCTGTCGAAGGGCGAGATATAAAGGTATACTAGTTTATTTACAATTTTCACTGGATAAGAACTAAGAATATACATAGTTCGGCCTTATAATCAGACTTCGTAACGCGTCGAGAGTTGCACAATGTTATTCAAGAAGACAAACGATATAAAATCTGATATGTTTACATGTACTTATTTAGAACCGAAAATTAGGGTTAATAACAGATTTACATTAGGTATTCTTTCTTCAAGTCGACACATTTTTGCGTCACTACAACAAAAAAAAACTCTCATTGACCGTCCAAGTAACTGACTGCTGCTCTCGCGCCAAATAGATTTGTTTATCAAATATCAAAGTAAGGCCGGGACTCCACCAAATCGGAAATGTGTGCGGTGTGCTGTGAACTGCTTTTAAATAACCAATAGAATTGTGTTATTGATACATCATCATGATCACATCTGTCAATAAATAATTCTATTGGTTGTTCAAAAGCAGCACACAGCACACCGTACACATGGAGATGTTTGGTGGAGTCCCGGCCTTAATACTATCAAATATAAAAATCCATGGTTCTAGATGTTAAAGATTTCAAACAGCGACGCTAGAAATAAAGCGGTCTGGTTAGACGCGTCCATTCACTCGCGGGAGTGGATCAGCACAGCAGTAGTCACCTACATAGCTGACACTATCGTCAAGAACTTCAAAGTATTATCCACTTCTATCACTAGTAAAGATTGGTTAGTTTATTTTACATATTGTAAATTGTTTATGTTACGTTACAGTGATTTTTAATGAACTTGGTTATCTTGGCCAGATAGGCGCGTAACGCAAGCCATAACAATTATATTGAATACTTCACTAATCTATTGCCAAGAGATTTATGAGAGCCAGAGCCTATGTCCTTTCCCAAGCTCTAGTCGATCTATGTATAAAATTTTATCAAACTCGGTTGTGTGGTTAAGGTGTCAAAGCGTAACAGACAGTTACTCATAATAATTTGCTTGTATAATCTAAAAGTAAGATTAAGAATAAAAAGTGCCATATCGGTGGCCAAGTTCTGGTCCTCAAAAATATGAGTCGACACGCAAAGAAAGAAGAAAGAATAAAAATACACTTATACACTTATTTTGTCCTCAATAATGTTTATTTCGCTAGGCACATAGTCCCAGTACTAAATCCAGACGGATACGAGTACACACACACCAAAGACAGGATGTGGAGGAAGAACAGGGCGCGCTACGGCGGCGAGTGCGTGGGCGTCGACCTTAATAGGAACTTTAGGTACGTGGGGTATTTAGAAATAGTATTGAGTTATATTATTAAATATAAAATAACGTATATTTAGCAAATGCTGTGACAGTCCCAAAACTATGTCAGCCTTTCAGCCTATATCTTGAGGATTATTAATTGTTTTTTCAATCAAACATGTCCAAGGCAGCTAGTCATATCTTCCTTCTCAAGTTACTTTAAAAAATTAGACATAAAAGGTAGCATGTGCTTCCTACTACAAACTATCTACTTGAGAATTTTTATTTATATCCATTCAACTGTTTATTCGTGTAAATAATTAATTGGTTAAATATTTTAAAATATACGTTATAGCTATGGATGGGGTCTGAATGGCGAAGAAGGTTCATCGGATACACCAAATAATGTGTTCTACAGAGGACCGGCACCTTTTTCAGAGCCTGAAGCGGCTGCAGTAAGAGTGAGTTAAATTTCTAGTTAAAAATGTCTTAAAATATCAGTTTGAGAAACGCTAAAATAGTTGAGTGCAATGTGGTGAAACCGCTGGGTACAAACAAACATATACACAAACACAAATAATTATTATTGGAAATATCCAATAAGTAATGAGGCATATACTTAGTTATTATTCATAAAATGAAAACTCCTTGATTATCTTGAGCTAGTAATTTTTTTCATGAAATATAAAGTTCTTGCTCGCCTTGATAAGATATCTCGCTTTGTACAAAACGTTTTCTACTTTTTCAATACCTAAATAGATTATACTAAACATGTACCATTTTCAGGATACAATACTAGGATCGTCGTCCGCGTTCAAAGTGTTCCTGTCATTCCATAGTTACTTCGAGCTGATAATATTCCCGTGGGGCTACAAGAAGGACCCGTGTCCAGATTATCTGAACCTTCTCGAAGGGGGGCTTATCATGTCAAGGGTAACTTCACGTAAGAAATAAGTAGAATAGATTTTTTGTACCTATATAACAACGTACAGAAAATTGTAGTTTTGAATTTAATTTATTATAGTTATATTTTACCAACATATTATGTGTCATTTTTAGAAACTTCAAGGCATCAAAAATTATGTTCATGGTAGGAGGTTGTGTTCAAGACACCCTACAGTTTAAAAAATAAATAGCCATTATTGCTCATTCGGGTACTACTTTAGAAAAATCTGTTTTCTTTTTATTGCCTGCACCAAATGCATAGAACTTGTTTTACGAGTATATACAATGTCCCATGTGTTCCTATTTTAAAGTATGATTGAAATTGTTTTAATTACAGGCAATATATGAGACCAGTGGCATGACGTACAAGGTTGGAAGTACAAAGGACCTCACCTACTACGCGTGTGGCACCAGCACCGACTGGAGCTACGCCATTGCAAAAATACCATATTCGTACATGGTGGAGCTCAGAAGTCGGAAACACAAGTTCAAACTACCAAAAGATCAGATCATGATAACTTGTATGGAAACATGGAACGGTGTCAAAAGTCTCATAGATTTTGTAGACCGTCAATGAAAAATTATCGTCCGAAATAATCGAAAACTTGATAAAATATGTGATTAACTCACCTGTGAAGAGTCTAAGATGTCTTAGTCTAAGCTCGCTTGTTGTTTTTTTTACCAATGTTTTTGTGAAATCAATAAACCCATTTGTTCTGATTCCAAATTTTTATTCAATTTAAATATTTACAGCACTAGTTACGATTTTTTTTTCAATACTACACAATTTAAACACTTTTTCGTGTCGACAAACTTGGCTAACGCTAATATAGCGCTTAAATTTTCTCTGCAGCAATCATGTATTTGTTCTCGTGGAAGTAAAAATTTATCTTCCTTACTCCTCAACTCGACGAGATACGTGAATGGTATCTTGGCGGTACCATAGCTCCAATCTATACTCGTACCGCAAGCATAATACATTATATCTTTGAAATTGCCAACTTTGTACATGCGACCGGTTGTATCGAAGATCGCCTGAAAATAAACGAAAAATATTTACCTACATGATATTCTTAATGCCTCAAGATTAGAGTCATGTGTATCTGCCTACAAAACCAGATATCCTAAGTTCGATTTTTAACTCGACTCAAGTAGATATTTTGACGCTTGACCCTAATCAGAAAGATCCCACTGCGGTAATCTTGCTATTTGCAAACATGTTTGTAAAACCTGGGATCTTAAAAACTGATAATGAAATAAAAACATATTTACTTTGGCCATAACCGTGCCACCTTCGAGCAAGTTGACGTAATCAGGACACGGGTCTGCTGTGTAACACCATGGAAATGATATCACCTCGCTGTACGAGTGAAACGTTATGAATATTTTGAACGGAACCCCAGAATATAATATTATGTCCTGTGAAAAGAACAGAGAAATATCTTACAAATGGTGGTCAATAAATATTTTAAACATGGTGATGATGACTTGATCACTGTACTAATATTATCAGTAAGGGTGTTAAGCCAGACCAATCCATCTGCTTGAGAGAGCTACTTGATTATAAATACGAAAATCCGCTATGATCCGCCGCCAATAATGGTAAATCGGTTTACATCGATCGATGCCATCGGTTATTTGACGATTTGTGACACAGTATCCGTCGGTCAAAAGTACCACACGATTCCACCATCTTCAATCAACGCTTATTCGATTGGTCTAGTAAAACCCTCAGGGAAAGAAAGAGAGATACACGAAAGAGGCTCTTTCTAGAGGGAAAGGGCCGTTATAATTGTGATAAAGATACAAACTTTCATTGCTGCTGTTTCTGGCTCTGAGAATGGTTCAGGTCCGCGATAGTTCAGATGACTTGGATCTCCGGAAGAACTTTCGGGTATTGTTCTACCCCAATAATGTCTGGTAACACAAAATATCAGTTAGTAGGTATAGTGCGTCACCGAAGAATTTGAGTCTACCCTGAACGCCCTAACTGTATATAATGAAAACCTGGTTGCCCTATCCAGGTTTTGGTCAACCACGCCAGCCAAGTGCCATCGAGCCGACACACAACCTTAGAATTTCACGATATTTTCCTAGGATACGAACATCACGACAGCATAGGTTTATTTATTTATTTACATATAGGTTTGTTTTATAATCAAGCAAAAATAAAGTTGTTCAATTGAATTAGCATTACCCATAGTTCCTGTTCAAGTCGACACCAGTTATTGTATTTCCAAATCTTGCTCTATTTTTTCTCCACATTCTGTCTACTGTATGCGTGTGATGGTATCCGTCTGGATTTGCTATAGGAATGAAATGCCTGAAAACAATCTATCTAATATCCATTATTTTTTCCAAACCAATTGCAACTACATTAATTTCTTCATTTTAAAGAGATATGACTTTACTTTTCTACATTGATATGTCTTTACGTCAGTCACTTATAACATATGCATAATAGACCGCTGGACTCTGCTAAGTACGGATTATTTGTGATATTATAATATTATTAGTTAATTTAACAAAAATTACCAGTCTTTATTTGTTATATTTTTAGGTAGAGAGTCAAAATTTCGTGCTAAATAATTAGCTATATACGTGACAACAGATATACTGATCCACTCCCGAGCGTGTATGCCTCCGTCTACCCACACTCCCGTGTTCCCGGCGTCACTGTTAGATATTTTTAGCATCTGAAAGTATGGAAAATTCTTAAATTGAGGTTTTAGTATTAAGTAATTTATGGTCGATTTAAAAATTCACCATTTTTCGTCTTTCGATGAAAAACCTTTGCAAACGTCTCCAATCTACAGTCGTAATATACCAAAAATTATTACATTAAGGCTGACGGGATTTTTGTGTCTGCATTTATTTGTATCCAATCATAATGACGATTTATAGAATAATAATACCTTTATCAGATAATGCTACTGCTAAAAAAACTTATTATTTTAGTGCATTGTCAAAAATACCAAAACGTTTATTGTTACAAAAAAATAGTAGCGTACTCGTATGTTATACAATTTGAAGCTTACTTGCTGTAAAATAGTTTCAAATAAATACTAACTTTCAAATCCCTGCCTTCCACGGTCTTCCCAATATTAACGACTGAACAAGTTGAAGGAAAATGTGCTTCCAACGATTCCATAAACGAATAAACGATAGCCAAAGGGTGGTAGTCTGACCAGTCCATCGCATGCTCTGGAAGAGTACGCACTAAAAACTTATTATTGATTTATTCATTTCATATTCTTCCAAACCTTTGTCACCATGAATATGTTGAACTTTAAATATGTTGCCAGCTATGATGTTTGTGTTGAGGTATAATAAGACATAAGGAATAGAAGAATTAAGAGGAATGAGTGACGTGGTAGAAAGTAAAAGATAGTAGCTTGAGTTACTACTTCATGCTATGACTAGCTGTGCCCCACGCTTTCACTCGCGTATATCACAATCCCGTGGGAATCCTTTCTTAGCAGATGCCTACGTTATAGCATCTACCTGCATGCCAAATTTCAGCACGATCCATCCAGTGGTTTGAGCTGTGCGTTGATAAATCACTATGTCAGTCAGTCAGTCAGTCACCTTTGAGTTATATATCATGCTAATATTCTGCGAGTGTGTTACTTCCCTAGTCGTGCCCATGCTCAATCACAGTTTTGTCCTACCACATGGAATAAGTACATCTGTTTCTTTATTTAAAAGAAGATAAGTCTTCATTTCCAATACTTACTAACTGCTTTCTTCGACCTCGAGTATGGTATAGGAGACCGCGTTTTTCTCAAAGGGTCAAACGTAACAACTGCATCCATTCCCGTTTTCTCAAAAGTAATGTCTCGTTCGCGAAGCAACTTTTCAATGTATAGTGCCCTTTGCCCTTCCACTAACACATTGTATCTACTATCCCTTTCCTTCTGTATGTTTATGGCTGAAATAGGTAAATTTTTTTCTATTAAACTTGGGAAGATTATGCTTATCCAACGTCGTTTTATAGTATCAACGTATCAAAGTGACGACCTCGATGGCAAAGTGGTCACCATGCCGGACTGTCATCCATAGGTTACGGGTTCGATTCCCGTGCGGGGTGAATATTTGTGTGAACCGCAAATGTTTGTCTCGGTTTGAGTGTATGTGTGAATGTGTGTGTGCGTAGTTTCTGATACCCTAGACCAAGTTTGGAACTTAGTTAGGGGTCAGTTACAATAATGAGATGATGTAGTGAATGATTAAATAAATACAAATACAAAATACAAAAATTTTTATTATTATGTTGTTGTTGTTGAAAGTCTTTTGTCATGCAATGTCCTCTCTTCGTATGCTACATAATAGTACGCAACAGAAATCGTATTAATTGATCATATATGATTCTCTATGTAGATTTTCAGAAATATTAAAGCCTTACCGCCTTTTGCATCTAAATTTTTCAGAAATATCTTTTGGCCCTCTTTTGCACATATAACCTCCCATGTCTGGAATATTCCTGTTTTTCGGGCCACTTTGACTGTATTACTTCAACGGTTAATTTTGAATATGCTGCCAAACTAATTTAACAAAATTTTGAATCTTTCGCCAAAAACATTTTATTGTTACCCAAATGACATTTCGAAAAGTCAACTCGTTTTAAGTCTATGGTTCTAATCAAGTCACAGAAAGTCAAAATCAAAAAGGTTAAGTATTATTGCTGAGTTTTATTGTTTTTTTTTAATGTCTATGAGTACATTTAGTTTTTGCTGTATTTACAATTTAGAGCAGTTTTTATAGCAATGTCTTAAGCTTCACTTTTTTCCACGCAAGGACCGTAGGGAAACCTAAAACAAACATTCATACACACCCCAACCAAGATTAAGATTTATGAAACGCACAAATATTTGCAGTTCGGTCGTATCCTGGAGATTCTTGGTACAAGCATATTTGATATTTTTCAAGCACGATGAAAATATACTTACTTATGAGAAGTCTTTGCTAAGCTTTGCTCTTCAATGATTGGCGATGAATCTGACAGACCAATACTTTACTTTTCTTTATATATTTGTACCGCCAAAATAAAGTTTTTTTTAACATATTCACTACATCATCTCATCATAGTAACTGACCCCTAACTAAGTTCGAAACCTTTCGAAACTTGTATCTAGGGTATCAGGAACTACGCACACACTCATTCACACATACACCCAGACCGAGACAAAGATTTGTGGTTCACACAATAAATAAGTTAACAAAAATTTACTAAAAATTAACTCCACACATAAAGAAAATCATCTGTACTTAATTCATACAAAGTATCAGAGTTTCCAAACACCAAAGCTTGGAAGCCTCTCGAACCTCGGTGGGTACGCTAAGCCGAGAACGCGAGCCCGCTCAATAATTACATGTAATCAGATATTTTCAGTAAACGCCTCGCCGACTGCCCCCGTCGTCGAGACATGCACTCCCCTTTAATGAAACAATGCCATTACTACTGGTTCTAGAACGATTGGAAATTAACAATAAGAAGTCACTTATACATTAAAAATGAACGAATAGAAACACTAGAATGTTTATTAACATGATTTTTTAAAAGGTTATCTCAAAACCAAATGTATAGCCATTTGATTAAAAGGGTGTTGTCTGAAAAGAAAAACGCTTCGGCAGTCAAGTGGCATGTGCACCTACTCTCAAGGGTGAAATCCCAGGTTCAGTTTAGTTCGATTCACTCGCATACATATATTGGGCAACAAAGTAGACATCAGTTTTGTTACCACAAGGTACGAAAATTCGGCATTATCCACCTCGCATGGAGAAAAAAAACCGACCCCGGGACTAGACTACTACTAGTCGGTAGTTCTTCATGTAAGTTCTATTATCTCAACTATTATCTCAAAATTTTAAAGAAATAAAAATAAAACAATAAAAACTGGTATCCAAGTGAACACTTCACTAACAATACAAATATTCAACCACAACTCGAGTTCCTTTAGATTACTAACACTTAAAACCAGTAGTAGCGGTAAAGATCTCGGTATCCCGCTAACCAGAGTTGGGGCCCCGCCATTGCCACCCAAGTGTCGCCTCGGCTTGGTCTTAAACGCGTTTATCTTTTTAATTGTACCCCAACCCCCTCACCCCTTAAGGGGCTGCTTATTCTACTGATTTATTTGGTTCGTCAAACCAGATTATTGGATTCCAAGACGAATGTAGTTAATTTGATTTATGATTGTGCGTCGTAAGTGTTGTTTACGTCGTACCTACGAGTATATGTAGTTGTAGGTATTAATGATACATATAAAAAGACCTCGGGCTTCTTGTGCATGTGCATTTTACTGCCAAGCTCGAGATCTCAACTTAAATTCCTGTGTCAAGAGATATTGCCTGTAACTTTAGATTAGATATTGCCGTTTTGAGCAAGGGTTAAAAATTACCCCTATTCTTTCTCTGTACTGTACTAACATCATGAGTGTGAAACGTCTTTGCCCTGATGTTACCTACAAGAATCGAATTCAGGACTTACTCCTACGCTAATTTATTAATTTTAATTCCCAGTAACGTGTCACAGTCTTAACGCTTCTCTTAACAAAAACAAAGGACCGTCGTAACCACCCCACGCCCCTACATTTAGCGACTAATTGTTAATACGCACCAAATACATAAATGACAGGCAAATATAAACTTTATTGCCTCGTAATAAGATATATCAGTACAGCAAAAAGACAATAATGAACATTCAATATTGGATACCGACTGTTGTAAAGTATTAAAAATGCGTAATGAAGGTACTTTAGTTCAACGTACATAAATCAAATCTCTTGTAATCTGTGTATGTACTATTATGGTCCAGTATTATAGGATCACCTATGTATTATCTTCCGTAGTCTTCAACTAAACTTTACAGCTTTAATTAATATGATCGTTACTTAAGTTTATAAGTACCAGATTCTTAAGGAAAACTTAAAAAACATTCGCTGATAGAATACTGAAGCAGTACGTGGATGTTTTTCACACAACCCTTGTCTCAAAACAAATAATTATCCAAATAAGTTTAACTGCTATCTTTGAACATGACAAGAACGTACCTACACTCACTATGACATCTGAAAGAAATACGGATTCTGGCAGTTCTGGCATTAGTTCTTGACTTCAACTCGCCAAATTCACTTCACTTCGTTCAAAATTTAATAACTTACTAGTGTATCTAAAATAAAAATTAAATAACAATACCATCATGACCAGTAAAAAGTAACTTAACAAATATTCAAGAAACCAAAATGGTTTCAATATAACCTAACCTACAGTCACCAATAGCTGGTTTCCCAACCTTCTTCACCTTACAGCTGATTCACCCCAATCTAAGTTATCAAGATGCCTACATATTACAACCAACACGTGTCCTGTTACAACCCCGTCACTCCATTCACAGTAGATGATCTGAAATACTACATCTACGATCCGAATAACGAAGATGAGAGTCTATACTACGATCAGTGGGCAGACAAATCGTGCTCACAGACCGAGAGCATCGGACAATGTTTTGTAAACAGGACTATATGTGAAACAAATCAGTACGATCAGAATACGTATACCAACAAAATAAGAGACGATGATTTAGAAGATATTGAAGAATATGTAGACGAAGAAAAGTCATTGAGCAGCAATGATAGCAATGGTAAATACGTAATGTTCGAGGATGCCGAAACCGTTGAGGAAACCCCATCGGTACCAAAAATTATAATGGCAAGTCCAAACATATATGTTCAAGGTGAATTTAATTTAGCTTTTCTTATTTATATTAGTCTAGAAATGTTACTATTAATTTCGGGAATAAACGTCTTCGACACGTTACGGTTGGTCTTTTTCTTCAGAGTATTGCCTTCTGGGTTATGAAGGTGAATGGCAGTCACTTCACGTAACATACTGAAAATTCGCCAAATCTGGTTTAATTAAAAATCTGACCTCAATTAGAAATAACTAAGCCATTGACCAACAATGTTTTAAATCAGTCCAGTCATTGTCACGTTTAGCACTCTCATATAACAACTCAGATATTCTGCTGTTAAACAGTAGTGCATTTACATTACTGTGTTCCAGTTTTAAGGGCAATGTAGTCAGTGAAATTACTGGGCACACTCTCTCACCAACTGATATCTCGGGGTGATGAGCGCAGTACAGTGTTGTACACCTTGTCTGTAATGGAGACTCACCAACTGATGTGTCGGGGTGATGAGCGCAGTACAGTGTTGTACACCTTGTCTGTAATGGGAGACTCACCAACTGATGTGTCGGGGTGATGAGCGCAGTACAGTGTTGTACACTTTGTCTGTTATGAGCAGGAGTGTTGCTTACCATCAGTTGACCACCTCGTCTCATCACTTGATCACATAAAAAACTCATATATTTATCCTTATTATACAGACAAAAGCAAAAGGAAGCATATGAATTGGAACGAATACCATCGACTCAGCGTCATTCATGATTTTATGGATGAATTAGAAAGTGACTTTCCCGCCATCTGCACTACGGGCGTTATCGGGCAATCTAGAGAAGGTCGCGATTTAAAGGTACAAATTAAATATAATGAGTAAACAGAACCATTTTTTTATAATGATGATTGGTTCTGATAGTTTAGAAACATGTAACATTGGGTTTGGTGTTTTTGGTCAAAGGTCTCCTCCAAATATTTCGGTCTTTCATAATATCTTAGTAGTCTTAGTACGTCTTAGTAGTCTTTCATAAAGTTAGTGTAAAGCAAACATTTCTTGTTTTTTCTACCATTAAACCTTTTATTCAGATACTCAAGATATCAAACAGTAATATTTCGAATTCGTCGGTATGGATCGACGCCGGTATCCACGCCCGTGAGTGGATAGCGCCGGCGACAGCGACGTACATAGCCAACAGTATAGCAAGGAACTTCGAAACTCTACCAGAATATATCACTAATAAGGATTGGTATACTCGTACTTGTTTCATTATCATCAAATGTCCTAATATCTAAATTGTGCTTAACAGTGCCGTCTTAACAGTCACCTTGTCACTAATTTTAAAAGGCAAAAACTAGAATGCACTTGTTCTCCTTTCCGCATAAATAGCTAATATTTCATTAAATTTTGCACCACTGTAATTTATACCCTGGCTTAATACGTAGGACTCGTAGGAATCTTAAATACCGTGCTGCTGGTATACAATACTTAGATTTAAGGCAAGTTAGTCAGTTTTTTCATAATGCTTTTTATTTCTAGGTATTTCTTGCCAGTAATGAATCCGGACGGATACGAATATTCCCATACAGTGGATAGAATGTGGCGTAAGAATCGCGCATTCAGTGGCAAAAAGTGTGTCGGTGTTGACCTCAATAGGAACTTCAGGTTAACTTTTTTATATACAGGTTAATAACCTGAGGTATACAGGGTGTCCGGGCATCGATGTCGGATACTTTAAGGGGGTAAAATATGGTGTTTTTATCGACGAATCACGATTCCAATTTTGACACCCTGTATAAGACCGTCTCAGTACGATTTCAACACCATATTTTTGGTTAAACTTTTTTCAATCACCAAAAAATCATTTCTACATTCGGTTGTATATTTCCTGTACGTTTGCCAGTTGTACTTTATTTTAGTTTCACTATATTTTTAGTTACGGTTGGGGCATGAAAGAATCTTCAGATAATCCTACGAACAATTTCTATCGCGGTCCAGAACCATTTTCCGAGCCCGAATCAACTGCTGTCAGAGTGAGTATATTCATATGCCTTGCCCGATAAAAAATCCTACGTAGGCGTACTAACATTATAAAATGAAAAACTTTTACTACGCGAAATTTCATATGCCTAAATCTCACGCAGGCAATATTTGTAAATAGGTCACATAGGTATTTTCATTTCACATTTTCATTCATGTAAGTATATAGGGCTCAAACAAGGTCACTTAATAGTAAGTACCTTCCATCGCTTTAGGATAAGTGTTTTTCTGACATTTAAGGGATAACAGAACATTAATATTACTTATGGCCTATTTCACGACCTTCAAGTAATGTTACTCAACAAGTAAAGTTAGTTTTATCTCTTTCTTACTTTATATCAAGTGACAAAGACAAAACATGTGAGTAGGTACTTGGAACGTTACTTGAAGATGGTGAAATAGGCCTTACCCTCATAAATATTTACCATATCGTAATAATCACAGTTTTACTCTGTCACCATAAATATTACTTATTATGTATCGATAGATTCATTATAATGTGTACATCAACAATTAGATAAACGTGCAATACCTGCAGCTCGCGTTTATCACTGCAAACAATTTAATTTAGCAATAATGTAATGTTGATACCGAAATCGTGTCCTCGCCGTCTGCCCGACAGATTATACAGCTAACAGGGTTTAGTCGTAAATCAATTTTACTACCACTGTTTTATATCGCATCGTTTCCATTCGGTTTTAGTGTTTTTGTTTCAACAATTTCACTCAGTGTTGTCATTTGTTTTGTTTTCGCATCTCTAGATTAGATCAAAACTTTACTGCAATTAGTTGATTGATCGTGAATCTTACTTCTTTTTTTTAGTAAAAGTAAACATAGACATTGGTCTAAGGGAAGGTTCATATAGTATAGAAAAACACTTGACCGTTCACACTCAACCGATTATACGTTAGTGCGTTGAGTGTGAACGGTCAAGTGTTTTTCTATACATTTGTCTGTTCTGGCGTTACGCGACCGATAATACGCGACGCATGTTCCGTCAGATATGAACCTTCCCTAAGAGATCACACTTTAAGTTATAGACCTCCCTTTCATTTATGATATCAGTACATAGTGTAGGAATAAGCTTAATCACCACGTGTTATACTAATTTTGAACATTATTATTGGTTAAATCAATTTAGTTGTAAGATCACTTTAAATTTCTAGTACAAACTTACACTAGAAATTCAAATAGTAATATTTTTACTAAGTAATTTTATAATTTTCAACAGGACTTCATATTGAATTCAGGCATATCATTCAAAGTGTACATAACAATGCATAGCTTCGGACAAGTGATATTGTTCCCTTACGCATTTCAAGATAAATTATGTCCGAGTTACATTCGTTTGTTGCAAGGAGCTACTGCTATGTCTAAGGTAAAGTATTATAACACTCTACCTTCTCAATATACAACTCATCTCTTACTACCAGTCGCCTTGAAGCCACGATAGCTCAATTGGAAAGAGCGGTGCTACGGTTCAGCATGGATCCGGGTTCAAGTCATGGCGAAAATTTTGAATGCATTTTTCAAAATCATCTCTTACTAGTTTTTATTACTTATTTTTATCAGAAACTACGTACACTAACATTCGGGAATAAACATTTGTGAATCACACAAATTAGTAATCTATCAATCTACAACTTATCCATACAATAATACAAAATATATCTTAAATACATACTTACTTAATTACTAATCCCTTATCGCTAAATCTCAACAATAGCCTTAAAGATAGGTTAATAAATTGTATAGATTAACGGCTTATGAGTCATTACTTAATCTCTATACAAAGTTAATGATGTTCATTTGTATATTATCGGTGGCAGGCGATCTATGAAGAGTCGGGGTACATATATAAGGTTGGCATTTCGAGGGATATCATGTACGGCGCAGCAGGCACCAGTAACGATTGGAGTCATAAAGTCGCTGGCATACCTTACTGTTACCTCATCGAACTAAGGAGTAAACAACACAAGTTTCAACTACCAGAAGAAGAAATTCAAGAATCTGGCAACGAAATACTCCACGCGATCACATCGTTGATGCACTTTGTAGACAATTACGAGTTCGATATTCCTTTTGTTGACCATATTTTGTTGGAGAGTAAAGACAGGTGAGTCGTTTTTTAATATTTTAAATCAGTATTTTTAGTGACCGACAAAATTTTTGGTTCGCCTTCGGCCAGTTTCGACCAAAAAAAAACTAGTTGTGGCCGCGCGCCTAAATCTCCGAAAAAAGAAAAATAACATGACAGAGTGTTTAATCGTGTTTATGTTAATTTATAAATGGTTTACCGTAGTTTCACCGTATTATTTTTTGGGATTTTTGAGTTAAAGGTGTTTATGTGCTACAAAGTTTAAGTGTAGCAATATTATTTAAAATTCGTTTGTTCATTTTTGTGTGATTACATTAAGTAACAAATTTTCTTTATGTTTATGGGTATTATTTGTAAAATCTTCTGTTATGTTTTTTTTTACGTTGAATAAGACTGCAATCATAATACGTATCTTAGTATTAAGTTAATAACATAACATAATAATTCACTACATCATCTCATTATAGTAACTGACCCCTAACTAAGCTCGAAGCTTGTATCTAGTTTTATATCTAATAGTTTTGCTAGTTTTTACCAGTTAGAAACAAGTTATTATTGATAAATATTATAAGTCTGAATAGTAACTTAGTCGGTTACTTTTTATACACACAGAAGATATTGTACAAGAAAAAAGAAATGCCCATGAAACCCCCAGTAAATATTTGTTAGCATTTGCTGGACACATTCATAGCAAATACTTTTTTAATTGCTAAAACCAAACTCCTCACAAAATCCTCTTTGTTTCTCAATATGTTATCAATGTCACCAAAAAGAAACAAAGGATGACATCATTCTTCTTCAAAATTCACAGTGTAGTATTGCAAATGTTTTATAAAAAAGTAATTTAAACTTTAAAACAAAGTGCCACTTTAAAAATACGTTTATATTATACATTTTACTAAGTTTTATAATAAAATAATTCAAAGTGGCAACGTTTGATCAATTATGGGAAGTAACTCTGGTTAGAGAGGGTCAGAGATATTTTGTAAGGACACTGGACACTGTTGGAGGTAATTATTTAAATACTATGCCTTAACCCCTTTTTTATACTCTTTAATGCATGCTGTAAATTCTTTGCTTCTACAGTTCATTACGTCCATCATCTTATTACACGTTTTTTTTGCCAGAAATCAGCAGTTTTCATAAAGAAGAAAATTTTATCAACTCTTTACAAAATTAGTCCGTAGACACGCATTGAAATTATACCACAAATGAGGTCAAATAACAAACTTGAAACCCATATTTTTTCCTTTTAGCTCATAAATACTTATGATTCCAAAGCATCTAATAAACTTACCACCAATCCGTTCATCAGCGATCAACATCTGGAAGGAGGACGCTAACACGATGGACATTATGGTGGAAGGTTCTAGATCGGCGCAGGTCGCCGGCATGCTTCACGAGCGGGAGATACCCTACTCGATAGCCGTAAATGACCTCAGCTATTTGCTCGCAAGAGAACAAGGGTTGAGCTCGTCAAAACAAAATAGAAGAGGATCAACTTCTACACGTAAGTTGGAATAAGCAGTAGTTTCATCATCATCATCATCTTCATCTATCGCAGTCCACTGCCGAACATCAACAGGACTCTCCGATCAATCTCATACTCGACCGGTGATCTATCCAAGTAGGTCCAGCGAGTTGTACATAATACCTCCAAGAGCAATTGGCAACATATTTGAGTGCAAGACTTCGGGTTAGATCGTCTGCTAGATCAAGTATTTGTGCTCAAATAGATTGATAGTGAAGTGCGTGAATGTTTTTAGTGTATCCAGTGTGTGAGTGAAGTTTTTTCATTACTTTCTTTTGATATCAATCAAACAAAGTATTCGTTTTTATAATTAGTTTTGTAAAATGTACCTACGACTTCTTCTAACAAGACATGTTTGTCAATACCAATTTTGTAACTACTAATCACTATTATCACACGTTTTCCCTACTCACTCATCATCATATCTTTATTAGAATATAACGTAAGCGTCAGTAATTGTAATAAATGTCACGACTACAGTAAAATGTGTTTTTATTTTGTCATTCATTGCCATGAACAACTGTTCATACTGACATATAGACGATAACTATCGTCTATAGTAAAATTGTATTGTATTAGAAAAGTTACAGAAACTTAGTTTCTTTTTAGCTCGTACAATGGACTGGAAGAATTACCATAGATTGGATGTCATCTACGCATTCCTGGATGCTCTGGCAAAGGAATACCCGTATATTTGCACTGTTAGCGTCATTGGAAAATCAGTCGAAGGCCGCGATATTAAGGTACAACATTGTTTATGCATATTAGTTATTATTTGTATTTAGAAAAATGTGAAAGTGTTTCAGGACTTTTTTCTAAAAACCAGAAAATTTTAAATCTTATTCAATTTCTTTGTAACTAATCTTATTCCTTTTGGATTTTTCTATGTATTTTCTACTAAGGTTTCTTTTGGGTTTTTTTTAAGAAATTCGATTTCATTTTTTTTATGCGATACATGTTAATCTGAATTGTTTTTTTTTAAATGCCAATTTCTTTATACCTTTCAGATGTTAAGAGTATCAAACGGGCACAGCGAGAACTCGAGCGTGTGGTTGGACGGCGCTATCCATCCTCGGGAATGGATCACGACCGCTGTAGTCACGTATTTCGCTGACCAGCTGGTCAGGAACTTCAACAAAATGCCAGAAAACATCGTTAATAAGAACTGGTAAGTGAATTATATGCGAAATTTGCTTACATGCGTGTGTTTGGGCAGTTTCCCACAATCAGACCTCACTGATACCTTTGTACGAGCTGCAGTACTTGTTGGTTTGGTTTGACTTTTGAGATTTCTAACTACTATAACGACTGTTGATGTTGTGCATCATTATCAGCCTATCTCAGTTCACAGCTGAACATAGGCCTCCCCCAATATAGGCCAATGAGCCCGATCTCTAGCTCTTCTCTGCCTATCACTTGTGCCTTATAGATTTTAGCGAATTTTTTAATCTGTTGGTTGCATCACTTTGAATCTGTGCAGTAGACGTCATATGATTAGGTAATTTGTAGGCACTATACATTATTATGTATTGGGTTAAAATCCATTTTAAAAATCATTTTGTTTATCAGGTACTTAGTCCCAGTTCTAAACCCCGACGGATACGAACACACGCACACTGCAGATCGAATGTGGAGGAAAAACAGAGGTCGGTACGGGGAATGCATCGGCGTCGATCTTAATAGAAATTTCAGGTAAACTTCACTTATTTTTGACTACATAGTAACTCAAACAACTGTGTTACAGCAGTTTGAAATCTTTTGTTCCCCTTCTACCTAGGGCAGACTTTGCACCCGCGAGTTTTCTGACATGCAAAGGCGTCAGAAATTAGTTTTCATCAGGTGACACGCTTCTCCTTAAAGTCGTAAAGAGGACAATAATACGGAAACTTTAATCCTTTAATGTGACTACGTAGGTATTCATTAAAAAGAATCCTGTATAATTCATTTTAGTTACGGTTGGGGTGAAAAAGGTGAAGAAGGTTCATCGGAAGATCCGGGAAACATATTCTACAGAGGACCGAAACCATTTTCAGAACCGGAATCAGCTGCAGTCCAAGTACATTATTTTAATTTAATTTATAAACATTTACACTATTTTATGCACCGTGTATTTTATATCAATTTTATTTTTAGTGGAAGTAGAGTCCAACTTCGTTCCCTAAAATAAAACGAACAAAATTTCAAAGCCACTTTTTTCTTTAAAATACAAGTGATTCGTGTTATGTATTTAATATTATATTAAAATAATTTTGTTATTAATATTCGTCATACTTGATCTACTGATTTTGCAAAGCCGTTTACTAAACACTACTACTCAATTAATATACAAAACAAATTCAAAGAAATCCAACTTTACAAAGAAATTACCACATTCCTGCCTGCACTGCGCAGTGGTAAATGTTCTAATTTATTAATAATAGCTCCAGCTCCATCTGCATTTTCCTCTCACATTTTAAATTTGTTTTGTTGCAGCGTTTCATAACAAGTGAAGACACAGATTTCAAAGTGTTCATATCGTTTCATAGTTACGGTGAAATGATAATATTTCCTTGGGGTTACACGCCGGACCCTTGCCCTGATTACGTGGAACTTCTAGAAGGCGGCACTAATGTCGCTAAAGTGAGTATGATTTGGAGAATCCCTATAAGTATAGAATTATTTAAAACTTTGAATGCATAATATTTTTGATGGGTCTATAAGATTCTTCTGCAAGGCGTCATACGGTTAACACGATGAAGTTTTTGGCGTAGGCGTTACCACGCTTACCCATTTGCCCGATACGCTTTTCTGATCTCAATTTTCTGAATATTGTCATATTCTCTTTTGACTTTTGCAACTTCAATGAATTCTTGTTTTTTGACATAATGTTTGTCGGTGTGTTTGTTTTTTTTTGCGTATATTTACTTTGATGAAATGTCCTTAAAGTTTTTATGTACATTATATTATATTTTTTTTACTTTTTCAGGCAATATTCGAGGCAAGCGGCAACACATACAAAGTGGGCAGCACCAAGGACCTCATGTATTACGCTTCCGGCACGAGCATAGACTGGGCTTACGCTGTAGCCAACATACCTTACTGCTACATGTTTGAACTTAGAGGGAAGAAATACAGGTAACTATTAGTTTTTCTACTAATACTACAAACAAAAGTTTGAATAGATCATGTATGGGTTTGTTCTTCTTTCACGCAAAAACTACTGAACTGATTAAGATGAAATTTGTTACAAATGTTCCTTAAAACTAGGAAGAACACTTACGATTTTTATCTCAATTTTCCCAGTGGTTTGGGATCAAATAAAAAAAATACACAACGAAACATACAATGTCAATTTTTCATAAATTTACAGGTTCTTACTACCAAAAGAAGAAATAATAACAACAGCAACAGAAATTATGAACGGTATTCATGCTCTCATGGAGTTTGTCGACAAACGCAGTAAGTCCAGTCCGTGATTGTGACCCCAGTTAACAGAAAGAAGTTAAGTGAAGTGAATTAGTGTTCTTCATTCATATCTTCTAGTTTCAACTGGTTTCTTTATATTTACTTATTTATTTTGTTACTGACATATACCTCCATTTTCACTTAATTTTTGATTCGACCGACAATTCTGCTAAATTTTTGTGTAAAAATTAGTCCCTATTTAAACATTAAATCATTAAACAATTATTAAGTATTTTAATATACCTACCATTATATATGTGTAAGAGTTAATGCATTCAATAAGTAGGCACTTGATACACATTAAAATTTTATCGCTACATACATTACTAGGCATATTTTGAACGCAATGACCTGTGCCAAATAGCCTGATGTGGTTTCGAGTATAATGGATACAATCCAAAACTTTTACTCACACCACTTTGCTCGATGTTTTTGTGAATTAAAAAGGAAACAATTTTATAAAAAATTTCGATAACTTTATTTACAGACTTTGCATTATCTTATAATACAGTCAACAATTTTAAACATTACAAACCAAGGTTCACATTCATTATAACCTAACGTAGAAACACCTATTGACAATAATCACTAGACCGACGTATCAGACGTACCACGACCACAAATTGTTCAAATACTGTAAAACGTCAAACACTGGGACGGTAAACTATCCGAAAAAATCCATCATTTTATTACACTATGACTAGTAAGGGCGCCACACGTCGACCGGCCGTCTCTCGGGGGTTACGAGAGATTTGCTGCGAGTTCTTACACTTTGGTCACTCCATTCAGGAGACGCTGGTCTTTTCTTCCCTGTCCCTGATGCCGTTGAACTCTCGTCTTCTCTATCTGGGCTAGAACAGGGATCTTCTTGAGGTGGCGGCGGCCGAAGCCACCAATCGTATCCGCCGTAGAGCTGAGAGTATAACCAAGCGGGTGGGGTGGGTAGAAGTGGAGAATTCAAGAAGAGTTGCGCTGCTAGAGCGCTGTGGAATAGACTAGAAGGCGCTGGAAGCGGTTGTAGTGGTTTTCTGGTCCGCGCCACAGAGGTAAAGGCTCCTGGACGGTCATCGGGTGGAGGGCTACTTGAAGCGGTAACGGATATGTCATCATCTTGAGGTGAACCTGGACGAGAATTGGCGGGACTGGTCGTGCTGTGAGCGTGCATCGTGATTGCGTTTTCTGATGATATATCTGTGAAGAGAAATTCGTATTATTTAGCATTTCGATATTGAGTTCTTCTCATAGTAATAAAACCGTCTTTGAATGTTCTGACCTGTTTCGGGTGGCGGTGGAGGAACATGTTGATGTTGTGAATGAGCAGGAGGTAACACATGAGGAGCGAAGTGAGGATGTGTCGGTAGTAGCGGTGGAGGGTAGTGACGAGCCAGCGCCCCCCACTCATTCCCTGGTAATCCAGCTAACTGGTGTGCTATACCTGTAACAAAATAATAATAGTTTTAGATGTTGTCTGTTAAAATATTCTATTAAACTCTTAATGAAATCAGTAGATCCACAAACCATCTTAAGTCAAAACATTTTATTTAATATAAATTCGGTAACATTAAGCCTAATGGCACTCAGGTTTCAACACAAAAGTGACGATCTACTCAAAATTCAATCAACAAAACAATAGCAGTAAGAGTTATCGCGTGAAACGCTCCACTAACGCTAATGCGATGCTTAACGCAGTCATCAGAATATTTAAATAATGAGTGAGCCGAGTTCCCCCGGCCTCCCCTCCGAGCTGGTTACAATTCGCGCCTTATCTCCGCCGCGGCACTCCTCAATTGTTACCTATGATTCTCTGTGACATACCGACAAATGCATTGAATTAATATGATCACGCAAAATTATATGGACTAATGTGACAAATATATTGGTGGTGTCTTTATTTCTTCGATAATTAATGGCATTTAATTATTTGTTTTCAAAAACCAACTTTGTTAAACTGATTTAGTATGAATAATGTTCTTTAAACAAACTTTTGTTGCCACTTTATTACTCATAAACCATTTCGTTCCTCAAGGGCCCTTTCATTTACAAGAGACCCGGATATAAATAGACTTTATCGCTCCAATCGGCAACATAAAACAAAAATAGGAAATATGTTTTGGTGTCATAATTTTCAGTTGACATTTTTAAGCGCATAAATTAACAAAGTTTGCCGGCGCGACCCCGTATATTCGGCTTAACCCTTTAGCACCCACCTTGGGTAATTCCCACCCTGAGCCAACCCAACCCTTTCAGCAATAGAATAAATTACAAGCCGTTTTATGTCGCAGATACCGTTGGTACGAAAATGTAAAACACATTATTTTGAATCCGACCGCTTAGCCTTTATAGGTGTAGTTCTTTACGAGTCCGTTGCAATTAGATGAGAGCCGCTTTTTAGGATTACGCTCAGCTTATGTAGCTGAAGTTGTTCATAGCTTTTACGGTAACGAGTAGATCAACCAAATCTGACATTCAATGAGATACATTGTTGATGAACTCGACGCTACCTTGTGTAAATAAACGTGCTTTTTATAACGTCTGGTTTTTAATCTCAGCTAAACTTAGTAAGAACATAGTAAGACAAGGATTGTAAAAATGGGATTAAAGTTTGAAGAACACTTACAGTTTAAAAAAAACTCAATGTTTAATAATGGTTACCAGATCCATTAGCATTATGCGGCTAAGTTCTAACATGACGATAATAAGTGCAATCTTATTGAAACTTCGAGATAATTTTAAATGTGTAATTCACCATTGAGACTAATGTTTAATAAACCAAGCTAACTAGAGTAAATAAAATGTTAGCATCTTTTCAAATAAGCTTCATTCAATGCAGAAGAGCCAACGATTTATCGAACAATTTGAATATATTTAAATACTGTAGCGAGTAGCCAAGAAGCGGTATTTAAGTCTTTTCTTTCAGCTAAGAGCGCCGACAATATCTGCATAGCGCTCGAGAAAAAACAAAAAGGAGCTAAGATTACCACCGACCCGACTTCCTTAGGATTTAATAATAGCTGCGTTATATCTGCATATTTATAAGCAGGAAATATCTAATGTTCGTATTTATTTTGGTAGGATGTCAGAGATTGCGAAAATAGAAACGGTTGGTCAATATTTGGGAAACATCTTTTTGTAATAACAGTAGGGCACAAAAGTTATTGAAATGTATACTTTGATATGATTTTATTTGCGTTCCGTGCTTTGGAGGACAGATTAGTTGTAATAAAACCCTCAAAATGTGTAACAGTTGTTTTTTATCAAAAAATATCGCCACACACAAAAAGGACCCAAGAGAAGAGAAGAGTAACTGTGATTTTTTTTTACAATTAGACTTCGACTGATGATAAATGTATCTAACCAAAAACTATACAAACAACGTTTCCAAAAGAATTTCCCATAAGAAACAAGAAAGGAAAACAGATATTTGCATTCAAAATGTTTGATTTCTTTGTGTTGTGAACTGTGTGTACACGTCTATACTGCGACCAACGTATTTACATCCTTGAAGCAATTATGTCATTACTGCGAACATTCCGATGGTGGTAATACGAATTAGGTATTCAACGGTAATCAGGTATAGGGAATTACGCTTGTTAGTGTTATACCTAATTGATGTTATCTATAGCTAATGTTGGCGGAATATTTGGTTAGAATAGACAATTTTGAAAACAATTTACGATCGTACGTAACGTGCTAGTTTATTGTTTCGTTGGATCGCATTATAGGACAAAAGCCTTACTTACTCACTACTTTATTATTACATAGTATATTGAACAGAAAAAGGTGTATTATATGTTTTTTTTACAAATTAAATCCGTAGAAACTCAGTCATATCGGTGGCTGAGAAAATATGAGTCGATACGCTAAGAAGAAGACGAAAGGAAATAAGATTGAAACATTGCCACAGTACAAGTAATAATACTACTTAAAAAAGCTTAAGAAAAAAGAATCCCATAAAAGTATCAAAACATTTGCGTACACTGTTTGACTGCATCCCAAGACGTGCCAGTCCGCTACATTGCCTCCGAGTTTTTCTACGACTTTGAAAAATAGCGATGCCGCGAGAGGGTTGAACCCAAAACATTTTAATGCCATTTGCTAGATTACGTCTTGCATTTTTCCGCTTTCTCTCGATAACCCCGCGTTAATCCGCAAAGACGACACGGATTAAAGTATTCTACGTTTTAGTGCGATTCTGATGTCTTTACATTAAGGCTGAATTTTTAAAAGGCCCTCAGTGATTAGAGAAAGGGGTAGAAGCACTTTCAAGTAATTATTTTACATTTGTTGAAGGACTTCGATGCTTGAATCGTTTCCCTTTTGTCTGTGATTGAGTCTGACCCTAGACAATGAAAGAAAAAGTGGGTGCGTCAGTATTAATGAGCTGTTAATAACGAACCTTATATGTATAAATGTACAGTTTATTTTCATTTAAAGGTTATAAAACTACGATTATTTTATAAAGTTAAGTTCGATTGTGGTGTAAAGGAGGAACCGATTCACTTGCTATATTTATTGCTGATACTCTTTGCATAAAGATACTTTTCTGTGGTAGTGATTCAATTTCCAATCTAAAGCATACAAGAATGCAAGATACATATACGCCGACTCCCCCATAGTGGGATAACAGCAAGAAGATGATAATTATAACTTGTACAAGTTGGATGTCATGCAAAATAATAATAAGATAAGTTGACTGTAGGGGTTAGTCCCATTTTACTCCATTCCTTTGAAATCGAAAATGAAAAAATGCATACATGCAGTCCCAGTTTGCTCCAGAGAATAATATTAAAAATAATATATTATTTTTCATATCCCACTTTACTCCAATCGATACTTGAATAATTTTATTGATTTTATTTTTATGTCCCAAGATACTCCAAAAAGAGAAGTACAGTCGGATAGAAAAGTTAACAAAACATTTTATGCGGTTTATTCCGAATTCCAGGAAGATGCCGAAATGGGAAATTTAAGTGCGATTAGTTCCCATTTCGGCACCCAGATATAATTTAATAAGAATTTCTTACTTCTAAAGTACAGTCCCGCCCATGAAACACCTGTTTACCTGTTTGGAGTGTTTGGTTTTCGTAAGAATTTGCGCGAATATGCTCTCCTGGTACTTCTAATAATAAATTCTCCAATATTTACTTTTGTGAATCAATATAATAAAGTTTATTGTAAAGACCTCTTCTACATTTCTGTTCTCCTGGTAATTAAAATTGGTTATTATAAAATTTCTTGTACATAATGTTTATTTGAACAGAGCAATTTCGTTTCTTTTTTGTTTGGCTGTACCACCCTCACCAGCAGTAGGACTATTTGTAGGTAAAACTCCTAATAACCCATGTTTGCCTGGTACTTTTGTCCACATAGTACTGTTTTATGAACAATGATTCTACCGCAAGGTGTTATTTAACTTGAACATAGCATGTTATTGAGTTACAGTGTCACTCAAAAGGAAAGAAATGACATCTTGAATAGTCATCTTGATTTTAAAATAAATACAGAAAATATATCCTCTGATTTAATATTTCTATATTAGATAAATATGTGTTTACATTTAATAATAACACGGCCTATGGGAAATCTATAACTTTGTATTATTTTTCTTTTTGATTTTTGCGTCTGACTGTATCTCATCCATAAGTGACATTACGCGTGGAGTAAAGTGAAACTGAAAGTATGGCAGTTCCAAATATTGATAAACAAAAGTGTTTGACAGTTTGGAGTAAAATGAAACTTATTTTGACATTTTTAAAAAAGAATATTTTTGTTTGGAGTAACTTGGGACTTTTTGGTGGAGTAAAATGGGACTAACCCGACTGTAGGCATTTCGGTGTCAAACAAGAGATTAACGTTTTGTTTGTTAATATTCAGAGGACGTGTATTGTTTCTCAAAGAAACTCTCAAGTTAAATTAATTTCAGTAGTTTCACGTGTCGACCTCGTGTGAGACTTTAATTCCAATTTGTATGCGTAGTGGAAGCGAATTAATGAGATACTTGAACGTAGTTTATTGGATAGAAAATCATTTTGTTTAGTAGCTGGCTTTATGTGTGTACAGTTTAGAGTTTGAACAGTGATTTTGTTTTAATGTTAGAGTTTTCTTTTCAACAGTTTTTTTTATAAATTATATACGTTGCACATACTTTGATGCATTTAATGGATAATGCTTTGGTTCATTAATAGCAAGAATATTTTTAAATCATGTTTCTTTTAATACTTCTGTATAATAGTTTTGTTAGAACAATACTCGAATATGCCTCTACCGTCTGGAACCCTAACTATAAAATTCATATTAATGATATAGAAAGAATTCAAAATAAATTTTTAAAACACTTCAGATATAGATTTCCTCATGCTAGAGTCCCTTACTAGTCTAGAAGTCCGTCGTATAGTTAAAGATCAAATGTTTCTCTTTAAGATAATTAACAATTGTATTGATTCACCTACATTACTCGGTAATATATTTTTACACTGCCCTCGTTCATCCGCTCGTAAGTGTAAACAATTCTGGACACCAGTTTCTCATACCAACTATAATAAATTCATGTTCTTAAACAGATCCTGTGACACGTACAATAAAATTTTCACTGATATTGATATCTTTAACAACCATTTAAAATCGTACCATAATCAGATTAGATCTAGCATAGCCATTAGTACTAAAAATTTAAATAATTAATTTTAAAACTCAACAAACAGCCTTTTTGCCATTTCTTTTTGTCTCAGTTCTTTTGTTATTGTTTTTTACGTATTTTTAATCGATACTTTTAATGTTATAATTTACTATTTTAATTTAATTTTGTATTTTTGTCGCACTCTCTTTGTTCACTAGTGTTTATATGTATAATGTAACAGTGGAAACTTCACTGGTTAAAGTGTTAGCTTAAGTACATTATTAATTGTTAAATATAGTACTGTTTGTTTCCCAAATAAAATAAAATAAAATAAAATAAAAATGGTCCGCCATCTTTGTGAGTCCACCATTTTGAATTTAGTTTAACTTTACTTAACAAATCATGTATTACCATCCAAACAATTTTTTATATATATAATTACGTTTTATTTTTGTGCGTGTTTGATCCAAACAAACATACATACAAACAATACAAATCAAAGCCTGTAAAACACAGATTTAAGTTATTATGATATCTGTGAGCCTGGTATAGTTTTGTTATAGATGATATATAGAGGAGTTATGACGTCACAAGCAGGAGCCACCAAGATGGATGCCCTCGTACATCATAAGGTTAATAAGAGGGCTCGCGAACTAACGACGCCGCTTTGTCAATGCGCCTTAACCCGCCGCCATCTTGCGCGCCATGTTGGATTTCAATCTGCTTAGCGCTTAATGAATTTGCGTCTATTGATTTTGTTTAACCCCTTTTTGTTTAGCTTAATTAACCTTTCGTTGTAGTAATAGTAACCGTGACAGGGGGTCACAACAGTGTTCTGATTGTAAACAAATAGGTGCTTTACTTTACCTCGTTATTGGTGATTGAAGAGTGAACTCTAAAGGACTGTTTCGCGTTGCTTTGAAAGAATTTTATTAGTTCTAGTAAATGGGCAATAATCGTTTTTTTTCGTTTTTACTTACTCTGAGAGACACACCTTTTGACAAATTACAAAGAAAATTATATTAGGACAGTGAGGAGAAATAGCCTCTACCTACGCGAAAGATTAAATTATGTCGGTGTTCTCACTTAGTCATGATGACTTAATATTATTTTTTGCTTTCTAAATGTCCAATACAATTTTACAATAAATTACATGAATAACTTATTGAAATACCTATACATGAAATATATTGTAGGTACCTTTCATGAATCAGTACACTTTATCCGGCAAAATGAATTATGAAAATTGTATCGCATTTAAAGTTAATAGCGCTTAAGTCATCATGCGAATTCATTGTCATGTCATATAAAAGCCATGTAAAAGCGCGAATCACGCCATACAATGGCCTGTATGAGGTGGGTGGGACATTTAAAATTTACAAATGCGTAATTATGCACCCGCATTGTCGCGTGGGTAGAAGGGTTATGGCCTCCCCTTTCTTCCACCCGCCTCCCTTGAATCCCGAGCTTCCGGGCCTAATGCTATATTTAATTTTCTCTAAGGCTCCCTCATTAATAATACGAAGGCTGCGACTTTAAGTGGCGCTCACACGGCGACGCGAGGTGTTACGATCTGGTAATGTATGGATACCGCTTCTGTTACTTTTCATTTAATTATTATTTTGCAATTATGAATTTCTAAAAATAGATTGTTAAGCGAAGTTTGGTTTATTTCGGGACCTGTTTTATGGAAATGATTTTTTTAATTAATGTTTTTTTATGAAATGCTACACGCACTGACAACTTAGAAAGGACACGTTTCAACTGAGGTTGTATTCTTGAACTGACATACATATAAGAAAGAGGACATTTTTAAATCGATTAATTAGGCCACATCCATAACACTAATCTAATAGAATACTCTCTTTTAACCCAGAACATTTCAAGTTACTTATCAACTAAAACGACAGTCATATCCAATAAAAGCCCAATGCCACATCCACAACACACTAATAAACTTCATTAATCCCAAAAGTGTGTAAGAGCAGCGCGTGAGTGTGGATAATTTATCATGATTTCGCAAGGGTTATTGGTACTCGGTAAGAGGGCAGCGGAGGCTTACCTTCACTCACTTCCGCTCATCAGAACAGCCGCGAAACGCGGAATTTACATATTGAAGAGCTTTGGAAATTGTTTCAAAAGTGGTAACAAAGTGACTTGCTTTGTAGCTTTTATCTTGAAACTCTCACTAATTTATGAGCGTACTCAACTTTGACGGGTTAAATATGTGCTAGAAGTTTTACATTTTATAATGTTCATTTTGGCGCGTTATTTAATAATGTATGTAGTAACGTCTATCTGGACTATGCCGATACAAAAATGGTTATGTTTTATTTTGTCTTGTGTTACCTTTACGATATATAATACTTGCTGTATTAAGCGGTTTAAACTGTATAATTCTCTTTTTTTCACTATCTTAGTAATAATATTGGTTGGTTATGGCTGGTCATTTAACCAAATACCCCTTTACATACATCCTTAAATTACGATCATCATTATAACCCCATTATATTACAGCACATTTATTTCGAGCTGCTAACACACAGCCTAAAATCTACATCTAAAACAATACAAAATATCCAACTAAACAAAGTCGTATAGATATTTGAGTACGATAAATAATTCAAGTAGAATCGTGTGTTAACTGGATCGAGACGTAGTTGACAAGTCTCGGTGGATGCCGAGGTGTGTAATCTAGTTACGGCCCTTTGACACCAGCTAACGAGGTTGTCGGGAGTTGCGTACTGCCTCGCACCCAACTATATACTTAGATAATACACTGGATAACTAAGTCTTAGTACAAGTTTGGAAGTTGCAATCTTCTTAGTAGAAATTTACGGAAGATTTTTTATATAAATTTTCTTGTTATGTGTGGACTGATATGGAAAATGTTGTGTATTAATAATGTTGTGGCAGTGGTTTACCAAATTCATCACACACATAATATAAAATAAGGTCTGTTAGTTTCATCTTATTATTTAAAAACGACATTGGGGTCGAAAATTTTCAATACCGAAACTTACATAAGTACAATTTTGTTTTTTAATTATATTCAGAGTAGGCTCGTGCTCCTCGGTGGGGACATTATATGAACTGATGATGATGATGATGCCCATTGTGCAACTCTCTTAATGTGACAAAGTGTTTTGTTAGAATTTTGTATTTTCATAATGTGGTCTATAAGTTGTACAATAAAGTAATTATCTATCTATCTATGATGATGATATTCTTGAAGTTAAACTTTCCACTATTATAGAGTTTAGCATAGATTTTTTTAAAACACTAACACACACACATAATCTAAATTACGTCACCAGTTTATTAGATGCAACCTTAGTAATATGGGGTGCAAATTGTAATGACGGCACTGCTTAGCGACACCCGTCTCCGTCGCTATGAGACGCGGCACGGGGGGTCGATTGAAAAATATATTACAACAAGTAGGAAAATGTCTATTGGAAATATTGTTTCTAGAAAAAGTTGTTTAGTATGGCGAGGAAAATCATATCGTAGACGATCGTAGATATTATAGATAAGAGTTTGACTTTTGGTGGGTTCTTACAAAGCGATTCAAGAATCAATGTACGGTCAGAATGTATTGTTATCGCGTTCATACCGTTGACGCGAGCAGTTGTGTCACGGCTGCCTCGATGAAATAATAAAATACGTTTGCAAAAAGTGTGATATGGACGGACACTCTCCCTCCGCGGACGCCATGGACCAAGTTGACATCAAGGCCTTGCTGCAGGACGTGGTGCTGCTGAAGGCCGAGGTCACCTACATCCGAGCCAAGCTGAAGGAATCCGAGCGCGTTGTTTCGGAATTAAGTACGGAGCTCGCGACATTGCGCAACCAAAATGCAACGACATCGGAATTGCCGCAGTCAGCAGATAACGTATGTGTGCGACGCGGTACTAAAAACTGCCAAACTTCACCCGTCAGCAAAAACGCAAGTAGCGCGAACAATACCGATGCACAAGTCAAAGTGCGCCCGGCCTCGATTACCTCGGCCCCCGCGGCGCCTAATACGTCATCTGTGCCTACTCCACGGATATGTAACAAGAAGAGCTATGCGCAGGTGTCCTGTCAGCGAACTCTTCAAGAGCCGGTAAACAAAGTCGACAAGGATGGCTTCACCCTTGTGGAAAGAAAACGTCGACCGAGGTTGTCCCGTAACATAAGAGGTACCGCCACTGCTTCAGCTTCAGAAACCACTCTACGCGTTGTGGAGCCGACCGTCTCTCTCTACATATCGAGATTTGACCCCAATACTACAGGCGAGGAGGTCCTGCGATATGTTAAGGAGAGAGCCTGTTTCTGGACGAAGGACATCATCCGGCTCAACCTGCGGCGCCTCGAGTCGACGAGGGACACCACCTTCAAGTCCTATGTGCTACAGGTGCCTGCAAAGCACAAGGACATGTTCCTCACTCCCGATTTCTGGCCTGTAGGAGTGGCATTCAGACGCTTTAGGGAGGCGAGACCGAAGAGAACTCCCTAAACTTGTAGATTTAAGTATATAAATATATATGTTAGTTTATAAGGTATCTATTTAAATTCTTATGTTAGTTATATATTTTTGTGAACGTGGTTTGAGAGGCCTTACTTCACCGTAACACAGTTTATTTGTAACTACCACGGGGAGTAATGTCTCGATGACCACGTCAAATAATTTGTAACTACATTTGAAGATATAAATAAATTGAATTGAATTGAATTGAATTGAATTGTTAGTCTTCGACGTACAACTAAAGGGATCCGAACAAAATTCTATAAAATTGCTATCCATAATATATTTTATCTAGACATCATCATCATCCCACAAAATCATTAACGCAAGTACTAAACGAAGCGGAGCTACTAAACAATAAACTTCAAAGATTAGACGCACCAACTAATACAAAATATCAAGACTAAAGTAGATAGAAACTTTGTTCTTGCAGGTGTCAAAAGAGGGGTTCAAATTGATAATTAATTGTAGCGCAAAACTTCTCGGCCAAATTAAATCCCCTTTTGAGTCAGTCGGTGGAGTGACAACGGTCCGGCAGTGACAATTTAATATCAACCTTTGGATTGAAACGTCGAGACAATACGAGTACGAGGGAAACGCAGGTATAAATTATAACCTTCTTCATAGAAAACGACTTGATACGGGATCGAGTAATACGATTTGTGATGTACAATTTCGGGCATCTTTATTTTTTGGGATGTGTGTTTGTTTTTTCTAAGGCTCAGGGTCACCGACATGTGTTGGGTATGCGTGGTAATTACGCCTACTACTTTTTACTTTGCTATCCTATATTTTTTTATTTCCTTTCTCTATTTTCACATCTCAATTTAACGTTTTGGACGTCTACTTATTGGATACAAGTGGATAGAGCTAGTAAATTATCCTAGTTTTACCCTTAATCACTCCAACTTGTATTTCATGCTCATGCATGGCAATTCACATTTATAACCAAAAAACCGCAACAAAAACTATATACGATAACTTACCAGACAATTTAAAAGGTAATGATCCCATTAGAGGATCAGGTGCGAATCTTGGTCCGAAGTGGAAAGGATGGAAGCCATGGTGACGCGTCTTTGATCTCGGCTCGCGGGGGCCGTCGACTGTCACCTTAATTGCCTTCTGGTACGTCGCCACTTGAGGAGGAGACGTTGCCAGCATTATTGTTAACGTGAATGATTTGCCTGCAATCAAAATGGCGGTTATTAAGGTAGTCGGAGTAAGAAAAGTCACAGGTACACGCGGGTGAGGAGCTCGTCTGTGTGTCTTAATTCTCTGCTATGGTCATTGTTGTGTAACATCCATGATATTAAATGTAGGTAGGTACTTAATTTACATACTTACAAATATCCCTATATATCGATCCCGCTAAATGTATCCCTGTTTATCGATCCCGTGAGAATCTAGGATAAGAAGTTACCTGGTTACAAAGTGCACTACTACTACACTTGGTTACAAAGAATACTAAATTTCACCAAAATGTAGGGCACTGCTAATACCTAAAGCTATACTCAAAGTGTAACAAATATTTATTACTTAGGGATTTATACAATCTAAATTATATGTTTCGTCAATTTCTTAAACTAAATCAGTACTTGAATAAAGTACATTGATCTAAGGTACTAGATACCATTTAATAGCACTACTTATCCTCATATTTGTCATCTTCATATTGTCAATAAAGTCTTAAAATAATTGTTTAACCAGAACATTCTAGACTGTACCGTGGCGCCCCGTCGGCACGCGATTCAATCGTCAAGAGTTATGTAAGTTATACGTGACAGAAGTGAGGAAGATTTGTGAAGCAATAGCGGTAAAGCGAAGATATTCTGCGTGCCATCACGGCTTCACATCTAGGGGGAATAATCGGACTATTTAATGCGAGAAAAGAGTTAAAACAAAACATTCAGTTTGTTTTCGTAATGTTTTTCCTATATCTGTACTTTCATTATTACTTTCTTAATTTAATAATATATTTATTAAATAAACCCTTTTCATATAACTTCTGCAATTTCTTCTACAGCATGTGGGTGGCATAAATGAAATAAGTCCGCCATCTTTACGAGTCAGCCATATTAGATTAAAAACAATACTGAGTTTAAACCCAATATTATCATCCTAACTGATCGTTGTAGAAAATTATGGAACAACTCAAAAATGTATCCCACACACACGCACTACACTAAAAACCTTCTAAAATTAAATTAACCTTAATAATTTTAAACATAAAACAAAAGAATAATAAACAATATTCCCTTGGAATGTGTCGTCCATAGTTCGGTTAAAGAGTTATACAGGAGGATTGGTCTGAGGTAGATTTGTGGAGCGACGGCGGCCGAGTACGGAAATGCGGCATACCTCCGCGCACAGGCGAATATCTTACTGGCTCGGGAATGGTGCGGTTTCATCAACTAGCTGATAAGTTTCGGATGTAATGTAGTTTGGGTAGAAAAATATGTTTTAGATGTAAGAAATAGGGGAGTGGAATAAGTATGATTGATAATTACAATAAGATATTTTACATTAAAGTTAGTTTGTGTTTTAAGAAGACAATAATTCTATTTTATGATCGTTGCCGAAAATATGGATATTCCATCAAAGCCATTTTGGATTCAGGGGAAACTAAACAACCTTATGTGCTAGGTATCAAATTCCCGATCTCTAAACAAATCAAGCAGTATTGTGTACAATATTGTCACCTACGCATCAGAACTGTGCTGTGACTGTTACAGCAGTTTTAAGCTTAATAAAATTAAATGTTTTAAATTCGTAATAAAACTTTTTGTTCATACACCTAAATAAAACATCTGACCTCCACCAAACTAACTCCATAATCAGGGCCTATCCATCAGCAGACCATATAAACCAGTCGAATCGCCATCGTAACACACCTACCACAAAACTGGCCACAGCACAGCGGTCCCGTTTGTACAATCAATGACATAACGTCGCTCTGTCTATGGTCATTTTAGTACGTCATACGTTGACTGTACAGACCACATGCTAATGATGGACTAGAGATTACGGTGCGATAAAGCTAATGAGTTGTTACGGGGGACTTGATATAAGTATATTATTATTATCTTGATGAAACAAGTACGAGTATTTGTCGAAACAAGTATTTGACAACCATTCGTGCTTTCGGTTAGTCTGGTGTGTGGAGAAAAATGTCTTAACTAATTTTGATGTATTTGTTTAAATTTAGAATTGGATCCAATTTATAAGTGGTTCTGCAATCGGAATTTGAGGGGTACTTTAAAGTTAAGCCGTATTTTACTTCTTAGTCTTATCATCACTGGAGAAGTCTTTGCCGTGCAGATGGGATCTTACAGGTCAATACTTATATTTACAAAAGTCTAGTGAAACAGTTCCTAAACTGACTTAAAGACAAAAGACTGTCTAAGTTATGTAAAGGGAGGAATTTGTAATAAAATAATTACTGTTTAACATAATTCTTATGTTAACTTTTAGATGTGTAATTTCAGGTCGCTTTAGTTCCACAAACCTACCTCAAATAACCCACGGTACACAATTCTAGCGCAGAATGGACGCAGAAATTCTTAGACACGTACAAATACACAACGAGATCGCGGTGTGCGAAACAAAAGAGAGATGGTAACATAAGCAGCGTCTGGCTTGAAGCCAAAAGCCGCCGCGGTGCTCCTCGGATCCATGAAAACGACATAAACACCCCCCCACCCCCGCACCCCCCACCCGACCCGAAATGAGCGGCCTCCCGCTTATTTTCATAAAACCCGCATAAAGACGACTACAGTTCAAGATATATATGTAGAACGATTGTTTTTCTTCAGAAAGGTATACGAGAATAACCGTTATATAATAAGTTTAGGGTTATTTACTATAGTTATGTGTAATTTATTGTAACGTATGTGGAAACTAGTAGGATTTTGGCTTAAGTGTATTTCTAAAATGTATAAGACCTTATAAAGAAAGTGGATAAAACTGCCACCGATATCTCCATTATTGAAGAGAAAAGACGAAAGTTTTCTAATTTTAAGTTCTACTTGGTAAAAACAGAAAAAAATGAACTATCTTAGAAATGAGACCTTGCAAAATGGATTTGTCACCTCTATTGTCCCTTTCTTTAAAACATCTGTCATACAAATCATTAGACAAAATCATTAAAGCCAATTTCAAGAACGTGATTACAAATAATACTCATATAAACTCGATAATCAAGGTTATAAAAGACGAGTCTACATAATCAAACCTTACCTACAAATATAAAAGTATACGTAACCTACATCATGAATGTATAATCCACATACCGGTACACAGAATCAAATATCACAGCACGCGTAACCTCGCCTGCCACAGTTCAAAGGAAGAGAGCCATTTGTATGTGTACTTCATAAATCATTTAGTTATTCATAAAAAGGGGTTGCCCCGCGAGTGAGGCCGGGGCGAGCCGCTAACATATTGCACTATGCACGTGCTACTTCATAAACTGCTGATATTGATCTCGAGGGGGCGCCACTGATTGTTCATAAAAATATTACGCCTTCCACTTTTTATGGATATAGTCGAAACAATTTGTCTGCAATTTGAGATGTCGTAAAGAAGGTCTGTTAGTTTGTTAGGGGTAACTTTTGGAGGCAAATTATAAATAAATTACTAAAAAATAACACTGTGCCGTGAGTAAGTTTTTTAGACCTATGTTTGAGGATATATAATCATAGCATATAATACCAAACGGTCACCATGCAAAATTAATTATTAAAAAAACCTATTTTTAACAAAACCTTCTCGAAATAAATGCAATGGAATCAAAATACAACCGAATTAGAATTATTCTCAGCAATTTCCTGTTCTTGTCAGATTAAAAATCAGCTTTATAACGTCATAAAGTAAGCAGGCGGCGCGTTAAGATAAGAGTTCTCTGCTCCCGATCTAAATAAAAAATGAGCCACAATCGTAATGGTAGTGAGCTCCTTTGATCTCGGTTTCACGGGGATTTTCGACTAACAGTACACCAATTTTGATATACAACGGGGATTAGGCACATTACAGGATCGACTACGTCATTCTCCACACATTATAAATCAAACGAATAAGACAAACAGCCAGCTTATATTATTGAAGTGATATTTTTTACCCCTCGACAATAAAACGCACCTAATACAAGCGAGGCGCCATAAAATCCAAGTTTATTGAAGCGTCTCAAAAGAACAAGAGGAAAAGTCAAAAGCGAGCACAATTAAAAACCTCCCGGGACAAGCACCTCAAGCCGAGCGGTCAATATTACTTCGCGAGACCCTCAATTTTCACCACGCTCCCCAGCGCTAATAACAATAATTAGGAATGAGTGGTTCAATAATTAAAAACGGAAAAGAGAACAACTCCAAAAAGACAGGTCGGCTCCTAAAGAAAATCGGCCATCTCTTTTATTTATTACAATATTTCTAATCTCCGTCTCACTCGCTCTCATCTCAATTTCGCTTATGAATATTTCCATGCAGCAGGAAGCTTCTCGTTTAAATTAATAAAAATGTTAATGAAGGAACTCATCCTTAAACCGAAGTGCCTTACTCGCTGAAATATTAGCCAAGTTGTATGTATTTTGAGTATAAAATACTAAATTAAAATAATGTGTATTGAATAGCGGTTATACCTACTCTGGTTGAGCAAACTATTAACATCAAACATAATGGCTTTTATTAATCTTTAATTAGTTAGTCCATTAGTGTGTGTTTTGTTGATTCGTGTAGAGAATATTATACCGCTGTATATGGATATTTTAAATTACTACGCTTAGAAGTAGAAGCTTTAGTTTGTTAGGGCTGACGGACGGAGTGTATGAAAGGGGACTTCGAGTTAATAATGGAAGGTGAGGTGGAGATCTCTTTCGCCACGACTTTATATAAAATAATTCCTTTTTCCCTGTGTAGGGAAGTGTAGAGTGGAAACGTGAAAGTGGCTATTGTTTCCCACCGACAATGTTTAAACGGTTCGAGCTTTGTTTTTCGTTCATTAAAAAACTCAAAACTTTTCTACAGTCTACGAAATAATGCTTAAGACAAATCTCAGTCATAAATAAAACTTAACATAAAACTTTTTATTATAATTTATCTATAATCATGTTGTTATCACTATTTTCTACTCTACTTTTCATGTAATTATACTATCAATAACACAGTCCTTATCATATGCAATTATAGTTCTCAAAACTTAGCTTAACAGTTATATTTATGTAATTTAGTATGTATAAAGTAAAACATATTATTAAATAAATCTACCTTCTAATACTTATAGGCAATTAAAGAAGCTACGCAAAAGGGGATTGAGCCTCCTCGCATTGAGCTTCGTATTTGTCGTATTTTTAACAGAGTTGGCAAGGCGAGGGTCAATCAATCGATTAGTAGGCACTCCTTGACTACTCGTGCGATAAATTGGCCTCTTATTGCACACGGCTCAAGTATAATGAGCCAATGTTTAGTCGAATACACGAAATAAATTGGCTACTTTAAAGTTTAGGGAAAAGTGTTACTTAGTTACAAAATAATACACTAATTCTTATTGTAAGTATTGTAACGTTTAATGTCCACTAAATGAATTCCTAAATACAATAAGGAGTGAAACTGTCTATAACCTTAATAAACTAAGAGATGAAATTGATAATTGATATGAATATTTTATTGCGTAATAATTGAATCAGATCCGATATCAAGATGAAAACTTGTCCATCCCCCGTCTAAGAGAGTCTGACAGCGACCGAAGCAAAAAGTTCTCATTAAATTTTTCGCTTATTAAAAATTCCCCGCGCCTCGTCCCTAGACGTTAGATACGCCACTTTTTATCCCGGAACGTAACAAAAGTTATATTCCGCGGTGCGATCCCTCCCTTGTCTTTTCACTCGATAATTTGAGTGAGATTTTCTCGCAATTTAAGATAAACAAAGAGAGCGCTTACCCTTAATTGGAAAGCAGAGCGTTATTCAGGAAGGAAACGTGACAAATAGACACCTCTTAACTTCTTTTCCACTTTTCCCGCCACTCAGGGCTATATTGGTTTTTTTGGTGTACACGCTAGCCGAAAGCTTTTGTTTGTTTAAGGAATTTTTAATGAGGATTCTCTTGTTACACACAAATTAATGTTATGTAAACGAGTTCATAGATTTGCCGCTTATTGCGTATACATATTCATGAGATAGTTTGGTATTTTTACGATATTTATGAATACCACATGTGCTGAGTATTAGAGTCGCGTATTCCGATATTGCGTAATACGAGAGACGGTTGGTAGTTCCGCCCCGCGACCCCGCGGACGTTGATATTTCTTACAAGTTAAGTTGTAACCCCCTCGCCCCCTCTCCCGGTTCGTTAGACCCCCGCACTATTTGAATATGAGATGCGAGTTTACAGTTCACCGATGTTCCTTCAATGTTTGCGACCCCAAACTTAAAGTTTGCTCGCGCTCACTGCTCATTTGTTGCGATCGATTCTGTTTACAAAGCATCTCCTGAAATAGACTAGGATCCTTCACTGGAACATCATAACAGAAACTTTCTATTCGACGATATTATTTCATTGGAATTTGGTATTCTGATTTTCTCAATTGATAAACTTTGATCTCGGATCATGTATATTAAAAATCATTCCATAATCCATTACTCTATTATTTTCTTAACTAACCGCTACCCGTAAACTTATAATACTGTTTGCTTCTACCTAAGTTAATTAATAATAATTCTACTAAATAATTCACATAATATCCAACACCTACAATGTTTTTCTACAAACTTACATTGTAAGCTAAGCTATACCAATTTGCGTGTCACCACTGAAGGGTCAAAGGTGAATAGTATCAACTTTGCCGGTCAGATCGCTTACCAAGAAGTGGTATAAATGCAAGACGGTTTACACGATAAACGCTTGCCAAACATCTATAGTTACTTTTATATGTACTTACTAATAAGATGATGTAGTGAATGATTATGTTATGTTATGTTATTGGTTGAGACTAATTCTTTACTAACGTTTGTTGTACACCAATAAGCTTATTGATGCTAAGTTAATTTATAATAATGAAAAATGATGTCCATGCAATGTTCAAAGAATCATAAGAAGTAGGGTTCTTGTGGTCTACCTTTCTTAGCATTCCCCCATCACTAGATTAAAGCGAGTATAATTAAAGGCTATAACAATTAAAAAACAGCGATAATGAGGTACTAAAAGCTGTACTGTAATTGGTTCAACAGCTGCGAACAGATAGGAAAATAAAAACAGAGGAAAGATAATTGGAAATACGCAAATGGTTCAGATACAGCAAAACTAACTGATTGAAAAATACAAAAAGCACCCGCCACTATACATTTACAAAATACAAAAAAAATCGTATGTCTCACAAACAAAGCGCCATTACAGAAGCAAGACCAATAAACTCGAAACATATTTAAACATTAATATCTCCGTACCCATAAACATATGAATGTTTACGATAATGCAGACATCCACTCATAAAAAAAATCCCCTCTGAGCGAGCACTCTAAAACAAAGCCCGGGGCGCCTCGACTTGTGAATATTTCAACAGGTCTTCTCTTTGTTACAATATTAAGTCAATGGGGGTAATTGATCTGTTAAGGCGTATACGAAAATCTATAGTCGTAAATCTTTAAACAGTCTTGATGGATGCTTTCGGCTTAACCTACTTCGTATTGGTCAGTCTCGGCATTGTGTGAAGATTTAACTTTCGAACGAAATGAAAGAAAAAGTTTTAACTAATTTTATGCTTATATCAAATTCTTTCGCTCTGTTGACTTTTTTTCAATACAAGATGTAACTCAATACTCATAAATAGTCATTTTTCCGCAATCAGAACTATTTATTTTACTTATTTGAGCGTCCTGTGATATATTTAGACCTTTGAGGGCTTGTACTACCCGTGACTATAGTCGATGACGATAGTGCGACGAACCGGCTTAAAATGCTCTCTGAAGCACGGGCTATCAAAGATAATATTGTCCATATTTTAATAAAATAACAAGAACTTTTATAAAAATAATTTCAACTCACCTCTCCCGCTTCTCCCAACGAATCTAAGGTCATTAAACTTGGCGACTTGGTTCTTCATCACCGCCGTGCAGTTCCTCAACTCGGCTGAACAGTTCTCATCGTTCCCTGCTCTGACTGTGACCAGCGTCCCGTCACCGACCTCACCGAGGGCCACCACTTTGAACGCAACAGGGAGAGTCTTGTTTGATCTCCAGTGAGGAGGAAGGACTGTGCATACCTAGAGAAATGAGAGGGGAAAATATCTTTTACAATTTCTATTTAAAAACTATTTAACTTCTGGAGTTGTAGTAATTATGACTTTGTAATAAGCAAATAAAGTCACAGAGCAAAAAATCTAACACGAGTTAAAAATAAGAATATTTTTATTAATAATAGAAAATTAAAACTAAAAACAGTTCTCTTCTCTGTTGGATTTTACTTCGACCAAGATCTCCTCCTCAATACAACCATACAATTCAAAAATTAAAGAGCTATTTGCTCTACTAAGTATAATTCAGTCCTGTCTATTTATTTTGGTAAAAGAGCATAAATATGCTAAAGTTGTTTGTTGTAATCTTGTGGAAATTATTCGATAATAGTCAAAGAAACTTACCACATGAGGACTGCCAGTCTTCACCAGTTCCCCGGGATGATCAGCCAGTAAGCCCTCCAGGGTTCTCTCTGCCAGCAGCTCCGCAGTGAGCGGCTGACTCGGCAGGCCGCTACCACCGTAACTCGACGAAGGCGCTTCGTGCCCCAAACTGTTCGTAGTCGAACTCACTTCACTAGACAAATGCATTTTAGTTCGTTCACAGTTTTTAAAAGTTCACGGCATCCGTCACATAACTTCAACAGTCATTAATTGGTTCGTACGAGTTTCAAATGATGAGTTCCGTGGTGATTTTTTTGAGGATAAATACATATTGCGTTGGTCCAATTCCTGGAATGAAAATTGGGAGGTTAGAATTGAAAACTGAATAATTGGAGATATACCTAGATTGATAATTCATTTAATAGTTTTAAGTTCGTCTCTGTTTTATGGTTTTGATACAAATGTTGGTACGAAGATCTTCTTAAAACGACAAATAGAAACCCAATCTTAGAAAATTATCTGAAGAAGTCTATACCAAATAACTTTCACATTAAGAAGCTTTATTTTTTGCCTCTGGGTTCTAACTAAAATGATAAGTGAATGCCTGTCCGATTTCATTGCTAGGTAAATTTCTTTCTTTTAATATTGCTATTAGTATGTAGAACTAGAATAGAAGTAGTCATCGTGCTTGAACACGAATTATCGTGTTATAAAAGAACGATAAGATTAAACTAAAACTTTTCAAGATTAAACATAACACTTAAAGTAAAACAAATAGTGCTTTCGACTGAAAAATAAAACTAAAATTCCTAAAACCCATCACCTTAATCTGTCCAAATTCAATTCCAAAGAAACTTTCTAAGATATTTTTCGACAAAATATAATATAATACAAAATACTCATGTGAGTTAACACAAGTACCGTCATATAGTTTGCCTTTGAACTCTTTTAGGTAAATTGACAATGGTGTGTAAGCATCAAAGTGATTCGCGTCAAAGAACACACAGAGAGAGGCATGGGGCATCAAATCAGGCGAATAATATTCTGTTCATAAAATAAGTAAGTGAAGATATTATTGTGAAGAAGTTCAAAGTTGTTCAAATTGATATTTTCGATTATTACGAATTTTGTGCAGTCAGCATAAGTATTTATAGAAGAAAAGTTTGTATGCATGTGCGTATGTCTGATGCTCTCTCACGTACAAACGACTGAACTATAAAATTAGGTACGCATACAGGTTATTTCTTGGATTAGGTTCTACGATACGTTTAATCCTAGAATTCCCAAGGAATCAAGATTGACGCAATTAGAACAGCGGGGTAAATATAGTAACTTTTTAATACAATAATACCAATTTTATATGTTAGTTATTTTCCTTCTAAGTATACCAAAAGTAGTACGTATCTGTTCGACTAAACAACTCATACATTAAATAATAATGTCATTTAAAAAGTTGTGTAATAAAATACCTCCTATTGTGAGTCACGGTTGGTTAGACGTGTCTCCCCTACTACGGTTTATTCTTTGATCTTTGAAACTACACAATTGATAACAAAGACGTCATATTGATATTTGTGGATAAGATGGGATTCAGTTTGAGAATATAATACAGTAAAATATAGTAATCGTTATTGGCATAATACTTTCTAGCTTTATTTAGTTAAAAACCCGAGTTCAATCAAAAATTACCATCATAAACCCGCTTATAATATTTAAAATTACAACAAAGCAAATCCAACCTACACATTAAGTAATAAATAAATTGAAAAGGGAACGGACCTCATACACCTCATAGATTTAAGTGACCACAGACAATAAAACCTAATGTCATTCCAATCGCCATTGGCTGTCAACGTCAAAGCAATATAAGGTACCACATCCTCCAATAATTACGTAGATCCGCTCGAATAGGCAATAATACTAAGAATATCCCGGTCCCCAATCCCTAAGGCGTACAAATAGGCCGTTACGCGATATGTCGATTGGGATGTTAAACTTAATTCCGGGAAGGGGTAACATGCCGACATCTTTTACTACCTTTCACCGTGTTTACTTTGATTCTACATACGATATTGTTGATTCACAAATGTATTACGGAATAATCTATTGTAAAGGGTTGGAATTGAGGTATTAGAAGTAAAATTAGACATTGATTTTGGATGAGATGCTGCAGTATGACGCTGTATGCTGAATCTGCAAATAATGTATTAAATTATTTAGTTTTAATATTATTATTTTGTCTAAGTATTCATTTTATCGTGTATCATTTAAGTTTTTTTTTATTTACCTATTTTTCTATTTACTTTAGTAAGTACTTTTTTTTTCATTTTGTAAATTTCTAACTAAATTGTATTCTTCATATTTGCGTGTGCCTTAACAAGGTCCACAATAACATGTACTATCTTGTAATTACGGTGAGCAATAAAAATTGAGTATTGAGGATACGTTTTTCGGTAAAAATCGTAAATTCACCCTATCAAAGCAGACAGCACTTTTCTACTAAAACTCATCACAGAACTAAGATTCTTACCCGCACGCATGAGTTATTAACCAAACCTACTTTGTACCAACAAATTACTTACCTACCATTAAAAAGTATAACTCTATAGGAGATGAAAAACATTTTCTAAACCTCACATTCGAACGATTTCAAAATCAAAGAAATAATTCATAACCGAGCGCAAAGCACCACAGCGGGCCGTGATTCCGCAGCGGATTTGCCTCATGAATAGCATAGCAATAAAATCTTAGCGTAAAAACATACATAAAGGGTCGAAGGTCGTAAATAATAAAGCATGTAAGGGCACCGTACAAGTGGGTAATGCTCGTTACCGGCCTGCACCCTTCCACAAAGGAAACCGGAGAATGGGCAAAGATACATTACAGACCGTTTCTGTTCCACTGCTCTCAGTTCGCATTCGAAAAATATTTTAATAAAACCTTCGCGGTCCACTTCACTGGGACCTGCTTTGTTCTGAATTAAAACAATTTCCTTGTTTGTTTTTTCTGTTACACATGTAAAAATTGTGATTCAAAAGGATACAATCTTTCTATTAAAAATTATGTTTTTTTGAATCAATTTTATTCAGTTTCTATAGCTATTATATCGGCACATGTGCTAGTAGAAGCGAATCGAACTTTTTGTGACCCTAACATCTATTATCGGTCCAATTTTCAGTGTAGAATGTGCAATCAATAGGCAAGGGACAAATTCCAAAGGCCCTCCCTAGAGAATGGTACACGGATAATGATCGTTCGACGACCGACGGATACAAATGACCAGCAAATGTAATATCCGAAGGTGTCCGACAATGCGTGCCTTAGATATTCAAATATACGGCCTTACTTAACTGACGGTAAGACGGACACAGGACTTCCTGATTTCAAAATGCGAATACGAACGTGTTTCGAAATTCAAAAGTGTATTCTAAAGATGGAATAGTTTGTATTTTAAAATATTATTTCGTGCCAGTGCGCAGTGAGACTATTTTTGTTTTTATATTTGAATCTCAAAAAGAATTTGATAATGGCAATTTCAAAAAGCACACCCCAGGGGTCATTTCCGAAATTGAGGGTCATAAAACGCTTCAATTTCCACAAAAAGTAAATCCTAATCTACAAAGAATTCAGTCCCGGCGACATTTTAAACGCAGAACAAAAAATATTTAGACGGTCGCGACCCTTTCGCAATATTGGTGACAATAAACAACGTCTGGCACAATCAAGCAGTTAAATAAGAATCGCGAGGAATGTGCTGGGGTGGTGTGACGTCATTTATTAAAATCCCGACGCGACAGATACTAGAGGCACTCACAAGGCCTCGCTAAACAAATTATATATTATTGTATTTCTAATCTCTAAGCTTTTATAAGTCTTTGAATATTTGTATGTACTTACTATTTTTATTACTGGCAATTTTCTTTAAATATTGTCGATTTTAACTTATATACGATACTGAATTTTTCATATCTACCTACACTTTTAAAAAATATTGTTTTTTAATGTTGCATATATGCATACATTTAATAGTGCTATTTTATTAATTAAAATATTAAATTAAGTTAGACTGTGTCTGAGTAAGAAATAAGGAATAGAGAAACCTACAAATCTTGTTATTGTTTGTATTTATGTTTATTTTTATATAGAAGGACAAAAGAGGATCAAACCGCGAATCTTAAAAATTCGAACATCGTACAAATAACCAGACAAAATCGCCCAAATTACCAGACGAAACTCGAAAGTATGTCTCATGTGGTTATGTGGCTGACCCTGTCTTAAAATTACCGAATCATTTTGATATTTATTTATTTGGTCATTAGTAGACAATTTTTACTTCATTTACAATATGATTGTCTTAGAAGTATTTTGTACTTGATTACATTACGCGGCGGCGGATTCTAGACTTTTTTAAAGGACACATTTTCAAATCAGTTTTTAATATTTTAGAAAAGACATTCCAATTGTTGCTGTTGATACTGAAGGGTCTTTGAATATCTATACTTATTTTTAAATAAACTAATATGAAAAATCTTTTAAATATAGATGAATGGACAACAAAATAAAATAATATTTTAAGAATTTTTGACTCTAAAAATAATCTAAACTAATATTATAAGGAGGAAAGATTTAATTGTTTGTTTGTAACGAATAGGCTCCAAAACTACTGGTCCGATTTCAAAAATTCTTTCACTAATGGATAGCTAATTTATAAGTACGTTCCATAGGCTATATTTTATCCCTGTATTCCCACGGGAACGGGAACTATGAGGGTGAAACCGCGGAGTGCTACTAGTTACCCTATAAATCAATTGGATTCTCTGTATTCAAGTGGAATGTGATCTGTCTAAAAAGCTGGAGGTCCTGAGTTTAACCCCTGTTGTTTGCTCATTTTTAACATCGTTCGGGTTTGAGCTTACTAATACGCCGTAGGCAACCGTGTTGATTACACCTCCTCACTACTAATGCGTAAGAGAGATTTCTGCCTTGCGGTAAGTTCTTATAAACCGATATTTTATAATTCTATTAAAAAAAATGTTAACAAGGAAAGCTTGGTTAAAAAAATATCATCCGCAAAACTTTTAAACAAATTACAAACTACGTGGTCAATTGAATTAAACTACTTATTTATTCTCAAACTCTTGTTAATTAAAATAATTAAATATTCAAATTAAACTGCCATTACAAATTGAATTAAAAAATATGGGACCTCAAGCCCCCAGTTTGAGATAACGACGGAGATAATTAAAAGGTGATTAAACATTTAACCACCTAAAGAAAGTAGCGTTAATGTTAACGCGGAATGGTAATTTTATGGACATAAAATTGATATTTTAAGTTTAAAGTAAAAAACATTAAATAAATAAGTTCTTTTAGGGCCGATTTTTCCATCGCCAGATAACTATTATTCGATGAATAAAATTGACGTTTGACAGATTTTGTATGAAATAACTGTCAAAATTTCAAAGTTACTCCTCGAATAAAGTTATCTGGCGATGGAAAAATCGGCCCTTAACATAATTCTTCTAATTATTACTACGTTGAAAACAATTAAACAGTTAAATTCCTTCTAATTACTAATAATACTCGTACTAGTTATAAGAAAAAAATATGTTGTTTACTTATTCTTTCCCAGTGTGGGTATAGTCCAAAGAATTTTTCTTCCGAGATTATTTTATCTGAATAGGAAAAAGCGTTTTGTTTTGTAGTGAGAGGGAGTCCGTTGGGAATGAACCCAATTCTTACTAATTCGTATTTATGTTAACCAACTTGTAAACAACAAGTTGGTGACCACATACCATCGATTGATCTTAATTATTGGAAATCATGGAAAAAAATATTTATATTAATAAATAATAAAGCAACACGCTACTCCTTACAATGAAAGGATCCTGACTTTTCCTATATTTTTTTTATCACACATCCTTCATATTACTGATCATAGAATAGTACAAAGAAATCATTTTCAAGTTATCTCTACATTAATTTTAAAAATATGTAAGTATTAATAATTATAAAGTTGGAATACTGCAGCTTCTAATAAATAAAAATTAACGCTTTATGATTATAAATAGTTGTACTAAGAATATAGCGTCTTCGGATCCTAATAATTAATTAAAATAAGTAACGTTCTATAACATATCGAATTAACTAAGAATAATTTGTCTTCGAATCCTAATAATTAAAAACCAAATTTCTTAACCTAAACTAACCATACACCTTTACAAAGTAGTTCATTTAACTGCCTTCACCAAAGTCGTAAAGGTGCGTTCACACAATCAGTACAGTAACTATATGACGAGTTCGCGTCAATTATTCCGCAACAGTTAGCAACTCGCGGAACGCACGGCGCGACAATTACAGGTAAAAACTTTAGGGATTCATTCTAATGGGAGTTTCCGCGGACTTTTTAACAAGTTCCAAACGCGGCAGATTAATAAACTGAGGTAATGGGATTTAGATGTTGGAATTGATGACGGCAAAATTATTTAAAGAAGTGTTTAAGATTGTTTTTTGTTTAGTAAGAAGGTTTCTTAATTTCTGATTTTCTTGAAAAATTTATAACGTCTTTTCTTAATGTGAGTAAAATGATATAAATATTTTTTCTTTTCCAAACGAATTATTTAAATCAATAATTATAAGAAGATATAAATTAAAACACACGTATATAAAAGCCACTCAGTTGCGGTACAACCTAATCAGAATCGTATTATGCGCACACCTTTATCTGTAAAGTTTAATTTCGGTGGCGTAGTGTGCGCCCAGACTAATGAGCCTGCGGTTTTTGGGAAAACAACACTCAAGAATACCCCACACCCGCGCCGCACCCGCCGTGCCGCTACACATCAACTTTGTGGACTTAACAAACTTTATACTAATTAATTCTCGACGTATCTCGTTCATACTTTAAAACTCTTACAAAAGTTTAACAAAATAAATTGGAAGCTAAAAAAATGACGTCATACCTTCAAGAAAAAAAAAGCACTATCACCAAAAAATAACCACTTGACTACGCACTAATAAGAAAAAAAGAAATGTCAAGTTTCGCCCGGTAACCGCGGAAAAGCGCGCGCGTTCGCCACCGAAACGTGGTCGACATTAAAACCTTAGCGGGAAAGAAACGGTCCCCTTATTACGTCTCGAAAGAAATTCGCGCGCACACAGAGGCGAGGCGAAAGAAGTCGACGCACACAGAGAGAGGTTGCAATGAGGCGACACGAGGGGACGACGGGGTGTGCCTGTGTGTGTACACGGCACAAATAAGTACCAAAAGAGATAGTTAGGTGCGGTACAAGCACGCGAATGTGTAACGCCCGGCGATCCGGCCATATGTCGCCGCATACCTTACAAGACAAAAGGGAAATTCGAAAATTGAAACGTCTTGCGGAGCGGACTGGTTGGAAAAGTCGCTCTGCTACTTTTGTAATACGCATACTGATTTTATTAAGAAAATCTATTTGTTACGTGTATTCTTATTTAGAGCTTACTATATAAACTTTTTAAATTAGATAATTTTTAAATTATTCTGTATTTCTACATTACCATTTAATATAGATGTTATTAAATCATATACTGACACGGAAGAGTCGGCTACTCCAAAACAACTTCCTGACCATCAAACAAATTAGTTTTAGTCAAAAAAGTAGAACTTTTGCATAAAACATAACTACCCAGTAAGTAGTTAGTAGCTACGTGAAGAACTGATAAGTTGATTTTTCTGTTAATTAACTTAAAATATTGAATATCGTTAAAAAGAACTTTCCAGAAAAACGTACATACGAGTACATAGATCAAATAATTTTGTTTCATTAGTTCAATGTAGATCTAAATTCTAGAGTGAGTAATGATAGTTTCCAAAAGTTAGAAATTAACTTTTTATAAAGATTCGAAGAGAATATTTTGATTGAAAAAACTTTTTACTAAAATTCATTATGTAAGAAATGTTTGAGTTTTTGACTCGAAAATGATAACGCTACTACGGCGTAGCGTCGTAGTAAATTTGTAGATTTTCATCGTAGCAGACAGGTGGTGTCTACAAAATGAAATCAATAAGGTGTCTTTAGAATATCATATTTGTTTAAAATGTATGATGTCAGAATATTATTAGGTAAGTACTTGTAAATACACCTATAAAACATTGAATTCGCAAAATGAACATGAAATTCTGATCCATCTATATTAAAAAAAAAGTATTGCTTAGGAATTAAACATAAAAGACTCAGAATTCCCTCACACCAACCAACAGTAAATAACATCGTAAAATTTAACAGCGCACTTTAATAACTAAAAGCTGAGCCCGATATAGCGTCATATCGTTGACAAAAGGACGAGCCTGGCCGTAAGTATCTCGGTAACACACACACCTGACACCGCTTAGCCACAGTGTCCACATTTACCCACACATTCGCACACACAACTACGTAGATGGAACGCTGAAACCCACACGCCCACCCGCCAAACACGCCCAACGTCTTGGGTTTTCTTATAAACCACGTTGTGTTCTCCGTCCTGTTCTCACTCCCTGATGTGGATACGAGCCTCTCGCTCTAACGCAATGACGAGCTTCACATAAAGCGACGCCACATTCCCGCCTTTTTTCCCACTCCATTTTGACAGCTCGCGGCTCCATATCTGGCCGGAACTTAGATTGTGTTCACAGACAATAAGATGCTGAAGACTTAGGAATTATAATATCACTGTCTTCGTATAGCGATTTTGTAAAGAACGTTTCAATGTGAAGGACCTCCCTATCAATATAAATATGTATATTATCTGTAACTGTAATAATAAAAACCACATATAATTTATACTCATTTAATTTATAGCATAAACCATTTCATAATAGAAACTGTAACTAGAAATACATCATCAAAACAAAACCAGACTGTAATCTATGAATCTATGTGTAATCTAATATAACCTACGTTGAAACATTTTGGTACAATAAAGTAATTCTGCCAGCATATTCAAATAATACAAATAAAAACATCGTCATCAATTTGTATATCATCAAAATGAGATAACAAGAAAAGTAAGTAAAAAATAAGAAAAAGAAAGATCGTAGCAGTCCAGAAAGTAATGCCCACGTACAACATACATTTGGTAGACACACAGAACTGTATAAACAAACCAAAAAACATTCAAACATCATCATATTAATATGGTACATCGCCCGCTGTCGCCGTCAGCGTGTGCATCGTCTTATCGGCTAAGTGGCTCAAGACGCGTTAGCGGGCCGGGTGGCGCTGGTAGGCGGGGCTGCGGCGCTCCGCTATCGGCACACCGAAACACACATTTTTCCCGCCGCAAACCTCGCGCCGAAGGTTAGCCGCGACCCGCAGACCTCGTTCGGCCAGAAAGAGAAAGCTGGAACCTTCTGAACTCCTTGCGACGCGCCTGCGCGCACCGTCTTACAAAGCGCGCCAACTTTGACAGTTGACAGTTGATGGGATGGTGAGCGGGTGTGTTTGGTAGGTCTCCGAAGATGTAGCAGTATTGAAGTTTATCATTATTAGCTTTAATCTTTAAGCATTCAAACATGATATTAGATAATTCGAGTAATAATAAATAATTAATACATATATAGGTACACATCCACAAATTTTACTTTATCTCTAAGATGATAAGAGGTTGAACATCACAGACAGTCGTTATGGGTACCTAGGTAGAGTAATCTGGCGGGAGAAGTCAAATTAAGGAAAACTGCTTATTTACTCGTCTCTTCCGAACCTTTATCCCATGTCTATTTGGGGTCGGTTTTCAGTTTTAACCAGATTTGGCGGAATGTCAGTATTTTACGTGAAGCGACTGCCATCAGACCTTTACAACCCAGAGGGCTATACGACATTCTTGGTTAAACTGAATGTTAGACATTTGAGGTTTCTAACTACCCGTAACGACTGTCGAAGATGTTAGAACGACAACCGGGACCGACGGCTTTACGTGCCCTCCGAAGCACGGAAACGCTCATGAAATTAAAAGTCATTTTTAGTAATGACCCATCACAGTCATGACGGTGCCAGACGTTGCTTAACCGCACGGATCACAAGTGATCCGCGGGTAGCACTGGGCCATGAGCGCTTCTCGTATAAGTAAATATAGGTATGACATTAGAAATTACCATTAAAAAATAACATCCCTAGATAAAATCTTCAAATGAGACTCACAAACCAAGAAACCTGCAAAACAACACATACCACATCAGCCGCAGCTCAGTTCTAACCACTACAATATGAAACTGTTGTAAGTGGAGTGGTATCGGGAGGTCGACCACAAAATGGTCCCCTACCGCGGGCCGAGTAGCATGGCGTGTGGCCACACCGCGGCCGCCGCGGTGACGGCATATCAAAACAAAACGGGTATAGTCTGCGCCCGACCTAATCTCGCGGTCGAGTTTGGCGACTATACTTACACGACTATTCTTTGCTAACACTTAGTCAGTAATTTGGATAAATGACGTAAACCCTTCATTGGTATTGGTATTAAAGAAACGTCTGCAAAATTATTGAGCATAATTTTAGTTGTACATTGTTTTGTAATAAGTATGTTCAACGAATAGTTTGTAATAGAGAGATAAAGATTTTTTGATGTTACCATATTTTTTTTCTGCTAGCAGTACTCTATCATCCTTCTAATATTATAAAGCCGAATGTTTGTGAGTGTGGATGTGTGGATGTTTGTTCCTCTTTCACGCAAAAACTACTGAATGGATTTTAATGAAATTTTGTACAAATGTTCCTCATACATAGAAATAACACATAGGATATTTTTTCCCTTTTTATCCCAAAATTCTCACGGGATAAGGTGCCACGCGTTTAAAACCGCGGGGCACAGCTAGTACATTATAAATATTCATGACTATTCCATCTAAGTATATTAAAGACTTATATCCTCTACTCCACTTATATACGTCACCGGACAAGGTGTCGCTCAATATCAACACACACTGCTTAAATCATCTGTTACAGATGTAGAGGCCTTTGATGATATACTCCAAATCTTTAGTTCACATACTTAAAGACACATACTACAACCACACCGACAGACAGTACGGAGGTACAAACTCACAGACATTGAATAAATAACTTGACACTTGTTCGCAAATAAACAATTTAAAATGTCAAGAAAGGAAAGGGCACGCGAACCCTTTTACTTGTCGACATTATGTTTTCTGACAACCAATTTCACTGGTTGTTTGCGCGCAAATGTTTACCAATGTGTTTAAACTGTGTTTAAATGTATTTTGTATTAAAATGTATGGTATAGTCTGAATGATATATGACTTTATAACATGACTAGCGGGTCTCTCAGAATGTAATACTTCCCAAGTTATACCATCTTCTAATTATGATAATCACTATCCTTACATTTTTTCTACGCCACAGGACACGTCTACACTTTTATAAATCTATGCATAAGGATCTATGTATGTTGTTTATAAAGAACGGCACTATAAGATATTAAATATTGATTTTATCAAAACATTCCACAAATAGATTAAACTGTAAGTCTAGACAAGACATGGAATGTTTCGATATACGTACATATTATAAAAACTTCATACTTTATAACAAAATTATTTCGGAAGTAAATTCAATTTTCTTTTACAACGAAAAGATCTTATTAACATTGTTATTTATGACTACGGTCAAAATACACCGAAATTTTTAAGATAAGTGTTTTTGATGATTCTATACTATATCTATCTATATATATATTACCGACACATTAATTTCATCATCAGTAAAACTTAGCTATTCCAATATTCCAGGGAATTAAGGAGTAAGTAAAGTTTTCCAACGCGTGTGCAACGCCTGACTTCACAGTACTACGTACGGTAGATACTCTGTATGCAGCTGTGTCTTAGGAACGGCGGCGGCGATAGGGGAAACGTCGATATCGATAGTTTTAAATATGGTTTTTAAGGTATTGTTTCAAGAAACTTGTGGGTATTTTTATGAATAAATGTGATTTGTTTTATAGAGTATAATTAATCAAAGTTATTGAAATTCGTAGTTTAAAAAATATTCTTTCGTAGACCAGTCTACGTCATAGGTCGCTTGTAGTGTAGCTGTCGTAGCATACCGTAGACAATGCCTACTGTACCATTAAAGTTTAATAATTATGTTTTCCGGCTTTACAATGCCAGTAGCTGTGCCCCGTGGATTCACCTCACGTTGGTATGATAGATGGTGGATTGTGTTTGTTTATTTCACATTAATTTTAGTAACTAAGCTGATATGAAAAAATATGTTTGTTGGATACTTGTTACTAAAATTAAAGCAAAATAAACATTATTCCTAACGAAACATGTTTACAATTTTTGTAAAAAAAAAACATTAAATAACATCTACCAAATTATCGATTGTATCAAAACATCGACCAGCGCACAGCCCAACCCTTTGTACAGCCATATGCCGCGCAGTGCGCCCTTAAATTACGGAACTTCATGCTCATAATAGAGAGATATGCCTTTAATATCTGCCGGAAACTGCCTCTGTTCCTTGTTTACTTTTTGCCTCCGTTCTTATATTAGCAATCGCGAACTGAGTTAATATCCAACCGGTTAGACAAAGATGCGCTTATTACAAATCTTCGTTGTTATAATTAAGTATGCGGGGTGGACGGTTTATGGGCCATTTTGACGATTACTTACCGCAGTTGTAGTCGGTGTTAATAAGGATGGATTGTAATTGTATTAGCGGATATATGAGGTGCATTTATAATTAGAATATTTTCACACCTTTACTTAGTAGGCGGATAAACTTACTTGATGCATTTAATTCTCATTCATATATTATTATGCTAGCATGACCCAAGCTAGAGTAATCCAGTATATATTTCATATACAAAAGCAAGAATACATATCCAATAAATACTTAGAGGTACAAACATAAAACTAGTAATACCATCACGGACAATAAAAATCGCCCCTCTGCAATCAATAGCAATTTCAATCACAATCGAATGGCGATTGTGAAGCGCACCTGTCGATCTCGGGCAGACGATATCACGTGCACAACTAAGAGGCTACTTAACCTAAGTGACCCCACTTACCGAATCCCAACTGTGCCTTCAGAGACACTCCTATCCCCGGCAATTTCACGAGCCAAGCCCGCCAGCTGCGACCTACGCGCCAAAAAATAACATTCCCTAAAAAAACATTTGCGAAAGAAAGGGATATTAGTCTCCGCGGGGCAATAATCGAAGCCAATCGGCCCACCGAACGCTTCTACACGACATTTTCTTTATTTATACCATTACTTCTCTATGGTAATATCGTAAAATAATATTTTATGGGAGCTTGTAGACATACATAGAGTGATTTTAAAATATTGATATTTTGATTTGTTGGTATGGGGTGTTGTAATCGGTAGACGCTATATAAATCTTTTAAACTTACATAATATTATTGATATCTTTGATTTACACCGAACACTAAGTATACATTAAAATAAAACACTTAAACGGATTTTTGTCGTGGTTGTATTTTGAAAATAGCAAATACAAATGTCAAAATACAACCACGACAAAAATCCGTTTAAGTGTTTTATTTCATTACATAATATTAGTCATTTACTAACCTATATTGATCATACACGATAGCATGACAAAGTTTTTGCCACGATATGTTGTAAACCTACGTACAACTAACTCTCTTTATCATCATCATCAGCACTGGTATCTGAAGTTACGCTTGTAGTATAATTCTCACGTAAAGTGAAAAGCTCATGTCGGCTAAGATACTAAAAGATTTCAAACTAGTTCTAGTAACTAGAGTTTCATAAAAAATTATGAAAATTAATAATTTTAAAGCTTTACATACAAACGAATTAATAAATTCAAAATACAATTAATCGATACATATATATATAGATTTGGGCTCGCGTTGATGTCGTTAGGGGTGAGAGGTCGGGTATTTTTGTGAAGCCAGTATTAGCTCAGAGATTAGATTTCACCCGAGGCGACAAGTCAGCGGGTGCTTCTTGACGTCACGAACATGTCCCTTCCAACCTACTATGGAATGCGTACGCTATTGTATGGTGCAACGTTAAAACAAACATATTTTTTTTTAATAGTATAATTACTATTAGTATAATTACTTTTAGTATGTTATAAAGAGATTGGTGGGTTTTAGATCATTATCCGCAACTTGTATTACCCTTTTTATACGCTACGCTACGCTTTTTATCAAAAAAATATACTATAGTATAATAGGATTTTTTTTGATAAAAAGCGTAGGTCGTAATAATTAATTATTTCTAACTTGTCTAATATTATAAAAAGGCACAGTTTGATTGTTTGTTCGATCCCGCTTGTATATTAATCTTATTTGAAAAATCTATTTGCATTGGTTTTACAATCTATAAAATACTTCAAACATAATAATTACCAACACCCATCTTTTAAGGGTACTTTGATAAAACAAAAACATCGCACCATTTCCAACCGTCTGCCCTCCAACCAATTTCTCCCGCCATTTCTTCCGTATTTTTTCAATACTCGTTCGAGATCATTTAACATTTTTATGTGTAATCTTGCTCGGTGTTGATAACAGAGGAGATTTTTGCGCGCCTCTCACTTTATTTTATAGGCTACGTTTTACTACGATATATAAACAGATTAAAGTCTATCTGTGGGGTGTTCCCGGCCTATCTACTCTCACTGCGGGTTGTGTTTCGAGTTTGGTTATCTTTTGCTTGTAAACTTTCAACTGGATATATTATATAGAAACAATTAATAAGAATAATTGTAAAATATGTTTACCTTAAGTACCTGAGTTGATATGCTACCATGCTATTGTTTAAGGTAATTTTCTTCTAGGTTAGCGTATAAAAAAGTATGTACATTTCATTTAACTTTAATCTATAATTTTCATTCATTAAACTATAATTTTATAGGAGGGAATAAAGGTACTAAACTAAAACCAACAACACCGTACAATAGAACGTGTAAAATAAGAGTATTATATCTAGTACAGGGTACTGAGACGGTCCTTTTTAAATTATGCAACATTTGTATGGAAATAGAGGCGTCGTCCCGCCTCCACCGCTTCTTAAAAATACATCTAGCGTTATTTGTTGTTTCTGTTTGATGCGCATTCGCGATTTGATTGCTTTTTCATGTAGATACGTACATAATTATCGCGTTTACTGCCTATAAAGTTTGTTTTATGAAAAATAAGTTATTTTTGTTTTGTGCGTTGTTTGTCATTGTTGTACCTATTTCGATGTTGTAAATATTGTCGATTAACAGAGAAGTAGCTTTCCCTATCTAAAACTTAGAGCCCGAAAAGTCTAACAGTCGGTTTAGTCAAAAAATAGCGCAACGCAAATCAAGGACCCAGAGAACCGTAAAATTGTAGTTACGAAATGCCCACTTACTTCAATATAATCCATATACTACTTACTTACCTATACCTATATATGATGAACTAAGTCATATTATATTCACGCATTCAAAACATACATACAACGGTAAATACACTTACTACTACACAATGTAGTTATGTTAACACGTATGTAGTTCTGTATTCCCGCGAAAGAGGCAGGGCCCGCCGACCGATTGACAAACATGCCACGCAATCACTAGTTCAAATATTTATCAGTTTGTTCAGGTACCTACACGTGTCTATTGTGCCATCTCTACTCCAGGCCTGAACTACAATTACCTACTTACCTATGTGTTGTACTTTACGGTAGATGATTGTGCAGGCAGATACAAAAGATGATTAACATATTTAAATATTTGAACCTTTTTATGACTATAAAACAGGGATACTTAAGTATTTTTTTTTTCCAACATAGACCTACTAAAAAGACGCATAAAAATCGAGTGGAAGAGATAATTTTATTTTTTTAAGAATATAAGTATCTATAATACCACACTCTGACAGAATAATGGCATGAAGTAGTAGCTCAACAATGCGTATTGCATGATGAGAGTTGAAGTCCAGAGCCTTTCCTTCCCTTTCTCTTCTTTCTCCTCCTGCCTATTGACATTGTCAACGCTGGTGACTTATTATCAGGTATCGCGTGTGCTCGTTGTCACCCTATGTCCTGAAAAAAGAGACTAACACATACATATAAAATAAGTAAGTAAGTATGAAGAATTAAAAACTAAAAGATCACAACACATCTACAGATGTCTGCTACAGATTGGTACATATTACAAAAACAATACAAAATTAAACATCCAAACAAGGGATACCCATCGTCACCTTGTTTATATCATATTCCACACAGCAGGAAATCTTTATTATACCCGATATTTTGTAATATTTTTAGATACCAATATTTTATTTAAGGATCTTATGTCGTTGATATAAAGCTTAAATTCCGTTTCACATTTTTGAGATCGACTTTTGTATTGGGCTAACCTTATATTCTCTGAAGAATGGTTGGTAAATTTTCAATACTCACTTTATTAAGGGTGAGGGCGGAAGAAGGGTGAGTGAAACGGCCCTTATTAGATTTACTAGAACGTGAGGCGGTAGTGCATTGCCTGTGTCCGACACCTCTATATTGAAAATGTTGTGCTATGGTGTAGCTATATTGATGTATTTTTTATTAAGATATGGGTTTGCAGAACTTTAGTAGCAAAATTTCTACAGACATTACAATTTATAAATAAGTAAATAACTGTAACCTACCTACTAAGTTATTCTTGTGTAAATTTAAGATAACAGCAATTATTTTTAATGACTTTAATAAAATTAAGGTAAGTAACTATACTTACCATAATTCATCCTTAACTCATCATATCTACCTATAGGTAAGTATTTTATATAATATTCATTGCAAAAACATGAAAATTAAGATAAACATATTGATATGTGATTAAAAAATATAATTATTTTACTTTTTGTTTTTATGTTATTTAATTTTATTTATTTTTACCAGCGAGTTTTAAATTTAAAGCAGTGACATCTAGCGTTAAAATTTCACACCAACTTATAACGTTTATAGGTTATCAAACGAAACTTTTCTTTATTACTTAGTTCTATCACAGATCGCAAGATGTCACTAAACACAAAATTAATTTAAAGGTATATAAAAAATATAATGATGCTTATCAAATTTTAATGAATTATTGTCTTACTTAAAGTGATGAATTACTATTTATTTTTGTGTTTTTTCAAATTATTTCATATAATTTCCCTAGGAATTCGTTGTACTTGGCCTGCATTCAGCATCATTTATAGACTGGCAACCCAGTTTTTCTTTCTGTCATGTGTCAATGTGTCACGCATGTGGCTCCCTCCATGTTTGCTTGATGTGTCAAATGTCAAAACGGAGTCAAGCCAATTATTTTCATAATCCTATTTTCTATTAAAAATAATGTCAATTTATTGCAAAACTCAGTAAATAAATTGCATAAAATGTCCGTGGTAATCGAAACTACCCTGGGTGACATCACCGTGGACCTGTTCCTGGATAAACGACCTGTGTCATGTTTGAACTTTTTGAAACTTTGCAAAATGAAATATTACAACTTTAACCTCTTCCACTCCATACGAAGTGGTTTTATAGCTCAAACTGGGGATCCTACGGGTGAGGGGTCGGGCGGCCAGTCAATATTTGGGCTACTTGAAGGCCCTGACAAGAGGTTCTTTTCTGGCGAAAAATTACCCAAAATCCGTCATACTAACACCGGAACGTTGGCAATGGTATGCACCGGTGACATGATGGTGGGTTCTCAGTTCTTTTTCACGCTTGCCCCCGATTTAGACTCGCTTGACGGCATTCACTGTGTAATCGGTGAAGTGACAGAAGGCCATGACATACTTAGAAAATTGAATGATGTTATATGTGATGAGAGCCATAGACCTTACCGGGATGTGAGAATTACACATACAGTTGTACTTGAAGATCCATTCAATGATCCCGCTGGACTGAGAGCCCCATCGAGATCACCCTCACCAAGTGCCGAGCGTCTCAAAGGTGGCAGGATAGCCCCAGATGAAGATATTGATGAAACACATGGTAAAAGTGCTGCAGAGATTCAGGAAATCATTGAAGACAAAGAAGCTAAAGCTCGGGCAACCATATTAGAAATTGTTGGAGATTTACCCGATGCTGACATAGCTCCTCCTGAAAATGTACTTTTTGTATGTAAACTGAATCCGGTCACAACAGATGAAGACTTAGAAATAATATTCAGTAGATTTGGTAAAATTGTTAGCTGTGAAGTGATTAGAGATAAAAAGACTGGAGACTCATTGCAGTATGCATTCATTGAGTTTTCTGACAAGAAATCCTGTGAAGATGCTTACTTCAAAATGGACAATGTATTGATAGATGACCGGCGCATCCATGTTGACTTCTCACAGTCTGTATCAAGAATGAGATATTTAGGTAAAGGCAGAGGTGTTCAATATTTTGACGATGACGACCAACATGAGAATAAACAATCTTATAAGAAGAGAGATGCTGAAGATAATAGAGACCACAGGAATGGTAAACTGGATAATCATAAGAGACATGAAAGAGATGAAAAACATGATAATAAAAGATCCAGACATCATGAAAGTCATAGAGATGAAGACAGATCCAGAAGGCATGGTAGTAGAAGTAAGACAAGAAGAGAAGAATCATCTAGAAGTCGAAAAAGAAGCAGGTCTAGAGAAATTTCTAGAAGAGACAAAAAAGACCATGAAAAGAATTCACATTCTGAAAAGTCAAAACGGGACCATAATGATAGGAATTCTAGTAGATCTACATTAGATAGATCTCATAAGAAATCTCCTAGAAGAGAAAGGAGTGTTAGTAAATCTAAGATAGAAGAATCTAGAAGGAATAAGGATAGAAGTGCCAGTAGATCTAGAGATAAGACTAAAGATAACTCAAAAAGAAACAATGAAGATTTGACTAACAATTCAAAGTATGAAAAATCACCTGAACCATTTAGAAAGAAAGAAAGAAAGAGAAGTAATTCTAGAGATAAAGCTATAAGAAACAGAGACAATGAGAGAAAGAGAAGTAGATCTAGGGATAAAAATATAAGAAACAGAGAGAATGAAAAAAACAGAAGCAAGTCTAGAGATAAAGTTATTAGAAACAGAGACAATGAAAGAGTGAGAAGTAATTCTAGAGATAACAGTATGAGAAACAGAGATAATGAGAGAAAGAGGAGTAAGTCTAGAGACAAAATTATAAGAAACAGAGAGAATGAGAGAAAGAGAAGTAATTCTAGAGATAAAATTGTAAGAAACAGAGAGAGAAGTGAATCTAATGATAGAATTGAATCATCTTATAATCTGTCACAAAAAGATGATAGAAACAATAAGTCAGATGTAGTCAAAACTCATCATAATCACTCTGAAAAACCAGAATCAAAAAAGCATTCAAAGAAAGACAAACATGAATCGAACAAAATTGAAAAAGACACCACACCAACTATTGAAGTTAAGAAAACTGAAAAGAAAAAAATGTCTGAAAAGAAGAAAAAACAAACATCTACAAAAAATAGTAAGAAAACTTCAAAGAGGAAACGTAAAGAGTCATCTACATCTGATAGTGAATCTTCTTCTGAGACAAGTAGTGATAGTAGTTCATCGAGCGATGATAGTAGAAGGAAAAAGACTTCTTTAAAGAGAAGGAAGAAGAAAGTTTCCACTTCTAGTAGTAGCAGTAGTAGTACTTCTAGTTCCAGTTCATCTACAGACTCCGACTCCAGCAGTTCATCCTCAAGTTCCGACAGCGAACCAAGTAAAAAGAAACGCAAAAGAAATGAAAAGAAAGTAGTTAAACGCAAACACTCAAAGAAAAAGTTATAGTACTTACTGATTATATTCTACAATGAATAATAGTACAAAATATTAAACTTATCGCTGAAATTATTAATTTTTAATTGGCTACTTATTACTTAAGTATTTTTTGGATTATGTGGCATTTTGATATTGGAATAAATGTACACCACTAATTTTTAATTGGCATATTAGTTGTTTTTTGGTATACTTACATGTATGTAATAATAATAATAAAGCATTAAAGTGAGGCTGAAGCATAGACTATAGGTAGTCTATGGGCTGAAGCCATGGCCATCTTTGTATACTACTCACATTACTTTTTTATAAATCAATAAAAAAATATGTGAGTAACATTATAAGTCATAATTTATATTAACTGTTGTTCTATACTAATTAAAAAATAGTAGTGTATGTTTAAGTAGTCACAAAAGTAAATTATATAATATGCTCAATTAAATATTTATGCTTATATGAATTGATCACAAAATATGTATTATTACAATTTGTTCAAGATTTAATAAGTCAATTAAGTGCAAAATTACATTCTATAATAATTATATTAATGGCATCAGGAATTGTTAATGAACACCCATAGTTTAAATAATTTGTGATGTATCTTCAAGGAAAGTCTTGAAGATACAACTAATCAAGTGCCGTAGTTTCTTACTTAGTATAGTATTGAAGTTTGTATTTTTATAATATCTTGAAGCAATTACTCTATAAAATTATAATTCAATACACAACATAGTGTGTAGTTTCGAAGTTGTGTTTTTCAATAATTTTTAAGCCTTAAAATTGAATTCCAGTAATGTAAATCTATTTGCGTTAGGTACTTATAATTTACAAATAAAAAATGGAATTTAATAACTGTTTTTTTATTTATAAACATAAGTAAAATAGGTGTTTATTCACCTATTTCCTTTCCCATGCTTTCCTATTTGTAAGTTCAAGTAATGTTAGCTAGATGGCGTAAGTGTTACATACTTTTTATTATAATGTGAGTTTGAGATCTTGATCGATTACGAGTATAATCATAACAAATATTATTATTATTTATATTACAGCATTTTCTATTATTTATATAACAGTTACCTAATGGTTAATTGAAAATAAGACGGCATTCCACAAATTAAAATGTAACAGAGATTAGTGCAATAAATTGCCACAACGGGTCGACGGCGCTAGTAGTTATGGTAAGTGTACGAATTTTGGTAGAACTTAATTATGCTGTGCTAAGGAGTTATGGTAGGAGTTGTACCTTAGTTCATCATCATCAGCTCATATAATGTCCCCACCGAGGGGTACGAGCCTACCCTGAATTAGGGTGATTTGGCCTTAGTCGACCACGCTGGCCAAATGCGGGTTGGTCGACTTCACAGATAACCTTAGAATTTCTTCCCAGGTGTGTGCAGGTTTCCTCACGATGTTTTCCTTCACCGTAAGAGCGTCGAAATTAACGTACTTATGAATTCCCAAATTGAAAACACAGTGGTACGTGGCAGGACTGGTGGGGTTCGAACCAGGCAACTTCCATTCGAAAGTCAACGGCCTTAACCCCTGCGCCACCGACGCTCTCACATGGTAGGGGTTGTTCTACCATGTTTATTATACAAAATCAAGTAAGTAAGTACTTTGCAAAGCGAATCGTAGCAGATGAAGGTGAGGGTCAGCGTTTTGTAACAAACACCTCCTACATCGCCTGATGCTGTGAATCAGGCAGCTGATAATACGAATCAAACTACTGATGCTACGAATCAAGCATGCCAGCAACTGATGTTACCAACCAATCACTAATGCTATGATTCAAGCAAGTGGTGCTATCAATCAATCAGATTTTACAAATCAATAGATGCTACGAACCATGTAGCTAATGCTACGAATCAAGAAACTATGCTACGAATCAAGAAACTATACTACGAATCAAGTGACTCGTGCTACGATTCGAGCTACAAATGCTACGAATAAAACAACTAACGCTTGGAACTCAGTGGTTGATGCTATGAATCCAGCAACTATGCTAGGAATTACTGATGGTTATTTATAGCGGTTCTAACCCTTACCATTTATTTTTCTTTTTCAAATACCTAAAGCTAAATATTTCCTACATATAAGTATAATTTGGTGGTATCTAACTATTATTTTGTTGTGTTGTAATTACTTGTAATCATTCACAACTACATCATCTTATTATAGTAACTAAGTTCGTGACTTGTGTGTAGGGTATCAGGAGAAACTACGCACACATTCGTTCACACACACACATCCAGACCGAGATAAACATTTGTGGTTCGCACAAATATTCACACCAAACGGGAATCGAACCCGCATACTATTGAAATACAGTCCTGCTTTTAAATTCAATATCATATAAGTAAGTACTTATAACATAAATATTATTACTAATCAGAAAATATTAAACTAAAATTCCCCATTTCCCAAACAAGATTAATTCAGTCATGTATCAAGTAGACTCGGTCGTGTTATTCTCTGCCAGTAGGTAGTCACACAATGCAAAACATCTTACGCATCTACAGGACGTTCGTCTGTTCACTCCGAGAATGTTCTATTGGTCCTTTGTGCAGTAACTGCGGCAACAAGAAGATAACCGTCATTATGGTGTTCAATTGTGTCCACGTACCTCAACCGGAGGCACCTACAATAATGGACATGTGTTCTATATTTGTCTACATTGGATTATTTAGATTTTATTTTGCTTTAGCTAGGTGAGAAATATTTTGTGAGGATGTGTAAAATGTAAATTCCAGGTACAATCACTATTGCATCTTTATTAATAATATTTTAGAGAGGAATGATCCGATTAGAATGACGTAGGCATCCGCTACGAAAATATTTTCCACAAAATTCTGGGGTTTTCAGCGGGTAAAACTACAGGGTACAGTATAATATACATAAAGCACTTCTGCATACAAAACTATGTAAGAAAGCAAATACTCCAAGTTTAAAGTAGATACTCGTAATAAGTACTTTCCTATACTTAGTTACGAGTATGTACAGAATAGCTTTACAGTAGAGGATTTCAGATGTTCGGTTTTATGTAATGTAAGGTACAGTTGCCTAACTTATTTAAGTAAGTAGTTATATTTTTTTTGCTTAGGTTGATCGTTTGTGGTACCTAATAATGGCTCTAGCCTAAGAGATTGGCATCAACAGGTATTCAATATGGGATTTAGACAATAGCGAATGTACAGAAAATAATAGATCCTTACTAATATTAACTCTGTCTGTCTGACTGTCTGTTACCTTTTCACGGCTAAACTGACTGATTGACTTGAAATTTGGAACAGGGGTAGCTTATGATCCGGGAAAGATCATAGGCTATGTTTTATCTTGAAATTCCCACGGGAACGGGAACTACGCGGGTAAAACCGCGGGACGCTGCTAGTAGGAAATAAAACAAAGAATCAGTAAAACCACCCACAAGGTTTAATATCTCATACCTAAATCTAGAACAATAATGCCTAATCCTTTTAGGCACATCATTATTCTGAAAGTACACAGACGACAGCAAACAACCTTCATTTGCCCTGTGATTGTGAAGAGCAGAGTGAATTTAATGTTATGTAATTAATAAGAGTAGACGCCATTGCTGTCTCGTCGATGTTTCTTCCACTCAATAACACAAAAGGGCCTGTTTACTTAGCGGGCGTGATGGCAGTGACGTAATATGGGGGGGTTGTGGGGCAATCCGCCCTGGACAGAGGTTTTCGGGGAGAGACTTAGTTTTAATTCACCTAGGTATTGTATTAAAATTCATGCTATTCTGTGTCTGCCACGACACGAGATTCTCTCTGGTCTTTAAAAAATTCTAAATCAAAAAAGAATAACAAAACAAACAGACAAATATTTTTAAATAAAAGCTACTTTCTCTTTCAACATCAAATTCGATAACTTACGTAGGTATTAATTCGTTAAAGATATTATAAATCTATAATTAAACCCTCACAGATATTTACGCACCTACTTATTTGTACCCTTATCAAACGCCTACGACGTATCTGTCATAAACAAAACGAGGGTTATTCTGTCGCAGACACTTGAAGGTTCTGCGAAAACTGGAGACATCATCGACTAGAAAATATTGCTCAATTAAGTGAAAAAAGGGACTAGCCATTCTGACTAACCCGTCATTTTCTTTAACTAATTCATCCTAGGTACTAATATTATAAATGCGAAAGTTTGTATGTTTGGATGTTTGTGAGTTTGGATGTTTGTTCCACTTTCACGCAAAAACTACTGCATTGATTTTGATTAAATTTGGAACAGATGTTCCTTATTACTAGGAATAACACAAAGGATACTTTTTATCCCGAAATTCCCATGGGATTGTGTATAAGTAATCGTATGTTTTATTGTAACTTTTTGTAGTCGCAAATCGTACCGATAGATGGGTATGATTTTATGATACGACGAGCTACGCATTCTCACGGGAGCGGGTACTACGCGGGTAAAACCGCGAGGCGCTGCTAGTTCTAAATATTCATAAGTTTTATCGAACTAAAGTATTATAATCTAAGCGTTAAGGCCGATGAGTTGTCAAGCAAAACTTAGTTTCATACTTATAGTAGGTACGTACCTACCTAATGTTATTATTGTTTTAGTAAGTACAAAGAACCTATATGACTTAATATTGCTTAACTACCAAGGGGTACTTAAGCTTAGATAAGTAGGTGTACCGTGTACCCTATGCACCCATACTCAACTCACTTAAGTATTGCCGAAAAGTATTTTAGATTGATTTATACCTATCTTTACCTTTCAGATTTAATAGGTACTTATCTAATTGAAGGGGCGGAAAATTTTGCCCTAGGTAGGCCCCAGTGGTTGAAACCCACGCTTCGCCACTGCGTCATGGAAACAGAGACGAATCAGAGATGTACTTATCTTAATTTTTCCACAATGTAAAGTAAGTTCGAGAAAGCTCTCGAACATTCGGGAACATTATTGTATACTTTTTCTTGAAAAACATTAGTAAATAGATTGTTAATGATTTAATATTATTTGTATAATATTAATATTAGATTTACCTAACATAAATGGTTCTACCTAGGGGGACCTAAGTGAAACTAAATATGTAAGTACCTCACTATACAAGTAAGTAACTTAGGGGGCGTCCATTAATTAAGTGAGGTGTTCTAGGGGGGGAGGGGGTCAAGCTAAATCTTTCCAAATCTCACTTAGGGGGGAGGGGGGTTTCGAGGCAAATATCACGTTTTTTTTTCTCCCAGAAAACGATGTAAAATTACGTGAAAAATTATTTCCAGAATAAAACATGGTCAAATCTGAGAAAATAGTGTTTGTCGTATTCATCCGAACATCGCAGGGCAATGAAGTAGCGCTTGATTGTTTTTCTTAATAATCCAACACGTTTACAGTTCAAATATAAGTTTTCAAGAATCTCACGTGAGATTAGGGGAGGGGGGAGGGAGTTGAAGAAAATCTTACGATATCTCACCAAGGGGGGAGAGGGGGTCAAAAAATTTACAAAAACGCCTCACGTAATTAATGGACGCCCCCTTACTTAGTAAGTACATGAAACGACTTGGCATGGATTCATTATGAAGAATTTACTTCCACCTCGTATAACAGAATAAAGGAAAACCATTAGTGTAAGATTGGCTAATATAGGCAGGTAAGTATCAAAAGATATGTAAGTAGGTAGTACTCGAGATAACTAATGATTCCTACTACGAGAAATCGTCCAGTCCATCCCTGTACGAACGAGTGCGCATGTCGCGAATTTATCGACAGGAGAGCGGTGGTTTTCTGTTCAGCTTGAACTACGTCGCGGCACTTGCCTCTGTCTCCGGTCACCTTGCAGTCGCATATTTGGCTCCCACGACGCTAATTATTATCAAGTATTTAATTAATTAAGTGATGTTACTGCTCAGTTTAACCGCGGTGACCGCGGTCTTCTTCATTGCTGACGCGGTGCCTACACCCAACAGTAAAGGTAAGGAAATTTTTAAAATGTTTTAGTTCTTTTTATTTGTGTTGGCGTTGTGTATCTACGTGGCAGTTTTGGAAAGAAATTAGATTGTTGATTTTTTTAATTTTCTTTAAGTGATTTAATACTTAGGTTTGTCTGTGTAGCACAAGTATGGTATTAATACGAAAGCGTGTTTTTTTTTTGAAAAATGTAGTTCTTGGTTAAGATATGTCCGTCATCCGTAATGGCTGTATTCCCTAAACAACAATTTTAAAATTAGAATTTTTTTAAAAAACAATTATTTATTATTATTAAAAAAATACCTAGGGATTCATTTCATTTCATAAATGCGTATTCATTTTAGTAGGTAGGTAGTACCTACCAAATTATCTATTTAATTTAACAATCTAAAAGGTTCCACATAAATTATCTGATCCTAAATTTACGTAACGCTATCCCAGATAAGAAGTAGGTACGTCCGTCAATAGAACCAATATTGTGTTTTCTAAAGAATATGGTATTGATTTTATCTTCGCCGGGGTGCGTTCTATATTTAGCAACAGGTATCTCGTTTGCGCAACCATACTGCGCAGATCCCCCTTTCCACGAATAACAACGTCAATCTAACTCAATCAATCACTTGGTATCGGTAATATTCAATTGAGTTATATAATAGGTAGGGCCTTCTAAGAGGAACTTTAACAAATATGTAAGGCTTTTCAGAGGCTTCACCGATAATCAAAATACTTAATCAAATTCTTAGGATGCTAAGCGCTTCATTTAGTTTACATGGGTACTTAGAGCAGGCGTCCATTCGAGAACGAACATAGCTAAAATGATTGAGTATGTTATAGTAAAAGGTATCTTGAGTATTTAGTCAATTAATTTCATCAGATGGCGGTCCAATTGGAGAATTACCTGAAAATTGGGACCAAACTAAAGATGACACTCAGTCCCTATTCTTGAACAAGAGTGACAAAAATGATTTGGAACCTTACCCTTTGGCTCTGAGTGAGGAAGGTAGGATACACCAACATAAACTTAAGTTGATAGGAGCATTAATCAATTTAAAATAAATGAACCTAGTCATATATTTTAAAGATAAATATTTTATAGGTAACTCCGAAGGTTATGAGCAAGGAGTAGAACAGCGCTTTGACTCTCCACAATCAAATGGAGAACTTGACAATCTTATTATGAGGCCTGAACTGTACGGAGAGCCCCCAGCTATGGAGAGCTTGCCGACGGCTTATGATTCCCGACGTCGCAAGCGAGGCAGCGGCACTAAAGTTGGAGGTGCTGGCGCGGCAACTAAAGTCGCCACTAAATCCGGTTCTGGCAAGAAGAACCTCAAGTTAGTATCAATAATAGATTTAAATAATACATTGAATATTTATATCGGATTTTTTTATTCAATCTACGTCCTTTTTAGGCCCGAGGAACACGAACTCTCGCCAGTAGATTTTGCCGTGAGTCACGATGACGCTCAGCGTCACAAGCGCGGCAGTGGGACAAAAGTGGGCGGCGCCGCGGCTTCTGCCAAAACAGCGACTAAAAACTCCGGTGGAAACAAAAAGAATTTCAGGTTATTTTAAAGTTATAAGTAACACTTTAAAAGTAAAAAATAAAGTATTAAGTATAGGTAAATGTGTGCCACATCATTTAATTTTATTTCGCAGGCCTATCGCTGAACGACGCAAGAGAGATTCTGGTCTCAGTGCCGCTGACGTTCGAGCCCTATTGAACATGTGGGAAGCACAAGAGCGCCGTAAGCAGGAATGGAACAACCAGTGGGCTTCTGATCGGTACTACGGTAGGGGAAACCCAGAAGAAGATCAGCCTGATGTTGACGAAAACGGTGAAATGTGGTACAATGAACCCGTCGTTATGTCTCCTAACAGCCGGGACTACCCTCGTCAATCGTACTTCTCTGAACAGAACCGTATGGCTCTCGCGAACCCTTACTCTGACATGTACCAAATCGGACCCAACAACTTGGCTCAGAGGTATGAAGAAGCTCGTCGCAAGAGGCAATACGCTAACAAGATGAAGAGGTTCATGGTGGCTAGGAAGCGATCGGACGGAGGAGCGATGCACCAGGCTAACTACCGACCCCGGGACGACCTTTACACTCTGGCTGAGTTGTTGCGCTCTGCACCTCGCGTCCAGGAGCAAGACATTCCTGTATATCGGCGACTTATACTGTAAACGGTCTCTCAATGTCGGGTATCCATCCGAACGACCCCTGTAACACTGACCTCTTGAAATCCACCTTTAGCTCAGAAGCTGTTTACTGTCGGATGGACGCCTATCGGCGTGGATGTGGGGCGGGAGATTGTCGTGCATTTGATTCGCAGTATGTAGCGAATATCTACTAGAAATATGGAAAATAGATAATCTTATACGATGTAGACCATAATTATTAAATTTCTTTACAATATGTATGTAAGGCCTAAAATATGACATTATATCTTAAAATATCATCCTGTTATTCTTTTTACTATCAATGCATTTATTTTAAAGTTTCTTATGGTTCTGCTACCTCTGTTTCTACATATCTGTCACTATACTTTTATTTTAATCAAGTCTTTTTATTGAAATAAAGAAGTTAAACTTCCTAAGTCTTAGTGAATAGGAAATCTATGTATTGATAATCACATCAATGTAAGTATAAATTATATAATTGCTGTATTTAATTATTAACGATTGTAGGTAATAAATTACTGATAAACTTATGTAGAACTTGCTTTAAGTACCTTTCTGCTGAATTTTATTTAATTAAATGGTTAAAGTCCCTAATCCTCAGATAAATACTATCCTAATAAAGACATACCTTCTTACCTAGTCTGAGATATTATAGTAGATTCCCATTCATTTACCCCACCAATGTGGAGCAGTAAATTTTTTATGTAGCTATATAATTAATTCAAAAACTTAGGCATCAACTAGTGAGTACCAGTATTGGCAATTAAGACCTCACAAAAGGGCTAAGGTCTCCATTGATAAATTATATTGGTAGGAATACTTAGATGAATTCGTAGCTCTGTCACCGAAATCGTAACCTCAGTCAAGTCGTATCATCCAACAATGAAATCGTAGCATCAGTCACTGAAGTCGTGTCCGTAGTCACTGAAGTCGTATCAGTGGTCAATGAAGTCGTATCATCGTATCAATTTGTTTGGTAGAAACATTCAATTGAAAAAATATCACACTATCAGCGTGGGACGTAGTTAGTATTCTCGGACGACTTAAAATATCGATAGGAAAAGGTTTCATGTGGGATGACAGTGCCATCAAAAGAGATCGGGTTTACTGGCTGAAAATACACCACTTTTTACATAAATAAATAACGTCAAAAAATAAAATAAAGGTACGCCTGTACTGGTGCGTTATAATCTTTAGGTAGGTATTATACTTACATATAAAATACAATGTACAGTCTCGGAATGAAAATGTTCCTCAATTTTCAAATTGATTCGTATAATGTGTCGCGAAAACATAGGTATTCCCTTTTGAAACTATGTTACAGAATTGACTCGGGTTAGGGAAAATAATGTTCTGCTGCTCGATAATAAAGTTCAAAATTATTCAGATCAGTGTTGTTTGAAAGGATAAATATCTTGTCAACAAGATTTTTGATAAACTAAAACCTTCTTGTTGGTTTAACTTGCCATTATTATTTCTATTAAACTACTGTCAATCGGTCAATGTTATCATTGCAAAATATCAAAGAGGTTTTTATAAGCCGTGCGCACAAGGCAGTGTTTAAAAAAGGATAGAAAAATCAAGCAAAACGTCATTCTATTTATTTAAATGTTAGCATCACTGTTTCTTACATTTGTATGTTGGCATAATTGTTTCTTGCAATACTAGTGCAAGTGAAAACCAACTCTAAGGTGACGAACCTTTTCATTCCGTGACTGTACTATACCAAGCCAAGTCGTAGTAAAAACAACATTTTTTTAGGACCAAACATAAAACTTTCTATCAAAAATGTTGATAGTGCAGTTTTATGTTACCATAAACTTTTTTAGACTCTAAAAGAAGTTTATGGGAAGTCATCTTGGGCTGGGAGTGCATGTTGATTCATGCTTGGTATATTTAGGTAATAAAACTTAACAAGATGGTCCATTTATTGATTTCGCAAATTCATCGTCATAATATATGAAGAAACTGAAACAATAAGAAAGCTCTTGAGTGTGAACTAGGGTTTAAAATAATGAATGACAATATTGTCATATCTGGCATATTATCGAATTATTTGAGAAAAGTGTGATTATATTTAAGGGATGTTTTAATATGAATGAAAGTAAAAGTTGTAATAATATAAGCATACACGAGCCTGGTGAAGTTTCCCGGAAGGACGCATCTGTTTCGACCGATTCAAACAAATTGGAGGACAAAGCCGGTCAAAACCATGATTCCCAAGCGGCATGGTCATCGACGACGTATGAATCATTTTCTTGGTTACTCGATTACTCTAAAATGTTTACACATCGATTGATCAAAGATTTAGCAGTCTCGTTAATGGGCTACGTTTATGCCGGACAAATGTTACCCATTCATATTGCCGATTTAATACGTGTTCAAAAATCTCTGAAATCTGAACGCGAATCGCAAACTGTAACATATAGAAGGTACAATTTGATCAAAGGCAAAAGTTATATGTACACGATTGAACGTACAAAACAATCCCTTTCCTTAATTCCAGAGAAGATGACGTCGACCGGTTGTTACGATTGTTATTAGCGGGTTTGTTCAACACTTTATTCCGTTTAATCTTTCCAGTGAAGATGTCCTCGGATCACAAAGTTCAACTACAAGACATTTTCAAATGAAAAATAGGGAACAAGTGTTTGTCATCGTGGATTCTAACGCAGTCAACAATTCAAACTCCAGAGAAATGCTAATTGATAACAAAAACAATAAGACACTAACTAAAAAACCTGTTAGAACTATTCTACCTTTAGATGCACCTTCTACTAGCCATGATATAAGTCATTATCACACCCCACAACCTCTAAAAGAATCGGATACAATTGACGAAGTCGTAATGGTTGATATAAATCTCCAGAGCGAGAATGAGATTTCAATAGATGACAGTGATAATGATAACGATTCAATAGTTATGTCGTATCTTCGTAATAAAAAACTTTTAGATAAGGAAGGAACAATGTCATCATCGAAAAAGAAATCCATTTTAGAGGATGTACCTAAAATGGAAACCATAATGGAAGGAGAGCAGTTCAATTCCTTTCCTTTAAGTCCATCTGTGAAACCTGTGTCCTCAGATGAAGAAGAAACTTGAGTAAAATTATAGTGAAAATGAATTTCATGTTCTATACATTAGCTAATTTAAATTAATCATAAAGTGAATAAAATATTTTTGTATCCATTTTTTGTTTATTTTTTATTCCCCTTTCAAAGCAAGCATACATATTTACCTACTAGAAATTAGTATTTTATACTTAACCGTAAATCGAAAAATAGGATAAACAAAGACTGCTAAGAACTTATACCTCTAATTTAATGTATATTACCGTTCCTTAGTGAAATAATTAATAAGAATAACTTTTACAACTATCTCCTGTAATATTGTTTTTTATTTCTCACAGAAATATCAGAGTCAGAGTTAGATACTATCATTCCATCGTTCCCTGCTTCTCCAAGATCAATAGACTTAATGACAAATCTTTCTTCTGATTCGTCATTGGAAGAGGCTCCAACTGATCCAAAATTACAGCGAGCTCTTGAATTTATATGCGATGATAATGAATTCTTTTTGGCAGCTGAGGCTGGAGACGTTGAAACACTCAAGTCTATACTATTATGGTTAGTAGAATTTTGGGCTACACCAATTCTAATCAATGATCACGTAGATAAAAGAAATGGTATCTGTATAATAAATATTCTGAAAATTGCAACGAGTTAGACCAATAATTATAAGAACTATTGTCAATTGGGTTGGTTAGGATAATATTAGTAAATCTTTAGATATCCATCGCATTCCGTTAGATAGAAACTCAAGTTACTTTATAGGTACGTGTTTATTTTTTTATGTTTATTATAGGAAAAATCTGAATATTCAACAACTTGACCATTTGGGGAGGAATGCGTTGCATTTGGTTGTATGTTCAAGAAACATTGAAGCACTAACATTACTGTTACAAGCTGGTATTAACCCCAACGTAAAGGATAATGTGGGCATGACACCTTTATCACTTTGCCTATGGAGAAAGTAAGATATGAAAATTATTACAATCTATAATACTTACTGAGTGATGTACTGACAGGTAACGCACAGCCGAAACTACTGGTCGTCTGTTTGGCACGTCTGTTTTTTGGGGGGAGTAGGCTAGCACTAAGAGAGGATTTTTGGAAATACCCCCTGAAGAATTTTGATTGTACCCCGATAAGGGGTACAATCAAAATTCTTCAGAAAACTTAGTGACTCTATAGGTACGAGTCAATCCCAAGTTCCTGCAACGAACGTGTCGTGTCGTATCGTGCGACGTCGCATCTCTGTTTTGTGTTTTAGCCCTTGCCTTTTTTTTAACGTCGCTAAAGTAAAGTGTATCTTATGATTCCTAAACAAATAGGTCTTAAATCAGTGTTTATACATGTATTTTCAGTCCGTCTATAAAAATTGTGGATCTTTTGTTTAACTACGGTGCCGTTATACTCCCGCGCTACAATATTATGGACACTGGATTATTTTTACGTAAGTGCCCTTTCGATATCCCATAGTAACTACTTAACTTAGAATTATCAAGGCAATAGTCATATTTACCATTTTTAAAGGGACACTACTGCGTTTCAAGCCGCACGCAATATGTGTTAGATTGTATAGGATTATTCAATATTCCAATTCAACTATTTCAATTAAAATCTTTACAAAAATACTTTTTTAAATTTTTTACTTTCCCGCCATTTTTTTCTTCGTCTAGCTCAACTAGCGCCACCAAGTAGGTTCTTGTAGCAACTATATTCTTAAATTCTTATGAGGTTGATTACTTATTAAATTTATTAGCAAAGAGGTTGATAACATATAAAAGTAAGTACTTAAGTATTTCAATAAGCTAACATAAATCTGACGGATAAAAAAATAATCATTGGCCTGTGGGAGACTTCTTTCGTGTGTAGGTAAAATATCCTTTTTAACAATTTATCACGCTTCCAGAGTTCGTTCTGTCGTGTGTACCTACATTAGAAGAAGAAATGATCCTACGTAGTCTGGTTGAACACGGTGCTTTAGTCAATGATCCTGACGCTCCAGGAGGACGTTCGGCTCTCCATCTCGCAGCAATGAGCAATAACTGCGAACTCATCGATATACTCATTAGTCTTGGGGCAGATGTTTATGCAACTAATTATAGAAACGAAACACCCAAAGATTTTGCAAAAATATTCAAGTGTAAAGATGCGTATATACACTTAGAGGGTTGGGAAGAAAGTAGTAGTAGTTCTAGTTCTTCATCTCATAGCAACAAGCCTACAACTAGTACTAGTAAAGTTGATAATGTTGATGAGAAACCTCAGTCATTGAAATCATAGGCATTTTGGTAGTAATTTTAGAAGTTTTAAGTAAATATTTACATAAATTAACTGATGCGACATAAATGCTTATTAGTAATACTTAACTCAAGCTAACCCGCTTCATCGATGTTGCAAATTGGACATTGAGTTATTGAAGACATTGCTACAAGTTAATTAAGATGTTTATCCCTGCAGAGATTGTATTGTTATGTAAGTCACTGTATAGTCATTAAACATTATACTTATTTGTATTTAATAAGTTTATTTTATTTTAAAATCAAGGTTCCCTTAAATTAAACGATTACATTTACGAGCAAGGAATTTGGAACATTTTAATAAATTAAAAGAATACCCCTATGCATTTTAAATTAAAGCAGCATTCAATTTAAACTTGAATCCCGTAGGGTGTCTCGCGAACATTATTTGTGGGAAAATGTATTTGTCCCATCCCAATACCGAATAACAAGAAAATCGCTAAATTCCGAAATGCGCATGGAAATCTCTTCGCTCAATGACATTTGTTTGTTCTTGTCTTGATTTTTTCTATAGTTTCAAAGATGGCGGCCTTGTCGCAGTTGCTTTTCTCTGCCAAACAATACTGAGAACATTGAGATAACTATTTTTACATATTTCCTATGAAACTTATTTAATTTTTATAATTAGCAATTATCAAATACTTCTAGTCATTAGATAATGTGATAACGTGTATACCGATGGCTTCCAATGTACAAGACTCGACTGTTCAGCAGACTTTCGTGGAGGAGATAGATTACAGTGAAATTCAAGAATTATCGGTAAATATTATGGTTTGGGCTTAGTAATTTTGCTGATTTTTAAAACATGTATTGTAACTAACATACATTTTGACGTAGGTTGTAGGGAAAGGTGCATTTGGTGTGGTATGGAAAGGACTATGGCGAAACACGTTTGTTGCTGTGAAGCACATAAACTCGGAGGCCGAGAAGCGGGAGTTTTCAATAGAAGTCCGTCAGTTATCCCGTGTGTCGCATCCTAACATAGTGAGACTATACGGGGCGTGCACTAAGGGGGCTCACGTCTGTTTAGTAATGGAATATGCTGAAGGTGGATCATTGTATAATGTACTACACAATCGCCCTAAACCCAAGTATACTGCTGCTCATGCTATGAGTTGGGCCCGACAATGTGCTGAGGTAATGAATGTACAATTTCAAACAATAACATTCCCAAATTATATCATGAATACAGAACTTCACAAGTGTTATGTATCATAGTTTCTAACTAAAGTAATACAATATTTTATCAATAAATGATTTCAGGGTGTCGCATACCTTCATGCAATGAAACCAAAGCCTTTAATACATAGGGATCTAAAACCACCGAATCTATTGCTGGTTGGAGGTGGAGTGAGGCTAAAGATATGTGACTTTGGAACGGCAGCCGACAAAGCTACATACATGACTAATAATAAAGGAAGTGCTGCTTGGATGGCACCGGAGGTAAGTTGATAAACCGTAAAAGTTTTATTACTAAATCACAATAGATATCTGAATAAACTCAATATTTGAGTAGTGCACAAATGTTTGTTTTTGTTTGGATGTGCATTCTGATAATAATAATAACTTATTGATGAATCCCATATACATAAGTTCTTGCAAATTACATTATTCAGTGATAGAGGAACCCTGACTCTGAAACAAACGACAACGCTAAAATTAGAATCGGTAATCCCCATGGTAAAAAGATTAATTACTGCAGCAAGTTACTGACAGACACCATTAAGCACTATGATATTTTTTACCTTTTTTGTTACCCTTTATTTTTCAGTTCTTTAATAAGTGATTGACATTATAATATTAATAATTCCAGGTGTTTGAAGGATCAACTTATACGGAGAAGTGTGATGTATTCTCATGGGGAATAATATTGTGGGAAGTGTTGTCCAGGAGAAAACCATTTGAAGAAGGTGGTTCTGCATTTAGGATAATGTGGGCTGTGCATACAGGTATTGTGTTTTGATATTGTTAATATTAAAAAAATAGTATACATACATTTCTTACTTTTTCGGTAAGATTGTCTGGTCATAGATGACTGCAGCAGGCATGTAGCCTAAATTTAAATAAAAGTATTAGAATATTATAACACCTATAACCAATTTTAAAATACAAATGTCTTCTGATAGAACTTCTGATTAGTGACAACTGAATCATTTTGCATCTCACTTTTATTCAAAATTTAATTTAGGTTTTGAGTGGGAATTATGTTTGTATACACATTAAACTAAAAACCCACCTGTTTGCATAGGAATAAGAAATAGGACTGACTTACCTTAATTTAGACAATAATCTTTGCCCGCAATTACTATGTAATAAATAATGTGAAATGGTAGTGTAGAACTAATATAATACTACTCTTTTTTTTTTACCAACTTCAAACAGAAGGAGGTTCTCAAATCGGCCGGTATTTTTTTTATGGATGTACACAGATTTCTTCGTCAATTGTGAATCGATTTTTACTTATTTATGTTCTGCGGTAACTGCACAATTAATCATTAAATGCTAATTGAACTGTTTATTATGTGACTGATTGAATCATAGACAGACAATAAAAATCCTCCCAAGTCTGTAATGTATCATTCATATGCAATTAAATTTTATTACACATAAATTCTATATTATAAGTAAATTAAAATTAAAGGTCTTGATGTCTTGATGCATGGAGTTAAGGGTCACATTCCATTGTCAAAGTTAATTAAAGGCATATAAAATAGGAGTGTGCCTAATTGTAAGGTCCTTTGTTCTCAACAATGATATCACATTATTCATAAATGAAATGATGATTCATTTTGATGTAGCCTTCCAGTTTGTATTCGGTTTTGTATTAGTTTAAGTTTGGAATTGTATCAGTTCACATCTCAAATATATTTCTTATTATACAATAAACAGTATTTTTGTAAATGTAAGTTGAATATTTTTGTTTTTTTAATGTAGTAAAGTTTGAAATGTTTATAATTGTTTGTATTGATATGGAGGTTTTATAACAAGTCTGCTTTTCAAGTTGTCACAATTTTTCGCCATTATGTTTATTTAGTGAGACAGTTTTAAAATAGATATTATTGACTACGTAAGTCCTTCCCAAAAATAATAATAAAAAAAACAAATGTAATCACCAGTATTAATACTATTAACATTCGGAATTTAAAATATAATGTTTTTAATAATACATTTGTTAATATTAAACATGTTCTAAATTTCAGGTCAGAGGCCTAATTTAATAGAGGGATGCCCGGAGCCAATTGAGCGACTCATGACACAATGTTGGCACAAAGTGCCCGCTGAGAGACCCAGCATGGCCAAGGTATGCTTACTCATGCTTTAGATTAGCACCGACCTTGTTCTAATGTAAAAATATAATCACAATCATTTTCTATTTCAATTGAACACAATCTACCTACACGCATGTGTAATGGCATTTTATTTTGTGATAAAAGTATACTTACTCAGTAATTTTTAAATAAAAATTTTGCTTTTACCTCTTGGCAACAGTAGAGTCCAATGGCCGTTTATTTAGGTGTTTTCAGATTGATGATGATTAATGATATTCTAAATATTGTTTATAAATGTAATAGGTGAAGCCCAGCGAATCTAATAAATTAAAGTACATCGAACGTCGCAATGAGTGTAATAGAGTGTGTAGAGACGCTTATCGCCGACATATCCACAGTTCTATAGACAACCAAGACTCTGCTAAGGTCTGGAGATTTCTAAAGTCATTAGGGATTGGAAAGTCACATCATGACAATCAAACCAACAAGGTTGATTTAGATAGCCTAAATAAACACTTCTCTACAACATCTACTTTTGATGGATCATCCAAAACTTCAACCCTAAAATGTCTTTCTTCTATACCAATCCCTGACTATCCTGCTTTTGATTTCTCGCAAATTACAGTCTGTGATATTAAGAAGAGCATTCAGTCAATTTCATCTAATGCAATAGGAAATGATAACATAAGTCGCAACATGATTATGCCAATACTAGATGAAATAGCCCCTATCATCTGTCATATTCTCTCCTCTTCTTTAACATGCGGTAACTTTCCAGCTTGCTGGAAAGAAGCTCATGTAATCCCTCTACCTAAAAAACCCAACCCTACCTCCAATACTGATTATCGTCCTATTTCCATTCTTCCTTTCCTTTCCAAAGTTCTTGAACGTCTCATCCATAATCAACTCAATCTTTTTTTATGTAAAAATAGCCTCATGAATCCCTTTCAGTCTGGGTTCCGTCCTGGACATAGTACGGTCACTGCCCTTGTCAAAATTACCGACGATATCAGACAAGGTATGGACGTAGGGGATCTTACTGTGCTAACACTACTTGATTTTAGCAGTGCGTTTAACAATGTCGACTTTGATATCCTACTAGGCCTCCTCCGCTCTCTTAATATATCTCCAGCTGTTTTTGCATGGTTTCAAAGTTACCTGCTTGGACGCCGGCAACGTATACGTATCGATGATTCTTACTCATCCTGGTGCGATTTAAAAGCCGGTGTACCGCAGGGCGGCGTATTATCACCTTTACTTTTTTCTATTTTTATCAATTCTATCGCCGGTCAACTTTCATCGTCCTATCACCTCTATGCTGACGACTTGCAGATTTATACTCAGGCACCAGTTGATGAGCTGTCCACTGCTATCCTCACTATCAATACTGACCTGCAAAAGATAGTTAACTGGAGTCAGTCTTATGGTCTTCAAATCAATACCGCAAAGACCCAGGTTATTATTATTGGAAGCTCTAGAATGGTCTCAAAGATAGATTGGTTTAAGCTTCCTCAAGTTTTATTTGACGGAACTCCAATACAATTTAGCAAAACCGTTAAAAATCTTGGGATCATATAAGACCAACATCTCTCATGGGCACCTCAGCTGGGTGAAGTTAGCCGCAAATTGTTTGCATCTGCTGCCTCATTAAAAAGACTCCGTAACTTCCTTCCAACTGTTACTAAAATTGCGTTAGCTCAATCACTTCTCTTACCTATCCTTGACTACGCTGACGTTTCCTACTTAGATCTTACTGAGGAGCAGCTTGACAAACTTGAGCGTCTCCAAAATGTTTGCATTCGTTTCATATTTGGCTTACGCAAATATGATCACGTATCCGATTTTCGTTCGAAGCTCAAGTGGCTGCCTATCCGTCTTCGCCGGAATGCTCACATCCTCTTTCTTTTATATAACATACTGTTTTCTCCTTCTACACCTTCCTATCTCAAAAACCGTTTCGTGTTTCTTTCTGAATCCAGCACCCGACCTACGCGCGCAATTAACGCACTGCTCCTTAAAACACCAACTCACTCATCTTCTTTCTTTAGTAAATCTGTGACTGTGCAAGCTGTTCGCCTGTGGAATGATCTTCCTGTTACCATTAGACAAGCGAAATCCTTAACTATCTTTAAAAATCTAGTTTATCAACATTTTCTAACTTCATCTTAATGTGTTATCTTTTATACTTACCATAATTGTTATGTATTTATTATAAGTATGTATTATTCGTATATATATATTTATTATATTTTATTATATGTATTTATTATAATTGTATGTATGTATTTGTATTAAGTATAGTAGTATTCTTATTTATTTATTTACTTAATACTGATGTTGTCCATATTTTTGTTCTTCTTTCGTTGTTTGTTGCCCAAGTTAAACTTTAACCAGAGACTGTTTCATCCTAAGGTTGCCTGGAAGAAATCGCTTTTAGCGATAAGGCCGCCCATTGTTCTTTCTATGTGTCATATTTTTGTTATTATTGTTACTGTATACATTTGTATACTTAGCTGTTTTATTTGTGAAAGGCAATAAAGAGTTTTATCTATCTATCTATCTATCTAGTCTCACTTTGGGATTTAAAACCCAGGGCATTTATCTGAAACACTATTAAAAATTTAATGCTAATTATTTTCTATATTAAAATGATGAACACAATACCATTTTAAAGGTCTATTCAGATCTGAGCGGCATTCACTACCGCTGTGGGTAGTATTAGTAATATTACTACATTACCAATGGGCATTCTCTGCCGCAAGCGGTAGCGAATACCGCAGTCCGAACAGGCCTTAATAATCCAACCGAACTTAAAAATGTCTTCAACCATTTACAGGTAGTAGAAATAATGTCGGAACTGAGCTCGTTCTTCCCGGGCGCGGAGACGCCGATCAACTACGACGACTGCGAAGAGGAGGACTCGGAGTGGTCGGAGGACGAGTACATGACGTACGACACGCGCGACAGCCTCCCGCCGCGCGCGCACGTGAGTACCGCGGGCGGCGGCGAGCTGCCAGTCGCGCGGCCCGGCCCGTCCGGCCCGTCGCACGACTCGCTGCAGGTGGCCAGCCCGCACGTGTTCAGCGAGAGCTCGTCGCCGCGCCGCCTCTCGCACATCGCCAACTACAACGTCGGCAACATGAACCCCAGACACATCGATATAGACCACTTCTGGAACAAAGATGCGGACAAACTCTCCCCCGCGCGCAGTCCGTCCGTTATCAGCACGGTTAACTCTAAGAAAGAGGATTACAATCAGAATTATTGCGACAGATTGAGCGCGGCGAACAGCCCAATGTCGCCTTTGCCCGAGTATAATGGGAACGTGTCTCAGAGAGCCGTAGACCCGAGATACCAAAAGCCTTTACAGATTGAAGTCGATCCCGTAAGTTTAGTACATATTGTTGAATGCACCATGTGGTTTTGGCTGTATCTATCTATACCCGTATATAATCCAGGACATGTGTATGTATATTATATTAGCATGAATTATTATATGTAATGCTTTACTTTATTATGTTGTGCAGTTTTGTACCTATTATTATTTATCTATGTACTGTTTATGTATTTTTCTATATGTACTATTATTTATGGGATTTTTGGTGTCTATATATATTGCACTTTATTATTTATTATGTGTATCTTATCATACCTATTTGTTTTTGTTGTATGTATATTAAAAATGTAATGTAGGTAACTATATGTTATTTTATGTCTCTTCCAGAACGCGTGGGAATTGATAGACATCGGAGAATTCGATGAGTACAACGGAGTTGGTGAGTGTTTGCATGATTTTATTTATTTAATCAATTTACATAGCCTTATTGCATATCACATACACAGTATATCCAGTAAAGTACAGAAGATATATTCAGAAAGACTAGACCAAAAGAAAAAATTAATTTATATTTATTATTACTCAGATTATTGTTAACATATTATGTTAGACATGAGTGTAATTGTGACATTCAGAGACACGGTATGTTCTTGTATCAAAAAAACTATACACATTAAACTTCTGTATATCGCTTTTCTGATTAATTGTTAACATGAATTGAATTTTAAAATAAAATTAAACATGCGAACTCCATCTCTGCTCTATACTGCATTTATAGTTTTATTCCAAAACAATCAAAAGTTGGAAGCTGTAATGGCATGTGAACTTCGTCCCCCATACCTAAATATTATGGATTATATTGAGATCGGCTTGTACATTTCTCGGTCTCCAATTCGTATTTTAATTGTAGATGTCCACTACCTAGAGGGCGATATGTATTTTTTGTGGGCTACATCAATAAATAATATAATTGCTAAACATATAGGAATTGCAACTACCTGTAATGAAAGTCGATGACGTTAGCACGACACCGTCGAAGCATCGAAAGAAAATAAGAGCAACTTCGTAACGGCCACCCATCCCTATTACGGCAATGTCAAACGTTGCTTAACCATACAGATCGCAACAATATATTATATTATGCTAAATATAATAAATCAAAGTTTACACACTACGTTCACATGACGACAACAAAAAAAAAACAACTCGGCATGTTTGCAATACGAATGCATAAATCGCAGTTATTTCCGCGCTTCACCGGTACACAGCAACGCAATGATTCACAATGTTTTATGACGCGTGCAATTTATCATGAGTGTGATCACGCGGTGCCGCTTAATGTGAACCGATCTTTATTTCGGTCGTAAAATTATTATGCAAATTGAATTTGTTGCATTACATGTGAATTTAGTGGAAAACAGGCTATTTATAATTTGATAGTTTAAATTGCAAAAGTATAAGGTACGTTAGATGATTCAGATTGCGATAATATATTGCCAAATTATTTATTTTATTTATTTCTGAGAATATTTATTTGATACTAGTGAATCACCCTGGATTCGTACGATAGCAGTTTTACCGTAGATTTTCAAAACACAAATCTACTCAGGACTAGATAAATCATAATAAAAATAAATAAATCAATTAGGTGCAACTATTTTGAAGTGATACGCGATTGAAATAAAAATGTTTTTCTTTATATTTCTCACACCACCAATCCCCTAATTTTAGAACAAGTTTAGTGTGAAAAAAAATTATGCAAAATCTACGGGAAATGTGCACCCGCGCAAAGCCGGCATTAGTCCCTAGTTTATATTATAATATTCTAGTATCATAACACTAATAAATACCATCAGTTACTATCTTAACATTATTATCCACTCTAATCTCAAACGAGATTTAATCGCAATAAATGATGGTCGCATTAAAAACAGAGCAAATGTCATCTAATTTGGTATCAAATGCATCACCGCTGTATGAGTAATCCGGCGAGAAATAGCCAAGTCCTTTGCCAGGACATAGCATGTCGGTGACTCATAGTTTATTTCATGTCGGCTAAAGGGTCTGTTAAGGTTTTGTTTGTATACAGTACAGTATTATCGGGTGAGATGGTTATCGTTTGGATATGATTAATGAAGCAGATGTGTTGAGTTATTTTAATATATGTATGTACAGATAAATGTATGGATCGGTATGGATTCATATTGAAAATCTTGTCATAGTAGAACCTCTAAAAATTAATCAGTTACAAAAATAGATTTTTATGGGTATGTTTTGTGATATACGGATTGAATCTAGACCAATTATCTTCTTCAGTCATGAGTTGAGTCTGAGTAAACAATTCTATAGCACTTTTCACATGAATCAACTTCGATCAATCTTTTTCATTTTAAGTATCAATCTTAGGTCACCAATTGTTTAAAATATGGAGAGATTCTTACTTTGTAGTTCTGTTTTATGTTGTTCGTCACTGGTTATGTTTTATGCCCTACAGCTTTCTTCAAATTCTGATAATATAATATTAGAAGTATTCATTAATTGATATTCAAGTTCTATTTTCATGAGAAGCTGTAACCTATGCTATATTATTTAAAGATGTTTATATAATCGTGTAACGAGTACGTTTCCTAGAAAGATTATCTCTGTCCGTCTCGCCATTTAACGACGAATATCGAATCAAATAACACTCTTAGTCATAGCCTGGGATTATTTTACTCATATTACATTTGGTTTGGTACACTTTGCAATTATATTAAATTGTGATTAAATAGAAGCTGGATTTTGTGGCATTCAAGCCTGTATGGCTCATTGACCATAAAGAGATTCCTCCTTTTGTAAAGATTTCTATTACAAAAAATGTACCCTTTCTATAGAAACTTAACTCTTACCCTCGTTCTTAATAAATAAGGAACAACAGCGATATAGATTTCGTTAATCTATACTTCTATACTAATATTATAAAGAGGAAAGATTTGTTTGTTTGTTTGTTTCTTTGTTTGTAATGAATAGGCTCCGAAACTACTGGACCGATTTCAAAAATTCTTTCACTAATGGAAAGCTAATTTATCAGTGCGTGACATAGGCTATTATATATTTTATCCCCGTAATCCCACGGAAACGGGAACTACGCGGGTGAAACCGCGGGGAGCTACTAGTTCTTTATAAAGATTTAGTCGTCATGTGGATATCATCCTCGTTGATATGTTTCATATAAACATTGCTCTTGAATAATTGTGACTATTGATGAAATCTGCCTCTAAATCAGTTGAGTAGTTTACCTTGCATAAGTCAAAAGATCAACGCTTCCATAGAAAAAGATAGCACTGGAAACGACATTGTATTACACTACGAAAAGATTACCAAAATACGTTCCCTTCCCAAAAAAGTTACAATACGTCGCAAGTCATTTAAGTCGAATCGGGATCCCGTTCGGGACGGTCCTGAGTGAGTCATGGTTCTAAGAAAGTGGCCGCGTCTATTTTAGATGTCCGCTTACCTTCTAGGAACCGCCTGTTGTGGGACCAACGACCGAGCGTACCACCACTACTTATTGTTAGATCGGTAACAGGGTTGATGGGAATATCCTCAAATAATTATGTGTTCTATTGCACCATCAATAATCGCTTAGCTAGATGAGTTATTGTGACGCTTTTAATCCATTTTTCTTATGGCAATATGCTATTTAAAGTTTTAGGAAGCTACGTTTTAAACTGCGAGAATATTTCAGACGAAAAGGTGTAATTCAAAAAGAGACTTAAGTTGTTAGAAAAACAATCGTTCATTTGCTTTTCTTGATGGTTTATTCATACGTACGTATGTGTGTGTAGTCGCTATGTGTCTGCACAGATGGCGAGACGAATGGCCGCCTGTTTATCCATTGCTTCCGTCATGAGTGTCATATGGTAAACGCTAATATAATTTTTACGTTGTAGAAAGATCTATCCTGTCAGCTTTCTACGTTTTGACGTCATCAGCTTACATTAAAGGTCACGAAACATACTTGGAACAATATAAAGTTGTTTTTATATCGAATCTTCACGCAAAAACAATGTTTTCATGTCAATTTATTAGTGGTGTAAGCAATTAATTATCCGTAAACGTGCGAGGCGAAAAGTGGCTTGCAGCCCGTACTGATGACTCATAGGCGTCAATGTATGAGAGGGCTAATCTGAAATCTGCGGCAATATCGGTTGCGCAATTCTTATTACATTCTAAAATAGAACAGAATATTGCAACATTGTAATTTGGAACAAATATCTTCGTTTTTGGTATATTAATACCTATGGTTGGAGTTAAATTTGCTACGAATTAAATAAAGTCGTAATATATCCACGGGTGCCGCCGTTGTGGCGGGGCTTCTATCTCTTTATACGTTAATCAAATAAACAAATGTGTTGATTTTTATACAGTAACTCCGGCGTTTTGAACGGCTCATACGGAATAACATTGCCGATTCATAGGATCGTTTATTGATGTATGAAAACATCTGCGAATCGATCGCTTACGAAGAATATCGGGCTATGATACATTTTCTGCGTAAAATCCGTATTCACACCGATAAAATATCGCTCCAAAAGACTGCAATAAAAATGAAAATTTTGACAATACAAATTGTTTTTATAACAAACATAAAACAAGAGCTTTATAAGCAAATCTTGCCAAAATAGTATCAAAAAATTCATTCACCTCCGATTATAATTGTGTTGCTAAATCGAGGTGTCGCATTTGTTCGGGTTGTCAACAATGTGAATGTTCGGGGCTGGTATGAATCAGCGCGGTACAATTAATCTAATTTAGGGTTATCGGGGAGGTGTCGCGGGTAGCCGTCGCACAGTCTCGCACTCCCGCCGGAGCGCGCTGCACTGTGCATCGCACGCGACCACACGCACAGTGCGTGCGCGCACGTGACAACTACTACTCGTACCGTGCGATCCCTCAGCCCGTACTACCGTAATGACATTGTGATACCCCAGTGAAATGCCTCAAACGGACTGTTCATTACAAGTATCTATAACTGTGCAACCCGATTATAAACAATTACAAGTGTTCGTTGACGTTTTCATGAGTAAGTATTTTATGGGTGTATTTTGTTAGGTAATCTTATCTTTAATCAATTTTATTCAATTGGCAAATAATTGGAAAAAGTATGTATAAACAAAGCAAATTTTCAAAATTAATGTAAGTACCTGAAATCAATTATATAATTTCTCTTAGCTTTTTTTTCTTGCCGAAATAATATGACAAACTTATAAGTTCAATTCTTACTGATTTAAAAAATGGAGAGTTTGTTTGCACTTTCTGCATAGCAGCCCTTTTTTAAGCTAACAGACAATTTCTTCAAATGCCCATTGATTTGCATAACTTTGAATGAAGTTTATAATTTAATGTTTTGAACAAATAAAATTTGTCAATACAATATCTGGGGGCACTGCCGTGCCCCCAGATATCTATAGCTGCTTTGGTGTCGTTATATCATGAGAAATAAGTAATAGCTTGATAGTATATCATTCTCTTTCTTGATGATATGATAGTCTCTTTCTATTTTCTCTTATTTCGTCAAATTCAATCAAATTCTCTTCTTCTCTGGACTTCATAGTCCTCATACTTCTCAAGCGAAATTAGTTAAGTATAGAAATAACGTAAATAAATAAGAAAATAACGTACTATTACAGCTTATTACTAAACTTTAATGTCAGAATAAAATGCCATCTTTGTTAGTACAGAATGTACAGAATGATTTCTTTTTTCCGAATCGTAATGGACTTCCTGTCCGCCTTCAAGTCAGCAACACATTGTTGTTTCAACTAATTAGCAAACTGTTGTACTCTTGTTATTGCTACGTATAAAGGTGCTCCTTCACCGGGAGCATTCGCGTGTAATTTAACGTTACAGATTCGTCTTTGAGCATTACATTACAATAATACCTCCCTTACTAACTAAGCATTCGCGTGTAATAATTACAAACTACAATTAATAAATTACAAAGCGCGCATTGTAATGCTCGCTTCTTCTCCTTCACTGATTTAATGCTCAAATCTGTAACGTTGCATTACACGCGAATGCTCCCGATGAAGGAGCACCTTTACTGAGCTGCGTACATCAATCATGGCAATATATGAATTGACTGGCGCTCCGATCTCCCGGCAAATTTACTGCTAACGATCGTCGACATCGGTATAATCGCCTGTCAAAATGTAATGCCAAAATACTACGTATAACCGGTATGATATCTCTAGAGCGACGTTTGAGACGCGACTATGAATCACTTCTAATTATTTTACCGATCCTCTGGGCTCGGGAATATATAAACAAACTCGTGATCCAATGTTAAGCCTCAAGTTTTTATTCTAACTACGGCATAATATGGTTACGTTTTGGCGTCTAGATGCTTATGCATCTGCCTGCCTCAATTTCTGATGCATGTTTGCTATTTTCCAAAAATGGATTCGGTTTGAGATCATTAATACTTATAAGACAAGGGTGGTAACTACGCCTATAACCTATTACTTCCGCATGCAATGTTCTTATATCCAGATAGAAAGTTATTTTTTTTAGAGAGATTTGGCCCTATTTTGAAATCTTGTAGGTCGAATTTACCTATGTAGTATAGTCCAATTTCGACTACAATCCAAACAACACTAAACTTATTTTCAATGTTAACTCTTTTGTTGTAACATCCCGAAGCGACGCTAATAAACAATCCACTTTGAAGATACCAAAATAATTGTGTTTATGAGTCGCCGTATCGCTTGAGGAGTTTACAAGTGGATCCCTTTGATGGAATCTGTCGTTTACACCCGACCTAGTATCTCAATCATACTACTTTTGTGTATCTCCCTCTTTATAAACGGTTGTATCTTATTATTCATCTCGGTGATAACCTTTTGATCTTTTTGTGTTGCGCATAAATATCAATGAATGCAACTATTTGTTAGTATACGGTGATTCATATTCATTTATTCCGATTTGACCTTAAAGATACACTTATGAAAGCCAAAATCTTCACAAAAGAGAATTCAAAAGAATTGGTTAACAATATAACAAAAGAATAAGAAAAACAAATATTATGTTAGTCTACCACAGATTCGGAAATAACATAGGCGATCGGAAACAAACATTGCTTGTTATTTTTTACTTCTATTTTTAAAGTAAAATACAAAAAGCAATATAAAATATACAAATGATTTTGTTTTGTCTATGTAGAACGTTCAACTGCCTACCCAACAAAGACATATACTTAGCCAAATGTTAGAACTATTGTTCAAGATTTCGTGGTTGATTTAGACTTGTTACAAAAACAATATAGACATTCACCATTTCTTTTACAGTTCACATATATCACCGATTGATTAATAAGACACTAAACTATAATTTACAACACGTTTTGGCTATACATAAAAAACATCAAAGTATTTTTTCGTGAGCGACATTGAACAGACTCCAATTGAAATGATGCTCGTTAGTATGTAATAACAATTAGAATATACGGCGTGAATTAGGCAGTGTAGAGACATTTTGCAGACGGCGCCTACCGTGATTCAGTCTGGAACGATTGCCTTTATAGCTGGTGTACGCGGGGCATGCGCTCGCGCACCCGCGCCGCGCCGGGACGTTGGCATCGGCAACGCGACATGACTAACCGCCCGCTCTAGATACAATCAAAATATGTGACAAGTTTATTTCTATTCGGAACAACACATTCTGCCCCGCTCGATATATCCCGCCTCAAAGTTAAACATCTGGTGATTTTTTCAACGACATAAGTAGGTCGGGGCTTACATCTGCGTCACTGCTCGCAGCCCGCTAGCCCCGGTCGCCGGCCGCCTCACGCCTCACGCCTCCCGTCCACCAACTACACACACTTTGATTACGTTTACAAGAAAACATTGCTTTGTGTAATACTATTGCCTCATTTCTCTTTACTAAGCTAACTACAAAGTTAACCTGTGCTATGAAACTCATAATTACTTAAAAAACATTACAATTACAGAAATCGCGAGTACGAGGAAAACCAACGGATAGTAATTATAATAAGTATAGTAATCTAGTACCACTAGAATGTATAGTTTAACCGGAACAAGTAGTCCATCGATTTTGAAAATCCTTTACCCACCGAATGCTGTAAACATTTGAAGATTCACAAACATACCGACTAAAAAAATGCATTCACTAAATTACACATGCAAATAGATCTTTTACGACCTAATATTAATATTTGTTTTTCCCTGTATTTTCCACGGGAAACCTGGCATAACCACAATACGCTATAGGATATAATTATGTTACAATTTTCATATTTCTGAGAATACAAAAACCAAAATATGTTGTCGTATATAACAGTCTCGCTGCATCACTCCATCATTACTTTAACTGTCATTATGTCATTCTCATGTCGTGTTTCTGTGACACTAGAATGTAACAACATTTGTATTAATAATTAAAAAAAACTATACAGGGTGCCGACGACAATGTGACAATAAATGAAAGTGCTGAAGTGCTCATTTGTAGAACTGAGATTTATTCGATCTTTATGTCTTTTATGTATAAGAAGTTTATTTCATGTTTTCAACTTATTTCAGCTGTTTCATTAATTAGCACTCTAGTATATTTCTTATAACATTACCTAGACTTATTTTATCTAGTACTTTAGGTACTAAGTTAAAAAGAAAATTTTATTGAAATGATATTATTCTATAACTTCACATGTACCTTTTTTTAATTCACACATATAGGTCAGTGTCCTCATAGAGAAAAGAAGTCCTAAAGTGACTCTCTGATCTGTGGGTGTCCAAGTATACTCGTTATCACCATGACAAATAATTTTGTAAAATCCAGCATAGTAAAGGCACATATTAATTTAAAAAGCAATAATTTTCTTATCTATTACATAAACAAAACTTATATAAATACAAGTCTTGATACAAATCGTAAGCGTTTCCAAGATCACGAAATATATTTATAAAATATGAATATATTAATATAACGCGTTTAAAAATATTAGATACGTAAATGTATGTAAGTTATGTAAGTACATATAAAACATCGTAAGTGTTCTATATTGATTAACTAGCAGTAATTCCCGCTATCGTGAGGATTCAGGGATAAAATATGACTAGAATATAAAACTCACAAATGATCGCTTTCTATAGGTAAAATAATTTTACCAAAATCGGTTCAGTAGATCTAGAGATTCTACAACCTCACAAACTAGACTCAAGTAGGTTCTAATTAAATCTAGTTTAGGTCAGTTGCTATAAGATGATAAAGTGACTTTTTATGTTATATTAAACTAACAATCTTTATAATATTCCACTTTAAAACATTAGTATAGATTCAGTTCTTGATATAAACTAAACTAACGTAAGTTTGCGAGCGTTTGTTTTGTTGTATAGTTCGGGCGCGCTCCTCTAAAATACACGTGTGACTCACTGCAGATTTCACAACGCTACCTTTGCCAATAGCTTCTGTACTACTTCCTATTCCCGGTGTGTATTCCTCAAATACTTATTGGAAGATTCCTTCGGTCGAGTACGCTTGATTAATATTTGTTATTTATTACTCTAACAATTATTGTTTTTCTACTTTTGTTTGGCACGTTACTGAGTTGATTTATTTAGCTCTAAATGATGTTTGGTCGTTTTGTTTCTTATATTTTGGTTGTTGTAATTGTATATCACATTGTATTAAAATCATATAGGTCATTTAATAATTATTTATTGCTGATTTGCCAAAAAGTATGTATATATGTAATAGTTAATGCTAATATGGGCACTTAAACTTCTAGAGAAATATTTGTCTGTATTTATTTGTAGTTGCCTTCAAATGGCATATAATAACACTGTTACGCAAACGTTTAAAATTTCACTCAAACATATTTGGACTATCTTTAAGCTTTAAAAGTTATATTGGGAATATTAAACTGATTGATTATATCCAGAGTTGATGGAAATACATTTTGGCGTAGTGTATGTACTATATTATCACCAGTTATACGTTCGTCTGTAATCCTCTTCCGACATAAGCCGACACCCACACCGCGTAGTAAAATGAACCACAACATTCTTAAACTATGAACGAGTGTCTCACGTGTCTACTATACCAACTACGTACGGTTTCACACTATTATACATTAATTTATCACTGAATAAATACATAGATTTCGTAATTGCGCTAAACGCAGTAAAATGTATCCCAGTTGGTATCCATCATCAGACAATTCTTTGATGTGATCTGGATACGATCACCTATATAGCACATTAACGGTGACTGGCCTAGTTCTAGTTACGTTGAAGTTGGCACGAAATTGTAAACTGCCCTCTTTACTTTAGGCGCTAAATATCCAAATAGCGCCGAACTACAAAATATATTGTGCGTTCTCGTCTGATTCAGCGCGGGAATTAATGTCCACACTCTGACTTCACATTTTATTTTAAAACAAGTTCCGCTAAGATTTACTTAAAACAGCTGCGAAAAAAATAAAGACGATAGTTTTCTAGTCTACATTTAGCCGATTGTGAGTCACGCAAACTGTCTGCTCGTTACAGATTGAAATGTATTATCATTGTCCTTTAGCTGATTTAAATACGTACACAAGGACGCCTAAATTCGCTCTGTGGATATTTCCGGATCGAATGAAAGTGTCTCCGGTGAATCAGACTTTTTTTTAAATGAATGTACGACGTAATACCCTGTCACTCGTTCGACGTGATCGCAGCATTAAAAGTTTGGAAGTTTGTAGATTTTTGGCACACGATTTTATATTTAAATCTCATGTGAAGAATAAAGTCGGAGATTTTGCAGGTCTCCATGTCTGTGTAAGATGTCAACGTCAAACCGAGTTAGCCGTGTATGTAGACAGAGATTTGGCCGACTGTCGTGTGACAGCTCATAAATCGGTTCGCTAATAGAAGAAGTGTCGTTTTGTGGAGGGTTTCCGCAACTTGTCACCGCGACTGACGCAATCCCGCCGGTCTGCGGCCCGTCCCGACGTTAAATCGATAACATATTAACACCAACGATCAAAGAAAGCTTTAGTTTACGTGACCGATTTATTGAAACCCCTAATTATTCCTGATATTCATCTGGTTGGAGACGGTGTGGAGAATTAACTTGATTGACGTATACAGCTGCTTCTTATATCACTTAGAACGAATATAGCATCGCAATATACAGTATAAAAATGAAGTAGTTTATTACAATAAATTATGGCCGTGTATTGTGAAAAGGTGGCCAATCCCGATGTGAGGAGCGCGTGACATAAGTTGATCATGATGATAAGAGCGGTGAGTTTGCCAAGATTCACCAATTGTCATTTTTCACAGACACGATATCTAAATGACTGAAAGCGTGACACCTGAGCTGATCTGTCAAAATGTGACGTCCAAAGTAGTCGCTGACGCAATTTCGACATTATGTCACATGTTTTGGCTCGAATTAAGTACAAAATAATTTATTGGTAAACATTCGTAGAGTCGCAATTACTTAGCACATTACATGACTTTCTATTAGATATTTAATATAATGATTTAATGTGTTGTCCTATCCTGTCGTGGATACTATTATGCCGTGATATTATATTTGTTTACGCTTGTATCGTCATATCCGTCGTGTGTATGTGACAACAATTTTACTGACATAGTCTTACACGTTCGCAGTTTTCTAGCTCGTTTGTTCAAATTAGCCTAGACTGAATAAATGGAAGAAGAAGTTAGTCAAAATTATATTTAAAATCATTGCCTAGACTTCTGAGAAGCACATGAGAACGCCTCACAAAACAACCCTAAAAAAACTGGAAACTTCATAGCATTCGCCACAAAAAAAATTACTTACCTTCTCTCCTTAAACTTTACCACCAATTTTACACATTAGATCAACCTGGAAGAATAAAGAAACTGACTAATTTTCACTCATAAACTGGGTAATATTACATAACGTACCTAAAATATAACAATCTCTATATACCAACAGCTAGCCACATAATGAGACTAATGCATTTCCTAAAATCAATTTATTTTAATATGTTCCCGATTTATAATAGTTCGCGGAAGAGTCGTAAAATGGCTGTATGTTGCGGTGCAGACTATACGAGTATGAAGTCTCGGTGTTGGCCGATCAGTCATCGTGAGGCGGGTTCGTTCGACTCCTGTCTACACCTCGGCACATTCATTATCACCTCTACATAGCAATTAGTATGGTTTATTCCGCAAATAGGGTACACGATACGGACACCTGAGTTAAGACTGTTGATCTAGCGCGCGACAACTCAAATTTCACTCACACAGACGCGCACGCGTGTCCGCATGCACACTGTCTATGTAGTGACGGCGCGCTCGCTCTGAATACTCCGGCCGAATGGTTTTGATCCATTGGAAATTATAAATTGTGTTAAAGTTATTGACAAAAGTATAAATACGAGTATATTTTTTTTTTACGATTCGTAGTAGGTGTATATGATTAGATATAATTTACGTAATACCTTTCGATTCGATATTCCATTATTCACAACAAGGAATAATGAATAAAACAAATACTTAGTTTTTTTTTAAATAAGACATAATTTTTTTTTTGGTAAGTAACGAAACTTTTTAAAAACAAAGCAACATACGAGTAAAAAAAATCTATAACTTACTTGTGAATAATATATTTTTTGCCATAATGGGGTAAGGTCAACCGGGGCTATTGCGTACCATTTTTCGATCACTCTAAGTTAACATCATATTATGAGCTAAATTATGTCATTATGCTCTTTTTGAAACTATAGTCCAATATTATGGCTTTTTCTGTATAAAATACCAGGGATATTTTTTTTGTCAGAGTTTTAAAAATATATAAAATTCACTGTTTCTTTTTAGTTGTCTTTTTTGACGCATTTACCCCGTTTTGGGGCAAATGCATCTTTCTTGAATAAATACTTTTTTACTAAACTTTTCGTGAGGAAAACAAAGTAGTTTTATTCCGGTCAAATATGTATCGAGGATTGACGGTTAGGCTTGACAAAACTATTTTGAAAAATATTTGACGAATTTAGAACAAATTTGGGAAAAATGGGGCAAATGCGTCTAATTTAGACAGACGCATTAGCCCCGTAGCAGATCCAGAAAAAGGTTGACAACAGTCAACCTTTTACTTGGGTAGCTCGAGCTTACTGTCTCGAAGCGATTTTTCATATAAAGTAAATTTAGTGCCATAAAACAAAGATTTTGATAAACTATATGTAATTTTACATTATCATGTGAAAAAAGAGTGCAAAACATTATAAAATTTAATCGTCGTCAACGAAAGAAGAGATTGATCACTTTCTCTTCTACTTTTGCTACCTTGTTCTTCTTCAGCCAATTACTATGGCCTTGAATGGTATTTGTAGTATAAAGTTTTGAAAATCATATTTAGTTACTTAAGTGTTTATTAATATCAATCCCATATCGTAACTTATAGTTTATTTATTTAACTGAAATAAAGATACTAACAATGCTATAATATAATAACATATGTTATCGGGACAACGTTTTAGCGCTAAAAGCAGGACTTTCTAAATTATTTCGTTTCCTTTTTTGTTAAAAAAAACCGACTTCAAAAACTAAAAAGTATAAAATAACAAATATTTAATGTAATACCTCTTATGCGATGTAGCGCAATAATAAAATAAAAATGCGACCAACCTAAGCGGCCAAACGTTCGTTAACGGTCGTCTCGAATTATAATTTTGTAGTTTATTTTTCTAATAGTTTTATTTCTTTAAGGCTTGGCACCGACTTCACACTTATCAATAGGTAACATACACACAAAGGTATTAATTAGCATCGCATTGTATTAAATTAAATATTTGTTATTTTATACTTTTCAGTTTTTGAAGTCGTTTTTTTTACTTTTGAGTGTCACAACCTATCTGGTTGTAAAGGTCTCATCGATACAAATTAATCCAGTCCAAACACGAGGTAACTGCTGTTAGCCGTTGAAGAGTTTCTTCGACTATCTTCCAGGTCCATCATCAGATCGACTCCAAACCTTCATTTAATTATAATGCTTTAAGATAATTAACAAAAAACTTAACAAATGCACTAATCACCCTACGATATTCTAAAGTTCCTCTCAATTTCTCTAGAATGCCATCATCAGATCCTGGTTTCCTTGACATGGGACCAAATGGCAAGTCCACTCTTTTGAATAAAAAAAGAATTTTAGTAATCGGTACAGAATTGACGGAGAAATGGTTGTACATATTCATAAAAAAAACATACCGGCCGAATTGAGAACCTCCTCCTTTTTGGAAGTCGGTTTAAAATAATGTTGTTTTATTGTTCATTATTTCTAAAACATCATTTGTTATCATAAATGTTAATATTTTTTTTTAAATAAATAATTCAAATTATAAAACAAAAATTATTATCGAGTATCAAAACATGTTGATGAGTTATCGCATAAAATTCGTACGCGCCGCAAAGGTCAAACGCTCGGTAGGAGCGATACGTCCTCTCTCTAAAAAGCCTCGCGGCAGACTGATTTGAATTGTTTCGTGCGTCCGATTTTATAGTAGTTTTATGATGATTTTAAAATATTTGTAGAAAAAAAGACAATTTGTTTTAGAGATTTTTTTTTAGTATAATTGTTGTAGAAAATATTCTTTTATTATTTGAGGTAATTTTAATAACGTTTTGAGCATCATTTATCAACGTAAATTACGATTTTCTTGAGTGTGATTTTTACAAATTCTAACTTTATATTTTTGTCGATTTCAATAATAATTATAATAACAATTAAATTTTCCTAAGAGTATTTCCTTAATAAGGATCTGGACTTTAAGTTTGTTTAATTTTTAGTGCTAAATTGGTCGAATTACTAGAATCCGAAGGCATGGAAGTTAATGCTAAAAGTGAAATTCAGAAAACATATGTTCAGTTTTCTTGATATATTTTATAAGTTTTCTGTATAATATTGTTTTTCTCAGAGTATTTTTTAGATGACAATATTTCCTTTAATTATTACCTAAAAGCATGTTTATAAAATACGCTTTTCATATAATATGACTAGATCAAAAAGTACAAAAACCGTCAATTATCGAGTTACGGGTCTTAATAGGCACTAAATTGTGTAACGCTGGATAATATACGCAGTTTTAAGAGCTTGTTTTAATAGATTTTTTTAAGTACTATCCCCGCATAAGATAAATCTCATCTTAAACCTTTTATGGCTTATACAATTAGGAAACTTATTTAAATAGCTTTAAGGTCTAGTAGAGTTTCAAAAGAAGTTACAGACTCCAGAAATCTGTAGTTAGTCTGTACTCGTGACCGCAAAAATACTCTAAAATTCGAACTTAACAATTTATTATGTTCTAATTAAAATTATTAATGTTCTTTGCAGTTGTTAACATAAAATAATACACTAAACTTTATTGCTGGTAAAACATAACACTCTTTCTTGTTAAAAGTTTTACACAAATCTGTGCTAACACCGCATCGACACGGATTCTAAATAAATTAAAATGATGTTTTTATGTGTGCCTTAGTCGGGGAAACTATATGAAAATAATTGGTTCACCGCTTCCGGTTCACGATAATATTTATGTGTGTATATTATTCTGGGCTCTCTGTAGGACTACGCAAGTTATACTCTAGTAATGAGCTATTAAACCGCGAAGTTGGCACGCTGCGATCGCGCTCACTACATTATTTCTAAGGGCACGTGTTACACACCCGATGACACTATGCTTAATTTGTTGTACACTATTTTCTGTTACGTTTATGTGCTTTCGTAAATCATTATGGTTTATGGATTTATTTAAATATTTCATCTCTGTACTTAATTCCATGTGATAAAAACAAAACAAAAAGGGCAAAACCGCAAGATGCGTTATTACGTATGATACGTATGATTTAACTATTCCTAATCTAAACTTAAAAAATAAGTTTATTTGAAGTTTTGTTTAGCTTATCTAGTTTTACGACTTCCCGTTTCAAATCTAAATCTGTGAAGATTTTGGGTCACGTTAATGCATGGAGCAATGTTTGAGAAGCACGACATTAGATGCACATTAACAATACTACAACGAGAGAGAAATACCCTTTGGACGTTTGTTTATGTGCACGGCAACAAGTAGGAACATCAGCCAATTCTGAGAACAACAAGTATGGGAGATGTGACAGGTTAATAGTCTTTTATAGTATGTCAAAGGCGACGCGAAGTCCATTTACGTTTGTTTTGCGCACTGCACTTGGCCGGCTAGGTGATCGCGTAATCCCATTATGATATAGGGTTGTAACAACAAACCCTCAAAATGGCGTAATGCATAAACAATAGTATTGTGCCATCGCATCTGAAAGGAAACTGCCGTTATACGGCTGATGGTCGCGGGTGCACGGGCCGTCGGATGCGGCTGTGCCGGGTGCAAGAGGCGGGCGTGGGCGCGGGTCGTCGACCGGTGCAGAGAGCGGTCTCCCAGCGAAAATGGCAGAAAACCTGACGAAGGGCGGCAGCACACGGTGTCCGCATTTAGCTCGGGCTGACGTCGATGAGTCACGGCACCGCGAATAGCGGCGGTTTGTTTGTTGCACCGCCCGCTCCCGGCTCTCCCGCGGATTATTTCGAGCGGGCGTGGTGCGGCGCGGCGCGGCGCGGCCAGTGCTAGGCGCACTGTCTCCGCGAGAGGACGCCATGCCCCCGCTGCCCGCGCCGCCCGCGCGCCTCGCCCGCCGCGACCGCGACGCCTCCTCCGCCGGCATCGTCACCACCATCACTGACTCTGTCACCTGTAGTTGGATATTTTACAGTGAGTGATCCACGACTCCACTCCACTCCGCACCCCAAGGAACACCGCGGACTTCCTTCCTTCTTTCACTTCCTGCATCGACGTCTGATCGCCATACGTTTACACTTTTACGGTCCCAACGTACGACGCGTGTACTAGTGCTTCCAAAACAAGAAAAATAATTAGTGATACATATTGCCCAAATTTTGAATCCCTAAATACGATCCAGAGCAGTAAGTGTTTGTTATTGTTTTCCGTTATACGACAAGTTGAATACTTCCGCATCAGTCCGCACTCTGTGTATGCAGATGCGATGTTTAAAAAATGTCACCAATGTATACAAACAATCGGACATCGAGTGATCGATCGATTATGTATTGATTGATGAACGAACGATATGTTTAGATGCAGTTTGGACTAGATACAAGCATCTATTTGTTAGATAAAGAATAATATAAGGTACGTTGTAGGCAGAAATGTAGGTGAAGCGTCGGTCTGACATCACCAACCGGGAGTAAATTTAACTCTTGACGTATTTAACCCTGGTGCCGCGAGATTGCGTCGATTCCTTTAAAATGAATTGTTCTCGCACGACGCACTATCCATATTCATAGAACTGCTAAATTTTTTATAAAATACTAAATTAAATAATGTTCTGTCTATTTAATGTCGTCTACGGTGTTTTGTTAAATATTTAAAATTGTTTAAAATGCAAGACAATAATGACGTCACATCATATACATAAGTAAACAAAAAATAGCAATGGCCAAAACCATGCTGAGTATCAAAGAAAAACTAAAACATAGTTAATGTGCCTTAAAGCCTTATAAAAACATATTTCTATTATTTGAATTCCTAAACTGACTTTTTGTAAAGAAATAATAATTTCTGATATTAGCTGTATAAGGGTAATCAACTGGTTTGACCTTTTTGGTATTTCTTGAACTTGTTTGGTTCGCCCAAAAAACAGTGATATTGCAAAAAACAAACGCTATTATCCGAAGTCAATGGCGTAAGCGGATACAAAATTTACAGTCTTTTATTTCCATGACATGTTCATTTTTTCTTAGAATTTTGTATTACTTATCCGGTTAAACCGAAATTTTAATGTAGTTTTAGGAAATTCATAAGTATACATAAGTCTTACTTTCTCATAATTTACTTAGATATATCACAAATTACAGATAAAGAAAAAATCAAGGCGTTTTGGACATAGAAGCATTTGAGTTTTGTTCCGAGTTTTTTGCATATGGATTTTTTTGATTAGGATTAAACTTTTAGACCGCTAAAATCAGAAACGCTTATTGCCTTAGGCTTTCATTAGATAACACTTGCATTTTGCTCTAGACCGCCGAAATTCGCAAAGCTTATTTCAGAATATAATGGTGTATTTCAAAGAAAGAGCTCATGTTTAAGACCATAGTTTTATTCATAAGAATTGATGGATATACTGTATAACGCAAAAGTCATTTGTTTGTTTACATTTTTCTGGATGTAATGAATGGCAAGGGTTGAAAATTGATTTATTAACAACGTATATGTATGTTGTTAAATACACCACAGTGCCGAATGTGAAATCGTTAAGAAATCGTTTGCGATTACGTGTACTTACTGTGAAGTGCACCACTTTTCTGTTCTTTTTTCCCGCTGTGAAAATGCATAGAGCTGCATACCACCGAGAACGGGAGGACTCCCGGTGATTATGTGGGACTCTCGCAGCCAGAAGGGCTGGGCCTACCCACTAAAAACACAGCAACTTCCGTCCGCGTTACATTGGGTTGCCTTAGGATCCCACGGGGGAATACTACCACGACACCCCATCGCCGGGCCTGCGCTAAGGCGGCACCCCCTCCCTGAAAACCCCTTTTCCCTATCGCCTCATAAAGTAATTGTAACAATTCAATAACAATACAAAACTATACTAATATTTTTTTCAAGAGTGGCTCTCCCCAACTTCGTACAGCTTAAACGTTCCAATTTTCTTTCACACAAACTGACAATAAATCCTCTTTTACAACCAAAAAATCCAACTATGAAATTGTGAATGAAAGCCTTAATTACCATTATTTGTTGCAGGCAACACCAGCGGGTCAGCAGGCGCGAGCGAGGGCGCCGCGCCCGCCGCCGCCCCGGACCCGGCGCTCGACTCCATGCACATGATGCTCGACCCCCACCTCCGGCCCATCTCGCCGGACCTCAACAACGAGGAGTCCAAGAGGATATTCGAGGAGCACAAGCAACTCGCGCAGGAGTATCTTAAGGTGGGGTTGGGATAATGTTATAAAGGCAGAAAAGTGTCTGTTAGGTTTTTCCATTTGGCAGAGCTGTCATTAATTCGTTGTCATACATGTTGTCCATGGGCCACCTACTCCAATGTTCACTGTGCCCCAACACCTGCACTCTGGATCACCTAAATGAGACCAAATTTAGATTTATGACCGAAAACAAGTTGTCAGATATTAAAGATCTTTTATTTGCGAACAAAAAAAAAATTGTTCAAGTGTTGGATGGATGAACAAACGAACGACGAATGAATGAATGCAGACAGATTTGAAGAAATTAACAAAAAATATTTAAAAAAAGAAATTAATTATTTTGGATATTTGTTGTTCCTTTTCATTGTAAAAATACTAAAAGATTGTTACTCTTCTGTTGCTACCTACCCTATTATGTGCAAAAAAATATATGAAACCTAGCAAAACTAAAACTCTAATTTGTAATGTTCCAGATACAAACGGAGCTGGCGTACCTGAGCAATCACAAATCTGAGTTAGAGGAGAAAATGGATGACGAGGAGTTACGGCAGAAGAGAGAAATTATAGAATTAGAAAATGAAAAGGTAAATTAATTATATTTCCTGATGATGATGTTTGAACGATGTGATGGCTGTTTGTTAGGTACTCTTTCACATAAAAACTACTGCACCGATTTAGATGATACCAATTATCCGTTTAACCAGGAATATTATAAACAACAGTTTTCATTCCAAATTTCCCACAGGATTAAAATTCAAGCGAGAAAACTCACAGGCTGTTAATTATTAATAATATTTGTTACCTATAAAAATATCCTACTAATAATATAAATGCGAAAGTTAGTATGTTTGTGAGTTTAGATGTTTGTTACTCCTTCACGCAAAAACTACTGAATCGATTTAGATTAAATTTGGTACAGATGTTCCTTACAACTAGGAATAACACATAGGATTCTTTTTATACCGAAATTCCCATGGGATTGGGATTCACGCGGGTAAAGCCGCGGGGTGCAGGTAGTTAATAATATTTTTACAACAAAAAAATATTACTAAGATAAATAATTTCCTTTCAGGACTCTTTGATCAAGTTGTACTGTAGTCTAAAGAAGCAGCTATCCCGAGTGGAAGACGACAGTTGGCTACTCGGAGAAGACGCGCCGCACGAGTGACGTCACACGCCTTGCCCACGGGACACGCCCCGTGACGTCACAACACAAGATGGCTGCGTCCCGGTCGCGTGCCAGTTATTGTAATGAAATGTTTGGGGGTACTTACATGTTTATATTGTACCGAGTTAGTGCCTATGGTAAATGGATCCTTAAAATATTGAATATGCCTTATTAATGTATTGAAAAGAAACTTATTTATTGGTTACTAGAATTAGTAATGGAATTGTATCTGTAGAGTTTCGACGACAGTATAAATAAATAAGCTACCACAAAATACATACGACTTGATAACATTTAAGGTAGCGCTATGAACTAGTACCTTCCAGCTATTGTTTTATTTACTTACTGTCGTTACCGCTCATTATATTATGTTTTTTAGCAATTAAATTGAGCATTTTAAAGTAAATAAAGTAAAATTCTTTATAAATATGTAAGTAATCCCCAAAACTATAGGAGGCTACCTAACCGTACGTATTGATCTCAAAACACCAAAAGAGCCTTCAGTTTATTTATAAATAATTAACTGTAGTTACTAGTATTGTGTTGTGTAGTGTATCTACTAAATTTGTACAACAAAAGCACGTTTTAGTGCTTTTTGTATATTTGTGTGTATAAAAAAATTATTAGATTTTTATATAAATTGTAATAAATGTATATAAAATGAGGATAATTATGAATTATGAGGTAATTAATGTAGACTTTTTAATTATTTTTGATGGGTTTTTCGTATGTAGTATTTAAAACGCTACAACTTCCGAAATTTTGCAATTATAGAAAATAATATTTACTAAACATATACTTTGAACATCACTGTATCTATCAACTAGCGCTTGCAACGCTTTCAATTATTGTTATAACCCCCCGGCCACACTATCGCGATAACGCGAACATTTGCGTTGTCGCGACACGTCTGGCCAAAGAATTCGTCCTATCGCGAATCAGTTCCGCGAACTCGAATGCCCTTATACCATTGACATAATGCCTTCAACTCGCTGTCAGTAATTTGGCGCACAATCAAAGGATTTTATCGCGACAATTTCAAACGACAGTGTGGCCGTCACTGCGGCGCAAAGACTTACAGTTAGAAGAATAAGTGAAATCACATCAATAACTAGATAAATACTAAATATAGTATCGTGATTTGATAGATTGAGTATGTTTAACTCGTTTCAAATAATTAAAATGTTTACATTAGAGTTTGTGTTGGAAATGTATGGCCTTATTAAATGTAATTTATGCATCAAAAGGCTGATTTTTCCATCGCCAGATAACTTTAAGGAATAATTTAAAAAAATTGACAGATATTTCATACAAATACTGTCAAACATCAATTTTATTCCTTGAAAAGTTATCGGGCGATGGAAAAATCAGCCCACAACGAAATATGAAAATTATTACTAAAATTGTAATTTGTCATTTTACGGATATGTATTTGAATTAAGTTTGTGTTGTTCAAAATCTCATTTGATGTAACCTGACTTTGATGATGTTTGTAAGAAGTTTCGAGTATTATTGACTTCCATTATAATGTTGTGTGTATGAATTTGTTTTTGTAAATTAGATTACTAGTAATAGACAAATGTAATGTTAAGTTTAATAAATATTTTTGTAATTTAATTGTATTTTCGTTTTTCCTTTCTAAAAATAATAGAACAAAACATCTTTTATGAACGCATTGGACCCGAACTATGAAATTTTAACTGTACATTTTGCGAACTTATGCATTAAAGTGCGAAATGGGTTTATCTGATTCTTACTGTGCCGATACTAAATTCGGGATAAAACGTAATATATAAGCCTATATCCTTTCCCGGACCATAAGCTACCCCTGTACCAAATTTTAAGTCAATCCGTTCAGTAGTTCAGCCGTGAAAAGGTAACAGACAGACAGAGTTACTTCGCATTTATAATATTAGTAAGGATAGATCAGCGCCACAACGGAGAGTGCTCAGACCAGGCACAATTTATCGCAAGTCTCCTAATTTATTTAGGACATAAGAAACACATAAATAAAACAAATCAATAAAATTCAGTCCAAATAATTTATTTCAATATAGTCAATTACATCTTGTCTATTGGAATGGTGTTCTGAATTAACATATCGTCAAAAACATAAATATTGAATTTGGCACTCCTATCAACTACTAGAACATTCTGAGATTCAGATCTTAAACAAATAAATGCTTTATCGCTGAACACAACACTGTGTCTGGACGAATCTTCAAATAACAAAATAATTATTTACAATATTAACAAATTATCTTGTCTATATGACTATTCAAAAACCTGTGGCAACACACATCCACCAAATAATATTTCCAGTATTTACTACTACATTATGATACATTTTAGAATATCATTTATCGATTGTATGTATTTTCATACAGCTAATTTGATATTAATATATAAATAAATTGGCCAAATTCTTAAATATTTATCGACTATCGAATTTAATAATAGTGATATGATTATACTTTTTTAATTACGTTTAAAAAATAAAAAATGCTTTACAAATAAATATTATCACTAACGCAAAATAAAATAAACAAAAATCCATTGCTTATAATTCGGAATTGAGAGGAAAACCGTGCCTCTAACATAATATTAATTTGATTTGTTAAAATAATTCATTAATTATTATAATAAGGCGAATATATTATTCGTTGTTAACGGCCCATGTGGAAGCTTGCCATAATATTAATATCTATAAAAATATAGGAATGGAATACTATTTAATTTAATAATCTAACGAGACAAAAAGTATCTTATTAGTAATAACAGGCAATTCCATCAAGCGTTCAAATTATATATTATACATACATACAATGTAAGGCAACAATGCATCAATCAATGGTGCAATGGGCATGTTTGGTCGAAATAAGTCCTCAATAAATTAAGTAAGTAAGACTACTGAGCTATGTTGTTCATTGGAACACTTTTAAGGTACTTTATTAAATAATTTAATTATCGTTTTATGATTGTCAAAACGTCGTAAATACTTGAACACAGCGAAAATTCAACGATGGATGCATAACAAAATATTATATTGTAACAAGGCTCAGATGCAAAAACTTACTCTGTGTTTACAAAGAACTTAGTTTGACTGAACAAGCCCAAGCACAAGATCGAAACTGGCTATACACATATTACATACCATAGGTATACCTTAGTTTAAAAATACATAATCACTTTTAAAAAATCTTTACACCTTTCAACAATAACAATATAAGATTTACGAATAAAGTCAAAAAAATAATCTCGAGTTGTGAAATATTTACATTTTGATTTAAATACAAATATGGCTTTTAAACTGATGATATTAATATACTTTTTAGGTTTTTATAATCAAAATGTAAATAGAGCATTAGTAAATGAGTTTATCACAATGAAATACAGTGAGTGGACAGTAAATGGATGTAAACATTATAAATCGGAGACGTCTCTCAATAATGGCAGTTATTCTAATTCACATCTAAGAACAAAACATTTACCTATAATGGTAAACAATTTCGACATATCAAATGGTAAACCTGTCATGACTGTAAATAAATTCGTACAATAAAAGTAAACATTGGAAGTAGAGTATTTTTTCTAATTTGTTTTGTTATGTATCAAAACCATAATTTATCAATATTTGTATGTGTACTATAATTTCCTAACGACCTAAGTCTGATCCTCGAAGAAACATGTTATCTAATCTCATTTAAATATAATTATTATCGATCGAAGTTAATCGATTTGAAGAATACTAACATCTCTTCAACTATACAAATTACAAAAAATAATTAAATAAACACACCAAAACGCCTCATTACATGGGAGGAATTAGAATCGTGCAATGTATCACATATGCTGTTACATTAATTATAAGGGTCGAACCGTATTCTGTCAAATCACAACGTGAAAAAACGTTTTTCAATATACATATACAAGACTTGTGATGAATTATTCATTGTATAACAACTGTATAAATATTTAGATTGCCTAACGACAAAGATTGCCCTACGGAAAGCAACACTAGGAAGTCGATTTTATTAACAAACTTGTGAAGTTTCTACGATGATCGTGGCGACTTCAATGTTACCTATTGAAGTCACTTCAACCTTGTTACAACAATCGGGACATTATTATTGATCGCAGTTTTGTTATATTTCGATTAAATTGTGCACAATTCAGTCTTTTCGGCAAATCAAAGTTTTTCTTTGTGGTTCATTGAGAAACTGCGGTACAACATACTGTTGTTTTACCGTAGGAAAAACTTCCGTAGTGCACACCTAGTCTTAAGTAATTAATAATCGATTTTGAATCGAATATAATTATACTTTGACGGTTTTACATTATGAAATGTCAATTCTATACATTTTTTATATCTTTTATTCGTTTTTTAGATTCATTTATTATGAAACGAATCTAATGACACAAATTTAATTTATTTTTCGTTAAAAATATGTACTTGTTACCAAATATTTTTTCATGACAAAGTATCCATGGTTTATAGTCATTCTCACAGACGTGAAATAGGGTTTTCATATGTAATCATTTTTATAGATTGTATAAAATTGACATTTCAATGCAAACAAAACCTATACAGCTGTTATACAAGTCTCATTTGTCAACTATAAACGCTCAACATACGTCCAACACCTTAACATACAACTTAATCACTTCCTAAACACACGTTATTGCAAGCTTGTAATTCCTAAAGCCACATTAAATAGTTGAGCAAGTTTACAAAGTATTACAAACAACTTCAAATGTATTGTCAACGATTCACAGGAGCACGTTATTCGTGTTGTTAATTTATAATCTAATAGATATAAAACTTTAGATATAGGAATAATGAATATAATTTGATGTCTAACGAGAGGGGAAGACTGGTATGGTCTAACGTTGGTTGTCCTGAAACAAAAAGATTTCATTTATAATTTGTGGTAAGGTACTGTTTACAAAAAAATCATAAGTAATTTTATAATAGAAACGGACAAACCCTCTTGGTTTGTTAGTTGCCATATAAAGGATCAGTGAACACGCTGTATTATGATTGTCCGCTGCGTTATGCGGGTAACAGCGCGGGCGTCCGCCTCGCGTGCTCGGTTTGAAAGTTTGTAAGAGTGTTGCTCTTACAAATTTTCAAACCGAGCACGCGCCACGTCAATTTGCTTCGCAGCGGACGCCCTATAAACTCGAATATGTTTGCAGTCTGCAGTATAGATATTCTCCTGACCTGCGTGTCGGTGGACTAGCTGCGGCGGCGGTCGCGGCGCGCCTGCCACTTGAAGTCGACCTGCATGAGCCACTGCTGGCCGCGCGAGCGGTCGCACGCGCGCAGCACGGGCTTCCACACGTCCGCCGACTCCGGCTTGTCCAGGCACATGCCCGTGTTCGTGTGCTTTATTGTGCGAGTCTGCAAACAATACATACGCATTTATTGGCCGAGAAAAAACCACGGCTAGTATATGAAAAGAGAGAACTTCTAAGAGAACTGGCGTATTCCAGTTCAGAATACTTTTTTCAAAATAAATAACAAGTACATTACCTTAGAATCATAAGTCCACTCCTGATTGCCGCGCATCCCGTGACAGCGTATCAGTTTGATGGGCCCGCGCGGGTGCGCCGCGTCCAGACAGTTGTCGTCAGACATCACTTGCTTGCGTTTGGTGTACGCGAACACTTGGTTCCCTCCCATGCCGTGGCAGTATCCCATGCCGAGCGCCTGACCCGCCTTGCCACCGAGTGTGTCCAGACAGTTCGATGTTTCTGCATTTCGAATCTGGAAAAATGTTTACATAAATAAGCATTTTTTAATAGTAGTTTTAATAAAAGACATGGATTTTATATCTATGCCTTTTTTTAAAAAGAGAAACAATTTCAATAGTTTCTGTGAATATAAATCTCGGATCGTTTTTGGCGAGACAATAAAAAAAAGAATTTAAAGCGTATCTCATAGTCACGCCTTGTTCATTTTTGGATAATGACACTGATAAATTGACACACTCACCTCTCCAAGATAATAATAATCCAGCGGCATCTGACTCTCTGGGTAGATGTTTTCCAAATACCATCTAAAGCTCTTGCACTTTAGACGCTCGCGTAACGCTCTTCGCTCGCTGACGTCACCGACGGGCACATTCAATGCTCCTGATCAATTTAATTAGATTAATGGCAACACTGTTCATGTCAAGGAAAACAAGATGGCGTCAACTGCGCAGAAGAACTTACTTAAGGGAGTTTTCTGCGCAGTAGTTATGTGGCGGGAAAATTGTCAAGTAAACGTCAATATGCAAAAAGTTCTTTTTAAAAATGTTTGTAACAAAACTTTTAATTTACCACTTCTTAATTATCGTGTGTTGATTAATTAATTTAAATTAGTTTGTAGTACTTTCAATTATTGACTTACATTTTAAAGGAACAAGAATAATTAAAATTATATAATTTTGGACAGTCCCTATGTAAAAAAAATAACTATTTATTATATATTAAAAACCCATTAATATAAGTAAAACGTTAGTACAAGCATGACTGTAATGAAATGTACCCACGAAATTAACACAAATGAATAGCAACGCACATGTTAATAGGTTAAGTAAATCAATTATACAGGGTGCTTTAGACGACGGATGTCATTAATTTCGTTTAATAAAATCATCATCTTAACATACATACTTTGAAACAAAGTCTTCACATAGCTTCACGTCGTCTTTACAAATGCTTAGATAATTTATAGGTACAACACAACTGATTTTATGACCGTTGTTACCAATAGATAGTGATTCAAGAAAGGGTAATTAGTTATAAAAAATATCAACACGGTTCAATGTAGAAAAATACATATCAGTTCATCTGTATAATTCTATAAATTGTTTTTAATAACTAATGTAAAAAGAACACCAATAGCAAATATATTTTTTTAAGCAGTCAGATGACATAATCATTTGTGACATACGTCATTTAAATGATCACCCTGTATAATATAATAATATAATTTAAAGTTAAAATACATGCATCTTATTATAACAAAAATAGAAAAACACTTGATAATTAAAAATATCATCACATCACCAAACAACGTGAAACAATAGTATCGTTAATTCATATTATTGTTTTCCGGAAAGATAACAAACGAAAAGGATTCAATATAAACATAATATTTGCTTTATTTATTGATTTTCCATTTTAATTAAAACATTGTTTTGTAGTGCATCGACCGACTGACATGTTTGTTATTTTCCAACAGATTTTTGTGTTATCAAGTGTTTTCCATAGTTAAGTTAAAGATTATTAAAACAAATCTATTTTAATAGTTTAGATGCGCCATAACAATTATGTGTTTTGAAAATAAAGACTCAATTAACACTCAAACTGGCTCTATTTTTAAGCATCACGATCGAGCTGATTTGCGAAAGCTGCGATTATACGCTCAAGTTTGCCGCGCGTTTTTGCAACTCATCAGCAATTCAAGCAAGCTCTTTTGGCTGCCATACCATACGAGTATATTCATGTTTATATGGCTTATATATTAAACAAATTGCAAGCACATCCAAACCTATACCAACAAACAACCTGGGTTAATATTGTAGTAGAAATGCTTCCATTCGTCGAGCCAGACTTCGGCTAGACGCGCGTTGTTGTGATTGACAACCCTGCCAGTGCCCCCGGGGAACGAGTACGGGGTTGTCTTGCGGAACACGTGGCCGACATGCGAGCACGGCGCGATCTCCAACCGACCGCCGCACATCCACACCTGCCCGCCGGGTTAATACCACGTGCTTATACCGTGCTGATCGTTTGCTTTGCGAACGCGGTACTCGATTGGAGGGTTATGTTGCAAGATTATTAATGACTGGGTTAGGTTTTGGTAACATGGTTGACTGATAGTGTGGTTTTAAAGGGCTTTCTGGTAATAGTTATTTATGGTACAAGCGAGGTAAGTTGGTGATTACTTCCGAGGCGCTATTGTGGCCCGAGCCGTCAGGCGAGGGTCAGAAGATAGCCGAGGATAGTAATCATCAATACTCGCGTGTACCATACAACGTTTTTCAACACACTTGCGAAGAAATTATCATTTTTCGCTAATAAATAAATAGTTTTTCTATTCGCGCGCATCCAACACAACAATGGTGATCGGCCAAAGACTAAAAAAATATACTAATTAAAAAAAAATCGAATGAGTGAATGAATGGAATCGACCATAGACCTACCGAAAGTAAGGCAACATAGTTGAAGTTTGTTTTTAAAATGTATGGACACAATTTTGTTGGTATTGAAACTTTTTTAAAAACAAAGCAATTTAAAAAAACAATCTATAACTCACTAGGGAATCAAGCGTGTCATTATTCAACTGTTTTTGCACAAATAAGAACCCCTTTATGAGCAAGTGTGTTGAAATAGTTATTTATGGTACAAGCGAGGTAAGTTGGTGATTACTTCCGAGGCGCTATTGAGGCCCGAGCCGTCAGGCGAGGGTCAGAAGATAGCCGAGGATAGTAATCATCAATACACGCGTGTACCATACAACGTTTTTCAACACATTTGCGAAGAAATTATCATTTTTCGCTAATAAATAAACAGTTTTTCTATTCGCGCGCATCCAACACAACAATGGTGATCGGCCAAAGACTAAAAGAATATATTTATTAAAAAAAATAACGAATGAATGAATGAATGGAATTGACCATAGACCTACCAAAAGTAAGGAAACATAGTTGAAGTTTGTTTTTAAAATGTATGGACACAATTTTTTTGGTATCGAAACTTTTTTAAAATGAAAGCAATTTAAAAAACAATCTATAACTCACTAGTGAATAAAACATGTCATTATTCAACTGTTTTTGCACAAATAAGAGCCCCTTTATGAGCAAGTGTGTTGAAAAATGCATTTTCATGAACATATTGTTTTTTTTTCTTGGTAAACATTGTTTTGCGAAATGTTTTATGTAGCATCCAAAATTGTAACAATGGTGGTAAGTATATAAATAAAGTAAAGTACATACTAACTTTATATGGCACATTATATTTTATGCCTGATATTGTATTTGCCATTACAGTTTTCCAGTCCTAAGACTTTTATTCCTAAGACTTATTATAACTGAAAATATCGTCGAATTATGTGAGAGTAACCAATAATTGAGCTATCATACACGACACAAACCGTAAAACGAACATATCATACAACACGATAATGTCCATAAACATGAAATTATTTAAATAAAAGTGAAGGAAAACTATTTGCATAACTACAACATCGGTTATTATCTACACGACATCGTTAACTACACTACAATCAAATGGAAGACAGGAAAGTAGTTATTGGTAGACTATTATACAGTAGAATATTATAAAAATATAATCTAGGTATCTGTAGTTTCAATATTAGGAATATAGAATCTAGAGAAATTTTGATATATAGGCTACAGGGATCAATGTAAGTAAGGTAGAATTATTTATCATTTTCTGAACGAATAAATCACCTTTTGGGTCCCTAGTATTATTATATATGTCCTAGTCCCTATTTTGCAGTGTACTTCATTATTACAAATTTACGGTTTGTATTTTGTTTTTAGCAATCTACGCACGAAATAGGTAGTTTAATCGTTGTAGAACAATTAAATGTCGATTAAAATCAAACTAACAGCCAGCCATATTAATAACAAACCCGTCAACCAAAATATGTCCATCAATTAAAATTAACCAGAACGTTATAAATCATAAGCAAACGATCAGTTAATGTAAACCAAAATGTTATTAGTGGTTAACAAGCGAAAACAAAACAGTTTAGTTAGCAATACAACAAGTAACAATACACAAATGTTATCAAATCATAACGTAACACACACCCATTGTTAGGGGCAAATGGACGACGATATTTCAAGTTTATACGGTTTACATTTACACTACCAATTATTACAGTAATAGAAATCGAAACTAACCCCCTTATTCATAAAAATATAATAAACCTATTTTAGTTAAAATATGTTTTGTCACTTTCACACTTTTACAAATGATAGATGGTGTGACAGGCGCAAAATACTTTTTCACTAAAATAGGTTTCTGAAATTATGAATAAGGCGGTAAATTTAACTAATATTGCGAATAAACTCAAATAATTATCGAGATATTTACCATGTATATTATTTATTTCGAGTATCCGATATTACGACGCTGTTCCAAGCGCCATGATCGCGGATGAACTCATCATATGATTTGATAACATCCGTGATCATGGCGCTTGCAACCGCGTGCTAATAACCATGATAACTATAAAAACTATATTGCGAATATATGTTATTTCTGCTTAACGTTCAGATTTAACATAACATAATCATTCACTACATCATCTCATTACAGTAACTGACCCCTAAGTTCCAAACTTGAATCTAGGGTATCAGAAACTACACACACTCATTTACAGATTTATATCACTACATAATATAAAACGAAATCGCTTTCTCTGTCCCTTTGTATGCTTAGATCTTTAAAACCACGCAACGAATTTTGTTGCGGTTTGTTTTAATAGATAGAGTGATTCAGCGGGATTTTATCCCCATATTCCTACGGGAATGGGAACTACGCGGGTGAAACCGCGGGGCGCCGCTAGTTAATTATAATATAGAAAACGTATTAAATATCCTATATTATTTGTACATAACATATAGTGGCATATGCATCTGGCAAAGCCTATTGTCAACTTGAGTTTTTGTTCCGCCCATTTTATTTAGATTCTATCGTTATATTTATTAGGAAATACAACTAGTCTACCTTAATAGTAACTAATTTATCATGTTATAACATCTCAATAGATACATTTTTAGTTATCTTTAAAGATTACTTCGAAACTACTTAACACTAATGTTGATATTAATCATCAATCTTTACATTTTGATAATGTAAGTAATATATTGATGAATCATTGTTTGTTTGTACCTTGAACCTTTTTATTTATTATATTGTACCAGTAAATGTGCAGTTTTGTGCAATTTGTCCCCTCTAATTTGAGCATTTCCGATATTTATTCCATTCAAACTATCTTTATATTATGTATATAGCCAAATCTATTAACATTATAGATGAAATAAAGACTTTAAATATCCTAATTTTACCAAAGAATGACTAATCACTATTAAAGAAGATTCTCAATGCATGTAATATAAATTTAGTTTTAAAGTCAAATACTGTTAAACTAGACTTCTAGAGTAATCCTAATCTGAAACGAGTTAGTAAATATAATAATTAGCTGTTACAATAAAACATTACAATTTGTTAAACAATTTCTATTAAGCCATGATAGTCCAAGAGCTAACACAAAATTGGATAAGATACAGTTATTTTTATTGATTTTTGGCGTGAGAAATGACGTTAGTAAACTTGTTTCAATTTTGACATAAACAATAATTGTGTACAATTTTGTAACAGCTCTTGAACTAAAAGAATTGCTGTGGTTAATAAGTATTAAGTACGTTTAATTATAACAAATCAATTTTTTTATTTCCTCATTGCTTCTGCATAGAAGAAGCGAAACAAGGATAAAGTTAAAATAAAACAGTAAATAGAACTTAAAAGACTGTGTAATACTAGAAATACCAAAAAATAAAACCTATTTAGTAATAAAATAGTTAAAATAACCCTCAGTGCATAACAGATAAAGTTTAGGTTAATTAAAAAAAATTGAATAAAGAACACAGAAACACACAGATAAAAAAGAAGCGATGAAACGAATGAATGAACATGCAAAGTGAACGAATGAATGCAGCGGCAATGACGTCAGTTAATGTTATTCGAAAGCTGAGTAATATTAAATGATTATAATAATTAGTTGACAAATTCAAATGTTAGTTTCACGGGGTCCCAAGCCACAACAAAACTTTACTTGTGCGGATGCTGCTAACATTTTCTTCACTTAGTTGCGTACACACACGCATTTTGCGGGCACACGCGCAAAGAAAGTATCTTAAAATGATTATTAATTGGTTAGAAAATGTTACCAGTACAGCACGTATAGGTATAAATATAAGAACCTGGGTTCATGGCGTAATAGAACTCTCCCCATTCGTCCATCCAGACTTCAGCGACCCTGGCGGCGTTATGCAGCACCACATTCTGGACGCCACCGGGGAACGAGTACGGAGACTTGTCTCTGAACACGTGGCCCACGTGTGAACACGGCACTATCTCGAGACGACCACCGCACTGCCATACCTTTATCGCCCGGTATTACTCTTTAGTAAGGTTAATAAGGTTCAATTTTGTTTGACTGGGAAGACTGACTAAGGTTCAATTTTGCTTCATTGTGATGTCTGGTCTTCTAGCCAGTTGGCATTCATTCCGATTTCAAATAAAAGCCTACTGGGAATTGAGACCTATTTGACGCTTATCCAATATGGTTTTATTATGAACTTTCTAACAATACTTTCAATAAGCGCAACTTATCCAATATGGTTTTTAGGAAATAAACTTTCTAGCAATGCCTTCAATAAGCGCAATTTTGTTTGACTGAGATGACTGGTCTATTAGCCAGTTGTTATCAAGTTCAATTTCAAACTACCCTACCTACTAGGAATGGAGACCTATTTGGAACTGCTCCATTGTAACTTTTTAGCACAAACTTTCTAACTATGTTTTGCCCTGTCATGTATCAAACCAGTTTACCCTGAAGCTCATCTCCAAGTTCTCTCCTCCCCAGATGTCCATGCCTTGGTCGTAGGAGCCTATCTTGTAGAAGTACTCGCGGTCGATTGCGAAGAGCCCGCCCGCCATCGTGGGCGTGCGGAGCGGCGCGGTGCGATCGCCGCCGCGACGGGACATCTCGCGTTCTGGGACTCGGTACCTGAGGAATAGAGATGGATGAATAAGTGACGTATTTATAGTGGAACCAGTCAATTACAAATTCTAAAAAATATTGGATCTGCAGTAATTTCAACATGACAGCATTATTCCTAACTACTTATCAATATTCTACAGTAGAGCCATCTTTTTATTCCGAAATTCCCATGAGATCAGAAAGTGACACAATATATATTTTTTTTAAATTAATGGTACTAAAATATTCTTTGTTGTCAAGAGATAATGAGTTAAAATAAGTTTATTTTCCCAGAAATAAGATAAAAACATTATAAACAATATTTTTTGGAAAATCTTAGTAGTCCATTAAAAGATCGTGTTATGATATGTATCAATTAGTGTTTAACAACATAATTTCATTAAATAACTGGTTCTTCAATGATATAATCTTTTTAATAATATTGATATAATATTTATCTCTATTCTGAGAAAGATTATTATAGCTTTTAACATGGATTTTTTAACGTTCACGAGTACCAAATATTGGAAACTTCTTTCCAAAAACGATACACGTGTTAGACCAGTAATTGGAGACAATGATCTGCCCCTATAATCGATAAGTAACGATTAAACAACTAATGGTTTTTATTTTGTGAACTGGAAAATTGGTTCATTACTGTTTTACTTTTTTGCATAAAAACTACACACAGAAGTAAAAACTTATAAGCAAACATAAGACATACTTTTTATCACAAAATTAAATAAGTTTTTCGCTGGTAAAAACACGGAGCACAAATATAGTTCATTTAAATAAATCCTAACGTTTCTATAAATACGAAATTTATCAAAACAATTGCAAAAACGTGACGTCACATTGTTATTGTAATTTACAAGTTACAAAATATTTAATCACTTGTTAGTAATTATTGAAGTCATTAACTTCAACCTGTTATGATAAGAACTGTGGTTCAATAGTGAAAGGAAAACATTTAGCTAAATGAGAATAAGTATTATTAAATTGGAAAATAATAATTTGCAAAATTACATACATATGTGCCTAAGTAAATAGTACTTATATGTACCTAGGTAACAATTTCAATTAAAAATAACACCTATTTTTTCAAGTCATAAAATACATACATTTGAATTGCAAAGAGACGCAAATAATACAAATCTTAACCTAACATTAGAACAAAGAATGTTCTCGCTGTCATCAGTATTGCAAATAAATCGTGATACAATTAATTAACATAACCTAACATTCATTCTCTTTATAGTAACTGACCCCTAACTAAGTTCGAAACTTGTATCTAGGGTATCAGAAACTACGCACACACTCATTCACACGCACACCCAGACCGAGACAAACATTTGTGACAACAATTAAATTAATAATATCCAGAATTGAAAAAAAAAACATACGGACGACCAACAAAAATGAGGATAAAATCGGGTAAAACCGCTGAAACAATGATTTACGAAAAAACCATATCATTACTTCTAATTTACCCACACAAATTAAATTATGTATTAAACCGGCAATAAAATATAATGGATGTGTCATTAAAATATTAATATTATTATGCATATAAGTGTCAATTTGCCACATTAGCTTTGGTAGTAGGTGAATTTGATGTGGAAAATAAAATGTTATCGCAGCTCGACTTTTATTACGCACACACGTGATTTCACTTTTTACAATTGAATAAGATTAAAGATAGTGTTACCGTGAGGTTTAGCCTTCGGTAAACAACTATTGTTACATTTTAGGCATGCTGTAATATGCTGTTTTACGTACGTTGAGACTTGTTTTATACGAAAATGGGTATGAAAAATTTTTATATAATAAATGAGGACGTGTTTGTGTGTTTATCTTTCTTTCATAATTATGGTACTAATGTAATAGATTTATGATATTTTTATTACTTTATTACTCATATAAATAATAGCTATCGCTTTGCGTAAAATTCTTATATAATAAAATGCATGCAAACTAACAAAACCGACCCCAATTAGAAATGGGATAATGGTTCGGAAAGAGATGTTTAAATATTAAGAAATTTAATAGTAAGAAAATATTATTGATATTGTATCGAGTGAGACAATCTTATACAAAATTCTAGTAAACTGAGAGTAGTCGATATCAGAATTCTAGTAATAAAGCAAAAACGAAATAGCCTATAAAATTCATTGATAATGTTCAAGACTTGTACGCGAGTTTAACTACCTATATCGCGATATAAACTAAGTATATTTTATAGTACTTAATATGTTACGAAATATGATGTATTTTGAAATCGTTGGTTGTTTGAAATTTTTCTCATCACTTTACGCCATCATTATTTATCTAAGGCTCTGACAGACGGACTGCAATCCAACCGCATATTGCAGTTCAGGTACATTTTAAATGCAGTTGCCACGACTCAATAGGCTGACCGTCTGTCTAGACCCTTAAACTTCTTAAAAACCAATGTATGTACATATGTCACAAATATAACATATGTCACAATACAATCGACACTTTTACTTATTTTATGACGATTAAAAATTACGTATAATATTATAAAAATAGACGCAAAAGACACTCTTTCTTACGTAAATACGACGAAATTGGTAACAATAATTAAAAAAGGACTTATTTACTCTTTACACGCTATTTGCACAGCCTGTGCACAACAATGAATATTAATTACGTCATTACAATACCGTTGTTGAACCAAATATTTATTTTCATAGAACCCAAAATATTCCATTGACTAGGAAAATTTTACAGGAAAATTGAAAATGTGTTTATGAAATTTAATTACGTCATTACATTTACCATTGTTGAAACAAATATTTATTTTCATAGATCCCATTTTATCTTCCATTGACTTATTTTTAAATACACCTAGTAATGTAATGAGTATGCATATGAAAAGTTTTGTAAGTAGAGGGAAAACTAAAAAGACATAACTGAATGAACTATGCCAAAAAGGATATAATTGTAAAAAGAGTGAATGCAAAGTTAACAGCCGATCGGAATGAGTGGAAGAAGAAAACATGTTGCGCCGACCCCACGTAACGTGAGAAAAGGGCAGAGGAAAAGAAGAAAAATTGCACGGGAAAATGTGTCTTTATGCTTACCATCTAAAGTTCAGTTTCCAATTTAAGCCCCCTTGACTTATTTATAAGAATATATATTCTCAAAGGAGTGTTTTATTACTTACCATCTAAAGTTGAGTTTCCAATTGAATCCTCCCCAGGTCATGTCTGATGCTTGTATGTATTCGAAGGTTGTATCGGATATGACGTCGATAATCGGACAGACGACCGTTGACCTGTCTTCGACAATGCGAGCCAATAACGGCTCTAACCATCCCTCTAGAAAATAAATATAAATATGTTACTCATATAAATAATAGCTGTCGCTTTGCGTAAAATTCTGATATAATAAAATGCATGCAAACTAACAAAACCGACCCCAATTAGAAATGGGATAATGGTTCGGAAAGAGATGTTTAAATATAGTAGAAAGAGATAAATATTAAGTAAATAAAACAATCATTAGAATATTGATATCTTTGATTTACACGAACACTACACATTGAAATAAAACACTTAAACGGATTTTTGTCGTGGTTGTATTTTGTTTTACATTTTCTGACGTTTCGGATTCTTTACAGAGCCCGTGATCACAGAAGACTAAGATGGAAGACGTCTGTACATCTTAGTCTTCTGTGATCACGGCCGAAACGTCAGAAAATGTAAAACAAAATACAACCACAACAAAAATCCGTTTAAGTGTTTTATTTCAATCATTAGAATATTAAAATTATACGAACTACTTTTTTCAATGGTTTCATTTATACTTAACTAGCTGTGCCCCGCGGTTTCTCTCGCGTAGTTCCCGTTCCCGTTCCCGTGGGAATTTCAGAAATTTGGTATTCTGCTAAAATTGATTCATATGTCTATGGTGTCTCAGTGGTCTTTGTTGCATATAAACAATTTGACAAATAAACGTCAGAATACAGTTTCCATGACAACCATCTAAGTTTTATGGAGCTTTCTCTCGCGTAGTTCCCGTTCCCGTTCCCGTGGGAATTTCGGGATAAAAAGTATCCTATGTCCTTTTCCTGGTTCATAACTACCTCTCCACCAATTTTCAGCCAAATCGGTCCAGCCGTTCTTGAGTTATAAGTGGCGTAACTAACACGACTTTCTTTTATAGGTATATATAGATTATTAATTTTCAATAAAGTACAGATCTTATTGCAATATTTCATAAAACTATTCTGCAATTTATTAACCGGCAGTAAATAATGCATTTAAGTTAAACACGCATAAGTATGGAAACAATAAAAAATGGAGTAGGTACACATTGACTGTATTGATCAAAACCATTATTCATTTCAATGAAATGTTTGAATAGACATTGTAATTGTGCATTAAATTGTGATAAATGGACACATGAACACATTAATTAAAACTACTGTTACAAGTTCAAAGACATAAATTAAAATTAAAAACTACTGTTTCCTAAATTATATTTACAAAGTACTAAAAAGACGTACAAACACGACATATTAATGTATTAATGTATAGGTAGTCTGCGCCACTAATGTTTACATAGAGCAAACAATATGATAACACCTGAGCAATTTCTCGGCCATTGTTCATTCATTATAATAAATAATAGTGCGAATTAAACCGATGTGATTAGAAACAATTGTAAACAATCCCACTCATACTTAAACTATATTTGTTTGATAAACTTTAACCAATTTTAATAATAAACTATTTAGTTTTATAACTGTTTGGTTTGTGGTAGTTTTTTATGTAACTTAATTTTATTAAAATCTTGTAAGTTTTTAGACATTTATTTGTACTTAATTAAAGATAAAAACCCACCCACCCGCATGTAGTTCAATTCAACCCGCATAAAAAGTTTGTAGGACAACTCAAAAAGTCAGCTTAAAAGGAAACCAATGTATTTGCTGGTGTATCAGACAGTCTACATAATAAACTCCGAACTTCATTCAATAAAAATATCTGAACCGGCGGAAAATTGGAACTAACTATTTAGTAATCTATGTTAATACTAATATTGTCATTATGTTTAAAAGTTGCATTGCATTGCAAGTCATTCTATCTCGAATAGACTGACAACGAAAAATGCGATTACAGCCACACTGCCACCTAGTCAGATAAGTTTCACACATAGACAAACGAATCAGTCATATACAAAAGAGATAAAACAAATACATACCTGTACATTCACAATGTGCGTCTAAGAACGTGATGACGTCACCCTTGACGTGTTTAGCACCCAAAAGTCGAGCCCTTATCAGTCCCGAACGGTTCTCAGTCCTGAAGAGCCGCGTTGACACAGGCAGCGTCTTTATGTACTCTTCCAATTTGGTGCCCAAGTGTTCTAGTTGGAAAGAAAAATAAACATAATGAAACTTTTTATCTGTATCTATGTATACTAATATATAAAGCTGAATTTTGTTTGTTTGGTTGAACGCGCTAATCTCAGGAACTACTGGTCCGATTTGAAAAATTCTGTCGTTTTAGATAGCCCATTTATCGAGGAAGGCATATATTTTATCCCCGTATTCCCACGAGAACTATGGGGGTAAAACCGCGGGGCGCTGCTAGTAGCTTTATAGAATCCAAAAATAACGTTTTAACAAGTTTGGAACAAGAAAATACATAAGTTTATTATTCAGGGGACAGCCACGGTCGTATATCGCGTACGTTCTAATTATGTCCGTATTAATGAGATGATAAAAACAAAAAAAAAAATGGTGGAAAATGTCACAAGTCGGATTTTTTTTTCTGTTGGATCAAATCTAAGTTATCGGAACAATATTTTCCACATATAACATATTTTATTTATTTAGAGAGAAAATATTTCTCTACAAGCCTATCAAAGTAATAGCCTTATACACAAAGATTGAGATTATATTTTTTGTATTTAACCTCTAACAAAAAATAACGATTTGATAACCAACAATGTTTCATCACAGCTACTTTCTGCATACATATCTTACATTACCTCAAAATTCATACAAAAATAATATACATACGAAAAATTACGTATGTCATTTCATGTTAACTAAATTAAAATATCATCAGAGTATCTTTTAAAAACAATTTGTCTGTTTATCAAGAATGTACTTGTACAGCAACATGTAAGTTTCATAAATGTAATGAATTGGCGAATTACAAGCTAGGTAGGCTGGTGTTTAGTAGAATAATGAGTACTAACGTATAAGAGCCTAGGATGGCGCATTTAGGTGACGAAATTGGGAAGAACATTTTTTTTGTAAAATGATATCGGAAAATATGCTTATTATATACTTCTACTTAAATCAATTTATAACATCTAAAATACCGAATTGTAGAGATCAGAAGCGGTAATAAAAGAGAAATACGTCAATACGCCACTGATAATAATTTAGGTACATAACAACAAGAAAGAAGTTTAAATTATGCGCTGGGGAAATCCGTCTCATTGCATAGATAAGTTTGTTTAAAGTGTGTAGTTATAATGATTATAATTATTTATATTACTTAATATGCATTTAAGTCAATTTTATAAATAATGTTAGAAAGTATAAGGAATAAATACAGAGAAAAGTATCTTTTAAGAAGGAATTATAATATCTCTACGGTTAAGGTTAGTGATAATGTGCTCCGTGGTGATAATACAATACCAACAAATACTACTTGTAAGTAAATATGTACATACATTACAGGGAAAACTTCAATACGTTTTTATACATTCGACCTTCTTAGAAAGAATAGGCTATAGTCTACATCGTAAACGCAAATGTTTTATGAGGTATCGTATCGATATAACTATATTGGTTACCGTTTCAAGAAATTTTATAATGAAATTAAATTTGATGCGGATTTGTCTTATACCACGAATGATATTTGGCTAATTTCGATCGCGAAATTGTCAAAGAAATGGCAATTATAAGGGTACAACTATTTGTCACGTAAACGTTACGTGAAAAAGTAATGGATGGAACCCTAACAATAGTTTTTGCCTTCCTTTCACGTTTTTGGCAGAGTTATTTAGAAGCCTATGAATATAGATATAGAGAAATAGAATGACTGGCCAGATGTGGTAAGCCACTTTTCTTAAAGATAATATACTAGCCCTCGAAGGACGGATTAGCACAATCATTTTTTTTCTTTAAAAAGTGACATGATCGAGTTTTTAGCTCAGTAAGCTTGTATTAGGGATTTTGAATTAAGTTAATGGACTTTAACGTAGTTAAAACCACGGAATGTAGTTAATGTAAAATAATAAGTAGTTCTAGTTTAGTAACTGCGTGACAAAATGTATTTGTCAACCATTGAATAAATTGAACCGGTTTATTTTGATGTCGAATATTCAAATCTTATATCGATTTACATTGCGTTTTAAAATCTAGAACTATTGAAATTATTAGTTCTATGATTTCTTTGATAAAACAGTATTAAAGTAAGTAGTGTAGCAGTAGCGAACTCTCATTGGTATTCCAAGACGTTTTGTATCATTATTATGGGCAACGGACCGATGCAAAAATCTATCGGAATAATGAGGACACTTCATTAGATGAGTACGAGTGGTAAAGAGTTTTATTTTATCAAAATGGTAACGACTTCCCACTTCATTATAACCACTTAATAAAACACCCATCGAGATAAGATACACATCTAATTATTTAAAGCTTTGGAGTTGAATTAAATGGCGCTCAGAAATTCATTTAATTAACTTGATAAATTGTATGGATTATTTTACCCTTACCTACGTTAAAATATTTTTTGACAATAACCTAATTAAGTGCTTTCTTACCAATGATGATCCGCAAAGTTTTAAATGGCAACAGACAAATAGAGAACTTTCGCATTTTTACATCAGTTTGTGTTGTTATACGAGTAATACGTCACAGTAATTAGTTCATTTCTGTCTGGATCTTATAAAGTTTAAATAACAATAAAACATTATATTTTACATAATTAAGCTTGCAGAACGTAGACGGTTCCATTTTTAATCCACTGACCGTGTATAATGTGCATTAAATTTAACGTCTAGGTATAACAAACTTCGAACAAGCCATTCAAACATAACTTTCACTTTCGAAACTCATGCAAAAAAAACCTTCTTCGAAAAGTTTATTTTAGCACCTTTTACGTCATGAAACATTTCGCTAGTGAGTGCCAACTTGACTTGTTTTAGTATGTAACACGATATCTCATAGTCTGGAAGGTAATTCCTATTTAAGATTTTCATATAATGTTGATTAATTTACACAAAGGTAGTTTTCTGAGTAAATTTAAGAATATCGTTTACACCAGATACTGATTCCGTTTTTAAACCTAGTTATAGGGATCAATTGCTATATGAATGAAGATCAAACATCAAAAGTAAATATACCGTCCAGACAAGATGAAAGCAGAAATTCAAATAACATACTACAGAACCCAAACCAACAATTAGCATTTGCACAAAATCTCAAGAGGAAAAGATCTATTAAAATTCAGTCCATAAAATATTAATTGAAGAAATTAAGTCAATAAAAACTTGTTAATACTTAGTGAAAGTTACCATTTAAAATAACGTATTCAGAAACGTAACAATGTTTAATAAAGATTTAAAATTTTATGTGTTTGAATAATTGAGAGTAAAGGTGGCCATTGACAATTAGGTGATCAATTAGACGGATCAGTTAAACTGGCGTCCATCCAAGAATGGTCGTCAATCACCGGAGCGATTCCAGATTCCAGCAGGGAAATCTAGTTGGCCTAAAACTTTTGGAGTGTCGCCACAGTTTTTTGTCTGGACTGATCAACTAACTCGTCAATTGCCACCTTTAGTCTATAGATAGATATTGGCAGTAGACTGTAGAGGTTGGCTATAGTTAATAATATGATAAAAGTAATGGTTTCTAGATGACTCAAAAAAAAATATTTTTAGCACTGTATTTTCAACCTTTTTGGCAATAAAAAGCACTCTGTCTACTAGGTGAAGAGAAGTAGAAGAGTAAGGGGTATTTTTTATAATCTGGAAACTTTCACATAACTTTAAGCATAAGAAACCTTGGTCTACAGTAAAAGTGAAAATTAAAATGTGTTGCTATGTATCGTGCTCACGTATCACATGTTTGGGTCAATGTCTCTGCCACAATTAACACAGTAACTGACGTATTGTAGAAACGGTACCAATCTAATCTGTTTATAACGTAAACATTGTTTGTTCTATCACTTTTAATATTACTAAGTTCTCAAAATGTTAAACGTATTTATTCTGATCGTACTAATACTAATTTCTATTACGTGAAAGTTTGTGAGAACTGGATTATGAATGGATTTTGATTATTACATATGGATGTATGTTATTCTTTTACGCAAAAACTACAGGATCGTTTGATAACAAATTATCGATGTTCTTGATTACCACGAATAATATTGTATGGAATACTTTTTAAGCGTGATTCAATTCAATCCTCTTATCTATATGTAAATTGTTACACTGAATGTAAATGTTCAGCTTATTCTTCTAAAAGCCTATTTCACGACCTTCAAGTAAAGTTATTCACCAAATAAAGAGAGTGTTGTCTCTTACTTACTTTATATCAAGTGACAAAGAAAAACTTGTGAGTAGGTACTCGAAACTTTACTTGAAGATCGTGAAATAGGCATTAAGGGTGATATATGTAGGTATTTCCTTTAAAACCCAGTGAACCAGAAGACATTATGTACAATATAATGTACAAGTTAGGTCATCCGAACACCACTGACTTCATGATCGACCGACTGAATAATTTTGTCTTATAAGAATACAGTAGCTGGTGGGACACTGCGAAGGATAGGGATGGTTGGAAATGTTTGGGGGAAACCTTGCCCAACAGTGGGACACTATAATAGGTTGACAAAAAAATAATAATAAAAATCTTTATCAAATTCGGTCCACTGTGCTGTTTAACCATGGGTTTTTTTCTACCCACATCGTCCCACCGCTGGGCAAAGGTCTCCCCCAAACATCTCCAACTCTCCCTATCCATCACAGCCTCCCACAAGCTACTGTCGAAGGCGACAAGATCATCCAAAGCTTTGTCGGCCGACCCCGACGACTTTGTTTTTTTTAAACCAATAAAATCATAGTCTATATCAGTGGGCAAATAATTAATTGTACTTTTGTATATAAACTTAGGTTATTGACCATGGCAAGGTCAGATTGAGTGTCAATACAAGACTCCAGAAAAAAAAACCAAGAAGTTTCTAACTAATATTGTATTGTCTATAAAGTTTGTTAGTATTGAAGTTTGTTTGTTAAAACGGGTCATCGAACTGCTAAAGTCATTTGGTGTGAGTTTTACCTCACCTTAAGGTCACCGGTTTATTGATAAGTTCCCAAACATAATATGTATGTATGTACCTATATGGTTTGAATACGTATGTATGTACATTGATTTGAATCACACACAATTTGATTCATTTCTATATTTAATTACGATTGCTATTGACCACTATGTGCCTAATTTTAGGCAAGATGTATGTGTAAAAGTAAGGATTATTTATAATGTCTAACAAGATTCCAATTTCAAAATCTAATTAACCCATAGACATTTGGTGTGCGTTACTGGCAGGTTTAACAAAGCATGTTCATAGATAATTAACTAAGTACGTTAATTAGTATTAGTTACTCATGTATACTAACAGGATTATGGGTTTAGCGTTGTGGTACAAATCAATATGGATTGAATATAGTAAAAGCACTTTGTGATATGTGATGCTATGCAAATGAACGTTTCTGCTTCATCGAGCATCGAGAATCGAGTTGAAATATACGTGGAATAAAATAAAATACCTTATGTACATGTATTAAAAGTAAGGTTATACATATATAAAAGACTTTTTAATTAAACTTTCGCGAACTGAAGTCTTACGAAGGTATGGACCCCTCATGACCTAATAGAAACGTCGAGGTAAATAATCTTAAATGTTCATTTTAAATGTATGCGATTAAGATCTGTACTAAACTAAGGTTAAACAAACTTGAATCTTATAACATTACAAAATACGTACCTTTTTCGCTCGCATCGTCTACCAGTATGATCTCCCGGAGCAAAGCTTTAGGTGATCTATTGATTGTACTCCATATCGTACGAATGAGGGTAGTCCACGCCTCGTTGTGGAACACAATCACGACACTTGTAGTTGGAAGTAGATCGGGATAGCCTTTGTCTTTGCACCTGTGGGAAGCACGTGTCCAATTAACAAACTGTATTTGTAGAAGCTAAATAAAGCGCCCCGGTGGAAAAGTTTTGAGGAACTTTGTAGACTGCGAGTAGTTTTAAGTATGTTTACTATGGAATACAAAGCTATTTTTGTATTTGCTTCCTGGATTAATCAAACAAAAATGTCACCTAGATTCAAACTAAGCTAAACAAGCTTGTAGTATAGATAGTCTAGCTAGACAATGGATAATCAAATCTTATGTAAAGATTTTTTGAAAATACGTCATTACCTAACTAGAAAGTTTAATAATAGTGTGATTTAAAAAAATATCAGACTTTTTGTTGAATTCTGGTAATAAACGATACTTTAATGACCTGAGAGTAGTTAGTTCCATCCAACATTCCCATGGGAAGATTATTATTAATTCAATTCCCTCGATTAAGCCTGACCTCATAGCAGACTGAAAATAAAACATACTGCTTTATACTGGAACTACGGTTTGCGCTAACAATTTTAGATTCAGGTCTAGAAAATAAGCACCTAAGTATAATTTACTTCATGATTTTTTTGGCTAGTTCATTATTAGAATGTTATAGAAGATAAAATTGCGTGGCAGCAACATTATGAAAGCTTTTATGGACTCTACATGTATATTAGATGTACGCAAAGTTAGTTATTATTTAGATATAACAATAAACACTTCCACTCACACCCCCGCAATAGGAACTACCCTGTATTGTGAGTTGCTGACGTCATAAGTAACATACACATACTCTTTTTCACAAACATTCAAAACTAGGGAACATTATCATCCTATTTCAGCCCACTATAGACTCTTTCAATGCATATAGGTACGCCACTGCGGCTATCTTCGGCTCACTACCCAACGCTTTGCAAATATCGACAATATCGTCGCTCCTCATGGTCACTGGGGATCATTCGCCACGTTTGCCGATTTGCAAAACCAGGAAACAAATTGCATATTCCCATAGCACGAACGTCAGGACAGGAATCGAACGCATAACTTAGCACCGAAATGCGTGATTACCGCTCGACTGCGGAGGTCACGAAGCCGAGTTCGTTAATTATTTACTGCGTGAGGTCCACAGTTGGTTCGCTGACTTCCAATTTGAATAGTGGGTCAAGGCTTACCGGCAAGTTAACTATAACCGTGACGTTTAATTTGTGAATAAGTACTACTTTTGAATACATTTCCGTAGTTTGGGCAACAAATCGGAAATGACTTTTAATTATTTTGGAGTAAAATTGTGTAATACAAAAGTACTAACACTTTTTGGATAATAAACGAGCGATTATTCTCGAAATAGCCTAGTTCAGTTTTTCATATTTTCTAGTTTTCCAACATTTGGTTATTTATCATCGACACTCCTTGTACAATTATCATCCCTGATAGAGAAGAATTTGCTCTCCAATAAGATTTCACAGAACAATACTAAACTTACTTATATTTTTATTACGGTAACAAGACATAACTTTTGCAACGATAACTGTAATCAGGTTATTTAACAAGCGTTTAACGCGATTAAAACCTATTTATGATACAGTTAAATAAATAAATAAACAGTTTTAAAACAATTATATGGTTTACGACAGCCATTAAATTTGCCGTTAATGTTCGTATGTTTTACATACAAATCTAAAGCATTTCTATTGTAGCTTCTATTGCTAATACATTTTTAAAACTCTATAATATGCTTAAGATATGATTGTGTCATGACAATATTGTTATTTTTGTTTAAAAAAAACGTAATCCTAAACAATTTAGTGCTTTTTCTATATGTCCTTTACTTAACTTTGCTTTACATAAGATTTTCTTTTACACCTTAGTTGAAATATTAACTAGGTCTTTGCCTTATTTGATTACGTTAGGATGTTATCTAACAATATAGCTTGATTACCAAGTCATTATAGACCAACACCGTGACATATCGACATCACAAACACAAGCTTTGTGCAATAATCCAATGTTCCATGTCATATTCATACGATGCGTTAACTGATTATGTATGCAAAGTTAATAACGTTATGTAAAGTGACGTATGCTTTACTTATTTACCGGTGAAAGATGCAAATAAACGGAGTCGTTATAATCGTATTCGCAGGTGGAAAAACGTTGATATAACGTTCATAATAATCGGTCACTCTAACTGTATCATTTTCATATTTAGCCATTTCCTCCCAAGTTTACAGTTTCTATTATCAGAATGTATAATATCATCATGGGCCATTAACATCTACGTGAGATGATTTTATGTAGCGTCCGTTGGAGTTGTAGGGTTTGAAACGCACCTACGAAAGTGACTGGTTAGTCCAATGCGGGACAGACAAACTCGACCACAGTTTGAGCATGTGAAACCTGTGCCAGGTGGTAATAGCGGGGGTAGAAGGGCTCGCTCATGTCGAGCTGTGCGCTTCTGGGCTAGTTGCTCAAGCCAGGTTTTGTCGTGAGCAGAGACACCTACCACCATATAGATATTAACATATTATGTTTTGGGACTCTTTTGTCCATTGTTGGGCATAGATCCCCTTCTTTTTTATTCTATCCCTCTTATTTCTACTAAATACATTCTAATTTCGTAAATGACAAGACTATCTACTAAATATATTTACTCAAAAATTATGAATAATGCTTTAAAAATGCTAATCGATCAGATTGTATGGCTTAATAAGAAATCATTATTTGTATCACTGCAAGCGCCAAGATTACCATGATAACAGCACAGCGGTACTTTGATTTGTAACATGTCGGTACAGATTATTAATTGTTACTAATTACATGATAACACAAACTAGTTTTATATTTTAATGTTGTTCTGAACAATAAGCCTTTTTGGAGCGCTTTTTTATGTGGTTGGGTATTTCTATCCATTCTACGTAAATAGCTGAAAGTGCTGAAACGGGAATAAACCAAATGACTCATTATTTTTGGAAAGTAATACTGCTTCTACTCGTATACAACAGTCTACAAATGGTATAAATCACAAAACAGAGATTAATGTAAAAATATACTCGTACAAGTATAATTCAAAGGTGTAAAATTCAGAGGTTTGTTTCACAATTCTTTCTCCAATTATAACAAGTCTTTGGCATGCGTGAACTGGTAATTAAGATCGACCGATAATGAACGAAATACAAGAAACAATTTGTGTTGTTCTAAATCTTAACATTTCGTAATATTTTTGTATCCCGCGGTTTAACCTGCATATCGCAAACACATGAGAATGACGGAATTAGTATTATAATATTAGTATTCTAAGACTTTCTAGGGAACACTATCTCTATACAAAATTTCATCTATATCGGTACAGCGGATTAAGCGTGAAATTGCAACCATTTTAGTTTGATATGTTATTCCTAAATAAATTGTTGTATTGAAAAACTATCGAGCACTCTTTATTTTCGAACTAAATTAAGTTAATAATAATTTAACTAAATTTCCTAAAATCTTTACGATTTTACCAGAAATACGAGGAAAATGATTACCAGTTATAAGACCTAGCAACATCGATTTTTCTCCCATAAAACATTCAGCGAAATCATAAAGAGCCGTTTACGAGATCGTGATTGCAATAAATATTGCTTAAATAGAATACGACACGATTTATAATATGAATATAATAAGTTTTGAAAAATGTGTAAAAAGAACACAAATAACTGTTGAAAATATGAGCTGGAAAATATGAATAAATACCTATAGAAAACATTCTTATTCTAGGGAATTATGTAGGTGAAAAACTTTCAGAATTTGATTAATAATAGTGATAGATTTCATTTACCTAAATAGTCGTGTTAAACTATGTATTAATTTCAATTATAGCACTTAAACGAGTAAGTCGCGACATTTTACAAATACGTCAGTTAATTAAGCAATTAAGTCGAGTATTTTACGAATTAAAATTTCATTATATTGTACTTGTAGCAAGGTAAAGTAACCTTTTCCACACAAGTATCAAACCTTTTACATAATTAACCTAAATACTTCACAATTCAAACATATCCGCACACACACCATTCGCCATTTTCAAAGGAAGCTAAGCTTTACAACGAAACATCCTCGCATTTTCTTTAACTTACCCATTTTATTTATTTCAATTACAACGGTAGAAACCATTTACAATAGTTGTTTTTTTATTTATATTGCATAGTTAATAATGATAAGATATTACATTTAGACCATGACATACAAACGTTCATACAGACAAATGTTTGATTTTAGAATAAGTCAAACCTTTTTAAATCAGTACCAATCACTTGGCCATTTTACGCTAGGCTTACAATATACTTGTAACATTAATGAAAAAATACAACAACTTACTTCGCAAATCTGACGTCAGTGAGTGATCTGTTCAGCGATATCATGTCACTCGCCATCAAATTGAACTGGTTCTCTTGAAACTTGGCCAGCATTAGCTTCTCTTGGTCAATGGGAATGTTCACAGGTTTGCCTATAAAAGAAAATTGTTATTATACCTTCAATTTAACGAGCATACCTAGTTTGAATTTCGAGTGTTGAATGTAGTGCGAGGTTGAAATAATTTAAATATTTGATTAAACATTTATTTAAATATACCTATGCTATCTCTACAAATATTTAAATCGGTTTGAGTATGCAGTGATTTCCGATACTATAGACCAGGGGTGGCAAACCTGTAAAAAATATGGGGTTTTTATCAGGTTTGCCACCCGCGATGGAGCGATCTAACAACGACATACTTCTTTTTTAAGTTATACCATTCGCCTCTGCGTCACTCACGCTTCCCGCCATTGCGTGACGAGAGCAATACAGAAGGTACTGAAGAGTGGAAAAATAAGTAGTTATGGACGTGCAGTAGTTGGTAATCGCGATCGCAATCAAACAGTTGGCCACCCCTGCTCTACACTAAATGCGTAATGAATAAGGGGTCAACCAGTTACTATGGTATAAATATAACTTTTACATGGCTTACTAAAGGTCAGATGAGACAAATAGTTTTAAACCTCAATACTTATTAAAAAACAAGAGAAAGCATTAAGTTACATAAAGTTCAAAGTATTGCACCATATTTATACTCCCTATAATTTTGATTCTACCTCTCTCTACCTGTCTCTATAAGTATAATATTATACTCTATGTATTAGTTTTAGTTGGAGTTTATCATTCCTAATATTATTTTCAATAAAAGGAAGAGTAGTAATAATCGCCTACATAATAGATTCCGTTTGAATCCAGCAGTCGTAAACCACACGTTTTCAGAAGATATTACAAGACAGTTCGCTCGCATCTAAAAGAATATTTCTCTTACATTTACCATAATATGAGCCAATAAAGAAGCAATAACTTTAAGTAGATACCGCATTGAACATTTTCTTGCTTGATACTTTGTTTTAATGGATTTACCAACTACGAACATAAAAATTTACGAGGACTGCCTAGTAGGTGCCATATAAATGAAATTCGCCTGTATATTTATGAATATTTCAAACGCTTCATAGGAAATATATTATTAACATTAGTATTCATACGGCAGGAGACACGTAGAAATACTAAACTATAACCTTATGACATTTGCAGTATATTACTTGTACCACGTTGGCATTCATGTCTGTCTAGCATATTCAAAATCGTTTATTCAGTTTAGGCTATGGAAAAGAACTTTACAAAAGAAATCTTAAAACTACTACAATTTATTTTATGAAAAGAAAAGGACAAACTTTACAATAAAAAATATGCTGTTTCCGTAAACATTTAACAACTTTACTTATATCAGTGCCTTACAAGTTACTATAATACAATAAGCCATCTACTCCGAGAGGTAATGAAGAGAAATCATGTCTGCTTAATAACCGTTTATGAATAAGACACTACCCACCCATTAAATAGATCACGAATAATACCGGCTTGATAGATCGCGAAAGTGAATCAATCGACTATCACAATACACTGATCTCTCAATGATTCATCTCATCTTACTAACGTCTCATACTATAACCTTCTACAAGTTTTTTCATAGACAAACTATAAACCACGAAAGAGGAGTCTATCTATTCGATTCGACCTGTATACGTAAGTATGTAATATGGTCAGACAGAATTGCAAAATTTTTGTTTTTGTTAGTTTATCTATAGCAACATGTGTGCAAAATTTCGTAAATATTAGTTTTCGGATTGGAAAATTATGTAATTGTTTATATGTATTTTATATTATTAGGAAAGCTTTACATTCTTTTATATTAATATATTACTCGTCTAATTACATACGTTATTACTATTATATAAACGATGCTTATTTTAAACAAGAAGAGCATTAAAGTACTGTGAGAAAATTTCGAAACACGATCATAATTAATCAAATTAATAATTAGTAATTAAAAATACATTATATTATCATAATGCACAAGTTAGTACTTTAGATAAATAGTTATAACAAGCAAGGTAATTAAAATAAATTATAATTTAAAAATCTTTTAATCGAACCAATGAATAGGAAAATTATTGTGACATTGTTGAGCAATTATATTTGATTGATTGATTGAATCATAGATATTTTATTTTACACAAATGAATCGCAAAATGTAAGTACATTGTTAAATTCGAAATCATTAGATGAGAGTTATGTTAAAGAAAAGTTAATCCATGGGAAAATAACATCTGTATTAAGCCGGAGTAAATTAACAGTTTTCAACTTGGTATCTTTTCGATACTAACTCAGTACTCAATAAAAAACTATATTATAAACACTATTAGCATTCCAGTGTTAACTACGAACTAAATCGATTTTATTCTATTTTTATATCGCCTGTTTTGTTTTCAGGGTGAGTAACAAAATTCACGTAAAAGTATACGTGAGTTAAAATTAAAATATGTTCAGGCGGAACGACGTTTTTACGGTTTCAGAAAAGTTTAAAATAAATAAAGGATGAGTCTTAAAATAGGTATCTCAAGAGTGACATTCGGTATACTAATGAGCTTTCCCTCCAAATGTCAGTTAAGAATGTCAAGTTAGCATTTAATGTATATTACTTCGACATTAACTATATATTTTTCTAATATTAATGTTATCCTAATTAACTAATGGTTTTCTAAGCCGACATTTCAATTTTAATAATAAGTAGGTTGCGATGAAGTTGATGAATGAACTGGCTATTCTAAGACCTTGATAATTAGTATTGTCCAGATCATCTCATCGGAAACTGTAAATCTAATAATTTACCTATGACACATGAGACTCCATATTTAATTTCTTTGTTGACTTCATACAGCAAGTGTATGCAAGGTGAGATATAGGGCATTAAAATTAGTTCGGAAACTTGTGATTTTTGATCGGCTAAACTTCATCATCACGCTGTAATTATCCACTGTGATTGTCCATTACCGAACATAGGGCCTGTCTCTTTAATTGTTAGCGACTACATTATAATTGGTCAAGTAGAATGTAGCCGTGAAAATTACGTTACTATTTAGATCTTACTATCTATTGAACTAATAAAGTATCATACCCAATTCTCCAGGTCCATCCAATAAGGGTTTAACCGAAGGTGCCTGCGTCCACCTCTTCAATCTAGACTTCGGATACGGAGGCAGCAGTAGACCTTCTTCGCCGACCTCCTGGTCAATCTCTTGATTGATTTCATCATGATCATCGTGATCATTATGATGTTTATTCTCTTCAACGTCTATATTGTTGTTCTGCAGTGCTGCTGCTATTGCCGCTTTTTTACCTCTGTATTCTTCTTGATTTTCCTAAAAAGAATATTCATTATCATACTAATATTTTGCAGTGGTAAAAGCCTAATGGGACAATACAGGTTGAATAAAAAAAATAGCGTAATGGCGATCGATATTTCGTGAGTGCGATCCCACCCATAGCATTATTGACGTAGATTCTGTCCAAATATAAGCTTAGTTGGAGGGGTTGACAAGACTAGTAGTAGGTACCTAATATGTAATCTTCCTTGCTACTGGACTAAAAAAACAAAAGTTTGTAGATATCAGAGTGTGTTTAAATAATTCCTTTACGCTCAAGAGGCTGAACGGATTTAGATGAAATGTAGGGATTTGCTATAATTTGATCAGCAACTAGGAAATAAGTTTTCACCATTTTAAAAATTCATACAGTAAATAGGTTACACCCCTCACATATTATTCACCAGCTGAGCCGCAATTTGGCCCGCGTAATTCCCACATCTACGAAATTCGTGGAAACATTGGTAATAAATTACTATGTCCTTTTTTGCATCTGTTTCAAGATGTTAAAGAGCAACTAGGTAAGGAAGGATTTAAGTTAGAGACCTGCATTTCGGCCGCTTTTAATTCAAATCTACTGTGGTCTGGACTACTTTAATAATTTAGGTTGAAAGATAGTCTATAAATCAAACATCCTGCAATTCACATAGAATGTGTAGAGAAACAATTAGTAGAGAAAAAAAGCCACATGATTCTACATGCATAAATCTCGTGGAATTTTTTCATCTTCATAGTTATAAATCATTGACTAGATCAGAAATTGAAATGTTTAAAAAAGTGAATTATAAATTTATCCATAAATATCTTTACTAGGCTATCACTTAAATTGGTCCAGCGGTTTTGGAGCTTATTCGTAACAAACATACAAATATTTCTTCTTTTCTTAGTGGAAATTCAATCCAGGTTAATCCAAAAATATGGTAATATGGTAGGTGTTGAAGGAAAAAAAAATCTGTAAAATAATTCCCACCAGATTTAGTCATTAGCAAATATGATCAAATTAAGTAAATTAATCAGTTAAATAAGGAAACTAATAATTAGTTAGATTTAAGTAAATGAGGCCTATGTCCAACAGTGGACTAATGCAGGCTGTTGATGATGATGATGATGATGAAGTAAATGAGGATAATATATTATTTTTTAAGCAAGTTGATACGATTAAATATACTTACCTAATTTGAAATTATGTGGCCAAATGAATAAAAAAATACCTTTTTTACTTCAATATTAATTATAGTGCCCTTTACTAATCATTTATGTCTATTACATTTTCCAATTACTAGTTTTTCAGTATTATAGTTTGTTGTACCAATTACAGTTTTATTGTAAGTACCAATTATTTCATATTGTGCCATAAATTGTAAACCTTTATCTGATTAGTTTAACTAATGAGATTATGATTAAACTATTTTTACTGTGAAATTATTGTATTACACAATAATTTGTTTAACTTAATATACCTTATTTAAGTTGCATGTGTTATGCTAGCAATGTGACCTTTACATTTTTGTTTAATTAATCTAAAGACTTATGATATTGTAAATTATGATTATTTATAAATTCTTATAATGAAGTGAAATAAATATACCTGATTATGTGCTTATTAGAATCGAATGAGTTAGAGGATTAACTGTTTATTCCCGGAGGTAGTTTATATGATTGGAAAGTATATGCATGACTATTTATGACTGGAAACTAAATCCTATGAAGTACACCGATTGATAGCACTTACAAATAGAAAATATAGCATTTTATAATTCATATTTAATTGTAGTTTTATTTATTATGTTTTTGGAATATGTAATAAATGTAATATGTATTATTAACATAAAATATAGTATTATTGATGTACTCACTATTACTATTTTCTCGCTAGGTTTCTTCCCGCACCCCTCGCCAAAGCAGTCCGAATACATAGCAAGGAGTGCCACATCCACCAACAGCCACACCAAGGAGGTCAACAGTATAATTCGACATGTGTGTATTCTTATCTTACTCCGAAACATTTTTCAAAAATATTGTTCCACCAAGTTCAACGCCTCATGAACTCATCACAACCCGGATAATCGCGCACCAAACTTCACCAGTCCACGCCAATAGCAACAATAGTCGAACAATGCGAAATGACTCAGGTTCTTAGATATATTAACAACGATCTCGGCCACAACATTACAATAATCGGCATCAATGAACCGCTATTAACAAATTTTAATTTATGATAGTAAAGCACAGTTACTAAGTAGGTTTCTTTCCGGATCTAAAGAAGTGCACACCGTTTCTTTGAATCTTCACTAAGTTTGACACTATAAACACAGGTAGCGCTCAAAAATATGAACCACTTATTAAAATAGGATATATTAACGGTATTTATTCATGAAACCATGATCAATTTGCGACGCGGCACTAACAAACATTAGTATTTAATTTGGATTCGGTCAGTCCGTCCGTGTAGTGTTGGAATTAGAACGTAAAGTGAGTAGGTAGATGAAGTGAGGTGACAGGCAGGGTCGAGGACTCGTCCACGACTCGTCTCGTCCGTCAGTCAGTCGCCGTCGCTCTTGCTATTCATGGCCATAGACTTCACGGAATGAATGTTACTGTAATATATTATGGCTTGTGTATAGTGTGCAAGCAAGTCGTTATTTTATACACGAGTAGTTACTTTTGCTAAAAGTCTAAAATAAAAACCAAAGGCATTAATATACATAAATGACTAATTGTGCAATAGTTGTTCTAGCCAATTGACTGTTTTTCTACTACGTGTTGTAGTAGTAAAACTGTAACACCTAACATAAGACTATTTTCATGTTATTCACTTTGACAATTCGTTAATCCCTTTAAAACTGTAATCAAAAAAATATTCAAAAGAATGACTGTCATATTTGAGAATTAAATTGACGGCGGTGCAGATGTAATTTTATACAAAAACAATATTTATATTTACTACGGTTTTTCGGAAAAATCGTTGAAATAAAACCGCAAATATGTTCAAGCATCTTCCCATTTGCCATAATATGTCATTGTGTTTGGTTTGATTCCTGGCTAGGTGTAGATTCTTCGAAAATCTTTGATTCCTATCAAAATCGACCTCGAGACTCCTTTCAACATTTTTCAATGATCTATATACTTTTGGATTTTGTTGGTCTACCACGCTCACTTGATAAATTCACCCTGTATAATCCAGCTTAGCACTGGATTGGTTTAACTAGCTGATATTCTGGACTGGAATCATGTAAACAGGGTATTATCAACGAAAATTACTATCTGACAATGACAAAATACATGACTGACAGTAAAATATTATAAGCGTGACGTAGACGACAATGACGTTGACGGTTTCAACAATATTTAGTTAGTGTCAGAAATTCGTCATATTTTGGTTGGATGGATTGTTGAACTTCGAAGTGGAAGTCGGTGATAAAATAGTTCAATCAATTAATTTACGTTAATTTATTTATACATTTTCCTGGCTAGCTAGTTGGTTGGTTTAATGCCAGATATCTGCTAATACATAAAATCTATTTTTAATTGCATTTGATTAAAGGAAGGCAATTTTGTAAATGCAATGATAGTACCTGTCGATTTGAGATTTTATTAAAATGACTTTTACGAAAGGATTACGGCCAAGCTGACAAAAATAAGTGCATCAGAAGTGTTAAATTAGGTAATACAATCATATCAAGTGTTGTGATCTCTGAAAATACCAAATATCTCATTGACTTATTATCATGAACAGAAACAAGAACTCTAGGATGTCGGCGATGACGCAGACTGATAATGGTGAAAATGTGAACGTTTACCGATTGATAAATGGAGATAAACCGCCAAGTATAGAACGAGAAGAAAACTCATGGGTGGCCGGAGTTCAAATGTTTGTATCATTTTTATTAGCTGGCTTTGGTATGGTTGCGGCCAGTTTGTTATTGGATGTGGTTCAGCACTGGGATGTGTACACATATGTGTCGGAAGTATACATATTGGTGCCTGCTCTGTTGGGCCTCAAAGGTAATTTGGAAATGACTTTAGCATCTCGTTTGTCCACTAATGCTCACCTAGGCCACCTGGAAACAAGTTTAGTTCCTCTAGTAGTGGGTAATCTGTGTCTCATACAATGCCAAGCTGTTCTTGTGGGGTTCCTAGCTGCCATGGCGGCAGTTGCCATGGGCTGGATACCTGAAGGACAGTTTGATATACACCATGCATTACTTCTATGTGCTTCCAGTGTGTTGACAGCATCATCCGCTAGTTTGATTCTTGGTGTTATCATGATTGGTGTAATAGTTATTTCGAAAAAAATAAATATTAATCCAGATAATGTGGCAACACCAATAGCAGCAAGTTTGGGAGACCTAACTACCTTGGCACTGTTGTCTTGGATAGCTTCTGTTTTGTATAAATCAATTGGCACAAGTGTAATATTACCATCTATTATTATAATTGTTGGTGCTCTGCTTGTACCCTCCTGTGGATATATTGCTTGGAAGAATAATTTCACACGGCAAGCTCTTGATGAAGGATGGGTACCTGTAGTATCAGCCATGGTCATAAGCAGCGCTGGAGGACTGATATTAGATCACACTGTCACATTATACAAGGGCATAGCAGTCTATCAGTTAGTTATAAATGGAATAGGTGGAAACATGGTGGCAGTACATGCATCTAGACTTTCCACTTCATTACACAAAGGTCAAAAGGAAGGTTCTGTGATAAGTAGTACAACTAAATTACTGCTGCTTATGGTGATACCTGGACAGTTGATATTCATCTATACTATTGGCTATTTGAGAGCCGGCCATACATCTACAACACCTTCATTCATTTTAGTTTATATGTGTGCAGCCTTGCTACAGGTGTATTTATTGCTTAGCATCAGTCATTACATGGTTGTATGGATGTGGAAAATGGGAATGGACCCTGATAACTCAGCAATTCCTTATCTGACTGCCCTAGGTGACTTATTAGGCACAGCATTCTTAGGAGCAGCGTTTAGTTTCTTGTATGCAATAGGAGACAAGGATGCAGATTTAGGAGACTGATACAAAATGTTAACCTTGATGATGCTCAAATAAACAATAATTAATCTAAATTAAAATTGTCTAAAACACTGAAATTGGTTTCAACCCATTTCTACAGTACTTAAACCTCTGTGCCTCGGACTTAGTGCCAGTACTTCAGTACATTACATTGTTTTTAAGTTAAATTTAGTAATGTAAACATATTTTCATTGGTTGGTGCTATATTTGAAAATGTATTTTTGTACTCTAAATGTAAGAAAGATGAGATATTTTACTTAAAATATATTTGTTAAATTAATCTGTTGTTTTAATTACTTTACAAATTACTGTTATCAATTTTGTGTTTTATCATAATTACAAAGTAATTCCATTTAAATGTGACCAGACAATTTATGTACAGTTACAAACCTAAGCAATTAGGAAAATAAATGTATCATATTTTGATGATGCCCTAAAATTATCAAAACATGCATAATTAATAATACATAACAATGATAAAAATTTCCTTGACATGCATACTATTATCATGAATTAGTTTTTTATATGTAAATGTCTAGCCATTTAACCATAATCAGTATAGACACATTTCTCATAAAATAATAGTATTGGTTTCAAACTTAGGGGACAGTTACTATAATGAGATATTTATTGTAGTGAATGATTATTAATTGATCAAATAAAACAAAATAAGTTGGAACTTTTTTGTTTATTAACTTATGCTAGTCTGATGTTTACTTGACTTCACGTAACCTCCTGACGGCAGATCTGCAGGAGGAAGCGGCGGTGGTGGAGAACACCCACGCGCCTCCCGCTACCGTCCTCTTGCAGCGCTTGCATGACCAGATGCCAACACATGAACGCTTCATGGCATCCTAAAACAGATAGTAAATAGAATTATTTTAGGGTAATGCAGAACTTGTTACAGGATTTAATAACTTTAGTGACTGGACTGGAATTAAGTTTCTATCAATATTCATAAAACTTTAAAACCAAAATTAAACTAACGTGGGAAAAACGCAAGGTAACTAAATACAAGATGTGTGGAATAATAGAAACAATCATTAAAAAGAACTTAATTAGCATCTCTCAGTCTTAGCTCATTTTTGAAAAATTTAAGAAATTTGCCAACAGTGAAGATATATTATTTCAGAATTAACGCAGGTAAGACCTAAAAGCTCAGTTTAATGTCCCAAGTATATATTCCATTAGTTACCTATGTTGTTTGTTTACATGCCATTTTAAGTGTTTAAATACAAACTTATCACCGAAATGATTACAGAGAATAAAAGTAAAGCTCTGAATATGGACTTAGATGAATTAAAGATCCTATAATATTCATCCTATGTACTAATTATTGTTGTTGATACTAACCTTTCCACAGAACGAGCAGGTGTATTTTGCGTGCTGTGTAACTTCCATCTTTTTAACCATTTTACGGAGAGAGGCACCGTATCTGGTACCATATTTACCAGTGATTCCAACCTTTTTCGTGCGTTTGGCCTGAAAAATTCAATAAATACTATTGAAAACGACTTGCAATGCACTGTCACTGCTGAACCGCTATACGGTATATTTACGAAAATTACACATGAAATAATCAAACAAACATTTAGTGCACTTCACTAGAATCTATTTACACATATAATTTATTTGATTTAGTAATGGATTACACTAGTATTTTCAAATTATTTTCTCACCATTTTTTAACACTGTCCTGTACAGATTGACAGATTCAGAAAGAGGGAGGGAGAGAGAGAATAACGAAGTTCAGTTTGCTGTTTGACAATGACAACTTTGACATAACGACATATGTTGCCAGTTCTTTATGAAACCGATTTGGAACATAAAGCTTGAGCTGCTTGAGCCCCATTTGATTGAGCCCCTAGATTAGTTATGAGCTTTGTTTGCTACTAATAGCAAGTAAACTAATGTCCAATGAAATTTCGCCAAATTCGAGATTTTTTTAATTATTCAAAAATCAAGAAAAAAAAACAATTAAAATTCCAATAAGCTAAAAGGATTTATAGCATTATTTATTATGACTTTTGTCAAATTATTATGACTTTTTTTTTTGTTTTTGCGAACAGAAATTTACTGAACACGTGAACAACAAAGTAAGAACGGCCTTTTACAAATTAAAAACACTGTATAAAATACAGTCATATATTAAGGAAGATCTGCGCCTCATGTTAACGGAGTCTCTTGTTCTCTCCCATTTCAACTACTGCAGTTCCACATATGGCCCAAGATTAACTCAGCAAATGGAGGATGCTATTCAGAGAGTACAGAACGCCTGCATTCGATTTTCAATGCACGTCCCAAAAAGACAACACATCACTCCCTTTCTGAATAGTCAGGGCATTCTGAACATGAAAGCAAGGAGAGAACTACACTATGCATGCACAGTCCAGAGAATAATTCACAACAAGAGTCCTGAATACTTATTTGAAAAGTTAGCCTGGGTTAAAACTGGTAACAGAAGTACCCGCTCTACAATAGAAAACTTACTAAAAATACCGGTTCATAGCTCAACACGTTATAGGGGATGTTTCAAGTTTGCTGCAGCTGTTTGGAACGACTTACCACCTCCCATGAGAAAGCAAATGAATGTTTACACTTTTAAGACTAAATACAAATCTGCACTACTTAAAAGACAACTTGCTGTAGAAAACTTGCAACGCCCTTACGTCAAAAATTGGAAATTAAAAGAATTCTTCAAATGAGAAGAACCCCAACTCTGATCTATGCACTGTCACACACACACACTCACACACACACTCTCACACACACACACACACACACACACACACACACACACACACACACACACACACACACACATAAACACAAACAAAGCAGGTAGCGATTAGTAGTAGTAAATTTATATTGTTTCTTTTTTTAATTTTAATTCTTCATTGTTTTTCTAAGTTTAATTGTTTTTTATATTTTTATTTTTAATGTTTTGATTTTATTTTTAATGTTTTGATTTAAAAGTAAGATAACAAGACTGTAGCATTGTAGGCCCTCCATAACTATAAGCTCCACTCACCACCTCAGGAGCCAAGGGGTGGCTGAAAATCAGCGCCGTTCGTATGAACGGCATAAGCTGAGCCACTGCCTTTGTCTTTTTATTTTGTCTTCTATTTAATTAATGCGATTTAAGTGTCATTTTTTTTTTTTTTTGTGATTCATCTTTTTGTCATTATTAATTAGTAAGTTTAATTAAGTTTTAATGTCCACATAAGTTTAAAAAGACAATAAAGGTATTCTTATTCTTATTCGTATTCTTATTCTTGTCTCATGATGAGCCTGCTATATGAAAGAGAAAGCATAGGTAAGATTTTTAACTGACATCAATTATTTGATGGAATATATATGTCGTTTTTAACCAATAAGAAAGAACTACTTATATTCATTAATTTGCCTCTGATTGGTTTAAATCATGTCAAATTATGTATTATGTCATATGACATTTGGTGAATGTCAAAGAAATAGCACTGACATTTTCCGAAACGACCTACAAAATTGTTAAAAGGTCGATTTTGATCTCTCGGTTCGGGTTCTAATAAACCGTCCCGATCATCTGGACGGACTAGTTTTAGCTAAATTGCAAATAAAATATGTTGCGAACAATAATAGTAAGAAACCAAGTCTTGAACGAAGGCTTGAAAAAAGCTATACGTTCAAATTTAGCAAGATGTGTGAGCACAGAACTAACTAGGAGGAAACTTTCCAACAAGTAAGTTTTGGACCATTCAATCCTTGAAAAATGAATCCGGGCTTGTTGGTTTCCTGTTTACAATGCTTTTATTATTAGTCTTGTGCATACTTCTGTTACGATTTGTTTTCGGCGGCTAAATTCGCACAAGTCGTTGCATAACCAAAAACGTCAGTCACAGTGGTTTTACCTTGCAAATTATTTGTCATGGGATTATAGCCGGTGGTTCCACGTGCTAGTTGGTATTATCAACATTAAATAATGAACCATACTTTTAATTCAACTGAAACTAGTTTTAGTAATAAAAAAAAACATTTATTCAATAGAAATATTTATCAGAAAGTATGTTGTACATATACTTATAATCAAATCACAATATTGTATACTTACTACAATGTGTTATTATTATAACATACCAACACAATGTTTTAAACTAGTAAATCTTTACCCTTCAAACTACATTTGAATCAAATTGTTTATTAATCTCTATCCAAGATGTTATTGCTGTTATCATTGAGTGATTATGGCTAACCTTGGATATTCTTCTTTTGTATTATAGAGATAATATATCAGTCACATCTTAGCAATTTAAATAATACTTAATAATTAAAACCATTTTAAGGTTTTACTATACCTATAATATTTTTAATAAATAAATAAAAATATGTTTATTGTTCTTTATAAAATACATCTTGCAATATTATACTAAAATTATTATTTTTATTTTAGAGTACTTTTACAACAAAATAAGGTAATATCAGCTCCACAATGGTCCGTCCAGATGAGGTACTACTCCAGCCTACCATCACACACAAAGGTGAACCTTCCGGCGTTGTCACCAACCATGGAGACTGGATCCATTGTCAGCTGGGAAAAGAAGGAGGGTGACAAGCTTAGCGAGGGTAAGAACACACTTATATACTTACTAAGACTTTAAATACCTACTATTATTATATTAACACGGGGGGAGCAAACGCACTTCATGGGGAAACAGAGTTACCTCTTCCTTGAGGGTCTCAGGGCGGGTACTCTGATTAACCGAGCATAGACTCGTGTAGAAAGGAATTTCACAAAACTTAATTATCTTAGAATTTTGTATAGGTACTAGTTATTTTTTATTTATACTAGTTGTCTACTAACTACTAAGAAATAAGAGTCAATGCCATGACAAATTGTAACAATGGTGTAGTAAGTTAGTTTGAAGAAAATAGTCAAGTGTTAAGTAAAAAGAAACTATTCTTTTATTGGTTTTTTGGCAATAAACATGTTTAATTTTATTTAAGAAATTATATTGTTCATTACTTATTCATACTCTCTCATGGCGAGACTGAAAATACTAAATAAAGTACTGAAAAAAAAACTTAGTAATAGTACTCTTTAAGAACAAACAGTACTGACCCAATAAGTACTATATTAATAATACCTACATTCAGATCATCAGACAGACAATTTTGCTATAATATTGTATCTTATCTTATCAAGTATCCAGTTCATACTTGATTGCCTAATTTTATCTAAATCTGTAATACACAATTAAGAAACAAACAAAAACATTCATATTTATAATATTAGAAGTATACATTATTGGACAAATATAACCTTTTTGATATTTATTTTAGGTGACCTCCTCTGTGAGATTGAAACAGACAAGGCGACAATGGGCTTTGAGACTCCCGAGGAAGGCTACCTGGCCAAAATCCTGATCCCAGCTGGCACTAAGGGTGTGCCAGTGGGCAAACTACTCTGCATCATTGTTGAGAGCCAGGATGATGTTGCCGCTTTCAAAGACTTCAAGGATGACTGTAAGTTTGGCTTGGGTTGCCAGTGTGGGATTTTATTTGAAAAAGCATGGGTTTATTTTTTGCTGAAGGTTTTTGTTTCTAAGTAACATTTACATAGTGAATCAACCAGTTCAATAATATCTTGGGTTCATAAAAATGTTCATGGCCCTGACAATGTTTTTGGAAAATTCATTTAAAAGCGGTATTCAAAAACATAATTTACAGATGCCTATCTACTTAGTGTGATACATTTTCATTGGAACATACCAAGGGTTAATTAATTATTAAACGGGTTAAGTATTAGGAGTAATTCCTCAATATTTTAAAGAAATGGTAGTAATAAAATGATCATTAATACATAAATAATTAATGAATGGTGTTCTTTTCATTGCATGGGTTCTCAATTAACACAATTTTGTAACCTGCAGCCACTGGAGCACCGCCGAAACCTAAACCCAAAGAGGAACCAGGTAATTATCATTTGAGCATGATCTGTAAATGCAGCAATATTGTCATTTTACCAAATATGCTAAAATAAATAAATAAGTATAATTAATAAATTATACATATTAATTAATAAATTATACTTATTTATATATTGGTATGATGATGGATGATATAAACAATTTACTAACATTTTTTAATCATTATAATATTGCAACTGACATTTAACTAGGTTTATTACCTGTATCTTGATTTACTTGACTGAATGTCACATACAGATATAAGTAATAGACCCCTGGATATGCTATCAATAACAATATAAGATCAAAGATGTATATTTGGTGTCTGGTAGATATTTGAACAAACCTCAATGTAAAATTATATTTTAGTACTTAGATGTAACAACTATCTCATCTATGTCTAGCGGCAGCAGCCCCTCCCCCCGCGGCGGCAGCACCAGCGGCCCCCGCTCCTGCCCCCGCCCCCGCGCCCGCCCCCGCTGCGCCCGCGGCGGCGGCGCCCGCGCACGACCCCACCAGCAGGATCTACGCTAGCCCCATGGCCAGGAGAATCGCCGAGATCAAGAACTTGAGGCTTGGAGGTAAGGACCTATTACATATGTGTATAACCTTGGTCGTCCTAGCCCGTGTTTTGCAGTAATAGAATTAGTCTGATCCCGTGGGAATTTCCAGAATTTTTTTTCAGTTTGTAATAATAATGACATTTGACTTAAATTGGTGAAGGCATCATCCCCACATTCTTACTGACTTCCGCGTGATAAGTGATCTTTTATCACTGTAGCGTAAAAATGTTTCACAACCATTATTTATTTAATTTCATTGAAGTCACCTAGTTTGTTATCTATACGAGACTATTTCTAACCAAAAATATCGCTACATGCTCAAGGGATTTAACCTAGGGTGTGCACTAACTAGTACACACAAATAATAAATAGATACAATTTATTTATCATCAATCTAGTTACATGGTCAAGTTCATCAAACTTCAATGTTATTGTTCCCGATTTGATTGCGTGCGATCATGCGCGTGTCCGCGAACTGACCTTGTGAGTCTCATGTCACACTCGTGGTACATTCATTTAACATATTTATATTACTTGATAAAACGACGCATAATACGGAAGAGAAGATGAACTGATAACGGAAATAATTTTGCTTTCTAGTTTTGGTATCTGATGAACTTGTCTTGTCTTGAATTTATTGCCTTAAGATAAGATTACCAAATATAATCATGTATGTCGTATATGTGAGAAAAATGATCCTAAAATATGTATTATGTCTTAAGACAAAACATCGTAAATAAAATATTAAAATCTCTGATTTACTGATTTGTTTTTAAGGGATTAGTAAAATTGATGAAAACCAGGGATAATAGGCCACTTATAAGTACTATAAGTAACATTAGTAATATTATTAAAAACTGCACGCAATGACTGAAAACGAACATGTTAAAATGTGTCATGTACTTACATGCTGACGCTGCTAAGCATTATAACGTTCAGATATAACTGCCCTTAAAACCCTAGTACTACGAGTATGTACAATACTTACTGTCCTAGTATTTACCATACATACCCAAAAACATCCAACACAACATAACCTTCACCAACAGGACAAGGCTCAGGCCTATACGGGTCTCTGAAGAGCGGCGATCTTTCAGCCGCGGCGGCCGCCCCTGCCGTCAGCGCGCCGCCACCAGCTCCCGCCCCCGGCGCCACCTTCGTCGACATCCCTCTCTCCGGCATGAGGGAGACCATCGCCAAGCGGCTGTCGGCTGCTAAGCAAAGTATTCCTCACTACCAGCTGTGTGCCACTGTCAATATTGAGAAGACCCTCTCTATGAGGAAAGCGGTCAATGATAAGCTGGCTGCTGAGAAGGTTGATGCTAAGGTTAGTTTATTTATGATTTTGTTCTATAAGTTGGTGAAATGAGCATTTAGGCTCAATTAACATAGAAATGGCAAAGTCAGAGCAGGTTTAAGAAAAAAATGCTGCAAATGCAATGTCAAAAAGTTGATACTTATGCTACTGGCCATTTGACCATTGATAAAGAAGATAAGTAGTAGGTAAACAAATCTTTTGTTTACCTACTACTGACATTGTTAATTTAATGTTATTAATTATTATGCTTATTTTTCAGGTGTCAGTAAACGACTTCATCATCAAAGCGGTGGCGGCGGCGTGCAAACGTGTGCCCACAGTCAACTCGCACTGGATGGACTCCTACATTAGACAGTCAGTATTTGCATATTAAATAATTTCATGAAAATTAATTAATAAGTTATGTAGATAATGAAAATGAGGTACAAGGGCACGTCGATACAAAGTGATAAAAAATGTACCGCACTAGCACTGCAGTATTAGTGTGATTGCATAATTTCCGATCCCAGGGAAATTTTTCGATAAAACATGCTATTCCTGATTATAACGATCATTTTTACTTTTTACCCAATTCAAAATCAGTCGAGTGGTTTTAGATTCCATCTCTTCATATTCATATTTTTTTTTGTCTTGGATTCAATCTTCATAATATTCACATCACTCTTTTCACTATACCAACAGATTCACAAACGTAGACGTGAGTGTAGCGGTGGCGACACCTACCGGTCTGATCACGCCCATCCTGTTCAACGCGGACTCGCGCGGCGTCATCGACCTGTCTAAGAACATGAAGGAGCTCGCGGCGAAGGCCAAGGAGGGAAGGCTTGGGCCGCACGAGTACCAGGGGGGAACTGTCACTGTATCTAACCTGGGGATGTATGGTGAGTAATATGATTGCGTTTTTATTTTTGTTTTTTTTTATAAACATCTAACTGTACTTTGGGGATTCTCCCGCATAATTATCGTTTTTGGATTATGTAGGAATTGCAGTCCAAAAAGTATTCCATATGATATTCTTGGTAAAAAGGAACAATCCATCCAGCCGTTTTTGAGTTGTAAATGGTCATCCAAATCCTTATCATCTATTCCGCAGAGTTTGTTTTGAGCTACGATTCAAATTCAATAACAATACATATTATTCGCTGAAGATTACATTATGTTACCTAATTCCAATTTCCATTGGTCAAGGCTTAAGATTTTTTCTACCGATAAAAAGTGTACATTGTAATTATTTCCATTGTATTGCAGGTATCACAATGTTCAACGCCATCATAAACCCACCTCAGTCGTTCATACTGGCGTGCGGCGGTCTGCAGGAGCTACTTATTGAGGACAAGAATGATCCTAAAGGGTAAGCTCTATATTTTAGCAATTCTTGATTTAAATACTTTTGAAATATAAACAAGAAGAAAAACGAGACTCACCAACTGATGTCGCGGAGTGATGAGCGCAATACATTGTTGTACACTGTTTCTGTTATGGGCAGGTGTGTTGCTTACCATCAGCCCCTCTAGCATGACTGTGCTTGCGTGATAAAATATATCGCACACCACGATATAATATCGATTTTGCGAGCATAACCAAATTAATTATGGCGTGCTATGATATGATAAAATTAAATATGGCGGTTATATTTATTATATTTTGACAGTTGGATGTCGATAAATCACTATATCTATCGCGTTTTCGAAGTCATGCTAGCCCGGCAGGTGACCACCTCGCTCGTCTCGTCACTTGATTCTGGTCATATATAAAAATATCATCACCATCAGTGAAGGAGGCAGAGACAGACCTTGCCATGCATTAGGATATGGGCTGATACATTATACGGATCCTTTTCTTAAACAGTTTCAGAACAGCAAAGTTCGTAACATTCACGGCATCAGCCGACCATAGAGTGATCGACGGCGCGGTGGGCGCGCAGTGGATGAAGGTATTCAAAGAGAACCTAGAGGACCCTGCAAACATGATCCTATAAATACCCTCTAGCGAATAGCGCTACCTTTATACAGTTTGCTGGCTGACATGCACTTTATTCCCAACGCTATAAAGTCGAAAATCGCACTACTAAAGTATTTTTATCATATTGTCAATAAGGTCGAATTTCGCACTGCTTTTTGTATCGTCTCTATTGTCATAAGTTTAATTAAATTTAATTTAATCGCGTATTTTCGTAAATTGTAAAGCAATTGACGGGATCAATTGGTCATAACGTAAGTACAATCGCGATTTATATGTATTTTTTGTCTTTATTTGAAGCTTTTTGTGTAATCGATGTCTGTAATCAAGTTTGTTTGTATTTTATTGACGATGTAAGCAATAACATTAAAATAAGCGTTATTTTTTTCGATTATTTATTTTGTAATTGTTTTTCTTTGTATTTTGAAGTGAATTCAATCATCAAATTGTGTGAAGTCGGCGAGTTTGTACTGTGATATCCTTCGATTATTTTGGACTATATTGTAGTACAAATTGTACTTGAAATTTGTTTTATAAAACTGTCCATTTACGCACAGTCATTGAAAGAAATATTTTATTTTCTATTCTCCATTTTACTCGAGGGATATTAGCTTGCTTAAATTGTTAAGTGATTATTTATTTAGTCTAAGACGAAGGGTGTATCATGTATAAATTGCCCATATATATAATTATTATATGTATTTAAAAACAAATTATGTCTCGCGGTCAGTTTCGAAACTTTTTAAATGACAGATTATTTGAAAAACTAAACAGATGACGCTAGTGAAGTTGGACCTCATACGTTCTGTCAAATTCCTATTTATAAGTGACTACCACAGACTATGGAAATACTCGATTGTTTTTTTTATAATATGGATTCTGCAGATATTGTCAATAAATACTCAATGTAGATGTCATTGCGCACATGTCAAATTCTTAGCATGCCAGTAGCGCCATCTATTTGTAGCAACAACGAATTAAAATATCTGATCAAGTCATATTAAAGTTTCGAATCCTGATCATAGTGGACTTATGCAAAACATTCTATATCTAAATAATAAATAAGTTCAAAACTGCCTGTATCACTATCATACTATGTAATAGTATATAATTGGTTATGTATTGATATTTAATGTAGGGACGGAGTAAAGATCTATTCACCATTATTTATTGAATCGCTTGTCTCGATAAGGAGCTATATGAACCATGTAATGTAAATATAGTGTGAGCAAAATTAAAAGAGATTTTAAACAGATTATGTTACCGTATGCCAGACGAGTTTATGAAAGTTAGTGGATTATATTTTATTAATAGACATGTTTTGTTTTATTTCACAAGTTTACCTGCCCAGTTGAAATATATTTGGACCTGATTTACGCTGCTATTTCTGACTAAGGATAAATAAGATTGAAATTACAGATTTGGCAAATAACTGTATAATTTTATGAGCAGCGAACGGAGCTATCAACAAGACCTAAGACTTTCTGTTAAAGCTAAAATAAGATTTTTGCTAAGAAAAGTAAGTGCATACTGCGTAAATGCGATCTTTTAAAAATAAAACCAACGAGTAAGAATTAAACAAATAAATTATATCTACTTATACATAATTTAGTAATTTCTAATCATTTTAATATAAAATTCATAAACAAATTCAAGCTTAGTAAGTAGTTTGAACGAACCTTTTCTATGCAGTAATTAGGTCATGGTCAAAATAAATTGTGATCGCGTGCGAATATTGACATCATAATGTCACCAAAATGACACGACGTGACACCATAACGTGTCCCGTGGCAGGAATTATTAATTAGATTTGTGTTGTACTTACATTTAAATGGAATTAATTACTTATACAATGGTCGAATAATAAAATCTAAATAAGAAATGTAAGCCTTTTGAAGTTTACCACTTTTCTAAAAAAGTCGGGTATAATCGCCTAAGCCATGCAAACCTGATGCCTTTTCCTATCTTAAGATCTTGTTGCATATCCTGTAGAAATATTGGGATAAGAACATCTAAGTAAAACCTATAATATAAGTAATTATGTCATTTTCCAATGCCTTATAAGAGTGACTTCCCTTTAGTTTACCTTTAGTTAAAAATCACATCTTTACATTATTTCAACGTAACGGTACCAAAATCATTTGATGTAAGGATGAGCACTTTTCTTCCTATTTAAATTACAGACCCAGCTACAAATTGTGTGCAATTAATAAGTAACAATGTTAGAAGAAGCTTCAGACACTGAACTAAAGAAGCCTGTCAAAGAGGTCCCTGTAGTTCAGGACCAAGGTTTCTTTACGCACAACACTGGAGACACTTATGATGGATTCTTTGAGGCGAAGAAGAAAGATCGGAGTGCTAAAATGCACGGTAACAATATTAATTAGTCAAGAAAAACTAACTTAATTAACTAAGTATATAATTTAACTAGCTGTGTGCGCCCTGCGGTTTCATCCGCGTAGTTATCAATCCCGAGGGAATTTCGGGATAAAACATAGCTTATGTCCGTTCCCGGACCATAAGCTACCCCTGTACCAAATTTCAAGTCAATCGGTTCAGTAGTTTAGCCGTCAAAAGGTAACAGACAGACAGACTGTTACTTTCGCATTTATAATATTAATTAAGGATAAAAATATGTAAGTAGGTGCCGGATAATTTTTTAATAGGATTTCTTCAGAAACGTTGGTATAGGTAGCGTTAGTAATTTTCTATCTAATTGGATATTAATTAAAACTGGACTGCACGTAAGACTATATTATTCTAATTAAATATTTCACACTTCTCTAAAACTTTCCTTAACCATTATGCGATACGGAACATAAAAACTTATAATTATAATATTTATTCTACAAGCAACTTTCTTTTTAAAATAACCCATATTTTCACACGTCATTCGCTGTATCCATTTGCAAAATCACTAAAAATAAATGTGCGTAAGTTTATCGTATTAGGAAACTCTACCCACGAGGTAGTTCACCTTTTAAGTAGTCAACGGAGCATTTTTGTCTATTATCGAGTGGGATTTAATGGACCATATCGTAATCCATTCGAGTTCCATGCACAACGACACGCTCTAATTGCTAAAGTTGCGTTTGTAATCTTTTTATTTCTCCCTTGTTGTACGAGCTCACTGTTTGCTGTTTAATGAACTTAACTCATCAATATTGTGATTAATATCAGGTTTATTAAGTACGCTTACATTCACTTGAAGATGTGATTGATGTGTTGCTTGCTACTTAATATTTATAAGGTACTAGCAATGCCCCGCGGTTTCACCCGCGTAGTTCCCGTTCCCGTAGGAATTTCGGGATAAAAAGTATTCTATGTTCTTTCCCGGATCATAAGCTACCCCTGTACCAAATTTCAAGTCAATCGGTTCAGGAGTTTAGCCGTGAAAAGGTAACAGACAGACAGACAGGCAGACAGAGTTACTTTCGCATTTATTATCATATATTAAGTTAGGATTAAATGAGTATTTAGATAGTGTAACTTGCATAAGTATTCAAGAAAGTACCTACCTACTTAGACGAAGTTTGCTTTGTTCACACGATGTAGAAAGCATGTAGTTTCAATATCTAAAACCATCTAATTATAGGAGGTGGAGTATACACTACCGCTGAAGGAGACATATACGCTGGTGTCTGGGAGGCAGACAGACTAGGTGGAGGCGAGGAGGTCACCATCACCTACACAGACACAACGAGATACGAAGGCTATTTCAAAGACTGGTCGTACACAGGAGCAGGGAAATATTACTTCCCAGACGGAAGTATTTTACAATGCGATTTCGCCGATAACGCTCCCGTAGGTCAATTGACGTTAATCGATCCAAATGGTCATGTTTGGTTGGGGAAGCCAGCACAAGGGTTCTCGTGGGTGCAACCTGTGAATCACTACTACACAATGCTCGAGAAGACCAGCCTCATTGGAAAGATAAAACGAAAGCTTTCGAGAAAGACCGCCGAGGAGAATGTAGATGTTTAACTTATTACATTGAAATTATTTTCTATTCTATTCAAATTATTAAAAATTGTTTCATCTTTGAACTATTCGTATTTATTTTCTGTTAAACTCAAAATTGAATTTTTATTTAGTACTTACATATGTCAATTATTTTTAGGCGAAATCTTATGTGGTAGATAGGTAAGGTACGTACATACTTACATTCAATTGTATGCTAAGATATCTGGTTGGTATTGCCAAGAATTGTGTATAATAATTAACATAAATAAGATAGCTTTAAACCTACCTACTGTATGTAATAGAAAATAACAGGAAGTTAAAAAATTATCAACTATAGAATTAACATTATACAAAAAGCTGTAGTAACCGAGCGCTAAGTGAGTAAATTAGTTAACGAGTACTTTCTGTCAATGTTAAATTGTAAAGTGGTGTACACAAGTCAGTAACTATAATTCATGTTAACACTCTTACTTTGAGTGGCGGAGTAAACAAAGGAGTGATTAAGAAACGGGCACCATTTCGACTTACTAACAACAGTTAAGTAGGTATCCACTCCCTGTGACACCACGAACCCACTTACGGTAAATATCCACAGATCGATACAATCGCTTACAAACTCTTGATTAATGTTGTAACTGTGAACATTTTGATGCTAACAACGCCATTGAAGTTTTAACTAATGTTAGAACGTAGTGAATTGATAAAATGTTTACGTTTTTAAATAAAAAGGTAGATGGTGTTACTTATGTAATTATATCGAAAGAAATTGATAGTTACTTAGGTAGTTCTCTTGAAAGAAATTGATCATAAAGTACTAATATTTTTTACTCTTCAATATCCAAGGAATTGGCTAGGTCGAGTTTTACGAAAGTAAAACACATTGCCGACTCAGATCACTTGAAGTGGTGGAAGATTACACCTAAGTATTAAATGAATATTAAATTGGCTACCACTAGACAACGGAATTTTCATATTCCAAAAATACTACTCATATAAGTTAGCTATTCCAAACCTACCAATTTTCTCTGTGTTTGATAAAAGTACATCATTTGAATCGATTCAAATCAAATGCAATTTTATATGGTGATATTCTAATTTCCTTAGATGGACGTCCCATACAATTTACCTCGTAATTCATAAGGGAGTTAAGAATGTAAAATCGCTAGCTAAATCTAGTTGTCGTTACAATTTTCCGAAAACAGTTCCTTGTTCAATTATCTTGTTTTAGCATAAGCTGATAAGGAAAATCAACACCCTGGTGTTACTGGGTCATGCACTCGTTCTCATTCAATACCTATTTCGGTACACACTAAACTTATTTCAAAGCAATTCGTTCAGACTTTATTGAGACAGGTTCAAACGTATTACGGAAGATCTCGCATTGAAATAAATCAAGCAGTGACAAGCTTCTAGTAGGTAGGACTAGGCCTTATCTGGACAAAATTACAAAACGCAGCCAAGCATATGTAAAAGACATTGAGGTTAATAATACCTCTTGGTGTAAGTCACATGCGTTTGCTAATAGATTTTTCGTCATTGTCCACGTGAATTGTCGTTTTTCCTTCGCACCATTTAGCATAGTAACATTTGCATCACCATTGAGATGTAAAAACGCCCACCATTCATTTGTTACCTGTTGATATTAAGCGTAAATGTTTTGGTTCGTTGTTGTTTTGGCCTCGAGTGTACACCTACACTTGTGGCCATTTACAGAAGAACTTTCCGTTCAAACTAGTACTTACTAACCATCGTACTTATATAGTTTTATTTAACTAGGTAGAATGTCTCCTATGAGTTCGCTTCTGTTCAAAACCTTTTGATATACTTCCTCGTATGTAGGTACTTTAAGGCAAATATTTATTTAAAATCCGTAAGTAAAAAATAAACTTTACTTAAGTAGAATATGTTTGATTAAATTATTTTGTTAAATTAATTAGTCCTAGCCATAGATCTGATCCCCTACGTCTATTCTTTTCCATGCATTTTCTTATATTTTCTCATACTAACATTGTCATTTTAATTTCGATAAACATAAGTTGGAAAATCATCAAGATAAGGTCAATTACTATAAGACTCCTTGTATATAAACACCAATAATATAATGACATATTAGAGAAATAAACAGTTATTCTAATACAAAATTTGCCTAATATAAAGGCGCGGTTACAACACGAATAGTGAGGTAAGCTTCACAAGGAGCGGCTGCCTGTGTGCGTGATTCTTCGTCGTGTATCTTACGAGCAATGCCTAATGCCGTAATTAGTCATTATACTTAAGGACACAGCCGACGAACAAGTTTAATTGCCATCCCCTTAATTTATTGCCACTTTGGATTAGAAAGAAAAACGCTAGCGAAGAAAATTAATTAGTAAGAGGAAAAACGTTTTCGTAAATTAATACTTTGTTGTTTTTTTAGGTGTTAATTTACTGTTAATGTCTATCACTACATAGTATAAAACAAAGTCGCTTTCTCTGTCCCTATTTCCTTATGTCCCTACGTATGCTTAGATCTTTAAAACTACAACGGATTTTGATGCGGTTTTCAGTAATAGATAGAGTAATTCAAGAGGAAGGTTTTTAGCATAATTTTATCCCCATATTCCTACGAGAATGGGAACTACGCAGGTAAAACCGCGGGGCACAGCTAGTAGATTAATAAAATGAAAGAAAATACCATCTATAACGATAACCCTTGTGTCAATATAGTATTAAGTAGGAATGAAAACTAACAGCAACTCTTCGTTAAGTTCAATACTTTTAAAAAACTGTGCTAGAATTATAAAGTCATACATTAGCACCCGCTTTTGTGTACTTTTTGATTCACACTTATGCGAAATGGTTATAGCCAATGACGTACTAATATAGACACGCCATACAATATTGTGGCTTTCAAAAGCACTGTAAATACTAGATAAGCTTTAGGCGTCTTGTACGTTTTGTACGAGATACCCGTTTTGAGAGAGAAATGAAACTACACATGTCTTCATGTACGAATAATTTTAACGAAATGCGAATCTTGTTGATGTTTCAATAAACAATAATGTTGGTGATTACCTCCATTTTATGTTGCCTTTCAGAGTGCGGGTCCCACATCTACAGTTTATTTCTATATCATTGGCTATAATCACAAACACATCCGAAAAAGGTAAACACAGCTAAGTAATCAGATAAATGATGGTAACAGCACAGTTATCGGACGCTTGCAAATGTCAATTGATACAAATCGGGGTTCGCAATTTGTATCGACACCTAGACGTTTGTGGACCAACATTGCCAAGTAAATAAGTCGACATACAGACTACCTAAGTTCCTATAGGTGTATGTTATGTACCAGTGTGAAACATGCTTTATTTGTTGAGCTACAGATACGAAAAACGTTGATGATATTTTCTTTATTTGCTTTTTGATTTGGGTAGATATAGTGATTCTAAAGGTGTGAATAATAAAATGTAACGCGTGGAAAATCGCAAGGTAGGTATAGCAAGTAATAAATACTTAATTAAGTAAAGAGATACATAAGTCTACATTCGGTTTGTCGGAGTCAAGTAATATAATTAAATAAATAGAAATAGGTAAGTACATAACAATTTAAAAATAATACAATTAAATAAATACAAGTACAATTTACACAAATGATCTCCATGCTACTTAGGTATATACCTATTTTACCTATTTATAATAACTAATAAGTATTTTAAGTCATGTTTACTATTAATTCCAATAAGGAAATATATGAACTACGAAATTATTATGCGTTATTTTTTATCTTTTATTAGTCATACTTACAGTTAGGAAAACTTTAGTTAAAATTACCACTTATATCACGACATACATGGCAGTGCAAACGTATAAGTACTTTAATCTAATAAACACGTTAGTATAACGAAAATAGTGAAAATAAAAGAAAACGCTGTGAAAATTCTAATCTCTACATTAATTTCTTTGGTTGAACGCGATAAGTCACAGGAACTACTGGTCCGAATTAAAAACAATCTTTAAGACTTATCAACCAGGCCTTAGGCCTAGGCTCATTTATCAACGAAGGCTATATAGGCTATAAAATATCCCAGAAAGTCCTATAGATTCGGAGTAAACACGGCTTAATCCGCGGGACATTGGTATTGAGAAATACGAATAGGTGTTTCGGTAGAGTCGGTTCAGATGCGGTGGCGTAGAGACGTCCGCGCCGCGAGCGCGCCGTCCAATGCCCTTATCACCGCGTTATCAGCCCTTATCACACGCCCATCGCGAAACCGATCACACTAACTCTATTACGACTAAACTCCCTTGCGAATACACCCATGTGACACATATATAATGAACGGATTAGTACTCAGTGCCTGTGTTTTGTTGTTATTCTACAATGTGGATTGCCAAGGTTGGTAAAATTGTTTTAGTTAAGTTTTCTTTACTGATAAAGTGATTATCTATTTTCTTTGCTTTAGTTTGTTCTGGTTACCTAATTCTGTGATAATATTATCTATTGTATCTATAACTGCACTCAGGTAAAATTCTGAATTTAATTCATATTTTCAGTAAACGAAGTGTTATTTATTGGACATCTAGTTACCAAGTCTTATTAAGTAATTTATCTATTAGTCAGGAAATTTAAAAAAATATCTATCAAGTGCATTATGGCTTCAACAGATTAGGTACATTTTTTAATATAATTTCCTCAAATGCTTATCTAAATCTATTTATAATATTTGGTCATGTTGACTCAAATTCTTATTATGGACATTCGCATTACAAACACTTGTGATAATTCTTTAAATAAACGTTATTATTGACAATTATTTTATTATTTGTCGAATATATTATTATAAGTGTACTTTTAATAAACAACGTCTTATTTACTAGATACCGAGATAATGGCTATAGTTTTGAACTTATTTAATAACTTAATATCTATGACTGATTAATTTACTATAAAAATAAAAAAATACTGGCATGTGCATAATTTTTCATTTCAACCACTCCATTCATCAATGCTACTTTTTTCAAACTCGACTTCGATTCATAAACTTCTTACTTTTTATTTTTATAGCTGGACATAAATTTGATTCGAAACTATTTGTTACTTCATAATACAACGCAGTCAAAACATTATTGCTTTGGCTAATTGTTAGGGAAAGATGCACAAAGTTCAAAAACATTCACTGAAGATAATTCCCAACAGAACCATGTTCAGTAATAAAATTTAATCCCTATTATCGCAGTAAATTAAAGTTAAAGTTATTTGTTATCTACCGGACGTTAAACTAAGTTCAGAAGGGAGATTTATTTTGTGGCTGTTTACAAAAATAGCTTAAACATGCACCGTAGGTACATACAACCCACCTGTTTGATGTTAGAACATCTAAAATAGAAATATTTGTAAGAACGACAATTTTATTTCGAGAAACAGATTTGGAAACGTATTTTTCCGAGTTCGAACGTAGTCGCGGTTGTTTTGCTATAAACATGTCATTCTATATTTTGGTTTCTTAAAAGTTTAGAGGCAGATGGTGGTAGTTTATTTATATCGTTAATCGGTTCAGCTATAAGTACGTGTATTTTAAAGATAATGTTATAAGGGTTAAGTTAATTTATTCGTGTTTAATTAAGGGTGGATTTAAATTATTTGTAGCGTGACGATCTAACACGTAACTAACGATTAAAATAACATCTGTCGTTTTGTTTACACCTAAGTGTTTTAGATAGTACTACTACAATTAAAGTGTCATTAATAAGGTAAACTAATTATGAAGAAATAGGCTTTTGAAATACTCAGTAACTGACTTCTTCAAATAGTTAATTAAGTAGATAATTTAGTTCAGTTTTCCTGTTTTTGAACTACAATGCAACTACTTATAAGTATTATTATGTAAACTACTTCATATAAATGACTAAAAACACAAATATATTAATATTATTCAGCTGAAACAATACAGTTTTACAGTGTACCTACTGCGGCGACAGATAAAGATGGTATGACATCATCCGTGTAATGATTAACGTTACAGCCTTGTGGTTATGTAGTACGTGTTCAATATTTTACGATGTTTGCTTCGTAATTACACGACATAATCCTTTGAAAGTTAATATTACTGGAAAAATGGACACGAAACACCATTTGAGAGAATATAGAGTTATTCACCGTAGTTAATACATTTTAAGATAGGTATCTATGTATGTATGTATGTGTATTATCATCTCACTGTATGTACGTGGTATTGTCAAACTCTACTCTAGATAATCTAAACTCTCTTCTGGATGCAAGGTTTCAAGGTTTTCATTCGGTTAACATTTTTACCAAAATGTTATGTTTTTGCTTTTTTTTATTTTGTTTAAAATTGTTGCTTTATGCGGAATTTTGATAATGCAAAGTTCCTCCCTCTCTATCTTTCCTATGATGATAGAAATGTACTTCTATTCTTCTCTATTCTTCTTTAGAAGAATATGCATAATCATTACGCTTGCTCAACGAGTGGTGATTACGCTAGTAAATAAAAACATAATTTTCTAATAATTATTAAACTGTCCATAACAAGCGTCCGTCCAAGTAATCAACTTGATAGCGCCCTCGAAATCTTGAAAGTTAAGCGAGTCTCGAATTAAGTTCAATTAAGCTGTTTTCATCGTTCAATTAATTTGTTCTACCACTGATTATTACTTTATTACTCCATCGCACTGTTTATTGGTATCGTTTGTCGAACACGTGCCATATGTTTGATAGTTATTATCATCGTGTAATCTAGCAACGCCCACATTAATCCATGTCAACCGAGTAAACATGGACTCATTTTTGCCTTTAGGTGGTCTGTTTTATGTACCTTCTAACAGCGCCCCGCGGTTTCACCCGCGTAGTTCCCGTTCCCGTGGGAATTTTGGGATGAAAAGTATCCTATGTTCTTTCCCGGACCATAAGCTACCCCTGTACCAAATTTCAAGTCAATCGGTTCAGTAGTTTAGCCTTGAAAAGGTAACAGACAGACAGAGTTACTTTCGCATTAATAATATTAGTTAGGATTAAAACTAGACTGTTTATATTAGATGTTCTTAGGAAACGTACAGGCTTAGCTGTAAAGTGCGATGTGAATTTGTAACGCAGAAAATTGCGATGTGAATTGAATTGCCGTGATTCCGTGCGACACGTTCCTCTAATCTGTTATTAACTTTATTTCTTCTTTATAAGTAAAATCGCAGAAACATCAAAAGATTTGCAATTAGTTAGGGGTCAGTCAGTTACTAGAATGAGATGAAGTAGTGAATGTTATGTTACGTTATATACAATGTAGTCCTAAATTATATCTGCCCGATATTCTACAATATGCATTGCCTCGTAGAAAGAATCATAAGTATTACTTATCTATACCAAATTTTATCCCAATCAATTGTGTAGTATTTGTTCGTAAAATAGCTACAAAATCTCTCTTCACAAACGTGTAGTTATTAGGATTCGGATTAGACATGTTTATTTATATTTATCACCATGTTATTTTGGTTATGTTTCGACATATTATATGTCCGTAATCTGACTGAATTTAGTTCACACTTCCGTAGTTTTAACGATGATTTGCTTCGAATCTAATTTCGGCGCGATGCGTCGGTTTTACAAGTTTCTTGATTGAGTAGGAGTGGTAATAAAGATTAATAGTGAGGTAATAAGTACTACGGATAGGTTCTTAGTTTATATTTGAAATTGACATTTAACTAATTAGCTAGATTATGTTTTACAACTTGGTATTTCTGGACTTGTTTGCGTAACTAATATACTAAGTAACTACTTACAACATTTCTATAAAGTTCTCTTATAAGTTTTGAAATGCCTTGTGGACTTTGTTTTAAATGTGCCTTGTTTCAACACCTTTTCAGCGTATTAATTGAAATTCGTGAAGAGGATCCATAGCAACATAAAAACCTTTAGTATGATATGGGGTCCGTTGGTAACAAACTGAGTCCATCTTCTAATCGTTTCAAAAATGAAATCTGCTCAAACATTTCACCTAAACTACGTAGTAAATAATTCAGTTAAAACTTATTTTTGGAAGTTCTGTAACAAGTAACAGTTATTACTCCAAGCGCAGGAGTATTCTCGTCACAGCGACAAACTTCCCCATAACCATTGAGAACTTTCCACAACAGCATAGAACACAAAAATATTTCCATACCTACATATTTTTACAATTAATTTATGATTGTTTCCAGTACAACAACAATTACTAAACAAGTTGGTTTGCATCGAGCACGATGAGTGCGGCTCGTGCTTGTCCGCTGCCTCCCACTGCCGGTGGTGTGCTGACCCCTACTACCCTTCCAACGCGCCCAGGTGCAATGATGATGAAAGGTATATGAAGTTTTACGTATAATGTAAGCTATTTATCAACAATTATAGATTTATTAGTTTATAATATTCAGTTTAGTTTTAAGATTTTAACTCTTGGACACTAAAAAACTGGTCAAAATGAGTGCAATTTTTTATCGATTTATACTATAAGTACCTACCTATTTGTTGGATTCCTGTTTATAAGATTTATTGCATTACAGAAAGATGATTTAGTTATTAAGTAAGAGCAGAGATAAAAAAGCTCATCGTGGCAAAAATATTAAAGCACTCAAGTTAATATTATCATTGCATTACAAATGTTTTCGGTTGGATACTTACAACACTATAATTTTACGCATCATACTTGTATCATAGGTTCATCATAACTGTATGGGTGCGCGTACTTGAAAAGAAAGTTAATTCAAATCGGAACTTGACCCTAAATCAAATCCTAAAGCAAAGTTTATAAATATTTATACACGCGGTCTTACTTTGAGACAATGTTTTGTTAACGTACAAACAATTTGAATATTCATTATCGTAACTGTTTGACACAAACGCGATTTGAATTTATTACTCGTATTTTGCAATTTGGAAAGGTATTGTTAGATTACGAATTAAAATTTGTATGTAATACGCAGGTTATAACTATGTATTGTGTTGTAAATGAATCTGTTTAGGTATCTATTGTTTATTTTAAAATGGTTGTAGTTGAAAAGATAGACAATAAGAGACCGCGGAGTCTGTCACACCTTCGATGGCCTGACCAAATAAAACAACCACGAGACTCCATTAGACAAGCTGAAGTCAGTGGTTTGGAAACAGATGCTGACCATATCAGGTTAGGCACGACCTTCAATAATGAAAAGCTCGAGGAAAATAGAGCTTTTCAAACACTTAAAAAGCATAGTAATGAATTTTTGGTTCAGGATTAAAAAGACATTGTTGATGTTAATATAATAGCACGGAAGACAGAACTATCTCTCTCTCAGCGTTTCGCTTAGTTTTATCCTACACTACAACTAGTAAACAAAACAATAAAAATGTAATTCACTAAATAAATGATTAAATCATTACAAATTAGTAACACATAAACGTTAAAAAAAAAACAAATAAGTTCTATAAAGTTAATGGCACATGCGCGGAACGAAATAAAATTTCCCTTTCATTGCATCGGTATTTGTACTTACTACTTAGGTCGAGTACATGTGTGCGAGGCGCAAGCGCATTCTTTATTGTGCTTTCCCACGTTCGCTGACCGACATCTTCCACGTCTCGCTAATCAAAAGACCGTCGTTTGATTGATTATTGATTGTACACAACACACAATCGGATAAACGTATTTCAATAGCCCCATACGAAGCGTGCTGAGTTAATTTCGTAATCGAGATAAAAATCGATTATCATTCGAAACGTATACCACACACTGTGTTTATTGATACATCTTATTAATATTATTGTCTATGTTTGATATTATTTTTTGGTAATAAAGTTATGAACGGTATGATGAGTTTATGTTTCATTGAACTTAGTTGTGGGGTCTCTACTTCGTGATAAGAAATGTTTGCGTGTAAATGGGAGGCATATACTTATTTGAACTTCTTAATACCATTACATATAACAGTCTGAATTTATGTTTGTTTGAATTAACCTCAGAAGTTGTAGTAATATGTTATTCATGGTTCTTATCATTTTATAATGACTTTACCTTATTGTCATCATTTAATCATACCAAATTGTTTGTTTCAGTCTGGTATCAACGGGATGCAGTCAAGCTATGATCCAAAGGCCAGAGAAACCGATATGGGAGGTGTCTGAAAACAAAACTCTTCAGGACATGGATCCTAACAGTGAAGCGGCCGTAGTACAAATACAGCCACAGAAAATTAAAATGTCACTCAAACCACGTCAGTATTTAATTAAATCTTAGTTTCTAGTTGTTGTTTTTCCTCATTATGTTTTGCCGCACCAATTTAACCCGTATCTAGAGGTGTCTTAAGCTCAATTTTCATTGTAAATTACTTAATTTCAGGGGAAACCAAAAAGATACAGTTCACGTACAGACCAGCGAAGAATTATCCGCTAGATTTGTATTACTTGATGGACCTCACTTGGTCTATGAAGGACGACAAGGAAACGCTCGTGTCTCTGAGAGATGATCTGCCGGGAATGCTGAAGAATCTTACTGATAATTTTAGGTGTGTAAAGTAGATTAGATATAGCTAATAATATTATGCGTGAAAACTGTTCCACGCAAATTGTATGATGGACAGTCAGATAAGGGCATCTGACTAGAAATTCTAAGGCAAGTCGTCACCTAAATTTATATTATAATAAAAAATTAGGACTTCGTGAATTATCTATTTCATTTGCACATCTTTTTTGCGACAAGGGTCGCGATCCCGAGATTTATAAAGTAGGTAATTATTTAACTTCCTAGGGAACATAAGAAATTTTGTCAAAGATTTCGGAGTTATAAACTTAGGACCAAAGTTTATAAACTAATATTTTAATTTGATATGTTTATTATTTTTACAGGTTGGGTTTCGGAAGTTTTGCAGAGAAACCAATAATGCCATTCATAAGTACTGACGCTCGAAGGAAAGCGAATCCCTGCACGGTGGAGGAACAGGCTTGTGACCCCACATACGCGTACAAACATCACTTGTCGCTGACGAATGAGGTACATATTTATACGTGTCTATAAAATCAAGATAAGTATGAAGATACATAATGTAACATGTCTTCCATCAACTTGTGTTGAAATATGATAAAGCATCTTGTTTTCCATTAAGATGCATCCAAATAAAATTTGTTTAATAAGTTTTAGTTTTAAGACACATTTTATTCAGGCGTTTGTGAAAAGCATTTTTAACTCTCGTGAATTCGTCCGTCTTTCCGATCAAATTTCCTAAAATTTTCTTTTCATTTTCGAATTAACATTTTAAAACAAATGTAATTTAATAATATAATAATTAGGTATCATATAAAAAATCTCATGTTCCAGGTAAATCAATTCATAGAGAAAGTAAACAAGAGTTCAGTGACTGCCAACCTAGATAACGCTGAAGCTCAACTGGACGCTCTGATGCAAGTATTGACCTGCGGGGAGAGGATAGGCTGGTCCGATAGGAGCAGGAAGATTGTCATCATATCCTCTGACGGACTGCTGCATGTCGCTGGGGATGGACGACTTGGTGAGTAAATATCTAGTTATGTAAAATTGAAAACGCTGTCTTAGATCGTATTGTGAAGTCGACTTGCTGACCGGTGACTGCCCTTATCGGACGGAGTCACGGAGTTTCAAACATTCTAGTTATGACGGATTTTAAGTTCTAATATAATGTCTGAACAATATTGTTCTGAAAAGGTTCCTTATTAATTTCCTTATTTCTAGATATTCTTTTAAACAGTTAAATTACATTTGAACCAACATAATAAATGCAAGAAAATATTATTAACTTTCAGGAGGTGCAACATTAAAGAACGACGAGAAATGCCATTTAGATGATAACGGGTACTATTCTGAAGCAGCCACTTACGACTATCCTTCCATAGCGCAAATATACAGACTCTTAGACGAATACAAGGTAATACAAACTAAACTACTGCATTCTAAAATAGATTAAACACAACCATTACGCTAAAAGCTAACCAAAACGCGGAAATGTTTAAAGACTATGTTATTCTAGGTGAACGTAATATTCGCTGTAACCGAAAGCGTAAAAGACCACTACGATAGTTTACACAATTTACTGAAAGACTTCACGTACGTGGCTAAGCTGGAGAGCGACAGTTCAAATATATTGAAGCTTGTCAAGACTGGTTATGAAGATATCGTGAGTGTTGTTGACTTTGAAGACAGTTCTACGTCGGGAGCGGTTAAGGTCAGATACTTCACCGACTGTGGAGTGAAAGGTGGCTCTTTGATAGAAGCCACTCGGTGCACCGGCGTTGAATACGGTATGACTCTTAACTACGAAGCACATGTCAGTCTCGATGCATGCAAGGAATATAAGACGGTTAGTACAGTAGTACGTTTTGTTATTCATCAACTGTATGATTTGTAATTATTATTCCTAAAGTTCTTCTTCCAGTTAAGATATCGTAGATCACGTATAAGTTTAGAATATTAATTTTAATTTAAATAAAACTGCAATTTAAGTGCATTTAAATCAGATCAATGTACGTCAAGTTCTTCGTCTAGTATGATATTTAACCGAAAAGAGTTATCAAACATAAAAAATGAAATTTTATGTATTATTATATTTTTTTGTAACTAAATGTCTTAAAAATAAAGCCTAATCTTTTATTTTATTTATAGACACAAGAAACTATACACATATCGGAATCGCAACTGGGCCAAGATTCGTTAGTATTAGAAGTAGAAATCCAGTGTGGATGCAAGTGCGAAGGAGATACCATGAAGGACATGTCTCTAACTTGTCCAGCGAACTCTCATCTTGTGTGTGGAGTCTGCCAGTGTAATAAGGGCTGGTAAGAGTTTACAATATCTATTATCTAGATTCATATTATATAGAGAATATATAAAATTTCGTTTATTTAAATGCACGACCCAAGAAAATTTTAGTTTAAAAAATCCTTATAAAACGTAAAAAGTCCTTATATCAATAGAACAGTCAATTAAAGCGAGTACTAGAGTATTAATATTTATTGTGTTAATACTCTAGTACTCGCTTTAATTGAGTTGAGGCTGCTGTAGACCTTTGGTAGGTACTCGCAGTAACAAAATACATTTTAAAAACCTAGTAATAGAAGTAGAGTCTTCTTCACATGTATACAATTTCATTACAACCACATAATATTAAATAATACAGACAAAAATAACATACCGCCAAAATTATTATCACCAGGTCAGGACCCTCATGTGATTGCTCAATAGAAGACGAAAACGCTTCAGCAGAACTTCTAGCTCAGTGCCGGGAGCCGAACTCAACCAGAACTATTGCATGCTCAGGCGCAGGCGACTGCCTTTGTGGGAAATGCGCGTGTGATAGAGGGCACAATGGGAGATACTGCCAGTGCAAATCTTGTGAAATAAGTTTGTAAGTATAAGTACCTATAGACTTCTCTTTATGCGAAGATTTATCCCAAAATTGTCATGAATAACTTTTTTAGTGCGAAGAATTTTTATCCTAAAATTCGTATGGGATTGGATTTTACGTGGTTAAAACTACGCCACGCTGCTTGTAGAGAATAGGTTCTGATTTGGAACCAATGCGTCTCATTCTTACGTCACAATGATAAATTATACACAGAGAGTGTCTAGTGTAATCAGAGAAATATATCTCTCACTAAACAATCCATTTACAACTAGCAACATTTCACAAACGCAGTAAATGAGAAGGACATAAATCACACCACAAACGTACCTCAGCACTTATAAATTTAGAAAGAAAAAACTATCATAACCGTATCTAAAAATTTATCAACCGTTCGCGTGTCGTCTCGTCCCCATAATTTATTCGTGGTGTGTTCAAAGCACTCTGATCACGTACTACATAAAAATGCTTCCTCTATCCTGTCCGTAACTGTTTCATCTGAACCTTTTATCAAATTCACTGGTTTTATTGCTTAGTAAAAGTATTTTAAAAAGTTCATTGACCTAATATTACAGTCGTGTTTTGTTTGTGTCGTCACAGTCATATTTCACGACTTTACAGTTGATAACGAAAGTTGATAGTTGATAATTTTATTTAAGCCTACCTACTATAATCCGTGGATATAGGTTTTAATAGCGTTTTTTTTATTAAGTTAAAAAAAATGGTTTCTATATTTGTATTGTCACAGACGTGCCGTGTATTATTATAGTCACAGAACACGGAACGTTCACAGTTTCCCGCGCATGTGAAGAATCAGTCGGCGAGGCAAAATTCCGCCCTATCATAGTAGAGGAATCATACATTATTTATGAGGCTGGCTGTTTCTTACAAGTGAAGATGTCAATGTCTAGATGTAGATTGAAGAAATCATCTTCCAGAGAGCCCTTGGCGTTAGCATAAGCTCCGTAGCTCTACAATTGTATCTTTTGCGACAACCCTGAATCATCCGTAAATTCGCATCTAGGGTTGTCGCAAAAGACATACTTTTTTTGTAAAAGAGAAACAACCCTCTATCTTTAAAATTACAGAGAGAACGGCATAGAGTGCGGTGGTGTAGGCCGCGGGGTATGCGTGTGCGGTCAGTGCGCATGCGCAGACGGATGGAGCGGCGCCGCCTGCGACTGTACGGAGAACACCGACACCTGTGTACCTCCAGGGTCTGATGAAGTCTGCTCTGGAAATGGGGAGTGTGTTTGTGGTAAGAGATTTTGTGTATTTTGTGAAGAGATTTTTGCTCTTTTTCATTGACTCTACAAAGAACGGTAGGTAAACCGGGGCAAAGTTGTACTGTACTTATTCTATCGATGCCAAACTAATGTTATAAGTAGATATAATCTACATGTACTTTGGGCAAAGGAATATATAAACTAATGGATTACTGTTAAAACTACGTTTAGAAATTATCTCTTTTTTATGAGTTAAAGATAAAGTCATATCATCACAGAATAAAAAGATAATTAAAAATAAATAACTGTCAAATAAAAGATTTAAGAAATAAAATAAGAGATACTTAAATGTAGATTTTATGATCACTAATTACACAATATTATAAAGGTTAAGGGCCTATTTCACGACCTTCAAGTTAATCACCAAGTAAAGTTAGTTTTGTCTCTTTCTTACTTTACATCAAGTGACAAAGACATGTGAGTAGCTCGGAACGTTACTTGAAGATGGTGAAATAAGGCCTAAGGGTAATAAAACCTACAATTAAATTCACTGATGCCGAAACGACGTACCTATATTTTCAAGACCCGCAAAGTACCACATATAACTTCCAACACAAACTTCCAGGTCGATGCGAATGCTCAGCGGCCGACGAGGAGACAGGGGTCAAATATTCTGGAATGTTCTGCGAGACGTGTGCCACTTGCGAGAACCCTTTGTGTGCGAACGCGGAGCCCTGCGTCGCCTGTCATTTGAATACCAGCTGCACTGACGTATGCACAATTGGAAACGTCAACTATACCGTTAGCGAGGACCTTAATAGTATACGTAAGTTGTACCTGTCTGTCTTTCTGTTTAGATATGACTGTTTTTGAAGTTGTCTGTCTGTCTTGTGTCTATCTGTTTGGAAGTACTGGTATTGTAAATGTGAATGTGTTTGTGTGTCCTTCTTTGATGTTGATACGAAGGGTTCAATTCATCTCACATATATCTAAATTATAATGTCTGCATCCACTTTTATTCAATTAAATGAAGATAACATAACATAATCATTCACTACATCATCTCCTTATAGAAACTGACCGCTAACTAAGTTCGAAACTTGTATCTAGGGTATCAGAAACTACAATTAAATGAAGATGAACGAAATGTTTGAAACGTTTGTTGAAGGTTTTAATGTATGTGACGTAAATTCGCCCAATAAAGTAGTGTTTCTGATGTGGGGGGTGTGAGGCATTTATTACACCATTAACAACACATAAAACGCACGACTTCTGAAACCATGTGTTTCTAAACACAATAAAAACCGCTTTCTGTGAAGACTAACCATTAAAAGGACCACCAAGAGACAAACTGAAATAAAAAGTTAATCGATTAGAGGCAAAGCGATTAACAATTAGGTACATTAACGTTACGAATCGGTAGAAAGTTACGTTGTGGGAACTGCATTGCACTTAATAACCATCACTCAACTCTGCGGTTGGACATTAGGCTGAAAGTGTTTAAAGATATCATCATTTACTGCGGTTTGCGGATACGAAATTATTATAATTTGAAATGAATAGGCCTTTACGTTCTGTTTTACAATTTTGTGAGAGATTCTTTTGAAACTAAATCGAAAAACAGGGTTCAGTTATTTTATTATTTTTAACCTTTAAGAATTTCTCAGCAAATTCGGGATATTACGAAATAAAAAATAAAAGTACTTACAATATGAATATGCGGTATCCTAAAAATAAGAACACTAAATAGATACTCCAACTTCTTATGATAAAATTATTTAAGTACCGACTTTAAAAATATAAATCTTTACAGAAACTGGCGCCGACGAAGTATCCTGCATTCTCCGTTTAGGCGAAGACTCATTGGAATGCGAATACAAATACACATACACAGCTGTATCCAAATCTATGGTTGCCATGGAGATCATCATCAGGTCTAAGGAATGCTACCAACCTACGAGCGCTCGTATCATGACTAGCGCATTCATCATCATGGCATGCGTCATTGCAGCCGGTTTAATCGTAATCCTAGCTATAAAGATTGCCCAAATAGTATCAGATAGGAGAGCTTACGCGAAGTTCTTGAAAGAGGCTCAAGAAAGCAGAAAGAATATGCAGGAATTGAATCCTCTGTACATATCTCCTATATCGGAATTTAGATTGCCTGATTCTTATCCTAGAGATAAAAATGATTAATTTATTTTTCATAATATTTATCTAATTTGTTGTAAAGGATAAAACTTGATCCTATATTCTATCTATAAAATAGGTCTTGTCGCCAGTGACGGATTAAGACTTCATGATGCCCTAAGCAATCCAAGCCTTCGGGCCCCCAGGGCTGTAGCTAGAGTGGAATTTGACGACGAAAAAAAAAGGTCAGCAGCTAACACTGAGCTCATTAAGTTCAATAAGGTAGGGCATTTGTCATTTCAAGCATAGCTACGGCCCTGGGGCCCCCCTATCTTTGTGTTCTGGTGCCACCCAGACGTGGTGCCCTAGGCAATTGCTTAATTTGATTAAATAATACTACTTGACTGCCCTAATCTGGCAGTCGAGGTTCATCAAAGAATAAGTGAGGTTTAAATTATGTCTATTAAATATTACTAGGCAATACAAAAACCTTAGACAGACCTACTTAGATTAAATATTGGGATCGAACATTGAATGCATCGACCAATGATCGCAGATCAATGGTTTTAAAATGTGAAAGTGAACTTCGTACCAAAAAAATACACAACTATTTGACATTTGACCCTAAACTTTTACTATGAGTACAAATCGCGAAGCAAAGATTGTTTATTTTTCATGTTAACTTAAGTTTGAAAGTAGATATGAATAGATTTTTCTTTTTGTTTAATTTATGTTTTGTTAAATATTAAGATATAAGTAGTTTTTTATTTGTTCTACTTATTTGATTTAGAATACTAAGTACTTGATGAAGAAAATAATATTTAAACTATTTTAGTGCTTTGTTACATTTTCCCTTAGTCCTTGTTTTTTTACTAGAATCCTAAAAAACTATGTTTTTTTATTCTCAAAGATTTGGTATAATAAGATTGTCTAAAACGTTTCGAGTGGACAGTAATATTTTCAATGCTAATTGTTAGTTTTTTGTCAAAAGTTGTAAAATGTTTGCGTAAGTAAATTAATAATTGTAATTTGTAACTAGTTGTAAAAATTAATAAAATAATCTGCATTTACTAAGATAATTGACGTGGTACTTAACTTACTATTGTACAAAGTATCAGTTTTATATTGTCTTAAATTAAATAATAATTATAAGTAAAACTAAAGTTAGCGGTATATCAATATCAATTGATTTAAAAAACTATATTATATACCTGAATATCTAGCTATAATTACGATACAATTACATACTTTTTTCTAATTAAGGTAACTATATAATATTTCTGGAGAGTGTTAAAAATATGGCTCTATTTTAAACATTGCTCAAATATTTCTCAAAGGAGAAATATTCAAATGTATATGTCTTTCAACAAAACAGTCGTAATATCAAAGTTCATAAGTACTAAAGTAACTGTATTTGTTTTTTTATAGATTTACAATTCATAGAAAGAAAGGTCTTTACCTCTTTTGTATTAAAGTACTTATGAATTTCTTTATCTATTTACTAGCTAAGTATATTAGCAGTTAGTATTATAAGTTTACTTACCTCACCTAGTCGCATTTTTTGTATTTTGACTACTTACTTAATTTAATTACAATTAAAATTATTAAATATTAAATTAATGTACTTATGTGTTTTTCTTTGAGAATGACGTACGTTCCTGTTTATTTAAATTATTAATTTAATAAACTTCTGATTTATATATGATAGTCGTTTTAATTATATTTACACCAATTTACATAAGTACATCATTGCGTTTAAAATATTTAGTTAAGGGATAAAAAATAAACCCAAGATTTAATTATTACATATGCTATAATTATCCATACCTATGTATATTGTATACAGTATGTACATAACTTAGTATATAATAACTAAAAATCACATCCTTAACATAATCTTAGTTTGACTAAGTACCACAGTTTTCAAAGATTTTTTCATTTAAAAACAATTATTCTGTTTACATTTTCAACAGTCAAAGTTACTTCTTTTAGGTAAATATTTATTAATAAACTTCGTGACAAAAGGAATTTCATAGCGACGCATTTTCGTGCGGGCGTAACAAACACATGGATTTCTTTGACATTGTTCTAAAATGATAGCGGCGCGGGAGCATACGCGCGATAAGCGATTCGCTTAAAATATTCCGAACTGCCGTTTAATTCAATTCTGCAGTTGCTTTCAAAGCAATACAATAGTTTTCAAAGTATTTATTTATTTGTACATAATCATTATACTTACATCTATAATTTTTATTTTGATTAACAATATTCCAAACAGATTTTTTTCAAATGCACTAGCTAATCGATGAAAGAAGTTTTTAAAAGTTAACAGTCATAGAATAATAGTCATTATTTATAAGTACATAAGGTTTATATAAGTACATTATAAACACAATTGTAACACCTGTAATTAATGTTCAGTAATTCAGTATCAAAATTTCATTAAGGCACCTTAAGTAAATTTTATCGGGTTCCTAATCTATGGAACCCTTTTCTTTGATAAAAACACCTAATTTCAAATATGCAAACTTTGTTCTTATTAATATCTTATCATTTTAAAGAAACGCTCCATAATAACGTTTTTTAAAAGGCCACAGTAACATTATGTGGTCGTGTAACTTGTACATTAACTACATGAATGTAATACTTTGAAATGTCAACTCTAAACTTGTATTTAGTAATCCATAAACTATATTAAAAAACTGATTAAGTACTGATTATTATTACAGGGAATTTCGTGCTCTGTTAGCCTAGGCGTATGCTGAGACGCGGGCGACACAGGCCGCGCAGGGCAGAGCAGAACAGATTTTGTAAAGCCTGGGTTGCCTGCATGTCAGCATACGTCTAAGTAGTCTTAAAGTTAGATACATAAATAAATGAATAAGGATGTAAGAGTTATCATTTCAGTAGGTTTTGAATGCAGAATTGTCGTTATAATTACAACATTTTTGTCTCATTTTTAAACTTAAATATAAAAGTAAATAATCTTTGACTAAAAGTCAGTTTGTTTAAGACTTATGATTATTATAGTCATTGCTTATACTACAATATACCTAGTACCAATCAACATTTTCTGTTCCCAAACGCCTTACAACAAATAATTTCGATATCTTTCTACCTTAATGCGATTTGCTAAGCAAAGTAAACTTAACATAAAGTATTAGCAAGCTAACCGCAACCTTTATTGGTTAATTCTAACTATTGAGGGGCTGAGTCAAGAGATGCCTATAGCTAGTATCACATGAGGCACCCTTGGCACCTACGATGGCTTTTTGTCATCTTTAACTGAAGAAAATGTTCAAAAAGTAAACAAATATAAAATGAATGTCTACAAACTCGAACTCAATACGTTTTATTTTAGACTATGTTGTTGTTGTCATCAATTGGTTGGGCGAAAACACAAAACTGACATCGCTTTCTGAAATCTGCGAGCATGCACACATGACGTGTAACATGGCATATTATGTTAAAGTAAACAAAAAGAAGACAAAAAAGAACGAAGACCTTGGGGTAGTTTTGTGTCTTGACCCTAAGTTAAATGAAGTACTTTGACTTAACAATAAAATGTACAACAAAAAGCCGATATTAAAATAACCATAACGGTTCAATATAAGATAAAATTATTTAATTTGTAATTCAGTATTTCGTTATATCTAGGTACTTTTAAGGTCTTACGGAATCTTATTTGTGTGCAGTGTAATGTAGATCATTTAAGTAATTTATATGACACAAAGAAACTGTGTGATTACATTACATTGTATTTAAAAAGAGTCATCAAATTACATACCCTGGTTTATCAAGTTCAAATCAGTTTAAGTTGCAACAAAGTGAGAACAATAACTTAATTGTTAAGTTTAATTAATTCCCACAAAACCTTGGTCGTTAATTTTTAATCATCATAATAAGTTCGTTTTAATAACTTGTTTTATGAATACAAAAACTTAATACAATATGTGTCAAGTGTCTTTACATCAGGGAATCACCTAATCTGGGTAGAGACTTTAATGAAGCAAGGCACTTCGGAAATTAATGTGCCATCATCAGTACATGTTTATTGTACAGGCACATAGGGTCCAGGTCCCCTAACCTTACAGATACTCCAAAGCCTAGTTAATTATCTCACCGAAGCATTTGTCTTTCCGAAAATAAACTAAAATTTCCAAGGCACCCAACTCAACACACTCAAACAGAACCTACAAGAGTACCCAGTTTTATATTGACAAAGCCCCTCAGTTACATCACTAGACATAGACACAGCTCAGACGTGTCGATCATGTAGCGGCTGTGGCAATAACGTCATCGGTCTGGAGTCGGTCTTCGCGTCGATGGTCTTCGTCAGCCGGTCTGGTGCGTGGTGAGTTGAGGATGGCGGGACCGCGGTAGGAGCGTGCGGGACCGCGTCCGGGACCAGATTGCGGATCAACTCTGATGTGCATTGCCATGGGACCCACCTGGAATTATTGGTTTTTATTAATATACTTATAGAAAAGTGAAATAACTTTTGAATAAAAGGGATATCCATGTCTCTTATTAAGGAGGGCTGTAAGCTGTATTACATCACGATACGTTATGCAAGCGTGGTCTTCTCACTGGATACTCGTATGATCTGTGTGAGAAAAACCTTCGGTCTGAGGTCAGACCTTACTTATATACGATACTACTCGTATTAATAGTTAAGGAAATTAAAGACTTTTTAAACGAGTAATTAGTGAATTTACAAATTAAATACACAGTTATTAGTAAAAACTCATGTTTTATGGTTTATTAAACATGTTTTCAAGTTTAATTACAGCTAAATTATCCATATCGTTTCAAAATAATAATTAAGTGGCAACCATAATTATAATAATTAAGTGGGTACTATAAAATTAATTAAGATTGGTTAATTTTTGGTACAAAACGTAGTAATGTTGCTAAAAATAAAAAAACCCTAATTATTTATGTCAATCTCAAATTAATCGTGTACGTTTTTAATTTGCGGTTTTAATGAAACACTGTTGAACAAAAGGCAGTTGCTACTAAACAAATTGGTTGTTATTGAATTTTGTAAGTACATACTAAAATATGCTTTAAGATATAATGGCCTCTTTGATCTTTATGTTATATTATTTACTTATGTTTGTAAATGTTGTGCACAACTATTATTGGGATACATATTACAACTGTATTTTTTTCTAATTCTGTTTTGTAATTGTTAAATATGTATATCCTGTTGATGTGCCTTAATAAATAAATAAATAGCCTGTTGATAAATGGGCTATCGGACACAAATGGAATATTTTTCAATTCGATCCTGGAGTTCCTAAGAATTAAGCATTCAAAATAGCTCTCAAGCGTTAAAATATTAGTAAGGTACTTAGTTGTGCTGTTGTGTGCCGCGGTTTATTGCAGAAATCTGCATTGAAATCCATTGCGTAGTTTAAAAGATCTACTTATGCGTCAAACAGCGGGAGTGATTTATGTTATATCTATAGGTACCTATTATATAAAAATCAATTGCTGTTCGTTAGTTTCGCTAAAACTCGAGAACGGCTGAACGGATTTATCTTATCTTGAAATGTTCCGCGGGGCACAGCTAGTTAAAAATAAAAAGATAATATACTGTATTAAGACGGGTGTTAGAATAATCAACATAGTATAATATAAAGTTACCATTTGATCGGTAGTAGCAGTCGGAAGTACCCGGGAATAAGGGCGAATGCTTCATTGGTGCGTATCGCGAGAATCACTCTGTCGGCGACCTCGTTCGAGTTCAACTGAGGCACGAACCTGCAATGCAATAATTATTATAATTAACTAGAATAATACTTAATTTTAATTGGAGTTTTATTGTGGTTAACAAATGCATAACATATTTTTTTTATATAGCTTAGCTCTTTTGACACCAACTTAAGGGTAGGTGGGTAATTCTTATGTATTTACCAATGTCACAGAATTGAACTTGCAATGTTTTGTTTTTTGCAAATGGTGTCACAAGAGGCGTAGCTAGGTATCTTTGTTTTATACTTAGTTAGATTTTTATATCAAAGATTTGTGTATTTGTAACTAAGAACTGTGCCTGTGACCTCATACAAATTTTAGAAAAAACTAAACTATCGTTCAGTATAGGAAAAAATAAAATTCATACGAAATGACACACATCTCTGGTGCATATTAAGATTAAGATCATATTAACTGTGACTAATCATGGAACCTGTATTGCAAATTTCCAAAATATATTAACCTTCATTTTTCTCTCACAACTGGTTCCGGCGATAATTAAGTGCAAAAATAAGTTAATTATGTTAATAATATTTATTTATTTATTTTAGATTACTAGTATTATGTTTTAATAAAAATGTATTGAGGTCATGTTATCCATGATTATATAATGTTACGATTTGACATTCGCAAATCATACATTTTGTTTTATTTTGCATTTGATGATTAGCGCCACTCTGGCATAATAAAACAAGGTCAAAGAATTTCTTGTGTTTTTAAATTTATAGTAACACAAAATGCTTAGATATTTTAGGCATGGCCTTTTTATTTCCCTTGCAACTAGCAATGATTTTGGACAAAAAGGCCCTGAGGGAATCATAAAGATGCACTTGCAGAGTTTGATTCTGAGCTGTAGCGGGCTAGGTCCTGAATATCTGAACGGTGCCTAAAAATATTCAAATCCCTGGATGAGAATCAATTATGTACAAAAAGTTAAATCCTCGATCGGAACTAGTTACGAGACTTTGAGCTTTTACTCCAAGTATTCCGAGAGAGACATACTCTGTGACTCTAGGGGTTATCCGATTTCTGTGGGGTCTATAAACAGCCGAAGCGATAAAAAGCTATCCTCACCTCGAATTAACTTCCTCAAACATGCCCGTAGACCTGATGAAGTACGGGCATATCAGCGAGGTTTGTACTCCTTTGATGCCTCTCGCTTCGAGCTCGAGCCGAAGAGCCTCGTCGAAGCCGCAAGCAGCGGCCTTAGATGAACAGTAATCGACCAGCTTGGCCACGCCGACATACCCGGCCATGGAAGCTATCGTTACTATGTGACCGTCATTGTTCTCTATCATCGCTGGTAGGAACGCTTTTACGGTCTGGAAATCAGGAAAGAATAAATTATAAGGAATTAATTATAATTATTTACCTATTTAATATAATAAATAAGTGGAATTTGAGCCAATGAAAGAGGAGATTCCCTACCTATAAGTACTTTTTAGTGAATTTCCAAGGGTGATTACTAGTTGACGTTCATGTTGGTTCTACCTCGCATAATTGCTATCGATTTAAAAACTGCAGGGGTATGTTTTGTATTCCATTACGTACTTGATGCTTTATGACGTAAGATAGGTAAAACAAAACAATTTTTAGAATACACTAATACTTCGAGCTTATTTATATGTCCAGTCTTTAAAAAACTAATGTTTATAATACATATTTTTATCATACTCACCCAAAAATGCGCCAAAATGTTGACGTCAAATGTCCTCTGTATGAGATGATCTGGAGTATCCAACAAGTACTGTCCAGACACCACACCGGCGTTGTTAATTAGTAAATTAACCTGCAATTATAACGTACAGTTAAGTGTTTATAAACAAAGTTTAACAAACAAAGCGATTTTACTGTGGATTTTACCCACGTTTTTCGTGTCAATTCGTCGCTGACGCAAAATGCATTGTTATATGACGTCAACTTCTCATAAACATGCCAGATTTCATTTCTATAAGTTCTTTAGATTTACATTTTTAATATATTAAAAAAATACTTTATTGAAATTCGGTTATGCCCGCGAATTTAACTTACTCACACTCCTTAAAATGAAAAGTGATGAAAGTTATATATTTATAAGTTATAGTTTTATTACCATTTTTTGCTATCCGATTATTTCCTTAATTTGTTGCTCCATTTCCATTTTAAATAGAAGAACGCATTGTATACGCATTATAAAAAACATAATTGACCTACATATTAGCTATAAGTATGTCACAGGTGTATAAAATAACTATGACTAAGATTCGCATAAGTACCTTCTAGAAAATGTTACATACTTAAGAACATATATTAATTACGTATCAAGTTATAAACCTATCTTACATGCATACAAATTAATAGATGGTCGCTAACACTCAAAAGATCGGTTTGAGAATTTTTTTAGCTAATAAAAAAGAAAGAAAAAGCCGAGTAAGCGTTGGCGGGATGATCTCGTCACCTTCGACATTAGCTGGCGGAAGGCTGCGAAGGATCGGGAGAGTTGGGGATGTTTGGGTTGGAAGAGCCTTTGCCCAGCAGTGGAACGATGTGGGTTGAAAAAAAGGGATTCCATGAATTAATAAATAGGTACTTTTAATATTACCTTTCCGACTTCCTGCTCGACTTTCTTAGCCACTCTGTAGATGTCCTCGCGGCTGGCGAGGTCTACCACGTATCCGTAGCACTTCCCACCGATACCCTTCACCAGCTTCACCGTGTCTTCTAACCCTGGAAAAGATTAATTGCTTACTTAATATAATTGTAGAACTAAAAATAAATAATCACAGGAACTATTAGATTCGATTTATGAAACAACGCGTTGCATCTCTCGATAATATAATATGTATGTGAATACTAATATCTATATGCCTTGAATTTGTTTATTTATTTATTTATTGTGACTTCTATATGAAGTTACGAATTTTTTAAACCCAACAATTAGCGACTTATGATTTAATTAACACGCTTAAACAATAATCTGAAAAATAAAGTCCAATGTAATGATATCTTTGACACTACACATCGAAATAAAACACTTATTCGGATTTTTGTCGTGGTTGTATTTTGTTTTACATTAACAAAGGAAACGTCAGAAAATTTAAAACAAAAATACAACCACGACAAAAATCCGTTTAAGTGTTTTATTTCAATAAAGACCAACTTTACAATGAACATGATCCAACTTCCTATTATGTATTACACGTACATAGTTTTTATACAACGGATATAACGATTACATACATTCATATTGGTGTTATATCAACAATGAAACAGTTCAGTTTTTCAAACATTTATAACAATACGCGTTACGAGTATAATGCAGGAAATATAGTATGTAAATGGAAAGCGTTTAGTAACTAGGTAAATGAGATTACGTACAAAGAAATTATATAATTAAGGGCTGGTAGTCCGAGTCGTCTGCTTATTTAATTTAATTAACATATATGTATGTGCATCAACTTAATTAAGTTAATTAAATTAGCGTATTTACTTATTTATTCTTAACTAGCTGTGCCCCGCGGTTTTACCCGCGTGGAACCTTATCCTTTGGGAATTTTGGGACAAAAAGTATCCTATTTGTTATTCCTAGGTATGAGGAATATCTGTACTAAATTTCATTAAAATCCATTCAGTAGTTTTTGCGTGAAAGGGGAACAAACATCCACACACCCAAACATCCACACTCACAAACTAAGCTTTATATATAATACTAGCTTCTGCCCCGCGACTTCGTACGCGAAGAATAGTTATTTTGGGCTAACGCTAAATATCGATATCATAAAATAACTTTAATCAATATGTGGATCTGGCAGTCGAGATTAAAAATAAACAAAAAACACGCCTATATGATTCGATATGACAAAAATAAGTCAACTTTAATATACATGTATGTGCCTGCATAATCAAAATACCCCTATTAGATATGATTCAGGATAGGCCCTAGCCCCTCCTTAGGTAGCTAGCTAATGCTTCCACGCCACTACCTCTTCCACCCCATTCCCCTTCCACGCCACTACCTTTTCCACCCCATTCCCCTACCACGCCACTACCTTTTCCACCCCATTCCCCTTCCACGCCACTACCTCTTCCACCCCACTCCCCTTCCACGCCACTACCTCTTCCACCCCATTCCCCTTCCACGCCACTACCTTTTCCACCCCATTCCCCTTCCACGCCACTACCTCTTCCACCCCACTCCCCTTCCACGCCACTACCTCTTCCACCCCACTCCCCTTCCACGCCACTACCTCTTCCACCCCACTCCCCTTCCACGCCACTACCTTTTCCACCCCATTCCCCTTCCACGCCACTACCTCTTCCACCCCACTCCCCTTCCACGCCACTACCTCTTCCACCCCACTCCCCTTCCACGCCACTACCTCTTCCACCCCACTCCCCTTCCACGCCACTACATCTTCCACCCCACTCCCCTTCCACGCCACTACCTCTTCCACCCTTTGGGACCGGGGTCGATTCGGATAATCGAAAATTCGGATTATCGCACATAGACTGGTAATAAAGAAAAAACCGGCCAAATGCGAGTCAGACTCGCGCACGCAGGATTCCGTACCAAAAACATTTAAAAAAAAACACGTTTACTGTATAGGGAAGTCCCCTTAAATATTTAAGTATTTTATTTTGTTTTTAGTATTTTTTATTATAGCGGCAATAGAAATCCATCATCTGTGACAATTTTAACTGTGTAGCTATCTATCACCTCATCATTCTTGAGATACAGTCTGGTGACAGACGAACGGAAGGATGGACAGCGAAGTCTCAGTAATAGGGTCCCGTTTTTGCCCTTTTGGGAAAAACGAACTATCACACATAGAATAAACTATAATAAGTTTAACAAACATAGTTCTACAATATAGCTTTTATTATACGTCTCTATCAGAGTAAGTTGCAACCTCAGCGGGTCTTAACGAAAATACATAATATAAAAAAAAACCCAAACTAAACTTAGGACCGATTCGGATAATTAATTGGCGATTGGGTTAATCGGCATTCGGATAATCGACGTTCTACTATATTTGAAAGTGTTTTAGATTCAGCAAAAAACCAAACTGCCAAGTTAACACTGGGATTATAATTTAGCAAAGATATTGTATCTAGTGGGTGATTTTGATATAAGAAAACCCTGCTCGACAAAACTAATATCATATCATAAAGTTAAAATCGATAGATGAACGACTAAAATATGTGATAAAAAAATATCAAATAAGTATACTGAACATGTCGATAAGAGTAATTACATTATCATTATTATTCGATTCAATAATTTTCGTATAGTAATATTTTAGTTCGAAAATGTTTGCGGATATCATTTAAGTAAAAATCAAAGTATGAGTAAAATATCTAATTAGGGCGAGCAAAGCGAAGCCCTTGTAACGCAACATTTAGTGAAGATTTGGTGGTACATTTGACGGAAAAACTATATCACCTACAGATTTGATAATTTGAAATAGTTATTTAAATTCATGTCTAGATTTATAACGCGGGGTGAAGAATATTGATAAATATCTATTAATATGCAAAAATACGGTTTTTTATTTAAGTACATGTTTTGTGATACGCTGCCATAAAGTGGGTCTCATTTGCCGTCAATTTATTTTAGTGCGCCATTTTGACATTCAACTGTCAAATAACAAATTGAAACACATGTCAATTGTCAATTACAGTAAGGAGTATTGATATAAATTTCGACGTAAATCAACCCCAAAATAACTTTTTACCCCTTTTTAATCATGTTAACAGATGATTTAAAGAAAAATGAGTATCACATATTTAATTAATATTTTTGAAGAACATTTATGCCAAGTTTGAACTTAATCAGACCACGGAATCACGTTGTTCCATACAAACTTTGCAACCCCTTTTCACCCCTTTAGAGGTGGAATTTTCAAAAATCCCTTCTTATCGGACGCCTAGGTTATACAAATAACTCACCCTCCAAGTTTCAGGTCTCTACGATCAGCGGTTTAGGCTGTGCGTTGATCCATCAGTCATTCAGGACAAAGCCTTTTATATAATGACTAGCTTCTGCCCCGCGACTTCGTACGCGAAGAATAGTTATTTTGGGCTAACGCTAAATATCGATGTAATAAAATAACTTAAATCAATATGTGGTCTGGCAGTCGAGATTAAAATTATATTATTCGTTATCATTACATTTGTAGTATAAAACAAAGTCGCGTTTTCTGACCCTATGTCCCATGTATGCTTAGATCTTTAAAACTACGCAACGGATTTTGATGCGGTTTGTTTTTTTTTTTTTTTTTATCTATATTTAGGAACTACGCGGGTGAAACCGCGGGGCGCCGCTAGTGACATATAAATTAGGTAAACTTTAATATTTTATGTGCCTACATAATTAAAATACATATTAGATATGATTCAGGACAGGCCCGAGCCCCTCCTTAGGTAGCTGATGCTGACCCCCCAATATCACTTCCACGACACTACCTCTTCCACCCCACTCCCCTTCCGCACTAATACCACACCGCTCCCACCTCCACATCACTCATCATTACTTATTTCTGGTCCTGTACCCTCGGTAGGGAGATCAATGAACTGGTAATGATGATTTAAAACACATTTGTACGTGGTGGGGTTCCAACCAGGCACCTTCCGATCGAAAGTCAAAGGCCTTAACCCCTACGCCACCGACGCTGTACATCACACCGTCCTACATTCATACTAATCCCATTTCCACATCTCTACCACTTCAAAGCCTATCCCGCATCCACACCACTCTCATTTCCACTCCACTTCCACGCCACTACTCCTTTCACCCCACTACCACTTCCATCCCATTTTTTCATCTTTTCTTCGGAAGAGTCGGCGTTTTATAACACAATACATATTCAGTAGAACGCCGATTATCTGAATTAATTGGGACCAGGGTCGATTCGGATAATCGAAAATTCGAATTATCGCACATAGACTGCACATAGCTGGACTCGCGCACAAAGGGTTCCGTACCAAAAACGACAAAAAAACACGTTTGTTGTATTGAGAAGCCCCGCTTAAATATTTATTTTATTTTATGTATTTTTCCTATAGCGGCAATATAATAGAAATACATCATCTGTGAAAATTTCAAGTGTAGCTTTAGCTATCACCGTTCTTGACCTTGAATATGCATCATTCTCTCATATCATACGTCCAATGTCCATGGTTCTTGAGATAGTCTGGTGACAGACGGACGATCGGACAGCGAAGTCTCAGTAACATGGTTCCGTTTTAACCCTTTGGGAACGGAACTCTAAAAACGATGTCACACATAGAATAAACTATAATAAGTTTAACAAACACAGTTCTACAATATCTGTAGCTCACTTAAACATCTTGATCAGAGTAAGTTATTTTATTTTATTTATTTATATTTAAGTTGCAATTCCAGCGGGCCTTAACGAAAATACAAAGTATAATAAATCACAAATATTTAGGATAATTAGCGATTCGGTTAATGGGCGTTCTACTCGTACTATATTGGAAAGTGTTTAAGATTCTGCGAAAAACTAAACTGCCAAGTTAACACTGGGATTGTAATTTAGCGAATCTATGTATATAATAATAAGTGGGTGATTTAGTTACAAAAAAACCCTGCTCGACTTAACTAATTTCATATCATAAAGCTAAAATCGATAAATCGCACATGAATAATAATTTTCGTATAGTAATATTTTAGATCGAAAATGTCTGAAGATATTATAAGCAGAAATCAAATTATGAGTAAAATATCTAATTAGGGCGAGCAAAGCGAAGCCAAGCCCTTGTAACGCAACAATTTGGTGGTACATTTTATGAAAAAACTACTTCATCTACAGATTTGATATTTGAAATAGTTATTAAAATTAATGTCTAGATTTATAATGCGGGATGAAGAATATTGATAAATATCTATTAATAAGTAAAAATACGGTATTGTTTTATTTACTTATAGTTTTGATACGCTGCCTCATTTTCCGTCAATTTATTTTAGTCCGCCATTTTGACAGTCAGCTGTCAAATTACAAATTAAAACACATGTCAAAGGAGTATTGATATCAATTTCGACGCAAATCAACCCCAAAATAACTTTTTACCCCTAATTTAATCATGTTAGGTGATGATTTTAAGAAAAATGAGTATAGCATATTTAATTAATCTTTTTGAAGAACATTTATGCCAAGTTTGAACTTAATCAGACCGAGGAATCACATTGTCCCATACAAACTTTGCAACCCCTTTTCACCCCTTTAGAGGTGGAATTTTCAAAAATCCCTTCTTATCGGACGCCTACGTAATACAAATAACACACCCTCCAAGTTTCAGGTCTCTACGATCAGCGGTTTAGGCTGTGCGTTGATCCATCAGTCATTCAGGACAAAGCCTTTTATATAATGATATAGATATAGATTAGTAGGACTAGAGGCCCGTCAGGCTGTGCACGTCTCAAAAATTTACAACAGAAACCTACGTTATCAAGGTTTAAGGAAGCTCAAATATTTGACTTGTGGAATACACCACAAACAAACACTATACTACTTATTTCCTTGTTTATAAAGAGCGGCTAATAAAGAACAAATAAGTTAACCTATAATATTAATCTTCATCACTAAGGGAAAAGACCCAATTATCGTCAGGTTTTGCACTTGGCCAACTTTGCAGCTATACCACGTTGTAGTATATTAAGTTACAACGATCAAATTTTGTGACAAGATAAATGATTTATCACTCTTATCGGTAAATATATTTTTAACACTGATTAAAAAGAATTAAGTATAGATAATTTAGAAATTATCTAAAAACACCCATTTGTACCAATATCCGTCAGATTTGTCCTAGCTATCGTCAAAATGTCCTAGAGTTCGTCAGTTTTCGGTGCTAATTTGAACTCTACGCCAATGGATTTAAAGTAGTCATTTTCAATCATATTTCTTATGATGCAGTAACGCAACTAAAGGTAATGCCTGTTGAATGAAAATTAAAATTCAAAACTGCAAGGCAAATCTCAACTAATTTTGTTAAAACTACATTTTGGTACATAAAGTTACACACGGAGCCAAAACTGGACACTCACAGTGAGGTTAGTTCTCCAATTTAAAGTCGCTCAGCAAGCTATGGAGAGAGCTATGCTTGGACTTTATTTGAAAGATCGTATTCGGAATGAAGTAATCCGACAGATAAACAAAGTGACCGACATAGCTCCAAGAATTAGCTCGCTGCAGTGGGCTAGCCACATCTGCAGAAGAACCGACAACCGTTGGGGTAAACGAGTTCTTGAGTGGAGATCGCGTCTAGGCAAGCGTTGTGTAGGGTAGGACGCCCATCAGCGAGGTGGGGTGATGTCATCCGCAAAGTTGCTGGTAGCGGATGGATGACATTAGCTGAGCTCAATGGTCAAGCCTGGGCTAACCTATGTTCAGCAGTGGACGAGAGCAGGTTGATAATGACATAAAATTGTCACACACCTACCTATCTATATTTATTTTAAAAATCTGTGTAATGTAAGAATTATATACATTGCGTAGATCATTCAACACCATATAGTCGTTTTTTGCCCTTTCATCTCCAATATTATTACTCGTAGATCCTAGAGACAGAGTAAGTCTCTGAAATACCAACAGTGTCTTCAAAGTGTTTGCAAACGGGTTAGCTGACGATTCTGAAGAAACTATGAGAAAATACAACGAATGCCAATCCTCAGAGGTACGGAATTACGGAAGTAAGGTCTACTGATATAGTTATGTCTGACTTACGAGTAATATACTTGAGATGAAAGGCTGGTAATACACAGAAAGGCTGGTCCACCAACTAAAAGTCGCTCAGAGAGCTACGAGAGGGCTATACTCGGAGTTTCTCTGAAAGATCGCATTCGCAATGAAGTGATCAGACAGAGAACCAAAGTCACCGACATAGCTCAAAGAATTAGCTCTCTGAAAGTGGCAGTGGGCTGGCCACATCTGTAGGACAACCGATGGCCGTTGGAGCAGACGAGTTCTCGAGTAGAAACCGCGGCTCGGCAAACGTCGTAGTAGGACGTCCTGTGGCTAGGTGGAGCGATGATCTGAGCTGGGTAGCCGGGAGAGAGTGGATGCGACGTGCTGCCGACAGGGCACATTGGCGCGAATTGGAAGAGGCTTATGTCCAGCAGTTGACTAATACAGGCTGTTGATGTTGATGATGATATTTGAGATGAAAGGGCCAAAAACGACTTTACGACTTAACTGGTTCTACGCGTTTGACTTATACACAGATTTTTTAATAACTAAATGTGAAATTGTATGTATGTACCTACCAAATTTATATTTTTTACAAAATCAGTTGAGATATCCTGCACCTGCAGTTTTTCTTTCTCCTTTAGTTTTCTGTTAGAATATTTATTTTCATTTATCAGGCATTGCCGACTTTGTTGTGTTTCTGCATCACAAGAAATATGATTGAAAATTACTACTTTAAATCTATTGTCATAGAGTTCAAATTAGCACCGAAAATTGACGGGCTCTAGGACACTTTGACGATGACTAGGACAAATCTGACGGATACTGGTACATTTGGGTTTTAGAATGTACTAATAGCTGACACACTCGAAATAAAATATAAATATGAATAAATAGCACGATTTAATGGATAATATAGAAAGATAATTAATTTTACTATTATAAAAAAATAATCACACATACAAAGGGCCGCCCAATCTTGCAAAATGTAACATCGAACGTAGTGACTTAGACTACAGATTCAGTGGTTAAATCTCACAAAATTCACGAAATCTCGAATTTTCAATTTCCATCGCTCATTTCTCCAAAACAATTGCAGTTATTAACACATACTGCTATTGTAATGATAGCAAAGATTACCATAAAGATGCTGTAATTCAAATTTTATATAAATATATTGGTAGAATTAAAATATGAATATTTTTCTATAATCTGACGAGTACTGGGACACTGTCGACATTACGTGCCTTTCCCTTACATAGTATAAAACAAAGTCGCTTCCCGATGCTTAGATCTTTAAAACTACGCAACGGATTTTGATGCGGTTTGTTTTAATAGATAGAGTAATTAAAGAGGAAGGTAACATAATTGTATCCCCGCATTCTCACGGGAGCGGGAACTACGCGGGTAAAACCTGTAAAAGGCGCTGCTAGTTGTACTATAATTTCGTATCACGTTTTTCGATATAAATCTCTCACAAATGTGTCACACGTTGCGTGCGCGCATCGCGTGACGAATGTTCGGAAGTGTTTTCGAGAAGGTAATTTGTAAGAATGAGATTATTATTTTTACTTTAATGCGGTCATTTGTTCATTATTTTTGATGATTAGACATATACTTAATTTAAGAGATTAGATAAACTACATCCCTTCATGTTTTAGGTGTTCCCACATGGTTGGAAAAATAAACATTAGCCTATGTTTTGAGTCTATCTCTGGTTTTCAGGATTCGAATTACATATCTTTCACGAATCTTGTGGATGTTATAAGGCAGGCCTCTGGTTTGCAGTTGGAATATACTGGTGGGCTCTTCAAGTTTTTATTAACTTGCACCGCTTTCGCAACTAAAACCTTTCGTCTTTATTTTCCGAAATGTGAAAATCATCTTGCGTCAATTACATCAATTTAAAGCAAAGACGTCATAGAGGTAAATAATTTGCTAACCTACACATAACTTTGTGTAGTTGCATTCATAAAACTGCAATTATAAAAACAATACATAATTGCATAATCCCTGCTCTTGGCCGAATAATAGCTGCACATCACTTAAAGCATTAACAGACGATCGCACCGCACCGTGACCTTGGTGCGCTCCGGACCATATTCGATAGTGTGTACATCGGTCCGCCGCACATTATTATTATTATTGACGGTCCGCTCGGTCCGATGGTTCTGCCAAAGGATTTGGTGCGGTTCGCGCGTTGTTCGCTCGTGTGGCCCACGCACCGCACCGATTAGCGCTTTAGTCGCAATTCTGCCTCCGAGCGAGACACGCGTAACGAGGTTGTAATGGCGGCGGCGTCGGAGCAAGAAGCCGTAAATATTACGGAGAAAAAGTTGATTTTAGAAATCATCCAAATTTATAAGGATTTCTCATGTTTATGGGATTCTTCCCACGAACTCTATTGCAACAAAGACGCCCGCAATCAAGCATTAGAAATAATATTAGAAAAGTGGAAAGAGGGTTACCCACATGCCACAATAGAGGACGTTAAGAAAAAAATTGAACACCTAAGAGCAGCATATAGGCGTGAACGAAAAAAGGTAGGTATATTGCAAATAAATAACACTCTTTTTAAATTAATATTTTAATTATATTTAGTAAATATATATTTAGGTACAGAATCAAGTGCAGGTGAAGCTTTACAGTGGTGCACCTTTTTCCATTGGTTTAAAGGCGATATTGCAAAAAACATGTATAGGTTGATCTGCACTCGACTGTACGTAAAACTTTACAAAATGAACTTATTTACTAGTAATATTATTGTAAGTTATTCAGGTACATACTCGTACTAAGATAAACAAATGTAATTTGTAGGTGGAATCCAGCAAATCAACTGGTGCTGGGTCGGAAGAAGTGTACACTCCGATACTATGGTACTATACGTATCTTACTTTTCTTCACGAGAAGACCACTCCGACATCAGAGGGAATCGATAATACCGACGACGTATGTATACTTAAATGTTTAGTACATTGATCATTCTTTCCTGAAAATCAACTCTACCTTGATTGTTAAAATATTCCGTGAATATCTGTCTGACTGCATTACCATCTGCAGTACGTTGTCTCTCTGATCTATTGAGACCGACTGATATGTCATTTACCCGCCAATCTCCTGGTCGGAAAGTATTATCTTCAGTATCTTCCCGATCGACACAATTCCTTGTGACGTAGTTAGCAGACTTTTTTCTTAGAAAATTGTGCAGAAAACATGAAGCCATTACTATTATTGGTACATTTTTGACATTGATTGTGATGGGTTTTTTAAATACCCTGAAGCGTTCAGCTAATATACCAAATGTATTTTCAACAATTCTCCTAGCTCTGGAAAGTCTATAGTTGTATATTCTTTTGTCATGTGTCAAGTTTTTCTGTGGATATGGCTTTAAAAGATTTTCATGCATGGCAAATGCACTGTCTGCTACTAAACAATATGGGGCAACTACATCTGATGACGGCAAGATAGAGGGTCCTGGTAAATGCAGTTGTTTAGACAATAAATTTTCATGAAAGGATGTATGGTTAAATACTCCACCATCAGAAATACTCCCGTTTGTACCTGCGTTCACGTAAATAAATTCATAATTGGCATTAACAATGCCAAGCAAAACTATGCTGAATGTTCCCTTGTAATTGTAATATATTGAACCGGAGTCTGGTGGCTTTTCGATAAGAATATGCTTTCCGTCAATTGCACCCACACAATGATTGAACTGCCATTTTCGTTCAAATTCTTTTGCTATTTTTAACCATTCATTTTCAGTTTCAGGAACCTGCAACAAAAAAGGGAAAGAGTACATTCAAACGCCAAAACGATCTATACAAGAAACAAGAAGAGTTGATACTATCTGCGAAACAATTAATTAAAGAAAGCAGTTCGCATGAAGACACCTCAGCAGATGCGTTTGGACGCTCAGTGAGCTGTCAATTGAAAGAGTTACCGAAACTGCAAAGATGTATTGTAGAAAAAATGATTGGAGAGCTATTGTTTTATGCTAAATTAGGAGAACTCTCTTTAGACGCTTCGATAAAGTTAAATAAAAACATGCATACTGGTACACAACCCTACTACACTCCACCATATAGAAGCCATTTATATCAGCAACTTTCATCACCATCTCCTCAATATTCACAAACATCACAGTCACCTAAATATATGCAACTGTCACAGTCTCCTCAATATTTACAACCGTCGCCGTCACCTCAATATTTACAACCGTCGCCGTCACCTCAATATTTACAACCGTCGCCGTCTCCTCAATATTCTCAAACATCTCAGTCACCTAAATATACCCAACCATCACCGTCACCTAAACAATCACAACAATCACAGTTACCTAAACGTACGCAACAATCACCGTCACCTATACATTCACACCATTCACCTTCACCTAAACATACGCAACCATCACCATCACCTAGAAATTCAAAACATTCATCGTTAACTAAACATACTCAACCAATACGGTCACCTCAACACTCGCAATCATTATCATCACCTCACTATTTGCAACATTCATCATCATTAAGCCAACAATCGACAACCTCTGTACCTCAAACACCAGCCGATTCGATAACAATTTATTCAGCAGACCCACAAGCTCAGTACTTGCCTTATAGTCAAGTATTATCACCAACTGACACTCTATCAGAGTTGACTCCAAGCGAAGCAACACAATTTAATATGACGCAGACTGTGTTTAGGGGTCAAGGGAAAGAACTACAAGATTTTTTGATGTTTAAGAAATAAATAACAATAATAATTTTAAAATTATGTATAATTAAAAAGCAAACATACATAAATATTTGACTGTAATACAATAAATAAATATGATTGTGTGGAATTAGTCTTATTGTGATTTATAAATAAATAAATGAGATTGTATGGAATTAGTCTTATTATTTTAAAAAACATACCTTCATATAATTCTTTAGCACTTTACAGATTGCTGTACAGGTCTCTGGTATTATCTCTGACAATAGTTGCGATGATATACTTGTACTGAATTTGAGTTCTCTGAATTCTCTTCCTGACGCGAGATACTTTAAGGTTGCTAATAATCTTTCTTCAGCAGTCACAGCTTTTCTCATAACTGTATCGGTTTTAGTAATATATGGTTTCACCATTTCCAGCAATTCAGCAAATAGATCAGAACTCATGCGAAGGTATATACGAAAGTCTTCATCGTCTAGTTCCTTTATCAGTCGCATATGACTGTATGAGTCTCTGTATCTTAAATAAAATTTTGCCCATTCTTTCCTTTTTTTCCTTTGCCTTTGGATAGGCGTGCTAGCTACGACGGTTGCCGCAATTAAAGCTATTTTAGCTTCCTTTGACAAGGTTGGAGGCATGTCTGACGCGATCAAGCACGGATAGCACACTGGACCATCTCGTGTGCGGTGCGGTGGTGTGGCGTGTCGAGCGCACCGTACCGGTCCGGCGGTTCGGGCGGACAAGTTCGATCGTCTATTAATGCTATAAAAGCATTAACAGACGATCGCACCGCACCGTGACCTTGGTGCGCTCCGGACCATATTCGATAGTGTGTACATCGGTCCGCCGCACATTATTATTATTATTGACGGTCCGCTCGGTCCGATGGTTCTGCCAAAGGATTTGGTGCGGTTCGCGCGTTGTTCGCTCGTGTGGCCCACGCACCGCACCGATTAGCGCTTTAGTCGCAATTCTGCCTCCGAGCGAGACACGCGTAACGAGGTTGTAATGGCGGCGGCGTCGGAGCAAGAAGCCGTAAATATTACGGAGAAAAAGTTGATTTTAGAAATCATCCAAATTTATAAGGATTTCTCATGTTTATGGGATTCTTCCCACGAACTCTATTGCAACAAAGACGCCCGCAATCAAGCATTAGAAATAATATTAGAAAAGTGGAAAGAGGGTTACCCACATGCCACAATAGAGGACGTTAAGAAAAAAATTGAACACCTAAGAGCAGCATATAGGCGTGAACGAAAAAAGGTAGGTATATTGCAAATAAATAACACTCTTTTTAAATTAATATTTTAATTATATTTAGTAAATATATATTTAGGTACAGAATCAAGTGCAGGTGAAGCTTTACAGTGGTGCACCTTTTTCCATTGGTTTAAAGGCGATATTGCAAAAAACATGTATAGGTTGATCTGCACTCGACTGTACGTAAAACTTTACAAAATGAACTTATTTACTAGTAATATTATTGTAAGTTATTCAGGTACATACTCGTACTAAGATAAACAAATGTAATTTGTAGGTGGAATCCAGCAAATCAACTGGTGCTGGGTCGGAAGAAGTGTACACTCCGATACTATGGTACTATACGTATCTTACTTTTCTTCACGAGAAGACCACTCCGACATCAGAGGGAATCGATAATACCGACGACGTATGTATACTTAAATGTTTAGTACATTGATCATTCTTTCCTGAAAATCAACTTTACCTTGATTGTTAAAATATTCCGTGAATATCTGTCTGACTGCATTACCATCTGCAGTACGTTGTCTCTCTGATCTATTGAGACCGACTGATATGTCATTTACCCGCCAATCTCCTGGTCGGAAAGTATTATCTTCAGTATCTTCCCGATCGACACAATTCCTTGTGACGTAGTTAGCAGACTTTTTTCTTAGAAAATTGTGCAGAAAACATGAAGCCATTACTATTATTGGTACATTTTTGACATTGATTGTGATGGGTTTTTTAAATACCCTGAAGCGTTCAGCTAATATACCAAATGTATTTTCAACAATTCTCCTAGCTCTGGAAAGTCTATAGTTGTATATTCTTTTGTCATGTGTCAAGTTTTTCTGTGGATATGGCTTTAAAAGATTTTCATGCATGGCAAATGCACTGTCTGCTACTAAACAATATGGGGCAACTACATCTGATGACGGCAAGATAGAGGGTCCTGGTAAATGCAGTTGTTTAGACAATAAATTTTCATGAAAGGATGTATGGTTAAATACTCCACCATCAGAAATACTCCCGTTTGTACCTGCGTTCACGTAAATAAATTCATAATTGGCATTAACAATGCCAAGCAAAACTATGCTGAATGTTCCCTTGTAATTGTAATATATTGAACCGGAGTCTGGTGGCTTTTCGATAAGAATATGCTTTCCGTCAATTGCACCCACACAATGATTGAACTGCCATTTTCGTTCAAATTCTTTTGCTATTTTTAACCATTCATTTTCAGTTTCAGGAACCTGCAACAAAAAAGGGAAAGAGTACATTCAAACGCCAAAACGATCTATACAAGAAACAAGAAGAGTTGATACTATCTGCGAAACAATTAATTAAAGAAAGCAGTTCGCATGAAGACACCTCAGCAGATGCGTTTGGACGCTCAGTGAGCTGTCAATTGAAAGAGTTACCGAAACTGCAAAGATGTATTGTAGAAAAAATGATTGGAGAGCTATTGTTTTATGCTAAATTAGGAGAACTCTCTTTAGACGCTTCGATAAAGTTAAATAAAAACATGCATACTGGTACACAACCCTACTACACTCCACCATATAGAAGCCATTTATATCAGCAACTTTCATCACCATCTCCTCAATATTCACAAACATCACAGTCACCTAAATATATGCAACTGTCACAGTCTCCTCAATATTTACAACCGTCGCCGTCACCTCAATATTTACAACCGTCGCCGTCACCTCAATATTTACAACCGTCGCCGTCTCCTCAATATTCTCAAACATCTCAGTCACCTAAATATACCCAACCATCACCGTCACCTAAACAATCACAACAATCACAGTTACCTAAACGTACGCAACAATCACCGTCACCTATACATTCACACCATTCACCTTCACCTAAACATACGCAACCATCACCATCACCTAGAAATTCAAAACATTCATCGTTAACTAAACATACTCAACCAATACGGTCACCTCAACACTCGCAATCATTATCATCACCTCACTATTTGCAACATTCATCATCATTAAGCCAACAATCGACAACCTCTGTACCTCAAACACCAGCCGATTCGATAACAATTTATTCAGCAGACCCACAAGCTCAGTACTTGCCTTATAGTCAAGTATTATCACCAACTGACACTCTATCAGAGTTGACTCCAAGCGAAGCAACACAATTTAATATGACGCAGACTGTGTTTAGGGGTCAAGGGAAAGAACTACAAGATTTTTTGATGTTTAAGAAATAAATAACAATAATAATTTTAAAATTATGTATAATTAAAAAGCAAACATACATAAATATTTGACTGTAATACAATAAATAAATATGATTGTGTGGAATTAGTCTTATTGTGATTTATAAATAAATAAATGAGATTGTATGGAATTAGTCTTATTATTTTAAAAAACATACCTTCATATAATTCTTTAGCACTTTACAGATTGCTGTACAGGTCTCTGGTATTATCTCTGACAATAGTTGCGATGATATACTTGTACTGAATTTGAGTTCTCTGAATTCTCTTCCTGACGCGAGATACTTTAAGGTTGCTAATAATCTTTCTTCAGCAGTCACAGCTTTTCTCATAACTGTATCGGTTTTAGTAATATATGGTTTCACCATTTCCAGCAATTCAGCAAATAGATCAGAACTCATGCGAAGGTATATACGAAAGTCTTCATCGTCTAGTTCCTTTATCAGTCGCATATGACTGTATGAGTCTCTGTATCTTAAATAAAATTTTGCCCATTCTTTCCTTTTTTTCCTTTGCCTTTGGATAGGCGTGCTAGCTACGACGGTTGCCGCAATTAAAGCTATTTTAGCTTCCTTTGACAAGGTTGGAGGCATGTCTGACGCGATCAAGCACGGATAGCACACTGGACCATCTCGTGTGCGGTGCGGTGGTGTGGCGTGTCGAGCGCACCGTACCGGTCCGGCGGTTCGGGCGGACAAGTTCGATCGTCTATTAATGCTATTACACTCGATAAGAATCGATCGGGCGTAACGTCGATTACGTAGCACATATCCTGATTACCTTGACTGTGATTGTTTCGAGTAAACGTAAATAATTCGATTTATGTAATCGATTATTCTGGTAACGGTGTGCAAAACTTGTTTTTTTTAGATTATACTCGTAAAGGATATTGGGCAAAACGTCCAAAGTGCTGTAGATCTCGTGTGATACATCATTCGATAGGTATCGTTATGAGGAACAAATGATTCTACGGGAGTGAAGCCGAATTCCCAGGCAGAAAAAAGTTACAGCCATTTAAAAAAATGACGCGCGTTATTTTTGTTGTATTCTAGTATTGTCCATAAGAATAATGTTTAATTCATTTAATAATATTCTAATATCGAAATTTCTTTATTAAGATCACACAATCGCTACATAGTATAAAACAAAGCCGCTTTCTCTGTCCCTATGTATGCTTAGATTTTTAAAACTACGCAACGGATTTTGATGCGGTTTATTTTAATAGATATAGTGATTCAGTGGAAAGGATTTTAGCATAATTTTATCCCCATATTCCTACGGGAACGGGAACTACGCGGGTGAAACCGCGGGGTACAGCTGGTTTAATATAAGTACGAAAATGGACTTCAATAATAAGGTAGTTGTTTGCGTAGTCAAACCGCGTTTTATTTTTTATGTAATTAACACCCTATAATTGTACAAATGTTAAAAAAAAAATATCTTTATCTTTTTCATATGTGGGAAATTGTATCGCTGTTTTTCCTCATTTGTGGATAAATCTACAACATAAAACAGTAGCCGAGTCGCTACCATTTCTTACGCAAGTAAAACTGCAGATCATAACTAGTTTAATACACTTATTAGATAGTTATGTTGTACGCATCTAATTCGAACCGATCCGTTGTATATTTTATTGTTTCCGTTCAAGGATCCGACTCGGTCAGATAACCTTCACCCGGTAACATCTAAATTTATAGTTACTCTGTGCGGCTTATGAATTATTCATATGTTAAACCTACAGAATATACAGTCGTATTTTATTTACATAGGTGCATATTTCTTTTTAACTTAATTTTGTATTTATGGTTAATTATTATTAAACATTTGTTGATGCCAAAGTTAAAATTATCCTAACTTCAAAGTAAAATAAAAGAAACGTTGAATTATTCGATAAATTGTTACCGTTTTTCGAATTCATAAGAAAATCCTTGTAATCTAAAAGCTAAGGTGGAGTTATGATTATCAACATTTACGCTTTAAAATCTCAAGTAAAAATATATATCGATTCATAAATAAATTGATAATATTTAAATTGGATATGGAATTGTTACGATTGTCCTTTTTTGGTAGATATCATTAAAATGGTCGTTCCACCGAATCGTAAGAAGGTCATCGTATCTCGACCAGAGAGCGTCGAGCGGTCAGTAGGTCAATGTGAGCCCTTTTAGCTTTTTCAGCTGTAAATTTAATGGCGCTATTCGCCTCATTCGCATTCATATTATAATTAATTATATTTTGTATTAACATTTGAGAATCCAAATGATAAAGTAGTAGATCCGAATGGTAGAATAGTTAGCATGCTGGACTGCCAAGCTAAGTAAAAGTTTATATGTTTAGATGTTTATTTCGGTATGGATGTGTGTCTGTCTGCGTTGTTTTTGATACCTTAGATAAGCTGTAAACCAAGTTATGGGTAATCCTTACTATAAATGCGAAAGTAACTCTGTCTGTTTGTCTGTTACCTTTACACGGCTAAACTACTGAACCGATTGACTTAAAATTTGGTACAGGGGTAGCTTATGAACCGGTAAAGGACATAGGCTACGTTTTATCCCGAAATTCCCACGGGATCGGAAACTACGCGGGTGAAACCGCAGGGCACAGCTATTTGTTATGATAATTAAACGATTGAGTGTCGATTATGTTATTTTGTATATGTAAAAGACATAAAATACCAAATGAGCATATCTGATACGTTGTAAAATCAGCAGTTGTCCAGTGTAACTGGTCATATTGTATGCATGGACAATTAAATTAAGGTCTTTCCTTTATTGACACTTGATGACGTCAAAGTCAAGTGCAAACACTTTAATTTTGAAAGGATTCTTTTTAACTGTCTTCCAAAAAAGGAGGTTCTCGTTTCCGCTGTATTTTTTAAAGAATAATTAATATTTAAAGAGGCTGTTTCTGGTGATGGGATTTAACAGGAATTGGGGAAACTTCTCAATTCATTATGAGCGTTTCCGTGCTTCGAAGGGCACGTAAAGCCGTCGGTCCCGGGTGGCTGTCGTACTAACATCATCGATAGTTACGGGTAGTTAGAGCCCTCAAAAGTCTAACATTTGGTTTAACCAAAAAATGTCGGTCTGATAGCAGTCGTAAAATACTGACATTCCGCCAAATCTGGTTAAACTGAAAACCGACCCCAAATAGACATGGGATAAAGGTTCGGAAAAGAGAGAGGGGAAAGTTTTCAAATATTAAGAGCTTATATTACCTTGGTACTATATTGCACTACACATATGTAGGTACTTTAACCCCAAAACATTTTTTGTATAGTATTTGCTAATCATACCTTTTAAGAGAATGCAAAGATGCAATAATGGTCAAAAAAGGAAGACTGCAAATTAGCACTTAGTATTTGGATTCACAACAGCTACGATGACGTTTTTTAATGGATTTTTATTACCACTGTATTGCTCATTATTTACTAATTACTTATTGATTGTTGACTTATTGTATTTATTATCCGTATTCATTTGACGATCGCGCTGGCAGATTGGTTACCATGTCGGACTGCTATCCGTAAGGTTGCGGGTTGGATTTCCGTGTGGGGTGAATATTTGTGTGAACCACAAATGTTTAAATCTCGGTCTGGGTGTGTGTGTGAATGATGTGCGTAGTATCTGATACCCTAGATCAGCGTTTCTCAAAGTGTGCTCCGCGGAACCCTAGGGTTCCCCGAAACTCCTGTAAGGGTTCCGCAAGAATTCAGAAAAAAAAACACCTTGACATTATAATTTCCGAAATTTTCCCAAATGAACTAACGTTCCTCTAATTTTGCCGATGTGTACTTCAAATAGGGTTCCATCAAGTCTATCGCTTTCCAAAAGGGTTCCGTTACCAAAAAAGATTGAGAACCGCTGCCCTAGATACAAGTTTCGAATGTAGTTAGGGGTCAGTTACTATAATGAGATGATGTAGTGAATGATTATGTTATGTTATGATAAAGGGAGTAGGAATAAAGTGGGTCACAATAAACAACCCAAAATAAACATTGACCTAATTACGATAAATATTGATAATAGTTACACATAACGCGTTATCTTTGTTAAAAATACTGTTTATGAATAATTAACATACATTATTTTAATCATGAATTAATTTAAACAAATTCTTTGTGTCCCCATTTTGGTTAGACAATTTCGAATCTAGAATAGTTTGAACTGGAAAATATATGTAGCATTGATAGCAGACATAATCCATTTATAAAGTTTGTCTTCTTTTAACCTTTAATTAAAATATTATTTGAAACAATTTAATAGTTGCAACTCTTTGCTTAAACCAACATTCTTTGAAGCTCAAACTGAATAGATGATTTTAAATGTAGAATGATTGTGTGTGGTTTGTTTGTATCGACCAAGGTAACAATCAAGGTAGTACGAGGTAGTCACTTTTGATTGCTCGCCGCGACTCGTGTATCGTATCTAAAGGCTCTATTTAACAATTATAAAGGTCTTTGTACAATGAACAAGATATTGGGAGTGGAACTGAATTGTAAAGAAATGTATATGTGTCTCAGGTCCCGCGCAAGGTCTTTGTCTTTGATGATACTTATTTGATATTTTTATATGGTATGAAACGTATTTTATATTCTGATATTTATTAATGACACTTTTACATGGTATAAAACATATTTTATATACGATAGTATTTTATGATCCGTGTATAAACGAAGACGCGTTACGATGCGATGTCTGTCTGTACTGTATGTACGTTTAGATCCTTTAAACTACGTATACTGTACATTTTCATCAATAGATATGGATGAATATTAATGAAATATTATTAAAAATAATTCTACGTGAACGATGACTTACGAATTTATTTATGTAAACAAAAATATCGTGATCATCTCAGAGTTATGGATCGTAGAATTCGTAGATAGCAAATAAATAAATGAAAATATAATATGAATAATTTGAAGTTTATAAATATTTATCATAAGGCATAATAAAGGGTAATTAATGAAATCGTTGTGAATGTATTATTTTATGAATATTGTATTACTAATCTCTATTCAAAATTATGTTTTTTGTTTACCATATTAAAAAAAAATTGTGTGTGTTCATTCAATTCAGCAACGAATCAAATGAAAAAAGTAACCGAAATATTTTTTTAACTTTCATACAAACTTTATAGCTGAGACATTTTTTTTTAATTCAAATAAAAGAATCTAAATCACAGTTCCTTAATTTCACTATTACGATGTTATCACTATCAGGCACACAAACAAAACAGTTTCATACGTTTTAATGTTTTTTGCATCCTGTCGGCGATAAAAATATCGATAGCTAAAGTGTGTAACTACCTCATCTCATCTCATCTCACAATTGAACAAGTATCTTTAGTTCTCTTCGATTGGAAAGCTGAATTTACATAAGAAATAAGCAGTTTCGGATACGATTTCGACGATCGCGATCGCAGTAGATACTTTATGTACTATAGTTAGTAGTTCATGGTTGACAAGTTGTCGACTATTATTTTGCATGAGTTTGACAAAAATCTAACGATTACAATGAAAACGAATAACTAGTACTTATTATATAACTCTTTGTAATAATTACGTTATGTTTTATATATCACGCACCCGTCACATAGACCTAATTTTATTATTAAAGAAATATGGTTTGTGGATATTTTAACTTATATTTAACATACTAGCGGTTTTACCCGCGTAGTTCCCGTTCCCGTAAGAATATGGGGATATAATTATTATGCTAAAACCTTCCCACTGAAACACTCTATCTATTTAAACAAACCGCATCAAAATCCGTTGCGTAGTTTTAAAGATCTAAGCATACATAGGGACAGAAAAAGCGACTTTGTTTTAAACTAAGTATATGTAGTGAATGTAGTGATATACATTTTTAAATGGAAACGGATAAATTTATATACGAAAACTACTGTTTAATATAAAGTTTATAGCATATAGCTTTCACGGCCTGACTTCCAAAATTCCAACAAATGAGTTATTACTACACCAACACGCACTCACTGCCTCGTGTTTTGTTAATTTAACTGGTCCACATACATACATACTTACATATAATTAAAAAAACCTCATTACCGTACAAATGAAACTAAGTAAAAGCTAATTACACCATAAAATAAAGGTGTCGATACTAAACTTCATACCGAGAAATCTCACGTTCATCTACAAATTACAATGTACGTACATACATACATACATCATGTAGTACAGTGACGTTTCTATTAAAATAATGACTATACTGACTTGTTATTAATCTATGGCGGCCGTGGCCACATTACTGCACACCAAGAGCAATCAAAATAATCTCTACAGCAGAGTGATTTCGCTCAAACATGCTATCGAATCGAGAATAGAAAAGCTGGTGTAGTTTTAGATTGCTATCATTGTGTAATGTTCAATTTAATTAGATTAATCTAGATCTTTCATCTTGGATGTAAAGTATACGATGGATGAGTGTCTTAAAAGACAGTTGATCGATTATATATATTTTAAATTTTATATTGAGGTTGTTTCTCCATATTTCTGGGATGAATTTACAAAAATATCATCTTAGATGGAATCTTTTACGTATTTTACGATCTTTTCAATTCAATTACCTATTTTATGGCTTTTGGTTTTAACATATTTTCATAATATTGCCTATAAATTCATACATATTACCTTTATTAAATTACCGTAAACCGTTTAACGTATAGAGATGTCATGTGACAAGTCTATGACAAGACAAAAGAGGAACTCACTTAGCTTACATATAAAATTCATAGTTCACAACAGACAGATATTTATGACCAACCTTTCTCCATTAGACGAAGAGAATGTTTTATCATATTCAGCCTTTCTTATAAGTACTCTTCCTAGTAACAAGGCCTTGCTAAAATAAATTATATGTAGTAAATAATTCAAAAGTCTTTAGCTCTATACAATCTACTTCTAAAAGAGTCTTTTTCAATGTATTTTAAACTCTTTTTCTTCTCGAATTTTCTACACTATTATTATACGTGCTCACATTTTCATGTAACTTACGGAACGTAAGATAATTTTACTTGACTGACTTTTCTACATTTTGACGATAATTCGGCTACAAGTTTTATCGGTTCCAATTCCAACGTAGTACAGGTTTAAAAGCTTTAATAACACGAATGTCACTAAATGGGGGTAAATATTCTAAGTCTCCTTTCCAGAAAAAATAATATGACGGAGAGTATAAGGCGCCGCCAAATTAGGTTGACTATATTTCCATTACTTCTAGAATCTAGCCTCTAGGTCAACATTTCCATTAATACCGTATACAATAGTCATCATTATTTTCCTTGATAATTAGTGACTCTTGTGAATTGCATTTTGATTGACTATTAAGCCTTGATGATGATTTTATGAAGCACGTGTCATTTGTAACTTCATTAACCTTAATTATTATCGAATTAGGGATATAAAGTTTGTTTGTACCTTTAACGCATTTAATATTAGAAAAGATTTGATTAGTAACCCAAATCAGAGGTAGGTAAGTAATTAAAAATCAATATTATATAAGAGTATGTTTTAAATAAGACCCTTCAAGCACAAATACATTTGTTAATTTTCAAATGAAAATTGTGCAACAGATTATTAAAATGTGCATGAATTAAAAAATATCTTATCAATAAAACACTTAGAAATATAAGTCATTCTGAATGAGAGCTTAACTAAAGGATATAATAAATTAATGGCAAATGTGACTTTTCAGTACATTTCTGCAAACTAAGGTTACGACAAATACTCGTAGTATAAATCAAAAAGCAAGGTCAACATACCTCTGCGACTGTTTGACCGCAGGTTCTTTGCTCTTGAAAGTTTCGACATGATATTATCACGTATGGAGTACGGATAGCAAATCCTACTATCCTACTAATATTATAAAGGCGAAAGTTTGTATGTATGGATGTTTGTTACTCTTTCACGCAAAAACTACTGAATGGATTTTAATGAAACTTTACAATAATCTTGCTTATACATCAGAATAACACATAGGACTTTTTATCCCAAAATTCCCACGGGAACGGGAACTACGCGGGTGAAGCCGCGGGGCGCTGCTAGTACGATATATTTTTAAAAGTATTCCGAAAGATTTGATGGGTGGCATTTGTCATTTGCAAAAAAGTAGATAACTATTTTTTTATAAGGTGGTCCTGGCCTTTGACGAGTCAGTTAAACTGATCAGTTGAACTGGCGTCTATACTAAAACGGTCGTCAATTACCGGAGCGATTCCAGATTCCGGTGGTAAATCTAGTTGGCCTAGAACTTTTGGAGTGACGCCAAAGTTTTATGACTGGACTGATCAGTTCAACTGATAGAGATCAATGTCAATGGCCACCTATAGAGATATAAAAAAAATATAGTTCAATAATTCTGTTACTGCTATTCCTTTAAAAAAAATATATTATAGCCGACTGCCGAACAGGGTTTGATCGCTATATTCCGAAGTACAAATACTCGTACATAAAATTAAAATCAAAGTTAGTATTTGTATTATTTATTATTTCCTAAAATTGAGTCGAGATCGGAGTGTTTTACTGAAGCATGTAAGCGAAAACCGTGAGACTGAGAGTTAACACTTTAGCTAGTTATAGGGTTTGGCTCATTTTGCTGTAGGCACTCCGAAATAAGCACCTTCTGCTTCTAGAAAATCTATTATTCGAAGTTTAAATACATACGATTATGTACTTACATCGTTATGATGTACAAAGTTCAATGTAATTTTTTGCTTGAAGAAAATTTAACAAAGCTAAATAAATTTTCGAAACAATGAAAATCATGTTTCATTATACCATTGTTTTATGAAGTATGTAAGTATTCATTTTTCATATTTAATTACAGTTTTATTGCTATCTCCTTTATTGTTTTTATATTTATACGACTTTGTTTTTTATTTACGAGCAAAAGATGCAACCGTGTGAATGAATTTATTATTATTTATTGTTTTATTTAAAACATAACATACACATAATTTTTTTTATTTGAATATTAATTTGATTATAAAATGCAAATTGTTTTGATTTATTTTTAAATAAATCATTACAAATTCATAAAAAGTAATTAAACATGTAATTACTTCTAATATTTTTTCAAAAAGTTTTATTATAATGGATATTAGAATAAAAAAATAAATATGGAACAAATATTGTTGTTTTCTAATTTAGCATTCACTACATCATCTCATTAGCATTGAGTTAGCAATTGAATTATTGGTTCTACGATAATCCAAAATAAAATATTTATAAACATTTCTTTGAGGTCATATAACTGTTTAATAACTCGCTAATTTAAATCTAGCTTTTATAACTCTATCTTAGGCTCAACAATAGACTTGACCCCATATATGCGTGAAGATGTTTTTAATATTTAATGATCAACAATATTTTTTTATTCTCCTTATTCTTTTTTAATAGTTATTCGTATAACGGTTAAAGTACCGGTTAAAATACCACATGTTGAGATTAAACTGTACGTACGCACACTAAAACATAACACTGTATTTTTGTAATTATAGCAAACTACATGCGTTTTTGGATCTTGTAAAAAATTGATTACAAGACTAACCAACGAACAACGGTTTTGAGCTGGTAGTTTTAGAGTGAATTAGCGTGTTTTTAAACAAAATCTCTTTACATCAAGTGGACAATCCACCTCAACCACAGTATAATAATGAAGCAGGTTATCTTTATTGCTCATAAAATATGTTTTTCAACACACTTGCTCATAAAGGGGCTCTTATTTGTGCAAAAACAGTTGAATAATGACGCGTTTTATTCACTAGTGAGTTATAGATTGTTTTTTTTAAATTGCTTTCATTTTAAAAAAGTTTCGATACCAAAAAATTGTGTCCATACATTTTAAAAACAAACTTCAACTATGTTTCCTTACTTTTGGTAGGTCTATGGTCGATTCCATTCATTCATTCATTCGATTTTTTTTAATAAGTATATTCTTTTAGTCTTTGGCCGATCACCATTGTTGTGTTGGATGCGCGCGAATAGAAAAACTGTTTATTTATTAGCGAAAAATGATAATTTCTTCGCAAATGTTTTGAAAAACGTTGTATGGTACACGCGTGTATTGATGATTACTATCCTCGGCTATCTTCTGACCCTCGCCTGACGGCTCGGGCCTCAATAGCGCCTCGGAAGTAATCACCAATTTACCTCGCTTGTACCATAAATAACTATTATAGCGCCTATAGTATACCCTCTATAAATGGGCTATGCAACTCTAGAACATTTTTTTAATTCGAGTATGTTCCTGAGATTGACCGAACTAACGAGTTTTTCAGCTTTATAATACTAAGTATACTAGTATAGGTTTGGTTATTGCAACAATAATTAGCGTTACATTACTAAACTACGAATAAACAAACATTACAAAATAATTTTCCTTAAAAATAACAAAGTTGTAATTGATAAACTGCAATAAACAGGTAGTTAACAAGCTTGTTAAATTGTGCCAAAATAATTTAATTGTACAATATTGTTACTTTGTTGTCTGTTGTAGCAATGCTAGACTGCAGAGCGCCATTACAATATTGACACAACCCTTTACGAAGTCAAGATGTGAAATCTCGTGAATATCATTTAAAGTTTCATTCACAAAAATGCAAATACATCTTTACAGATGCTAATTTACAGGAATATGTTTTAAGAAATAGTTCTTTTTTTTTTAAGATAACAAAAGTAAACGAAATTATACTAAATACTTATTGAGAAATCGACTTTGACCTTAGTTCCACAGCGTTGGGTTGCATGTTCGTTTCAACAGCTCTCGTGAACAAATATTTGACATTCACGACGCTTTAGAATTTCATGTTTATGAGCGAACGCCCTGTTGTTTAATAACTTTTTGTTGTGTTATGTTATTTCTTATTGTTTTGTTATTTATTAATACATGAATATTTTTATTGATAAAGCGAATCGGTTATGTGGACTATAAGTTGCACAAAACACGTTCCTCGTACCTAGAACGAATTCCATTTTCTTTATTTTCATTCAGCTCATATATGTCCCCACCAAGGGGCTCGAGCCTACCCTGAATTAGGGTGATTAGGTCTTACCACGCTGGCAAAGTGCGAGTTGGTCGACTTCACAACACAACCTTAAGCTGCGTCTACGCTAAGAGAGCCGAGCACGAGCGGAGCACGAGCCGAATACAATTCGCCTAGTGTGGACCGACTTACAAGTCTCAAACAAGCGCGCTGCGAGCATTTCGTTCGTGCTCGGCTGCGTTCCGCCTGCTGTCGGTTTTTTGACGAACACAAAGAGATTTCACTACGTTCGATGACTGTGATCGTCGTACGTCCACACTTGACGCCGCGAACAACGAAGCCAAGAACGGCTTCGCTTGTGCTCCGCTCGTGCATAGCTCTCTAGCATAGACGCACCTTGAATTTCTTCGCAGGTGTGTGCAGGTTTTAATAACATATTTATATTGAAAGAAGCATTTATGACCTTCATAGAGCTTACAAAGGCCTAACATGAATAAATAAAATTTATTGGTTACCTATGATATGAAATAAAATTGAATTTTACTGCTACGATTCGTTATATAATGTTATAACATTATATACATAAGAAAATATATTTGAATATTTTACATAAACACTCATAATAATTACATTTTGCTATTCAATAACTCCTTTGACCTTAGACTAAGGTCATTGTATTATATATTTTATACAGAATTTAGAATAATTATCCATAGTGCATACATGGAATAAATTTATAAAATAACTCTGTTTGGTTGTGACTATCTGTTACATTTTCATGGTCCACCACTGAATAGATTTAGATGATATTAAGAACCTAATACACTTGAATACTAAGATATAACACAGATTATAATTTAAGCTATAAGATATTTAATATGTATTGAAAAAAAGTGCTGATTTGGTTGTATAGAAATTAACATCCACTGGAGCAATAGGCTAAGATATTTTAGAAGAATGTGACTCTTTGAAAACATAAATTCCGTACTTGTGGCTTTGTTGAGTACATAAGTAACTGTAAGAATCTGTAATTAATTGGCTTTATGTACAGTCTCGGAATGATAAGGTTCGTCACCTTAGAGTCGGTTTTCACTTGCACTAGTACTGCAAGAAACAATTATGCCAACATACAAGTGTAAGAAACAGTGATGCTAACATTTAAATAAATAGAATGACGTTTGCTATCGAATAAGGTGTTTAGGCATATAAAAACCTCTTTGATATTTTGCAATAATGACATTGACCGATTGACAATAGTTTTAACAGAAATAATAATGGCAGGTTGAACCAACAAGAAGGTTTTAGTTTATCAAAAATCTTGTTGACAAGATATTTATCCTGTCAAACAACAATGATCTGAATAATTTTGACCTTTATTATCGAGCAGTAGAACATTATATTCCCTAACCCAAGTCTATTCTGTAACATAGTTTCAAAAGGTAATATGTTTTCGCGACACATATACGAATCAATTTGAAAATTGACGAACCTTTTCATTCCGAGACTGTAACAATTCTATGAAACATCGGGAGAGCTTTCATTACGAATAGAGCTTTGTACCTAACGCAACCTTATTTCTTTTGTTTCACTGTAAATAATACAGCTTTAACATTCCATAGGTATTAAATAATTCTCGTATAAACGAGTACTTATATCATAAAACAAAATAAAAATATATATAAAAACATAGTTAATTACTTCTCAGTATTGGCCGATTCAAATGACTAGTTACCTATTAATTTAATTGTTTAATATTTAACATCGACACTCGGAATTTTCCATAAGAAATCCTTCAAGTGTTTTTCATAGATAAATAATAACAAAAAGCTAGAAATCTCACGCTGAGAAGTGAGAAATCATTAATTAACTAAATAAATAATAACCAATTTTAGGGTACCGCAGGACATTTTGTTAATACCTGAATAAACTAAAAATTCATTATTTATACTATAAAGCCTCTTTCTCTCACTGACAGTTTTTCAATCATCCAAAAATAGGCTTAAACACTTAATTTACCCTATTTGTAAATAGATTTCCAAAGCTTTCGCGTCTTTGCATACTCTATCATAGGTACAATCATTTCACTTTAAAAAAAAACAAACCTTCAAGTCTATAAGTTTAAAAATAACTAAACAGGTATTTGTCCTTCGCACAGATATTTTAATTTTGGCAAGTTATATTTTAAGTGGTAAAACTTAGGTAATTTTCCATAACACGCACAAGATTCGCAAAAAGATACACCTACATAGGTATACTCGTAAATGTGGACGCGTGATATAGGTACGCAGATCTTTGCAATATGTTGGGAAACTATCTCTGCCACTCACTGCTGGGTTCTATTGCGATATTTGTTTATATACCTAGTACAAGTACTAGGTATTTGGTGCCGTTTTATTACCTTTTTAGTTCATTTTCGTCATAGTTTTTAATTAATCTTACAGTGTGTTAAGTTTGAATTTCGAGATATGATTTGAGTTGAACGTTATTATCAGATTGAAATCTAGATTTAAATTAGTCTAATTGCAATCATCTCAATAGGCTTTTTTAAAGTTTGTAATAATCTCTTTCTTTTCCGAACCTGGGCGAGTGAATGGGCTAAACCCATGTTTATTTGGGGTCGGTTTTCAGTTTAACCAGATTTCGCGGAATGTCAGTAAGTATTTTACGTGAAGCGACTGCCATCAGACCTTCACAACCCAGAAGGCTATACGACATCAAGTTTGTAATAATAATTTTCTCATATGAATGTATCATACGATTTAAACCATGTCTCGAAAGTCAAACTTAACTAACACACTTGGAAACAATATCTTAAACTCTCATTTATTCTTTGACGACTTCACAAAACTATAAAATTATTGAAAATAAAATATTTAACGTGCAAATAAATAAGTAATACATAATTTACTTTCTAATGTATTGAATAAAGGTATCGTAAACGACAAAGCAATAACTTTGATTGACGCAAACATCACACAGAGTGTTATTTATTATGTATGATATAGTTATGAATGTCTCATTGTGATATCGATACGAACATTTATTGTATACCATTTATTTAAATAACTTGTCCATGTTTGTATGATGTTTGTATTCGATGCGTCTGTTGACTAAATATATGTTTAAAACAAGAAACGATATTATTGAAGAAAGCCATATTTTAATAAGTTCTATAGCGATCTTTTCTGATAAGTAACTTGTAGCACCATCACTGTAATACTAAAAAGTTAGGATGTTTACTTCTAAACATATCAGCTTGCAAATAGGCATAATTTTATAGCAATTTAGGAAGATGGAAGATATGTATACGTAGGAAAATTCTACGAAAATGTCTCGGCAAAATAAAAATACACAGCAATATGTTTTGTTGACGTATGTACCAGCGATATATGTATGTACCTGCCCATAAAGTTTTCTAATATTTTTAAACTGTTTCAAACTCGTACCTACATTATTTAATTTGAATACGACGATATGAATACTTAGTCTGTTCTTGGGCCTTGATAATCTATGGTAATGATTACCCCAGTCTATAGTTATGCAATGAATGTTCATACAGTACCTAATACATAGCTATATAATTATTAACATATAATTTAATTAGACCAATTAAAACAACAACTTCAAGTTTTAATTAAAGTTTTTTCTAATTATAAGATTTTTTGTCTTTTGGATAAAAATACATATTGTATTGTTTTGAAGGTAATAATTTTACAGTGTATTCTTAACTTTGAGTATGATATTATTATTAGCTAAATGTTTATCTATAAATAAAATCCATTGACGAATGTGTTTGCGCATCACTTCATAAAAGCTGTACCTAAGACCTATTATAAGTGTTTGGCTAATTCTTTTTTGTTGTGTCAATTGTCAAGATTATGTGACAAAAAATGTGGAAAACCCGTCGGAAAATTACTCCAATGCCAAGTCTTATGAGTTACACATCAAAGTAAGTAACAACAACAATATAAGATTTAAAAGGAATTTTTAACTTAGTGATTGACTACCCCTATATTTGAAAGAAAATTACGTGAGTAAAATCGCAGGGCATAGCTAATCATAAAGTAATAATGATAACATTGTAAATATTTACATAATTTTTTGGCTGTTCCAAAAAATATTAAAAATTAGTTCCATTTAGCATCATTTGTTTATACCTATGTAAAAATCTTAAGTTATTATTTGGAAAAACAAATGGTTTTATTGTTTTTATTATTTACTCATCTTTGGCTCACTAAACTTTTGTCTTCTTTTGTTAGAACTTTATTTAAAAAAATAAATATTTTATTTAAGTGACTTACCTTGTTTATTAATGTCCCATAGCACGACAGTACATCCGAGCCTGGCCAGGCGTAGCGCGATGAGACTTCCCAATCCTCCCCCTCCTCCCGTCACCACGGCTACACCCCCCTTCAGATCCCTCTTCTTATACCCAATAATAGTTCTGTACACTGACTTTATCACATGCCCTACAACCACGATGACAAATATTATAAAGTCTATAATAGCTTGCACGACGGTGTATTTGTTTCTCATGCACTCCGGGATCTCTCTGGTAAGAGGTCCAGGCCTCATGCCGTTCATGTATTGTTGCGTTTCCACCGACATTTTATTTTTTTGTTGTCTCTAGTTTAGCATCACTTTTTTGTTTTATTGTGAAACTTTTGTTTGTACCTGTAACAAAGAAAGGATAATAAGTTCAAAAGATCACCTACAAATTTAAACTCCTAGCTTATTTAAGAGTACGCTAAAATAATATTTGTAAAACAAAATAATGGAATTTTTCTAACACTTTATTATTAAAACACTTGATAAACATTGCCCTTTTTAATTACTCAACTACTTAAGTTGCTCAACGTCATAAAAACACTTTGTTTACTTACAAACTAACTCAAAGGTTATCTAGTATACCCTAATTAAGGTCTTATATCCAGTAGCAGAACAAGTAATTGCTTTTTTATTTGCATTAATTAAGGAAATCACTATTACCTACATAGAGTTTAGATCCAGATCATGGTCTTAAAAGATGAATCATTTTAATACATTGTGCGGATCAAGATTAAATAATATAATATGAAATTAATCTGTTGCTTATTTATAATTCGATCGTATGTAAACATGTGTTTATTAATAAAATTGCAAATATACAAACATATACGTTTAGGATGACTTTTTTAAGCGCATGTGGTAGACGAAATACGAAACTATAAAAAAGGAATCTCGAGGTCAATTACGATAAAAACTTAAACCAGATAATTTGATTTTTGAACCACCAATACTAGACAGGATACCCAGTTGATTTAGAAAAAATCACTAAAGAAATATGACCACTTGTAATTTTATCCTTCATCCATAACTAGTAACAAAAAATAGTATTTTAATATCGGTAAGTAATATGATAACTAGGTATCAATATTGTTTTTAATGAGTCACGGACAGACATAATATTTGTGCACCGTACATACCGACATTGTTGAATTTTTTGTCAATATTTTTTCTGTTTTAACTACCTACGTATTTTATTTAATGTATTTAATAGCTTCCTGGTGCAAAATGTGTAAATTAATAAGATCAAAGTACAAAGACAATTTGCTAAATTCTTTCGAATATAACACAAAAGCTACTTTTGTATGATAATGAGTACAAACTTATATCACTACATGCATAGTGTAAAACAAAGTCGCTTCCCGCTGTACAGACAGCCCAATGGATTTTAAATACGGTTTTCTTTAATAGATGTAGGTACTTGTACAGTGATTAAAGAGGTCGGGAACAACGCGGGTGAAACCGCGAGGCACTGCTAGTGTTTAGATAAAGAATATAGGTAAGGGTTGGACGTTTAGAAAAATAATATCTATTATTTGAATAACTAATACACTTTGTTTTATAAAGCAACCGCGGAGGCATCTATGTACCTATGTAGTTTATAACAATAGAGCGATTGATTGAAATCATTATATAAAACGTAGTCATAATAAAACTAAATGTGCTTTTAATAGTTAGATCTTTTTTAAACGGAAATGGCAGCCATTTTTATATATTAAATATTTTTTATTCATTTTTATGACCATATATCGTTTTTGTTATGTTTTCACAGCAATTTGTTAAATTGAAGATTTATTATCGTTAAACGTACATTCGGGGTCAGTAATCGATATATCTGCGTCATTTCCTATAAAAACTTTTGTTAAAAAACCATGTTTTAACGTGTGACGTCAATAAACAAGTTTGTGAAAACTTTTCTTTGGCTTTTATTGTTCCTTATAATTAATGCATTCTTTTCATACAAAGAGAAAACCAACAATGGTTTGACGATCTTTAATTTTATCATAGATCTAAAATAAATATGTATTTTAGATTTTGGTTCGTGCTGCATATAACAATAACAAATTAACGGACAAGTGACATAGTTGAAGGGGCCACGATAGTGACCTTGCCTTTTAGCTAAAGGATTCGATTCCAGCTCAAAACAAACATTTGGTTGTCATGAACGTGTTTGTCTTGGTCTGGGTATTTTCTGCTTATGGAATTATTGTAACTACATACATAGTTCGAAAATATACATGGTAGCTATTACTGATTGCACAAAACTAGGTGGTTTAATGGAGCCAAGGTCATCTTTTTTGTATTTTTGTTATGTGATAAATAAATAATAAAATAAAATTTTAGTAACAAACTCAGGTAATTATTATTAAAAATCTTGACAGTATGTTATTAAAGAAACAATGGTAGAAGATTTTTGTTTTGACATCTTTGAAACAATTCGTCAATTTGTCATTTTTTCCACCTGCTTGTTAAGGTGGCCATTAACGAGTCAGTTTAACTGATCAGTTGCACTGGCGTCCATCCAAAAAAGGTCGACAATCACCTGAGCGATTCCAGATTCCAGTGGGGAAATCTAGTTGGCCTAAAACTTTTGGAGTGACGCACTGTTTTATATATGAACTGATCAGTTCAACTGATTCGTCAATGGCCATCTTTATAGATTTAATTTGTTTGTTTTTATAACGACCTCTGTCACCTCTGTGGTTTGTAACTTGAGCTAACGGATTCAACCCTGAAATTAGATACGTGAAATAAGATAGGTGCAAAGAAATATTAAGACTTTTAACAATTGTTTATCTCAGTAGGAATAATAAATCTATCGTATTACTTTTGATTGGCAAATCAAAATGGCTTCCCTCTTCATGGTTTTTCATTTTTATCCCACGGGAAATTATGTCTAGTGCTACAAACTTCTGACCTGGCGGATAAAATAGAACTTCATTTTCTTTCATAATGTAACTAGCTGTGCCCCGCGGTTTCACCCGCGTAGTTCCCGGTCCCGTGGAAATTTCGGGATAAAACATAGCCTATGTCCTTCCCCGGACCATAAGCTACCCCTGTACCAAATTTTAAGTCAATCGGTTGAGTAGTTTGGCCGTGAAAAGGTAACAGACAGACAGAGTTACTTTCGCATTTATAATATTAGTAAGGATTTTCTTCTTACATAGGAAATTCGAATCTGTAGAGATTGAACTGAAGAGTTTAGATATGCATTTTTTGTTATAGATGTAGAAACAGTGTAGACTTTTCTCGAACATCGGAATCAGTGCAATGTGCTAGGAGTGTTTACGTATCAAGGTTTTAAAGGGAAAAGTATTCTTGCACAAGCTTACTCAGTTAAAAATACGTCAGCCGTATTAAAATATGTTTAGAAATACAATCATTTAAGTAAGCAAAGAACAGCAGTTTTTAAAAGGCAAATAATATACATATGTTAATATTGACATAATTTTAATTAATTATTGTTTAAATCAAAAACATTTCTCATCTTTATTAAGATTTATGTGTTATTTTTGTTCGACTTTGACATTGTATTAATTAAGCTAAACAAGTGAGTTAACCTAGATTATACACGATATGCAAAAAAATAGTGAATTAATTTGGTTGTATATACAGGGTTATTGGTTAAGTCGACCTATTCCCGTTAAGGGCGTGTAGTTTACATCGTTTCTGACTGATTTCACCATGAAACACCCTACCCTAAACCTAACCGTTTAAGAGATATTTCAATTTATTTGTTTTTATAAAAATCACCGGATCTTCGGCTATAAGCTTGGATATTTTCAAATGCGTGTGTCTTATTATTAATATTACTTGATTTTTACGTTTATAATAAGGTGCTTTGTGACCCCAATAACAATTATTGTACCTAAAATGAATAAATAAGTAGTTGTAGACGATTAAAACTTATAAAAAATAATATGCATCAGAAAGTTTATTTTTCGTTCAAGGATATCTAGAAAAAAATATATGGCACATGTTTGGCACTAATGCTTAAAAATATCTACATTTCATCAGCTATCCAACGAGGTATAACAACCTAGGGTTTTATCGAAATTTTGTACAAAACATTTAGTTTTATAGGCTACTGGGGAGGATAAATAAAACAATAGGTCAGCATACAGAGCAAGATACTAAACTTATTAAACTTTTAAGTTCTACACACACCATTTTTGAGTCTAAATTTCTTGTTCGACATGTCCGACCCTGCGTTGCACACATCCTTGCATTCTTTTGCGAAGACCAGTTTTCACTACACCAGTAGTTAATTTTGTTCTTATTTAATTGACCGCATTAATAATTCTGTCTCTCAGTACTTCAATTGATGAAATTGGATTGGGCTCACTATACACGAGACTCTTCATGTACCCCCACACATCAAAATCCATGGGGGTTAAGTCCAGACGTCCGACTGGCCAGGGTATAGGCCCACTTCGTCCAATCCATTTGCCTGAATGTGTGGATGGCATTATCTCCAATCATTTGATTGGGCCTTACTTTCTCCCCGACAATTAAAATGGGGAAAACTATGAAAATTTCCTGCGAGAAGACCTAAATGACCTATTAGATGATTTGCAACTCAATCTTATTCAAGACATGTGGTTTCAGCATGATGGCTGCCCTGCCCATTTCAGGACAAGTGTCAGAGAATGGATAAACACAAATCATCCAAACAAATGGATTGGACGAAGTGGGCCTATACCCTGGCCAGTCGGACGTCTGGACTTAACCCCCATGGATTTTGATGTGTGGGGGTACATAAAGAGTCTCGTGTATAGTGAGCCCAATCCAATTTCATCAATTGAAGTACTGAGAGACAGAATTATTAATGCGGTCAATTAAATAAGAACAAAATTAACTACTGGTGTAGTGAAAACTGGTCTTCGCAAAAGAATGCAAGGATGTGTGCAACGCAGGGTCGGACATGTCGAACAAGAAATTTAGACTCAAAAATGGTGTGTGTAGAACTTAAAAGTTTAATAAGTTTAGTATCTTGCTCTGTATGCTGACCTATTGTTTTATTTATCCTCCCCAGTAGCCTATAAAACTAAATGTTTTGTACAAAATTTCGATAAAACCCTAGGTTGTTATACCTCGTTGGATAGCTGATGAAATGTAGATATTTTTAAGCATTAGTGCCAAACATGTGCCATATATTTTTTTCTAGATATCCTTGAACGAAAAATAAACTTTCTGATGCATATTATTTTTTATAAGTTTTAATCGTCTACAACTACTTATTTATTCATTTTAGGTACAATAATTGTTATTGGGGTCACAAAGCACCTTATTATAAACGTAAAAATCAAGTAATATTAATAATAAGACACACGCATTTGAAAATATCCAAGCTTATAGCCGAAGATCCGGTGATTTTTATAAAAACAAATAAATTGAAATATCTCTTAAACGGTTAGGTTTAGGGTAGGGTGTTTCATGGTGAAATCAGTCGGAAACGATGTAAACTATACGCCCTTGACGGGAATAGGTCGACTTAACCAATAACCCTGTATAATCATTGTTTGTTTTTCGAATAAAATAAATGATTACCGTTGAAAATTGATCTACGGTTGATCCACTCCTGTGTTCCTGCTGAATTTACTAATATTAATATACTATATTGCCGGACTGCCATCCGCAAGGTTGCGGGTTCGATTCCCGTGCGAGGTGAATATTTGTGTGAACCACAAATGTTTATCTCGGTCTGGGTGTGTGTGTGTGTGAATGAGTGTGCGCGTAGTTTCTGATACCCTAGATACAAGTTTTGAACTTAGGGGTTAGTTACTATAATGAGATGATGTAGTGAATGATTATTTATATTAGAAATATGAAAAGTTTGTGGTACTGAATCTGCTAATGTTATAAATTTGAAGAATTTCTTACTTTGTTTGTGGTTCAACTATCTAATTTCGGGAACTATGTACTGATTGGAATATTATTGTAGTAAGTATTACATAGCCCATTTATTACACCACGCTAAGACCAATAGAAGCTTAGCTAACACGCGTGAATTGAAACCACAGCACAGGGCACATTTGGTTACTCATAGAATGTTTTCGGAACTAAGAGTAGTTAGTTCCCGAAAACTGGTTGAAATTGAAAAAATCTTATAGACTTGGATACCTATTTGCAACATCATACTATGACCAATAGAAGCTGAATTAACGGGTTAAACCACAGGGCACATTTAGTTAATCCACAGAACTCGGAATACTCTATGGTAAGTGAAGAAGTCTGACAAACGCGTGATATTGTCGCCGCAAAGGTATGTCCCATAGGACACCATTCACCAGTATTTTTTTTTTTTGTTATAGTATGTCAATGTGTTGGTCACTGTCAACTGGCAACACGCGTTCCCAGGGACCAGAGAGAATCCTGGTCGTGATCCTTATTCTATGCGCATTCCGATATAACCAGAGAGTAGATAACATTTCTATACTTACCTTAGAGTATTCCGAGTTCTGTGAGTTAATCATAGAATGTTTTAGTACAGTATACTCGTAGTAGCTGTAGTAGTTCCCCATAGTACGCGCAGTTACCTTCCACTTCACACATTTGGATGTCGCAATGCGCTGGCCGGTGAATGCAAGTTGCACAAACCGCGCTAAACCACTACAGCCTGACATTGAAGGTCGGCCCATCAATAAAATACCTATTGCTAATTTGAAAATTAATATTAAAGATATTAATACTAAAAAAATATAAGATACTAGCATCGCCCTGCGGTTTTACCTACGTAGATCCCGCTCCCGTGAGAATGCGGGGATAAAATTATATTAAAAACCTTCCTCTTTGATCACTCTATCTATTAAAACAAACCGAATCCAAATCCGTTGCGTAGTTTTAATGAAAAATATAAGATACTAGCATCGCCCCGAGGTTTTACCCACGTAGTTTTCGCTCCCGAATGTGGGGATAAAATTATGTTAAAAACTTTCCTCTTGGATCACTTTTTCTATTAAAATAAACCGCATCAAAATCCGTTGCGTAGTTTTAAAGATCTAAGCATATATAGGGATGGGCACACAGGGGGAGCGACTTTGTTTTATACTATGTAGTGATTAATATTCAAAAATAAAAATTGTCAAGTACACGCAAATTGATAGCCGTGATGTGATAATTACAGGTTTTAGTTATAATAAGAGTAATCAATTTTAATTATTTCGTAAAATCGTAAACTTTTATACTAAGTACCTAATTATTTTGTAAAATCGTGATGATGTTTGGAATCGTGTAATTTTTGCGTAATTATGATTATTGCTCTATCTGCCTATGTACTCTACCTTTACGGAACTAACTTACCTACTTCAATGAGGAACTAAATACTTTGCGCAAAACATATTTGATCTTTAACTTCTGTTTTTGCCACTTAATGGCAAAAGTACGGCAAATCCATGAATCTAACCATGCGTCAAATTATGCTTGCTTCCTATATCATTGTACTTATTTACTCTTGTATAGTAACTAACTTGTTGTGTCTTATATATCTAACATAAAAAAACTGACTAGTCTAACAACAAAATACAAAAAAACACCATAAAAAGTGGTTAATATTTAACGGTAACAGTAAAACTCGTTACTACGGCGATTTGATGTTCAAAAAACTAGCCAAAAAGGTACAAAAAATGTGATTTATAATCAGATAAAAAATAAATCAAAGGTTGCAAAAAAGGTGTGTGAAAAAAATAAAGATTATGTACAACCGGCCATTTATCATAATTCATAATATCACTTGCTTGCCACGTGATGTAAACTAGTATTTTTGCAACTTGTATCGTAAACTTAACAAATACGGCCACAAAAACAATATTGACAGTTCTGGCATCTGGTTTCGTTACTCCAGAGGGGTTTAGTAATAAAAACACATTTACTTTAGTAATTAAAAAACGCTCGTTTTTGTAGCCATTCAGACCTTCGATTTAGGCCTTCGCAAGATTGACTCAATTTGTTTTAATTCTTTCCTCATCAGTGCTGGCTGGTAGTATTTTAAAGTACATTAAACTTTATAAATGCACAGGTTTTTACAGGTAAATAATTAGGGGCGGAATTTTGAGAGGCTTGACCTGGCAAAATATCTTAAAGAAATAAAAATTAGAAAACACGGTGGATATAATTGATGATGACATTTGTGTACAGTGGATCCGTCCCTGTATCTACCTGTGTATTTACAAAGTTTAATGCACTTTAATGTACTATCAGCATTTTATTAGAATGATTTCTTTATTACTTTACAGAAAAACTTTAATGTTTTCTGAGGTTCCTATCCCATCATAGTGGTTTTCTGTCTTGGGCTTCCGTCATATTAACAAATCTAACCAATTACAGTTACGTCGTTTCGTAGTCAACCTAACCTATATGTTGTACGTTGTAATCACGCTTTATAGCAGAAAATGAGTTGGTCATTTTAGATCTCATTTACTCAGTCACTTTCGTGATTTATAGTGACACCCCTAGTGACCACAATTTTTATAGGCCGGTCTTAAAAAACTATAAATTTTGGTACAGATATGAATAATTATAATCAAAGTAATTTAAGTTTATAACGATCGCGATGTTATAATCATGATCCACCAACATTTTCTTTCTATGTATCTACTTTTATCATTCTACTCTCATTTCAAAATTTGAAATCGCCGAGCGGATGTCGGTACTTATTTAGCCTCTATTACTTACACAAAGTAGGTGATTTTATAAACTCATTTTACAAATTGTAACTGTACCGCGCGGCTAGCAACCGTTGTGATTACAATGTTTTTTACCTTCAGATTACTTGGACCATAAATTATTGTGTCCATCTCTAATACACACTCCAAGGTTACGTGCAAGTCGTTATATCTACGAGCTCTGAGAACTTATTGTATTGAAACATCCGTTGATAGAAATATTGAAACATATTCTTAGTCTTTAGTAACTTTTCAAAACCTAATTGCTAGCTAATTATAAGCAATTTATACCGCACCACAACTTACTCTCTTGTAAAATGACTCTTCATTTTGTTCAACAGCAAGCGTTGGCCTACTGTTTTATACATCGATTAGATCAAATTATAATTCATTACAATAAAATATGTATAGTTATATAAATACTCGTACATAGACTAACCATTACAATTTACATGCTGAAACTGAATATAAAAAATATACAAGATATGTAGACTACGTGAAAAAGTATGAATTAAGATTAGTAATTTCTAAAATCTAAATAAATAGATAACTATAAAATGAGTCCACATCTCCGTCTGTTTTTCGCTTTCTTGTTCAGTTTTCACTAATGCAAACGATAAACGTCGACGTTTACTTTTACACTTTTCATTTACTTTATTAGTACAATTGCACCCGTGCGAAGATAAGATGACACGCTTAAAATATTCCTACTAAACGCGAAAGTTTGTATGGAAGTATGAATGGACGGATGTTTCTTAGTCTTTCACATAAAAACTACTGTACTTATAACTGTACTAAATAAGAAAAAAAGGCCACTGATAGTGCCATATCGGTGGCCGAGTTCTGGTCCTCTAAAATATGAGTCGACACGCAAAGAAGAAGAAGAAAAAAAAAATGGCACCTTTACCTAAAAATCCCTCAGAATCGAGAAAAACACGCGAGGCACACCTAATTTACGTCTAACTAATCCAACAAATTGTTTTTTAACTTTCTGAAGAATTTCTGGTAACGACGTCATTTTGTGGCAACACTGCGCCGCAGACCGTGACATTTATGTCAGTCGTCCATTCGCGAGATAATAAATCATATCATTAAAGGCCATTAATGCACTTTATTAATAAATACAAGTACTTAATTATAAATAAATTGATTTATTAATTTTAACACGTCATCCGATTTATTGTATTTAAATTGAAAAATATTAACACTTCCTCATACATAATAATTTAATGTGTCAATTACGTAATTCAAACAATTTATTCTTTTTGGAATATCTATTTAAAAAAATATTAATAATTCGTGACATTTTGTGTATTTTAATCAACTGTCTGCACTTAATCAAAGGATAATAATAGATATTAATAGGATTTATCATATTTATATGATAATTATTTATGTTCAAAATAAAATAAAAATGTTGTAGCTACGAAATATAAATTTTGGATGTTTTTGCAATATTTTCAAAGAAACAACTTTAGTAAATTGAAAATATAAGTACTATTAAGAAATGAAAGAAAGAAATATTATTTAAATATATCATGTACCTATATTATTATAGCGTGTAGTGGATAACTAGTCTTATTAAATGTTGCTCGGGAAAAATATAGTATTAACAGATTGGCAACACTAGTACACTTTCAATTTTAGTTATTGCAAAGTTACTCTGACTATTTGAGAGGGCTCTTACTAACAGCGAGATTTATTTATCGGGTATAAATACATTATTTTACTCGACTCGACTGTGGAGACGCAAAAATATTAGTACTTAGGTAGTCTAGGTATGCAATAATATAATAAACTGGGTGTTTAAATTACATTATGTACAATATAAACTTTCCTCTTGTATCACTCTATCTATTGATAACAACTGCATTAAAAGCCATTACGTGCTCAAAGTTTAAAAGTTACGATCGTATTACAGAGTAAAAGGCTCTCTTTACATTGACCTCCTCATTGTACTACTATCACAAGTAAGACGAGTGATCATCAATTCTTAAGATAAGTACCTACCTACTTAATTATTGAAATAAAAACACAGCAGGTGAGATGATACGAATCTCGAAAGTTCCCTTTAAAGAAGAAATGTAATATTTCAAGTTCAAATGCTTTCGTAACGTTAATCTATCATCGATAAATTTTGAAATGATGCAACCACATATTTAACATAATCATAATATTATAATTGAGTAAAACAAACTCGTGAGCTAACCAAAACGTGTTTGACTCAGTAAACTCTTACACATACATGGATTATTTCATTTGCTTTGACTAGAATAGGCAAATAAGTTCGAAGGTTCATGGAGACACCTAATATTCATGCAAATACCAACAACCTTGCGAGCACATCACCTATTATTTTTTTCTTATGCCTACGATAAATACTCGTACAATACAATAGAAGTCTTTTATATATTACAAACAAATACAAAGAGTAAGTAAGTAAAAGAGTGGAAGAGGCTTTTAATTTTATGAGAATTTCCGTGTTTCGGAAGTCACTTTTTTCGTCTCTCCCGGTTGCCGTACTAACATATAATCGACAGTCATTATGGATAGTTAGAGCTCTCAAAAACAGCTGTTTGACCACAAAAATCGTGTAGCACGCACACGCACAAAGGTCTGAAGAAAAATAGGTCGAATTACGGGAAATTGTCCACTTACGTCATCAATAGAATAGAATTAGATAAGTACACATAAGTGCAAGTTAGACTTATTTTTAAAACCGAATATTTAGTATACGAGTATGTCCTATGATTATTTCTATTATGTTTATATAAGATTGTAGTAACTAATCTAATTATCTTAATTTGCAAGAACCCCTCTCCAGGTGAAGGTCTCCGTCAAAAAAATCCCACGATAAGTGTATTGACTTCAATCTCTATATAAAGTCAAAGTTTGGAAATTCAACTTCAATTTAAATGAGTTTCACCTAATAAAATTCTAATGGGATGGAATGTTTTAGGATATACAAGGCTAATAATTAAGTGGGTGGCCGTAGAGAATAACTTACCGCCATTGGTAATAATCGAGACATATAATATTTATCTAAATACGTATAAAACAAAGTTCTGAGAATATGTAAAATACGCAGCAGACTTTAATATGATTTTCACTGTTGGAAAAAGCAATATACAAGATAGGTTTGCACGTAGAATAATAATTTCGCGAATAAAACCACGGGAAATAAATGGTAAAATCTAAATGTAGGTTCAAATTTTAGTTGAACATTTGAATAATGATAAAAATTTCACATTACATTGACCTCTTTGATGTCTTCTAACTCTTTGTCTTTGAGATCATCAAAGGCTTTTGAAAAGATAATTTTAATACTACTTAATTGGTGGTATACGTCAAATACTCATAAGGAAACAATCCATAAAGACATTCTAAATGCCTCAGGTATATAATTAGCAGTTTTTGTGACCAAACACTAAAATTATTTATTTTCTTAAATCATTCTCGAGACATGCAAAAAGTCTGTTTATGAAAATACATAAAATTAACATTTTTTTGTCAATATTTTGACAGATAAATACTTATACTTTTTTGTTTTATTTAAGTATGTCATACTTATTTCAATTACATAATGTTATTGATACGAGATAGGTTTTATCATGGTCCAAAGTTAATTATTTATCTAAATAATATAAAACGAACTTTGAATGTTATAACTATTGCGTTTATCAAATTGCAATTCATTCAGTTCTTTGTCTATAAAAGTAAAGAAGTTGGCCTCTACAATCGACTTCTATATAAGACATGCTGTTCGTATAAATTTACAATTTGTTAATAGTGATACGTAAATGTAAACTATTAATGATAAAGTGGAACTAAGTAATTATAACTTTAATTAATGTAAACTATCAATGATCACAAATCCGATATATCGGACTATTTTTTTTTAAACTTACTTGTAGTTATTTCGACATTTATAAGTTAAGAAATAATGAAGTGATACCAAATTATAAAGTTTTTGTAAATTCTCTTGAATTGTTTTAGGGTTATTATAACCTTCATGTCATAGGACTTAATAATTGTCACTCAATATTTTTTTCAATTTCTAAATTGGACCAAGACTGGTCTTAAAAAACCTTCTCAGTTTAGAGCTAATGAGGCTTTTTAAAACTATTTTCATTGAATTTCCTTTAAACGTAGCACTTAAATAGATGAAATATATTATCTAGAGGTAGAATAGAAAGTAATGGACAAGTGCTAATTGGTTCTTCAGCTGACACGCGAAGCGCTAAAACGTTAGTAAGCATTGCAACAAGCCGTCTAAACATAATGTATTTGTGTTGACTTATTGACATTGAATTTGAAATATTTTAACCTCACACGAAGAGGCCGACGCATTTGGTAAACGTGTACTTGAATGGACGAGTGGAAAGTCAACGAAGAGATTGAATAATATTACTTGAGAATAATATAGAGCTTTGTAATATGGGTCACATCTTTTAGGTGTTAATCGTGGGTCCGTGTGTTATGCCCCCGGTGTGTGAAGCCCCCGTGGTGGAAGCACCCGAATTCCTTTTTCAAGTATTTTTTTGTCCCAGATAAATGAGCGATAAATGGGCTATCTGATGCATGTCATCGCTGCTTACACATGCTTGTAACGCCAGAGGATTAAAGGCTTTGGTGGCTCGATGAACTCTTTAGTAATATAGAGCATACTCTACAGTGGTTCTAAATGCTTATATTTGCTAAAGTACGTAAAAAGAGGCATATGCTCTACAATTGGAGTCGGTGGAATCTCACAGACTAATACTTTATTACGAGTATATCCATATATCTCTAATATATAAAATTCTCGTGTAACAGTTTTCGTTGCCTTACTCCTCCGAAACGGCTTGACCGATTCTCATGAAATTTTGTGAGCATATTCAGTATGTCTGAGAATCGGCCAACATCTATTTTTCATCCCGAAATTCCTACGGGAACGGGAACTACGCGTGTGAAACCGCGGGGCGCAGCTAGTAATATATAAAAACTTATGTCGCTACCCATCAGAAGTTAATTGTCGTTTGATTTTATGGGTCTAGGACATATGACATGGCAGGTTTACTCAACGGTACCATTTATCGTTTAAGCAACAAATGCGTGTAATTGAGTGATTAATACAATGATGTACGGACATTATACTCTTTGTAACTTATATGTACTTACATATGTACAGCTCAAAGACATTGAATGGTTTCAAGGTGCGAGTTATTAGACCTTTTAAAGATGGATATAATAGTTCAAAGTTACATTATATTTATATAGCTAGATACTATAAATAACTACTTAATTATTGTTTACGTTGTTTTCGTTTCGTACTAAATTAACTAATCTATCGAAAACAGGATATACATATATAAAAATAACACATATTTTTCCGTTCGTATTTTTATAAACGACTGTATCTACTTAGTTCTATTTTTACACACATGTTTTTAACTGAATGGAATATTTTATCGAATTTGTATATTTTTTATCTCCATAAAATTCGCATAAATTTCGAGGTCCGTTCTCAGGTTGTCTCTGCGCTTAGATCTTTTTAGTTTTCAGTAACAGGTAGAGTGATTCAAAAGAAAGGTTTATAAGGAGTATGTTCCCACTGGATTATGATTTTACGAGGCGCTTCTAGTTTGAATATAAGAAGTTGTTAACATGCAGTCGGTATGTAGGTTGCACTTGACATTTTTCTTAATAATAAGTACCTTTATAAACCCGTTTGAGATTCAGTTAAATCACCGTTCTTATGTTTCGGTGCGTCGAGTTTTTTGCGGCTACTTTCTCTGCTTTCACCGTCACTGTACACTGGAGAGTTTTGGGCGTAATTCATCATACTCGTAAATGCCGGCGTAATTAAAAAGAAAATATTTACCAAAAATTTGAATTTTTAATTTTCTGTCTTATAGTATGGAATACTTATATTAAATTACAGTGAAATTTTAATTGTAATGGGCAATATTGTTTGCTCAAACTGTTAAAATACTCACGCTGCATTTTTAATAATTGTTACTTAATTTTCCTTTTATCATCCATTGCAATTTAAATTAAACATCTGCAAGTTAATAAAATTATCTTCCCAACATCAACTCTTTAAATCGGCATTACCAAATCGACAGTTAACTTGAATCAAAGTTTAAACTCGAGATGATCGAAGATAGATCGATCGGTTATAGGTGCGCTAGTAGCTGCGCCCGCGCCGGTCGCACCGACACCGGTCGGCCTTCTCGTATTGCCCAATACACGTTGACGGCGACAACGGAAGGACGTACCTACTAGTTACATTACACCATAACATAAACTGTACTGTACACCTTTGATTGACTAAATATGAGTTAACGAATTCCTCGAACATTTTACTTTGGTCGCTTAAACATTTAAAGAAGTTCTGCATACAATAAAATACAGTTTTAAATTAGAACAATCTGAATTGAATATACTAAGTACATGAAGTTAAGTATACTAGTACTTCTTCTTTTGTATAGTTCTTGATAGTATATCTTATATATTCGTATAAAATTCTCGTGTCACAGTTTTCGTTGCCATACTCCTCCGAAACGGCTTGACCGATTCTCATGAAATTTTGTGAGCATATTCAGTAGGTCTGAGAATCGGCCAACATCTATTTTTCATCCCGAAATTCCCACGGGAACGGGAACTACGCGTGTGAAACCGCGGGGCGCAGCTAGTTCTTTATATTATTATCCTAATAAAGCGAAAACTAACTCTAACTTCCTTCCTACCTTGACATCTCAGGATTCTCAAATACTTATACGATCATAGAATCTGAATGACATTGAAATCTTACGGGTTTAATAAAGCTATAGGTACTTATAAAGCTTTAAGTACCTATGTATAACCAAAATTTAATTTCGTAATCGCAATGTACATTGTACCTAACCTTGACTTCTAAATCAAATTAGGTAGCAAATGATCATACAAGGAAAATAAAGTTACACATGTACTCTATGTTCGCATTAAATGTTTGAATTGAATTTCAATTTTTAAAAGATATGTAATTAAGTATTTGGGATTCGTTTTTGTGGCGAATCATCTAATTAACCTCTAGGTGGATTATGTATTAAATCTTGTGGTATATGTGGGAATTTTTCTTACCCCAAACTACATAGATATCTTATTTATCAAAGGTTATGTATATTCCGATCTTTCTTAAAGTTTTTTCTATAAATGTACCTTCATTCATTACGCCTTTGGTAAGCAGATACTTAAAGTAGAGGTTTATCTCCATTTTTCCAATGATAAGAATATGCTGAAACGCGCTGTTTCTATACAAATTCTACGACCTTTGCTCATTTAATCTCGAGCTCTCCTATAGTTAGAAATACAATACAAGTACTATCACTTATCATTAGTATATCATAATTAAATTTATCTTTATAATGTTAAACACAAGTTGTACACAATAATTCTCTATATTGTACCATTGCTTGCAGCATAATAACGTACCTACGTAAGTATTGACAAAAACAGAACCTTGCAAAACTAACACCTGGCAATTTTAGGTCATAGAGAACATTTTATGAATACATTCGACTGCAGTAAATAACACAATATATTTGTAAGAGTACAAAAACATTTATTTATAAACTCATTAGTGTCTACCAGATAGAAAGTGAGAAATGATTACTGTACAAATTTCGATAATGCCCCGTCAGTGAATGTTCATTTCGAAATTCGATGATTGTATATTAGGCAGTTTATTTTTATTTATAACGAACGAATTTAATCAGTTATTCAAATTAAATATAACAAATCAATTCAAGGAATCCAATTAACATAACTTTAATCCTTGGATTAACTAAACTACATAGAAACTTAAAGGTCTTCAAATGTCATATGAAAAACAAATTTAGAATGCAGAAAAAATGTATTTCTAAAATAGCATCGGCCTTTATTTTTAAAACGTTATGACCTAGACCTAAATATAATTAATTAACAAAGGCCAGGTAATAAATAATAATAAAATACTACTTTCGTAACGCTGAGAAAGAACTTGATCCAATATCCAATATCAACTTGTGTGTCGCCCTTGAAAATTGTTATTAACTACTCGTCTAAACATATTTCACAATGACAGTTAACTCTACATCTTAAAGAAAAAGTTACTAACAATTTTGTAATTATTTTTTCTGTCTTCGTACAAGGTAACATAAGAAAACGCACAAAAACACATAACTTATTGCGGTTAAAATGTTATACATAACTATTACTAGGTTTTTGCCTAACTCTATTTAACTGCGTTATACAAAAACTTAATTCAAAGGTGTAATATTTCTCATATCTTAGCGTATCGCAATATCATATTATGTTGAGCATAAAATATCATGTAAAATAATAATATACACATAATTATATTATGAATAATAAATTATTTTAATATTAAATTAATTTACGTAAAATCTTAATATTTTTTCGAATTGAATATAAAGTGTTTGTTTTCATTATGTTTAATTAATTGCTATAAATTAGCTTATTCATCGGATTTAGATTAGATAAATCCATGATGCTAAGTAATATGAAATTTACGTCCATTACTCAAAAGCATGCAGAGTATACTCGTACACCCAGGATCGCCTTGAAATACTTTCGAACCACGTGAACTATGCGAAAACGTTTACTCTAACGCAAAACTTTAATTAGATATTGACAAAAATTACTTACCGATAATTGACAAGTCGATAGTCTATTAATCGATTGTTTTTGGTAACAGCACTTGAGTCACAATTTTTTATATATTTTTTTTAATTTTGTTAATTTATTTGGGTGTAATGTTTTGTTTACCGGATGCGCCGGCTAGTGGTGGCTATGAGACAAGCCGGCCGGTGGTAGGCCGCGACTTCGCAGATCGACTGACAGACAGAGAGCGGAGTTGCGCGCGCAGCCGTACGCCGAGTGACGCGGGCAGACGACCTTCACAGTACTGAATTGGGGTGACTTCCCATACACAACAATGGATACGTTTATCATGGGAACGCCGAAATGGAAACATTGCTTATAATAACCTGTTACGTCAGACAAATGTTTTAATCAATAATTGAATAACTAATAATTAATTACAATTGTATTCTAACGTTTGTTAGCTGCATCTGTTTGTTTATTTGTCTTAATGTATTTCTACACTTTTGTAGACGAAACTGTCTGCTGTAGGTTCCGGGAACAACCAGGAAAAAAGAGAGAAAGGAAATTTAAGACATAGCTTCAACTGGTAATCAGAAGGGTCGATTTATCATTGGACATTGTTTTACGATTTGAAAAGTGCGGTGTAGAGTTCGAATTTCCGAAATAATAACTTCACCTACGTGTCTGTATCTAAGTTATTTGTATGAATTTTTCCAAAAAGATTTAATTTCTACAATTTGTGTGGCCATTATTCTTACAAAGTACCTGCAAAAATTAAAACCAATCATTATATTGAAACCTCTACCCAGATTATGTAAAATGATAATTTTAGCAATAAATGCTTTTGATTTTTGAACTTAATTTTCAAAAGTAACTTTACCGAGAAACGACTCTAACAGGTTGGTTAGCTATAAACAGGTAAATTGAAGGTTTTGGTAATTTGTAATTGTATTATTACTGTGAATATTATTTATTATTTCAACCTTTATTTGTTTTAAGGTCCAGTAAAAGTAAACCTTCATTTTTGATCCAATTGTAGTAACCTTCAGATTTACCTTAAAATGCACGAAAATTAAAATACATTAAAGATATGTACCAATTCCAGGGCTTACTTTCAATTTTTATTCGATAAAAGAAACACCACCAATTTTAAGGTCAAATAAGTAGTAAAGTTTGAATTAAAATATCAATGTCAAAAAATTACACATTCAACTGTTAGAAAAGGACTCCTTGAACCCTTTTCATACACAACAACCCTATATAGATGTACTCTTTGTGATTTGCCTCCACTTGTTACCCGTAATCTGTACTACGAATTATTCTATCTCATATTTCTTTTCAACATTTTCATATTCATCACTCACACTAGTGAGAAAAGACCTGACGGTAGACATAAGCCCACCTAAGTACTCAGTGGTCTTGTGGCACCTGCCTGCCAAACGGATTTAATTCCAATAGCTGTTTGCTATTTTGCAAACATGGCTCAGATTTCAGATCACCAACGGCATTATTTAGTAACGCTAATTACTGATTGTAATAATATCGTTACAGAAAGAGGATTTTAGATATTCAGGGTGGGTAGTTAGTTAAAGCCCTCAAAAGTAATATTTATTTTAAACAGCAAATTGGGACTCCCTCTTGGTTGAGAGGTCTGGATATATCTTTTTCCACGTAAATACTGACATTCCACCAAATCGGTTTAAACTAAAGCGAGCACCAATTAGACATCGGATAAAGCTTCGGCAGAAGAATAAGATAGGGAAATGAGAAAACCTTTCAAGTATAATTATGGTTAATTTTCTAAGAGAACAGTAGTCTCGTTAACGACTCTAACACTACAATGTAAAGTTGAAGACGGAAGTACAAATATCCTTAAGTTTGTTTGACAATTATCATTTGCGAACATAATACTTGGTCAATGTTTATAATTACTTAATACTTTACTACCAGCACTGTATTTACACTTCTCATATTCATTGTAGATGCCTTTCATATGATTTCAGCGTTTCTTGACAGTTCGTCTTTTGTTTCATTTTTGGAAAATTATAATAATTTTACACAGGTGTTCGTCGATGTCTTTTGTTTGTCCTATTGTTTTACATTTAAATCAGGCGAGCAAACAGTAATTTTATTAATAATACAAGATTTTTTATTTGTACGTAAATATTGTTAATATATGAAGAACGAAGATACTATCTGTGCCCCCCGATTTCTTTCGCGTAAATTGGGTGCTACTGTTTTAATTGTAGCGTGACCGAGGCTTTTCTCGATAAAAAGGCTATCTAACATGAATTTATTTTTCAATTCGAACCAGTAGGTCCTGAGACTGTCGCCAATCAAAGTAAACTAACTCTTCAGCTAGTTATTAGTATAGATATTGTATATGATGTAGGTTACATAAATGGTTAGCCAAATGTACAAAGGTGTAGAAAACATAATAGTAACGCCATCTGTACGCTCACATAAAAACTATTCAACGCAAATATTTTAATCAGTATCACAAATTGTATTCATTAACGGTTGTAACATATTCATTTCTGATAAAATTCATATCCAAATAATGTATTTATAATAGCGCCATCTATTTTAAAAGTTGGTAACAAAGAAAATCTTTTAACAATGATAAAATTTTCACGGGCCTCTTTCCAAGTAGTTAATTTAATACGTTACGTTTACGCTAGGTGGCGCCACATGTTAGCTTAGGAAAAAACCTTAATTTGATATTCATTTTTAGGGAGAGTTGGAAGTGTTAGGGGTAGACCTTTGCCCAGTAGTGGGACGACATAAGTTGATAATTTTTTTTTTCGAAATACATATCTTGAAAACTCTTCTTACGATTATGAGTAATGTTTAATTTTACCTACAGGTCTCAGCTGGATATAGTATATGAAAATCATTGTCACCCCTGTACTGAGAGAGTCCAAGTTAATCACACAGCTTTACATTTTATTCTTTCCTGTAGGTACTAGGTAGTAAGTACGTATAAGTAGCAATATGCTACACCGACTCTTATTCTGAAGGCTATGATATTCCACCAAGCTAGACGTTCAAAGCAAGTTGATGGTTATAGATGGATCTTCAACACAGTTTCGAAATACCTTAGGCTCAAACATTGTATTTGAAGTTGAACGCACTTCTTTAAAGGTCATTTATTATGTGTAAACTATGTAGGTTCATCTCGCCCCACACTGCTGCAGTCATTCCTCTTAATGAAGGCCACTTTTGGTAAGTTGCAAGGTAAGTGTAGTATAGATGCTTGACATGCATATTTAATATAACTTACTACTAAAACTATAGTAAAAAAGATGCTTGACAACTTGACATGCATTAGTAAAATATTCGCGGAAATAGGAGACGAGAGCTCATATTTTACAAGTAAGGAGTAGAACGAATGTGCAGTGGGTGGCAGCATTAGTCATTACGTTTTAATATGAAGAGTGAATTTATCAAGAAGGTTGGCGTGAATGACTAAACTACAACTAAATAAAATAACATGGATTTTTTTATAAATCCAGTGTCCCAGTTTTAGTTTTCGCCTCAATGGAAATTTAGATTAATATTTTCCCTATTCCTTATCGTCTCTGCTTCTACGGCACCTACTTAAAAACACCCTATTAAGTACCTATAGGTACCTTTTAGTATCACTTACAACAATAAAAACAATTCTAATGGCGTCTACACTTCATTGAACAATCTCCATAATCAATAACAGAAGGGCGCACGCGCGCGCGGCCTCCAGTAATGACTATTGCGCCTGAGTTGCATATAAAACACCTTGTAACTCCTCACTGGGTTATACGCATGTTATCGTATTTGCATGGTTGACAATAGTATTTGTAAGTCTCGTTTGAGTAACTTAAGTAGTTATACATAGAGTTATAGTTTAAATAGTACAAATGTTTAATTCCTATAGGGGTTCCTGCTTAAGAAGACGGGGATTGAATTAAATTGTATTAAAATACGATTACAAATGGATAATCTCTGTAACAGTAACAGCTGAACCTAGATCTAGTCAGAATCTTCGGAAGTATATGTGACATCTAAACTAAAACTAAATAGTTGCGTAATCACCTCAAAGTTAGAACAAACGGAAAATAAAACCACGGGACATTATGAGTCTCAAACAAACAATCAAGCAATCAATAGCTATTTAAAAAATACGAATATTCAAATAAAAGACCTTTAGTTTTCATTGATATACTCAAATCGAATATGAATAAACCTTAAAAAGACAAATAAATAAAAAAAAACCATATGATTTGCTCCCATTTCTTCTAAGATGCTATGCGTATGCGCAAGTATATTACCGTTATTTGAGAAAGCTACGAGACTAGAACGAACGCTCAGTTGACATTCAGTCGGCGCACGAGTGCACAATACTTTATTCCACTTTTGAATTTTAACGTTGTTCCGGTGAGGACGGTACTTTAAAAGGAAAAAAAAGGTAAGCTAATGTTACTATTGTTTTTTATACCATTAAGTATATTTGATTTTATTTATTTTTAATTAAAATTATCATTAATAGGTTCTATTCTATTTAATATTAATTTATTTATAGTTTAATCATATAAAATAATTTATATTTTATTAAATTTATTTGCAATCACGAATTATTTATTTATTGATTATACTTTGTTTTTAATAATTTGTTTATTTATAATTATTAAAGTTATTAACACTAACGGTTCACATACCTAGGTTTCTCTCGTATCTAGGATAACTTACCTAAACAACTTTCTTTTAAAACTTTCACTAATGTTTCAAACAATCTATTGTAAAAAAGAATCAAAATAAGCAATTTGAATAAATCGTGTAAAAAACATGCAAACGTAAACTCTACTTTATCTAGATCTAGAAAGACATTTTCTTAGATGCACCATCTAAATTAAAATTCGAGCTAGAATCACAAATAATATTAAAATAGCTAATAGTTGCAAATCTCTGTTAATTTCTTTGCTAGACTTTTATAATACAGTTTTGTTAACATAATTTAATCAATAACTCTACCATCTTTCTATAGCAACTGACCCCAAACTTGGTTCATTACCTGTATGTACCGTCATAAAATATTTTTTGTCTAAACCATATATAGTCTGTTCATTTGGCGGTGAGACAAAATGTAAACAAAGAAATACTGGTTGTCAAACTTTTAGCTCATTTAGGCGAAAAATATATAGTTTTTTTAGAGTTATAAATATGAAAGTAAAATAAGACTAGGCATCTTTGATAAGTCGTCTATTAATTTAGTTTAGTGTAAAAATCAATAAAAAGGTAATAAACAGGATGAGTTGAGTACAAGTAAAAACAATTCATGTTAGCACCTGAATTGTTTTACTACAAAATAAATAAACAACTATTTATTGGTGATCCTCAGAAGAAGAGCTCCAACATGGATTTTCCTTTTTTTCTTTTAGAAATCGGTAAACGGAGGCTCGTGAAGTCGTTATATACAATATATTTTTTGTAGGGATACGAATTTTTGCCCAAGTCTCTTCTACGTATTTAAATATATTAATAACACCTTGGTGTCTGTTTGGATCTTCGGTGAAGTAAAAGTGCAAGCGCTGTTTGAACCAGGTTCACTTATTTTCATCAAAATCAACGTTCAGATAACAGAAATTTAACGATAACTGAATATAAAACATAATACAATAATTACTTTAAACAAAGAATTATCAAAAATTTACAATATACTTTACTATATAATCGGGAAGAAAACACTCACGTCAACAAGTTGATCAAGAGTAAAAATGACGGGTACAATCCGGTTAAATACGAAAACTATTAATTTTACTGTCATTACTTACAATGACTGTTCAACTTCATTTAGTAGTATTAAAATGTATCCATAGTTTGAGATTCACAGCATTTTTAGGTTTTAGTAATGTCAATTATCATCGTCATTACTATTACTACCTTAGATGAAGAATTGGTTTCGCTGTGTTTGGTAGGTATCGCCGACGTAGTCAAATGCGGCAACAAATACTACACTCGGCGTATCCAAGCCAGTCACACTGCAAGCTGTCTGTGAGGCGTATGTTCCAAATGTTTTATTAAAATTTGAACATAATACGTAGTAAAATGTCAGTTTGCGTGGTGAAACTGTGTAAAAATAATACTTCAAGAAACAAATTTCGTGTAATCATCAAAAACAATATACAAAAAAGTAGCTTTCTATGTCCCTATGTCCTGATGTCCCTATGTATGCTTAGATCTTTATAACTACGCAACGGATTTTGATGCGGTTTATTTTAATAGATAGAGTGATTCAGTGGGAAGATCTTTAGCATATTTTATCCCCATATTCTTACGGGAACGAGAACTACGCGGGTGAAACCGCAGGGCACCGCTAGTCTATCTATACTAATATTATAAAGAGGAAAGATTTGTTTGTTTATTTGTTTGTATGTAACGAATAGGCTCCAAAACTACTGAACCGATTTCAATAATTCTTTCACCATTAGAAAGCTACATTCACCCTGAATAACATAGGCTATATTTTATCTCCGTATTCCCACGGGAACGGGAACCACGCGGGTGAAACCGCGGGGCACAGCTATATTATATAAAAATGAAACCCGTTTGCCGTTATCACGTCATAGCTTGCGAACGGCTAGACCGATTTGGCTTTTTCTTTTGTAGTTTTCTAAGACTCTGTAGAATGTTCTTACGCAAAAAAATTAAGAAAATATCTCAGTTAGATTATAAAAAAATACATTTAATTCTGCATATTTTAAAAAACGCGCGTAACGTATGTCAATCATTTGATTCGGGCTGTTGTATATGCTTCGACAAAAAATCTCCGAGACGCATTATCGGTATTTCATTAAATTTCCAGGTATTTTATGGCCAAAGTGTCTTATTCCCTACCAATTGCTCAAAGGTAGTGATTTCGAGTTTCCAATATTGCTACGCTGTTGCAAGCGCCATGATCACGGATGAACTGAACTGTTCATCCGTGATTATAATAGTTACTCGCTGGCAGTGTGAACATGCGAGTAACTATTAATAATATATGTATCTCATCAGGTATCGCGGTATCTAACCAATCTTTCATCTATGGTTACTAAATAGTACTTATAAAACAAAGTCGCTGTCGCTGTCTGTCCGTCCCTATGTATGCTTAAATCTTTAAAACTACGCAACGGATTTTGAAGCGGTTTTTTTAATAGAGTGATACCAGAGGAAAGTTTATATGTATAATACATGCATGATATTGTAGAGAAACACCGATAAATCTAGGGATTTCTAATGTGATGTCGTAAAAAACACTTTTTTTGCGCTTACATTGCAAAAGTATTTAATCTAAAAGACATTTGCCTTTTACATGACTTGATTTCAATAAGTATCTTAGAAGATATCTTAGTTTTAAAATAACATTACAGCAAAATTATGATTAAGGCCACATATTACTAAATAGTTACTACGACAAAGCGACCCGGCTAGTGCACGGCGGCACAGAATAACTATTTTTTCACCTTCTACATAAATGAAGTCGCGTGTTAAAATAATTATTACACGCGAACGAAGTTGAGGGCTAAAGCTAGTATGTTATATATTCTATATTTCAAAGATTAATTAAATATCAAGTAGTCAGTAGGGAGTAGTCTATGTATTATTGATAAAACATGACATACAAAATAACCTTTTTCATGGTTTGTTTACATTTTGTCTCACGGCCAAATGAATACATTATAGGTATATATTCACATCTATTAGTTTCAAAGCTATCCTTGTCATTCGAAAGCCAAGTGTTGCTAAATAATAAACAGTTTGTTTGTGAGTTGTCTAGGTCGGTATCATTATAATCTAGTCACTCTAGAACGGATATTTATGTTTTACAACACATAAATTCTGTGCAACTGTACACTGTGGTTTGCTAAGCTTAACTTCAGAGATGGACTCAGAATCACGTTAATACAAAACGAACTGTTATAATATACCGAATATATATGAAAGGACTGTGCGTGCACCTTTATCTATAGCATAATGTTTAGTTTTGGATCCTCAAAGTTAATTCCTTCGTTCATATCGAGGTCAGAATAAAAAGCACAATAGGCTCTATAAGATGCTATAAGTAAAGATCTGTAACGCTACCATGATAAAAGTGACAGAATCGCTTCCTCTCAAGACAAACATCTAAGTGTCAAATGTTTGTCTTGGTCTGGATTCGGTATTTGCTATCTGTTCTAAATGTATTTACAAAACACACTTAAGTATATATATTGGTATGTTTGATTTGGCCAAAAGGAAAGTAATCGTATAAAAGTAGTAAAACGAGATAATAAAACTCTTTAATCATTTAATAAATATTACTGAATGGATACTGTTCACTTTAAGAATTAGGTTTGAAATTACGCAAAAAATTATGAATCAAACAAAATGAGTGACTTATTGAACAATAAAAACATGCTTATTGTAAAAATGCATTAAAATTACAAATTAGCCCAATTACTAATTATTAATTTATTAAGTACTTACTTATTTTTAAATGAATATTTGACTTCGACTCTGTATACATTAACCTAACGACACCCAAAACGACGACATTGCAATATACTTTTTATTCACTGATGCCAGATTGGGGGAATTCCCCCCAAATTTGGGGGTATTTTAAGCCCTTGGGGGCAATTTCGGGGGGACAAATTCTTTGGGGGATTATGCGGGGGGAACTAAAATGGGCTTGGGGGGAATGGGGGCTTTTTTGAAAAACAATGAAATATTCTTTTTTATAACTGAATGCGATTTAAAGAATTTATTTTATTACATAATCAGCACATACATACGCACAACGATGTGTTAGTGTGGTTTGAGTACAAACGAACATACGATTTATAAAAAGATAAAAAAAAAACGGCTATGATGTTGACATTACAATACATTGGAGTAGCATTATCACAGCTTAATAGCTAGAGAAGAGAATAGAGCCCCAAGATTATTTGTACCGCGAACTACTGTGTGTGCGCATAGATGCTGAAGAAATTCATTTTGAAAAAATGTATGTCACCGATGAAGCATGTGGAGATACAGATGCAATAATGGAAGCAATTTCCGAAATAATAGTTATTTATGGTACAAGCGAGGTAAGTTGGTGATTACTTCCGAGGCGCTATTGAGGCTCGAGCCGTCAGGCGAGGGTCTGAAGATAGCCGAGGATAATAATCATCAATACACGCGTGTACCATACAACGTATTTCAACACATTTGCGAAGAAATTATCATTTTTCGCTAATAAATAAACTGTTTTTCTATTCGCGCGCATCCAACACTACAATGGTGATCGGCCAAAGACTAAAAGAATATACTTATTAAAAAAAATCGAATGAATGAATGGAATCGACCATAGACCTACCAAAAGTAAGGAAACATAGTTGAAGTTTGTTTTTAAAATGTATGAACACAATTTTTTTTTGGTATTGAAACTTTTTTAAAACAAAGCAATTTAAAAAAAGACAATCTATAACTCACTAGTGAATAAAACGTGTCATTATTCAACTGTTTTTGCGCAAATAAGAGCCCCTTTATGAGCAAGTGTGTTGAAAAAAAAATATTTACTTACGTATTTTTATGTTTTTGTCATAATATTTTTTTTTTAACATTGGGGGATTTTTCTTAAAATATCCATATTTTGGGGGGATTTTGTAAAAGATTTGGAGGGAATTTATAATATTCATCTGGCAACACTGTTTTTATTTTACGATTACAAACTTCGTAAGTAAGTACTTGCTACTATAATAAAAACAGAAAATTAGCATTTTAAAGAATCTATGTATTTTTAACTAACACGCCAATAATTAATTATTTAGTCTCTACTGCATTGATATCAACAGTAGAGATTTCATTACCTTACTTACCCATTGGGATCTTATTAACCAATATTCATTATCAACATGATATTCTTACAAACGCAAAAACTGCAGGAATTAAAATAAATACCTAACTTAAATTCTATGTACTTATCGTATTTTTCCACGGGGTCGACAAACAAGTTTTGACCTCTATAATATGTATGGAATTAAATTTAAGGAAATATATTTTTAATTTTATTTTAAGTGAGTTTATTCAGTTGCAAGTTAATTTAAACGAATAAGTTATTTTAATAATATATTAATTTATACACTCAAGTGCTTACCAAGTTTTATTTACTGTTAAAGCAATGGTGTATTTACTTTTATTAATTAAGCATAAAGTAATTTAACCAGGTCATTATTTACTTACGTGATTCAATCAACGTACCTATATACTTATACTACTAAAAATAAATACAATAAAATAATTTCGTTAAATTAAATTACTTACTTACATATATTTTCGTATAATTTCAGACATCAAAAATGTTGGAAGGAACAAAAATAAATACACCATCACAAATGTCGAAGGTTTTCAACATCGCTAAAGACACAGTGTTATTTCTCGTTCTATCATGTTACTACATCTTGGAGGCCTTGTTTTGGACGCTAGTTCCTACAGCCCTGAGACCGATGAAGAGTCTGCAAGGCGATGTTGTGGTGGTCACCGGTGGAGGCGGCGGTGTTGGACGATTGTTGGCGATCAAACTGGCCAGATTAGGAGCTAGAGTAGTCGTTTGGGATATCAATAAAGAAGGTAAGATATCTTAAGCAAATTAACATAAATAGTTACTCTAGAAAAAGAGGAAATAATTAAAGAGGGATGAAAGGCAATAAAATCATTTGAGCACTTATAGGTAGGTATTAGGAAACTAAAATGTTCAAAACACTAAAAATAAATGACTCACAGAGAAATCAACGTCTAGACTAGAATAATTGAAGAATTAGATGTCCGTTTTGGAGATACAGCTATGAAGTAACTAATCCTTCCTAATAAATGCGAAAGTAACTCTGTCTGTCTGTTACCTTTTCACGGCAAAACTACTGAACCGATTGACTTAAAATTTGGTACAGGGGTAGCTTATGGTCCGGGAAAGGACATACGTTTTATCCCGAAATTCCCGCGGGATCGAAAACTACGCGGGTGAAACCGCGAGGCACAGCTAGTAAAACTGCGAGCAAAGTTAGTCGTAAAAAACTCTTGTTTAATTGCCGTGTTTACAAGTCATAAAGTACGAGTATCATTGTAACTAAGAACCTAATTAAATTTATAGCGATAATTAAATCAACAACGAGAATTCTTCTTTGTTTTGAGATTTAGAAAAAATATTATAAGTAAGTACTTAGTCAACCAAATAGAAAGGGAAGTTCAAACTTCTTGTATAATGTGGTTAATAGCCGGGTAACCTTGCACTAAACTGGACTCGCCAAACTAACTGTAGAATTGGACTAGAATGTTTAGGTATAGTAATTAGTTGGCTAACATAAATATGTCTCTAAGATTTCAAAGAAATAATATCTATTGGGGACTAAACAATCTAGCACGGTTTTATGATAGGAAATAAAGGTCACGAATGTCTTTAAAGATATGCATTTTTGATTAAACAAAAGATGTTTGTTTATTCTTTGTTGTATAAATACTTAACATAAAATTACCTAATATTAAGTTTTTGCATGTACTATAACTTTCTTTGGTTAATAACTTTTATTGTTAACATTAAATTTGTTATGCCTGACAAGGGCTACTAAGTTTTAAGTGCCTGTATATTATGTTAACAACTTGTATACCTATACACTTAGTAATGCAAATAAAGTTTATGATTTATGAGTTTAAAAGATTTTGTAACAAATTTAATGACTATGTTCTATGTTTGTAGGTTAGTAATTGATGTGAAAATCGCTACGGTGTCGCTTATGTTTTCCATTTCTGCGGCTGTCGTATCTACTTAAAAGAATCGGACCTTATAAGGCCAGCCAGCACCCAGCAGTTGGTTTTACTAAAAAATCGCAACTCTAACAAAAGAGCGCAGTCTTGTAGCGGAAAACTGACCGCTTATATATTAAAAGTGCTATGCACGATTATGTTTTCCAAGAGAGAGAATTAACATAAACCATATTTATTTTTCCAGCATTGCAGCAAACATGCGACGATGTTACGGCTAACGGTTACCAAATCCATAGTTACGTTGTTGATTTATCGGACAAGAAGGCTGTGTACGATGTTGCTGAAAGAGTTAAAAGAGAGGTAAGTACTTACTTCATTTTCATTAGAAATTTTCTTTAGAATTTTAATTAAGTAAGTACCTACTTAATTCATCCGTGATCATGGCACTTGCAACGGCGTCGAAATATCGGAAACTCGAAATAAATAATGGTAAATATCCCGTTAATCATAATAATTTGAGGACTCTATGTGTATTCTCCTGTAGTACCTAGCTACTCTAGTAGATACACATACCGTATTGTGACATTAGGTACAATAAAAAATACGTAGGTACCTAATGGAAACTTTTAATAGATATTTACGTATTTGACCTTGGTTCAGCAATTTAGGTAAATGTAGTACTTACATAATAAAATTTCAGTATTTTAGTTACTTACTTACTATTTAAAAATTAGTGTTAAATTACGAGTAGTAGGTAAATATGTTAATTTCTATTCTAATATATTGCTTCTAACTTGATAAATTTGTAATTAGGTAAGTAGATATTATACTTAATTAAAATTAAATAACTTACTTAATTCAGTACAAAACGTAGGTCGCGAGTTACTTTCCTGGGTCAAGCGATGAAGCGATGCACGTTATCATAACTGTCACGAATAAGACGAACGTAGAGTTTTATGTCTATTCTTCTTCACTACTCTAAAATGAAGAGTGAAAGAGGCTTTCTACTCGGGATCTTAGACTAGGCCGTGTATGATCCGTGACTACTTAGGCCAATAATATTACTCGTACTAGCCATTATGAATAGTATTGTCACGGGAAAGTAAAATGTCCTTTGACTCTACTGCTCTACTGGTAGAACTGAGCGGTAGAACCTCGAGGCAATAAATGTTTATGAATAAATACTTAAGTACTTCTTTATTTAATACTACCTTTTTTATTTCAGGTTGGTAAAGTTGACATCCTTATCAACAACGCAGGAACAGTGTTCGGTAAAACAATCCTAGATTTAAGTGATCAAGCAATCGATACTACTTACAAAGTCAACATACTGTCCCATTACTGGGTGAGTTCAGTTGCCTACTTCCTTACTTTTTTTCTGCAGGTTTGACCATTGCGAGATAACCAATTTTTTTGTTGCTAATTAAAGAATAGGTAATTATGTACCAAGTATCTGATAGACTAGATTGTATAACGTTTAGATGTCCTCGTTTTTAAACTCAGTTCAATCAAATCATATGCTCCTATGTACTAAAACAAATCTTTAATAATTGATATCTTTGATTTGATTTACACGAACACTACACATTGAAATAAAACACTAACGGATTTTTGTCGTGGAGTATTTTGTTTTACATTGTCTGACGTTTCGGATTCTTTACAAGTCAAGTTAAGTCTTTAATTTGTAAATAAGTATTAAGTATTTTTAGTTATTCATTGGTCTGTACCCAGCCTTACAATAAAATTATTTATATCTTTTCCAGACTGTGAAAGCTTTCCTCCCAGAAATGATAGAAACTGGTAAAGGCCACATCGTGACCGTGGCGTCAGTGGCTGGTCTGCTGGGCACCTACAGCTGTACTGATTACAGTGGCACCAAGTTCGCAGCAGTAGGGTTCACCGAGAGTCTTTTTACGGAACTTAGGGTATGTATCTACTAACTTATTTTTTATTTATTTAACTGGTTACACTACACAGGCAACACGAGTACGCACGATGGGCAGTCTCTTCCTTTCCTAGGTCCAGGGTCCAAATAAAACCGGTATCGTCATACTTTTGTAGCCTAAGCTACTCTTTATAATACTAAAAGACTGTATAATATATCACTGAAAGATCTGATTTAAACTCCTGTGTTCTCATGTTTGTAAAAAAATTATAATAAGAAGCACTATACCTAAGTTTTGTTTGATAAACTTTGGTGAGATGACTAAAACAGTTCGTCAAGGACGGACCCACGTGGGCGTGGAACCCATCCGTTAGGCGAGATTCTCCACTCGCTTTATGGTAATTAAGAATTTTCTTTTCCAGGCTCACGGTCACAATTCGGTCCACGTAACGTTAGTATGCCCGTACTTCATAAACACTGGAATGTTCCACGGAGTCACTCCATGGCTGATGCCGATGTTGGAGCCGGCCTACGTCGCAGAAACAATGATTGACTCGATCAGGAAAAACGAAGTCAACTGCGTCATCCCGGGATTCGTTAGATATTTGTTGCCTCTTAAATGGTATGTTGACAAATATTTTTACAAATATTCTCACAGGCGCCTTTTATTTACCATTTTACATAAGTATGTGAAGTTTCTCAGGGCGAATGTTTGGTACCCTTTCACACAAAAACTACAAGAGCACAGATATTTCATTAAATCAGGGATTACAATTATACTTTATATCCAAAAATTTGAACTACAATTAGAAAAATGGGAGTAGGTAATAGGGGAAAGTCATGAGGAACAATTATGTTACAACCACCTATTCAACTCTACGTAGGGCAAACGTAAAATGACTTACTTATATATTTACAGACTTTTGTAACCGTCGAAAAGCAGGATCATAGATCGAATATTGGAAATAGCCGTTATTGTTAATTTCTCTTTCAGCTTGCTCCCAGCTAAGATGTGCTGGGAACTAATGCACCGCGTCATGAGAGGCCCACAGAGCATGATGGAGTTCAAAGGAAGACCAGAGCCGGTTGCCAACACAATAGTCTCATAGATATACAAAACAAAAGTTTAGTAACACAGGGTTTTAAGTTAGGTATAACGTTTTTATATCTTTGTTTGATAAGTGACTTAAATTGATAAGTATTTTTGATAATTTCAATTCGCTCAATGGAATGTAAAATCTAACAAAAATATAGAAGGTAATTTAATTTCATGTTCCATGTTGTAAACTATGGCTAATGATTCAATTTCATAGTTCGTAAAATGTTTAGTAGGTACGTAAGGCAAATTAATTATGCGTAAGAATGCATTTTTGTAATTAAGTGGGTATGTAAGTACTAAGTATGTATGTGGGATTGTACAAGTTTTAAAATTAAGCCTTCGAAATGTCCTTTTAAATAGAGTTATTTATTGTAAGTATTGGATTGTGGATTAAATAATTCTGAAACATTATTGCATTTTTATTTTTGAGAATACATTATATGCAGACCTCCCCTTGTTATCAGTAATACGTATAAATGTTTTCTTTTATGGTAGATCACAGATCTTTAGTGGGTTTTAAATATGTAACTTTGTGTTATGTTCATTTTATTGTAGTCCTAAAAATTAATGATTAAATAACAAAACAAACGATTATGTGGTATATCATAATTTATTGACTTAGAAATAATATCACATGGTTAAAATAAGTCGTAAAAGTAGTCTAAGCCCTGCCCGAGCTCCCATATAGCGACACCGGTGCCGTACTCTCTCGCTAAATCAAGTCTTTTTTGTATGGAATATAATGTTGGGTAGAATAACTTCTTTGCACCCTGTGACGTTCTGAAAAAAAGGAAAGAACTTTAAGATTATTATTTTTTAAATAAATGGGTATTATGATATTTGGCGATGATAATCCTACTAATATTATAAAGTCGCATGTTTGTGAGTGTGGATGTTTAGACGTATGGATGTGTGGATGTTTGTTCCTCTTTCACGCAAAAACTTCTGAATGGATTTTAATGAAATTTTGTACAGATGATAACACATAGGATACTTGTTATCCCAAAATTCCCACGGGATCGGGAACTATGCGAGTAAAACCGCGGGGCACATCTAGTATATTATAATAATAAGAGTGAAAATCAATATAAATAAAAGAGAAAGGCATAAAAAATAGCCAAATAGCATTGAAAGAAATATGTTCGTTTTTCAGATCGCGCGTTAGGTTCTGCACGAGGCTAAATATTTCCTTTACATATAATAATATTGATGAACATCGCCATTCTCTTTCAAAATGCATCAATCAATAATATTTACAAACTTAACATACCTTATTTCAACATAATTCTCAGCTGTGTTATTGTTATACATCAACACTTGATTTGTCTTAGCGTGTTTCAATAACTCTATATACTCTGTACCTACAATTGGACCTCCTCCATTGGCGGTATAAGAGTTTCCATAGAAATTAAGACCTAAGAGAATCTTAGCACGCTTCATGGGATTCTCATCATTGTCTATGAGTTTTTCCAGACACACTCGCATCCAGTGTAGAGGAGCGTTAGGACCTAGAAAAATATAGTCTTTGGATACTTATCTCAACACAACAAAAAATACTATCTAAATAACAAAGTATAGCCTAGCCTAGATATTAGTTTATTCTAATTGAATATGATTAATATTAATAAAATCTTGAGGAAATCTCCCAGCTTCTGAGTAAAAAATGTATATTAATAAACTTTGGGTAATGTGTATAGTTAGTGCCAAAGGTATTTATGAGCAAAATTAGATACAATGAACTGGTTACCTGGTTTTTGAGGACTAGAAAAGTCATATGTCATCACAGATACAGCATCTACATACAGATAGATGTCATTGAACGCTTGAAGGAAGAATTCATCGGAAGGATAGCCACGGAATGGTGGGTAGACTAGAATTAAACTTAAATTATCTTCGGACATCTCTAAACCTAAAAATAAAAACATTGCTAATAAATATTTTTGTTGTTTAGACAAGCAAGGACTAACATTTGAGCTACATTAGCAGGGCAATTTAATGCAATCTTGTATGTCACTAAAGTCACCAAAGAAAAATCACAAAATAGCCGCTAGAATGTGACGCGTATACATTCATTCACACTGCTAAACATAGCAACTTATGGGCCTATTCATTTTAATAAAATTTTTGTAACATGGATTCTTGTAAGTATCCTAAAATACCTATACAATTAGGATTTACCCTAGTAGCCTAGTAGTAGTTGGCGAAGCCCTTCTGGCATAAGATAATTTAAATATGAATTTTATATTTACTAATGGAAGTCGTTGGATGCAGGTTGCTTACGATCAATCTATTTGGAAGTGAATGGAGGAGGCCTATGTCCAGCAGTGGATGACTATTGGCTGATATGATGATGATAATGTTTAGTTAATGTTAGACAACACAAACTCACCAAATTGCTGTATAAACTTGACAGACTTGTCCACAGACTTTCCAATCTGAGACAACATCTCGAGGACTACTCCGTCAAGCATCCATTGCTTGCAGACCTTCTTAATCTCATTGATAAAGGCTTTCTGTTCAGTCAGGGAGCTTGGCTCGGTAAAGAACGCCTTCAAGTCAGATATTTGCCAGTTTTCAAACAGTATTCTTGGCACAACTGTGAATTTAATAAAGAATTTAATAGTTAAATATTAAAATGGTTATACTTGACTGCAAAAAGTTTGTTCATAAGTGCCTCATTGACGCCATACCTGAATAAATGATTGTCTTTTGACTTTAATCTAATCAGAACCAAGTTAATTAAAAATGTTTTATATTAACTTTTCTTTCATGTTTAATTATTTTTTTGTAACTTACTTTTTATATTCTCAGACTTCTTTCTAAGTGATTTCATCCAGGCATGGTCAACATCATGCAACCCCGATATGATATAAATGTTTGGTGACTGGCGCTTGATTTGGAGCCACACGGGAGATACATAGTTAAACTTTGGTGCCCAAGTTTTAGACACTTCATAACCTTTGCCATTCCACTAAAAAGAAAACATAACAATTTTCTAAACTATCTGTCTTTTATTTATTTTTATATTCTTATTGCAGTACTTCTACAGTTTTACTAATTTCAGTCATGTTTTTCCTATAATCTATAAAATTACAAATCAAAGAGGTGTACTTACAGGAGTAACGTATCCCAAAACAGTGTTCCTAAATTTTCTCACTGAAATTTCTTGGTGATAAGTAGCATGATATTTAATGATATCCTTGACTAGAGGCGTCTCATGTACTAGTTTTCTATCCAAAACATTGTTCTTTCTCGGACCTTCTTGAGCTTTAACTCCCTTTTGGCCTTTTTTATCCGCCGGCGGTGATAACGTGGCCAAACAAATGTTCAATAAAAACAATATTTGCAGTAATGTTTTTAGAAATTTCATTGTTCGTACTTCGTCTAAAAATGCAGACAAACTGTTTCAAAGAAAACAAATTCCAAATAACAATAACACTTCAAGCCGAAAAACCGATTGATTTCCCAACCCAAACCACCGATGAAACGTCCGGAACTCCAAATAAATTTGACATTGACATTGATGTCATTCAATAATGTGACTGTATAAACAAACACTGTGTGAACAAAAAAATCAGCAACCACCAACCAGCACCACATCCAGAACATGGAATAATTAATTTAATAATATTATAACATAAAAGTCCGATTTAAATACAACTACAAATACTTTTACAAATTTATAATTCCAACCGACAAAGTTACTAATCGGCTAATGAAAGAGAAAAATACAGATAAACGTTCTTATACATTATAGTCTGTGAACAATTTACGTCTGAATTTTATAGTCTATGGTGAATTTAGGGCGGGAACAAGGAAAAAAAAGCGAAAGAAAAGTTTTCCCATTTCTTTTTTCGGTCCCCGCAGTAAATTTCCCCATTATCCTAATATTAAATACCTAAGTTGCTACCTTTACAAAATGAACTCTTCAATGTTAAATTAAAATTCATGAAATGATTATTTTTCTATTTTAAATAAGATAAAAAACGAAGTAAGTCTTATTCTATTTTATTTTTCCTCACTCTCGTCTCGCTCGTAAAACCTACCAATACTATGTATTTTGACCCATAAAACTTTTAAAATCCCAAACGACGGGGCTACTTACGCAAAAGTTAAATAACGCCAAGTCGTGTGCGCTAAAAGAAAGTAGTAATGTTCAAACTCAAGTACACAATGATGATTATTGATAACTCCGTCAGTGCTTCTTTAGAAACCGCGCTCGCAACATGGCGTTACGAATAACGCGACTGATCACAAATATTACTATATTATTTATATTAATAGGTAAACAAACACGGCAAAATTTAAATTATTTTTAAACCGGATTAAAGTTTTTAAGTGTATTAAATTACTAAGTGCATAATTTTACAGGAGCTCATGGGAAGCGTGTGAATAAAAGGAGCATAGCGGAAGTAAAATGTATCGAAAATGGAAAATTTTACAGGTCTGTTTGGGTTAATATTTATATTAAGTATACAATTGAAATTAAATAAATAGTTCATATCAAGTAATTTGTTAAATACCATGCTTTTTATTTTTTTAATTATTTAATACGTAAAAATATCGTGATAGCCCATTCTGTCAATGAAAATCCCATCAAAATTGGTCCAATATGATCTCGCAGAAACAAACAAACAATTTTAAATGCAAGTTTGTTGTTGTTAGATCCTTACGTGCAAATAAAATTATTCAGTACCTCTATCCTCATTAGGCCAATACAAGTACCTATTTAAATAATTTTATTGAAATTTATTTTTAAATAGGTTCTATCTGCAAGATAGGATAAATAAATACCTAGTATATAGTAGCACAATAAACCTTCGTGTTTGGACATAGCTGAATTAAATGCAAGTAAAAAAAAATATAAAAACTACCTAACTTACACAGTTAATGGTAATTAAAAAAGTGGACACACCGCTCCTTTCAAATTTGCCGCCCTATAATTTTCACGCACCTTCTTTTGAAACCTCGCACCTCATAGGCACATGTCTAGTTTCCCTTAGGAAGGGGCAGGGATTGGATTATTGGATAATACGCCACAGGATAGGTACATCTTCATCGTTATTAGCTGTTAGAGATAATAGCTACTTACTAAAAACATAAAGAAGTCTCTCGTCTTTCGTACTTGCTCTATAAGTATCAGTATCGCGGACATGATGGTACTCCCTTACGTGTAAATATTTAAAGGCTGCATTCAGTTTGCAGGTATTCTGAAAAAGTATGCTTCCTTTTATGTTAAACTGTATGTAATTTCTAGGTCAATCGAAATTATTTCGTCGCTATGCAAGAGCGAGGCCTCCTTCTTCTTCCGATTTAGATTAAATCTTTTAAATGATGATACCTTACCTACTTCAAGTTTAGGAAGTATAAAATAACTTTAGCATGTATCAAGCTAGACTATCTAACTATCTAGTATGTATTAAAATAATTAAGTAAGTATCCCAAAACTTTTTTCTTTTATTTTGAATTTCCTACTCCAATGAGAGGTTCTCCATTAAATAATGTAAATACACCGGGCACCGAATCAACTAAACTTGAAAATAATAAGTAAAATGCGTGTTTCTATAACCAATACCGATGATCCTGAGAGAACGTCCCAAGGGATAATAAGGGAATATTAGTAATAATCCTGTGTATGAATCACTAGCAGCGCCCCGCGGTTTCACCCGCAACGTTTCTATAAGAATACGGGGATAAAATATAGCCTATGTCAATGTCAGTCGCTGATAAATTTCCAGTAGTGAAGGAATTTTGGAAAACGGTTGGAGATTTTGAGTTAAATCATAAAAATCAAATATACTTAAGTCAAATAATTAAAAATATGGTTAAAGGATGTAAAAATAACAAAAGGAATCATTCTAGATCCATTCTAAATCGCGTTAAGATACTTATCTTTATGCATGCAAAAGTAAGCTATTACCTCCATTACCTCGTTGCATAAGATATTATACAAATGAGTTTCAAATCTGTGTCAACATTAATTCAAAGCAATTAGATATTCAAGCAAAAAATAGATAATAATTTATTGCCATTCTATGACCCGCAAATTATTATCTACAATAAAATAATGAATATTGATTACAAAACAATCACATAATATGAAAGCTTTCGTTTTTGTAACGGTTAGTTTCGCGGTGGGTGTGACTTTGAATATTGTTTAATTACCGTAAACACAATAAAATATTATCTAACACTTGTGTTATCGTAATTACTTAACTTACTATTAACTCCCATACAATAATATAATTTCCTGTTCGTGTTTATGAAGTTAATTTTATTCACATTTAATATTTTTTCAAAAAGCTCACACTATCGTATGTACTAGCCTTCTTAGTAACTTATTATACCATAGGTAGCAAAAGAAAGTTATAAAAAGTGAAATCTACTTGCGTTAAACTCTAGTCTGTTGGTAAGGTTACTACTTTTGTATTAAATACCTAATCATACCTAGCGCGACTAACAGCTCGTAATACCCGTCAATTGGCTTTCACAATTTCTTTCGATTGTTTAAAATTTTCAGTGTTTTCCATATTGCATAAACACCTTAGACTCACTATACTTAATAGGTGCTTACTGGTATGGCTCATTGAAACTAAGCACACAGTTTCGATCGGAGATGTTAGGCTTGGCTCGCCGGCTCTTGATTCGGTCGCTCGTTGTAGACTTGTAGTGGCTTGACCAGCGCCTTCCCATATTTATTTTTCATGCTTATATTACTTATAGTATAGTAAGTAAACGTTTACGTTCACATCGAATTCTACTGACCCAAATACCTTTATCCAAATAATCTATCGTTACGTATCGTTCTCGTTACGCATCCGGAAAACGCATCACGATTCACGCGTTCGTCACGCGAATGCATCGCGGAGCGCACTGCGGACTGCGAATTTCCGCAAGTAGCGGCCGACGACCTCGCACGACTTTCGCCACAACCTTGACTGTACTTACTGAATACCGCTTGTTACGCTTGTTACATTACAATTTCCTACAGCATGAGAAATTCACTTTCGCTATTATTATGTTTATCCGCAAACATTACGGTTGATCTCTATTTGATGAGGCCGTCCCGTCCCTGTCACACTGAATTTGTTGTTGTTGCATAAAAATGTTCGGAGACGATTTCTCCGATGCGATAATGTCGTTAATTTGTATGACTTTGCGGAAACCGTAATGTAATGACACTGAGAAACCCATAACATATCGTCTTAAAGATGGAAATATTGTACTCAGGTATGGTACCTGAATTGCAAAGTTTTTGTTTGCTCTAAAATAAATATACATAGGTACCGCTGAAATTATATTCCTACAGGAAGAAACTCGCCACAAATAAAACTGTATCAACTTTTCATGTCCTTATTTTTTCTAGAAATCCAGACAGACCCGAAGACAAAATGTGGACGACAGACGAATGTTCCAAATATTATCTTTGTTTAGAGGACGAAAAGTTCGAGTTCCGATGCTCTCCAGACTTACTGTTCGATGTGAACAGACAGTTGTGTGACAAACCACAAAATGTGCACAACTGCGACCTCACCATGGGTAGATACGATTATAACTTGTTATAGTAATGTTTTACTCGTATTTAGTTGAACAAGTTCTAGTCTATTAGTTGGCTTGACTACTTTTAATTCTAAAAATATTTGCATGACATGAATAATATGGTACAAATATTCTTGATGATATCTGATCAAGTGTTTACAGAAAGACAAAACTTACAGCAAGGATATGCCTCGTTTCGTGATAAAGTTTAGTTTATTCTATTTTCGAAATATAATAATTATTAAATTATTATCTTGTTGATTTTTAATGTTTTCTTTTGAGAGCTCGAATCGAAAAAGAGGAGAGATCCTCTTATAACTCATTTGTGGACCCAACCTGAATAACTGTAAAATAATTTTGTACTTTCAGAAACAATAATTCCCAAACCCCTATTGGACATGGCAGATTGTGCAAACGACACCCACATCGGTTGTTCTAACGGCAAATGTATACCAGCTGAATACTTCTGCGATGGATCTAGTGACTGCGAAGATTCTTCAGACGAAGTATTACCTTTCACCTTACCAAAATAACTCAAGATTTTTCCATGATAACAAAGAGACTAATTTAGACATTTTGCGGAAAACAATCCTTTTTAATTTATAATAAAAAATGTGTTAACTTCAATCAAAATTAGTGTTTGAGGTATTCTACCGTAACTATATTTCCGCCGGAAGAAACAAAAAAATTTAGACTCATTAAAATGGACGGTTATTTAACTATTCTTCCTTACAAGAATATAATTAATTCAATACAAAACATGCTATACCTAAATTATATAATATTTTGCAAATTTTAGTTATATTTTGCATAGTTCATCTTTTCAATAAAACTAATTTCATCCAATCAATATTGATTCTGTGAAGTCATTACTATTAATACTAACTGAATTTCGATTTCTAATCGGTTTAACTAATGTACGTACGATGACATTAACTTTCGCTTGTATATTGCAAATGGTAAATTGAAAATCAATGTTCGACAATACACTATTATTGGTTGAACATGCTAGTGTTGTAAAATAACTATGTTTAAGTTACATATTGTTTCCGTTAAGTAAATGTCAAGAGGTGAAATTTAATTAACTAAACAATACCTTAACATGACATAAGTATGTCCAAACTTCGTAATAATGTAAGAAAAAAATGTTTTTGCCAATCCCGGAACTTACTTCTGTTAGTCCTCTATTTAGACTGCACTTATTTTCCTACTATGATTCTAGCCAAGATATGTTCTAGAATAAACTATTTTCAGGGTTGGTGTGACATAAGTTACGATCCCAACGCTGCGGAACCATGCGATCCTGTCCTATGTCAGCTACCAGAATGTTATTGTACCAAAAACGGTACAGAAATACCGGGAAATCTTGTGCCTAGTCAGGTAATTATTACGTAATTGATCATTTCTAAAGGACGAAGTTAGGTCTTCTCAAATTCACCCTTCTAAGCCACCCCAACCTCTTAGGAAAAGCAAATAAAATTTTCTTAGAGAAACACAGAATATAGTGAGCAATAAAATTTGCAAGCAAATCCAAACCAGTGGTTGGGATTAACATGGTTACAACGACAAACGAAGAATATAATTCATATGTATGTATGAATAAATACTACTCGAAAAAAATCACATTTATCGACGAATATAATTAATATGTACAAATCACGTAACAAACATATATGTATCAAGAAACCTCATTCCAGACCCCCCAAATGATAACATTAACGTTCGCCGGAGCAGTAAACCATGAGAACTGGGACGTTTACAACAAGCACATATTCACATCGGACCGGAGCAATCCTAACGGATGTCCGGTAAAGGCCACCTTCTTCGTATCACACCCTTACACCAACTATAGACACGTACAGAAACTTTGGAACGATGGACACGAGATAGCTGTGAACTCTATAACGTAAGTTTATTTTGACTTCGGATTGATTTTACTGGAATAAGGTGGGTGGACCATGGAAGGCCACGCTCCTTTGAAGGCCAACTATCAAAAAGTCGTAGTTATTGACATGTAAACACATATTCCTTCGGCTATACACTAAGATCCATCAAACTCAAAGCCACAGATGCGGCGGCGAGTCGCTCGCGCCGCTATTGTGGCAGTGCGATCTCACGCTTCGTAGACTCCGGTCGTCGACGTTACAATTGTTATTCGCGCGCACAGCAAAACGTATGTTTTCAGTTAGATAACCTATTATTATTTCATATTTTTTTACTGTGGATTGTCGTATAAGGATATGTTTATGGTACTAAAGAAAAAAGTAATTGTTTTGCCTCGATTTAAGTTAAAATATTGGTAGTGTTCCCAGGAAAGCCGATGGTTCCTTATAAGGCCAATAAAAAATTTGACGGTTGGCCTTGCTAGGGTACATGGGCTTACAAAGAACATGTACAAACCATGAACATATGAACAGTTACTTTTTAGTTATAAATACGTACCGTTACAGTTAAAACAATGTTTTATATTTATAATATTTTTATTTATAAGGGTTATTAAACTTTTGAATAGATATTTCTTTCTTAGGAACATTTTGGCCTTACAAAGAACGGACCCATAAGAAGGCCATTTGAGGTAAAGAAAAAAGTTTTTAGTTTCATTATAATACGCGTTGGCAAGTTATTTGATGTCAATTTAATACTCATTACTACTGTTTTTAAATAATTTCCATTAATATATTCTTAGTTATACGATGGTGTTCAAGTAATGTTCGTTGAGTTTTTTATAAATGATAAAAATATATTGAGCATTTAATGTTTCGCTTAAATGAAAGAGCTTATTATGTAGTTTTAGTAAAAGCGAATATATTAATTGTTACAACTCTATTTTTAAGTTGAACGACTGATGTATAATATTGGCCTTGTTTGGAGCCGAGTTCCTTGCAAGGCCATTTGGAAGAGCTTAACAAAACTTAAGTTTAATAAATACTGATTAAAGCTAGGTTAAAAAAAAGTGATTTATATGGTACACAATAAAACAAACTACTATTTGATAATTTGTTTTTTTTCATTTATCCAGTTAATAAACGAATAAAAAGCGTTTACTCGTTAGAGTGGCCTTCCATGGTCCACCCACCTTATGTATATTTATGCAGAACTGCTCATAAACAAATTGTTTCAGTCATTTAATAACGCCGAACTGGGCTAGTTTTTCTATATTTGGAACTTAGATTGACTTTTGGTAACTGACTGACTTTAATAAATGGTGTAAAACTTCATTTTTATTTCTCTACTAGCAGCGCCCCGCGTTTCACCCGCGTAGTTCTCGTTCCCTTGGGAATATAGGGTTAAAAAGTATCCTATGTGTTATTTGGATGTATAGGCTAAATTATTGTAAAGTTTCATTAAAATCCATTCTGTAGTTTTTGTGTGAAAGAGGAACAAACGTCCACACATCTACACCCACAAACATTCTGTTTTATAATATTAGTAAGTAAGTAGGATTATCGTAATTTCTGAAAGTAAACAATGTGTAAAGTAATTGGAACAAATATTGCAGACTAAGAGGTCCAGAAGACTGGTGGTCCAAAAACGCGACTGTGGAAGATTGGTTCGATGAAATGGTCGGACAGGCAAACATTATCAATCGCTTTGGTAGAGTCCGCATGGAAGATTTCAGGTGAAAATCAAAGTTATTATTTAAACAATTAGATTTGGCGATAAATAGAATTAGAAAAATCTGATTATGATAGTCGAAACAAACATCCCTGCATCTACTTATCTATACAGACCAAAAAATATTACCACATAAAATGACTCCAAGGATTTTTGCACCCTATGAAATAGAAATACACAACGTTTAGATATTTTCCAAATATCAACATTAATGTACGACACCATCTTATTCCTACGCCCTTGATTGAGGTGAACAGAAAATGCCTAGCACTAACCCTGTCTTTCATACTATTTCTCACAATAACATGTCAACATCATCATAATGGCATTACATACATATATCTTCCTTGAATATAAAAACTTATTCCAATTTCCAGGGGAATGAGAGTACCACACCTGTCTGTGGGTTGGAACAGACAGTTCCTGATGATGCAAGAGTTCGGGTTTGTATATGACGCTACGGTCGTCGCGCCGCCGGCTGACCCCCCGTATTGGCCTTACACCCTCGATTACAGAATGCCTCATCGGTGTACAGGTAATGGGAATAAGGAAATGACGTTTAGTACTTAGGTGTAAGGAAAATGGATATACTTTATAACATAGATATAGGTTTCGAACTTAGTTAGGGGTTAGTTACAATAATGAGATGATGTAGTGAATGATTAAAATATTCTTCTACAATACTTATTTTGGTATCGCGAGATTTTAATTTCAAAAGGGAAACCGTTACTTGAAAGTTAGGCTAAAAACAAATAAAGGATTTTCAAATGAGATTAAGTAGATTTTTGCGTGTTGGTTGCATACGAGTAGGAATTCGGTAAATTATGAGGAGACTCCTTTGTTCTTAACACTGTAAGATCGCGCGATCAGATGGGAAAAAGCTCTCATTAGAATCCTTAACAAACGTACTTATGTAACGCAATTTTCATAATATTAAACCATCTAAAATAACCTTACATTGTTTTGTTTTAACAAACTACGTGGATGATATAATGCTATGTTTGGTTCTGCATAACTCTGATCAGACTAAAATTTGGACCTTGACTCCTTAGTAACTTTTGATCCACTTAACTACAACTATCCCACGATATATTACACATAGCTATTGGAGGGGTTACCAAAATTTGCATCATCCTTAGCCTTACCCAAATGACCTACTACGGTAACTATACACATATCAATGGAAACTATCGCACAGCAGCTAAATTTCTAGGTACAAAATTAGCATTCACAATAAGATACCTGTCTCAATCAGCCTTCACATCAATCACAAGATGAATAACATTATGATAGTACATAATATGATAAGTAGAGCGTGTGAATCATTACATAACTAAGTTTATGAGTGGAGAGATTGCAGTTGCAGTGTGCAAGATGCATCCACCCTATTGTTAGCTTTGATTGTAGATGCCAGGAATGCGGAACAACTACAGATTGTGGTTTTAGATAAATGAGACAACAGTAATGAATTAGAGATGGTTTTGATGTTAGATAAACATATCTCTTTGTGAAGTTGGTGAAAGATTACATGTTGTTATTCTAAACTAATATCATGATTGCGAAAGTCCGTCCACCTGTTACCTTTAAACTCCTGAAAAGATTTTCATAAAATATGGCACATACCAACCCGCACTTGGCCACCAACCCGCACTTGGCCAGCGTGGTTGACTAAGGCCTAATCATCCTAATTCAGGGTAGGCTCGTGCCCCTCGGTGGGGACATTATATGAGCTGATGATGATGGCACAAGTTATAGCCTAACTTTGTTCCTATTTTTTTTTAAATAGATTCGCACTTTAAAATCTAGATATTATACTTATCTAAATTTCACGCGAACTAAGACGCGGACATAAGGTCGGTCAATATAATAAATACAATCGAAATATGAATAAAGAAACTTATAGGTACCCAAATATAGGTTGTGGACAACAGCCTATTCTTTCTTATAAACTAATGAAATCGCTTCTTTCTCCATTTAATTCTAGGCAACAACCAATACTGTCCATCACGAAGTTACGCAGGTCTTTGGGAAATGGTCATAAACCCATTGAAGAATGGTAACTACACATGTGCGACATTCGATTACTGCCCCTCGACGTTAACGGGCGATGACTTCTACAGTATATTGATGAACAACTTCAAAAGACACTATTTGAAGAACAGGGCACCATTTGGTATACATTTGAGCTCAACTTGGCTGAGAAACAATGATTATTTGGTTGCTTTTAAGGTAATTTATGACGGTAGATTTTATATTTTTTGTATAAATATTTTATTGGATTGTATAAGCACCATTTAAGTTGAATCCCTTATATTATCAACCACATACATTATCAAAATTTGCGAAATACGCACTCGATAACATCTCGCCATGTGTGTGTATATATTCTACGAACAAAAATTTGTATATATAAAATATTTAATATTTTGCCAAATAAACTCAGAGTAAGCCTGTTAGACACTAATCAAACATAACATTTCTATCAACAGAGATTCATGAAGGAACTACAGAAACTACCTGACGTATACTTCGTGACATACAAACAAGTGCTCGATTGGATCAAGAGACCCACACCAGTCCTACAAATAAAGAAGTTTCAACCTTGGTTATGTAGACAGAGATATCTAGAAGACGCTGAAGTAGCTTGTAGCAAACCGAAAACCTGTAAATTACACTCTAAGGTCTTAGAACATGATAAATACATGATCACTTGTATGGATTGTCCTAAAAGTTACCCGTGGTTACGAAATGAATTTGGTTTTGATTGATATTAAAATGTTTTATATATGGATGAATGTTACCAGTAATTTTAAAATAGTTTACAATTCTACTTTAGTTTGCTAGTAGAGGTTTACTTTACTAAGGATTTAATATTTATTAGTCTTTAAAAAATAATGTAGATTAATTTATTTGTAGTTTTAAGAGTTATTTTGAACTACACTAATGTTATTTTAGTTCTAATGCAACAAATCACTATTTTCATACAAGTTTTTAAATGATTCTATCTTATAATAATTTACTTTTACTGTTGAAAAAATGATGCATCTTATATTTCATATTGAAAACAGTAATTTTCTTGTAACTGTGCAATAAATGTAAAAAAACTGTATAAATAAATAAATAAAAGAGTTGTATATTTAATTAAATTTACTTATATTAATCCTTATAGTTAAACTTACAAATACAATATTGTTACCCTTCTTGATTGATGAAAGGGTTGGGTATAGCTTCCATTCCATCCATGGGACAAATTAGAACTACAGACGTTCCTCTGCATACTACTAGTCCGAGAGCTCTTGTGTCATCAAGCAATTTGTATGGGTCATCGGGATCTAGAAGTGGAAAAGACAATGTTTAAGTTAGAAATAGCAATATGTATTTTTACTTTTCACATTGAACAAAAAAGGTTGGGAGTTGAAATGTTATTTATCTCACCCTTTGTGTTCAGTTTCTAATACTAGGAATATATTAGTTAGGGGTGAGTTGTTTTGTGAAAATGAGGCAGAGTTTTATTATGTTAAGTAGGTTTTGTAGGTAACCAAAACAAATTTTAGCCAGCCAAGTATATCTGTATCAACTAATAAAGTAAATTATTTGAATATAAACAGCAATACTTACCTCTCAAGAACTCCGTAGTGTTATCTAGTACCAGATTCAGCAACGGATCATAACCTTTCAAGATTCCCGCCGCTTCCCGGCCGCCGGCGAATTTAACTCTGATACTTTTCTCTAGGTACTTGCTTAGATCTAGAATGGATTCCTTCCTGCGCTTCTCTTTGTTATCTCCACCCCCTTGCGACTAAAATAAAATTGGGAATAGAGAAACCGCTTATAAAAATTAAGGAGGGCTCAAGACTGAATTGTTTTATTTTACCTTTTTGTCTCCACTTTCTTTGGAAGCCATATTTTTCGGGTGATAATTCGAATTAAATCTAAATTGATCAAAAGATCCAATCAGTTAAAACGATAATAAGTCAGTTTATCGTATAATTTTCAGGTTAAAAACACAAATTCACAATCAACACAAACGCGAGAGCGAGCGAAACGAAAGTTGACATTGACAATATCAATATTGTTGTTATTTGTTTGACACTTGCATGCTTGATTATCTTGACAGATCAGCATGTTGATTGTTTAAAGTATGGCTTTTGAAGGTGCTAAAGCTAGCTATACACTACACGCTAGGGTGTACCTAAAATGAAGGTTATTTTTAAAATGATTAGTTTACTTAATTTTTTTTAATCTGTTCTTTTGCAACGTAAACCTGTCAAAAAAGTAGTAATAAAAAATAAAACAGAATTTCCGAGTTAGATGTAAACAAATCGGTTTAATTATTCCAACAGCACCGTTAAACTATAAATTAGTCCTGATTAATATTCTATACGCTTTCTATATACCATAAAAATATATTCGAATGGCCAGTGTTAACATTGAATCAGACAAAGTGGCAGTAATTATCAGTCGGTGTTAAAACTAATGACCTATCAATGCGATCTTCCGTGAGTTATATACTATCGCACGCCCCTGGAGAGTCGGTGATGTCGCACCCTGACTATGGGCAGCACGCCCAGCACCATGCATGCTTGTTGGTGCTCGTCAAAGGCATCGGCGGCATGCTGAAGAACTTCAATAAACTCTGGGAAAGAATTCAGAGGGTCAACAACATTAAAGTTACTGGTACTGTTTTCTACTATTCCTTATGTTAGTTTTACTAAATATGTTCTATTTTTAAAAGTATTTCTTCTTCAGATTCGTCTGGTCAGGTGAGGGATATATTCGTACGTTATGTTAGGGACTATCCTGTTGAAAACAATGATTGGGGTGACTTTCAAACACACAGGCAAGAATTTCATATTATTATTTTCCTTATAAAATAAACTAATATTTATGTAAGTATAAAATTTTGATCAAAGATAAATTACCTAGGACCTAGGTATATCAATTTATTTACAAGAAAACTGATTTGTTTGTCAATTTGTGACAAATATTTTTTATTAAGTACTTTAAATTACTATTCCAGGAGATTACTAGGCCTCATAACTCTAAGCAAGTTTACAAACCAAGTGGAACTAAATGAGGTATGCAGGGTTCATGAAAGTCTTAAAGTGAAGTACTCTAACACCTTATATGATTCCCGAGCCTTCATGTTTGGTCCTCGGAGCAATATGAAGAAGCCGGAACAGGAACCAGAGACATACAGCATATTTGAGGATGATAAAGTGTCCAAGGATGAACCTAGTATCAGTGACAAGTGAGTAATATAGCAGTTTTCTGGCAAAAAAATTTGATAAGTTTCTTAGCAGAGTTTTTAATATTGCCTTTTAGATTTAAGTACAAGCTGTTTTAAATATACTTATAATAAATATTAACAACTACACCCAATTTGATTGAAGTCTTTCTTTTTTTTTCGTTGTGTTTGTTATAGTTGTGATAATGTTTATATCAATGAAAATTTTGAATTTATTTAATGTCCTTAAGTGTCTAATGTTAAACAATTAGGTATAATATCATTTTACTATAAACCCTAAAACATATGAGGTAATCAAGGATCGGACTGTGTCATTGCTTATTGAATAAATCTTTCAAAAAAAAGAAAAGATATCATAATAAAATTAAGTCAAAAAAAGTTGAGTAAATAATGTGTATTGTATTATAGAGGATCAGTATGAAAGGGTGTATATTTGTTACTGTTTCAAGCAAAAGATACAGACAGGTATTTGTACACTAATTATGTAATTATCATTATTAGAATAAGATTTACAAAGGACTTATATCAAACACTAAACACTATTATTTTATCCATATGGGAATTTTGGATTAGAAAAGTATCTTATGTGTTATTCCTAGTCATAATTAACACCTGTACCAGATTCCACCCAAATTGATTCAATACCTTTGGAGTATATAATTACAATGTATCTTCTTTTACAATTTTATAAGTTTTAATTTAATGTCAATCTTATTAGAATTGTTTTTTTTGTCAACCCATAATCGTCCCAATGTTGGGCAAAGAATTGAATTGAATAATCTATACTAATATTATAAAGAGGAAAGATTTGTTTGTTTGTTTGTTTGTTTGTATGTAACGAATAGGCTCCGAAACTACTGAACCGATTTCAATAATTCTTTCACCATTAGAAAGCTATATTCACCCTGAATAACATAGGCTATATTTTATCCCCGTATTCCCACGGGAACGGGAACCACGCGGGTGAAATCGCGGGGCGCTGCTAGTAGTGAATAAATAAATTTAAATTATTTTTTTATTCCAGAGCATCAGTATCAGATGAACAAGCACACAACAGTCTTTCATCATCCGAAAGCTTTCCACACTCAGTCTCATCATCAGCCTCATATCCTCAAGAGGAAGACTTCACCACTCCTTCCAATTTCAAAACCCATGCCATGTTCTACGGAGAGAACGATCCAGTGCCAGATTTGGAACAAAATGTTGCGGAGTTAATAAATTCATTGTTTTGGGTGGTCGAGTCCAAAAGATTGGAGAGGTCTAGAGAGAAATTGGAAAAAGTGTCTCTGTTATTGGCGCCTTTTGAGAAGAAGGATTTTGTTGGTAATTATTTTGAATATTTTTACCTCTACTATAATATCTAATGGCATATGCACCTGCCTACTAAGCTAGAAGTTTGAATTCCTGGATCAATTGATATATATGTTTGCGTTATTTTCAATACATGGCTCAGGGTTCAGGTCAGCAATGGGCACTATATTCCTAATTCTGTTTTATTCATACTTATTTAAATTTATAAGTATTTTATCTTTTCTTATTGTTTTAAATAATTTTAAGTAATTGCTTGCACCTACTATTATTAATTTTACTTGCGAACACTGTGTACACCTATAATTGGTTTGTACATCTGAATTTTGTTACAAATAGACACTTTATTTTTAAAAATGTTCTATGTACTTACTGTTGGTGTGCCTGTTTTAAAATAAATAAATATATTTATTATGCCTATTACTCCTCACTGCTCTATTATTATCAGTAAGAAAGAGAGGCCTTTACCCTGCAGTAGAATCTTTGTAGGGTGTAGACCAGTGTCCAAAAGAACTGTCTTATCAAACTTATAAAATTGTATTTACAGATTTTGTAGTCTGACCAAAATTTCATAATTAAAAAAGGTTTAGTGTCATAAGTTTACAAAAAAATTTGGTGTCTAACTTCCTAATTCCCAACTTGTAGGTCTGGATATGGAGTCCCGTAACAACAAAAAGCGTTGTATGGGTCGCGTCTCTAAGAACCTCGCCGACCTCACGCTGCAAGCGGGGCTGGTGGCAGAGAGTCTCAGTTTGTACAACTCGTCGGCGGAGATACTCAAGTCTGTCAACGATTGGCTTTGGTTGGCTGCTGCTAAAGAAGGTAACTTAAGAAATATAAAAACTAAACTATAGTTAAGTCCTCCCACAGAGTGAAGAAAGAACAGAAGTGAAAAAAAAGCGTACGTAAAAAAAGGCTTGCTCTGTAACTACATTGCACAGTTCATATTTCTAAGACCACATGTTGTCTCTCAAACTAATTTTCAGTTCCGAAACTCCGCTCTGTGCGTGTGGGCATGTGTGTGTATGTAGTTAAAATATATAGGTATGGTATAAGTACTTAAATCAGTTTTATTTTTTGTCTTAGGTCTCTGCGCAGCATCAGCAATACTCCTATACCCAAACCTGCGCAATCCAACTACTTTACAAAGAAACGCGAGCTTACAAGAGAGTTCACCTAACAAAACCAAACCTCTATCACTGTACCAACCAAACACAGATCCGTTTAGAAAGTTTAAAATAACTTCGTCACCTTTAAGAGGGTCTAAGACTTCAAGCCCTGTCAACCCACCGAGCGATCACACACCAACATCGTCTGAAAGTATTGATACTTCATCGAGACAATCGGAGACAGATAACGCGGATACAGAATCCCTAGCTTCGTCTAGCGATATGGAGTCACAAAGCCATAAATCTTACCTAGGATCTGAGCTTCCAGCCATACCTAGACATACACCTTCGCAAATCAACAACCAGTATTTACTCACCGGTGAAGAAATTGCAGAGAAATACAGGAAAGCGATAATACATTACAGTAAATACCAAAATGCTGGTATTATTGAAACTGAAGCGTGTTTCAAAGCGGCCAGAATTGCAGTGGAACAGAATAATAGTTTGCACGCATCAAGTTTTCTGCAGAATGTTATATTTATCAACTTGACGTTGAGTGAGCAAGAGAAAATACAGAGATTTGATACGCTGGCGGAATTGTATAAGGAAATTGGTAAGATAATTATTTTATTTAAAATCTATATACTTATATAAAATCTATGTAATATATACTTACTCGTCGTATATAAAACTCCATTACCGAGTGATTTACTGACTGACTGACAGACAACGCACAGACGAAACTACTGGTCGTAGACAGCTGATATTTGGCACGTGCGTTTGTTGGGGGGAGTAAGCTACCACTAAGAGGATTTTTGGAAATTCCCCCCCAGGGGGAGGAAAGGGGGAAAAACCCAAATTCTGCCGGAAGTCATCATTCCACGCCAACGAAGTCGCGGGCAAAAGATAGTAACTTATATATCAAGTAATAAAATATCAAATTCATAAAATGTTATACTTACTATTGAAATTCTTTAGCTGTAAAATACTATATAATTGTCGAATAACAAGGCCAACAATTAAACTGTTTTCTCTACGGAAACGCGGACGGTAATAAACGGTTGCAACATGCACTTGTATTAATAAATCTATACTAATACCGCGGGGTCCTGCTTTCATGTAATATTAAATACATATGACATAAATGTAATTCTAGCTGCCCGCCCGGCTTCCCACGGGTTCAATTTTCCCGTTGATATTTCAGATTTTTTTTTCTCGTGAGAACCTACTCCTGCCAATAAAAACATAACAAAAAAGAATTAGCGAAATTGGTCCAGGCGTTGTTGAGTTATGCGCTTACCAACACATTTTGCGATTCATTTTTCTTATCTAATACTAGCGGCGCCCCGCGGTTTCACCCACGTAGTTCCCGTTCCCGTAGGAATAAGGGGATAAAAAAAAAAACCTTCCCACTGAATAACTCTATCTATTAAAACAAATCTCATCAAAATCCGTTGCGCATCAAAAAGTTTTAAAGATCTAAGCATACATAGGGACAGAGAAAGCGACTTTGTTTTATACTATGTAGTGATTAATAAATTACTCTTCCAGGTTTTCTCCGTAAAGCCGCGTTTTGTCAGCGTTTAGCGGCCACCCGTCAAGTGAGTGCAAGCAATCCGAACCCGGACTGGCAGCGGTGCTATTACTTGATGCTGCATAGCTTCCCAGGACACCGGCTTAGCTTGGACCCCAATTATGTTATTCAGCATCAAGTTGGTGAGTTGTTTTATCTGTTCCTGTCATTAAAACTCTGTTTCTGTAACTGGTGGAGGCTTGTAAACGGCTATAGGATTACTATTGTGCATTATTAATTTTTAAAGATACTTTATTCTACATATTTTCAAAACATCCAATCCCAGGCTGGCCGGCGCTCCAGATCCAGCTGCTCCAGGAGCTGGTAGTCGCCGCCAGACGCATGGGCCACCCGGCGCTGGCCACGCGCCACATGACCTTCCTGCTGCAGGCCATGTGGCCCCATCTCACCGCCCAGGAGCACCGGGATCTAGGAATACAGCTACAGGTAGGTTAACATTCACAATCTTGTATCATTGAAGAGCTTGAATTTAGCCTGGGGAACATTTCATTTTTGAATTTTCGGAACTTTTCGGACATAATTCATATCTAGCGGGCATTACAAACGCTCAGAAGTGACACGTTTACGCACAACAGCAATTTCTTCTATTTATCTATTCCCAATTATTCCTTAGGCCCTGTCCGCGCAGTGTGAAGGCGGCCCCGTGCCCCTAGTCCTAGAATCAGGCGAGGTGATCCCCCCGGCGAACTTAACGCACGTGCCCCGCTGCACGTGGTTCGCGCCGCGCCCGCTGCCGCCCGCGCGCACGCCGCATATCGTCAAGTCCAAAGTACCCACGGGACCTTTTATATTCACACCGATACACTTTGGGAGTCTGGAACGGAATGCTAAGAAGGAGGAAGGGAAAATGGGTATGTTTGTTTCACTTTTTTATTGTTGGGTATTGATCTATTAGTTTGATAAATATGTTCTGGATTTATAATTTTAACTAATACAGCGCATGTAACATTTGTCTGTTTGTCATCTCTAAAATTAAGATGATTTTTTGTTGTGGGATAAAAGTTTTCAATATCGTTTTCTGTACCTTTTGATTTTGAATAGTATCAAATAAAATCTTATGTAATCTAAGGGATTGGCAAAAACTTGCTTAATTGTAAGAAATAAACCAAAACCACTTCATATTAACTATAACTAATCTCATTATTTCCAGAATACCTATGGGTCGAAAACGACATCTGCGAAGTTCAAATGAAGCTAACAAACCCTCTACCTTTCGAGCTCAAAGTCTCAAACATGAGACTCCTTACATCCGGTGTAGTCTTTGAATCTATACCAGAGACAATTATACTACCTCCTGATTCACCAACGACAGTTAACCTCCATGGCACGCCTAAAGAAATAGGCGAACTGCAGATTCTAGGCTATTCTACTCACACTTTAGGCGTTAAATCTAATTGTAGACTGAAAAACATGCCTATGCCGAACAAATTCCCAGCTTCGTTTTCCATAGAAGTGATTCCAAGTCTTCCCACTATAATTTTGGAAACGATAGTGGCGCCATCTGGGCACGACGGTCTGTGTAGTGTTGAAAATGTGGGTAGTACTACGAATATAACGCTGTATAATGGCGAAAGTACAGATTGTACTATAAAGATAACTAATACTAGTAATGTGCCGATCGAGTATCTGGATTTGGCTGTACAGGTAAGCTTTATTATTGTAGGAATAAAGTTGAAATTTGATTGTGTTTTAGTTTGAAAAAATCTTACACTGTTTACATACAACCCATTATGATTATTAGGGTTTGTCTATTACCTTTTTATGACAAAAAAATGAACCAATTTTGGTAATATTCTGATACACAAGAAAGAATTCATACTATTTTCTATTCCAAATCCAAACGAGAGTCTATTTATGAAGAATTTATTTTAGTCTATTAGATTGTCTTTGAAAAAACATCATATCTAATAAAATAATTTTATATTTATATTCTATAACTTTACTTTTATTCCACAGTCAAACATGGACAACCAACTACAATCAAAAGTGTTTCAATACTCCAACGAAGATATACAATCAATACTTCCTATACCACCAAATGAGACTGCTACTATATCTATAAAACTTTACGGGGAGGCCGATTTCTTAGACTTAGGAGGAGTCGGGGGCGAGAACTTGTTTCCAAATAGTTTAAATTCCAATTATCCATCAAGAGTAGGATCGCCTGTGCCGAACGCGCAAACGTCATTGCCAACGCAAAGTTCTAATGCGCACACGTCGCTAAGCAGTGGACTGCCTAATAGAACTTCGGGGAGTTTTAGGTAAGTTTCTTAGGGCCTATTTCACCATTTTCAAGTAAAGTTCCGAGTAGTTACTCACATGTTTTGTCATTGTCACTTGATATAAAGTAAGAAAGAGACAAAACTGACGTTACTTGGTGAGTAATACTTGAAGGTCATGATATAGGCCCTTATTTATCTAACTTGTGAATCACTCTTGAACTTCAAACAGAAAAAATGTTGTAAACAATATGGCGGATTCCCAAAGATGGAGGACTAGTCAATGAAAATAAAGTTTCATTGAAAAGAACAGTAAGTTTGTCTGTTTTATTAGTCACTGTACGAATTTTAATACGAGTTTACTAATGTAAATAAACTAGAATGGTGTATCTAATTTACGTCATATAACGAAATAGACAATTTCAAAATTTATAGATAGATAGATAGAAATACTTTATTGTACATACACACACACACAAGAAAAAGAACAGAAAAACAGAATAGTAAATATATATTATATTACATTTTATTTTCAGATCTACAAATTCTCATACAACTAACTGGTCAGCGCCGATTTCAGTAATGCCGCCGTCAAGAGGTCGTCAGATAGAGACACAGGTATATAAAATAAATATGTTTTTATATGACATATCAGCTTTCTCTGTCCCTATGTATGTAGAACTTTAAAACTACGCAACGGATTTTGATGCGGTTTGTTTTAATAGATAGAGTGATTCACTGGGGTGGTTTATAGCATAATTTTATCCCTGAATTATCAAGGGAGCGGGAACTACGCGGTTGAAACCGGGGGGCGCTGCTAGTAATCACTATCACTACATATTTAGAATAAAACAGTCGCTTTCTCTGTCCCTATGTATGCTTAGATCTTTAAAACTACGCAACGGATTTTGATGCGGTTTGTTTTAATAGATAGAGTGATTCACTGGGAAGGTTTATAGCATAATTTTATCCCTGAATTATCAAGGGAGCGGGAACGACGCGGGTGAAACCGCAGGGCGCCCCTAGTGTTTAATATTAGATAGCCGGCACAACGCGCACTGAATCTACACTTCACTCCCACCCCGTGCCGGCTTTATAAAAATTCACACACCGTGTGTGACCAGTTCCTTAGAAATATTCGAATTAAATATCTGCACCGTGAAATAACAACGTATATCCCCTACCCCCGCGCCGGGAACATTTCACTTGCGCGATCTAACTTTTTGGGGTACAGCGCCATCTGTTTTTGTACAAGTGAACTTTTACAACCTTAGTTATGCTTCTGGTTTTCATTCGCGGGGCAAAGCCTTCCTAATATGACAATTTATACAGTTTTGTATAATTGACGAATTTTTTTGGGAAAAATTAAAAAAACTTAAGAAGATAATTAGGTACCTTTGCATTTGCAGTTTCAATAGTTTTACGTGAACGTAATTTCCATACATCCTAACAAATTTTCGGATTTATCCTACAAATGAATGTTTGCGAGTGTGGATGTATGGATGTTTGTTCCTCTTTCACGCAAAAATTACTTAATGGATTTTAATAAAATTTGGTGCAGATGTTCCTCATACCTAGGAATAACACATAGGATACTTTTTATCCCAAAAATCCCACGGGATAAGGTTCCACGCGGGTAAAACCGCGGGGCACAGCTAGTTTAATATAGGATACTGTTGGGTTGGTGTGCCTTATTAAATAAACTAGCTCCACTATTTTACCCGCGCAAAATCCTGAATCCCAAGGATTTTCTGAAAAAAAAATATATCCTGTCATGTTATATTGCACAGTTAAGAGAGTTAACCTCTTTGGGTGTGAATTAGTAACAAACACACATACAAGCTTTCACCTTTACAATATACATACTAGTATTGCCCCGCGGTTTCACCCGCGTAGTTCCCGTTCCCGTAGGATTACGAGGATAAAGCCTATGTCACGCACTGATAAATGAGCTTTCCATTAGTGAAAGAATTTAGGAAATCGATTTAGTAGTTTCGGAGCATATTCTAACAAACAAACAAACAAACAAACAAATCAAATCTTTCCTCTTCATAATGTGACACAGTGTTTTGTTAGAATTTTGTATTAATAATGTGGTGTTTATGTTGTACAATAAAGTAATTATCTATCTATATGTATTAGTGTAGTCTAAACCGTTGAAAGTGTGTGTATGTAAATGAATATCTAACTTATTACATTACATATTTTCAGGTAGTAATTAGATACTCAGGAGGTAACGCTATAGAAGACTACTGTAGGCACTCAACACTGCAAATCAATTTAGAACTACTGCCCAGTGTCTCTATCACACATTGGGATGTCTTGCCGGCTGAGATGTATGTATATTATTATTTAGTAACTGAGATTTTGTGTCCTTTTTCTCAACTTTGCATAGATCATATCATAAAACAAAGCTGTCGCTGTTAATACGCTTAGATGTTTTAACCCCCGACGCAAAAAGAGGGGTGTTATAAGTTTGACGTGTCTGTGTGTGTGTGTATCTGTCTGTCTGTGGCCTCATAGCTCCCGAACGGATGAACCGATTTCAATTTAGTTTTTTTTTTATTAAAGGGGACTTACGTGCGAGTGTTCTTAGACATGTTTGATGAAAATCGTTTGGCCCGTTTAAAAGTTATGGGGGGTTGAAAGTAATAGTGTTGGGGGTTTCTTAAATTTTTTATTTAATGTTTTAACTAGAATCAATATAAAATGAAGCCAATAAATAACATCTTTTGAAAATCTTAGGCTAGTAGTCTTGTAAACTTTTCCACCTAATCTAAGTATGCTGGAGTGCTTGGGCTGGAAATCGAAATCACGACCACTCAGTCGTCAGGCCTACGCTTTATCCATTAGGTTATTGTATATGGGTTGTGTACCTATGTTTGCTCCTCAATCCTATTAAACTATAGCTTCACATTTTTGTCCGTGATTGGATAAACAGAAATTCAAACTAATATATAAACATTATTTCAATTGTTCATAAAATTAATTTCCAGCCCATCCCAACTATACCTGGTGCTAGACGTGACAAACCTAACGTCTGAGGAAATGGACTTCCACTACGCGCCGAGCAAACACATTCTGATCGAGAGCAAGGAGTCTTGTCGAGTGCCCGTGCCTTTGGACCGGTGTCCGTTCAACACCAACATGAAGACTGGTGATGAGGGTATGTAAATGTAACTTTGATTTTCGTAATTATGTGATAGTTAACACCCTGACTGTTGTACTTCATACATTACCTACGGAATGTTTTCTCAAAAGCACGATTTAAGACCTGGAGCACTGGTATTTCCAAAACCAATTTTAAAAATTAGAACAGTTATTCAATCACAAACTTATTCTTAGTAATCAAAGAAACAAAAACACTTACAATTATATTAAAGTACCAACAGTTATTAAGACAGGTTTCTTTTCTTATTTTAGTTTTAAAATTTTGTTTTAGAATTATAATAGAAATATGAATAACACAATTCGGTCCCCCAAAAGTATTAACAATTTATCTCAAATCACGACACTTTCATTTAAGGCCGCCCATTGTTCGTTCTATGTGTTATATTTTAGTTATTATTGTTACTGTATACATTTGTATACTTACCTGTTTTATTTGTGAAAGGCAATAAAGAGTTATCTATCTATCTTTCTTGCAGATCTAGTTGAATCAAAATCGACCAGCACTGGTACATCGACAAGCAGTCTCGAACTAATGTGCTCCGAACATATAACAAACAACACGGATTTGAAATGGCACTTGATGCAATCTGATATATCGGGAAAAGCGTCCGTGAAGGGAATAACGCTGTCTCAAGCTATGATCGACATTGTTAGGATGTCGCCTTTGAATTGGGGTAAGATACTGAATTTGTTTAAAATAATAGGATAGGTGACGTATTCTTATGCGACGGAATTAATTGATCCTCCTTATAAAATACTTTACTGATATATTCTACCAAATTGTTATACTTATGTATTTTTTGGTACGGTCTTGCGCTTAAGCTCTCAATTTACTACTGAATTTTACTGGTATTATCCACCAAACTGCAAAAGGTAGATAATGGTGAGACGCAGTGCATGTGCAGCTGTATCTATTAAATTTCAAATATTGATTTTATAGCAACACTGATACATAAATAGTACTTTTGATATTGCTTATAATTTTACGCACAGAAGACCCAAACAGGATCAGATCTAATTACCGAAAACCTGGCACTTACAATACAATATAACTCTCAACTAAATATTATTTTACTTTATAACATTACAGAAGTAAGCCTCAACAACCAACATATAAAACCTCAAGAGGAATACAACTGTACGGCGGGCGAATGTCTCTCTCTCGGCGTCGGCGTGTGGAACCACTTGAGCAGACCTCTCCACAAACTGTGCTTGTCCGTACAGTTCTATCAGGATTATAATAACGGAGTACTGTGCTATAAGCTTGATAATTGTGTCGCTACTGCTGGTAATAATAAGTAAGTGGAATTTTGTTAAATACACTAAACAGAATAGGCACACCTAGTCTTGTCTGCATAAAACAAAGTCCAGTTATTTTACATCATTTATTACTCAATGACGGCAAAACCAATGTGAAGAATATTTTTGTCCAAGTAATTAGATGATCGAACTACTTGTCGGACAGATTGGAATAAGTCACCTATGTTAAGAAAAGTTTGTACAGATGTTCCTTATAATCAGAAATTATAGGATATGTCTTTTTATTCCGAAATTCCTAAGGGATCGCAAAAAGGGGGGAAAAACCACAGGGCACAGCTACGTCTACAGCTTTACATAGTGATTAAACTTATTCCTCATCATTATTATTATTATAGAGAGAAAGAGTTAATTAACCCTACAGATTCTTTTAATAGCATTTTTCTTCCTTTTTCAGAGTTGTCTTAGCGTCATTGGCAGAATCAGCAAAAGCATACCACGAGTGTACTGTGGTATTTTTAACACCCGGAGAATATAAAATAGATATTCAATGTTCCACCACCGAACCAGTGGATGAGAGTCTTATCAAAGAAAATGATCATTCTTCAATAATACAACCTTGTACGGGGGAAATAAGTCATGTATGGAGGTTTATACCGCCAGTAGCTATAAGTGTGTCGGATTAAATGTTAAATAATTAATTTTAATATATGAATGTATACTTATTTAATCGTTATTCAATATTTATGTAATCTATTTATTTATTCATGTTTAAATGCCAATAAATTATCTTACTATTATCTGGTTTGTTTCCCTTTATTGTTTATATTTTATAGACAAGACTTCAAAAGCCAAGTTATAATAGGCTTTAACTTGTGGTTAACTTTCTACTGACCATCTCTAGATATCCGAAAAATTGTGTGCTCTAAATGTATTCCTCGCGTTTTGATTCAGTGGCTTGCCGCTTGGTTGTTGGGTTGGATATGTAAGCACATAATAGGAAAGGATTTTGGGAAGTTCAACAATCGGATAAAGCAGGCGATTAAAGCGAATATTTCTTACAAAAAACAATATTAATTAAATAAAATATTTGGTGAACATAAATTGAAAAACTTAGAACCTTCTTTTTTGAAGTCGGTTATAAAGCCAAATCAATCCACCCAACACCCTAAATAATAGTCACCCTACTTTAGGGCGGAAAGTAAAATCGGAATCTTCCGATTTTTCATTCATCCATGTTTCAGTAGATTGATTTGCTTGCTTGGTTTGTTTTGATTTCTTTCGTGTTAGAAGTACCTATTAGAAGCCATTAAATTAAATGTCACTTTGTTTTGTTTGCTCTTTGCGGTGCGGTGTGTTGAAAAATTAATAAAATCAGCTGAAATAATTATTGCACTCAATTCATAATAAATCTGAACCCACAATGAATAGCAATCAATGTTTGGTACACAATTGTAAAACTACAATCCACAACAAAACTGCAGGGATAAATCTCCATCCGTAAGTTTTTTGTTTCGTAAAATGATTGTTTATAACATTTTCAACATCTAAAATCACTATTATTGTTAATGCCACCAGATGTCCAACAAAATTAGAAATAAGAAGTAAATGGATGAAGTTATTGAAAAGCAAATGTTATGTGATCGACTGGAATAGAAGCCGAATCTGCTCGAAACATTTTGAGCTGAAATATTTTGACTCCCAAAGGAAGTTGAAAGAAAATGCTATCCCTACGTTGTTTCCTGCGCCTAAAGTAAGTATTTTATTTAAAGCAGACACTAATTTCATTCAATACCTGTATGTAGCTAGACCCCATATTTGTATTGTAAGAAAGTAAAACAAAATCATTTATCTTATTGTCTATGTAGTAATCTGTAATTTAACCAACCTTAATTTTGCCTAATTGCTGCCTCAAATCCATTACGACACATAAATAAATCATTTAATTTATTACAGACTGAAAATCTACCCAAGTCCAAAATTGATAGAATTCTCAACAAGCTGACACAGGCCGAGCTTGCTACTGACATCAAAACAAGCTTAGCTCGCTTGAAAGAACCTTCTAACTTGGATGTTTTTGTCAATGATGACTTGAGGTGCAAAACTGATGCACCGATGGAGGCCAAACTATGGCTCCTGGTCAAAAAACAAGACCATTTGAATACAAGATTGAATGAACTTGTGGTACAAACTAAAAAACATGTTGAAATACTACAAAATAACATGGAAGAGTCAAAGGCAATAAAGAAAGAAAATGAGCAAACAATTGAATCTTTGAAGTATATTGCCAAATGTCTTCAAGAGAAGCATGCTACTCTTGAAGAACAAATTGAAATATTGACTGCAGTTGAATCTAGATCCTAAGATTATTATGTATTTTGTAATAAAGATTTTCTACCTTCAATTGGACTAAGTGTGCTGATTTATATGAGTGAGGTCCAAAGTCTATTCCTAGCAGTAGGCCAGAAACATCTTGTAATTCTGGTGGTAATCTTAAAAAAATATAGGTCATTAGCTGGGAAATAATGATTTAAACAATTTCATATATGTATAAATATTCAGTATTTTATTATTTCAATAAGTTAATTTTGAATTCTTCCTAGAAAATATATTTAAAGTAAAATTGTAATAATCTACAATTCAGTCTTATTTATAGCTTACATAATTTTGATATTTAGTTAATCTTTCTTATATTTTATTTATTCATAATTTACTATTTTCTTCGAAGTTGTTTTTCTAATTTATCTCTCAATTTTAATTTTTTATTAGTTTTATCCGACAAAGGCCTTCCGAGCGGTATAATTTCCATTTGGGCGATGCGCTTTCTGAATCTCTGATAGAATTCTAAAACATCAGGATTTGCCCACACATGACGGGAATCAAAATCAAGCACTCTCAATGTGTCTAGACTTTGTGCTCTACTTAGAGCTACATAAGCTTGTCCAGCTTCAAATATTTTTGATAAAGACATCTCCACACAATCCAAGGTCAGTCCTTGAGACTTGTGTATTGAGAAAGCCCAAGCCAAGTTCAACGGGACCTGTCTTCGACACAACAATGTACCATTCGAGTTTTTAACATACCACCTCTCAGACCGAGCCATGTATTCTTTTTTATTTTTAAATCTTACAACTGGCAAACCTTCTTCAAACCTAACTACTACCCCTCTTGCTCCATTCACAAGGCCGGCATTAACATTGATATTTTTCAATAACATCACTTGAGCTCCGACTTTGAGAGTCAGTTTTGCCGGAGCAATAGTCTGCATATCAAGTGTTTTAGTTGCATTATCACTGTCTTGCGAGGAGAATACTTTCTCTTCTCCTTTCAAATCTGATAATTTGGAATTGTTTATTAATTTTGAATCATTTGTATGGGAACATAGTCTGGTAGCGAGAATGCCATCGCTTTCAATCTTCTGTCTAGCAGTACCAACTAAGCGGTCACTGATTTCTTTAGTAACTCGGCCAATTCTGATACTGTTTAATATTGATATGAATTCTTTATCCGTCTGTCTGTGTACTTCTCTCAGTTCAAAGCATAGCTCGACACATTTTTCCCAGGACGGAGATTGGAAGCAGAATCGTTTCCCAGTTCTGCCTTTCTCTATGACTGGGGGTAACTGTAAGAAGTCTCCACATAATATCAGTTGGATGCCACCAAATGGTTTGTCGTTTTTTCTTATGTGTCTTGCAACCACTTCTAATTTCTGTAAAATAGATAAAGAATTGTGTTTTACTTAAGTACAAATAATTTTATAGATTAATTTATCTCAAGAACTACATAAATACATGTAAAAAAAAATGCTTGTATGTAAGTATTATTTTACTATATTATCACAAATAACTTATTTAATAATATTTACCTCAAAATAAACACCATCAACCATAGAAATTTCATCAATGATCAAATGTTTACATTTCCTCCATTTCTGTACAACAAGTGGTAATTTCATCGCTTTTTCACATAAGTTCTCTACAGTACCATTGCCATCGCCAATACCAGCAAATGCATGAAGTGTTGTTCCTCCTGGAAACAAGATAAAATAACATTCAAACAAGATATTTGTGAAGTTATAATGATGCAGTTTTTAAAACGTTGAAAACGATGAAGGTTTTTAACTCATAAAATACAATGTTGGAAATTAAATTGTTTATAGGAAGAGTATTCATGAGATCTTTTTATTTATCTATTCTGCTTAACACAAAAATCTGTTGGATATTAAGCTATTCAATTGTCCCAGTTTATCTAATTTTCTTAGGGAATACTCATAATATGAATATCATATTTTTGCTTACCAATATGACAAGCAGCCACCCCAGTAGAAGCAGTTGCTACTGTCAGTTCTGGTGGTAAAGCAGCAACAATTCTCTTCAATAAAAAGCTCTTTCCAGTACCAGCAGACCCCGTGAAAAATATATTCTTTCCACTCAAACAGGCGTCTAAAACTCTTTGCTGTTCAGAGTTCAATGAACTTGTTGTAGTTAATGGAGATGGGGAATATAGTTTTTTAGGTGCAGGCCCTCGAGCAGGGTCATCGCATTTACGTTTCTTTGAAGGAGGCGATGGTGTCGTTGTTGTCGACTTAGGAACTTTACTTTTAGCGTTATGTATGTCAGCACCCGTAACGGGACTGATTTCTTCATAAGCCTGCGCTTTCCCACTCAACAATTTAGTTCGCATACTCTTCGCAGGTGTTGTATTAGCCGACGTTTCTTTATCGCCAGTCATTTTCACGAATATAGTCCGCAAAAATGACACGAGATTGGTCGGCGGTGCATTCGATATGAACAACGTACATCCTGCGTCTTGAAACTTAACACTAGCTTTACCTTCGGCCATGAATTTCTTAAATACATTAATACCTTTCAATGCGAGTCTAATAGCAGCATGTTTATCACTAGAAATCTCCATGTACATTTCACGAAATTCGTTACGAATCAGTCGAAGAGATGCAGTCTTATAATTTACTTTTCTGGAGATGGAACCCTGAGGACTCATCCATTCTAAGGTCACGCCACACGACAGGAACGATTCTCCACCATCCATTATGAAATTTAATTATATTTTAATTCATAAAATCAAATTGAGAGATCATTAATAAATTACAGAAGTAACATTTGCGCGCCGTGCGCTTTCTTTGCCAACTGTTTAGTGTTGCCACTATGGCATAGACAGCTTAGACAGATTTAACACAAATAGCAATAAAATCCATACTTTTATAACATCATTACAATCAATTATTTTTAAACTGTATTGAAATAGATATTAATAAATTTAATATGAAGCAAACAATGATATAATTTAATTATTTTATGTAATATCTCTGATAGTAATAAACTAAAAAGTTAAATACCTGCTAGCTAAACAAAAAAACGACCTCAAAATAAAGGAACTATTTAATATATACTGGCAAGGCAAGATAATAAACGTCAAAGTCAAAATAAAAAATGACTGTCAAAAATGTAATTTAGACATTGACAAATCATCTTGAACATGAAAAAGTGTCCGTCGAAATGCATTACTTAAATTAGAGTGGCGCCACATTAGCATAATACCATATTATTAGAGTAGGGAGTTGTCATACTTGAGGTCAGATCACTCGTATCACACTCGAGGTGAGATCACACTTGTAACCCTCGAGATGTGGTAACACTCGTCACACACGAGGATAAAAAAGAAATTTGACGAAATTTTGGAAATTTTTCAAAAATTGCTATGTTGTTGATTATTTTTTATTTTATTAAGTACTTTTTTCTAAGCCCGTAGCGAAATTTTGCCCAAATGTATTTCCCAAATAGACCCACGTACACGCCCACCACGTTTGGACCCTCTAACGAACACCCAGTATGCCGAACTTATCCTAATAGGTAAAAGTCAATAAGTGAGCTATACAGTTACGTTAGTTATTTATCTTTATTTCAGTTTTATGTGGTTACCGGAGACAGGCTGTCACTAGGCGGACAGCTAATAATTCATCGTACGATCGTAAAAGCAACTAAAAATAAACAAACTGACAGAACTAAACTGAAATTACCAACTACCATTTAACAATAATGCGCGTCAGTTTCAATATTATTTTAGGCCTCCGTTTTAGTATAATAAACTGGCTTGAAAACATTCAATTTCCATATTTTTAAATCTACTATACTTACATACAAATGTAGGTGTAGGTACGTATGTATGTACTCCGAAATTTAGTTGTACTCGTATTGTATGAAAATATTTACATTTTCATGTAAACCAACTTAAACAAAATTATTAATTTAAACACATTGTCGTCGGCACCATTTTCTGATTTTTTTTTTCCAACTTAATATTAATTTATTAAAAAGATTGAATGAGAATCAAGTGAGAAAATATCATATTCAGATGGATACTTACTTAAAAAAGGTAGCACTCCGGGAGTGCCGGCAGAAGTGAAAACTTCAATATTAACGTTGTGTTTAATTATAAGTAAAGAGCAGCGCACTCAGGCACGGTAGAAAGAGTGGGAGATACTAGTTCCTCTCCCTTCCCCTCGATCTTACGCTTTTTCGATCAGCATCACGTGACCCTGACGCGAGTTTGAAAGTTTTTACCCATACAAAAAAAGTGCTCAGCGCCGCTAAAGAAGTTTTCACTTCAAAAAAATACAGACTATACTTATCTAAGTAAGTAAAGTCTCTCCTCCCGAGATGATGGGCATGCCCGGCGTGAAGATTGAAGAGTGGCGGGCAAAGAAGACGGGCATCGCGCAATGCCACCGCTGCCAAGCCTTCCGCCACAGCAGCCACAACTGCCACCGGCCAATCGCTTGCGTCCGCTGCGCTGGCAGCCACCCAACTTCAGAGTGCCGCAAGCCCCCCGAGGAGCCACCCAAGTGCGCAAACTGTGGCGACGCGCACACCGCCAACAACGTCCGGTGCCCCGTCTTCCAGGCGGAGCGCCGAAACAAAAAGGCCGGTACCTGCGCCCGCACCCCGCTGACGCGAGACCGCCCCAGCACAGCCGCCGGTACCACTACCGCCCCCACGCCAGCACCAGCACCAACGGCCCAAACCGCGGAGGCCTACGAGGGAACCGCACCTGCCTCCCTAATGGCACCCGCCCGCGACGCCACCCAGTCCAAGTCGAAGAGAAGGAGGAAGAAGAAGACGAAGACTGGTGGACCCCAGCCGGTCCCTCAGCCAGCGATGCCGGCAGTGGCCCCGCCCGCCTCAGAGGCGGTGGCGACCGCTGCCCCCAGAGCGCCGAGACCAGGTCCGAGGACCCAACGCTCGGAACTCCCACCGCCACCACCACCACCGACACGCCCGCAACCCCACCACCACCAGCTACCGAACGCCGCAGCCTCAGCCCGACTCCAGGTCCTGGAAGCGGCAATCGGCGTGCTGCAGGACGTCCTGGCAGCCCTCCGCCAGGGCGTGGACCCGCTGCCCATAGTACTGGGCGGGATGGCTCGGCTCCTGCAAACGCAGTGAGCGAAGCCCAAACACCCCAACTGCGAATCCTGCACTGGAATGCCCGGAGCGTCAGACGAAAGAAAACGATGCTGAGGTATGTTCTCCGAGATCAGGATGTCGATATCGCCCTGATATCGGAGACCATGCTCTCGGCGTCGGATAGCTTCAAGATCCCCGGGTACCACGTCTACAGGCAGGATGAGCGCTCCCCGGAGAACTACAGGGTGTACCGTGGACTGGCCGTCTTGGTACGACGGCGGATTGTCCACCAACCGCTGCCCCCTGTAGTCGCGGCCTCTCCATACCTCCTCGGAGTAGAGGTACACGCAGCCGGCAGCCCGCTCCACATATACGCCAGCTACAGAGCCAGCAGATCTCCAGTCGACCTCACAGCGCTGCACAAGGTCCTGGAGCTGGACTCACCGGACCCGACACCCACCATCATCGCCGGTGATTGGAACGCCCACCACACCGCATGGAACTCGCCCAACATCTGCCAGTTCGGCCGCCGTCTCTTTAACGACGCCGAGAGGCGAGGTTACCATGTGGAAGGCCCCGAATTACCGACGCACTACCCAGACGCGCACGGACATCTCCCATCGGTGATTGATTTCGCCGTGCACCACCAACTGCCTCACGCCATCACCCAGGAGGTTCTACACGAGGAGACAGGATCGGACCACCAACCGGTGCTCCTGACCGTCACACTCCAAACCACCAGGGTGACTCGGCAGCCACGCAAGCCCAGGGTCGACTGGGACGCCTTCACAGCGAGACTCGACGGGAACACCTCGAACTTTCCCGTCCACACCGCAGAAGACGTCAACAGCCTACAAAACCGAATCACGGCCGACATCCGCGAAGCCATCGAAGCCTCGTCAGAGCGGAAGAATCCCTCGATTCGTCTCCCCTCCCTACCCTCACGGGTCAGGAGGAAAATCGAGGAGAAGCGCCGCCTGAGGAAACGATGGCAGACCAACCGGGACCCCGCGACCAAGAGCCGACTCAATAAGGCAGCCGAAGAGGTGAGAGCCGAACTGGCCGCCTTGGACGTCCACCACTGGACCGAGCGCATCGAGGAGGCCTCTGATGACTGGAGTTCCCTGCACAGACTGTGCAGACAGATCAGAGGCGCTCCAGACCCCGTGCGCCCACTCCTACACGCTGACGGAACCCCTCGGTACAGATCGGAAGACCGAGCTGAGATCTTTGCCGAGGCACTGGAACGTCAGTTCACCCCGAACCCGCCAGGAGATCCAGTCCACACCGCCAGCCTAGAGGAGTTACTGCAACGGACCCTCACTGCCGAAATCCCGGGTGATGAGGACCCCATTGTTCTCTCCCCGGGCCAGGTACAGAGGGCCCTGAAGCAGGCCAACCCTCGGAAAGCACCAGGACCAGACGGCATCTCCAATGCCGCTCTCCGCCACCTCCCTCACCGGATCATCGCAGCCATCACCCGGCTCTTCAATGGGATCATTCGTACCAGCACCTTCCCCGAAGACTGGAAGACGGGAACGGTGATAATGATCCCAAAGAAGGGCAAGAACATCCTGAAGCCGGAGTCTTACCGCCCCATCACTCTGCTGCCCTGCATCTCCAAGGTGTTCGAGAGGCTCGTGCTGCAACACATGCAGCCGCACATCACACCGCGTCCTGAACAGTTCGGATTCCGATCCTGTCACAGCACCACGCTCCAACTGTCGAGAGTACTGCACCACATGGCCGTCACCCGTAACAGGAAGGAGCACCTCGTCGCAGTATTTCTCGACATGGAGAAAGCGTTCGACAGGGTCTGGCACGCCGGACTAGTTCACAAGCTGAGCAAGACCCATCTCCCGAAGCGGCTGGTGAAGCTGCTTGCGTCCTTCCTCCACAACCGGAACTTCAAGGTTCGAGTTGAAGACGCCTACTCCACGTCGCGTCCGATCGCTGCGGGAGTGCCCCAAGGCAGTGTATTGTCGCCGTCCTGCTACTCGGTATACACGGACGACATACCAAAGCGGGATGGGACACTCCTCGCACTGTACGCCGACGACGCAGCCTACATCACCAGCTCCATCAAAGCGTATCACGCCGCCAAGAAGATGCAGCTCGAACTCGACGCCCTGCCTGAGTGGTTGAGTAGATGGCGCCTCGCGGTCAACGTGGGGAAGACGCAGGCGCTCATCATCTCCCACATCATCAAAAAACCAACAAACCTCACACTTCTGGGACAACCCATCGACTGGTGCAAGACGGCCAAGTACCTGGGAGTCACCATCGACCGCCGCTTGAACATGTCCTACCACGCCAAGAACGTCGTAGCACAAACCCGCTCCGCCAGGAACATCCTCCGTCCAGTCCTCTCATCGTCATTGCCGCTGAAGACCAAGGTGGGGGTGTACAAGGCGTACATCAGACCCATCCTCACCTACGCCGCCCCAGCCTGGTACGCGTTTCTCGCAAAGACGCAGCGACAAAGGCTCGACGCGCAGCAGTCGCTCGCGTTGAGGACCATAGTCGCCGCCCCGCGTTACGTGAGAAACGCTACCATCACCCGCGACCTCCACATAGAGAGACTGGACGAGTTCATTGCGCGACTGGCAAAGGACATGTTCGCACGTGCTGACTCCTCAGGCCTAGCGCACCTGCAAGGCCTCGCACCTAACATTCCCAGGAGTGTGAAAGGGTTTGCTCTCCCACGGGAGCTAACCATTACCGGACACGACACAGAGACAGAGGACGCCTACCAATCCGGAGGAACCTCTGTCCACCAACCGGCCATCAGGCCAACCCCAATCACGGACGCGTAGTTACGCGTCGCGATTCACACCGCACCCAGGGGCCGCCGGCCCGAAGGTGCCTACCTTGCCCCAACCCGGGGTGAGAGGAAATCCTCGATATGTAATATATATATGTAAAGTCTCTCTTCCCGACTATGTATTCCACATGGTGGTGGGGGTCAGCCTTCCGTATCTTATTCCTTATTTCTGACCTCTAAAATAAAACATACCTTATCTGCATAGAATTTTTCCGAAATTCCTACAATTTCTAATACAGCGGTAAAACAGGACATAGTTTGAAACATAAAACGAACCCAAATGTAATGTCATTAAAATATGCTTAACGACCCAAATGTAGGCACTGAACAGTCGTCTGGCCACAGAAATTCATACAGCCATATTTCAAGAGGCGGTGTGACAGAAACCATTGCTCCATGTCGAGTGATCCGTGAGGTCATCAGTCAATCCCTTTGTACTGGTTCGCCGAAATTGATTGCGGTCCTTCATTTTCAACCAAATATTGATTCGGGATTATCAACTTTAGGACAACAGGATAGGATTTATAATAAAGTGTAGACCGAAACAGTTTATAACGCAGTTTGCGAAGCGAACTTAACTAATAAAATGTGTTTGCATGTTCCATGTTTTTTATTTACTTTTCAAACTATTTAATTACTTACATTGTTTGGATGTATATTTTTCAGATTATCATAGGTACCTCAGATACTAAACTTACTATTGAGCACAAACTTTTTGTTCTACTTACGTTAAAATAATATCACAGCGATATTTTCTATACTTAATACTTACATAGATTATTTTATTTACTTGCATAAATTAAAATGCATACTTACATTCATTCATGAATATAATACGAAATAAAATAACCACAAACGCTTACGCATCGCAAAAGAGAGCGCGCGAATCCAACGGAAGTACTTACGCACTAAACTTATCAACGGCCGTTTGCTTTCAAAGTAAATACGATTATGTTCTTGATGATATCCCAATCCTATCTTAAATTAGGTTATTTTTAAATGAAATTTCATTCATTCTAAAGATTTTGCAGCTTTGTTAGCGCCATATTGTATGATATGATACTTACGTTAATTTTAAGAAAATGAGGAAACTGCATGACTACTTCTAAACCTACTGGACTTCATGATTATCAAGTAGGTTCCTCCCATTTATAGTACAATGTTTTAATTGTAGGAGTCTAGGCACTAAGTAAGTAGACACTTGACGAAAATGACTTAACATCGTCAAGTATAAACATACTTATTCTTATCTTGAGTCTTTTTAAAGAAAACTCTTTAAAAAGACTCAAGATAAGAATAAAATGTTTAGAATTTATAAAGCATATGTTAGCAATAAGTATAAAAGCGACAACCGCATCCAAATCGATACAGGAAACATTTCAGTCATAATCCAGAATTAGCAAAATACCGCCAGAATGTCCCCACGACATTTGCAAACGATCGCAGGTCGTAAATGAATATTTGTGAAGTACCCACAACATGTTGCATGTCTGTCTTCAGTGTATGAAATGTATGAATGAGTGCTGTAAAGTTCTTAGTAAATAATTTATTATTAAGAACGTGCAACTATTCGCTTTAAAATCTAGAAGTACGGGCGACTGAGTATTGAGCTCTGTTCGTGTGAGAAAACACGGAAAACGAATTTTCCCAGCTATAAAGCCTAATTCGAATGAATTTTGGACTTTAAAGTAAGTAAGTACCTAACAATTTTGATTTTGATAGTAGTTATAATATCCCTGGGTAATATTCTACTTATACCTAGTACTATTAATTATTCTGTGCCTATACCGTGATTGGAGACGTGGTCATGGTCATATAGAGTAAGTAAAGTACCTATAGGAAACAGAGTAGGGAATCTAACCCTGGTAGTAACTCCTAGTAAGATATGTAAAACAACAGGATGTTAGTACGTACTTTTTTTAGTCGAATCCCTCGACTAGTTTCGCATCCCACTCATCCTCCTGATGATGGCCACCGGACGTGGCTGAAACTAGTCGAGGGATTCAACTTAAATAAGTAGGTACGTACTAACATCCCGTTGTTTTACATGTGTACAATGTCTTACGTTTCGTTTAATAATAAAATCCTTGAAAGATATTTCATTGATTTAGATAGGATACCTAAGTATACTCGTATTAGGTAGGTACTTATATCATTTCCCTGGAATAATAATTATGTATCATCTTATCATCATGTGAGAGAAAAGCCTTTTGCCCTGCAATGGGATCTTATCTTACAGGAATTTCCTACTTATTTTCTTATTAATCAGATAATTTCATATGAATCTAATTGGTTCTGTCTTAGATTCTCCTAACGTGCTCCTTACAAATCGAAATACGGTGTAAGAAATTTGTTAAGTAAATATAAAGAGAAAAACTTACCTGTACGGTGTAGATTAGATATTTGTAAGGTCAATCTTATTGTATCAAATAATTTGAAGGAGTTGTCACCTGAGAGACAGATGATTTAACATTAAGATCAGTCGATTGTAATTAGTTGGCAACGTTCCGAGTAGGTAGGAATGTTGGGGTGGCAAAAGCTGAATCAAAACAATTCGTGTGAACGCCGGACAATGCAGGGCGACGCGACGAATGTGTGGAACACCATGAATTAGGCAAGATATTGGGATAAGTTTGACAACGTAACGTTACGTAGCGTCAGTTATAGAATCTATCCACCATTGCATTTTCCATTAGACTTTTAAACTTTTGTATTAGGTACCTACTACACTTAGCTAACTTGTCTGATAGGAATATTCGAGAAATATATGGGATTGTTTATGTAAAGAAAATTGTCCAAGAAACGTTATTTAAGTTAACGTTAATTGAATGGCGTTTGGGTCGAATTATTTATCCTATTATGTAGAATATTAAAATAACTTTCAGATTCTATATTGCTTATCAGGATTAATCGTGATCCACCCATGTTAGACACCTTCCACTATTGCAAATGTTTGCAAAGCAGCCAGAAAAAAACTAACTGTATTTATTTTTATTAAGTAAGTACTTATAAAAATCTTTTCATTTTGTGAACGTGGTTTGAGAGGCCTTACTTCACCGTAACACAGTTTTTTTGTAACTACCTCGGGAAGAAATGTCTCGATGACCAAGTCAAATAATTTGTAACTACATTTAAGGAAATAAATTTATTGAATTGAATTACTTACTTATAAAACAAATAACTCATTTAACATAAAAGGTACCAATATAAAAATGTCTCCAAACCGTACAATGTATGGGTACAGTAGTGCGATCGTCGCCGGTCGCCGGTGAAGCGGAGAGAGCTCACACATGGGACGCATCTGTGCGGGAGGTGTACCCTTCCTGTCCTAGCTATAGACCGTACGCCTTCAGGGAACTTCAGGCAGAATATTTTAATGGATTTTAAGAAAATATTATTTATATTAAACTTATTTAAGTATTTATTTATTATAGTTATGATCTAGCTTACCAATATGAACTGCGTATAAGTATGAGGGATAATAATATTCTACCAATTTTCGCAATTAATTTTGTTTTAGGTAAGTGTTACTTAAGTATATAAAAGTATCGGACTTGAAAACCACAAATGATTTGGTAATCTTAATGAGAAATCTGACAAAAATAAAATTCGATAAACTGCTTGACACAGCTTTACAAAAAACTTTTCTGATACCAAAAATAGACTGTACTATTAAAACTTCGACAAAGATAAAGGGATTAGAAAGGGCATTATGTAGGTAGGTAGGTACTTACCTAATAGCAAACAAAACGATTAGTATCAATTACAAATGTTTGCGCATTCCCGGAAAGTTATTAAGGTAATCCCATTGTTTATTGAACTCAAGTCCTAGCAAGTTGTGATACCTATCCATTATCTTGGATGCAGGTGTTCAAATGTGATTAACGTAAATGCGAATTGATTCCACTGTTCTCCCTCGAACAATGGGCGGTTATCAGCTAGGCAGGTAACTAGATGTCCTGGGCTATAGATTGGGCTCACGTGTGACGTATTTCTCTTTAACGCAGCTGCGATGCCTCCGCAGATGTTTTACGACGCTGAATATTTCCAAGACGGTTTATTATTTATTACGATATTGCCGTTTAGAGTCTAATCTCCGTTTTTATTATGTACAGAAACAATGGTCATCAATGGCCAACACTATTTTCGGCATACGGCGCCCAGATGTGGTGTGAGACGTTTTGCGTGGGAATCTGGCCTAATGGCGGCGAATGATGGACAGACTCTTTACTTTAATATAGAATACACAATTTAGTTGGATCAGGATGTTATTGATACCTCAAAAGTTTATCTTGTAAAGGTGCTCTATGTAAAGTAGAGACAAATGTTGTAGAGGTGTAGTAGATTATAGGATAAGGATTTTTTGTATTTTGCAAACAAAGTAAATTCAATATGAAATAGCCAACTAAGTATGTACTTACTTAACTAAAATAAGTACTTTATAACATACGTCGTACATATGTGGTCATAATCTAAAGTTACCAGTTCAGTTTTTATTAGATTTAAAACGTTAATAAACTAATAATTGTCATTCATTAACCTACTAAATTAATTAAATAGCTCTATATAATATACTTACTTCAGTAAAAGTGGGTTCAAACGTTATAATTATTAGGTATAATTTTGTATTATTAATTGGTCTATTTCAGTGAAATATAACGTTCGCCGTCTATTTATATGAAACCGTTGAAATAGTGGTGACGGCAGGGGATTTGTTTCAAATGGATTCAATGTCACAAGTCCACACGTGGTGTTCTACGAGTATAATATTTGATTATTAAGTGTTATGGTTATTACGACTAACCAAAAGCTTTTAATTCTTAATTAACTAGGTACTTATATGCTATGGAGTTTTATTCACTTTTTATTTTAAATAACGGTTTTTGGAAAGTCTTTTACCCCCTTAATAACAATGAGGGGTATGTTAGGTGTCCATATTTTTATAACAGACATGTGTACCTATCAAATTATGTCTTAAAGAGGAAACATAGATTAAGTAAATATATTTTCAACACACTTGCTCATAAAGGGGCTCTTATTTGTGCAAAAACAGTTGAATAATGCTTGATTCACTAGTGAGTCATAGATTTTTTTTTTAAATTGTTTAGTTTTAAAAAAGTTTCGATACCAAAAAAAATCGTGTCCATACATTTTAAAAACAAACTTCAACTATGTTGCCTTACTTTTGGTAGGTCTATGGTCGATTCCATTCATTCATTCATTCGATTTTTTTTTAATAAATATATTCCTTTAGTCTTTCGCTGATCACCAAAGAGTATAATAATACAGTGCTGATCACCATGATTGTGTTGGATGCGCGCGAATAGAAAAACTGTTTATTTATTAGCGAAAAATGATAATTTCTTCGCAAATGTGTTGAAAAACGTTGTATGGTACACGCGTGTATTGATGATTACTATCCTCGGCTATCTTCAGACCCTCGCCTGACGGCTCGGGCCTCAATAGCGCCTCGGAAGTAATCACCAACTTACTTCGCTTGTACCATAAATAACTATTGCCGTTTCTTTTGTTTATAATAAATATTTACTAGGGTAGCTACTTAAAGGTAGAATCATGCATGTCTTAATACCTTACAACTTAATTCACATACTTACTTATAAACGATAGTAAATAATGGTCTTTCGTTCTACAGTAGGAGGCTACCATGACATTGTGTCAGTAGGAGGAAAAATGTGTCGTGTAATTTATGACAATGGACTGATAAAACCGTACATTGGACGGTTGCAATCCGGTGGGACGGGCCCGGCGCGCGTCTTTGTGACACCTTTTGGGTAGGTACTTACTGCATTCAGAACAATCTAGAAACTGATTATCAATTCGTAGCTTATCTCGGTAGTCAGTTAAATAACTAAGATCCTAAGTAAGTTAGTAAGTATATTACGACAGTATGAGCACACCATCTAAGTGTTTGAGCAAACTGTTTGAAAACGACTTAGACAACATTGTTATCATCTAGAATTCAACTTACGTGCTGAACATTTTACCTTATAAAAGTTACCTAAAAAAAGGAAATTCTTAAAAAATTCGAAACTTGTAAAACCTATAGTAATCTTTAGTTGTAGCCAGAAAATCATAAATTCAAGAGTTTGATCACCCGTCCGTCGTTTTCAACAATATAGAAGTTTCTCTACTTAGATAGTGTGGTGAAGAATTAAAAGTACTTAGAGAGTAATTAAATTATTTACACATTACCCATAATCTAAGTAAGTACTTATGAAAGTAGACTCTTGAAACCTGGTTATCTACGCGCCTCACGCGTTCACTTTTCGAAATAAATGCACCGCTCATAAGGACCTTAACAAAATAAATGTTTTCAGCTGATTATCTTTATGTAAAACATATGTTTGTAGATGATTAATTACTAGGTAGGCATTCATTTTTGTAACACGGGACGATCTAGCACGGGAGGTAATGTCTCGATAATTGCTCAAATGTACTTATTGTAACAAAAACTTCATAAATAAATTGATTTGATTTGATTTGATTTTTGTAACAAACAAAACAGTATTCTCTGCGAAAGAATTAATTGAGTCAAAAGTGAATCAGCGTGCCCTTTCAGTAAAATCTCATTTGCAAACATAATCTACTAATGATAGGTATTGATATTATTACGAGTCCTACACGAATAGGTGTAAATCACCTACTTATATAAGTAATAATAATAAGTACCTATTTAAAAAAATTATTACTTATTCTAAATAATAACGTAAGTTAAGTGTAAGTAATTAAGTATATAAGTACTTATGATACAATAATTTTAAGTCAAGTTAAGGATGCTATTTTTCACTATTCCAATACTTACTTATGATGAAAAAATAAATCAACGAATGAGCAAATAAAATCCGGCGGATGCACTTATTATAACGGAATCAGCAAGGAAAGTTCAAGTGCGTTATGTTTTGCACGCACTCATTCAGTAAAGTTAAAACATTTAAACTATCACCGGCATTTTTATCTTCAAACGTGAGAAACCGACAGATAACGGTAAGTAGGTGTAGATTTTATGAATGAAACTAAATGAGTAGTTATCCCACGGGACAACAGATGTTAATGCCTCGCTGGTTATGAGGTAAAAAAGGAGATAAGTAATTATTAACTTATGGGTAGAAGAAATAGTTATTTGTGATACAAGAGTGCAAAGTTGCTTTTTAACCGGGGCTCCAGTTGAGGACCGAGCCAGCGAAGGATTCTAAAATTGAATCACGAGCGCAGCGAGGGATTCAAAATAAGAATCCTGAGCGTTAGCGAGGGACTCAAAGGAGCACAAGGTTAAAAATTGTTTGCACTCGAGTGCAACACATTATTTTTCATCCCCCCTCAGCGAGGAAATTACTAAATGGAAACATAAAACAATCACAATATTAAATGAAAAGAAAATATCACACACAAAGCAAATTAAAAAATAAGTAAGTCTAGAACACCAAGAAGGTTCCGAGTTTGAATTTTAAATTAAAAAAAAAATTATAATAGTTTGTGAATTCAAAACGGTTTATTCCCATTTTGGCACCTTCCCATTTCGGTACCCTTGGGGTCGTGCTTCTAAAGTACAGTCCCTGTCATAAAACATATAATCTGTTTGATTTCCGTAAAGATTACCCAAAAAAAGAGAATTAAGAAATATTAAAAGTATATACAGTATTCGTTCTTTTTTGTTACCTCCGTTTATCGACGTCATAATTTCATGGGTGTCGAATAGGGAAGTTGCCGAAAAGGAAATAAACCTTCAAAACATCATCACACATCAGCACACGATGTTCTAAATTCAAATTTACTTTAACCTCTAGAGCGCAAAAACGACTTTTACTCCCAGTTATCGAAAATGCCTTGGGTCCTCCACGGCCTGTCACAGCGACCCCGATATTTTCCACTCTTGAGATTAAAATCGACTTTTACCCCCAGATATCGAGGATTAAAAACATACTTTCCGAGCTAGTGGGATGAAAATGTCTTTATTACATACCTACCTTATTTTGGGGTATTTATAGTGACGGATTAAGACTTCATGATGCCCTAAGCTGTAGCTGTGTCTATTGTGGAAAAAAAACTAACACTCCTATGTTCAAGGTAGGGCATCATTTGTCATTTCCAGCATAGCTACGGCCCTGGCCCCCTTATCCTTATGTCAACTAAGAACTGCTTCTGGTGTTTTGTGGTGCCCTAGGCAACTGCTAATTTGATTAAGGGTTAATCCGTGACTGGGAATTTATAACCCCATCATAAAATATTTTGGAATCTAATCCTATTAAACTTATCTAATTTGGTATGAATGGAATTATTTGAAAACTCAATTTTCATATTTCTTATTAAAGGATAAGTACCTAAAAATACCTAATATCTTTATTAAGTTTTATCCGGTAAGTAAGTACTTATACTTCTAAAACATATATTTTTAAGGTCTGTAAATATTCAATAGTTGAAGTAGAATCCTCAAATGTCTACCAAAAAATGTCGCAGCCCGCGCAAACGACCCTTGGAGAGGTCTAGGTAATAGAGGAAAACTGCCCACTTACAAGTACATACCTAATACCTATCTAACTACGTACAAACATGGACTCGTCTACAAGTTGACGATAACCATACCCCTTCAAGCTTATCTTAAACCTATCAAAGTTTTGTTAACATAGAAAACTGAGTTAACATAATCCAGGCTACCATCCATTATCCTTTGTTATAAGCGGTAGATATTAAAATTAAATATTTATAATATCGTAAGGCATCTTGCGTGGGACTCGGTTGTCCCATTGCGTCATGGATATTTATAGAACAGGACGAACGCGACTACAAAAAAGCGACAAAAGGGTGGCGCCAAATATCAAGTTATACCTTAGGACTTAGGTGATATTAAGTTGTAGAGGTTTTTGAATTTAACGACTTCGGCGAGGATTCTATGACGATCGAATGTCAAAGGTAAAATCAATAATAAAGGAAGCCATTAAATTAAAAAAATAAATGCGCGTAGAAATATAATTTAACATTCTTCTCTAGTTGGAATATTCAAATGCATTAATTACTAATAGGCAATCAAAAACGCATAGCCATTACTACGCGTCACGGTACAGTAAAATTCCATTAGTATGACACTGAAGATGACTGAAATCTCTGATGGCTCACAGGATGCGCGCTCATCGATGCGATCGGGTATGGCGACCGATCACGCACACAGGCACACCTATGTAGTACGGCATGGACCAATAAATACGATTCCAAGATGATGGACAAGATAAACAGAAAACGATCAGCACATCGATATGTGCGTCCTGCTCTGTCCCGAGGCAGGCGGCGGCGGCGGGAGGCGGCGCCCTGGGAGGTGCGGCGCCCGCACCCGTACAGATGGTTATTTTTTTGTATCTTGTCAATGAAGGGACGGGTAGGGGCGGGCTCCGCGCTCTGCGCCCGCGCAGGACTCAGTCCGCAACTGCAGCTCGACTGCGCCCGTCACGCGCATGTCCCGCCCGCCGCGTACTGTTAGCGACACTAACAATAATTATGAACTACGACACTTGTGACAATACTTTAGTGCCGATCAAACGCGAAGAAGACCTCGATTACAACGAGGATGAGGAGCACTTTTACGGATACGCGCCCGTAGAACTCGAGAAACACCCGGAACCCGTGGGCTTCGCGCCTTCATCCCCGACACGACTCATGGACCTCAGCAACACCGAGAGGCCCCCGCACCAGCCGTGGCCCTCGGCACCTTACGAAATGGACGACAGGGAGTACCAGCCGCCGTACTCTTACGACCCGCAGTACATGGACCAGAGACCGAGACAAATATCTAGAAACTTTTACTTCGACGACTCCAATTCGCAGGATCGAGTTAGAAATTACTATGAGAATGGAGAAATGCCAAAATTAGGTGAAGCGATGTATCAGAATGATGAACGAAGAGACGAAACTGAGGAGCAGAGAAGATCTAGAAAGCGATCGAAGTCGTCGAGAAAGAAGTCACAATCGTTTGAAGAAATGCAGATACAGCGAGTGCTGGCCAACGTGCGGGAGAGACAAAGGACGCAGAGTTTGAACGAGGCGTTCGCGAGTTTACGACAGATCATACCTTCGTTGCCGAGTGATAAGTTGTCCAAGATACAGACGTTGCAGTTAGCGACGCAATACATTGAATTTTTGTATCAAATCCTGTCGAACAGCGAGTCCCCTGGTAATAGTGATGCTAGCAGCGATGCGGGCAGTGAGCACGGCAAGTACCTGGCCCAGGATAAACTCAGTTACGCGTTCTCAGTGTGGAGAATGGAAGGAGAGTGGACCAACGGAGGACAGACGTGATAACACGACGTTTATTATTATTAAAATTAAAAGACGCTTTCAAAATTCCATATTAATATTATATAGTTTATAGTTATGTTATGTAAATGTTAGAACACTAACAATTAAGATTTGAATATGTGATAGTTAATTTAAGTAGATAGGGTTCAATACCAAACAAAATTAGGAATTTAAATTTTAAACATTATGTTCTTAGGTAAATTTTATATTGTATAGTTTAAGATACATAATGAAAACATACAGCAGTATACCAAAATGAATTCTAAGTGCCATTGTTTATGTACATTAAGTAATAAGTAAGAATGAAGATATTATTAAAACATGTCAAATAAAAACAATATGAAATACATTAACTTCTTTTTGTATTTTAACCTGACTTATTTAATATAGTTAACTATTCTATTTTTATTAACTGGTACAATTTTAAATTGACACATCTAGTTTTTTGTTATTAGCAACATAATTAAACTACGGACTTTTTTTAAAGTGAGTAGAGTAATAAATAATAATATAAAATTGAATTTTTACCCTAAAAATATTATTAAGATATTGTTCTCAAATTCTTTATTTAACTCAAAGTTCGCAGTTACCAATTTAGAAACAGTTATTTAAACAATATCCGAACATGCAAAATATTTTAATTTCGACAAGATGTCGATTGTAGGGTGTCCACGTTAATTTAATTAAATAAAAAAATCATAATTTTTCATAAATCATTTATTTCCATTTCTTTCAATACACTCAACATCATATATTAAGACAAAATACATAAGACACATTTTTTGCTAAACTCTACTTTATATATTTACAATCTATTTATTTACATGGTCTTTCATAATTATTTTATTAAAAAGCAACAACAAAATTCTACTTAAAAAAGTTTTGAGAAAACGTATAAACCACGTTAACATAATGGCGGTAACATTATTTATTATAATAAAACATTATTTATTTTTAACTTTGACAAAATAGTTTTCGATTACTTAGTGGAAGTTATTATAAAAATTTTAAACTTTGACTAAATGTTTTTCATTTCTCATAAGTTATTATACATCAAGATTGATTTAGTTTTGAAATAGAACTTTGGAAAATCAGTAAGTTTAAACAAAAATTCAAATATGTAGATAGGAATATGACTATTAGAAATTGTATCAAATTAAGCGTTAATTTAACAGTCAAAACAATTAAGTTGATGAAATATTAATGAAATAATTTGTTTTATTTATTTTGATCTGTTATACTTAAATGGTTAATCAAAAAACCTAATCATCAATTTTGTGTACACCTAAATTGCTTTTATCAGACTTTAAAAAAATTGGGCGTCATAGTCGCTACTTAGTATAAATACATAATTTCAGTTTTAGAAGAAATTTATATAAGAAATTCCCTTTACTCCACGTTCGTAACTGATCTTTGATAACCAGGTACGAACAAGGATTATTTTTCTTGTTTGATAACCAGTTACGAAAACGGAATTTATTTGTCGTTTTCGTAACCATGGTTCATAACCAGCTACGAAATTGGACTTTTTTTTCTCAGTTCATAACCGGTTATTAATTAGGAATATATTTTTCCACTTTCGTAATCAAGTTCATAACCCGGATTTTTTAATAATCGCTTGCCCTTATAATTATACTCATAGCGGTCTGCGTGATTTTTGCCAACTTTCCCAGTTTGTCTCAAAAATCCGAATACGCAGCTAAAGTATCAAGTCCCGGCATTATTAAGAAATTGATAAAGAAATAAATTCCGCAATAGAGGACCTAGAACGAAATATTATATTGGGCACTGCTTGGAAAGCGTTATGTTTTATTTTTTGCCTGCCCAGCATAGCATTGTTCTTGTTATTTTATTAAAAATAAATATATTTCCTCAGCTTATGAATGTGTTTGTGGTATTTCATAATATTTCCTCGTTTCCTATTTCGATATTTATTCTTATAAGTACTTATTTTCGTACTTGATTACGAAAGTGGAAAAATATATTCCTAATTAATAACCGGTTATGAACTGAGAAAAAAAAATCCATTTTCGTAGCTGGTTATGAACCATGGTTACGAAAACGACAAATAAATTCCGTTTTCGTAACTGGTTATCAAACAAGAAAAATAATCCTTGTTCGTACCTGGTTATCAAAGATCAGTTACGAACGTGGAGTAAAGGAGAAATTCATGGGTCCTCAATAATTTTCTTATCATACAAATACAAAAAAACTGCCTATATTTTACACCAAGGTTTAGTAAGTAATAGTATCTATTTCAACGCACTTAATGCATACATTTGCTTGATAATTCAATTTCTTATTGCATATTTCAAAAAGTAAATACCAACTCAATATAACAAGTAATATTTTAAAATTAATCACATGATTTTATTTACAATTTATAGACATCGTATTAAAAATGAATTCATAATTTTTATTGAAGATTCTTGGTAAAATATATTAATAAAAAAAATGTTATGTTTGGCGCATGATAGACCATTCATATCACGAGTGTGTTATATGTATTATATTAGTTAAAATATTATTTTCATTATTTTGTGTGAGCGACATAACCCTTAATAAACTTTTTAATTTGAATTGTAATAATACATATAACAGTTCAAAGAGAATATTACAGTAAAATACGTACTATATTTAAACATACATACATACATAAATATATATTGAGTAAAAATCACGTAAGTATTGCTTAGTAGTCTCATATTGCGTATTAGATATGTATAATGTAAGTACATAGAGTTTTTTGTATGTGCTGACTCATCTATGAAAACACCTCAAACTATTGCGTATTAAGTTTGGCACAGCCAGTGTTGCTATAAAATCATATAATAATTAAAATAATCAAACACATAATTATGTGTATATAAAACATGTATATATGTGCTTTTAAATGGTTCCTGGTCAAGAAAAACATTGGATATAAATTAACCTTTTCTGCTAATGGTAGTTAATTTGAAATCTGTATTACTCTGCTTATACACTTGAGAGCAAAGAAATCGCACACCTGCTCAATTTTCGTTTCAAGGTTGATTTTTTAAAACATGCTTGTATTTTAATTCCCGTTTATATACCGAATTGAAGTGCACACTGTCAGCTTTCAGATAACACCTTAAGCTAATCCATAACCCTTAAATTCATTACAGTAAAGCCAAAAGAACAATTGGATCGGAAATCACTCGTTTCAGGTAGTGTTAATTGAGCGACTAAGAGCGCATATAAAAGGTGAAGGGTTGGGTGAAACCGCGTCATCCGCATATCAAATCGTAGCTTGGAAAGTCACCTATAGAACACGTTCACATCCTAATCAAGAAAATGGATAACTCACCAGAAATATCAGCTCAAGTGGTTGCGCTAATTGAACCTTTCCATAACCAGATTCAAATAGGCAGACAGTTGAATTTGAGCCAAAACGCTGTTCGGCGAGTATATCAGCGTTATCGAGAGAGTCATAGCTTTAGTCGCCGACGGGGTTCTGGCCAAAAACGTACAGCATCGGAGCGTGATAACCATTTTCTTCTGACCTCATCATTAAGAAATCGCCGGTTGGATGCTATTAAGCTCTGTCAGCAACTCCAGGAAGTGAGAGAAGTTGAAATTATCCGATGGACAGTTAGAAGAAGACTAGCCAAAGCAGGTCTGATAGCGCACAGATCAGCTATCACTCCAGAATTGACCATAGGTCACCGACAAGTACGACTACAGTTTGCTCGAGAACATTTGATTTGAGTGATGCGCCGTACGAGACGCGTTCTGAGAAGCAACACGGGGCGAATCGCTCATTTGGTCTTTGGCAGCCTCCTTCACGTCCGTCGTTGCCATGGAGACATCCTGCACTCGTCTGAGTACAGTACCGCTGTCCATTTGTCCATCGTCCAATCCAAATGTTCCCGAGCGAACTGTAGTCGTACTTGTCGGTGACCTATGGTCAATTCTGGAGCGATAGCTGATCTGTGCGCAATCAGAACTGCTTCGGCTAATCTTCTTCTAACTGTTCACTGGATAATTTTAACTTCTCTCACTTCCTGGAGCTACTGACAGAGCTTAAAAGCATTCAACCGGCGATTTCTTAATGACGAGGTCAGAAGAAAATGGTTATCACGCTCCGATGCTGTACGTTTTTGGCCAGAACCCCGTCGGCGACTAAAGCTATGACTCTCTCGATAACGCTGATATACTCGCCGAACAGCGTTTTGGCTCAAATTCAACTGTCTGGCTATTTGAATCTGGTTATGGCCAGGTTCAATTAGAGCAACCACTTGATCTGATATTTCGGGTGAGGTATCCATTTTCTTGTTTAGGATGTGGACGTGTTCTATAGGTGACTTTCCAAGCTACGATTTGATATGCGGATAATGCGGTTTTACCCAACCCTTCACCTTTTATATCCGCTCTTAGTCGCTCAATTAGCACTACCTGAAACGAGTGATTTCTGATCCAATTGTTCTTTTGGCTTTACTGTAATGAATTTAAGGGTTATGGATTAGCTTATGGCGTTATTTGAAAGCTGACAGTGTTTATTTCAATTCGGTATATAAACGGGATTTAAAATACAAGCATGTTTTAAAAAAATCAACCTTGAAACGAAAATTGAGTAGGTGTGCGATTTCTTTGCTCTCAAGTGTAGTTCAATTTGAATAGCGTTAATATTAGTCGACAAAATTCAAATACATACTTTGATACATATACCTACATGTTGTATTATAGTCTATGATAAATAAATATTGCTGCCTTATATTATTTTTATGACTGTTTTTTTAATAAGAGATGTTTTTTTTTTAAATAATGAATAAATAGCAGATATTTTTATATGATTATTGAAATATTTACGTATGTATTTATAAATAGGGTTTCAAACTCGCGTTAATATGAATCCGGGCTTGCTAGGTTAGTGATTAAATTAACCTATATTTTATTTAAAGAATTATTTTATTATCAATTCCAACTTTTAAGTTTGTCGTTTATAATTATTGTACGTATTTTTTTAGTTTAGTAGTGTTTAGACCAGCGTTCAGCGTGGTTGACTAAGGCCAAATCACCCTAATTCAGGGTAGGCTCGTGCCCCTCGGTGGGGTCATTATATGAGCTGATGATGAGTGTTTAGACAGTTATTTTGACATTACATTTTTTGTTTACTTATGTATATTATATTATTGTTGTACATTATTTTTTGTTAATTATTTAATAGTCCTAATTCATGACGATCATTTTATGAAATCACTCCTCGCTTTATTTTTTTACTACATTCATACTATTTACATGACAGCCTGGTAAAGAAGTAATGTAGTTATATTACATACAAAAAATGTATGACATACAACTACATACATAGAAAACAAATTGAAAGAAAACTGTAGAGTCAAAACACAAAACTGCGAATGGCTGCGTTATACATAGTATAGGGAGAATTTTATTTTGCTTCGAGATTACGTAATATTATACGACATTAACATTAGACATCAAATTATCAATTTCTTGCCATAAATCATGTGAATTCATAGATTTTTATAAAGCAACGTACCATTGCAGTTTTCAGTTTAGTTCCTTAATACGATTATTTTTTCACACATATTCGAATAGTTTAAATAAATTATTATTGTTTCGAGTTCAAATTCGATTCTCACACTTAATTATAGTACATAGTTGGTACAATTCAGAGCTGCAATTCATTCTTGTTTCGAATTATAGCTTTTAAATATTTTAATTATATTTTACTTTTGAATTATGTATTTATATAATGTCTACCTCTGTTCCAGTTGTTAACATTTCTTTGTCTATGTCTATGCTATCCTTGTCGTTGGCCGCGTCTTTCATTATCCACTCGTCTTGTCCTGTCTGTGAACATTAATTTAAAAATAAATAATCCATCAAGTCATCAAGTAGTGTAAGAGTTAAAGTGTAACAAACATGGATTCTTATGTCTTAAAAATAAGATTTACTTCTATTGATCCTATTGGATTCGGTTTTAAGAGTCTTAATGGTATGAGAATATAAGAATTTCTTATATGAAAATATATTTTTTACCTTTCTAATTAGTGCATTAATCTTATTGATGTGCTCCTAAATTAACCAATTAGAATACCCGTAAGTTATGACTTAAGGAAAGCCAACGCAAATCTACCACACCCATGATAAATTCATACTTTCTTGGTTCAAATTGAACATATTTTATTCTGAACAAGTTTGTGTGACAAATATTGATAAATCCATTGAAAAATCGGAGTAGTACCATAATTGCGTGCGTGTGTATATAGGAGCACGAGGGTGCGTGCTTGTGTATGTGAATGCGCGTGCGTACATGAATGTGTATGTGTTGCCTGCATGTGCAAGCGCGAGCGTGTGTGCTTAAATGTGTTTTGTGCTTGTGTGAGCGTATGTGTATATTTCTGTGCCTGCGTGTGTATGTCTACGCGTACGTGGGCGTGCGTGCATGCGTGTATAGGTATTTGCGTGCTTGTGTATGTATCCTTACCAGCGGCGTCTTGTCGTGTTGCGCGTCGTGCGCCTGCCGCACGTGGTCCTTGAGCGCGAAGGCGCGCGCGTAGGAGGCGCCGCAGAGCGCGCACGAGAACTTCAGGTTGTTGGAGCGCGCGTGCGTCTCCGTGTGCACGCGCACCGCGTACAGCGACGCGAACGGCCTACGGAACAACATGTACTTCAATACGCGAATATGCGCGTAGAGTAGACTTTTACTCATTGGGAGCCATGAATACTTTTTATATTTAATGCCTCCATATATCTTGTCAGATTTTCGTAATGAGTTATTTTTTAGCACCAATCGATCGATTGTAGAATCTTGGGCAGTATCTCATTCAAAAATTATAATACTGTGCCTCCAGCTTAGGTACAATTACATATATGACTTGCTGCACATCACATGGACTGGCATTGCATTTCACATGTCACACAATCACTTAAATATATTTTTTCGTTTTTCTTTATTTGGTAAATCTGAAATAATGACTATACCTGTTACAATGTGTGCAAGAGAAAGGCTTGGTATGCGAGTTCTTGTGCCCCGCTAACTGTACGGAGGTCTTGAACGCTTTCGGGCAATATGGGCATTTGTACGCACGCACATCCGAGTGAGTTAACAAGTGGTGATTGTATACACTGTGCGCTTTAAATCTGGAACAAATAATACGAAATATTTATGAAAACAAAAATGCATAGTTGCAAAAAAAATCTCATCAGGGATTCATTATCAGTGTCAGACAGGAACTATGTAAAAACATTCATAGTCACAACCAGATACCAGACTGAGATAAACACATTTGTATAACGAGAATATTTTATACATTTTACAATAAATACGTGTTTAAACGGATCTAAACGTTAATCCCTGTTGGATGTGAACCAGAAAACTTAAAATCCTTCGTTTGGGAGTCCGGTATGGTGAGTTTTATAATTGAAAATCGGATTTAAATAAATTTAGATTATATACCTTTTCCCGCAATATTGACAGGCATATGGCCGCGCCCCAGTGTGTGTCCGCATGTGTAGCGTGAGGCAGTACGACACGCGGAACGATTTGCCGCATATCTCGCACGAGTGGGGTTTCTCACCTACAAAATTAAATATAAATTACAATATTGATTTCTTTGATTTACACTATGATGAAATAAAACTACATTCTTTCAAAAAAGATCAAATGCGAATAATATTAAAAAAAATTTAAGAACGGAACAGAACTGACAAAGTTAATGAAATGTTATTTCAAATCACGTTACATTCGTAAGTTTCTTTAATAAAATAAATTTTAATAAGGGTGTATACGGGCTGAGTCAGCCTATGCTGTCTGCTTATTTCGACATTTAGGTTACGTAAACTAAAACTTCAATGTCTGTTATATTATATTACCTGTATGAATCCGTTCATGTTTAACTTTCTCGTGTGGCCTCGTAAACCTTCTATCACAGTATAAACAGCTGTATGGCAGAGTTTTGTCTTGTTTATTTAGTGGCACCTGTCATTGGGATTATTACAATTAATCATTAATTTAATATGGAAATCATAATAAAAGTTCCTATTACAGTTTACATTTTTGATGTGGACTTGGTAGACAAAATCCGTCACTCTAAGAAATAGGGATAAATAGGAAAGCATACAGCATCCGCCAGAATATCGGATCGGATTATCTTGGAATGCCACACAAGTTATAGGCAATGGTACCACCGCGGGCGAGTTTTTCGCCCAAGAAAATAGTTTACAAAATAGTTTTAATAAACATTATTGTACTGCTATTTGTTAAAGTAAATAAATAAAAAAAGGACAGTGAATGTTAATTACGTGTGAACGAAAGAGATGCACATATTATTTATAGACGTCCGGCGATTAACTATTAATATATGCATCTCTTTCGTTTACACGGAATGTACATTCACTGTCCTTTTCATCGCCGATAGTTCATTGCTCACTCGTCCGCGGTGGGACCACTGCCATAAAGTATATGTAATATAATATTTATTAGTCTTTCATTTACCTTATCCATATTATGTACATTCATATGCATTTCCAAATACGACGCGGAACTAAACTTCTTATTACAAATACCGCAGTTAAGCATTGTGTCAGTTTTGTGCGAGTTCTGGTGAATAGTTTTGTATGCGACGGGTATCATTTTGTCACAAACATTACATCTGTACCGGCCCTGGTCTATACCGTTGTGGGAATTCACTGGCGCTTCGATTGGACGTGCCCTGGAATTATAAAGAGAAGTCTTAAAATATTTATTCAGCATGTTCATATATATGAGAGATAGTTAAAGGAAAAAAGTATTTATTTGTAACTATAAAACGTTCAACTAAAATTGGCCTTGCAGACTTTCAAAGACGGGCGACTAGTGATGTCTATTGTATAGTAAGATAGAAGACCAATTTAAGTTAAACAGTTTACAATTTTCACTTTCTCATGATTATGATAAAAGCAGAATATGTTAAATACTTTCTGCATGACAGTTAATCACTCTGAATATTCGAATACGACTATTATTACATTTACGTAACATTATTTTTATTGATTAATAATTTAAATTAACTCACTTAAGAGGGTCATGCATCCTTTTATGGAGTTTCAAAGATTTATTCGTCGGAAATACTGTACAGCAAAATTCACATTCATATATTTCAGGCTCTTCCGGTGCTTTATCTGAAAGTTTAATATATTCTAAATTAACATTTAATTTGCTTTCAAAATACATATGCATATTTTATTACTAGCAGCACCCCGCGGTTTCACTCGCGTAGTTCCCATTCCCGTGGGAATACAGGTTATACAGGGATAAACTATAGCCTATGTCACTCGCTGACAATATAGTTTCCCATTAGTGAAAGAATTTTTTGAAATCGGTTCTGTAGATCCCGAGATTACTCCTTACAATATAAGAAACACACAAACTTTACTTCTTTATAATATTAGTATAGATAAAGAATCTATGATTTTGAAGAATATTACCTGTTTTTGTTTTATGCATTTTCATATGAGCGCACAATGACTTTGCATTGTCATATGACACTGTACATTTACTGCACGAATATTTCACTGTAAAGAAAAATACACATAAATAATAGCAATTTAAAGTTAAATTAAATATTTTAAAAGAAAGAACCATAACTATTGCTATTAAAGCCGGAATTTGTCTAAAGCTAGGTCGTAATTCACAGAGAATCTCGTACGTTGACATGTAGCTATCTATCTCTGTCGCACCTGCGTAAATTATAATGCGTCTCGCTCGCCACTGCATCCGTGCGAGCGGGACGCATTATAATTTACGCAGGTACGACAGAGATAGATAGCTACAGGTCAACGTCCGAGGTTCTCTGTAAATTACGACCCGGCTACACTATATTTTATTTCTGTATACCTAACAAATAAAAACAGTTTGATTGATAGTGGAACAAGATGATTTCATGTTCCTTTTTTTACTTTTTCTTGGTATATCTAACAAATTAATAAACATCAACCTTACATGCTTTACACGGATGTTGCTTGAAGTCAGTAAGAGCGCTGACAGTCACCTCACACCACATGCACTTGTATAACTTCACTTTGCTTCCATCCGCAGTTACTGCCTCATTCAGTGTAACTTTGTGGTATGGAACACCTTTATGAAAGTTATTTTTTTATAAAAACGATTATGTAGTTACTTTGTAGGCTCAAATAAAACATGTTTGTTTTATGTTTGTGTTGGCCTTATGACTTTTTGATAAAGGTAATAATTATTACCACTAGCGTATCATATGGTAAAGCCGGGTTGCCGAGTATCCACTAGGCAACATTTGGCGCGCGTCAATAGTAATATGTTGAAAGTTAGCGCGCATCTTTTTTCCATCCATCTAGCGAACTGGAAACGTCGCGTGTTATTGCGCAACGTTACCGCACATGTTGCGCGAACGTGACGCGCGCCAAATGTTCCCTAGTGGATACCCGGCTTTATTATACCGTATTTATCACCAATATTATTCTATACATACTTACGATCAGTCTGTTTGAGATCCTTAATAACGCTGTCGCATAGTTTTTCAACTTGTATGTAACGTTTGGATGATTTGCCTTTTTTCTCATTTGTTTGTTCTTTGACTGGTTCCGGAGATGCTGTATCAACTGTGATGAATAAAGAACATATTACTTAATGATATCTTTTCAGAAACTGGGGATAAATTTCGTTAAGTGGAATATTAGGCCAGGAAGTGATTATAAATAAGAGCTTTTTATCATGGATACAACATGTATGTATGTAAATGTATGTAATTAGTCTCTGTGTGTATATTAGGTGTAATTGCCATTCCCATTTACTAATACAAACTATTACTGCTATACGTTAAAACTGTGTATTAAAAATGTATTTACCTAATTCGAGACCACCTAGTGAATCAGCCTTCAGAACTATGGGCGTCTCGACAATGTCTCCCGTGTCCGTAATGACGCGTCTCGACGTCATCTTGTCACTAACAATCGCTGGTTCTTCAGGTTTCATATTGTCGTATTCGAATTCTATTGGTAGGGAACCATTGTCTTCAAGGGAGCCCTGAAATGTATGCCGATGTTATAAATCAAACAAAGACATCTAGAAAAGAGCTAGTCCCTGCAGTTCGCTCGCGTTAATTACCACAACTCTGTTTTCTATTGGCCAGATTTAATCTTATAAAAGGGCTATCCAGAACGAGTATTTTTTTTGTAACAGTAGTTCCTGAATTTAGTGCTTTTGATTAGCAGACATACTTTACAGGCATATTGTTTCTAGTTAAAGAGATTTAGAATATAAATTTAGTAGTTAGTGTAATTTTTATATAATATTTTGAAGGATAGGGATAGGGAGAGTTGGGGATGTTTGCAGTGGGACGATGTGGGTTAAAAAAAAATATTATCTAGTTATTTTTTCAAACAAGATAATATTGGTATACCTCAACAACAACTTCCTGGTTATTGTGGTAGTTCTGTATATGTTCTATGACAGATGAGAATGACACCCCGCATGTGTTGCAGGTGTACAATTCATCGTTACCATCCTGTTCCGTTTCAGCCGGAGCTATCAGTGTGTCTGGCTCTGATTTCATATCTGAAATTGGTAAAATACTATATTTGTAGAGCAATACAGATCTTCTTCTTCTTTTCGTGTCAGTGGTACACATGCCAATTGCTTCCAACAAGTAGACATAGGCAGCCTGCATTATCTCAGCAGCCCACAGATCAGGGTGTCACCTTAGGACTTCCGATGCAGCAGCCCAACAATATTTAACCAAATTTTTAATATAATTTCTTATTGGAATTGATATAGGATAGTGGAATAATAAGGCATGTATATTTTATTGTTGTAAAATTAATTGTTATAATAGAAACAATCTTAGATTTGCAAAAATTGTTCTAATATACTAGTGAATGAACTATTCTACATGGTAGAATAAACATATAGTTTTTATAGTTATCATGGTTATTAGCATTCAAATTATTATAAATAACGGGATATTTACCATGTATATTATTTATCGATAACTCAAAACAAATAATATACATGGTAAATATCCCGTTAACTATAATAATTTGAGTAAGTAATAATAGTTTATCCTACCAATATAAACATATCTAATTACCTTTTACACTAGTCAAAGATATAGTACCATCCTGATTCTGTTTAGTCACAATATCATCGGTTAAATCCTGATGTTCCTCAGTTATTATCACATATCTGTTCGCCGACTCCTTGACTACATTCAGTTCCTGCGTCTGAAGGTTTGCCTTCATGAGTTCTACATTCCACATTTTACTGACATCCGTTTCTACGGAGTCTAGACTTTGAACAGGAATAGTGTATGTTGTTGTGTCTGTGAGAGTTTCTGTAAATATTCAAATGTTTTTAAGAATTTGTTTAATATTTGGTACTTAAGTATAATTTATTAAATACATATGTAGGTAAATAATAAACATATAAGTTAAACTTGTTTATAATGTTTTATGGTAAACAATATATTATTCAAAATTATGAAAACACAATTATCTAAATATTTGTGTGTAATGCATTTATAATGTTTGTAATTAACAAAAACTAGATTTATATAGTCGACAAACAGCTTTAGGAGGAGCAGCTTTATTATTTATTAAGAAAATATTAAAAATATCTTACCATTTTCTAGTGTTAAATCACTTGATTCAAGAGGGTCAGAATCATTGTCATTGATAGTATCACTCTCAAACACAAATTTGGGTTGGAGTGTAGAAAATTTGGATTCAATTTTGTCATTATTTAAATGTTGTGTACAATTTTCAAAACTCAAATGGTTTGTAAGTTTTTCTAAAGAGTTGAATTTGTTATTGCATATTGGACAGTACAAACTGTCTAATGTATTTGTTAGGTGATCAAGTAAACATTGTTTAGAACTAAATGTCTGATTGCAACACAGAGGACAACTCAATGTTAAGTCTCCCATTTTGATGGTAATTGGGGCATACAAGTGACGCTAGGATCAGGAGCATACATCAATAATATAAATCAAATATTTCTTCAACATCTACACTCCGAAACAGCTACATTCAGTTTGGATCACAATTGCAACCATATATTTTCTATTTGAAGAACTTCACACCACTAAGATTTAACGTGATCATAGCACCGAAACAAGGAACCAGAATCGAACACACTTCAGCTCGGCGCAGCACGCACGGACATATCAATTCGCTCGAATTTTCGACACCATTTTATTTATTTGAAAAGAAAGACTGACTTTGACTTCAGTCAAACTGGGAGAAAAGATGTCGGACTGTGACACATGACAGTGACAAATGTCAAGTCAAACAAATTATAGGAAAATCAGCAAATGTCAAACTTTAAATAGTAAGCTGTCAAAAAGTTCTGCAGGTTCCCTTCGGATTTTATCATCATCGTCAGCCTCTATTCTTCTATTGATTTGTTCGTAAATAATTAGATAAGATGGGCTAAAGTAAAAAATGAAAAGCATTAAAGAGTGAATTTTCCGGCGCCTATATTTGCGTGGCAACTATGAAATCGGGACTAAAAAATATAGTTATAATGTTTAAAACTTTTTTTTTTGTTTGATGAAATAGTCACCTATGTGAGGCACTAAACATTTCATTACTGGGATTAATAGGTACTCCAGAAAAAAATGTTAAACCTCGAAATCTTTCATCGCCGTGTCTGTCCACAACTCACCTTGATGTGTATTATACCTCCTTGATGAAAACCTATTGGTTGAATACATTGAAACCTAGTTTTATATGATACTTGGATAGTTAAGGTATTGTTTCGGAATACACTTAATCAAATATTTAAACAATACAACGAATGGTTACTAGAAAAACATTTGTCCCAGAACTTCCTTTCATCGCCATGTCAAAAACATTTTTAAACATATTGTTCCACCTAAAGACTTGCGTCTCCTTCTCTGTGTGCTAAACGTTGCCCAATAGTACCGCCTCAGTGCTCGACGTGGAAGGACGTGTCCACGTGCCTGCGTTTTCAAGCTTTAAATGTAAGTGTATCCCATTTTTGTTACTGGACATTTTTTTTTTCATCGCCGTGCATAGGTATAACTTCTATTTGAACAAGTTTATACTCTTGATTGAGCATTCGATAGAATGCCCATACTCTTCTGTTTATTTGTGAATTGTTTAGTTCTTAGGATACCTAATCGATTTTATGTAATTTTAAATTTTCGACTCGTTTCTCATCGCCATGCTTTCATTTCCGTGGTTTCCATAGCAAATATTTGCTATGGCAATGAAAAAAAAGACACGGCAATGAAAAAAATTTCATTGCCGTGTCTTTTAAAACAAATTACTTTCATCGCCGTGGCCAGGTCTTTCATTTCCGTGACTTATATTTTCATCGCCATGGTATGATTGGACAAGGAAAACATATTTACCTGTGATACAGTGTACCAAATACTGACAGTACAGTACTCGTCAAGTAATATCTCTACAATACGACAAAAGACTTAAGTAAAGACTTATAAGTACAGTAAATAACTCATTTGTATTTACTGTACTCCTTTTAGCTCGTTTTCTTGATTCCTTAAGATCGTGTCCGTTCTGATGCACTGTAATGGAGTCGTGTACCAGCCGTTCCACTCCGCTCTGTCTTCGGCTCTTCTCAGAGCTGGTAATTGAGAGCCCTGTTATTGCCTTGATCAGGTTTGACCAATGAGTAGGTCGGGTAGGTCTACCTTTCCCGCCACAACCAGCTTGTCCAGGCTGTATGACCGTTGTAGCTCCAAATGTGACCAAAGTAGGTCAGGACTCGTAGGTAACATATCGTAGACAGTCTTGTTTTTACGTCAAGTAGTTCTAGAATAGACTTATTCGTACGTCTCGCTGATAACGGTATGTGTGGCATCCTTCTCCAGTACCACATCTCGAAAGCCTTAATCTTTTTTCGATCTACAGCGCGTGGATAGACCAGGACTCACAGCCGTATAGAAATATCGAGAATACCTGAGATATAATTAGTCTCATTTTTGTTACGTTTGGAGATGGTTTGGACATTCCAGATTATCAACATTTTGCTTATTGCTTGCCCATCTCCACACAAATTCGAATCTCTTTCTCGCAGCCTCTCTGATTACTGATCGTCCAGCCTAGGTATACAAACTTGCTCATGAATTCCAGGTCTGACAATTCTCCTGTGTGTGTGATCTGTTCAGCTCGGTCAGTGACCATAACCTTTGTCTTCGACTTGTTGACCCAAAGTCCTACTGTCTCGGTTTTGCGTTCTACTCTGCTGAACATTTCAGCAAGTTCGTGCTCAGAGGATGCGGCCAAAGTAGTGTCATCTGCATATTGAAGGTTGCTGATCCTGTTCCTGCCAACAGTAAGGAGTCCCTCCCACCCTTTTAAGGCTTTCCTACTTATATAGTTTCTATAGTTATCATGGTTATTAGCACTCAAATTATTATGATTATACAGCGTTGAAATATTTCGAGTTTCCGATATTTCAACGCTGTTGCAAGCGCCATGATCACGGATGAACTCTCCTACTTATATTTCGTATATCCTATAGTATTCGCCATAGATGTTAAAAAGAAAAAGGAACTCTTTTTCAGCCTGCTCATCCGGGATGATATGCAACATAATCTTACTGGCATGGGATATAAGTGCCACAGTCCGGTAGAGTGCACATTTTTTTTTTACCCAGAATAGGCTTGCACTTGACTGTAACTAACCTGATGGAAAGCGATGATACAGTCTAAGATGGAACGTGCTCACCAAGAAGGTACCTATTGACTCGCGACTTAAAAAGACCCAGATTGGATGTTTAATTTGTATGTTCCAGTTTCAGAACAGAGAAGCTGTGCAGGGAGTTCCACACTCTCGCTATTTGCATTATAAAGGTGGACGCGAAACGCTTCGTGCGAGCTTATGGAACATCTACCATGTATGGGTGACGTTTATCGGTTTCCCTGCTCATTCGGTGGCAGAACGGAGATGGGGGAATTAAGCGGTGTAGTTCCGATGCACACTCTCCAAAATGTATCCGATAAAAAACCTGTAGGCTAGCAACTTTTTGCCGGTGCTCAAAACTCTGGAGTCTCGAGTCAACAAGGGACTGAACGAAATGAGCCTCTTGGTAGGCCTCTCTAGGGACTCCAACCCCTCAAGTTGATATTTAGCTGATCCGTCCTAAGGGTGCGAATAGTACTCCATGCACGACCGAACTTGTGCTTAATAGAGTTGGAGCAGCTGTTCTGGCGTGAAGTATCGTCGCACCCTTGAGAGGACGCCTAGCTTATTTGCAGCCAGTTGAGCCTTTGACTCAATGTATGAACCAAAATTGAGGGTTGAGGTCAACGTTATTCCAAGAAGTTCAGGGTGGTCCACTATAGGTAAGGATACACTCCGGGAAATAGGAGCCAGTTCGAACAGCGTCTTCCTTGCGGAGAAAAGACACGCCTGGGTCTTCAAGGCATTGAACTTGATCAGATTGTCATCGCTCCAATCGGAGACTGCCCGAAGGGAAAATTTCGTGTGATCGACCTAGCCTCTCTTAAATACTGTGTCTCGGCCGCACTAGCACGCGGGATGGATATGTAACTCTCTATAACTGTGCAATCATTTGCATACTCATAGGTTCTGGGCTTTGGCAGATCATTGATATGCAACAGGAAAAGTGTTGCAATGAGTACTAACCCTTGGCAAACACCGGCATTAATCGCCATTTGATCGGACGAGCATCCATCAAGAACGACCCGTATCGATCGATCCCGCAAGAAGTCCGATATCCACCCACACAAACTAACAGGTAGACCGTATGATGAAAGCATGCTTATAAGGCACGTAATTTTGTGGACCCCTTCTTGAGCAGGGGGATCAAAAGCGATTTTTTCCAATCTTTAGGCCATATATCATAGGGGTTTTATGTTAATCTTATAAAGAAATTCGATCAATTATTATCATTCGATGTGGCGTAGATAACCCGTCTGGGCGAGTATGCCTCTCCTTCTCGGAGACAGGCGTGTATATATTGTATGTTAGGATAATATAATACTCATGTCAGTATATAAAAAAATTGTTTTATGTATGGATTTTCATTTCCGTGGTGATTCTTTCATTACCGTGGGACAGTTCTTTCATTGCCGTGGACGCTTTTTTCATTGCCGTGCACGCATGTTTCATCGCCGTGGCATGAAATTTTTAAACTTGTGTTATTCGTTAGTTTTTTAAGTAATCAGCTTGATAATAATCAAGAATACATATATTATCAAGAAGTATAATAAACGCTAATTATTTTTGAAAAAAACTTAAAAACAAAAAAATCCACGGAAATGAAGATTTTTGGCGACTTGTTGAAATTCACTCTAAATGAACTTGAATGAAAAGCACTGTTTGTTTTGTCCATAGAATAAGGATCACGACCAGGATTCTCTCTGGTCTCTGAAGAAGCCGCCTTAGAGCTGACGTTAATCTGTCAACATTATCGAGTTTCTCTTTCTATTACACGGATCGTCATATAGAGCAAACGAGAAGGCTAATGCCTCCTCTACACGTCGGCGGACGCGTCCGCCGATACCATCGGCGGACGCGTCCGCCTACGTGTAGAGGGAGTGATTTGCTCGTCTGTGGTAGGTATTTGACGTCGGCAGACGCGTCCGGCACTTATCCGTTTGTTGTCGGTTTTTGTTGCACGGATCAAAGGGATCTGGCGCGGGCGCCCGGCGCGAGCGTGCGGTGTGTCCACACGTCTGACGACGCATCAGTGTTCAGCGGGAAGCGAGTGAGAGTGCACGCGTGATTTTCGCCGTTCTTTTTTACCTACCGCCGTTTTTTTCTTGCTTGTTGAAATGGCAAACATGAGCACAGAGGAAACATTTAAATTTCTGGAGCTGTATCAAGCAGAAAACTGCCTGTGGAATCCCAAAAATAAATACCACAAAAATAAAAATGTTGTAAGTACACAATTCATTCATTTTATTTAACTATCTACTTACAAATTCAGTTGAGTTTACTGTAAATTGGTTATTAGATATTAACAATGTGGATTTATGACGGGTAGGCAATTGTTATTTTAGTTCGAATTAAAGCCGCATTGAAACACGGTCAAAGTTATAATACAGTTTTATGTGAATGGGTATTTTGATCGTGTTAACGCGACACACGACAACTTATTTTGACCACCTGTTATTATGCCCATTGATATAACCACAATGATTATACTTACTTATTTTATTTTTTCAGATTAATGATTCATGGAAACGTATTGCTGATACGATGGGCATTCCAGTGCATGAGTTAAAAAAGAAAAAAGATAATCTTCTTAGTACATTTAGAACGAATTTAAAAAAAAGAAATGCATCCATTCGGTCAGGGGCGGGAACAGAGGATGTGTATCAGCCCATATGGATATTTTACGATGTGATGGCTGCGTTTTTAACAGATGTTTACGAATCCACAAGTATTCTAAATACAGAGGAAAAAGTAAGCAAAAATAAAACATTCTTTATTTTTGGATTATTTATTTATTTGAGTAGCCAACACAACATACATTTCTATATACTTATCTTAAATTTATAGGTATTTAGATACTACTAGATTACTAGGTACTTTTGAATTAATGGTTATTCTCGTTAATATATCTGGTAAATTTTAATCGCGTTTCAACTGCACATGTAGGCGCTCTTCGAGGTATAGGTTGCAGTGGATCGAATGTTCCCGTGTAATTTTGTCTCCAAGACCCTGGTTGGATTAATTCTCCATTGAGATACTTATTTGGGGGACTGTACAAATGTTGAGATGTTTTACTTTTTCTTAAGAAATTGTGTAACAAGACACATGTCATTGTAATTAAAGATGCTTTAGTGATATTCAAGGGTATAGGCTTTTTGAAAATTCTGAATACGCTAGACATTATACCAAAAGTATTTTCGACTGCTACACGCGAACTAGAGAGCTTTTGATTGAATAATCTCTCTGGAGTACCAAGAGCGTGATGCCCTGGAAATGGTTTCATAATATGTGTACTCAATGCAAATGCGGCATCAGCTAAAAATACATAGGGTAAGCTTGTATTACTATTGGGTAAGCAACTAGGAGAAGGCAAGTTGATCACATTTGTGTCAATTTTTTGCTTTAAAACACTTTGATTATAGACTCCACCATCGCTAATTCGCCCTGGGCAACCTATATCTACAAACATAAAGCAGTAGTCACTATCAACTAGTGCTAAGAGTACAATACTGAAATGCCCTTTATAATTGAAGTACTCCGTTGCGGTATTGGGTGGCGGTAGAATCATGACATGTTTCCCATCTAAAGCGCCAATACAATGAGGAAAATTAAATCCTTTTGCCTTTGCAAGCCATTCATCCGTAGTGTTAGGTATCTGAAAATAAAAATATATAGTCAATTTAAAAAAAAAAACGCTGGTTTGCTCTTTAATGTAATATTATTATTTAAATATATTTTTATTGAATTTTTTCTTTCCCAGACACAACCTGATTTGTATGAAGAGGATAGCGCTTCTAACGTGCAGGTTAGTGATAATATTCCGGATGCTAAAAACGAAGACCATAATGATGCCGACATCCCTACTACATCTCAAAACAAACCAATTATTCAGTCACAAAAACGTCGTGCTAAAGATCCACCCGAAATGCAAGAAGCCAATAAAAAAATGAGTACTGCTTTTACAGCATTAAATAAAGCATTGGCTAACAAAGAAAACATAAAAGAAGAAGACGAATGCGATTTATTTTGTAAAATGTTGGCAAAACAAATAAGGGAGTATCCAAAACTTGAAAGGGAAGAAATAATGTACGAGCTTCATGGTGTTATGATGAACAGACGTCGTCGTTACAACACGATGCAGGGTAGATCATATGCTTTTTCTTCTCCTTCACAAATAATCCTCAGTCGACCTAGCACGAGCAACAGCATGTATCTATCAACACCGTCACCTGTATACGTAGTAGACTCCCCCCATTCAGTTCAGTCACCACCACAAAATATGGCCAATCAACAAACCGAAATGGTTAACATTATTTCACAAGAAGTACTTGTACCACAAACAAGTAAAATGTATTACGAAAGCTGTTTAAATATGACGGACGATAATAACACCGATCACCCTTAATTTGTCAAAGCAAACTGAAAGTACCTACTTACCTATTTGTCAAAGCAAAGTTTTTTGTAAACTGTTGATTATTCATTACAATACAATTAATAATAAAGATTTTGGATTAAATTATGTGGTTTACCTTCACTAAATCCTTTAACACGTTATTGAGCGCTAAACATACTTCAGGAACAATAATGGATATAACTTGGCTTGAAATTTTAAACAGGTAATGCAAGCTTCTATAGCTATCACCAGTAGCTAAATATCTTAATGTTACTGCCAAACGCACTTTCACTGGAATGGCATCCCTCCAATCTGTATCTTTTTTAGCAATCGTTGGAGATATCTTTTGTAGTAAATATTCAAAATCGCTGCTAGACATTCGAACAAAATTATTAAATTCTCCAGAGGGCTCTGCATATAGTTCTGCAAACTGGTTTTCCATGCTATTCCTGCGAAGAAACAGAGTAATGTAAGAAGTCGTTACCTACGTTAAAAAAAACTTTTTAGAAAAGAGAACCGACTTCAAAAACACTAACCCGTAAGAATATCCAAGTATATTGCCGAAGGTCATCATTAAACTAAGAAGTATTATATACTATAACCTCTACCTAAATGTAACAAATCCTTTTATGAAAACCGCAAACATACATACAAACATACAGGTCAAACTGAGAACCTTCTTTTTTTGAAGTCGATTAAAAAGCGTACAAGTTATATTATGAATAAAAAAATCCCACTTACTTTGTTCGGTTTCTATGTATAGTCAGCATCCACCACCTTCTTCTTCTCCATTTTTTTTTAATAACTCTATTGCGATAGACGCTTAAATAATACTTGTAGGTACTAAATAAATAAATAGCTGCGGCAGCAACGGTCTCTATATCCATTCTGCGTGCGTACGTGTTGCATCTGACGAGAACCAACATAGACTGAACGACCTGGCGACGTGTGGACGGCTCGTAGAGATTCATCTGCGGATGCGTCTGCGGACGTCTGCAGACAAATCTGTCTACGTGTAGAGGAGGCATTAGCCGGCCACAACATTGCGACTTATAATACTTGAAAATAAAATTGTTATAAAATATCATCGTAAAGCCTAATAATCTTGTGAGAAACTAAAACTATGTCGTGTTGTGCTGTGTTTTGCAAATCCAGAACAACTATAGGAGGAGTAAAGAATCCAGAATTATCTTTTCACATGTTAGTCTTTGTTGGCATTTTTTATCTGAAATAACTCATTTTAAAGCAAAATATCCATTTCTCTTGTAGAATAAACACTTTTCATCAAATCACTTTCAACCGGTGGTACATAGTTGTGATTTCAAAGGTTTAATTTAGTTATATTTAATGTATTGTTTTATACCAAGCAGTTAGTGATGTACAACAAATGTGTCGATAAATATGGTCGATACTTTGAACATGGTAAGACTATAGATCTCCGGTACCTGAATTTAATGATGCTGTTTATTTAGGGGTGTTTTAGGAGCTCATTATAACCCATATAAACTGTTTTTAGTGTTAAGAAATGCATTATTAATTAATTACGACAAAAATAAAATCCAATGGAAATACGTGAAAAATCAAGCAATTTTGACAAATATTGCCATAGATCACAGATTATGTCGTCAAATCCATGAAGTTTAAGGTGAAAATGGAGTCCACACTTCGAATACCTACTTGAAGTATACCTACCCCAATTTCATCGATTGAAGTACTGATAGACAGAATCATTAGTGCGGCCAATGAAATAAGAACAAAAATAACTACTGGAGTAGTGAAAACTGGTCTTCGCAAAATAATGCGAAGATGTGTGCAACGCAGGGGCGGACATGTCGAACACGAAATTTAGACTCAAAAATGGTGTGTGTAGTACTTAAAAGTTTAATAAGTTTAGTATCTTGTTCTGTATGCTGACCTATTGTTTTATTTATCCTCCCCAGTAGCCTATAAAACTACATGTTTTGTACAAAATTTCGATAAAACCCTAGATTGTTATACCTCGATGGATAGCTGATGAAACGTAGATATTTTTAGGTATATCTGCCAAACAGGTGCGATATTTTTTTTTCTAGATTTTTTTGAACGAGAAATAAACTTTCTGATTTGTATTATTTTTTATAAGTTTTAATCGTCTACAACTACTTATTTATTCATTTTAGGTACAATATTTGTTATTGGGGTCACAAAGCACCTTATTTTAAACGTTAAAATCAAGTAATAGTAATAATAAGACATACGCATTTGAAAATATCTAAGCTTATAGCCGAAGATCCGGTGATTTTTATAAAAACAAATAAATTGAAATATCTCGAAAACGGTAAGGTTTAGTGTAGGTTTCATGGGGAAATCAGTCAGAAACGATGTACACTACACGCCCTTGACGGGAATAGGTCGACTTAACCAGTAACCCTGTATAAAGTAAGAAAGAGACAAGATTGACTTTACTTGGTGAGTAACTTTACTTGAAGAACGTGAAATAGGCCCTAAGTCAATATTTTGTAAGATTAGAATTGCATTTTTGTTTTGATTTTATTAATTTCCAAGTTTTTCGAGCTATTTTGTTATTGTTTTATATTATGTTGTATTAATATGTTCGTTGGATTTATTTTCACTGTTGTTTTGATTATTATTTTTTTTATTTTCGAAAGATCATTAATATACTTCATTAAAAATATTATATACTTATGTCCATCTTCAATAAAGCATATAATTTAATCATAAATTATTTTTTATTATTAAAAAGTTCTCATTTATATAGTTATGAGCAAGTTTTTATCGATATGCTCTATACTACTAAGCACTTCCCTAGTAGCAGTTGTAGACACTGACACTTTACATAAAATGGACACGCGGTTGATAGCGCAGATTCTATCCGTACATAGATTATCTAAGGTTTTGTCTCTGCTCTGGTACTGAGTCCTGTCAGCTACTGTCACTTGTCAGCCAGGCAAGGACAAGCAGCAAGGCCCGCCCGCCATTTTGTATTGTGTGTGATGTTTTCGGAAATCGATATCATCAACAAATATTTAAATTCTTTTATTTTATAAACCAATACAGTGGTAGTTAAAATAATAATTAGATTTCGTTTATCAATTGAACGAGACATTAAAAATAATAACAATAGATCTAATCGTCAATTATTATAAAATATAGAACAGCTGACGTTTATTACACCCGATGTTTGTGCGTCTTCAACTTCGCGCGTAAATTCAAATAAATTGACATGTTGGGAAAGAGGATGCATCATAACAGCAAAGGTAGACTGGCCAGCAAAGGCCATGACAATGGAAAGCCATCCAGCCCTGCAGGTATATCTCCCTATACTAAACCAGCGAAAATGCCAGGGGCTATATCTGTTGGTAAAACAAAGGTAGATTTGTGCCCAATTCCATACATAAAAATACAAGACAACCCTGTGCATTTACCTCGGTTCAGTGCCGTTGCCGCGAGGTCCGCAGACGAAACTATTGGAATGGATGAACTTGATGCACTTCAACTAGAATTGGAATCTCTTCTCTGTAACACTGCCCTCCGTGTGAGATACTTTCAGTCAGAAATTGATAACATTGATACCAATGAATCCAAAAGAGAAAAGAAAGGCAAAGCTGCTGGCAAACAGTTACAATATTCGGTCAAAAGAAAGTTTCAAGAAGACAAAATGATTAAATCTAAAGACTATACTAAATTATCAAATCAACCTAAAGTACCTAAGTTTAAGAACTTCTCCAATAACTCGTCTGGATCTCATGCCTATCAAAATGATATTGTTAATTCTGATAATTCAGTGAAATTGGAATTGTCACAGCTTGCATTACCTAAGAATAATATACCATATAAATTTTGGAACTCCGTAGAACCTTATTGTGCTCCAGTGACAATGGATGATATAAAATTTTTGGAATCTTTATTGGCACAGAGTAGTAACACCACCTTGCCGCCAATACCTCCATTAGGACGTCATTACTCTGAAGTATGGGCAGATGAGCACCTTGCAGAGGATCAGAATGCCTCAAATCCAAATAAGCAAAAGTCTTCAATGTCACCTGATGCAAGTATACGCAAAAAACTTGAGAAGACAAATGACAACATTATAACTGGACCACTGACACAAAGACTGGTCTCTGCATTGATGGAAGAAAATGCTATGCCTTATGAAGTCCCCGATATAAAGATAAAACAATTAAGCAACTCTAAAACTAGCTATAAAAATTCACTGACATTAGAAAAATGCCTTAGAAAGGAGTTGGTTGAACAGGGTATTTTGGATCCCGAAGATCTACCTCCTTTAACAAACCCAAATGATGATGAAATATTAGCTGAAATTAAGAAATGCCAGACTGAACTGACTGCCGTTAGAAAAGAAAACTGCCGTAATCTTAAGAACCTTATTGGTCTTTGTAAACAAGAGATGATTAGACTGAATTTGAAGAAACAACTTGACCAAGTGGATTTGGAATGTATTGATATTTACAAAAAGATGGTAGCTGCTAAACAGAAGAAACGACCTATTACTAAGAAAGAGAAAGAAGATGCATGGAGAGCTATTAATGAGCAAATCAGGCTTAACAAAGAAATTAATGCGCTGCCTGTGACAGGGCCAAACACAAGCTAATTTATGCTTAATTAATATTATTATGTAAATATTTTGTGTCAAGTCTCAATATAAAATGAAGGAAGCATTTAGGATAGTATTATTATTATTTACTGTCAATAAAATTATCATATTCATTGAAATAATGTCTTTTTCTTTAACTATCCACTATTTACTATTGTAACTACGTGTGCTCTATGGCTTAACCCATGTAAGGCCAATTCTGAGGGAATTTTTGGACAAAAATCCATGTGTAAGGAACAAATAGGAATATCTATCTGTATGTAATAAATATGATCATAATTGGTTTAGTATAATAACCATCCATTTAGATTTTTTAGTTATTGGCTGGTATCCATTTGAACTTCGCGGGTCCGGAATCTGATTGCCAATGTCTTCTATTTAACGAAGGCGGCTCCACATATCGATTTGAACCTTTGCTAATAAGAGTGGATGGCATGGCGATCACGGCTGTTGGTTGTGATTGGTTTTATTATCCCGCGACAAAGGGTTCACGGGTATACTTTCACGTCAAAAACCATCCACAATAATAAAATTTTAACGTTCACGCGAAGGTTCATGGCGAAAATGTGTAGCCGCCCTTATTTGGTATGTAAACACCATCCATATAGACGTCAACGTCAATCAAATTGAAATCGAGTAAAAATTTGAAAATAACGAAAATCAACTGCTGATTGTTGTTTGTGATTCTGATTGTGATGTTATTATAATTATTAATTGTGATTATTATTCTTGAGAGATGGATCCTTTAACACCTAACAAAATAAAACGATTGATACATTTGGCCGAGGATAGGTCGTTCAACAATCCTCGTAGTAAAAATGGGAACGATGACGTATCGCGAATGTAAGTTTTCAAAACTTTGGAAATTCTTACTATGACTTTCGATAAATGTTTCTAATTAAAAAACGTATTTCAGAGCATCTATTCAAGCTGGTCTGAGCAAGTCTACAATAAACTGTGAATCATCATCTGGTATTCTAGATCTTGAGAGAGTAGAGGGTAAACAAAAACTCATTTTATTCAATAATTTACCAAAAATCTTAATGTTAGTACTAACGTAATTATTTCTTCAATTTTTAAGCTTTCGGTGAATCAGTCAATGAAAGTGAATCTCTTTGCAAATCAGTAAGTATTTTTTTAATTAAACTTATTAAAACCAAAGTCATAATAAGTATTCTAGGGGCAAACAAGATGTAGTAACGTTTCTGACTAAAACTTAATTAAACAATCTTGATGCTGAATAGTTTTATTCTGTTGAATAAAATATTTATAATTTAAACTGTTATTCTTTCTACTTATTTACATTATATATTTGTTTTTTATAAATAATGATTTTTACTAAAGTTTACATAATGAAAAAAAATAACAATTGTTACTTTTAATTTAAAGCAATAAATTAAATTATAATTTTATTTTATTTATAATTAGAGTGCATTTAACCCTGGCGAGATGACAGGAAGATCTACCGAAGCCAGCTTTAATCTCAAGTCTATACCCGTTGGCCGTCAGTCGATGATGGAGATCACCAAACAGATGAACAAACAATCCAATGAAGTTAATGATGTTATCCGACACTCGTATGCGGGATCTGAATATTCTTTTCATTCCAAGGTGAGATGTTATTATTAAGCGAAAATAAACACATTACTGACTTCAAAAACCAGGAGATATTTTATTTGTATTTTTTCGTTTATTGCCTCCTCCATTTCTTAAGAGTTATCTAGCTTTGATGCATAAGTACATATAAAGCAAAAAGTTTTGTTTCAATCAGCAATTTAGTAATAAATCGGTAGGGTTACTATGGGTGACTGAGCCAACAAAATACAATGGGCGCATGGGACGGACGGAAGGAAGGGCTCAGCTCTAAATTTTTTTTATAAAAACATTTATATTTACACTTTTTAAACTTTTGCGATCGGAATTCATTGTTGCATAATTTACTGGTCCTAATTGCGTATAACATAATTATAATTTACCTCGACGTTTCGACCGGGTTACACCGAACGTGGTCACGAGAAGACTGTCTTCTCAGTCAGTCTTCAGTGTTATATGCGTATAAACCAGTTAAGACCAGTAAATTATGCAACAATAGTTGTATTTGTTAAGTACATTCATATTTTAATGTAAGAATGAGCTGCCTTCCTTATCTAATGAATTCACTACGAGTATCCAACCACATAAGTTATGCTACTAAGATGCATGTATTGTATGTTACAGAGAGATTTGACGGCAGATGAGGCGTCCCTAGTGCGTCGAGAGGCACCTCTTCCGCAGCAAACCACTCAAACATATTTCCCCGATAGTGTAATGTAAGTATAAGTAGCGGCACGAAACTCTAGCGCTGACCGTTATTGCGCAGAAGTCAAAAATAAGGTATCACAGGGGGGCTAGAGGGACGAGGAGAGTGTGTGCGTAGCGTCGGTTGGCTAGTCTGCCGTACTCCCTCCCCCGCCACGATAGCATACTTTGCGGACATCTGAATGAACGCGTTCTAAAGTATATTATTATCCCACCAAAAACATTCTGTAAAAAACTAGCCAAGTCTCGATGGAGCTGCTTGTTTATCTCTAAAAAGTAATGAAATCTAGACAAAGTCGTGCCAAGTGTAAGGTTCCTTACTGCGATTTCTTTATTATTATAGTTAATGTTGTGTGACTTGGCCGTTGAAGGATACACTGTACACAAGTACACAACTGTACACAAGGGTACAAAACTAGGTGCTCCATGACACTATTGCACCAATCTGTCGCCAGAACCACTACCCATGGACGATAGAAAATTGCCACTTGAAAAACGTTGATTCAATATCCAGTCAATTGTAGGCTTGATAAAGCTGCGTATTTTAATAATGTTACAACATTACGTGTAAACAAAATTGACTTGTACCCACTACAAACGTTTTCAACAATGTTCAACGGCCAAGTCACACAACATTAACTGTAATAATAAAGAAATCGCAGTAAGGAACCTTACACTTGGCACGACTTTGTCTAGATTTCATTACTTTTTAGAGATAAACAAGCAGCTCCATCGAGACTTGGCTAGTTTTTTACAGAATGTTTTTGGTGGGATTTCATTTATTTTTGTTGAAACGTGTTTATATTGTTTTTTTTTATTAGATTTTCTTATTTGACACATTTTTTTCTTTTTAGGAGTAGTATTTTATTACTAAGCGCCCCGCAATTTCACCCGCGTAGTTCCCGTTCACGTTTCCGTGGGAATTTTGGGATAAAAAGTATCCTATGTGCTTCTCCTGGTTCTAAGCTACCTCCCCACCAATTTTCAGCCAAATCAATTCAGCCGTTCTTGAGCTATAAATTCCCGTTCCCAATCCTGTGGGAACTTCGGGATTAAAAGTATTCTATGTTCTTCTCAAGGTTTTAAGCTACCTCCCCACCAATTTTCAGCCAAATCAGTTGAGCCGTTCTTGAGTTATAAATTCCCGTTCCCAATCCCGTGGGAATTTCAAGATTAAAGGTATCCTACGTCCTTTTCCTGGTTCTAAGCTACCACCTCACCAATTTTCAGCCAAATCAGTTGAGCCGTTCTTGAGTTATAAATTCCCGTTCCCAATCCCGTGGGAATTTCGGGATTAAAGGTATCCTTTGTCCTTTTCCTGGTTCTAAGCTAACACCCCACCAATTTTCAGCCAAATCAATTCAGCCGTTCTTGATTTTTAAATTCCCGTTCCCAATCCCGTGGGAATTTCGGGATTAAAGGTATCCTTTGTCCTTTTTCTGGTTCTAAGCTACCTCCCTACCAATTTCCAGCCAAATCAGTTCAGCCGTTCTTGAGTTACAATTCCCGTTCCCGTTCCTGTATAATTCCCGTTCCCGTTCGATTATCCTAGTTTTTATAGTTTTCCCTTTATGTAGCCATTAAACCCTACCTCTGTACCAAATTTTAGCTCTCTAGGTTTATGGGAAGTACTAGTTCTATTTTGATGATCATGAGTGAGTGAGTGAGTGAGTGAGTGAGTGAGTGAGTGTCTGTCATAAATACGAAACTTTGCATTCGCTTAGCTTCGGAACTAAATGACCTACAGACTTGAAATTTTATTTTAAGTATGTGATTGTATAGCTTACTGGATGACGAAAATTTCAGCGTTCTGGGCTTATCCAAAGGTTCTCAAATAGGGGCCTGAAAATGCGGCGAAAGGGTTCCTGTAAAGGATGGTACGGCAGTGTTTGCTTCGCGCTCGACTTGGCGGGGGGCACTGCCGTGCCCCCAGATAAGCCGTTCATGGATAGTTTTTTTTAAGTTTAAGTTTGTTTGATATTTTTGGTTTTCTATTAGTGTTTTTTTAGTAGATGGTCAATACTATACAACTTAATATTAAAGTTTAAGTTAACTTTAATATTAAGTAGGTAATTATTAATGTTAGCGCGCGCAACAGTACCTAATATCATCCACATTTCGTGCATGATAGACATACTACTTATTTAAATAAAATATGTTGTTAAAAATATTTGTTAAAGTAGTTATAGTAATTGAGTTATACGTAATTGTATTTTGTTCGCTACTGTACACATGCGCAGTTATCCCCTCTACGTTTCGCTCAGCGCTAAACTTACGTGCCGCTACCTATACCTATATTTAATTTACACTAATTTACAGCAGAAAATTGGACGCTTGTGAACAAAAATATTATTTATTTATATCACTTTCAGACAAAGTAACACATCAACCATGTCAGTTGGTGCATATTTCAAACACAGATGCCCTGAATTTGGCAATATTCTCGGCAAAACGGACAGTCCGGATAGATCAGCCTTGTCTAATGTGCCTAGCATTACTGAAGGTGAGATTAGATCTTTGTAATATATTAATATAACTACTAGCAGCGCCCTGCGGTTTTACCCCCGTAGTTTTTAATAATAAACTTGTTTAATGGAAAAAAATAAGATTGAAATTGTAAGTTAGAAGTATTCTTATATGAATTTTACAAAACTAAAGATTTTTTTAAGGTCAAAAGTGTGGCCTCATTTCTGGTGATCTCGCTGGTCGGTCGATTTGGGTATTTCCTCTTTGTTTAAGTACGTTACGTAAGAACGTAGTAAGTACTTACGTACCACTTTAGCTGAATCCGTTATCATGCATAAAACAAAACCGTCGCCTAAAAATGGGGCAAAAGGCATTTCATGGGGTTCCAAGACATCAGTTATGTATCGCTGTGCAGTCAGGGATCCATGTTAATCTGACCTTAGTCTGACCTCTGGCTCTGACCTTAGACTGACCTCTGGCTCTGACCTTATGCTAAACTCTGGATCTGACCTTAACTGACCTCTGGCTCTGACCTTAGTCTAACCTCTGGCTCTGACCTTAGTCTGACCTCTGGCTCTGACAGACTGACCTCTAGCTCTGACCTTAGTCTGACCTTAGTCGGACTAAGGTCAGAACCTTAGTCCGACCTTTGGCTCTGACCTTAGACTGACCTCTGGCTCTGACCTTAGAAAGACCTCTGGCTCTGACCCGAGTCTGACCTCTGGCTCTGACCTTACTCTGACCTCTGGCTCTGACCTTAGACTGACCTCTGGCTCTGACCTTAGAAAGACCTCTGGCTCTGACCCGAGTCTGACCTCTGGCTCTGACCTTACTCTGACCTCTGGCTCTGACCTTAGACTGACCTCTGGCTCTGACCTTAGAAAGACCTCTGGCTCTGACCCGAGTCTGACCTCTGGCTCTGACCTTACTCTGACCTCTGGCTCTGACCTTAGACTGACCTCTGGCTCTGACCTTAGAAAGACCTCTGGCTCTGACCCGAGTTTGACCTCTGGCTCTGACCCGAGTTTGACCTCTGGCTCTGACCTTAGACTGACCTCTGGCTCTGATCTTAGTCCGACCTCTGGCTTGACCTTAGTCTGACCTCTGGCTCTGACCTTAGTCTGACCTCTGGCTCTGACCTTAGTCTGACCTCTGGCCCCAACTGACCGACTTCCCCAACTGACCGACTTCCCCAACTGACCGACTTCCCCAACAGACCGACTTCCCCAACTGACCGACTTCCCCAACTGACCGACTTCCCCAACTGACCGACTTCCCCAACTGACCGACTTCCCCAACTGACCGACTTCCCCAACTGACCGACTTCCCTGTCTGACCACATTCCCCGTCTGGCCAACAGACCAAAGTCTCCAACTCAACGACTTCCCCAACTGACCATTTTACCCATCAAACCAACTTCCCCTTTTGACCAACTTGATTTTGTGACCAACTTTCCGAACTGACCAAATTCCCCATCTGACCGACTTCCCTAACTGACCAACTTCCCCATTTGACCATTTTCCCCGTCTGACCGACTTTGTGTCTGACCGATTAATTCGAAGGCCAACCCCAAGACTTGCAGTGTTCAGTTTTTGGAGCATTCCTTGCAGTACATGTACTGTTTTGTGTCAATTTGTCAGGCGTTTGCTTCCGACGAAGACACGCCGTAAAATATCAATCTTATTTTTTTTCCATTAAACAAGTTTATTATTAAAAAAATTCATACCTAGAATATTTAAATACTCAATCATAGAAATAAAACAACATTATAACAAAAATCCGTAAATTTTCACAAATGAACTAACATTCCTCTAATTTTTCCGGTGTGTACTTCAAATAGGGTTCCATCAAGTATATCGCTTTCCAAAAGGGTTCCGTTAACAAAAAAGATTGAGAACCACTGCTATAATGAGATGATGTAGTGAATGCTTATGAATGCTTATATGCTCACTCTCCACTACAATATAAAATTATAAGGCAAACCTGTGCTAAGCTATCAATTTTTTTTTCAGTATCATCAATCACACCCCATGATCTCATGTCTAATGATATAAGTCAGAAATATAAAATGAATGAATCGTTGGACTGCATTCCAGTGCGTCAATCTCGTCATGAAATGGCTGAGAAAAATCATAACAAGCCAAGCGAAGTTTACAATCACGATCAAGGGCCGTCTGATATTAAAACTGATAAGAATAATACGTATAATAAGATGTCTGAAATGTATGGTCAACAAATTAATTTGCCATCTGCAAGCAATGTTCCGGACGTATCACAGTATTTGGCTAAGACTTTGAATCCTGTGATGTCATCGACACTGGCGAGCCATAAGAAGTTTCCAGGCACTGTGAAGCCATCAGAAATGTTGATTAACAAAATCTATCCCGACTTTAGACTTGCAGGGGAAGATTCTGAGGCATCGGCCGAGAATTCGCTCAGTATTTCGAAGATTGCCGATTATCTTGGTAATTGCATTTTATTTTTAACATTACTTTTATGTTGAAAAAACTTATTCATTTATGCATGCATATAAACAAACTAGCAGCGCCCTTTAGCACGCGCGCGCTTTTTACCCGCTTCCGTGAGAATGCGTATACAATCTCGGCACAATTCACCATCGTGTGTTAAAAATTAAGTAACAGCGCCATCTATTGGTAGGATTTGTGACTACAAAAAGCTACAATAAAACATACGATTACTTATACACAATCCCATGGGAATTTCGGGATAAAAAGTATCCTATGTGTTATTCCTAGTTATAAGGAACATCTGTACCAAATTTAATTAAAATCGATACAGTAGTTTTTGTGTGAAAGTGGAACAAACAGCCATCTCACAAACATCCAAACATACAAACTTTCGCATTTATAATATTAGTAGGATATAAAAAGTTAGAAATCCTACTCGAAATCTATCATTACTCAATTTGTAGATTGGACATCAAGCCAGAATGCCAAACAAAGGGTTGCGGGTTCAATTCCAGCAAATAATTGTGACATCAGTAAACGTTTATTATTACAGTCTTGGTATATGTATAAATATATATGCTTAGATCCTGATACCTCAAATACAGGTAATAGAATAAATAAGGGCCGGCGCACATATAGCGAAACGCAGCGCAGAGCATTTTGAATGTCAAACTATTTTCAACATTGTGAATGTTGAAATTAAATCGAAAATTAATTAACACAACAACTAGTATCTAAGCTACTACAAACGAATAGTAGCGCGCCGGTGTTAAATGATTTTCGTTCTTATTTCAATGCACACAATGATGATAATAGTTTGACAGTAAAAATTGATCTGCGCTGTTTCTATATTTGCGCCAGCCCTTGGGTGTCAGTTGCTACTTAAATAAAAAACTTAACTGATAATGTTATTAATATTGATTTACAGGAAAACAATCAGTATTAAGTGTATCAGACATACTCAACTTGAACAATAGAAAGAAACCAGCGACAAAGAAGCAGCCTCTTACTGAGCTTCACTTGAACAAACAGGAATGTAAAAAGGAGGTTCAAGTGACTAATCTTAGGGACTCTAGACAACTAGACGCGGCTAGCTCATCGGGGACAGTAAACACAGTTATACTAGCAGAGAAAAACTCTATCAAAGAAGTCCCAGCTGTTATTGTAACTCATCATTTACTTGATGATGAAGAAAGCAATAAAAAACCAAAGTCTGTCCGGTTGAAGTCGCCGTCGAGTAAAAGTCAATCCTCTATGAGCACTGTGCAGGAGAATTTCATCAGTTTCAAGTCTGGTGATAGTCCATTGCAGACGAGTAGAGGTAATTAATAAAATATTGAATTTAATTTATAACTATTTACGTTTAATTCTACAGATAAAAAGAAGACTTGCTCAGCAGGAGGTGTAACAGGCTTTTAGTAATAACTTTGTTTATAAACGCTTCTCTTGTGACATAGGACACCATAATTTAATTTTAAAATAACGTTAACTAAACGTCGTTCGTTATTTGAAATTCCTTAAGACGAAGCTTGTGCCTTATAAATATAAGATTAAAAAAAAGATTAAGCTCCGATTGCGAAATTAACGTCATTATTTACTTATTTTGACCAAAGTTAAGGTTCTATCTACGGCGGTAACAATCACTGCAAGTTGTGTAGATTCATTATGTACCAACACTGGTTAACACTGGTTCTAATATGACCTTTATCACAAAGAAAATAGAGTCCCATTTGAATATTCAAGTTTTTTTGTAAATGGTAGTGTAACTTTTCAGGCGAGGTAAACACATCCCATGTCCGTACCTCGAACATAGAGTATAGAGAGTTAGATAAGTCGGTAGATTGGCGCGAAGTGTTGCTACAGAAACAACTTAAACAGGATGGCTTGGCTAAAGGTTCGTGGGACGCTTCTTACAATGGGAACGAATAACAGATTAAAAATACTAATGTTTTTAATATGAATATGTTTTGAAGCTAACAATATGATGAAATGTTACATGTCATGGAATAATTAACTAAAACGACTAATGTTTCATTTAATCCATTAATTCATGCATCAATTGAGATACAAATATTAAAATAAAAAATAATTTGAAATGGATCATTATATCTAACAGTAACTTCCATTAAGTTACTGTTAGATATTATTAAAAGTTTTACATTAAAAGTACTGAATTACAAGCTTATCATACTTTTGATTATTAGTTACCTATGTTACAACCCGCGGTAATTACTCACGCAATTCCTGTTTCTCTAAGCTAAGATATGTGGTGTGAAAATCTCCCGTGTGTAGTGTAGCTTACAAACTGTGTGAAAAATATCCGTGCGAACATGATTTTACAAACGCGCAACATTTAAAATATACACATATAGTTCGTGCATTGTGGATTTACATATGTAATATACAAAATTAACTTTAATATAATATTTACAGCAGAACAATGGGCAGAGATACAGGCGTCCCCGGCGAAAGGGTTTGTTGGTAAGTAGAAATAATGATTTTAATTTTGCGACAGGACAGCTTTGTATGTTTTTAACTTTTTAACCCGATAAAAGCCACAAAAAAATGATTGCGGCAAAGGTTCGGAAGTAGAAGTATAAATCGATATTAAAAAGCGTTTACTTTCTTTTCACAGGTGTAAGTTGCGCAGTAAACATCATAATAACAACACTGACAGATAGCTGGTTAACTGCCAAATTCAAATTCGATGACCTGCCCAACGACGGTCGAGATCTAACCATTGAGTTACCACGTCTTCCCTTATTACTATCACCTGGGAAAACAGAACAATTCACACTTCATATAACGTCTAATGCTGAAATGAACACGGAGCTTCCATTCACAATGTTTCTCAAAGACGCTTCAATTGATGACGATATTGAGCAAAAAGGGTCAATTAGTGTCGATATACAAATGCCTGTGATACAAGCAATGTCCTCAGATGGAGTGAATAGAATAACGTTCCCTCCTATACAAGAAAACGCGTCGCTTATCAAGTCTTTTGTCTTACTGAGTGATTGCCCAGAAGACCTTCAGCTAGAATTGTCAGTAGTGGAAGGCGATAGAATATTTTCTATTAAAAATGTACAGGAAATTAAGAAGGGTGATGTTAATAAAGTGTTGATGGATCGCCAAGGGTCTGTGGAGGATCCGAAAGCGAAAACTAAGGGCATGAATAAGCAGCTGTGTAGGTTGTCGAGTGGTAATGCGATTAGGCTTTCAATTAAGTTCAGTGCGCCTAAACTTTCTGAACTACAGATTGGTAAGTAGTTTTGAAAATTTGTAATTGTTATAGTCAAATTCTTCTTTAAAATCTTTCTTTCTTCTATCAAATCTTGTCAATGACCTCAACAAGTTAATATTTACTTAGTATAAAATGAAGACGCTGTCGGTTCATTTTAAAATCTATTAAACTACTCAACGGATTTTAATGCAGTTTTAAACAATAGATGACTCAAGAGGAAGGTTTAACGCGGGTAACATGCGCAGGGCGCTACTAAATAGTTCTACATTAATCTAAGTTACATTTTAACCTAGATTTATTTTTATTTATTTAACATTTGCACTAAAACGATTACAGGTGAGGATGTAGAAATTGAAACTTACTTTTTTATTTTGAAAAATTTACAGAAGAAAGTGTAGTTACGCTAAATGGAGCTCTAAATGTGAACCTTATTGGCGTGAATACAGTACTGAGACGAGTTGATCTCGTTGGTATAGTGGGGACAGCCACACTGTCTGTTAAAATGGAGACCAAGAAACTTCATTTAACTAAAGGTAAGTTTGATAAATATGCCTATATTACGAAAATTCACATTTCAGCTAGCGTTTGTAGATGATGTATTCTTCTGTTTTTCGATTTCATCAGTTTGGTTTGCTTTTATTTTGGGATCTTTAAGTTCTTTTGAATTTGGGTCTTAAAAGCAAAAAAAGAAAACTAGGGAGGGACTAAGCTCTTCTAAAAAGCAATTGTTGCAATAAAACACGTAATTTTATACGTACAGAAAAAATGATTTAAAAAATTAGAAAACCTTAATTTTTTTTAAATTTAATAATTTAAATTTCTCCCCCTGCAATACTCTATATATATATTTTTTAACTTATTTACATTTTATTATTATTTCTATTCCAGAACCAACAAACCTCACTCTAATAAACACGGGCTCAGTGACAGGCGTCTGGTACGTCAAGTCTGTGAGCGCGAGTGACGCGTTTCCTTTCAAAATAGCTCCTTCTAAGTTCGATATCCGACCGGGCGGCAGTAAGGTGCTGAATATGTGTTATACTGGCCCTGATGATTGTGTTAGTGAGGCGTAAGTATTGATTAAACTAGTGATATTATATACAATCTAATATCCCAAAAATGAATGAATGGGATGATAAGAAAACTGTAAGGGACAACTAATATGCAGTCATGTTCTAGACGTAAAGATTTTTTTTGCCAGTTTAATTATTTGTAATGAAGGCTCCGAAACTATCGACCGATTTATAACCGACGTTTGAGACAGATTTACCTTATAACCAGGATAATAAGATATAGGATGAAAAATACTTAAAAATTCCCAGGAGTTTCGCAGTTCCTCGTGTTATTCATGTCTAAGTGTGATGATTGATTGACTATTTATACTATGATGTCTTATTCCAGAACAATAATACTCGAAGAAGCATCAAGCGGCAACAAAACACCGATCGAAATAACCGGCGGCGATGATAAACCTAAATCATTCCCAATTAAAACCAACGTAAACATAATGTCTTGGATAAAAGCTGGCAGGAAAGAACTTAGTATTAAAAACTCAACTGACAAAAAAGTTCTAATAAGATGTTATATAACCGGCGAAGGATTTTCCATAGACTATCCCGACGTTGAATCTAGAAGTATCTATGGCTTGACATTCGGACCTAATGAATGTAGATTACTGCCAGTGATTTTTGCTCCAACAACAAGCATGCCTTACGCGGCATCTTTACACCTGGCTATCGATAAAAGCACCGATATGAATAGAAAGGTTAGTGTATAATTATGTTTATTACTATTACTTAATTAGAGAAATGTCTACTATACATTATTGTCGCATGAACTGTATTTTATCTCTACCCAAAGTAAATTGATCGTCTAGATGCTGGCATCTAAACTAGAGCTTCGATTCCTGAGTTAAAATAAATTCAAAAATGTTTGCTATTATCCAAATAGGCTCTGTTTTAAATCATTACCATGGATTAGACAAGCGTGGGGATTATTCCTATTCTTCTTCACTGTAACATCTCCTAACTGTACTAATATCATCAGTGAAAATCCAGCCGTGGCATTTTACAAATCGATACATTACAACACTCATGTTTTTTTATTGTAGATCAAGTTGTTCGGGTGTGCGAGCGGCGACACGCTGCGCTGGTCGGGGCTGGTGACGTACGGCGACACGGCGCTGGTCCGCGCCGTCAGCCGACAGCCCATAGTGCTCGAGCTGTATAACAAGTCTACGATGCCCGCCTTCGTGTCTACGCATATACATTTTAATTGTAAGTTTTACTGTAGTTTTGATGGACATCTTCCGAGGTGTATTCCTACACCTACGATACTACGGGCGCACATAAACCCTTCATCTTTCCCCCTTTAGTACAATACGCGTCAATCTCGTCGATGTCGTCGGTGTGTGGCGGGCGGCGCGTGGTGGCGGGGCGCGCGCGGCACGCGCTGCGCGTGGCCGTGCCGTGGGCGCGCGTGGAGCGCCGCGCGCGCGCCGCGCACACGCCCACGCTCGCCACGCTCACCATACTCACCGGGCCCGAGCTCACCAGGTGGAGGATACTCAGGTATGGGGATTGATTCATCAGAAACTGAGCATACTGTATACACACACACCTAGACCGAAACATTTATAAATTATACAAATATTTATTCCGCACAGTAATTCAACAGTTGGGCATGGTGACCACTCTGCCACATTATTTATAGTAATCACTCAAAAATTCATATCAATTGGTCATATCAAAAAATTACCTATCGCCTCCTGTTGGTTATAGTAGTTGTATTCTGACAGTTATACACCAGAGACAAAGGTTTGGAAGGAGAACTAGTAAAGAAGATTTAATCTGAAATCTAATATAGTAAAAAGCACAAAGGTCCAAAATTAGGTCTAATCACGGGAAACATTCCGCTTGAAAGTACACTTTCCATTTTCTCATTTCAGAGTACTCAAAAATGAATCAAATGGTGAATTAGACACTTCTCTGTTGGATGACCACTTGAAAGTGTTAGCAAGTAAATTCGAAGGTGAAGATCCGAATATGGACAATATGTTATCCGAATTTGAAGAAAATAAGGTAAATTCGAAATTCCTATTATTTTTGACAAAGAATATGTGTATGCCTCAGTTTAAATACTTGGGCAATGTAGTCAGTGAAGTTACTAAATACACTGTGGTACACAGTTTCTGTAATGGGCAAGCGTATTGCTTACCACCAGATATCCAACTCGTCGCAATGATAACATTGATCGTAATAAAAAAAACTTAGATCACACAGCCGGCCAAAGGCTCTCCTCTCTCACTGGTGACATTACTGTAATATTTATACATTTAGTTAATATTATTACATTATATGAATTCGTGATAGTGATTTCAAACCTTACTACTTCTTGAAATGTCTCCTTTCATTTATACTTACATAAGTACATCTATTTTATTATTTCCAGGTATCGCTAGAAGAACTAATAGGAGGTCTTCACGAGCTAACTGCCCAGATAGTACTACCCCAGGACTTTGCCGATGAGAACACCATCATCATATCAGATGACACTGTTGTTGATCATCATACTCTTTGTGAATAGTTTATGTACTTAATTATTGGTATTACTTAGAATATAGACCTGAATGGTAGGGTCGGAATTGTAAAAAAGGTATTAGGGCCACAGCCCAAAGCAATGGGAATATAGGGACTTAACCCCAATAAACATATACGGGACCTCAACCCCTATGTTATATTGTGTATGTTAGCGGCGATATTTAATGAAAATATGTTTATAAAGTGCTTTTAAAAGCCTGTAAAAGTGAGATCCCAGAGTAAAGGTCTGATAAATATTGCGAGCGACACCATGCCACGAAATCTGTATTTTTATAATGTATCAATTCGGCTTCTTAAAGTTTAAAACCATTATTTATAAGTTATCATGTATTTAGTATTAGACGCGAAAGTCGTTAACGAGACTGATCGGTTTAAAAACAATATGAAATATATTTTTTGATGAATATAGCAATTTATTGTATTACTAAATTATGTAGTTTCGAACATCTGTTACTGTTATCCGTCCCTATGCTGTACAAATAAATGTGTTTAATGAATTAATCGTGTTTTCACTCTCCTGGTCGTTATTTTTTAAATACTCAAACATCAGGATGAGTTGGTAAGGTTGCGGGTTCGATTCCCGTGCGAGGTGAATATTTGTGTGAACCACATAAAATATGTTTGTTTCGGTCTGGGTGTGTGTGTGAATGAGTGAGTGCGTAGTTTCTGATACCCTAGATTAGATACAAGTTTCGAACTTAGTTAGGGGTCAGTTACTATAATAAGATAATGTAGTGAATGCTTATAATATAATTATATGAACAATTTTGATTCCTGTGATTTTGTATTTTTTTCCCATGAATGACGCTACTACATAGATCAGACTGATGCGACGAGATCCATAGCTGATCCTACAAGATCCACGACTACTGCTACGAGATCCACAACTGATGCTACGAGGTTCGTGACTGACGCTACGAAATCCGTGAGTGATGCTACGAGATCATGACTGACGCTACGAGATTTACGACTGACGCTACGAGATCCGTGACTGATGCTACGAGTTCATGACTGATGCAACGATATTTACGACTGACGCTTCGAGATCCGTGAGTGATGCTACGAGATCATGACTGACGCTACGAGATCCGTGACTGATGCTACGAGACGAGACCCGTAACTGACGCCTCGAGATCCACGACTGATGCTACGAGATCCACGACTGATGCTACGAAATCCGTGACTGATGCTAGGAGATCCGTGACTGATGCTACGAGATCCGTAACTGATGCTACGAGATCCGTGACTGATGCTACGACATCCGTGACTGATGCTACGAGATCAACGACTGACGTTACGAGATCCGTGACTGATGCTACGAGATCCGTGACTGATGCTACGAGATCCGTGACTGATGCTACGAGATCAACGACTGACGTTACGAGATCCGTGACTGATGCTACGAGATCCGGGACTGATGCTACGAGACCCGTTACTGACGCTACGAGATCCATGACTGATGCTACGAGATCCGTGACTGATGCTACAAGACCCGTAACTGACGCTACGAGATCCACGACTGATGCTACGAGATCCACGAAAAATGCTACGAGACCCGTAACTGATGCTACTAGACCCGTAACTGACGCTACGAGATCCCCGATTGATCTTGACTGATGCTACGAGACCCGTAACTGATGCTACGAGATCCGTGACTGATGCTACGAGATCCACGACTGATGCTACGAGATCCGTGACTGATGCTACGAGACCCGTAACTGATGCTACGAGACCCGTAACTGACGCTACGAGATCAACGACTGATGCTATGAGATCCGTGACTGATGCTACGAGACCCGTAACTGACGCTACGAGATACACGACTGATGCTACGAGACCCGTGACTGATGCTACGGGACCCGTAACTGACGCTACGAGATCCACGACTGATGCTACGAGATCCGTAACTGATGCTACGAGATCCGTGACTGATGCTACGAGATCCATGACTGATGCTACGAGACCCGTAACTGACGCTACGAGATCCACGACTGATGCTACGATATCCGTGACTGATGCTACGAGACCCGTAACTGACGCTACGAGATCCGTGACTGATGCTACGAGACCCGTAACTGATGCTATGAGACCCGTAACTGACGCTACGAGATCCACGACTGATGCTACGAGATCCGTGACTGATGCTACGAGACCCGTAACTGATGCTACGAGATCCGTGACTGATGCTACGAGACCCGTAACTGACGCTACGAGATCTACGACTGATGCTACAAGACCCGTAACTGACGCTACGAGATCATAACTGACGCTACTATACCCGTAACTGATGCTACGATACCCGTAACTGACGCTACGAGATCTACGACTGATGCTACAAGACCCGTAACTGACGCTACGAGATCTTAACTGACGCTACGATACCCGTAACTGATGCTACGATACCCGTAACTGACGCTACGAGATCCACGACTGATGCTACGAGATCCGTGACTGATGCTACGAGACCCGTAACTGATTCTACGAGATCCACGACTGATGCTACGAGATCCGTGACTGATGCTACGAGACCCGTAACTGATGCTACGATACCCGTAACTGATGCTACGATACCCGTAACTGACGCTACGAGATCCGTGACTGATGCTACGAGACCCATAACTGATGCTACGAGATCCGTGACTGATGCTACGAGATCCGTGACTGATGCTACGAGATCCGTGACTGATGCTACGAGATCCACGACTGAGGCTACGAGATCCGTGACTGATGCTACGAGACCCGTAACTGATGCTACGAGATACGTGACTGATGCTACGAGACCCGTAACTGACGCTACGAGATCCACCACTGATGCTACGAGATCCGTGACTGATGCTACGAGATCCACCACTGATGCTACGAGATCCGTGACTGATGCCTCGAGATCCGTGACTGATGCTACGAGACTCGTAACTGATGCTACGAGATCCGTGACTGATGCTACGAGATCCGTGACTGATGCTACGAGATCCGTGCCTGATGCTATGAGATCCGTGACTGATGCTACGAGATCCGTGACTGATGCTACGAGATCCACGACTGAGGCTACGAGATCCGTGACTGATGCTACGATACCCGTAACTGATGCTACGAGATCCGTGACTGATGCTACGAGACCCGTAACTGATGCTACGAGATCCGTGACTGATGCTACGAGACCCGTAACTGATGCTACGAGATCCGTGACTGATGCTACGAGACCCGTAACTGACGCTACGAGATCCACGACTGATGCTACGAGACCCGTTACTGACGCTACGAGATCATGACTGACGCTACGAGATCCGTGACTGATGCTACGAGACCCGTAACTGATGCTACGAGATCCGTGACTGATGCTACGAGATCCGCGACTGATGCTACGAGACCCGTAACTGACGCTACGAGATCCACGACTGATGCTACGAGATCCGTGACTGATGCTACGAGACCCGTAACTGATGCTACGATACCCGTAACTGATGCTACGATACCCGTAACTGACGCTACGAGATCCACGACTGATGCTAAGAGATCCGTGACTGATGCTACGAGACCCATAACTGATGCTACGAGATCCGTGACTGATGCTACGAGACCCGTAACTGATGCTACGAGATCCGTGACTGATGCTACGAGATTCGTGACTGATGCTACGAGATCCGTGACTGATGCTACGAGATCCGTGCCTGATGCTATGAGATCCGTGACTGATGCTACGAGATCCGTGACTGATGCTACGAGATCCACGACTGAGGCTACGAGATCCGTGACTGATGCTACGAGACCCGTAACTGATGCTACGAGATACGTGACTGATGCTACGAGACCCGTAACTGACGCTACGTGATCCGTGACTGATGCTACGAGATCCACCACTGATGCTACGAGATCCGTGACTGATGCTACGAGACCCGTAACTGATGCTACGAGATCCACCACTGATGCTACGAGATCCGTGACTGATGCTACGAGATCCGCGACTGATGCTATGAGACCCGACTGATGCTACGAGACTACGAGATCCGTGACTGATGCTACGAGACCCGTAACTGATGCTACGAGATCAACGACTCATGCTACGAGATCCGTGACTGATGCTACGAGATCCGCGACTGATGCTACGAGACCCGTAACTGACGCTACGAGATCCACGACTGATGCTACGAGATCCACCACTGATGCTACGAGATCCGTGACTGATGCTACGAGATCCGCGACTGATGCTATGAGACCCGACTGATGCTACGAGACTACGAGATCCGTGACTGATGCTACGAGACCCGTAACTGATGCTACGAGATCAACGACTGATGCTACGAGATCCGTGACTGATGCTACGAGATCCGCGACTGATGCTACGAGACCCGTAACTGACGCTACGAGATCCACGACTGATGCTACGAGATCCGTGACTGATGCTACGAGTTCCACGACTGATGCTACGAGATCCGTGACTGATGCTACGAGACCCGTAACTGATGCTACGAGACCCGTAACTGATGCTACGAGACCCGTAACTGATGCTACGAGATCCGTGACTGATGCTACGAGACCCGTAACTGACGCTACGAGATCCACGACTGATGCTACGAGACCCGTGACTGATGCTACGAGTTCCACGACTGATGCAACGAGATCCGTGACTGATGCTACGAGACCCGTAACTGATGCTACGAGACCCGTAACTGATGCTACGAGACCCGTAACTGATGCTACGAGATCCGTGACTGATGCTACGAGACCCGTAACTGACGCTACGAGATCCACGACTGATGCTACGAGACCCGTTACTGACGCTACGAGATCATGACTGACGCTACGAGATCCGTGACTGATGCTACGAGACCCGTAACTGATGCTACGAGATCAACGACTGATGCTACGAGATCCGTGACTGATGCTACGAGACCCGTAACTGATGCTACGAGATCCGTGACTGATGCTACGAGACCCGTAACTGATGCTACGAGATCCGTGACTGATGCTACGAGACCCGTAACTGATGCTACGAGATCCGTGACTGATGCTACGAGACCCGTAACTGACGCTACGAGATCATGACTGACGCTACGAGATCCGTGACTGATGCTACGAGACCCGTAACTGATGCTACGAGATCAACGACTGATGCTACGAGATCCGTGACTGATGCTACAAGACCCGTAACTGATGCTACGAGATCCGTGACTGATGCTACGAGATCCGCGACTGATGCTACGAGACCCGTAACTGACGCTACGAGATCCACGACTGATGCTACGAGATCCGTGACTGATGCTACGAGTTCCACGACTGATGCTACGAGATCCGTGACTGATGCTACGAGACCCGTAACTGATGCTACGATACCCGTAACTGATGCTACGATACCCGTAACTGACGCTACGAGATCCACGACTGATGCTACAAGATCCGTGACTGATGCTACGAGACCAATAACTGATGCTACGAGATCCGTGACTGATGCTACGAGACCCGTAACTGATGCTACGAGATCCGTGACTGATGCTACGAGATCCGTGACTGATGCTACGAGATCCGTGACTGATGCTACGAGATCCGTGCCTGATGCTATGAGATCCGTGACTGATGCTACGAGATCCGTGACTGATGCTACGAGATCCACGACTGAGGCTACGAGATACGTGACTGATGCTACGAGACCCGTAACTGACGCTACGTGATCCGTGACTGATGCTACGAGATCCACCACTGATGCTACGAGATCCGTGACTGATGCTACGAGACCCGTGACTGATGCTACGAGATCCGCGACTGATGCTATGAGACCCGACTGATGCTACGAGACTACGAGATCCGTGACTGATGCTACGAGACCCGTAACTGATGCTACGAGATCAACGACTGATGCTACGAGATCCGTGACTGATGCTACGAGATCCGCGACTGATGCTACGAGACCCGTAACTGACGCTACGAGATCCACGACTGATGCTACGAGATCCGTGACTGATGCTACGAGTTCCACGACTGATGCTACGAGATCCGTGACTGATGCTACGAGACCCGTAACTGATGCTACGAGACCCGTAACTGATGCTACGAGACCCGTAACTGATGCTACGAGATCCGTGACTGATGCTACGAGACCCGTAACTGACGCTACGAGATCCACGACTGATGCTACGAGACCCGTTACTGACGCTACGAGATCATGACTGACGCTACGAGATCCGTGACTGATGCTACGAGACCCGTAACTGATGCTACGAGATCAACGACTGATGCTACGAGATCCGTGACTGATGCTACGAGACCCGTAACTGATGCTACGAGATCCGTGACTGATGCTACGAGATCCGCGACTGATGCTACGAGACCCGTAACTGATGCTACGAGACCCGTAACTGATGCTACGAGACCCGTAACTGATGCTACGAGACCCGTAACTGATGCTACGAGACCCGTAACTGACGCTACGAGATCCACCACTGATGCTACGAGATCCGTGACTGATGCTACGAGATCCACCACTGATGCTACGAGATCCGTGACTGATGCTACGAGACCCGTAACTGATGCTACGAGATCCACGACTGATGCTACGAGATCCACCACTGATGCTACGAGATCCGTGACTGATGCTACGAGACCCGTAACTGATGCTACGAGATCCACGACTGATGCTACGAGATCCGTGACTGATGCTACGAGACCCGTGACTGATGCTACGAGACCCGTAACTGATGCTACGAGATCCGTGACTGATGCTACGAGACCCGTAACTGATGCTACGAGATCCGTGACTGATGCTACGAGACCCGTAACTGACGCTACGAGATCCACGACTGATGCTCCGAGACCCGTAACTGACGCTACGAGATCATGACTGACGCTACGAGATCCGTGACTGATGCTACGAGACCCGTAACTGATGCTACGAGATCAACGACTGATGCTACGAGATCCGTGACTGATGCTACGAGACCCGTAACTGATGCTACGAGATCCGTGACTGATGCTACGAGATCCGCGACTGATGCTACGAGACCCGTAACTGACGCTACGAGATCCACGACTGATGCTACGAGATCCGTGACTGATGGTACGAGTTCCACGACTGATGCTACGAGATCCGTGACTGATGCTACGAGACCCGTAACTGATGCTACGAGACCCGTAACTGATGCTACGAGACCCGTAACTGATGCTACGAGACCCGTAACTGATGCTACGAGATCCGTGACTGATGCTACGAGATCCACCACTGATGCTACGAGATCCGTGACTGATGCTACGAGACCCGTAACTGATGCTACGAGATCCACGACTGATGCTACGAGATCCGTGACTGATGCTACGAGACCCGTAACTGATGCTACGATACCCGTAACTGATGCTACGAGATCCGTGACTGATGCTACGAGACCCGTAACTGATGCTACGAGATCCGTGACTGATGCTACGAGACCCGTAACTGATGCTACGAGATCCGTGACTGATGCTACGAGACCCGTAACTGACGCTACGAGATCCACGACTGATGCTACGAGACCCGTAACTGACGCTACGAGATCATGACTGACGCTACGAGATCCGTGACTGATGCTACGAGACCCGTAACTGATGCTACGAGATCAACGACTGATGCTACGAGATCCGTGACTGATGCTACGAGATCCGTGACTGATGCTACGAGACCCGTAACTGATGCTACGAGATCCGTGACTGATGCTACGAGATCCGCGACTGATGCTACGAGACCCGTAACTGACGCTACGAGATCCACGACTGATGCTACGAGATCCGTGACTGATGCTACGAGTTCCACGACTGATGCTACGAGATCCGTGACTGATGCTACGAGACCCGTAACTGATGCTACGAGACCCGTAACTGATGCTACGAGACCCGTAACTGATGCTACGAGATCCGTGACTGATGCTACGAAATCCGTGACTGCTACGAGACCCGTAACTGATGCTACGAGACCCGTAACTGACGCTACGAGATCCACGACTGATGCTACGAGATCCGTGACTGATGCTACGAGACCCGTAACTGATGCTACGAGATCCGTGACTGATGCTACGAGACCCGTAACTGACGCTACGAGATCCACGACTGATGCTACGAGATCCGTGACTGATGCTACGAGACCCGTAACTGACGCTACGAGATCCACGACTGATGCTACGAGATCCGTGACTGATGCTACGAGTCCCGTAACTGATGCTACGAGACCCGTGACTGACGCTACGAGATCCACGACTGATGCGTACAAGATCCGTGACTGATGCTACTAGATCCACGACTGATGCTACGAGATCCACGACTGATGCTACGAGATCCGTGACTGATGCTACGAGATCCGTGACTGGTTACGAAATACATGACTGATGCTACGAGATCCACGACTATGTTACTTTTTATATTTTCTCTGCTTTCAATTGAAATTCACTTTTCAATAAGATTTAAAAAAGTTTCTTCCTAAGGCTCTTCGTTGTGTTAAGCGGACGCACGGGGCGCGAATGCCCTCCTACGTATCTTTTAAAACGTACACCTGCGTCGGGCGTCCGCTTTACTCAGCGAAAGGCCTAAGTAAGATGTCGATTTTGGAGAGTAGTGTTGAATGGATGTTGACATTAAATTGATAATCTTTTGACGTAGGATCAATCCTTGCTGAATTAGGCTGACGATTCGATCAACTTCTGTGGCTGTGGTATCCATTGTTTGTAAGTAAAGCTTTAACTGATGTTTTTTTTATTTCCACGACAGTAGGTGAATAATTTATTTTTTAAAAAAGTTTGGTGGCTAACAAAATTACTGTTTAAATGATATACTAGATATTCTATTTTATTGGACAGTGATAGAAAAAAATTGTCTTGATCAAGTGAATCCAGTTTAATGCTCGGGAATATAGTTAGTACTTGGGACTAAATGGGTTATTAGGCACACATTCATCCATATATTTTCATCTTGATCAGTCTTCATGCCGCTGGGGTAACGGACACGGGGGCTTTATGATATTGAATCTGCTGTACAAATAAAAATCAATGTGTTTAATTCATATCATTTATTATTTTCTTAACCAGAGTTATATTTATTCCAATCGTTTTCCTATTTTTTTTTAATCATTGTATCTAAGAGATTCGACTGCCAAACGCAGTTATCTGTTAGAATGACCATTAATATATTGCCTACAACTTAAAAAACTAAAATGCATTTCCACTTACAATACTTATTAAACACCGCAAAAATGATAAAACTTTTTTATTATATACACAGGACTAAATTTGACGGTTCATAGAATGCAAACTGTTACTTTTGCTAATAATTATAATATATCGTTCCTTTACGGTAAACCCCTGTTCGTTAGGATATAGATAGAAGTGCGGGAGATAGATTACTAATTATGCAACTAAAACAATTTAAACACGGGTGTCGTAAAATTAGGAAGTGTTGGTCCTTTGGAGGGGTTTATCGGAAAAGACTAGTCGAGTAATACATCGAGGTTGGTGTATTAGGTTACCATGATTGATTACATTTGTTACACGAGGTACAATATCTGTGTAAACATCTAGCGCGCCTCACACGTACCAGGGCTCATCCACACATCGACAGTCGCCGCGCGCTCATCACACGCACACACACCACGCATTTGGCAGTTTAATTATAATATTCCACAACATGTCGATATTCACATCAAACTCTAATAAATTACAAAAACACTTTATTACTTTAAATTTACTGTTTTAAATACAAAATATACCGAAGATATACATTAATTTGTATAGGTTACTGAACATGAACATCGACAGTATTGTGGAAGTGAGCTCTGCGCAGGAATCCTACTATGCAAACTACATACATACGAAATATCTTATTAAAATGGAAGTACTTACATCCTTTTAATAGGTTACAACTAATTTGGATCAAAATGGCTGACGAAATTATTACAGTGTTTTTATAATTCTATTATAATTTGCCTTATTTCGTATCTAACGGCTATATAATAGCAAATGAAGACATATCGGAGATACAGATTGGCAATTAAATACAAAAGTGCAAAATAATTATGTATTATAACATGTACAGCACAAAATAATTCCATTGACACTGTTGACACGTTGCATAACTAAATATATACAGTACACACTCACACATTTTTACAATAGGAATTAAAGATATTCAACTAAAATTAAACCAGTCGCTTAATGAGCTATAAAATAGTAAAGTAAGATTGCCAACAATACACTGGCCTAGGGGCGGACGATCCGCTTAATGCTATTGTTATAAGAACAATCACTTTCTAATAATAATTATCGATAATTGCCGAGGCTTTTGAGTTACATAAACCTGCACTTGTTCCACTAAATTATTTAATTAACAAGCAAATACCTCTCTGTACAGGATCCAGTTGTTACGAACAGAGACGGTACTTGTCAGAGATCAATATGGCTTGGCTATACTATACATACTGCGTCGTATAGTGCAAAGGTTACACAAGTCAATATCGGATGCCACATTTCAAAATAATTAAATACAAACTGTTTATTGTGAAGGTGTCGTTATAATATCCGCTCACTAAAGTGAGTTTCCTCCAAAGTAATAAAGTCACAAATACGCATCATAAGTCACCGTGAGAATGAGCGAAGTTAATTCGACGTCAATGCAACAGGTCAATCGTTCGGAAGTACAAAATAAAAAATATAATGCATTGAACTCTGTAATGTATATTCGATTTCAATTTGTCATTAAAGTATAATTATCACAGATAACATTAAAATAAAAGGTATTCGTGTCGTGTCTTTGCAGGTGGTGTAAAAAATAAATTTTACCTAACGTCTATAGATTACGGATGTCGCGTGCTTACGAATAAGTTACGTGTTTATATATCTCGGTGCCGTGGACTCGGTAAGACGATCAACGTTCACACGCCGCCAACTGCACTCGGCCGGACACTGCCACTGCACCGCGGCACCGCGCCGCTCGCCGCTCGCCTGCGGGGCTACCGATACCCACCTACTCGCGATACTACTCGTACATTCAGTATCCTTCATCTCTATAACAATTTTGTACAATTATGGATTGGCATATTACATAGTCGGGGATTCATCTATAGTTCGAATTCTAAACGATCGAGATCGATCCCGACGGCGAGAGACACTCCTACGGGTCGAGCGGTGACGGACGACGGGCGGGATCAACGAAGAAAATAGTCCTTTACGATAGCGATCCACCGGGAGACGGCTCGCGGCGGGCGCGCGGCGGGCGGCGGGCGGCGCGCCGGCTAGGGCGCGCGGTACAGCAGGTACGCCGTCAGCGCCGGCGGCAGCGCCAGCCGCGACGCCGCCGCGCGCAGCCGCCCGCGCCCCACGCGCTGCCGGATCACGCGCCGGCACAGCTCCATCAGCGGCAGGGGCTCCGCTGGAAAACACAAGCGTATTCGTTACTTCTACTATTCAGAGGTGGTACCAAGTCTGTGTTTCGTATATTGTAGGATGCTTAGCGAGTACTCACGGTCGAGGCCGCCGATGTACTTCATGGTGATCTCGGCGTGTCCCCAGACGGCGGAGACGATGGGGTAGAGCGTCTTGCCGCGCAGGCCGCGCGCCGCCACGCCGAGGTAGCGGCCGTCGGCGCAGAAGGCGAGCGTGCCCTCGTCCATGTCGAGCACGACGAGCACGCGGTCCGGCACCAGGAACTGCTCGTCGGGCCGCAGCAGCGGCGGGTACGTCGTGCCGATGCCGCCCGTGCCTTTCGCGTTGTGGAACACCTGCACCAATGGATTCACGTTAGCACTATGTTCAAACGGCAGAGTTAGTTGATAGTTTCTATACATTAGCAAGTAGTTATACCTTATTTCTTCCCAAATCCCACCCCCAGCTTTGGTCGGTGGCGCCGACTAGGCTCTGGTAACCGACGGAGTGTAGGGGCGCGTGCATGGTGGCGACGCCGACGACGGCGTGCGTGCCGCGCTGCCGCGCCGGCCACACCACCTCCCAGCAGTGCAGCCCGCGGGAGTACCCCACCCGCCCGCGTATGCAGTCCGTGCTCTGGGCCACCGGGTGCCGGTGGAACGTTAACGCATCTTCTTCTTTCACAAATATATTTAACGATCTGAAACGTTTGCAATGGTACCGGTGAGATGGGGTCTACAGTTATTGTTACACAGTGTCTTTGTGGTGGTGGTGGTGGTGGGGTATCTGTGTCTGTGGTGTGCGTACCTGTCATCTGGGTTCCAGGCATGTTTGACCTGTGTGTCGGGATGCGCGGGCGGCGCGTCGAGCAGAGCGTCGAGGCGCGCCGGGCGCGGCGGCTCGGGCGCCAGTTCTCGCGCCACCACCGCCTTGAACGGCGCCGTGCACTCGCGCGACACCGACTTCACACCGCCGGAGAGCTTTTGCCCCATGTTCATGCCCCTGCAGCGAGTGCGGGCGCGCTTCGGCAGCGCCTTGAGGCCGCCGCGCCGCGCCTCCTCCGCGCCGCCGCCGCCGCCGCCGCCGCCCCCGCTCCTCACTGAGCGCACCCCGCTCTTGTACCTGCACAACACAAACAAACGGTCACATTAATTGATACAATAGTGAGTGAGTATACAAAGTCGAGTGTTGCGGGTGAACATACTATAATGCAATTAATTAAGCGAGCTAATAATAATAATGTCTGGAGATCTAATTCAACCAATATTGAGATCAATTGCTTTTGATCTGGACACGATCAAATATAATTTACATGAAACCTTTACAAACAGCAATACGTTTATGATAACTTTTGTTTTCTTTTGTGATATGTATGACACAGTACAAGGTTCCAAATATTGGTGTTAGATCGATCGATCGGTCGACGTATGGTGCGTGACTGTGTACAATATAGAGTAGGCGCAGCATCTATGATATCGGAACCGGTCGCGTCCGACTCCGGTGTCGTCACACCAGATGTCGGCTCGTCGACCACTGCGAACAACCGGCGCATCTTATGTAACGCCTCGACCGTCTAACCGTGAAAGTCGCCGCTCAAAAGCCAAGGTTAACACGGCCCTCGAGCTTGGTACACATGCGAATGTTCTAACAACCGCTTATTCATACAATTATTTAATTGCTGTTTATTTTTTCCTTGGCCATGATGTCATATAATCGCTCGGTAATTCCTTAATTACACGTTCGCTCGTGTAGATTTAGTTGGAAGTGGAACAACTCGATGACGCTACCAAATTAAGACGGCGGCGCAGTTGCGCCTAGCGGGTGGTTAGAGAATTGGGCTTAATTGATGAGAACAACAATGTACATTAGGCAGTTAGGATATATAACACATAGAACATAAGTTATTTAGGTCGATTGTGATATACAAAATACATAAGACTGTAGACTGAGAAAAGGTGGCAAGAAGTAGAAGGCAAAGCACAACACAAGGCAAGGCCACATCCCGTCGCCTAGAGCGGCCGCATGACAAAAGTGGGAAGTGAAAGGTAGTGAATGTGTCCCCTCGCCGCGTCTCTCACTAAAGATATCAACCGACACTTACAACACTAACATTACATTTGGTAGATAGTAGATACCCATCTGGAATACTTTCCGTCCCAGCTTTTATTGTACTAAAGTAGACAAGCAGAGAGATTTCTCCAGAGACTTGTCTAGGATTTTATTACTCGAGTCTTAAAGTGAAAACAAAAAAGGTTTATATTTATTTTCCCAAGACGATTCGTCAAACTGAAGCGCAAATACAAACTAACATATAAGTAAGTATATAAGATTGTAATATGTAACACTTTATCGACATAACATGGTTATTTTGTCCGATAGTGGGAACTAATCTAGCGAGTTCAAACCGGACGGTAAACAAACGATTGCACGTGATCGTTACTATTGACGTTCACATCACAACACGTGGACTACAAATACAGTCAATTTGTTAAACTTTAGTTAGACTTAACTTGACGTCACATGCATTAAAGACTATTAAATGTGTTGATGATTCGTTGCAACGACTCATAATAATAAATACTTGACATACTTAACAACCTACCTTGTATATGAATAAGTACAGGAAAATCATTGTATTGATATAAAGTTTGAAGGACCACACAACACAACTACTGTTGAATTATATTGTCATTGTTTTAATGTAACTCTATATATACTCCTTTGTAGTTCGTGTGTCCTGCGAGTAGAAAGGGAGAGAGTGGAGTTGTGTTTATAACAATTAGAACAGAAATAGAAGCAAATATTTTTAATGTGTAATATTTGAACGCAGAACTCGGGTGCGGTTTGTATGCAACATAACCGTTCACGCTCGGTGAGAGGTGAATGGAACATTGGTTGGAAGTGGCAAACGTTGCTAGGCCGACTGTATTAGCCTGTGCCAACGCGCCCGAACAATGAACCACCAGAGTGACGTACACTCTATGACACTATTGTTGGTACAACAACTCCAACAACAGATTTCACGAACATATACATCTAACACATACTAACGACGATAGTACCACTCACACTATAAACATTAGTAATCATAAAGACAACTCGAAATTCAAAGATGGTTCTTAGAATGAAATGTAAAGAACAAGAATCAGAGTTTTTTTTTTCCAAAAGTAGTAAAAACTAGAGTCAGTCCATAAAAAGGCTAAATTTAATTATATTTAAATAACAAATTCCTTAAAAACCATCATTTAGTTACTTACTATGTACGAATAATCGTTCGGTAATTAAAATGACGTTGTAAAAACATTAATATGTAATCACCGGATTTAACATATTAATTGGTTAGGTATCTGTTAGTTCAAGGCAAGCAGTCAAACACTAAGTTTATAGCGAATAAAGTTAAATACTAGAAATACATAGAAATAAATGTAGTTTCTCCAAGTTTTATTGAAAGTAGAATAACTAGATTTACCTAAATACAAGAGCGAGTTTTCCGTTACAACCTCAATTTCAGTCTGACGTTAAAAATCCTAATGAATGGCTCAAATAAAAAACCTTGATTACCAACATTTTAATTTGTAACGCAAACAAAAACTGCATCTACAAGCGAAATTGAAACGTCCAACCGAATCTGTCTGAATTGAATATCGGGTACGCTACCGAGGGAGGATTAATTGTTAATTGGATCACAACATGTAGATTTATTAATTAAGTGAATTTAAAACGGCATCACGCCAAACATTGCTTGATTGGAGAAATGACGAGATAAATGAGCGAAAACATCGTTAATTGAAATCATTTTACCAGTAACCCCCGTTATAATTTTACAGTTATGTGTCAAAAAGGAAAGGCCGCAGTGTGTATTCTGTTTAAAATATTCTTGATTCAGAGGTAGAAAGCGTCTGTATAAGGGTCATCTTGCGCAAGAAAAGCATCGCGTCACTTAATGTGCATCGACATTTGTCCGTTAAATCGATGCCTCGATCGACTCTTTAAGAGTTTCATAATAATGTTTAAAACAAAAGTAGTTGTTTGTGATTAATACGTCAGTTCCCGAACTTGAGACATTAGTAATAGTAACACGTACGGAACTTTCATGACAAGGTACGTTAACTTTAATAGGTATCTCTATACTTCATTTAATCGTTACCAACTTGTAAAACCCTTTATCACGCTCTAAATCCAAACTTGGTAAACTTGTCAAAATTGATAGTCAAAGTTGGTAATCTCTTCGGCAAAAGATAAGTACCGTGGGTAAGCAAGTACGCATGGTACCTACTCGTTAAATGTGTTAGTGATATAATAACATTTTGTGGATAAGAGTTATAAAGGGGGTCATTGTTTTGAAATAAATATCGACAATTTTGATGATAACCTCGTTTTAAATGTTTGAACTTGATAAGTTTTCTCGCGCAGTTCATTCATTGATAGCGGCGATGCACCGATGTCTAGTTTTAAATAACAATTAAATAATCGCTAGGGCGTATCGGTACTGTCTGTTAACCTTGTGTCGATTACCGCGTTGCAACAGGGCCTCGATGTCAAGGAAAAACCCACTTAGCAGTTTCCCTGGCCCCGAACGTTAACAATTTTTTTTCGCACGCCTACTATGAACGTAATCCGCTGAAAAATTACTGACCAATTACATCATTTGATGAGTGACAAGGTGAAACCTAAGCGCGGTACTGGCGCCTCGGTTGTAGAAAATTTCAATAATTTTAATTGTGTATGTTCTGTTTTTTCAGGTGTGCGATGATATAATATGTAACTGTTAAATAATACGGATGGGTGATGGTTATATAACGTGCATCGGTGGAGCAGGGCGTCTTGCGTCTGCTGTGTCAAGGATGTTTCGTCTCCGTCATATTGTAATGAGCATGCTGTGCCATGGTCGTCTGCGTATGCAACTCACTATAATTACCGATTCATCGATTGTTACTATACAAATATTAAAGTTATTGTACTTTACAAGTTTTAAGGTAAACTGTTATTATTGTCTATAAAATCTGGACATAAATAAGGAAAATTATTATGGGTAACAGGAATCCCATTGTGATTAATTGTCCATAGATTTACAATTATGAATAACAATATTTATTCAGATTCACATAATATTTCCTTTAATTTTGCGCTCATACTATTGTGACGCATTTCTGCATAATTTTGCAAAATATATTTGAGAATAACACAATTTTAATGGAATTGATTTAGCAAATATTTATAGGGAAGTCTATATATTTCTGGAATATACAAATGTTGTTAAGCAGATATGGGGGTATAAGCTAGTAGTTTTGAATGCAACGTGGTTCGGCATGCAGCGGCCAAGCTAGGGCCTTGACAGCAATGCGCGCGCGCCGTGGCGTGTCAAGGGAGTGCTGCTTTCGCCGCCACACCTGCATCCATCTATACTCAAATCACTTTGGACAAAAATCCTAATAAGGTTTGTTATGACATTTAAGACTAAAACTCAAATCAAATCTGGTCAAGAACAGGCTGAATTATGTCAGAATTAATTAAGAGAGGGTCAGTGTAATTACTATGTTAATCAAATTATTTCATATTAATATTTTGTAAATACAGTCCGGAAAGAGCAGAATCCTAAATTAAATTATTTATTATCAAGGAAAAAATAGGTTACTAAAATCCAAACAAAATGTTTGTTATTTATTAAATAAGTAGTATACATGTAGTACAAATTCATGAAAGAAAAACAAGGGACGCACTTCGAAACCGGAAAGAACGACATCTCTAGTTAATAAGGAAATATTGGAGTGGCAACCCAAAGAGAAGTGGGTCACAAAACCGTATTTATTAGCATAGTATCAAAGTTCAATGCACAGTAAGTAATAAGAGAAACACAACTAAGAATACGAAAATATTACTCTTAGCAAATGACTCAATAGACGCACGCATCGTTACACAAAAGGCGAAAACGTCTTCGGCTGACAAAGTTTACAGAAATCATGAATAATTTGTTTACGTCTGTCAGGATTTAAAATTACTTGTTCAATCGTGCGCACTAAATCAAGATCGGTGTAAATAAATCTAAAACCCAAATTGGAGGCGAGACTGGGGTATAAAGAAGTATCACGCGAAGACAAAGCCGAGCAATCTTCTAAGTGGTCGGAGTCTATGAGGCCGGTCCGGGAACAAAGCCACCCCCGCGCCCCTCACACCCACCCCTCGCACAGATAAGCGACACCCTCCACTCCACCTCGAAATGCCTTTAGCGCCACTGAATAAGTACGCGTCTAAAGAAACGAACAAGAATCTGGGAAATATCTTTATTGAGGCACATTTCTAGAGTAAGACTGTATATCGCAAATGTATTATATTGCTGTAATTAATAGAAAAGTACTACACAATAGGCTCGCATTTTACTTTAATCCATTTTACTAACATATTTGTACAGATTTCAAATGTAGATACAGTTTGTTAAAAACTGCTCGGTGTGAAATACATATTCACAGAGATCAACTAACTATAGAATTCTTAGAAATCTGGAAGAGAGTTCCCACGGGTACTAGTGATTAATGATTTGGAACATATTTATCTGTCTGTGGCGCATACGAAACTTTTGAAATCGTTTTAACTGTCGCCACTCCGGTTTCGCTGAAGTAAAAATGTGTTAGTTGGTATTGCAAACTGCTCTAACCCTTTAATATGAACCCCATATATTCCGATCTAAATTAATGATATACTTTAGTCACACAATACGCACGAGGAAAATAGCAATTAGAGATAACTGTAGACGATCAGATGTAGCTAGTATTTTTAATCTTATTGATGTTTTAATTGAAAAAGAGTTAAACATAACTGAATAAAGGTTCATTCTGTGTGTTCATTCTGTGTGTACGTAACTTCATACAGAGAATTGTGATTACCGATGATAAACGTTTCCCAGAGACAGTTGATTCGGTTGATTGTAATCCAAGAACAGCAGCGCTTTGTTTTGAATGCAGTTTCATAATCAACTTAAGATATAAATGAGACATGTAATGTTGTTACAAATGAGACGATATTATTTGTTGTTAACTTATCCATGTAATGTTAGCTTGGTATGATAATAAGGTCGTATTTCAAACATATTAATTGTATATTTAATACAACTATTCCAGTTCTAATCTCAATATCTCACCCTCTCTATTCAAAGCGAGGCACTTTGATGTTCATTTGTAGTGCTTCTTTGGGACCCCACGCTGAATCAATGAGTTTCATTGTTAAATGAACCAGTTCAACGTATAACTACGGGAAAATATTTCTGCTTGACCATAAACATTCCCGTAATAGAAGAAATGTTACTTAAATCAGTTGACCAAACGCACGTTAATGTGTGGGTGGGGCGAGCAGGAAGCGCCATTATTTACTAAGCAAATCGCGTCAAAGAAGCGTGACCTGTGAGTATACTGACTTCCGCGAACGTTCAGCTTATATTAGAACTAATTTTAGTATTTTAAACTTGTGGTATGAAGTGGGAACAAATGAGACGATAGCCAACGAACGAGTCGAGGCCACGACTCGAGGAGCGAGGAACAAAAACAGATGTTTTATTTTATTTTTCTGTGGAAGGATCAACAATGCGCCGCGTCTCGGGCTGGCTCGAAACCGGTACGGGCACGAAATGCGGTGGTGGTTGGATCAAATGCCTCGCGGCCATCGACTATAAGTTTCAACAACAATTTACACGTTTGTGAATTCAAAGGATATTTTTATAATATCTTGTACGTACATGTGTGCTGTGCAATGCTTAAAATATGTGTGTACCGTTATTGCAAATATTTTTTATACAGACTTTCAAAGAACATCAATGCCCTCTAAGTTTATTTGTCAACAGTCATTTCGATTCAAACGAAAATATTATTTTACTTTTAAATTTTGAGTAGAAACAGTTTTTACATGGGGTAAAAAAATCAATACAAATTATACATCTACGCTAAATGAATGATGCAGGAGTGTGTTAACTGAAAAAAAGCATAGGGACTTGCATAGGGTTATTTGTCTGTATGAACAAAAGCTATAAATAATATGGAGCACAAAGGGCAATGGGTAAATTGTGCGGTGTGTGCATGTGTGGGGCTGGTCGTGGGGTCATTGACACGCACCCCGACCTACAGTGTGGCACACACAGGACGTGACTCACTCTTGGGGTAACCAGCTGTTGTCGGCAAAAACTACCCCCACGGAAAGCCATCGAGTTGGGTGCGCGCGTGTCGCTGCATCACCCAGCCTTTATTCTACATTTTAATTAATTTAATATGCATTTCGACATCGCGTGCACATAATTTGGGAGTTTTCATAGAATATAATAAGGCAACATTTTTATAGAGCTTTCAAAATATTTAGTTGAGTGGATTTAAATCTACAACTTTAATAAATTAGGGTTCCAATTAGATCCAATAAGATAATAACACATTATCATGAAATTGCTTTAAAATAATTGAAATTCCTAATAACGGAACTCTTCTATTTTGTTAGGAAATAATCCTTCGCATATTCTATTTAACTTGGAATGATTAAATAACGAATAGGTATTAAGTAAGATATACATACTACGCAACATAGTTTGTGATGTAGAGTGAAAGCGTTAACATATGCCGGCCCCATTCGCTTTATGAAGTGTGTGTATATCGGCGCCATATGGCACCCAGACAGCTGATCCAACTATACACACACAAAACTGTTCATTGTATTGGGTAGTTAAATATTTCGATTCGACTTTATGTAGGTAACAAGGTCACCCATAAAGACGAGTTAATTGATAACGATGAAACCTAATACAGGAACTCATTATATTTTCGCAATAATCCATTGTTTGTTTCCTAGTAGATAATTTCCAACGTTTACTCGATTACTGTACGTTCAAAGAGTTTCACTCGACGTAGTTATTTGCAGATCTGGGGGCACGGCAGTGCCCCCCGCCAAGTCGAGCGCGAAGAAAACACTGCCGTACCATCCTTTACAGGAACCCTTTCGCCGCATTTTCAGGCCCCTATTTAAGAACCTCTGGATAAGCCCAGAACGCTGAAATTTTCGTCACCCAGTAAGCTATACAATCACATACTTAAAATAAAATTTCAAGTCTGTAGGTCATTTAGTTCCGAAGTTATGCGAAAGCAAAGTTTCGTATTTATGACAGACACTCACTCACTCACTCACTCACTCACTCACTCACTCACTCATGATCATCAAAATAGAACTAGTACTTCCCATAAACTTAGAGAGCTGAAATTTGGTACAGAGTTAGGGTTTAATGACAACATAAAGGGAAAACTATAAAAACTAGGATAATCGAACGGGAACGGGAGTTATACGGGATCGGGAACGGGAATTGTAACTCAAGAACGGCAGAACTGATTTGGCTGAAAATTGGTGGGGAGGTAGCTTAGAACTAGGAAAAGAACATAAGATACCTTTAATCCCGAAATTCCCACGGGATTGGGAACGGGACTTTAAAAATCAAGAACGGCTGTATTGATTTGTCTGAAAATTGGTGGGAAGGTAGCTTAGAACCAGGAGAAGAACATAGAATACTTTGAATCCCGAAATTCCCACGGGAATGGGAACGGGAATTTATAACTCAAGAATGGCTGAACTGATTTGGCTGAAAATTGGTGGGGAGGTAGCTTAAAACCAGGAGAAGAACATAGAATACTTTTAATCCTGAAATTCCCACGGGATTAGGAACAGGAATTTATAACTCAAGAACGGCTGAATTGATTTGGCTGAAAATTGGTGGGGAGGTAGCTTAGAACCAGGAGAAGCACATAGAATACTTTTAATCCCGAAATTCCCACGGGAATGGGAACGGGAATTATAATTCTAGAAAAGCTGTACTGATTTGGCTGACAATTGGTGGGGAGGTAGCTTAGAGCCAGGAGAATAACATAGGATACTTTTTATCCCGAAATTCCCACCGAAACGCGAACGGGAACTACGCGGATGAAACCGCGGGGCGCTTAATAATAAAATACTACTCCTAAAAAGAAAAAACGTGTCAAATAAGGAAATCTAATAAAATAAATCAATATAAACACGTTTCAACAAAAATAAATGAAATCCCACCAAAAACATTCTGTAAAAAACTAGCCAAGTCTCGATGGAGCTGCTTGTTTATCTCTAAAAAGTAATGAAATCTAGACAAAGTCGTGCCAAGACTTCCAAGAGTTCCTTACTGCGATTTCTTTATTATTATAGTTAATGTTGTGTGACTTGGCCGTTGAACATTGTTTAAAACGTTAGTAGTGGGTACAAGTAAATTTTTTTTACACGTAATGTTATAACATTATTGAAATACGCAGCTTTATCAAGCCTACAATGGACTGGATATTGAATCAACGTTATTTAAGTGGCAATTTTCTATCGTCAATGGGTAGCGGTTCTGGCGACAGATTGGTGCAATAGTGTCATGGAGCACCTAGTTTTGTACCCTTGTGTACATGTGTACCCTTGAACGGCCAAGTCACACAACATTAACTATAATAATAAAGAAATCGCAGTAAGGAACTCTTGGAAGTCTTGGCACGACTTTGTCTAGATTTCATTACTTTTTAGAGATAAACAAGCAGCTCCATCGAGACTTGGCTAGTTTTTTACAGAATGTTTTTGGTGGGATTGTATTAAATGAAAATATGAGGTACATATCTCAGTGTTGTGATGGAGTAGCAAGTGCCGAGTGGTGAGTGAGATACAGTACATACAAAGGGCGAAGAACTGGTCAACCGTCCTTCACCTAGCCTGGTTGGACATCGATCCTGCGCAATACTCGCTTGACGAGTGCACCTATTTATAAAATTGATCAAGAATTTAAAAGTCATCGCCGATCATGTGCCTGGTCGGACGGTTTACTGCTATGATATCCTCTGAAAGGTTTACAAGGTTTGAGACAGAGGACAATGCACCTAGGCAATGTTTCATTACACTTTACTAAATGCAGATTTATTATAAACTAGGTATATATTGGTTGCGTGACTCACGTAGTTAACTACCAAACTTTAAAGGCGGAAACTTGCTTAGCCATGACGTAATAACTATTGTAGTTATTCATTATAACAAGATCGACGTGAGAACAATTGTTTCAAGGAGACGTTAGTATTACCCGCTAGAGGTAGTTAGTCAGTTTCCCATGAAAGAAATAGTAACTGAGTGAGGGCATCAAGGCGCGTGGCGTCAATAACCTCGCCGGTACGGATCGTGGAGTTTGCAATAAATACGACATCGGCAGGCTGGCCTGGTCATGGGCCTTTCAAGGCCGGGAGGCGAGGCGGGGAGTGCGTCTGCGTCCCACATCTGCACACTTACTCTTGTTCTGACGCCTGCATTCCACCAACAAGAAGTTGCACCAACCAACCAAATTTTATTCCCACTAGATATTTCGACTGGATATTATAAAGGAATAGAACACGCAACTATAACAAAACCTTCCAATAGCAACAAGGTACAGGTATTTTTTTCAGAACCACATTCAATCAGAATTGATACCGTGTAACTATGAAGTTTTTGTAATATGAAATCGTGACCGTCAATTTGTTGATATTATTACGTACGGCCAGCAACCGCTGGTTTTCGTAATTTAATCTGTCAAGGTCAAGATAGATCAGTAATATCTTCACAGAGAATATGCCCAGTATCTTTGAATGTAATAACAATACCAAAATGATAATATTTTACCAGTTATCAACAATATTGATATAATACAATTCATTAATAACAACTGCACTTAACGTATGAAAAATTTAAGAGCACAACACAAATAAAACGAACACAATCACTAAGAGCGACCAAAGGCTCTACCTGTCCAACGCGATGAAAAGAGACGAACGCACGTCACTGCGAGGATTCAACAAAGGATCTGTCGCGGCAGGATGCACGTTTCTTTCAAACTCACCGCAGCTCGAGGAATCGGGCGGTTCTAGTTCTTCTGTCACAGGACATGTCGTATGTCATCCGAGTACACTGCGATCACCAGTTCACCAAGTGGACGTGAACACCATGTTCGCGATAATAGCGCGTGCGTCCGCGCACCACGTACACTACCACTAGCGGCGAGAGAGCGCGCGCACTGAGCACAGTGTGGCCGCGCCGCGAGGGAGCCAGCCGCGAGCTACCTGCCGTTTCCGTGGCGGAGCGGAGGTGCGCATCGCGGCGCACGCGCACCGCACCGCAGGTACGCAGCCCGCGCCCGCGCGCCTATGGGGGGGAAACCACTCTCCTCGCACTCTTCACCATGTCGCCCGCCCGCAACATTGTTGCTTCACTGCATTCGATTCTTTAACACAACAATAATCAGACCCCATAACAATTTTGGACTAGCACTATATTTTATGGAATAAAATTAGAACTACAAGACGGAGATTGAATTTCACAATATCATGATATAAGATAGAGATAATATATTTATTTTCTTGCGGCTTATAAACGGTTGGTATACGAGTACACGGTTTACATAACTACACTACAACCCACCCATATAATATGTATTTGCCTATAACAGCAATTACTAATGTTTAGTGAAGCGTATTGGTTCTAATTCTAATTTACACGAAATATTGTTTGTTCGTATAATTATTACATGGCTCTGTTTCAATGGCCAACTTTCACCATGGTTCGTGAAACAACAATTAGCTGAAGTGAACGGAGTTCAAAGTTTTACCCGTCTGACGAAGGAGGATAATATATCAAACAATATATTAATATATTTCAATAACTTGCATAATTTGAATATAATGATGCTTATGTTTGAATAATAATAAGTTTGAAGCAGTCGGGAATATGCAAATAGGTTTCCCTTTGTCTGGACAAAAGAACAGTTCCCAACTCGCATTAGTGCCAGCGAAGAAGTGCTGGATGCCATTAGCGACATTTTAATAATGACCGTTTTAAAATGATAGAACGTTCCAAGTATAATGTATATCCGAGTAAATGAAACTCGGATTGTAGTATAAAGGTTTCGGCTTAAGAGGCTCGACTACCTGACTGGTACAATTTGAAATCGAAGGGCGCACCTGCGATTGTATTTGACGTCACAAAGTTCCTTCACCTGTCTGATGTCGGCTTCGTCTTGCCCATGCCACCCTAATAGCTATTTAAACTAAGTGAGGAACGATGCCAATGACCGGGTCACTTGTTACCTACTACGTACTGACGTTCCTTTATCAGCTCGCTGAATTGGTAATACTTTTATTGTATCGACATTATCGATTGTATTGTTACTACTTACTTGTTTATCTTATCAAAATCCAATTTACCCAAATGAATTGTCCAGATTGGCATCTCTAAATTGTATTTTTATCATAAAATGATATTTCTTTTATAGAACGAATAGTGAAGCACTTTGAAATATATTGTGTACAAATGTTGTATTGTATCTCAAATAGCTTCTGTGGCGACAACGTGAGTAGTGTATACGTATATTTGCGTCGTATCCGGAATTCCATAGCATTTCCCAGCTACTTGGATTGTTTCCTGCGGAGCGGTGGGCACAAAACGAGACGGGATGTGAATTCCCACGGGATCTAGAAACGGCCCTCTTATTTTTTCCTCGCTACCAAAATATCATTGTTGCCTCGCTCGGCTCCTGTTGTTCTCGTTGTAATTTAGTTTATTGTGCACAAGTCAGAAACTGAACGGGCGGGGTGAGTATATAAGAGCTGTTTTTTGAACGGGAAAATATCTCCCAAATTGTTCATTAACTAGATGAAAATGCTAAGGGAATGTATACTTTCAGACTTAACGATTTGCATGTTGTACACAAAGCAATTTAAGGAATTATGTTCCTCGGTTATTTTTCTTTAGTGTTTTTGCGTCGAGTCTGCACGGTATTCGCAAATAATTTACTAAGAAAACGATGTTTTCAAAGTATAAACTTGTTTATCTGCTGTATATTAAGTGCAATCCGACAGAAACAAAATCGTACCTTTAGTAGGATAAATTACCTCACAGCTGAAAACATTCAATTCATGGTGGATTAATAACGCCAGCAATCGAAGGCGATGACGTTGTGGAAACCTGGATGAACGATAATAAGCGACACGACCGCTCGAGCCGTGGAGACGCGAATACGATCACAATTCCCTAACGAATAACGTTCAACCAGACACGATAAACCCATCTGAGGGGTGCGTTTCTATGGATATTGAAAATGCATTTGCGAAATTACGTTATAATATAAAAATCAATTGATGTTTGTCTTGCTAAATCTCGAAAACGGCTAGACGATTTTAACAATTTAGATTTTTGTATTACAGGGGGCGGTTCCAAACCAAAAGGGAACGGGATTTTTGTGTAAACCCGCGAGATATGCCTGATATCTATAAAATTAAGACGAGAAATGTGTTGCTAAGCTCAAATCTAGATGACAAGAGAGATAATAAATGAATATTTTTTTACATAGTGACAGAGAGATCGTTTTTTATTCAAAAATGTTTTTAATGACTAGTTTTATTTTGTAACACAATACGTGGTAAAGGAAATCTATCATGATTAAAAATGGTGATTGTAAGAATGTGTGCGGAGTTTTTGAAACGTTGGCACGTTGATAGGGATCACTTGTAAGATGATAGTTTTGTTAATAGAGGACGTGTGTTCCACAGTTTAATTTGCATTTTTTCTTAGTTTTAACCTTACTAAAGAACTAACTAGCCTAATTAACTAATGCCAAATTTTCGTGCAATCCATTCATTCTTTAATCCGTCTGTTGATATCATCAGTCAATAACGGTTTCCTTTTACGTATACAGAAGATAAATCAGAGTATTGTTGTAACGAGGATGGTTACAAACGTTAAAGGTTCACAGTTGAGTGTAATACGTAGTATTTACTAGGTGAGGTACGTAATAAAAAAGCTAAATACACGCGAAGTTGCCATTAGGAAATGGCCGCTGCCACAACGTAGGTACACCAGACGATAACGATTTCACTAGGTGGCCATACTGAATGGAGAAAATTGCGCTTTTCAACAAAATGAAAGCTCGCCACTGTAGCCGAATTCCTACCAAATAAAAAATAAAGGTTTTTTACATTTTTCGGTACCGTCTCCCCTTTCATATTTGTATGCAATCACGTAAAGCAATAAATCGCCCAAATGAATTAAACATTCTACGCATTTTTTACATTGTTTATAACTGTAACAAAACTTTACCGCTAGTGAAATATTTTTCGTCCTTAATGGGTACAATAAACATATTTCATTTACGTTATACGGTAAAAAGGATACCGCATTTCTCATTTACCAAGTATTTTATACATAGTTTACATATTATTATAGTTAACTGAGAGTAAATACTAGTTGAATAAAATCATTAATTCCTTTGACAGTGCATTAACATAATTATTTATTTATTTGTTGACACATTACAGTGAGATGCATTCAATAAACAAAATTAAATTATAGTGCGTCATTTGATATTAAACAGAATGTGTTTTCAATTAATTAAATGTTATCACTTCACTGTTTATGCAAACACTGTTTGTAATACAAAGTTAACCGAAATAAATTGTTGTATAAATCAAACGTATGATTATTTATTGTGTTGTGTTTAAGTGGTATTAAAATCTGTGTTATTTTTATATAAACTAATGGTTTTGTAGGAAAATATAGTAAATAAAAAACATAGCAACAGCGACGGAAGTTCAATACGGGTATTAGAATGAAGTACGCAACTAGGAAGAGGAACAACGTTATTACGCAACAAAGGCCGTCGAGAACAAGCAAAAACTATTTTGTTGACAAAATTCGCATTGTTGTCCTTAGAGGAACAGAAACACAAACATACCACCATAATCAACGAAATAACACAATGCAAACAACGCTGCATACGCGTGTAAATGAAAAAATATTTATTCAAAACGTGTAGAACCTTGAACATATAACCGTCCTCAAATTTATTCAAAGTCAAGTGATTGTTCACTAAAATGTTATGATCAGATTTCCTCGATTCGAAAGGCAAAACGTACAAGAAAAATGTATCGAATAAGCTTAGTAGTTCTCGCGTATCTATGCATAATGATATCAACTTGTTTGTGTATGTTCGTATTACGTAAAAGTAACGTAATAGTACTGTACTTGAACTTGTATTCTTAGAAGCGAAACATTATTGTATGGTTCGAAGCAAAGTTACACTCCATGAAATACATATTTCTCTATAAAGATTGTATCATATTTTCAAAGCATTTCCGTGTTGGCATACTATTGGCAGTTTGTTCTCATTCCGAGCATCGAGCGAATTTCACAGCTGTCGATAGAGGATTTACCTAAAGCCGAGCTCTCTAACGAAGCTATGCTTGTTTGAGCACTGAAACGCGCAATCGTGCACACTTTTATATTTTTTATCAAAATCTCTCTATTATTTACTGTAGAAGAATGATAACTTCTAAAATCGGAGTGGCTCTAGAAAATACGTTTTGAGTATGAAATGGGTCAAATACTAGATTGTTAGTACAAACTCTAAGTAACATTTTAGTAATGTATTCAATTTAGTAAATCAAAGTACATACATGGTAACGGTGGAAAGTTCTCAAAGAAGCCATGTACCATGTTTCAAACTAGTCAGCAATGTATCGTGTTAATATCCAAAACTTTGTACTTCTTAAGCTCGACGTTGTAAAACGTAGCATAATTAATAACGTGTGTATAATTAGTTGGGTCAGATACAGGTTAATCCTAATTCCCAGTACAGATACGGATTTGGGGATTTAAATAAACAGAGTTTGTACACGTCATACATAATTCATTATCATACACATTCGTGCTGTAACGTGGTAACGTTGCCTTGATGCCAAGATCGAATATCTGTAAGCATTCGCCTTGGAATCGATGTAGGCAGGTCGATTCAAAACAGTAGGTACAAGAAGATTATGTAAATGTAATGAATAACTCGATATTCCCATTCTAGTCACAAGTAGCTAGTAAATTTAAAGTTTCATACTAACTACTTCAATATTTAGTGTTTTAAAACTAAAAAGACATCTCAGTTTGTAAAATACACCGGGTATTCTGAGCATACATATAAAACTGTGAAGCTCGCATTAATTGTCGTTAAGCTTGGGACGTCAGAAAAACGAAATACTAGAACAGGCGTACAGGTATAAAACGTTGTATTTGTGGGTGGTGCAAAATCTCTAATGCCGTAAACACACCCCTTGTATTTGTTTCTTGTCACAACACAGTACGTGCTCTCATTACACGGAACTTTGTGTTGTTTGATAGCCACACGATTCAAGGAATATAAACGTATTTTTACTTTGAATTATAAAAGTTAACTAATGTCACAATACGTGCATTTATGTGGTTTTTTATTAAAATTACACTTATTGAGAAATAGAAATTTCATTTTAACACTACGATTACGTTTCGCTGTACCCAAAAAGATAATAAAATAAATGTGTTTCAACTATAGTCTACTGCATATTAGTTATAGAAATTAGTTTACATTAAAATATAATTAGGTAGTTTAAAGTTAAATTTTGTACAGAAAATGCCGGCAAATATTTGCTAAATACGCTCCTAGTTGCTTTTAGTAATGCTTATTAAGTATGTAGTTCTTACCCTCGCAACTTGATATACCAAGGTTTACCACTTTCAGTGCCTAACTGTGTTTACGCAGCAATGTGGCGTTCGCTCTGTATGGAAATGCTTAACTTACAACAATCATATTTACCAAATACGTGTTTATGCCGAAGGATAATCTAGAACAAGGGAGGTCATTCAAACATTTGTATTAACATAACTTATTCAAAGATTTTTATATTGTTTATTCATCTTTGAGCAACTTCGACATTTTCATTCATTGGAAAATTTGTGCACAAGGTTTTGGAATGTTGTGTAATATTGTCATTAACAAAGTACGTCATAGTTATGATAATAAGCATAACAAATAAATATTATATTCTAAACAAAAAAACGTGATAACATTTATGCTTAATTTGTTGTAATTACACTTACTGCACGAGTATATTCAATGATTATTTACACACTGCGGGCTTCTATTTCCGTGGTGAATCAATTTTACTTTATTTATACGTTTAAGTGGATCCAAGAGAAGCACTCAATAATACGGAGTGGTGATGTGCGCCAATCGTTAAACAAGAGGAAACGTCAGAGCGACCCCAAGAGTAGGGTCACATACGTCTACGCCTACATATTACATCCGCGCCGATACCGCGATAACCGAACCAACTTAAACATGCGTAATTCTAGAAGAGTTATAACGTATTGTCAATACGATTTACGACACGAGGTCACCGATAACAGGGTCAGATCTGTCTATACATATAATTGTCTAAACGTCTTCAAAGATTTTCGAATACAAAGCAATTGTTATGTTGGAATTCTAAAAGCAATTTGTAAGCTAAGAAAATAGCCTATGACGAACTCCCGAAATCTTGTCGGTGATCTGCATATAGACGAATGGATATCGGTATTTGGTTCAGTTCTAATTTGGTCAGGCTGGTGTAAGGTCAAATATATTGATCAATACAATTTAATTAGTAAATTTTATGTATTCTATATTATACAGAAGCATTGACCCTGTGCTCATTAATTTTAAAGTAAACGATTTAAATAAAGTATTACAGATACAAAACAATTAAGTGTTATCTGTAACGATTACACGTAAATACAGCTGTTCCAATTCGGAGCAATTAAAGACACGGTAGCTGTGCTATACTCGTATCGTACGTATAGTATAGAAAAACATTATTAGTGGGATGTATATTTTTATACCATGGTATCACACATTCAGTATGATATGTATATTTTTCACGATTAGATGCGTCACTTCCGTATTATGAATTCCATGCGATGAAATCAGGAAATATTTAAATTAATTATAACTAAGAATACACGAAAAGGTCTAATCTTAAGTGGACTCTTAATAGATCCTATAGCAATCATAAACAAATAAGTATTTTTAAGTTAATTTAGACATTAGTGTTTCATATTAAAGTTTAAATATCAATTACATATAGATACGTTTTATTTCTAGAATACAACCTATCCTTTGTTTGAAACACGTATTGCATGTATAGAGATTTAAATAAATAATTAGATGTATTCTTTTAATCGGGTCAGATAATTCACAATCACAACACGCTTGTTTCTTTATGACGTAAATACGTACAAAATCGTTAGTAAACTTAGTAAACATCAATACGGATGACCGGTTTTACATGGATTATTCCACTGACATTATTTAATAATGATATAGATGACATTAAATTATTTTCTGATAATTTATCTTATTAAAATAACTTAATCTTAGCCAAAACAAGCTAAACTAGATAAATATCTAGATTATTGTCAACCAGTGAAGTTAACTTTGAATGTGTATTTGAAAAGGAAAAACAATTCTCTAGCACTTACAATATTAACAGAGGTGTGTATTACAGCATTAAAATTTTCTTAAATATCACATAAACATAAAGTAGTAAACTAAACGATAACACGTTCTAATAAAAGAACCATAAAGTTGTAGTATCAACATACCTCTAAATGCAGCTCGTCGACACGTGAACTATGAAGAATATCGGTTCCATTTGTGTGAAATATAAACAGTGTTCCGAATTCCTATAGCGTTGAATCACTTACACACATAACTCGATTATTGTTTTGTAAATGTTGCAACACCTAATTTATATTGTATATTGTAAACACTCGTGCGCAGTGCAACGCGCCGAAAGCAACTGGGACCGGTGACGATCTATGATACCGGTGCGCGAGCTCACGCTCTCGACACGGTCCATTTCCCCCCACGCAACCACCTCCGTTAGACGTTTGCCTTATCGATACGATACGATACACATTAGACAAAACCAATAACGTTTTCGCTGTTAAACGTGACAACTGGACATTACATTATTTGATTGTCGACACGATTTATAACCCCGTGGGTTTTACACAATGACGCATAATTGTTATAATAAATCTTAAATAATATCTTTATCATAGATTTATTTAATTAAACACTGTTCTTTAATAAAAACAAGAGATGATATTAAAATAACAGTTTACATTTTCTGATTACACAAATCACTCTGGCTAGTGGTAATTCCGAAATGACCTTATTATAAGAACATTAAAAACATTGATGAAAAAACTACAATAAAACACATTTTACTACATGAAAACAGTAATTACAGCGATATCTTTAAAAGCTCGTACAATTGTGCTAAACAACAGTTTAACAAGCCTTATCGCACATAATCTAGACCAGTTAGATCTAGAGATAAGGACACAATAGATACTATAAATATCTAATTATAAGCACGAATGTAGATCGTTCATGCACGTTCAATAAAGTAAACATATACAATATGTGCCCGTCGATATTCGATTAGCTATCAGTATTAGATAAAATGGCATTTATAAAAGCACGAACGTATGAAGTCATCGGTGGATTGGTGGTTGCGAATTGCTATAAAAGTAGGTTGATAGATATACATAGTCACAACGTCCAGTTTGGTCTGACCGGCAAAGTTATTGGATTGGGTCATGGGGACGGAAACAATATTTTAGGTAACCGACGGCGTGTAGTCATTAATAAAGCACTTAATTGTTGTGAGGTTATGTACGTGTCTACGTTTCTCTACTGTGATCGATGTTTTGAACAATTTGCAGAGAAGTTTTGGCGATTTTATTAGCAGTTGTTTCGTACATTTTTTTAGCACGTGGCAGACATGTGGTATTAACGAATTTGTGGAAAATACCACGCTCTCGTTCTGTAAATAGTATATCCGTGTCTAAATAAAACCCGATAGTTATTACAGTAAATGAGGTAAAAATTGCTTTTCCATATAATATTAGAAAGCTGTTGATGATTGATGGGTGAATGTGTTCAAATCGTGCGAATTAGCCACACTTAGGCGCAGTATTTGTGCCAAGCTGTTGCAGATAGTTGCATTGGTGGACCGTTACACGTTCAGGTTTTTACTCTTGATGGTGATGGTTGGCGAGAGGCCGTTACTTGACGGTAGAAACTCGCGTCGGGTTTCTACGCTGCACGATACTTTATATTACTGCATTAGAAGTAATGTTTATACAGTATAGACAGTTTGCGATACTTATAAACTACTTGTAATGGTTTAAAATGTAACAAACCCAGTAGTACTCAAAGCAAATGCGTGGTTCGGTTGTATTACCTGTAACAACAAAGAGATGATGGTTAGTTGATAACATAACAAAGCATAGTTATTACTTGTCACCTTGCAAATGCCAACTTGGTCTGTATTGCTCTATCTATAGCAATTTGAAGCATTATGCAAATCATATTTTACAAGTGTCGTTGATAGAAGAAATAATAACAAGGTTTACTTAGTTTTAAAATGATACGGATGTTTTAAATTATAAAGTATAATAATAAAAATTCAGTAAAGAGCTCGAAGCATCATCTCACATCTCCCTTGCCTTCGATACGTGACTATATTTTAGAAGTGAATATTATTTGACAAAACAGTTATTCGCTCAACAGACACGTTTTATGTCGGGCAATATGGGTGAGAACGAGCCACAAGAGGCTAAAGTAATGACGTCGTTGCGAATAGTCAAGTTTATATAGACGTCCTTCGTGATCTACACTTTAAATGATCCTAACCTAATAATAAAATAACCCAACCAAACATAATCCTCAATAGTTTGAAGTGGAGCGTTCATTTATGTACATGTAATATAGTGTTAGTACGGCTGGGCAGTCGGGCGCCATGCCATAACTATATGACCTTTTTATAGGAATATCGACTAAATAAGAGCAAATAGAAACTATAGAATTCTCAATGTCAGAACAACATGACCTAGACCGTGAAGGACATAAAAATATAACAATCTTGCGTAAAAATATCACATCTCATTAATTGCATAATGCTAAAATCAAAACTTGTTCTTTAAAGGAGGTCAAGTTCTAGAGCCGACTTACCTCGTAATTGGTATACAGTCTCTTTATAATATTAAGTTAATGTAAGCGGCGTGATTAAAACTTTAGGAGTTGTCGCGTAAACTAGAATTTCTTGCTGTTAGCGGGTATTTCGCGGTAAAAGTAATGGTATGTATTGCGTAAAATAATGTGGTGACTATTTACAGAGTAAAGTTTTATGAACAACCGAGTGCCAAACTTGTTACGGCGACCTCGCGACTCACTGACGAATAGATGAGGTGGTAAGGTAATAGACGGTAACGTTTGCCGGCGAATGGAGCAAGGTCACTAGTCAAGTGTACGCATCCAGGGTCAACATATATTATTATGCATCAATATTCGACGTTTACATCTAATTGTTTATCCTTTTGTCTTTATCACAGGATATTGTGCATTAAAACAGAGAACCAGTCGTATTGTTCTTGGTTCTTGCTGCTACTGATAGGTTAATAGCGTGCCCGCTCGTACTCGTGATATCAATTATATGCAATAAATTTATCTGCATAATTTCCTTTTTCAAAACATAATTTACGCTGAGTTTTTTACCCAACTTCAAGTAAGAAGTACAAGAGTGAATTATGGTCTGAAATGCCATCGTGTCAGGTATATTAATTTTGAACGTACTACCTTAATTTTGTTGTAAAACCGTTGTAGGAATTTATACAAACCTCCCATACAAAATCCGAGTGGTGAAGCGTCCGTGAAGATATTAAGAAATTCGATATTTCCAGTTCTCGGGGTTAAACAGGGGTTCTGATCTTCCATTCTCGAGTTAAGATTGTTTAATTAAATATCATCCGCTTTAATCAACGTTAACTCTACCATTCACGTTATTAAAACTTTAAAGCTGTTTAAACTTCAATTTATCTTTTAAATGAAATTGTTACGGAATCATTAACATTTTTTGTTCTAAATAACTCTGAAATTCGTTGACATACTTCACTTAGTTTAATTGGTATTTAATGTAGGTATGGTATAATTTATTACTTTTATATTGAATGATACTTACATACTGCCATAATATAAATCACCCGAACTTAATTCGACATTAACAATAATAACAATTCCCAAGTAGTGTAGTATCGATTCAGCCATATATTTCACAAAGTTTGACTTAAACTGACTATGGAGCAATTTGAATGCCAAATGGTGGAGTTTGGGTATATCAGTGGCAGGGAACGTTTGTCCATGCGGTGAGGGTCTGGAGATTTAAGGGGGTTATTCATCACGAGGGAGGACATCAGATAAGAGACGCGGCGGGAGAAAAACGAGTACACCGGTATACACAGCTGATTGTTACGAATACATATTAAAATCGTGCTTTTTATAGTAATAAAAGTAATATAAAGAATATTTTGTACAATAATTTAAGAGTAATTTTCCTGATGTATAAGAGAGAGGGAGAGAGAGAGAGTGTGTGAGTAAATCAATATATGAAATCGTAAGTCAAACTAAAATAGTAATATACGTAACCGAATGACATTGATACTAGGTTTTAGGTGTTGAGTGTTTACACCTACAACTTCTTGAAGGGTGTGAATGTTAAGTAGAGTTCTTGTGGCGTGCAGACGAAACGCCTTCCCGGCTGTGTACATTGGGGCAGGGGCTGCGCGCGCATACCGATCAATACCTCTCGGCTGCGACGGGTTTCCACCACGCGAACTCTCCTCTAAATTCGTGTCTATTTTTTGCAATGCAGGCGTACTTTTAACTAAAAAAACCAACGAAATATCACGTCCATTAATAATTTTATATCGATTTATAATTATGACACTCTAATGTACTTTTTCGAAGCTATAAATAGTTAGGTTATGTATGGGCAATGAAAAGTTTGCTTTAGTTGTGTAGACGATGGATATTATAGATTATGAGTCTTTAGAAGCTACCAGTTGGAGAGGGGTTTATACAGACATAATATAACGAAGGCGTGGGCGTCGATAAAGCTTTAGGTTTAATAGTTACGAGAACATCGTCATCAAAATCGATAACCTCATTTATACTATCGCTCGCAGTCGAGCGCGCTAGTGCTACTTATATGAAATCGTCTTTCGTTCAACACTTTGCAAAACTTTGAAACTTCTCTCAAAATAGTTTTGCATGTTACACGTGTATCTATTAATGTTATCGTGTTGAAATGTGTGCACATATCATTATGAATATATTAATGTAAATAACTAGGTAGGATGAAAATATGATTTATAATCATGACTCCAAGCGTAAAAACTTGGATTTTGGAGGTCATTTTCAGAGTTTAGTTTTAAAAACCAATAACCAATGGACTACAGGATTTATTTCTTGGACTCTTCTTGTTTATATTGTGGAAGCGTACATTAGTATAAGATAGTAGAAACGCAACACGCTAGCCAGGAAGTGACAATAGAGGATTGCGCGTCGCGCGTTACAATGACGGAGTGGGTGGGCGTCGCAAAGAGTTGATTGAACTCCATTGTCAATCTTCAGGTACCAAGCGCAGAATGCCTTCATCTTGCTCACTACAATGTGCAACGTGTTCCCTCGCAGGAAAGCACAAACTTTTCTGTAGGGTCGTGCTACAATGCACTTTTGGCGACTGAATGGCGTCTAAAACCTACCGGAGAATGCAAATTTTAAAAGCATCGTTTCCTCTACGTGAATTTAAAAAGAGCCTTTAAACTTGCCTCCGCTTTTCGATGTTTGGGAATGAATAGTTTTGTAAAGTGCCCGTCTTTGGACAGTTTTATAAAGCGGTTTAAATGGAACCCTCCTTTATGTAGTAAAATGTGTGTTGAAATTAAAAATATAAAATAGAAGGGAACTAGCAAACGATCATAATTTTAATTTAAAGTTTCCTAATTACTGGTGGATTCTTTGAAGGGATATAAATATTGTAGGGATTTGAAACGGTCTCAAAGTTGGTGAGCGCCGTGTGGAGTTGCCGAGGCACACACGTGTTGCAGTTAAATATAACCGGCAGTTCAACGCACGAGGGGGGGATTAGCGCGGGCGTCCGGTTCAACTACTACGTTTGTTGGATCTTTACAAACCAGTAGATGTATCTTCTTACTAACACTCGATGTCAACGTTGCGCAACAATGTTTCCCAATAACATATTTAACATTTCAGAGGAAGTCTACAAACGTTTAATAAACTAGTTACTTATAACATGTATTTTTATTCTACCTGATCATAGGTAACAATATAAGGAAATAAAATAAATCAGATTTAAATTAGTACCAATGATGACGTAGTGGGAATGAAGAAACAATGAAATCTTGTCATATTTTTTATAACAGTGCTTGCAGGAAGATAACAAATCTTAGCTGTCACGTCACGTCGTTGCGTTTTCCATTGAATTAACAACAATTAACCCTTGTATCTTACAACTCGGCTGTGTAGTAACAGCAATTGTTTATTCAGGGTAATTTCCTTTTACAAAGGTGAATGAAGCAATGGATAATATAATAAACGATACAGGTTAGTGCAAGCGGCGTCGTCAAAACGAGTAAAGCGAGAACAAAATGCATCGTCACAGCGGGCATTGCACAATATTTGTCCAACGCGCCTGCTGCTCTAAATGTTTCTTGAACAGACTTATAGTTGAGAAAACTTTTGATGATGCAACTCTGTGAAGAAAGACAATTTACGGAAGAATGAACTGCTAACAGCTGTTAACAAATCGCAAGCGTTACTCTAATTACATTTTTTTTCTTTACTTCAATTGAAAATGAAATGCAATTTATTAGTCACTGAGTATTTGTGTATAATTGATACATATAAAAACACGTCAAATATATACATTTTTTTTTGTAAAAATCTATAAAGTTAAAGGTTATTAAATTATTATGTTTTGTAGATCTCACGAGATGTAATTCAAAAGTTCACTTGAATATCTTGAAATCCTGCATATTTGAAATCAAGAACCAAGTTTTAAATGATACACGGTGAAAGTTGTATGTGACCTTAGCTGTAATGTCAAAGAGCAAAAATCCGGTACTCTCTTAGCGAACTCTTTAAAATTGTCATCAATAAAGAAAGCCCAATTTGGGTATCTTGCATAAGAAATCAAACCACTAATTACTTTAAGTTTCTTATATTCTAGTTACAGATCTCCAATAAATTTAATCTTTTTTAGTTATAACATCTAGTATATTACAAGCACACTACATCTCGTGAAGCTATTTATAAAATTCAAGCTGCATCATCGCTTCTGAAATAGAACAAGTTTGTTCGTGTAATGCGAGACAAAGATTAGTGGTGTTCAGTATACTCGTAATTTATACAAAGTTGTTAGTTTAACACAAACGGTTGATGAGTGCGACTCCTCGACCGTACCTTTATAACGAAATATAGACAAAGACGTTCACACGACCTTGCCGGAGTACAGCGCTGACAGAAGGCTGACGAACGCGGAAATGCCTAACGAACTGCCGCCTACGAGTTAAATGAATTAAGTAGTTCCACGATGGACGCCCGCTACAATCTGTTATATTAACCACCCAACTATAACATAATAATACCTATTACACCCAAATTATACACACCCGACAATAATTTACAGTAAACATATAAATCACACAAAACAACATTTACCCCGTGTAATGGACGCTGATAAATTGTGAAAGATCAGTGACCTCCATTACTTTTATAGTGGTTATATCAATTATATGAATTCTTATTAAGTTTTTTAAGGCCACGACAGATATCCATTCAAACTTGGAAAAGTTTCGAAACTTGATAATTTATTAATTTTCATCAAAAAAAAGTTGAGCGTAACCTCAAAGTTGGCGGTCGCGAATAAATCAAATTTAACAGCGACCGCATCCGTATTTTCGAAGCGTAATGTTCCGTCCGGATGAATACTTATTTAGTTAAAACTTTTGCGTATTACATGGTATTACTGGAAATATTAAAATTTAAAACCTGTGTCAAAAACACTCGTTTGGATTTACGTTAAACGCTTGAGCCTGAGACCACACAAGTTCCGGGATTGCTTAAATCTACAAAAAATATCATTACATTAGCTTAATAAGTTCTTACGCCTGAGACTTCATTTATCTTAATTGCTTTATTAAAATCGGATTAATTCAGACATCAAAGTTAATGTCTTTCATTTTGAGTAATTTCAAATTTCATTAACGTTAGTTCAATAATAAAACTAACAGATCTATTTGATTTGCTAACGAAACACAATCTAATAAACACTCCTAAATAAAGTACAATGAACTATAAACTTAGTCAGCTATCATGTTGTCATTGCCATTTAGTTTCTATGAGCATACGTATAGTTAGTTACTAGTTGTGTTTAGACTCTTTATTGCGTTGATAAACACAATTCAAAGCACGCATTCCACGTTCATTAACGATTCTTTAATACGCCCTCTGTCGTCTATCTGTACGTAATTATCAGTAGAAAAACAATTCACATTGATTTAAAATTCTTTTATAAAATCTCACTCTTTATAGAGAGGATACGTAATTGTATTTTGCAACTGCTTTTCAGACAGATGATATTGATTTACGTAACACATATTTACTTTTGACGTCTCCAGTTGGTGTCACAGTATGTTAAATTTAATTATTAAATTACCTTTAACCCTGGATATAGTCCTAAATAAATATAACACACGGTTCTTGCGATTTGCTTATCTCATTATTTGATTACCGTAAAACATACCTAATGTACACAATCAAAGAGGTTTAAATCAAAGTTTAGATTAACTCCTTTAAACAGCCGTAAACATAAAACTAAGTCTGGTGCTGTGAGAATATGTGTTCAATTACAATGTACCTACATTTCCGTGATGGGTGTGCGGGCGATAGGACATCAAAGACGGGATGACGTAAAGTCCTTCAGTTTGAGCATACAAAGCAAATGCATCGGAACGAGTGGGCTCCCCTGACACATTAGAAGCTCGCTGTTACTAACTATACCCGCTCACAAGCGATTTAAATGTTTGGATGAGTAATATTTACGTAAAAAAATGCCTTTCCTCTATAAAAATGTGCGAATCATTAAGTTGCTTCAGAAATATATGCAATAGAATATAAATAACGACCTAATTGAAATAGAGATTTAGATCTAAGACGCAGACTATCAGGTTTTTTTATCGTAGAGCTTTCTGTCTCTAATTCGAGGTTACCAATTACAGTCAAAATCTTCAAAAATATGTCCACATACACTAGAATATCTACAAATGCAACTAGCATTACCGAAAAATCTTTCTCGACAGACGATGTCTAGTTGAAAGCATTTTGCGGACAATGGAACAGTTCTTTTAACTGGTTGCTACTTGCTATAATAGTAGACAATATTCCTTTTACTATAGTTCTTGGAGTAAACGAACTCGACGTCCATTACGTGGGAGTGTGTCGCTTTAAATGAAACAAGTGCGGAAGAGTAATGACATTATACTTTATTTTTAACAACACGTTCTTAATGAACATGACGAAGGTTGGCCAATTAGAAAGTCACAATTTGTCTATATTTAACTGTACATTAATAAATGCTAAAATGCTGTACGGATACGCACACTATATCACGTTTTTCGAACTACTGTTAGCTCTATCAAATAAAACTAAATAAAAAGACGACTAAATCTTAAGATCGAAAAAATCCGAAAAATATATTTTCTTAAAAATTGAATTTATTCGAAGTAGGAGAGTGGTAATAATACCGGACTGCATAAAGGACAGGCGGGTTCTATTCTAGCTCGAAGTAAATATTTGAATGATCCATAAAGGTTTATCTCGATCTTCTTGTATGAGATGTGAGGACTGTGTACGAAGTTACTTATGTAAATATAAGTTAACATTATGTCACTTTAATGATATCATAAAATTTACTTTAAACATGAGTTATTACAACACAGAAAGTAGGGTAATATAACGTTTGCTATGTACGAGTACTAAAGGAAATATGAAAATATTTACGCATGTATTCTCCAACATTACAATTTTTGCGAACGTCTACCATAAATATTTATTTTGAAAGACATCTTGCATAAGGACATAACTAAGGATTTCGTATGTAACATAAATTCAGTATTTAACCAAATACATTACATAATTAAATTCATACTTTTGTAGTACAAAGTGGTCATTTTAGATTGACCCTACAGTTTCAATACCTCATTAAAATTTAGCCCGACAATAGTCAATGAAATATGAAATCATCACGACCAATAAGTTGGTATAGGTATACGTTGAATACCAGTCAACATTGTATGAAAGATGAATGTTAAATATGTTGTGATGAATGATGACAACGTACGATATGACATCTTGAACAATAACAACGTCCCGATAGTTGAGGCAATATCTAAAGTACAATGTCCTGGAGACGAGGACTGGGTGTCAAGTAAACTATACATTTATGTGAGATTTTGAGCAAGGTTACTTCGGAGTTGTGCGAGAGAGATCGAGATCCTTCGGGACTTGAGATAGATTGCAATTTTACGTTATGTCTAGGAGGTAGGATAAGGTTTATGTATTTTCTTTTGATCTGTCTGTCTAATCTTAAGCTTATAATTCTTATGTAGAAAAGTAAGTAGGAGTCACTAAGCGTAAATGTATGCAAAATATTTTCTAATAAAACTAGCTTTCTGTTTTTACTGCATATTCCCGTGAGTTTCTAACTATTGCTATAGTAGAACAAATAAAATGTAAAGTAGATTTTTACTCAAATAAGTCGAGTCGAGCTTTTTTTGCGTTATAGCAAACAGCACAGACTAACGAACACCAAAATTGTTTTTAACATAAAATATTTTATTTGACATCCAATGCAAAAAAGTTACGAAACACCAAATTTTAAATCAAACGCATCGGCCAAAATTGTGTAAAATCAAAATAATTAAACCGTAGAGGTCATATTCAAAAAACCTTTTTAAAATTAATATTGATAAGTAAGCAGCATTTATTAGTTTACAACATGTGGTGGTATTGCCACCAAGTTTGGTAACCTATCTCGTGTTTCATTGTGATAGTGTGAACGTCAAACGTCGCGGGTGGCATGGCTTGCTGAATATAAACGTTCCATAAATGTTATATGGCTACTAGGAACAGAACAACGCGATCGATGGCTGAACACACGATTATTATACTTTGTATTTAACGTGTTGTGAACGTTCATTAGTGATGTAGTTTTAAATTAGTCATAATGGAGATAAAGGTAAATACCTTTCAACCACAGGTTTCTTTAAAATAATAGTAACGTTTTCTTAGCGTCGTGTGCAAATGTCTGTTTTAAAACATGGTGGAAAATATATACATACGAACACACAATAGGCAAGCATGGTGATAACGCTTATTTCTCCTATCTGTGCTAATATTATCAGTTAGGGAGTAGTTTTTATTGCCTAACAATGGGGATTTTAGGTGTTTAATATTATTTATTACCTAGAGTTATTATTAAATCGATTGATAAACCGCAAAACAATTAAATACAAGACACAATCAACATTACTAACATCGTTGTTAGCATTGCTAACGTTAACGATGACGGCACAATAATAATGTTTGTTTATTATTATTTATATGGATTGTACATTCTATTTGTATGTTTGTTAATGATTACATAATCATCTCAGGTTTTATTGTAATGCCTTAAGAATATTTATACAATAGCATTAACATGAGTCGCTTTGTTAAGTAATATGGCGATTGGTGTACGTAAACAGACATGTTCATGAATTTTATGTCCTATAGATTATTACCAGTTTTGTGGTAATAAAGACACGATATAAATACCTTACCTTAGAAAGCCTAAGAATCTGATAATGATTTATCCATAGATATGTGTATGACACTTGGGCCAATCAATCAAAGACAAAATAATTGTTGGTCTTTCCAATACCAACCTAAACATTCAACTATTTATTAATCGAATAAATTGGAGTGCGTTTGACTGCGAAATACTAAAATGTATCCTTCCAATCTAGTAAATGTTAGTTTTTAGAATATTTGTTCGTTTGAAAGTTTATCTTGAATAGGTTTCGAAACGGCTCAACGAATTTCAATGAAAAGTTTTTTAGATTTTTAACATTTTCGTTTTTATAGCATAGCAACGTTGGAATAGTCGTGGAGCAAACCAGTTATTTCAATAAGTAGTATAAATAATAATACTTTAATTCATATCTGAAATGTAATTTGGTTCTTAAACTTGTCATATTAGAATCTATTTTAAATGGCTCATAGATGCTTGTTTTAAGGTAAATTCAATACTTTAATGACATTACGATTTGAAAATGTTGTTTCATCAGGAAATCTTTAGCATATAAATATTTGATTTAGAATACTCGTTGTAATTAAGATTCTTCGTTGAACGTTTGACGTAAAATACGGAACTAATCATAATTGAGATTGCCTCATGACTAATTTAGGTGCGATAAAACTCGGTATTATAATGTACCTTGTGCGGTTTCTCGGTAAGTGTTTCGAAGATTAAAGTTAATGGTATAGATGTGTCGTGTGATAAGGTATGTAAATGTTACCTAGTTAGGTCAAGAGCAGCTGGCATTCCAGCCGGCACGAACCACCAGGGCGGCAGCGGCGTGCACATCCGCTGCGGCGTTGATCTCACGCGACCATGCACCCCACTTATACACTATCTTCGGCACCAGCCACCAGCGCCACGCTCAATGTTGCACCAATATCACATTCACTGTACACTGAGGAAATCTAATGCGCCAATGTCAACGCAGTGTCATGGTTCAGTGCTTTTTAATTGACCTTAATAGTAATAAATAACGGTGACGCAAACTGTTTGGCAACTTTAGATTACACACCCGACAATATCCCTGTGTTTTCCTGATAAAGAAATAGAGGATGAAATATGTCCTATTTCTATTAAGTAAAGAGCAGCAAAGCTGCGGCGACGTGCCAATTACAGTGACAAAACAACTAGTGGAGAACAAGCTGAAAAATAGCGGGAAAGTATATCGAAACAGCAAAGTAATAAAAATATTATAGCTATAAAAGGGCAGGATTGAGAGCGACCGGATTTTTCAAACTTTAGGGGAGTCAATAATTAGAGGGAACGACTGCTTGAGCGAAGTGAATAAGGGTTGTTATGGCGGTAGGGTCGATAAACTTTTGGTCGAAATCAATTTTTTTTCTAATGTCAAAAAGCTAGGGGATATTTTTTGAGTGGTGATAGAGATAGCTATTTAAGGTATAGTATTTAGGTACCGAATCTGTTTGGTTGCCAATCAGTCGTGTACATGAATCCGTGTGGGGTAAGTTAGGTTAGGTCCGTGGTATTATTACGCGATCGTGTAACGGGCGCGAGGCGCACGATCTGTGTGTCGCTCGATGTCGAACTGACGTCTGACTCTGGCTCGCGCTTAGACTAGAGACCGCCGCGGCGCCTGCTGCGCCCGCCCCCGCACGGCCCATCAGCCCGAGCCCTATGATAGCGTGCCCTACCTACTACAACGATTGCTCACCCGTACCTTACATAAAACATATCTAAACTTTTAAAGGTTTCTATGACGATATGTGTAATAAACATAAATTACGCGATGCAAGAACTGAATAACGATTTTTTTCTTGAGAGAAAATTTCGAAAATCTATGTCAAGTTTACGAGCTAGATTAGATCAAGTCAAGGATTGGCGTTGGAATTGCTTTGCTAGCTCCGATATCCCTGGCACGTACACAGCATTGACTATAAACCATTCAGATATTGGCTATCACGAACTAAACTATTTACTTTGAAGAAATAAATAAGAGATTCAGTGGATCGAGAATAATCCTTGCGACTTTTATAAATACATACATTCTTAGCTACATGAGAAATTATAAAAAAGAATTCGTAAGCATAGTGACACGTAAATAACCGCTTAGTTTAAGTTTTCTCACCAAGTTAATTAAAGTAAAACTGTTTGTAGAATAAATTGAAATAAGTCAACTGAACACCATCAAATAGGTTCGTGGTTCACGTGCCTTTACGGTAAACAACATTAATTTTAATTTATTATTACAAACGAAATGTATTTTATTCCAAAACGCAATCTTTAATTGGTTTACGTGATTCTTCAGCTTTCAATTAAATATTGATTGGAGAAATGAAACCTTTCGCGTTATCGAATCTTTATGAATAATGTAAATATTATAGACATTGAACAAATTATTGTTTTCAAGTACATCGCAATCCAATAGTAATCATAGCAGATAATTATAACGTGCTAAGTAATTCTTTCTGGGAACCGCCCTGAGTAAGTCAAGGTTTACTACAAGATGCAAAACTGGTCGTGCTACACGTCAAAATCAAACAGCAAACTAATGAATTTTATTATTTGCACTTAAAATGTAAATACTTGGGAACATCTTGCTCGGTCGTCTAAGTATGAGTAAATAAGCACGAATTATGTAGTTGGTGATAAATGCCAAAGTTTGAGGTATTTGTGGTTTTAACTATTGATTTATAACCAATTAAGATGCAGGAATTACGAACCAGAAGTTTTAATTTCTGAGTAAAATATTGTGTCATCAAAAATAAGATGAAATATAGAATAAAATCTTCCATTTCGAATAGAATTCAAGAATTTTAAAGGAAACACCATTTATTTGTAGCTGCTATCTAAATAAACGGTCCGCGTGGTAAGTGTCACAGTGGCCTAATTTTAAACTCTCTTCCGCCATGAGATGGATAAAACTCGACCAAGTACGTGTCGGAGCACGCATAGTTCGGGCACAGAGCAATACTACGCACCTAAATATATATTAAGTACGGATTTTCAAACTTATGTTTAAATGAAAAACTGTTAAAGAGAGAAACATTAAAGGCAAGGCATGGCTTGTAAGTTGTAATTCTATAAATTATTTTGCATACAATACAAAAACCACTCGAAATGTGCCGGACAATGGTTAATTCTTCAATGTGACATGCGAACGGACTAACTTGATGACCTTACATACAATGTACCTAGTTGCAAATTGGCTACAAATACGGAACTTCAAAATCTTTATAATATTACATCTCGTGTCTAATGTTAGCTAATATGACACTGGCATAGTGTTATATAATAATCATTGAATTTATTGGAAGATAAATATTAACCGGCTCAATATAAAGTCGGTCAAGAACTGATTACCTTTTAACATAGAGCATTTTTGGTTCGAGGCAATATACCGAGGTATAAATAATGAATCATACTTGCTCATATTGCACAAAAGTAGGATAGTACACAAACATATGTGGACGAGACCTTTAAAGCAATACAGAAAGTTTTGCTTTGCAATAAAGGCGGTAGCTGCTTGTAGAAATTTTTACAGATGGTATAACCGGTGACCTTTTGTGCGGCGAAAACGTTGATGAAATTGACAATGCAGTGGACAAGGTGAAATTCTGTAAGTGAACGGATCCGATGAAGTAAGGATGCGGACGGAAAGGTTGGATCAAAATTTTCGAGATTTTCTTAGGAAAATAAATGAAATATTCCTATACTTCTCAACATGTAGTTGACAAGAACACATAATGCAGTTGTAGAATATGTATGTACTTGAAATAAATTTGTATTTTACGGTTGAAAACATGTTCGTACATCACGTAGGTAGCTTCACAACCTCGTCGTCTGTTATTTAGCCTTCGAGTCTCCTTACTGTTTGAGTGTCGCGAGGTAGCATTGCGAAAGTTGACAACACCGTACGTGAGAAGATTGTTGAGAATACTCATTCTCGTTTCGCCCTCGTCGCTTTGCATTTCAGTTTCCATTTTCAAGCAAAACTTATACTCTGAATGCTAACATTTAATTACGTCATGAGAGGTTTTATTAAAACGATCATTCTAAGCTTGCCTCTACGGCCATTTCGCTAGAGCTCTTGAGTGTAGAAACGATAGTTGGATAGAGCCATTAAAAGTATATTGAAAACGGTCCAGCTATAAACCAGATAAGCCGGCACTCTCTCCGGGGTGATGATATCATAAGAAACAGCCGTGTGTTGATAATAACATACCCTTCGGCTCTTGAAGATACTTAATGAGTTCGGTAGTAACAATGTGACATTACGACCCACTCGGGTTACCTACACAAATAGCAAATTATGTCCATACACGTCAAACAAATGGGCGCTCGAACTGCAAGGTTGCGGTAAGTGAGTAGATGGCGTAACTACTAACAAGAATACATATTAACGCGAGCCGCACAACAAACACAGTCAACTCTACAAGATACTACTAAAGTAATGTTTATTTTATTTAAATTCAGACATTATACCCATCCTGGTTAGCCTTGCCGCGGCACGCCAAACAACGTAACCTACTACGGTTGGAGATTCTTTACCCGGGTAAATTTTTAAGCAAAACTGAAAAGCGTCAGGTTTATTGAAACAGGAAATAATGTAATACCCAACAAGGTCTAATATCGGACAAGTATCAAACAAGCTTAGAGCCCATTCATCGAAACAACGATTAATCTTCGTCCAACATCAACCGATAGGCCCAATGTTTGTAGGAATCGTGTTGCGGAATCTTATTAAATATCTATAGAGTTATTGTTCACCAGTCATTGTTATAATTAGTCATTAATAATCTGTCTTGTCAGCGTTGGTTGTGATTAATAAACAAAATATTGTTTAACAACCGGTAGGCTGCGGAATACGAAACAAGTAGCCTGATCATTATGTTGTTATGGTATTAATCTTGTCACTATTTCTCTTAAGATATATTTTATTGACTATGGCGCTCAAGGGTCTATAAAATGATCTTACAGTTAAGTAGTATCTGTAATTGGAGTGCAATAAAACTGATTTCATTTCAAGTTTTCATTAATAAAATCTATCTGAAACTATAGAAAGTCTATAGAACAAAATCATTATTTCTCAAGTCACGGAAAATATATATGGAATTTGATCTCATTCAAAGTATAGTGGAAGAAACTGGGTGTAGACCGATCGTCCTTGGCCGATATGTTTATTGTTTTTCAAGTTTGGTTTATGGTAATATGATAAGTTTTTGGACTAAATTATTCAATGAAGCAATATTATTTAAAGGTTTTCGTATAGAATTCTAGCAATAGTCTATTATGTACATTTGCTTTGTGTTATGTATTTACGATTACGTATATGTTGTTGAACAGGTTTATTAGTTACTACACCTAGTTGTTACAACTGTCAACTCTAATAACAACCGATATTAAACAACTACGTCAAACAAAATAGATGTTTAAAAATAATTATGTATCAATCTGTCAGCAGTGTTAATGGTGATACGTCACGATCGCCATTACCGATGGTTTTATACTGAAATACCGATGGTTTTATACTGGAAATATTTGTAATACATTATATAAATTGACCAAGTATCCTCGTCTTTATGTTCGTTTAATAGAGTCCAGTATAATTTTAAAGTTTATTTAAAACAAAATTTTACATGGTTTTGGTACGCAAACGTGTGATGTCATCTCGTCAATATTGTTAGAATTAAAAAGGTCATTGTCCATTACTGAAAGGGTGTTTACACGACCAATTTCAGATGTAAATAATTGGTTATTTCAGATAATATGTCAGGTTGAACGGCCTAGACAGGCTCAAGGCCTAGAACAGCTCACTCCAGCTGAGTGAACCGTGGTACAGTTCAAGGGCATCAGGTGAATGCCACTAGTCATGTATATTTTTTCTTAAGATCGAAAATTCTAAACCCGCTTACGTGACGACTAGTCTTATCAAAGCCGGATGAACATCGACCGTTGCTAATAACTAATGGTTTTGTTTCGAGCACGAGGTATCGATCGCCAAATTTTGAACAAATTCATGCGTACTACACATAAATTATTGTTCTAAATCGATATTTTGTATGTAATACAACTATCTCTTTATGTACGAAAATTGGAAGTACATAATAAAACTGATGATTTTATAGTCGCCATTTAGTAACTAGACTGAGGGGTTCCGAATATGATTGATTGGAATAGCAATATTCGTATCGTATCGATCGCTGATTCGTACGACCTCACGAGGTGGCCCTTTTTTGACGGCAAACTTTTTAAATGTAATTTCTTAGTAGGAATAGTAACATAACTAGACATTTATTTGCAAAATTTTAATGAATTCTTTTACCTACGTGAGTTTCGATGAGATATATAAAGAAAAACAAGTTTTTTCTATTTAATTTGTAAACATAACTGGTGAGATGTTCGTTCCGTACAGCAATGTTGAGATTACAGCGATAACGAGCGACAGACGTCTAACAGAACACAAAACAGTTTACGACTGTACTTTCACACCATAGACATTTTCTTTCTATCCTCGAGAAAAATAAAATAAAAGAAATTCTCGGTAAAAGATAACAAGTTACACCTGCGGGGAGGCCGAATAACTAGCTATAACTAGGTAAAAGCGTAAAACCTTTGTTCTTTCTCGTCCGAGGGCCCGACTCGACGAAAAATTATCTTTTTACTTTTTTGCTGAGTCGTTCTCCCGGCGCGGACGGCCCGAGCAGGTAGACTGCTGAATATAATAAACGTTTACTTTATACTACGTTATGTATTTTTTGGTTTCGTTGGTCTGTAGACAGAGCGCTGAGAGAACCATCTTAGTTACGAGTATGTATCAATGTGTGGCAACTTTTAGAGGCATTCTTTTATGTTTGTACCTTTGTTGATAGTTGTATGCTGTAGTTCAATTTTTTAAATGGTAGAAACAACGAATTATTCGTGCCAGTGGTTTTAAAAAGGTACCCAATAGGTATGTGTGTTGTTTTGTATAGGTAGGTTTACCTTTAATATATTTTATGACTAATATATACCACACAAAAACAAGCAAATGACGTTATTCTGAGAGGACGTGTTATGAACTTAAAATCAAATTAGTATCAAGATACGATTATAATACCAAAATGATTTCGTCCAAAAACCCCAAGCAGCCGAACAAAGAACCATACATAAATGTATGAACAAAACAAAAACTCAGTTCACAAAAAACTAAATAAGTTCAATCACTTGAACATAAGTCTGTACATAGGTTATTTACCTACTTGCATATAAGGCAAATGCTAATGTATTGAACAGTATTTAGTCAATACAATTATTTTGGTAAAGAACTTAGTTTACATTGTCTGTAGGTACCTTGGTACCAACTTGGGTGACCAAATTCTGCTTGGGTGAAACTAAAGAAACGAATTTTCCCAAATACCTATGTGATGTGACCTATTCTTTTTTTGCTCCTGTAAAGACTGATGGGTACCTAACTTGCATTGAAATTATAAGAGCTGTTTTTGAAACCATAATACATATAGGTAGGTACATGGATATATGGATAATTCAAATTATGTATTATGATTAACGGGATATTTACCATGTACCTATATTATTTATTTCGCTTTTCCGATATTTCTATATTTTAGGTAAATATTTCGTTAATCATAATAATTTGAGTGCTAATAACCATGATAACTATAAAAACTACCTATATACCTATGATAATGATTGCTATTTCACATAAAAATTGATTGATTGATCCTACTAATATCCTACTAATATTATAAAGGCGAAAGTTTGTATGTATGGATGTTTGTTACTCTTTCACGCAAAAACTACTGAATGGATTTTAATGAAACTTTACAATAATCTTGCTTATACATCAGAATAACACATAGGATACTTTTTATCCCAAAATTCCCACGGGAACGGGAACTACGCGGGTGAAGCCGCGGGGCAGTAAGTATGAAATAAATAGGTATGTAGGCGATCGACCTCAGCCAGAACGAAAATAAAGAAAACGAATATTCCCAGATACCTATCTGTCTATGTGAGACGTAGCTGGATTGATTTTTCGCCCACGTAAACTCTTTTATTGAAATTTTCATTAAATAGAGCAGTTATTGAAAATGTGATTAAATCTATACTAATATTATAGGTAAGAGGAAACATTTGATTATTTGTTTGTAACAAATAGGCTCTGAAACTACTGAACTAATTTCTAAAATTCTTTCACTCATAGAAAGCTGCATTATCAGAGAGATACATATAATATTTTATCCCTGTATTCCTACTGGAATGGGAACTATACGAGTGTAACGGCGAGGCGCTACTAGTGTTACTACAATAGGTAGGTATAATACAAATATTGTTCATTTAATTATCCAATTGCATGTCAGTGCGATGAACATGCATAATGATATTAACGATTTGTTATTTACAATAACATATTACCAGCCACATACAATACAGTAGGTAAGTATGTATTATAAATAATATGTAAAAAATTACATTATTTTCAACAACACTCATTGTTATGCATGCGTTTGTTGTGTAAAAATTACACATATATTATGGAGTCTTGTTTGGTTTGCTATTTATTATAAAAATCTGAAGGACAAGAATAGTGACTATAATTTTAGACTTTAATTTACAAACATAAAATGAATTACCTATTAAGAGTATAATTCATAATTTATATAGGTAACTAATAATTATATTGAGTACAATAGAGTCAGCCAAAGTTGATTCAAACATACAAAGACATTGATGTTTCCAATATCTTTAGCAAAAACTTGTGAATCAAATGATTTAGTTCAAATGAAAACTTAATATTGTTTCTGAATTTATATTATAAACTAGTCGAGGGATTTGATTTAATGAGGTATGTGTAAAGATTCCGTGATTCTTTTTTAAAATGAATACTTCGCATGTTTAGTTTAATAATAAAATTTAACTAATATTGTTTGTAAAATTAATTACATAAATGGTTGACTTTTGATGGCGACCTTACTATACAATGTATGTAAGTATGTACCTAGTAGTTGTAACTAAACTACTATGACAAATGCTGTGGTCATGCTTATTATAACTATGCCAGTCATGACTAACTGCTCGAAGAACAATTTATTGTTATTGAATAGGTATGACTGTATATTTGGCTAAAAGAACTTGTAGAAGAAAATTTTATTCTCTATTGTAGGATAGATAATTAGATCAGTACATGTTTAAAAGTGTGGATTAGATTAATTACAATGAATAAATTAATCTTTGATCTAGCCATTTTAAAATATATAGACCGGTAATGTATGTTTAAAATTAACATTTAGTAGATTGGGTACAAATGTCAGATAAAAACCTCTCTAAGTAATTTATTTTTAAAGAAAAATAGATACATTTTGAAGATATCAGATCAATAATAGTTAAAAATATATATTTCTTGAAGAAAAAATGAAGATTTTATTGAGTTTATAGGGTCTCTAAAATAAAGAGTGTAGGATGTAGTAGGTAAGGGATTGTACTGTTTAAATGTACAAGTAAATATATAAGTACTATATACTACATAACCATATCATAGGTACTATAAGTACTAAAAAACATACTAAAACTATGAATAAAATAGGAATTGTCAAAAAATTGTTCAAGTAATATTTCCTAACATTGTAAATCAAAAATGTGCAGCTCAGTCAATGCAATAATATCGATTTTTTCTTGCACTATGCAGCCCTCCGCATAGCATCATCACAAATTCTTATTAGACGAAAACTCGTCAATTTTGAAAGGTATAATTTAGCTATTTATTTACGAAGACGTTTGTTATGACCTTGTCCGTGTTCAAATGTTCAGTATAACTTTTTTGTGACCATATTAGTAGGTAAGTATCAGAAACAAAAGCAGTCAGGCTACATTCTAATTTATCGACCCATGTGCACGGCGTTCAACGAGTTTTAATAATGGAAGACGCGTACGACTCTTTTAAATGCTTCTATGTAGCCCATAATGATTACATTTCAATTAGTTAGAGACTACCGAATATCGATATACACAAAGGAGACCCACGCCAAATGTAAAAAATCTTTTTTTACCTTCGTTTTCGTGACTCCACGGTGCCGCTTTAGATTCCCGACGCTGAGTATACTTAATCACAGCACTTATCATCACAATACTATAAATAGTTTATAACTAATTCTACCATCAAACATTAACAGAAATTGAAATTATAGAAATAAACAGAAAATACACAAGCGATAGATATTACAAGCAGCGGTCCGGGACATGACACAAATCACAAAACAAACCAATAGAAAAAGAGAATAAATAAAAATGTGCGACGCGCATGCGTCTGCTAACTGTCGGTAAAGCAGACAGACGGATAGTCTGTCTTGTTTGACAATTGATTAACTAGGGATGGAAAATGTTTGTGATTGATAAAGTTTGTTAAGAATATGTGAAATTCACAATATTTTTGCGTTGATTAAGTTTTTATTGATATTTATTACGATAGACAAATATATAATTTTTGTTACAATAAAAAATATATGGAATAAACTTAGGATGAAAGTATATTTTTATTTTACATCTTAATTCGCGGAAAGATATAAAATAAGTGCTTAAATACCTACTTTTTACTTCTTATTTGAATTTTACTTTAGCTTTACAATCAAACTAAGCTAAGCATTTTTTAGGCATTGCAATACTAATAAATTTATATCTATCAACTTAAATATACTGTAATGTAAACATAATATGCTTTATTGTAAATACTTAATTATATTGATGTTAAAAGTGAGTAAAAAATGAAAATTAGTTTTTAGCGTATGAAATTATCGTAATATATTTGAATTTTGTTTGCACTATGACTGATTATGTAGCTATTAAATGAATAATATTATTATGTTCTATTTATTTTAATGATTGATTGCTTGTGTTTGATTCATAATTCACAAAACTGTGAATGTCACACATTAGTCGATCAAGCAGATCTAACAAAGTTGTAACAACAATACCACTAGATGGCATTGCTAAACTTTCAATTAGTACAAAAGATTTTCAACAGATGTCGCTGTACATTTTATGTATTAGTACGAAGTAGAATACATAGATGGCGGTAATCAAATTAAATATAGTTTTATTTGAGTTTTGTAGATGGCGTTGTGTAAGGTATGTCCTTTTTTAGGTCAAAATAAACACGCAACAAGAAAACGTTGCCAGTAGGCTTTTACATTGCGATTTAATGTTATAAGGAAGGTAAATTTCCTAGATACTAATTATTAAACCACCGCCTTCCCTGGTTGCCGGATCCGTTGTATGCATGCCGGAATCAACCATCCCCGCTGGAAGTCATTGGGAGAGGCCTATGACCAGCAGTGGACAAGCATAGGCTGAGATGATGAATTAATCAAAAACTATAGTCTGAACTATGCAAATGCAACTAAAGCCGCGGCGTGGCACCTACATCTAGACCAGGATAGTGTGGTTATTGTTTTGTATTATTTGTATAAGTAGGTACGTATGAAAATGTATGTTGTTCCCATAAAAAGTTAAGTAATAGGAAAAATAAAATAGAGAGTTTGTATCTTTCTATGAGTTGTTGTAGCAATAAAAAATTAGGATGCCATTTGGTTGCCCAAATAAGCGAGGAATGTTCTCCTAATTTCATGGTTCTCATTTTAACGAGCATAACTAAATAAACTTTAAATTGGAGACACAGTGTTACGGCATTATATTCTTATTGGGATCATCTGTCTGGGTTTGGGATTAGATGGGACACCCGTCTTAGATTTTATGTACTTACGGATTTTTAAACATTTTTGCATACATAAACGTATCTCTCTCTATTAATATTTACCTAAGAGCCGAAGAGTTTGATTGAACGAGCTAATCTCAGGAACCAGTGCAGCACTGGGTTGAATGAAAATAATCTTTTATAAAAAACTAGCAGCGCCCCGCGTTTTCACCAGTGTAGTTTTCTATCTGCCCCCCTTTTCTCCTCCTAGGGGGGAATTTCCAAAAATCCTCTTTTGGTGATAACCTACTTTACCCAACAAACACACGTGCTAAATTTCAGCTCTCTACGATCAGTAGTTTCCGGCTGTGCGTTTTCTGTCAGTCAGTCAGTACATCACTCGGTAACGGAAAATTTTTATATAATAATAGATAGATAGTACCTAACCTATTGGATAACTCATTTATGGAGGAAAGCTTTACATACTAGAAAAATTTGTTTATTTAATAGAATGCGCTTTCTGGAATCACTAATTCGAATTCAAAAATCTTGTTCTTTTTTTACACAGAATAAGGCTTGCTCTTGACTGTTACTCGGCTGATGGAAAGCGATGATACAGCTTAAGATAGAGCGTGCTTGCCTAGAAGAAACCGATTCATTTGCAACTTAAAAAGACCCAGATTTTATGTTTTAGGGAACAGATAATCTGGCAGGGAGTTCAACACTCTCGCTGTTCGCATGATGAAAGTAGACGCGAAACGCTTCGTGCGATTTTGTGGAACACCTACCATGTATGGGTATCGCTTATCTGTTTCGCTGCTCGTTCGTTGGTAGAACGGAGATGGGGGTATTAAGTGGTGCAGTTCAGATGCACACACTCCTAAATGTATCCGATTAAAAACCTATAGGCTAGCTTTCGTGCTAACTAACCCATTTATCAATGAAGACTATAGGTATTGTATTGATATCTTTGATATACACGAACACTACACATTGAAATAAAACAATTAAACGGATTTTTGTCATGGTTGTATATTGTTTTACATTTTCTGACGTTTCGGATTCTTTACAGAATCCGTGATCACAGAAGACTAAGCTGGAAGACGTCTGTACATCTTAGTCTTCTGTGATCACGGCCGAAACGTCACAAAATGTAAAACAAAATACAACCACGACAAAAATCCGTTTAAGTGTTTTATTTCAAAGACTATAGGTACTTACTACAGGTATACATCATGCTGTGATAAATAGGAGTAGAACATTAATTCTAATAATTAATTTTAGATAAATGTTTAAATAATTTGATACATTATCGCACAAGAATGATCTTGTTGTGATATGTATAGATCGAAAGACAAAGAAATCGAATGTTCCCATATAAGACTAGATTTTTCTTTCATCGAAAACTTTAGCGCTGTTTTCGGAAATGTGATTGCATATACTTAAGTACTTATACGTATATTGTTTTACTTTAAATTATCTACTGGCCTTTCATTTAAGAATGTTTATTAACCTATTTATACTTATTTACGAATAAAATACAGGATGAATTGTTCAACTGGGCGTGGTAGAAGAAATCTGAAACTATAAGGACTTTTCTGTATGCTAATTTTGATAAAAAATAAATCGGCATCATTTATTTGAAAAATTAATACCCCTAACCAGGAATCGAACTAGTTAATTATGACGGAAAAATGAAACCTTGTATATCCCACCTTCTAAAAATGTCATTGATATCTGATATGAAACAATTCTGGGAAGTAATTAATGTGGCTAACTTAATGAACAATTGAAAAATAATAAAAAAATTAATGGCAGATTGGCATGGTGAATTTGAAATGTATGCTTATATTACTTTGGAACATCAAAGGTAAAAGCTATAGGTAAGTACTTTGGTTAGACAAAATTCACAACGAGAGAGAAGTAAACCAATGCTAGTCAACATACAAACTTACTAATAAATATTCGTGAAAAACATTAAAAAATCACTTAAAACCAACAACCAAATACTGTAGCGACCAATGGATGTTAAATTTTCAGGTGACATTATTTCTGCGTAGTAAATTGCCTTCATTTGTTGGGGTACGTCAAAGGAATGCCAAAAGGGCGTCACGAGGCCGCCTTACTTCCTCAAGGAGGCCTATTAGGTCCAAGCCCTTGCCTTTGTCAGCTGTGACGTGTCTTTGAGATAAGTATTGGGTCGAAATTCCTTTGGTACATCAAAGGTAAAAAGTAAATGGGCCAACGAGTCAATTTGCTCAAGTGATTTCGTTATGTACCTATACCTAATAATGTTTATGTGCGATGAGAGTGTTTTATGTTGCTACTTATATAGGCATATGTTATATTTTTATTAGGTACAAAATTGTGTTTGAGTTATTTTCTACAATCTTTTAATGTTGTAAATATTTGGGTTTTAATTTGCTGAGTATGTCTTAGTCAAAAAGGTAATTTTTCTTTTCTTTTCTATTGTACATGTTTCATCATGAAGATTTTCTTGGATAATCGTAAAATAGAAAATGCCTTACAGTATTGCTCTGCTCTGATGATACCATTAGGTACATCTAGATATTATACTTACAAAGAAAGATGCTTCCAGATGAAGATGAAATTTAAAGATATTTACTGTTATTTAACTATATCGTAAAACAGGATTTTATAACCAACCTTAAATAGGAATAAGAATATTTAGTTTCAGTACCACATCCAGCGTCTTACAATAATTATTTAGAGATGACAATAACTGCTTCACTAGGCATAGTCTGTATTGAGGAAGTAACGTACAACACCGTTTTAGGGACTTCAAGTTTTTTTCTTAAATATAACTACGTAACTAACTAGGTACTGTAGTTATAAGCCCCAAGGTACAACTAGCAGTACCTACCTATTAAGAATACTGTGGGTATAATGTACTAACAGTATTGAAAATAATGTAAGTTGTTTCTTCCTTGTTTCTTACAAATAATTCATTAAGTGGTTCCCTAATTGAATCTTAATTCAAACACCAGCCAGATGCCTCCAGATGACCTGAATACGCAGAGGCTGCGAGGGCGAGGGTGTGGAGCGAATCGATGCGTTGCCATGCCAACCGCGACGTCTGCCGAGGAGCCTGCGCTCTACTATCCCTTTCTGTCTCGCCTTGATATCATATCACATGTCCCTCTCTTCCAAAACATCACAACTACAACTCCATCATTAAACACTATCAACCTTATGTCTTGGAAATAGAGTTAAAAGTTCCTCTATAGTTTTACTAGATGCCGTCATTTCGGAAACGTATGAGCATCTTCGTGCGATATAATATAAAGGAAGAAACTGCAGCAAGGTTCTGTAACGTCTCAAACGATTTATCAGGTACAGGAAAATATGTTTTCCTTTGTAGAAATTAGGGTTTATAATTGTGTAGAAGGTATAGTTTGTCTGTGTGTTTGTGTATGCGAATGTGGTTACGTTGAGACACTCAGTGGGTGGCTTTACAAGATATTTGGGGTTTGTTAGGAGTCTGTTAACATCTGGCCCTTTAATTTATGGGAAGGGTAAAGTCTGGTTTCCGTTTAAGGTGTAGTAATTAATAATTTATTTTTGTTCGTCGTTATTTGCGGTCGGAAGCCTTTGGGGTTGAGGGCTGATGTTAAGATACAATTGTCTGGTTTACACAAAGGAAGGTGAATGATTGCTTTTGATTTGTGTTACACGTTTGGCAGATTGGGATGTTATTATAATTTAACGTATTAATTATAATATTTTGTCATAAGACTTAAATACCATATTATGGGAATAAGTGCAGTTTCCGAATTATCATGATATTTAAGTTAAAAGAAGAGTTTTTTTAGCTGTCGTTTTTGTTTTCCTATAGCTAGTGCTGTCATCAGTAAGTGTAAAGCTTGCTCGAACGAAATATTTTGTAAATTTGTAATAAGGAATATCGTTATGAAAAGTACTCAACCTAATTTAAGGAGTGTTTCTATCTTTTAATTTTGTAATTATTTTTAGTAATGCAGTTTTTTTTTGTTTTTCTTTGAATAAATATTACCTTGATTACATATAGAAGTATAAGGTACCGTAAATAGATAAATTGGACGTTGTCCCCAAAATTCCTTGAATAAACAACAACTTCAACCCACGTAATTTATAAAAATAACTTCATAACTTACAAACAGGCATTTCTTTTGAATATGCATAAACAAACGTCCCCTGCGGTCGACATTAATCACTCATAAAAAGACAAAGTGTGTTCGAAGGCGGTATCTACCATCGACCTTATAATATAATATGGTTTCATTAAAACTGAGTCTGTAATGACCGGCCGGTCGTGTGTCACGGAACACGCTAATATTTATGTAAATTGCAGAGAATATGATTAGTCCTCACCTCCCCCACTGATAATCATATTTACGGCTTCTGCCCCCCCTTTTCACCCTCTTAGAGGGGGGGGGGGGTGAAGTACGTAGACACTTGTAGACGTATATCTACGAGGATTTCGGTATAGATAGGTAAGTGTCTACGTAGGGTTTCGTATCGTAGCTGTTCTACGAATTATGACGTTAATTGCTACGAATTGATGATTGCTACGAAAATAATTGTATCTTGTAGTAATGAATTTCGTGATTTGGTGATTAAAGATTTTTGAAGTTTAAAGTTGTATAATGTTTCTTCTTCTTTAGCGTCTGCATCGAACGGAACCTATGTCACAGATTTTTGTTTTTTTTTAACTAGAAGCTACTATTTTCAAGTTCAAGTTAGGTACCTATAGAACCTCCGGTTTCATAGATCCTGATGCCATTGCGTTAATAAGTATCTATTCCTTGTGTTATAAGTATAAAGTGTTATTATGTATAACACATGTGCCATCATCATCATGTATTATGTTCCCATTGAAGGACTGGAGCCTATCCTGAATCCAGTGGTGGAATCCAAGATCCTATCTCAAAGATATTTTCTAACCGGTTCAGTGGTTGTTGCGTAAAAAAGTAAAAACAAACATCCATATATCTATCCATATGAAATCATGTTCTCTCATTCCAAACACGAGGAATAATTGGGGAATAAAAATGCATACACCAGGAATCTAACCCACACAAACACAGAAGCCATAGGACTTCCTAATTAATAAAGTATTGATAAATGCAAATTCTTATCTAACTTACTGTTTAAAACAATCTTAGGATTTATATAATATATGATTGATTTAGTGAAATGTTGAATAATATTTACTGATTATTAAATATTTTAATCCTTTTTATCAATGTCGGCCCACATGGCAGAGATTACCATGTTACCATGCCTGATAGGGTAAGGTAAGGGCTGTGGGTTCGATTCCCGTTCGAGGTAAAAAGAATATGATTCTCGATCTGGATGCGTTTATGAGTGTCTGACTCTGGTAACCTCAATACAGGTAGGTAATAAATGTAGCCTAGCCAGAACAACACTAAATCTAAATCTTTGTGTGAAGCTTAAATAAAAATATTTTCTTTGTTTCAAAATAATATTTAACCCGCGCGGATATCGAACACGCAACCCTTTGTTTGGCAGCCCGGCATGGTGACCACTGTGCCACCCGGGACGTCTAGTAATTTACTTTTTGTTATAAGTAAGTAGTCTACACCTTTTGCAACGACTAAGTTTTTAGTAAGTTGTTAGTGCATCTTTCTTAGTAGGTTAGGTATTACGATCTATGTTTTTTTCTTTTATCAAACAAATGAAGTAAGTATGTACAATAATTTATATTTAATTGAAGCTTACAGAAATCTCTATCATGTGCGCCAACATATACAGGTACTTACCTAATAAAATCTCCGCATACGTATTTAAAAATAAGTCGTTTTCAAATAAGGAAAACTGACTAGAAACTCAGTGGGTTTGTCTTTTTGTTTTACTTTTGAAAAAGTTTTAAGTACTGAATGACTTCATAATATATTTCCTTGTTAAAACCTACACAGAAGCGTAAATATATTGCATATTTATCCAGCAAAATCCTAGCTAATTAACCATAGGTTACGTCAATGTTTGCCATCCTACGCAAACCGTGTAAGATTGTCCAAGAAACTTGTCATGTAATATTGGATAATTATAAAAACCTCATCTGCGTTGAACACGGCGGTGTAAGTAATAAAGGGGGTGATGGAGGTAGGTGGGCTGGCCAGAGCGAGCCAGTCGGTTCAAATGACAGTCAGTGTATGGCCGCGGCGAGGCGGTCACTTGTGTTTCCCGCGGTCTGAAAACCGCTTTCCCGCGCACGTGTGCCAGACCCAGTGTCCCCCGAGCCGCCCGCGAGACTCCCCGCGCCTACAACCCCCCACACCTCGACACATCTCCACTAAACTTTCACAAACTGTGCCATCGATCTAAATATATTATTGACTATTTTGTTTGTAAAACTGTGCGATGCGGTCGAAGGCTGTCGCCAGGCGGCTACATGCGCAAGGTAAGATATATTTTCTTTAATATTTTTATTATCATTTTTTGTAAATACTTTCTTATTAAGGTTTCGGTGTCTACTCGATATCGTATCACAAAATTAAATGTTTCAAGCTGTACCAAAACATTCGTTAAATTGATTAGATAAGTTCTTAAGATACGTTTGATAAGTAAGTTGTTTTCAGATAGGTAAATTCGATGATAAAAATAAGGTTGTTGATTTAAAAACGCTTTATTTATGTATGTTTGTTTATGTAAGAAGATGCGCAGTAGGTACAGATTAGATAAATGTAGTGATGCGCCTTCGGTGCGCTGCGATTGGTCGGTGCCTCCCCCGCGTGACAAGATAGCGAGGGCCATCCTCCGTGTGTTGCTGTACAATATTCAACTTTATACGCTTGTTATAAGGTTGTTGTGTGTCGAGGAGGGATGTTCCCTCCGCTGTCATTTGTCATTGGATGAGTACTGAGGCTTTTCATTATGTACTGCGTTATGTAGTGATGTGCTTTCCTACTGAGCTTTTGTATGTAATTGAGCTTTCATAGATATTTTATTTAGGTGTGTGTTGTTTTTGTTACAAAATATAAACAATAAATGAAGTATTGTACAAACTTATTAATGTTTTATATCAAAAAATGATTTTATTGTAAACTTTGTTTACTCTACATTGACTTATTTACAAATGCTTTGTCTATTTGTAGTTTTAAGATAAATTCCTGGCGTTTTTCAATTTATTTATCTAACTTCACATATTTTTGTAGTTATATTTCTATGAGAAATTTAGTATTTAAGTACAAATTAGTATCTTAATACAAAAATCATCATTATTAGATACTTAAACAATTCAAGCATGTATGAGATAGTGTCCAATTCTAATAAATACATTATTTTATATGTATTTACTTATATTTTTATTGGTACATAGATGACATTGATTTATTTTACATATAATATATTACAGTTCAGTACAGTCAGAACTAAAGGTAAATAAACACATTCTAATGTTTATATTCCGTCTCTACTTCTATCGCTTATTTATTTTTCAATCTTTTAATTGTACTTATTTTTTTTATGTGCTGAAAGTTACAAGTTTTCTTTTCAATCTTTAAATACTGATATTCAAAGACTGACAGCATTTTCATTTGTATCACACATATTGATTATAGAAACTAGCTGTGCCCCGCGGTTTCACTCGCGTAGTTCCCGTTTCCGTGGGAATTTCGGGATAAAACATAGCCTATGTTCTTTCCCGGATGATAAGCTACCCCTGTGCCAAATTTCAAGTCAATCGGTTCAATAGTTTAGCCGTGAAAAGGTAACAGACAGACAGACAGAGTTACTTTCGCATTTATAATATTAGTTAGGATAAGTAGTTCTGGTGCAGACTCTACATTTATAAACTTTTATATCACGTGTACAATAAAAGTATAAACATAACAAACTTAGACACAGTTTTATGTGGAGTAAAAACGGTCGCAAAAATATATTGGATGTAAGGATATAAAGATTATATCGAAATAATACTCATATCTGGTTTTATCGTGATATTAAAATGGAACATGAATAGTTAGGTTTCGTCACGCTGCGCGCCATTGCAAACATTTTATGTATTTCTATACTTACCGTATAAATTCTTATCTAGCTGGTACGTGGAAAGTTCTAGAATATAGTAGAATATATCTCTTTTATCTTTTGTTTTAAAACTTAATGTAATAAAAGTAAAAGACACTTCCTCAATAAAAAAACAGATATGTAAAAAACTTAAACAAAAACTTAAATCAGGAAATTACTCATTAATAAAATTTTAAAAATTTCATTTTCATGTAAATACTCAAGTACTTACCTACTCTACCTGTAAGTGTCCGTTTATCCAGTCGCAGCATTCAGAAAACTCTTATGTGCCTGTCAAATTATTATCCCAATATTCTCACGAACATGACCCATGAGATCTTTCTGCAACAATAAAATTATTATTACTGCTCCAAAATATCTATCTATAAACAAAGAATAAATGTTGAGTTCAAAGTTTACTTTGGGTATTTAAAATCATATCTAATCTTTAGGCTAGACAAAATTGTCGTTTGATAAATTTCTCGGAAAACCACAAATAATTTTATATTCCACTAGCAGTGCCCCGCGGTTTCACTCGCGTAGTTCCCATTTCTGTTAGAATTCAGGAATAAAATATAGCCTATGACACTCAGGGATAATGTAGCTTTCCAATAGTGAAAGAATTTTTGAAATCGGACCAGTAGTTTTGGAGCCTTTTCGTTACAAACAAACAATCAAATCTTTCCTCTTTATAATATTAGTTTAGATAAGTAGACCTAATATCTTCAGTCTCTCTCAGTAGAAGAAACATAAAAAATACAATAAAATAAAAGTTAGGTAAATAAACTCGTAAACCTGCTATCTAATTCCTAATTAAATTCTAGAGCAGTTTTATGTTGTCACTATTCCATGCAACATTAATAATGGCGTAAAATAAATCATATTTTTTAATTTCCAATGTTATATACACGTTGAAGCTGAACAGTTCAATATCCTTTAATTTACGAGCTCGTAAACTTGACCGACCAACTCCTATAGGTATCCTATAGCTGGACAAGTACCTATTTATATCTAGAAGTGTTTTAGAAAATTCAATTTCTGAGCATTCCAATGCATATTGTCAGTGCATGGGCATTCTCTTTTAAAATAGGGATCCTATAGGTAAGTAGCTGGAAAAGTCTAAGACTCTAGGTGACTTTTGGAAAATTCAATATTTTTCCATTATGTCGATCAGTCAGTGCATGAGCATTCTCTTTTAAAATAATAGCTATTACCAAAACAAGTATTTTTTAACCAAGATTAAACGGTTCGGCATGATGTTGGGTTTATCCCAGCCGAAATGAAAGTTTTAAGAAAATTGCCAAGTGTCTGTTTCCGCGTTGATTTGAAAAATCCTCCTCACTGATACTCTCATTAGAGGGAGAAGGAGCTTATATCAGATATTTAGCCGTCTTAGTAATTCCTAGAGATAATAGAGGTCATTAAAAATAAGACAGTTACTACCTAAAAAGTGTGTGCAATTCCACACCAGGCCAATTATGGTAAAGTTTCCTGTAAAGAGTTGACAAAAAGGCTAATGAACAAAAAGTAAGCAAACCAATATGGTACGTCCAACTCCGATGCGAGTGAGATTCGTTAAGCCGCATCGGTTTCGTCCATAAAACGCAGTGCCTTATAATGAAACGGAGCCTGGATAATCAAAACGGTTCTGTAAACAAACGTCCCGAGCTCTCGAATCTCAAGTTGCTTTCCGGACAATGGCGATGTCTTCCATAAATAACCTGAACAATATTCAATAAGCAGTGAGGTTTATTCCTCCAGGAATAGCAGTCGTAAACCCGGCAGACATACCTAAGGACGGATCCTCGAATCACAATAACGCTGTAGCTCAGCGGAATCCATAATCTTATTTTTGTACCGCACCGCGAAGCGTGAATTTCGCAATTACGCGAACAAAACCTCAGCCGCTCGAATATCATCTCAATGCTTTCCGCAATAAAGGTCGTAATCGTACGAGGAGGATTTTCTCAAAATAAACATTTCTTGTCTGTACACGTGCGATTGTCGACTTTATCTCGAAGACTGAGAGTTACAGCGGAGACAGAGGGCGATGCTGCGAGAAAGTGGACTCTCTGCGATGGTGTGAGAGTAGATTATGGGTTGTTGAGGTTTGCGGACGACGTCCATTGTGTTCCCTCCTATAATTTTATCGAATGTGATTTACGATCGATTGTTTGCGCGGTGGACAGTGGTGCGGCGAGTGTGGGTGCGTGCGCGCATGTGTGCGCGGCGCGGTGCGTGCCTCGCGGTGCACTGGAACAGTCGTAACTTACCTGCAGATGGCGTTAGGATGACGACCGGCGACCGGCCACACGATGCCCTCGTAAATTAAGAAACGTCTCATATGCGTTCTTTTGTTTTATGCATCGCACAGGAAATTATGACTAGTACGTGCATTCGTCATGTGGATTCCATAATAACGGCGTCATTTCAGTAGCGCTGCGATAACTGATGGATTATAAAATATCAACATGGCTTTCATACATTTCACATTATTTATTTCTTTTTGTATAACATAATAAATATCCATTGGCCTCATATGACTGTAGAGCGTTAGTTGAAATACACAAAGACTTCTTCTTGATAGAGTAATAAGAACTACTTAGCAAGAATTTTGAACACTTTGTTCGTCTTCTATTAATTGTTTTATAAATTCTATCATGATCATCATGATGAGGTCTAAGTTCAACAGTGGATACGTTGAACATAGACTCTCTTCTACTGTCCTGCCAGAGGTTTTGCCATATTCTTGGTAGCCAGCTTTTTATGGTGTAATTTAATATTGGAAACGCTACTACCCGTTTTTTCTTATGATTTCCTCGGATCTATGAAAAGGTGTACTTACTCATTTATATTTTGCCGTGTGATATACCGATATCACACGACGAAATAATCAATCATAATGATCAGAAATTTGAATACATATAATTTATTGATTACATTTAAAGATATATAAGTCAAAATATTTCGATAAGATATGTATTTGAAAATATACTCGACCTACAAAGACTTGTATTTTTAAATGTAACAGAAAAACAAACTTTTTATGAAGTTTGAACTTGAAAGTATCACTTTTCAACTTTAACAAAGTTTCAAAAGAAGACTTAGAATATGTCCAAGAAAATAAATTATAATTAAGTTATGAAATAATAATAAAATTAAAAATGAGAAAAGAAAATGTTTGCGAGTTTTACATACTTTTAAAAGAATCAAAGTTACATAATGTAAAGTTGTTAATTTTTAAAACTGGTTATGCCTTTTTTATGCAAAGTTATTAAAGGAAATATTTAACCCAAACAAAGGGAAAAGGTCTATTACCAACATAACATAATCCCTTTATCAACTTCTTATATCAACTGACCCAACTAGGTTCATTACCTGTAAGTATCTAGGGTATCAGAAATTACGCACACACTTTAGTATTTTATTTGTACAATGAAACTAAATCTGAGACTATTATAATGAGGCCGAGTTTTGTTGTGCATGCTTGTCTCGGGAAGTACAGTCTCGGAACGAAAAGGTTCGTCAATTTTCAAATTGATTCGTATAATGTGTCGCGAGAACATATAACCTTTTGAAACTATGTTACAGAATAGACTCAGGTTAGGGAAAATAATGTTCTACTGCTTGCTCCATAATATAAAGTTCAAAATTATTCAGATCAGTGTTGTTTGACAGGATAAATATCTTGTCAACAAGATTTTTGATAAACTAAAACCTTCTTGTTGGTTCAACCTGCCATTATTATTTCTGTTAAAACTATTGTCAATCGGTCAATGTCATCATTGCAAAATATCAAAGAGGTTTTTATATGCCGCGCGCACAAGGCAGTGTTTAAAAAAAGGATAGAAAAATTATAGTTTAAAAAAACTAAAAAACACGCTTTTTATAGAAAACCGAACTAAAAAATAGAAAATAAAAAAAAGCGTGGGGTGCATGGTGTCAATATTTTAAAAAGCACCCCACGCTTTTTTTTATTTTCTATTTTTTAGTTCGGTTTTCTATAAAAAGCGTGTTTTTTAGTTTTTTTAAACTATAATTTATTTTCTACTTTTTAGTTTGGATTATTTATAATAGCTTGTTTTTTTAATTTGCAAATTGAAAAATGGAATAATTTTATCAAATTAGTGTATTGTCATCGGTCCTCAATAAATCTACAAAGTTTGAACGAAATCTGGCCGTTTAAAGTGGGTCAAAATAGCGCCCAAAGAAGTCGGTTACAAACAAACATACAAATATACAAACATACAGGTGAAGCTAATAAAAAGCGTGTAAAAATTAAGCAAAACCTTATTCGATGACAAACGACATTCTATTTATTTAAATTTTAGCATCACTGTTTCTTACACTTATATGTTGGCATAATTGTTTCTTGCAATACTAGTGCAAGTGAAAACCGACTCTAAGGTGACGAACCTTTTCATGCCGTGACTGTACAAAATATGATATCTAATACAAAAAATATTTTTGAATTATATATCCTATTTATTGTGGAAAGCTTTAAGCTTATTAATGTAAAAGAAACCATGGAGTATCTCATGTACAGTCATCGTCAGATAAATAGTACCACGCCTTGGTAATGCTCATTTGGTATTTCCAAACAAGGGAAGTACCTTTTCTCTGACGCTGAACGTATAGAAAATCTCGTTCATCCAATATTATCTGTGGAAAGAAGGACAGAAAGAAACACTAATTGTATTGGATAAACAAAAAAAAAACCGTAATCCGCAGTTAGTTAATAAAACGTTCGTAACGTCCATTAGTTATTTCACACGCAAATTGTTTTCCGTCACAATTAAGATTGGGTTTCAATAGTCTATAAACCGCGTTACAATGGTGCGCCAATAGCGCGTTAAATGTGTGAAAATATCGATGGAAATGTTAAATAAACACATTGACAGGTGACCATGAATTACCAACATGGAAGTTATAAAAATCCTTTGTTTGATTCGATTTCATTTCTTACATAATTTACGTTTGTTATGTGAAATAATATTGGTTTCCTTCCTTGCTTTATGTCGTTTAAAGTTCTGTAACTTTTCAAATAATTTGTTCAGTTTGGCCCTCAACGACGCACTTATTGTTTTTATCAGAGATAGATTTTTTTGTGTCATAGAGCTACCAAAAGTAGACAAGATTATTTAAATTAATCTTCGGTAATACCTAACCTTTTGTTATCATGTAGGTAGGTAGGTAGTACTTGGAATTTAAACAACGTATATTTGTCATGTCAACCATAGTGAGTACTCCGCCAGTCACCATGCTACTATGAACAGGTTCAATTCAAATGCCAGGCAAATAAATGTTTATCTCAGTCTGGGTGTAACTATGATTGTGCGTAGTTTCTAATATCTACTCTAGTCTAAATACTTACAGGTAATAAATCTAGTCGTGTTTAGTATCATTTGGTACAACACTGGACTAAAATTTTCATTTTCTCTGATGAGGCACATTTTCATATGAATGGGTTCGTAAACCGCCAAAATTGTCGTTATTGGAATAGTGAAAATCCCAGACTCAAACATCAAAAACCGTTACATAGCCCTAAAGTGACAGTTTGGGCCGCAATATCTGCCAAAGGAATAATTGGTCCTTATTTTTTTGAAAACGCACGGGGGCAAAACATCACTGTTAATACCGAACGCTATGTTGCGATGTTGGAAGGTTTTTTGGCCCCAGAACTTGAAAATTCAAGAATAAAGAACTCTAGGACTTGGTTCCAACAAGACGGAGCTACCAGTCACACATCAAATGACTCCATGGCGGTTGTGAAGCAGATGTTCCCTGGCAAACTGATTTCGAAAAGAGGTGATATCCCATGGCCTCCGCGCAGTCCAGACTTGACGCCTCCTGACTTTTTTTTGTGGGGATACCTCAAACACAAAGTCTACACCAATAATCCGAGAAACATCAGTCAGCTCAAGGAGAATATTCGTGGTGAAATGGCAGCAATCACACCAGCACTACTTAAGAAAGTTTTCGGTAATTTCCGTTTGCGGTTAGAGGAGTGCCAACGTAGAGAGGGTCATCATTTAGATGATGTTATTTTTAAAAAATAAACTTCAGTTATCACTTAATAATTGCTTAGTTTTATTTTAACTATACCTTTTGTATTTATTTTTTAATAATTATTTTAAAAATGCACGTTCTATTGCGCCACCCTGTATTTGAAAATATACTCGACCTACAAAAACTTGTATTTTTAAATGTAACAGAAAAACAAACAAACTTTTTATGAAGTTTGAACTTGAAAGTATCACTTTTCAACTTTACCCAAGTTTCAAAAGAAGACTTAGAATATGTCCAAGAAAATAAATTATAATTAAGTTATGAAATAAGAATAAAATTAAAAATGAAAAAAAGAAAATGTTTGCGAGTTTTACATACTTTTAAAAGAATCAAAGTTACATAATGTAAAGTTTTTAATTTTTAAAACTGGTTATGCCTTTTTTATGCAAAGTTATTAAAGGAAATATTTAACCCAAACAAAGGGAAAAGGTCTTTTACCAACATAACATAATCCCTTTATCAACTTCTTATATCAACTGACCCAACTAGGTTCATTACCTGTATCTAGGGTATCACAAATTACGCACACACTTTGATATTTTATTTCTAGAATGAAACTAAATCTGAGACTATTATAATGAGGTCGAGTTTTGTTGTGCATGCTTATCTCAGGCTTATACAGATACAAGCGAATAATAGGATATCAAATGCATAAAATCTTATTCATATATCTTATTTATCGAGGATATAGGCATACCTATCAATGTAAAAAGAAACAATGGTGTACCAAAATCTTTACAAGACAATCTCATGTACGGTTAGCGTCAGAGAAAAGGGTACCCCCCATTTACTACTATAGAATATTTAAACCATTATTTTCCACATGTAATACAAAATATATAATATATAAGAATATCTCGTTCATCCAATGGTAGCTGTAGGTACTATAAATGAATGAACGCGTTACCAGATAAACGAGATGATACCAATTGTATTGTATCAACGAATTTTTCATACAAAACCCCGTAATCCGCAGCTAGTTAATAAAACGTTCGTAACGTCCATTAGTTATTTCACACGCAAACTGTTTTCCGTCACAATTAAGATTGGGTTTCAATAGTCTATAAACCGCGTTACAATGGTGCGCCAATAGCGCGTTAAATGTGTGAAAATATCGATGGAAATGTTAAATAAACACATTGACAGGTGACCATGAATTACCAACATGGAAGTTATAAAAATCCTTTGTTTGATTCGATTTCATTTCTTACATAATTTACGTTTGTTATGTGAAATAATATTGGTATACTTCCTTGCTTTATGTCGTTTAAAGTTCTGTAACTTTTCAAATAATTTGTTCAGTTTGGCCCTCAACGACGCACTTATTGTTTTTATCAGAGATAGATTTTTTTGTGTCATAGAGCTACCAAAAGTAGACAAGATTATTTTAATTAATCTTCGGTAATACCTTACCTTTTACTTTGAACTGAAATAACGTGTAATTGTCATATCAACCATAGTGACTACTGACTAAGTACTCCGCCGGTCACCATGCCCCTTTGAACAGTTTTGATTAAATATGCCAGGTAAATAAATGTTTATCTCAGTCTGGCTGTAACTATGATTGTGTGTAGTTTCTAATATCTACTCTAGTCTAAATACTTACAGGTAATAAATCTAGTCGTGTTTAGTATCATTTGGTACAACACTGGACTAAAATTCGATAAATAATTGCGATAAATTAACGATATAATGATAAATATTATGATTAATTAATCTATCCAGCCGCTTAAATATAAGGAATTAATTTTTGGAAAATCCAATTCACATAATTATCATAACATGAAGTACTTAATCAGTTTCTGAACAGATGTTTTATCAATGAATCGTTGTTTATTGTAAATGTCATTTGTTAATTGAAAAAACCCACTTTATTAATACCTAAAGTATTTATGCTATTATATATTATCAATGTGTATCAATATGGATAAAGACTGTTGCACCTTGGTCCAGCTGGTTATCGAATAGTTTCGGCGCGGGATTTAAATCTCAGCTGAGATTTATTCAATCGCCATGTCAGCCTAAGCCTTAGCATTTGTGGTATGAATATAATCCCATTTAAAGCGGTTACTTTCATGGAGACTAACTTGTATAAGATGGTAGATACCTTGATTTGATGGTAGATTTTCAGCCAGAGTCACAAATTTTATAGTAAAATATATGATAATATAGGATATGTAAAAAAATCTGCTAACCTGAAAATGTATGAGTATTTTCAGTAATTGACCAAAGTGTGTATGATCTGCAATTTTGAACAATACACCGACCACTATTTAAAAAAAAATAGTATAGTATAATATAAATAGGCACCAATTGGAAAATACCCTTTCAGATAAAAAAAGAAGATCCGATTAAATTGATAAATGATAGGAGATAGAGTTATGAGATAATATACGCAAAATACTACAAAATTAATATTTTTCCTTTTTTGAAGTCTGCTAAAAACACCATACATTTTCATTTATATTACAACTACCAAAAGCTTTTCCAAAACCCGTATCCCGTATCCGTATGGCCGTGCAAAAAGAATACTATTCATACAAATTTTAGGTCTCAGAGTGCAGAAATGTAGAGTAAGGTGAGCTATAATTATATCTGGAGTCAAGGAAACGAGGTCACCTTAGTTCGGGTTCGCTTTTGTAAGGAACCTTCTCATTACAGAGAACATTAATGAGTATAGACAATTGTTTTTTATTATTTGTTTTGTCTAAATAGACGTTTTTTGAAAATACCGAGACATTACCACATAATGTTCGATATTCCTTTAAGTATGTTTTGTATAGTTATTTTTTTGGGCCGGTTTTTCCATCGCCAGATAACTTTTATTCGATGAATAAAATTGACGACGGTTTTTGTATGATCTATCTGTCAAAATTTCAAAGTTATTCCTCGAATAAAGTTTTCTGGCGATGGAAAAACCAGGCCTAAAAATTATAATTTACTAAGTATTTAACAAAAAAAAACGAAAATAGCTTTTGTTACCAATATTTTCTTATATCTAATCTATAGGGCTAACGATTTTTAATCGGCGTTTTGTTGAAAATTCGCGTTTTCAAGGAAAAACTATTTAGCAACTCCTTATCTAAAACAAAATTTTATCAAAATCGTTTGAGCCGTTTCCGGCTTAATAGAACTACTTATATTTTTTACATAAGTAAGAACTTATTTTTATTTATTGTATTTACTACATTTCCGTTGTTAAATAGATAAGATATTACCGATTAACGTATCTATTTTATTCGGTAAATCCAATTAAAACTTGTTTAAGTGCGTACATGGTTTGTATCACATACTTATTTAATATTAGTTCATAAAAATATGTGCTAGTTATTTCAACAGGTACCATAGTGTATCATAAGTATCGACCGGGAGTAACGTGAAAATAATATAGTTTGAAAGCCTATGTTACTCAGGGATAAATCTTTTTATTAGTGAGATAATTTTGTTCAAAGGGCCGAAAATTTGGCGAATATATGGGCAAATATTTGAGTATTTTACAAACTAAAAAGTTCCCTGTCATTGAGTTCTGAGAGTCCTATGATGAGACCCTCAGTTTTAAGGAAAGCGGGTATAACCACAGCACAGCTACTAAATACTCGTACAACAAATACTGACACATATACTGACTCACATATATTTTAATGTATCGCACTTTCTATCCATTGTCTTAAAGTAACTACAGTATGAGTTAGTGCGGTGATCTCAGGCAAGATAACCCTTATCTCTGAGTCATGTTACCTACAGAGAACCATGAAACATATCCACTGTAACGCAGAATGATTATATTTTATGATCAAACCAATCTTTCTTATCTTTCGTTTGTGTTTGTAATATTAAAGTTTTCTTTTTGTTTGAATAACTGTACCTTACTTAAACAAATGATTTGAAATAGGAAGGTGTCCTATAATTATGATATTATACAAGTACGAGTGTAATTAAATTATCTGTCAAAGATAGGCTGAATTAGGCTGTTTAAAAATCATAGATTAAAAAGATTCATCTACATTTTTCTTTCATAAATTAAATAAAATCCTTGAAGATACAAGTACTTACAATAAGGAGATTATAGGCGTTATCGTTATACTTGTATGTACTAATAGAAACATGTAGTACTTAGAAAAAATCTAAACATTATCAAAAACTACCTTTTTTTACGCATTTACTCATAAAACCGCCACCATTTTTCTGCACTCCGTGGTTGGCGGGTAGAAAATACTATCCTAGTATTAAGCCCTCCTTGTACTAAAAAGACATTTTTATGTACAAAAGTATTAAATAAATAAAAAACATCCCATACAATTAAAGACTAAGTAACCACGAAAACAAATAAGGGAAATAGTATATAGTAATAAAAGGGTCCGTTCAATCTGAAACCTTGACTCCTAATAGACCATCAAGCAACTTAGTAAGCCGAAAGGAACGCGATACTCAATCGATATTACTTCCTCGAGATCTTTATTGTGCCAACACACGCCTACGTTTGGAAGGTCAACGAATGTGTCGTACTAATGTATTTATCATAATAATAATAGTTACTGAAGGGCAAAGCCGCGAATCTTTCCATTACAACTAAGTAGCAAAGGCTAAGATAGCTAGGCTTTGTAGGGGCAAGCTTTTTAAACACTGCCTTAATAGGGATGTCTACTGAAACTAAGTCAATCTTATTAATTTAATAAAACAAAAAATAAGTGTCTATTTTTTTTCGAAATCTGACGGAGTAATTAGAATTTCATTTTGTTTACCCAGTCGTCATCTGTATTGTGCGCGGCATCTATGAACCTCTCTTTTATTTAAATTACAAATAATATTTAAGCAATTTTCTGCACATCTAGACATGAATTGAAATACTATGTTAAGAAATGAATCTGTAGGTGTTTTAGTTTATTGTGACCAAAACTTTTGATATTATTAGGATTTGCAAATGAATTTGAGGTATATGTATTAAAAGTAAGAGACAGTATACATGTACTGTCTCTAAGTTTCAATACATATTTCTGATTTTATATAAATCAGAAATATGTTTATAGTCGCCATGTTCTCAAAAGTAGTTTCGGTAGTTTCCCTGGGGACAAAAGGTCACAATATTACTAGAAAATCGTAACAAACAATCCTCTCTTAAATTCTTAGAATACAATTATACAATATAAACATTACAACAATTTATATAAGCCTTTCTTAAGTTTTCATTATTGAAAACTTTACTTCCTTATGTTTTACAGGAAATGGAGTTTCAATGATATAATATTTGTTGTTTGGCTACTGAACTCTCTTTGTTATTGAGTGGAAAATTATAAATTCCATTACAGTCGTTAAGCCAAGGAGACCTTCATATGTTCTTGTAGAAACTTCGGAACCATGAGATGAAAAGTACGTACTTAAAGCTTTGCAAATGAACGGTGTTATTACGTCAAATTAATAGTACTTTTGCACTAAATTATCAATCTGATATAGGCTCCCTTAGGGTACCCTATAGTTTTTTTTTTTTCATTATCGACTACGTTCATTACCCACGTTCGAAGACATCCGTGGGGCCAGATTTTTTAAATAAGGAAATGATTCTTTTTTTTTCAACGTTTTATTTGAAATTAAAGAACGACCATGTATTTTACAGAAAATCCGAACATCAATAAACCAACAAAAAAGTTAAGAAAACTATTATTTAAATTTAACCTTTGTGATTTAAGTTTGTGGTACCAGACCTTTATAAGGTCAATTTTCTTGCACAAATATTGCGTTAAAACATCATTAATATTACTCACTAAAAACAAATTTAACAAAACTCATAAAAATATGAATATTCGTATCACTATCCCAGTTTATGTTAATTATTATAAATGAATGTTGGTAAGGGTTATTGTCCAGTGCGCGCGATGCGATGCTATCTCGTTTCCTAGCGTCGTCGCGCCGAACTTATTATCATAATGACCTTGAGACACGAACCTTTGTGGAAGGGTGCGATCAATCAATTTTGTATTTCATCGTCTTCTGTAACCTTAATTTGTTGATATACCTAATATAATTATTCATTTATTTGGGACAAAGGGTCATAACAGTAATTTACACGAACTAAACAAAAATAATTATGTAGATTATCTTTATTATATACGATATTTTTAAATAAAGTACTTTCTATCTCAAAATGTCTATGAAATCAGACAAAAATTACATGTACTTAAATTGGATACTAATCTGACAAATTGATATACTTAGTTTTGTACTGGAACGACATTCTAATCAAACTAAACATTATGAACATTTACTTTATCATATCATGAAATAAGTGACATAAATAAGCGATATAAAAAGTGAAGGTTTTTGCATTTTTTAAAAGCAAGAACTTTTTTGTCAAGGGAAACAAAAGAGCACTGTTTAAGTTAATCAAGTTTGATCTCTTTCCAAAAACTTATTAAAAAAGAATATTCCCTAAAGGGACAATGTATCTGAAACTAAATCGCAAATTGAAAATAGTGCGAGACGACATTCATCCGTCATTCGGACAATGGGAGCGGCCGGGAATCGAACTGGGGACCCCATCTATCAATGATAACGTTATTGATAGTACTACGACATTTCATTTGACTCTGAGATTTTATTGGTTTTACTCCTTCAGAGGTACCTCTATATGTTGTTTTGAATAGGTCTTGACTCTTGACTATTTTATAAGAAGGAAAAACAAAATCTTTATCATATTCGTGGTTATCACATTCTACTAGTTGTATTGTCTCCTTTTTTTCTAAATCGTGTAAACTTTTGACTAGATCTTAGACTAGCTTGAGTATCTAACTATCATGTAAGTATATTGCGAGACCGAAAAGAACTCCCTAAACTTGTAGTTAATTAAGTGTATAAAATATATATGTTAGTTTGTAAGGTACTTATATATTTAAATTCTTATATTAGTTATATATTTTTGTGAACGTGGTTTGAGAGGCCTTACATAAAAAACCATAACAAAGTTTATTTGTAACTACCACGGGAAGTAATGTCTCGATGACCACGTCAAATAATTTGTAACTACATTTAAGATATAAATAAATTAATTGAAATAAATTGAAATTGAAATATTGATAAGTTACATCACACGTTTACATACATCTTATTTTTTAGGATTCTGTCTACTTACGAATACAATACAATCTTTGTCACAAAAGGAGAAGAATACTCTATCAAAATTAACTTTGATATAATTTAATGCATTAAAAAACAATAAGTTAACAAAATACAGGCGGCCGTAGCCATAATAGCCAGGATTTGACAGTAAGACATAACATTATTTGTTTAGAAGTTGGTCACGCACCATCTAAAGCTATTGTTTTAAGGATACTGTTACTTGAGAATGATACTTGAGATTTTAAATGTTTTCACTTTTAAACGGCTGTTTGTACTTAAAGCTTCGCGGTCATCAGTTAATTGCAATTTAAATTCTAATAAAATATAAATAAGTTTCAAATTTAATGAATGAAAAGACAACCTTTGTTATGTTTTTTAAATATTTTCCGACTTTTTAAAATTCTTTTATCATTTTGTGACTTATACGTTGTGACCATACGTTTACTATCAGCGCCCCGCGGCTTAACCTGCGGAGTTTTCAATTTACCCCCCTTATCTTCCTGGAGGAAGAGGAAGAAGGAAGGGAATTTCCAAAAATCCTGTCAGTCAGTCAGTACATCAGTAACGGAAAAGTTTTATATACTTATATCGATTAATACACCAATATATGAGTCTTAGAGTTGTGCTAGAGGTATATAAACTCTTCTTTAACCCTACTGTGGAGTACCCTATGTAGTATAAGGTACATCTGTACCAAATTTTATCTTTACCAGTACAATTAGGAGCCTTTAATACAAATAAACATAAAGCCAAATTTTCCTCATATATGTATTAGTCCTCCTCTTCGATTTCGATGACGGCGACCCCCTTAAGCTATATTGATAAATATAAAATTTTAAATACTATATACTATATTTTTTTTTTTCCTCATACAATATTAGTGTAGAAACAAAACCTAATTAGTTACTGATATTTATAACTAATTACCAAAAACTTATCTAAGTAACAAGTCAACACAATCATGCAGTAGAAACAAATTACTCTTTCTTCACCTGTTTTCCCAACACTATAAATACCAGGGTCAAATTAATAAAGTTAATATGAAACTAATTTTGTTTACATGAACGTCGCGATGATTTTTCAGCGACTAGTTAGTGAAATCAGATTAAGGTAATTAGGTTAAAATTTATAATTGCTCACGCATAGTATGGCTTACATTTTTTGTGGCAGTTTCGGATTGAAACGCTAACGAGCTACGTAGTGTTACGAGTATAAGTACTGCAGTAGATTTTAGAATCAAAATGTTTTTATTAATCTGTTATATTCATTATCATTTAAAGAGTAACTAACAGAAACTTTGATTTTATTTCTTTAGCTTTTTCATTTATCCGGTATGTATAACTTAAAATTAACTACTTTTTCGCCTTCATCTTTGCTTCTTCCAATTATCCACGTTCCTTGATATGATGATCCATTTTAAGTAGTCCTAGGCTTCTCATTTCCTTATGAATAATGGCTGACAGGTCAAGCCACGTTTCAATAATAAACAAACAATTTTACAAACGTAACTTTAATATAATTTGTATCTTTTGAAGTTCTCTTACATATAAATATCGCAATATTTCTTACGAAAGCAAGTAAAAGAAAATCGATTTTATATTTTTTCTGGTCGGCCGAAGTAAATAATAATTGATTGTTTCAAGCTGTACCTAGAGACTTGATGTCGATGCATCGTAAAGATTTAATTGGTGATAAAACCAAGTAATTGGTCTCGGTTATCGGTTTACCTGCGCTAATGAAACTGAATTACACTGTTACGGTGCCACCTAACGATCTTTCCTTTATCAGAAATATTATAATAAACCAACACTGAACGAATGGACCGACGCCATTTTGGTTATTGGTTACCTTCGAGCTACATACAATACATACATCAATTATGCTTTCTTTTCAAAAATATATTAGATGGCAATTGACTATTAACTAGTTTAACTACCCCCCTAGACAAATGGTAATTATGTTAGACGTATAGAACAGAAAGTTCCTTTTTAATGAAATTCCAGTGGGGAAATCTAGTTGGCCTAAAACTTTTGAAGTGACGGCACAGTTTTACGTCTGGACTGATCTGTTCAACTGGCTCGTCAATGGCCATGTTTTGAATGATTGTTTACTAGTATCAAAACAAGGCTCGGGTTCTAGAGCACCAAAAAACGTTTAGGAAACGCATTTATCATCTTCCTATTTGTGTACTAATGCTAATGCTATCTAGTCATCACTGAGAGAAATGCTTTTGGCTGTCAATCATTGAAAAACCTTAACTTTATAAGACTGGAATTTTACTGGACAAAGCTTCAACTATATTAATTGTGCCTATTCTAAATACCCGAAATGGTAAGTGAGTGTTATAGGTGATCTTAAAGTTAAGTATATTGATTTTTTACGACTACTGTTACTATTTGAAATTTTTAACCTGTGAAAATGACACTATATGTTCTTATGTTCTACTGAGATCGGTGGAGAGGCATGTTAATTATAGCACAATGTTGCCATGGTCCCTACACTAGGCTATACCTGTCCTGTAGGCGACTATATGCAATAGAGATAGGCAATATGCATACATGCTACGAACGGGCATCAAAGTAGTGACCATACCACTAACTGGTTAACCGCAGACTGCATGAAATCCGCGGTTAGCTTTGATTTATGTACTTTATGCATTTGATTAGTCTTTGGGATATTATCATACATCATGAGAACAAAGGTTACGATTATTTATTATTCGATTTCTGCTCAAGATAAACATTTGAGTGGATGAACATGTCTGTGTGCCTTGGTCTGGTTATTTAACCATAATTTGGCTTAAAGAAGAATTAATTTTAACGTAGATTTTTACCTAGCAGTAGATATAGCAATACATACTTGGTTTTATTATCCAGATAATAACAAGTTAATTCCTGTTCTATCCACTGTAAAACATAATATTTATGAATAGAAAAGTTAATAAACAATATATTATCAAACGCTAATTTATCATCGTAATACACAATTTCTGGAAAGAACCTAAACATGTATTAGTTTACAGCAATTAAATGATTTGTTTGGTAGAACGTTCGTGTTTGTGGGCAATAACTGACATGTGGTATGTATTTGACGTCACGGTCTTGGACTTAACGTGTTCTATATACAGACCAACTATATTGTATATATAACAAGCTGTGCCCCGCGGTTTCACACGAGTAGTTTCCGTACCCGTGGGAATTGAGTATTTGAAAAAAAAATAACTACTGTTTTTTTTAATGAATTTTTATACTTTATATTTAATTATATCGATATTCAATGTTAAAAACTTTAATAAGGTTTTTTTAAACTAATTAGAATCAATTAAAAATTGATAAAATTTAAATAAAAATCACGTGACTGTAAACGCGCCACAATTGGTTGTCATGTTTGTGACGTCATAATGTTATAGTAAGTGTATGGTACAGCGTAGTAACTATTTAGTAATCTATGGTACAGCGTTCGCGACAATAATCAAAACTAACATTATGACGTCACAGACAGCTATCGGCGTGTTCTCGGTACTGGATTTTAATTCATTTTTTTAATTTAATGTAACTTTTTAATTATTGCAAAGAATAAAAAAACAAACATAGTTTGTTATAAAACTTTTATATGATCTTTCCATTTAACACAAAAAGATTTTTTTTTCAAATACTCAATTTCGGGATGAAAAATAGATGTTGGCCAATTCTCAGACCTATTGAATATGTCCACAAAATTTCATGAGAATCGGTCAAACCGTTTCGGAGGAGTACGGGAACGAACATTGTGACATGAGAATTTTATATATAAGACTAGCTGCGCCCCGCGGTTTCACACGCGTAGTTCCCGTTCCCGTGGGAATTTCGGGATGAAAAATAGATGTTGGCCGATTCTCAGACCTACTGAATATGCTCACAAAATTTCATGAGAATCGGTCAAGCCGTTTCGGAGGAGTATGGCAACGAAAACTGTGACACGAGAATTTTATATATTAGATATATAAGAAGATATGTAAGTACATATTTATTTTAATTTCATGTCATTGTTAATGGAATAATGGCGTCGTGGTATTTTTCTTCTATGTCTATTCAGAAGGAGCGGTTTGATCCCCGTAATGTACCAATGATACTAAGAATAAAATAAACGGGCATTTGACTTACTTATAAAATATACTTCACTTGTAAGTATTTATTGTGTTTTTTAACATGAAAGAATAAGGATGGATAGACTTAGTGTCCCTCTACACGGTAAAACCAATTAAAATGAATACATTTTATTGTAAAAGTAATTACATAACATTTCTTATCTATAAAAATATCCACATTTAAAATAAAATAACACATACTGAACACAGATAAAAAACTAAGAATTTCTTAAGTATCTGATAAAGAATATTATAAATTGCGAGCCCTTATCATAAATAGGTTAAGTATTTTGTTAATAGGAGGTAATATCGTTACAAAAATGCTTATTAACCCACCGTAGGGCGTAGTCACGTCAATTAGTCGTAATCTAGTTTCGTGACTTTTGACTTATGGTCGGTCGATCTTCACTGCGTACCTTTTTATATAATACCGATAAATATCTAAGAAATCGGGCCGTGTTTGACCATAAATATGATTGAGGCATGTAAGTTTTTTAACGTTTTATGGGAGAGAATTTGTCACCGTTTCAATGACCTTGTGTGATGTGATTATGTTATAGGGAGGTACCGGGGATTATAATTGTATGCTGTTATTATGTTGACTAAGATCTTTAATACAAGTTTTATCTCTATCATCATCCCCCAATGTCCCCACCAAGGGGATCAAGCCTTCCCTAAATTAGGGTGATTAGGCCTTAGTCAACCGCGCTGGCCAAGTGCGGGTTGGTCGACTTCACAACCTTAGAATTTCTTTTCAGGTGTCTGCTGGTTTCCTCACGATGTTTTCCTTCACCGTAAGATGTTATCACTATGATGATATAAAATGAATATAGCTTGACAATATTATATCTTGGTTCAACTGAATACACAATTCTAGATTTCACAAAAAATCTCTCAAAAGGGGAATCTTTCACTAAAACAAAAGAATAACGGAAATATCGTTTTTGTGACTAACGGGAAACTAAGATGTAAAGATCTTGAGATATTTATTTACAATGCAGTGACATACATAGTGTTTGAGTACGTACATACAATGTAAGTTTACTAACAGTTACATTGGTGACTGTACATTTATTTTGACGGTACCTACACTTCACTATCACTACATAGTATAAAACAAAGTCGCTTTCTCTGTCCCTATATCCCTTTGTATGCTAAGATCTTTAAAACTACGCAACGGATTTTGATTTTGATGTTTTAAAAGATAGAGTGATTCAGTGGAAAGGTTTTAGCAATATATATAATTTTATCCCCATATTCCTACGGGAACGGAAACTACGCGGGTGAAACCGCGGGACGCCACTAGTAATTTAATATCGTAAAACAACTATGTCATCCAGAAAGCAATTTTTTGGCTTTTTATCTTTTTACTAATTTCCAATAATCAAATCGAGATATTATGTACTTAAGTAATTATACCGGGTGTTTGGTAGAGGGTTGACCAAACGGGATGGGCGTGTTCCTGGACCAATTTGGGAGATATAATTTGGCTAAAAATTTCCTAGTTATTAAAATAAAAAAAAATATCGACAAAATTGTATTTTTTAATTTTTTTCCGAAATTGCGACTATTTATCCCTATAACTTTTTTTTGAGCTGGTTTCCAGTCAAATTTTTTGATTGATTATGGTCTCGGATATCACTTGGTCTGCTCACAGCATTTTCAGACCTCTACAAGGTCTAAATAATTTGTTATCACCACTTAACGCTAGGGAAATGAAAAATAGAAATCTTATAGGGGATCTTTCAACTCAAATAAAAAGAAAACTAATTGTAACCGAGAATTTAAAACTCGTTTAAAAACTTCTCTGTTTATCCCTTATTTTAACGGTATACTACAAGTTTTACAAAAGCCAAAAAACTTGTTAAAAATTTAGGTGCAAAGTGGAAATGGAAGAAAAAATAACATGATATTTTTAAAAACAAATTCCAAGTTTCGCTTAAATACGTCACAGTATGAATAAATTTGGATTTATCTGAGGTCTTCTGAAGATACTGAGATGCTGTAGTGACTTTCTTAGAAAATAATTAGCCTTAACACAAGTAAAATGGACTATCTCAATTACAGGAAGATATTGCTTCCAAATCAAGATTTCCCGTCTCTGGCAACCGATTAAAGGGATTAAAATACGTCCAGAGTTGTGGAACACGCGTCTAGTGGGATGCTATTCCATTTACAGCCTACTTTGTTGGCGAAATATTCTATCTCCAATTCTCCATTACATACTGAAAGAGATTCGTGAATGATATGTTTATTTGATGATTCTAAATCATTCTGCAGCAAGGGGGTCTGTAAATGGAATAGCATCCCACTAGACACGTGTTTCACAACTCTGGACGTATTTTAATCCCTTTAATCGGTTGCCAGAGACGGGAAATCTTGATTTGGAAGCAATATCTTCCTGTAATTGAGATAGTCCATTTTACTTGTGTTAAGGCTAATTATTTTCTAAGAAAGTCACTACAGCATCTCAGTATCTTCAGAAGACCTCAGATAAATCCAAATTTATTCATACTGTGACGTATTTAAGCGAAACTTGGAATTTGTTTTTAAAAATATCATGTTATTTTTTCTTCCATTTCCACTTTGCACCTAAATTTTTAACAAATTTTTTGGCTTTTGTAAAACTTGTAGTATACCGTTAAAATAAGGGATAAACAGAGAAGTTTTTAAACGAGTTTTAAATTCTCGGTTACAATTAGTTTTCTTTTTATTTGAGTTGAAAGATCCCCTATAAGATTTCTATTTTTCATTTCCCTAGCGTTAAGTGGTCATAACAAATTAGTTAGACCTTGTAGAGGTCTGAAAATGCTGTGAGCAGACCAAGTGATATCCGAGACCATAATCAATCAAAAAATTTGACTGGAAACCAGCTCAAAAAAAAGTTATAGGGATAAATAGTCGCAATTTCGGAAAAAAAATAAAAAATACAATTTTGTCGATATTTTTTTTTATTTTAATAACTAGGAAATTTTTAGCCAAATTGTATCTCCCAAATTGGTCCAGGAACACGCCCATCCTGTTTGGTCAACCCTCTACCAAACACCCGGTATAATCTTATATCTATATTATCTTTATTTCTATTGATCCCACCAACACTTAAAAAGAATTATTTAAATTGTAAATTCCTTTTTTTATTGTTTTCGTAAGTATCTGTACAAAATTAGTATGAAAGAAAAATCTAGAAAATCCACGAGATTGCAAGTCAGATGAGAGCGCGCGGGTATTTAGGATATTTTATCTTTTTATCCTTATCCTTACTAATATTTTACTAATCCTAACTAATATTATAAATACGAAAGTAACTCTGTCTGTCTGTCTGTTACCTTTTCACGGCTAAACTACTGAACCGATTGACTTGAAATTTGGTACAGGGGTAGCTTATGATCCGGGAAAGGACATAGGCTATGTTTTATCCCGAAATTCCCACGGGATCAGGAACTACGGGTGAAACCGTGGGGCACAGCTAGTGATTCATAATTACCACAAAGATGACGAATGAATAAGCTTTTTAATCACTTACACATTATAAGTACCTATATAGGTATAAATAGAATAGTAATTAAAATACAAGTACTAATGTAACAAAAAAGCGAATGTTTTTTTGACAACCATAATTTCGCGTTGCTCTATTCAAGTCTTTTTATTCGCCAAGAATCTAGGTCTTAGTTTACTTCGTAAAGAACCGGCGATATAATGCCAAGCATTTCGCCTTTCAGCAATTAAGTTTCAATTTGCACACATCAGTTACGCAAACAAAGAAATGTTGAATCTAGATATGAATGTTTATTTAAATGGAGAAAATATTTTTTTAAAACTTAATTACGTTTACAAGTTTATCTACAAATGCTAGAGTAAACGTTTTAATATTATGGTAATATTTAATTTAGGATTTATTATTTGAAGTTGTGGGTTTGATTCCTGACGAATTCATTGTTTTTGTAGTGATTAAGATACACAAAGGTATGTTGATAAACAGGTGTGTTTTAATTAATATGTAAGTAAAATGTTTATACCTTAATCTCTTGATAAATCTGCTTAAGACTTTAATTATAATTCTCTCTATCATATCTTTCCTTCTTTTTACAAATACTTTCTTCCGATAGCGTTTCAATTTTTGATTATTTTTGTAATATATTTGCTCTGATGTTAAGTCTATTAGTATGTATTTAAAACAAAAACAAATTACCTACTCTTTTTTAATTATGAAGGACGAAAACCAACAATATCGAAAGACTTATAATTATTTCTTGTACAGGAAGACTACACGTCTTCTAGAAACCTTTTTAACCCCCGACGCAAAAAGAGGGGTGTTATAAGTTTGACGTGTCTGTGTGTGTGTGTGTGTGTGTGTGTGTGTGTATCTGTCTGTCTGTGGCATCATAGCTTCCGAACGGATGAACTGATTTCAATTTAGTTTTTTTGTATTAAAGGGGACTTACGTGCGAGTGTTCTTAGACATGTTTGATGAAAATCGGTTGACCCGTTTAAAAGTTATGGAGGTTGGAAAGTATTGTGTAGGGGGATTTTTAAATTTTTAATTTAATTGTTATTGCTTATTAAGTCTTAGCCACAGTATAATAAGGAGTACTAGCGTATATTAGCAAAACTAATCAATCAGTAAAAATCTTTCCATTCGTATCCACAACCGTTGAAAAGAGAAGCGATATTAATTCCATTTATCAGTTGTGTTGTGTTGTGCCTTTCGTGTGGGAATTCGTTGGATTTCCATTTAATTCCTACTCCAGTAATGACTGCTTGTTTATGAACGTTTCCAAGTAGTTTCACTTGTGAATGTCTTGTTTTCAGATAGTAGTAGAACATGGACGGTTGAAAAACTATTTTATAAGTATAATACGCTTATATTTTATTTTTTTAATGTTTCTTTTTTCTGAACACAAATGTTTCATTAGGATTTTTAAAATGATTTTTATATTTTTAAATCTTACGTTACGACTGTAAAATTGTGAAAAAAAGTTTTTTTTGTTTTTCTTTCATAATGAAAATTTATATTTTATAACATTTACAGAATTTGTCAAAATGGGAATTATGAGCGAGAAACAGAGAGACGTAGGTAGATGTGTTGTTTATTTAGACTATGTAATATAAAACCTACAACTAGTTTTAAAACAACAACTAGAAAGCTGTTACAAGAAAATGATTACTAGCATTTTTCTTATTTTGTAGAACAAGCCGAACGGCTTGTTCTACAAAATAAGAAAATCAATGTATCGACGTTCACACTCAAACTGAATCCAAATACATAAAACATAACAGTATTCATACAAACATAAAACTTGTCCCCACGTAAATTACGGTAAAATATTCATTCATCAGCGCACAAAAAGCAGAAACCATTAATCTAGGCGCACGCGTGTCGCTGCCCTATCTCGCCGCGCATTTTCTTCATTAGTCTGTCCGCCTACTTTTTTATAACGTCGCAGTTAAATGCTTAAGGTCTTTTCATATTAGAATATTCGCGTGTGTACCGACGTAAATCACTGGATTGTCACTGCGGTGGACTTATAATTTTATTGTCGTAAGAAGGCGATGTGACACGACAATGTGTCACGCGACGCTTGCCGACGTCTCATATATGAATCCAATTTTTTATGTCCCTTTTATAATTACTATTTTCGTAGATCTCACCTGAGATTGGACGTCTAGACGCGTTATTTCGTGAGATTAATTGTGTGCCGACGTAAACTGGATGATTAAAATATTTTGATAGCTTTGTGTGCGGTTGTGTGGAAGGCGACATGCTTTTACTAAACTTTAAGTGGTTCAAAAAATACTTTCGTGTTAGATAAGGAGAAGTATGATGGGCGTAAATGATGTGGGTGAAGGTTTTGTACTGTAAATATTACTTTTAATAAGTACTTATATTTTGAAAGTAGTTCTGTTTGATAGAAACATATTATATTTTAACAAATTAAGATACTTATGTATATAACATTTGAAATGGCATGCACATTACTGCACTAAAACTACAATTACGTACTATTTATCCTGTTGCATTGTAACTTAACTTTTAACAAAGTTTACAACAGAAATTTCTTTTCTTACAATATTTTTAATATAATGTCTACCGGACGCACGAAACATCAATTCCGGGCCGACAAAAACATCGCAACTAAGCCTTAAAAGAACGCCATTTTCAAAGCAATGTATCAAAAGTAGGTTGTCCAGCCCACCGTGCGATGTCGTGATCGCCATTATGCGACAGACCGACGTACTTGGTAATAGGTGTCATTACTGTCGTTTAGAAATTGTTCCAGTATCAGGTAAGCTATCAGAATGTTTATAGGTTCAGATTATATGCTACATGCATTACCGTGGTACGAAGGCGGCTGACACGCCCATTTGTTTACGAGATTATAATTGGTTTTCACTAGATTGCTTTTTTTAATACTTGTTCGGTGTTTGTGTAGTCATATGATAGGTCTGTTGTGATTATAGATTGCGAGATTACTGAAGTTGCTGAAGAAAATTAGAATAGAATAAACGTGTAACAAAGAAAGAAAAGGCATTTGTTTGTAATTAGACAGTACATAACTATAACAATAAAAAGTTTCTTAATTTAATCTAACTACAAAAAGGTCCGAGTTCAGCGTTGTGTTGGACAACAGATCGCTCCATTGTCCAACGCTGATCTTCCACTTGGCCTTGGGAGTGACAGAAATGAAATAAAATAAGAAGTAAGTAGGAATATAAAACCAAATAAAAAGAAAATAACAACAACAGCTAAACAATGTAAAACTAGAATTAATATTTGTGTTGGTACTTGAATTTAAAAAAAACGAAAACTGACTGATTGTAAATAATGTCAGTTTAAAAGCATCGATTTTAGCTAAAAAGTTCTTGCCATTACATGTGAACATAATTAAGACATATTAAGATGTTTTCTTTGTAATATTTGAAATATGCCACCATATTTAAGTAAGTATATCTTTTATGAGAACTTATTGATAAAACTGTGAATGTACTAAGTTTCGTTCAAAGTAGTTTTTAAAATTCCAGTCAAGCAGTATTCGAGTATATTTGAAATTACAAGCCCGCTTAGATAAGACAATGTTAGCCTGACCCAACGCTGAGTTTGGCTATTGCAGCAACTCATGTGTACATGAATATCCAAACATTTCCTATACGACTCGCTGTGCAATAGTTTTATATAACAGTAAGTTAAGTTGAAGGATGTTATACAATGTTTCAAAGCTTGTGGGTTTGACTTTTAAAGGTTTGAAAATCATGACAAAAATCAGAGAGAAATTGTTAATATTTAATTAAGTTAATAGTGTTACCCGGGGCATAATTTGCTAGTTTGTAAGACAGTTGTATCGCTACAATTGGCGAGACTTGAAACCATATCTCCATCCTTCCATTTATTATGGTAAACTTTCATTCAGAGCTTTTTAAAATCCTTTATATTCAAAATATTTGTCTAACACACTCTAAGGATCTCTAAAACTTCAATATTTAATTACGAACTGCATATTTTTGATTCGGATTGAAGCAGAGTCACACAATCCTCTTGACCACAGAGGTCCACCCAATTAAAGATCCCAATCCCTAACACTTGTGATTACTTCCCTACACTTCTTCTATACTGATTTCATTAAACTGTGTCTCTAATGTAAGGTAGGTTAAGTATCCATAACTAAAGTTCCCGTTAATGTATGCACCTCGTTACAAGAGGTATGATAATGAGTGGTGTGATGAATAAGTGGGCAGATATCCTCGCATGCAGGTATTCGAGACATTCTGGCTGTAGCGTGTGGGGGCTATTGGACAACCTTATGAGATGTTTTGCTAAGGGTATCTTTCTTTATGCATAACTTTTTTAATTGTTTCCAAAAAAGCGATGTTAATAAAGTTCTTAATACAAATGTATCTTTCATAATGTCTACGCTGGATATAAACCGGTTTTAAGACTTTTTTGTTCGAACTATACTTAGTATTCATGCGCATGATATACATTACAAAACAAAATTATTTTTTTAGAAACTTTTATAATATTGATACAGCTATGGATCTGTCTAACCCCATTTTGACGATTGATAAATTGATTCTCTACTTTAGTGAAAATTCTTATGTTAATGATTATTATAATTATACAAAAAAAAACACGTACCTACCTATACTATACAATGTATTTGTACTGAATCTTAATTAAAATAACAAATCCGAAATACTTTTGTAAACGTTATCTAGATAATTAATTTTTATTTTACATTATTTCGTGTACAAACTGCTGCTATTATCATAAAGTGTCCTGAATATAGAACGACGTGTATCTAGCTATAATAAAGTATTTTTATAGGTATATTTAATAGGTACCTTTTTAAGGGTCATAATGCCGAGTCACTTAGATCCGATCTAGTCACGCCACATCGTTATGATTTCGAAGTGGACAATATTAGAGACTCATGATTGACAATGACGTCTACAGAGTAGTAGTAGGTGAATGCCCGCGAAGTCTGAGGTCTTGGGTTCAATTTGTGGGTCGAGGTATATATATAAGTATATATAAGTGAGGATTGGATCACCAACACAGGCGGTGATTATGCGTTTTTCTTAATATTTTACTAATATCATCTGTCGGTGAGAGGGTTTTACCCTTCAATGGATCTCACAAGATGTTTTTTTGTGTGTGTTAGTAAAACTTGAGATATTTCTATGAACTAACACTTTCAGCGGTTCATCGATTTTCCTATTTTTAATGACTTTGGTCTGTAATATTAACATTTAACAACTCTTAGTTTCCGTTCGATTTATAACCTTCTTCTTCTGCTAATGCGTCAATAAGTACAGTTTTAAGGTAAAAAAAATACTAATAATGTTATAAGATAATTAACCTTACATAGTTCGAAGTTATTCATTTAATTATTTATGTTCTCGGTGTAAATTAGGTCACCAACCCTGAGCGTACCTGTTTATGTTTACGCGATAAGAAGTAGTTTTTGTTATAATTGCGTATAATTTTACAATATTCTTGATCGTTAACAATTTTTTTGGTTAATTGTTTATTAGGACAAATAGTTCAAGATTTTGTATAAACTTTTATTTATGTACTTGAATTAATTATACTTGATTACTCATTTTTTTAACATGGCTCAGGGTTGAGATAACCATCACGCGTTTAGTAAGCGTTAGTACAAATATACTTACCTATTTTTGTCACATCGTGATGTCTTTGATACCTATGATAATGAAAATCCTTCGGAATAAGTTGGATAAAAAGACATAACGGACGACCTCGGGGTCAGAGTGGTCACCTTGCCGGACTGCCATCCCTAAGGTTGCGGGTTCGATTCCCATGCGGGGTGAATTTTTGTGTGAACCACAAATGTTTGTCTCGGTCTGGGTGTATGTGTGAATGAGTGTGTGCGTAGTTTCTGATACCCTAGATACAAGTCACAAACTTAGGAGTCATTTACTATAATGAGATGATGTAGTGAATGATTATGTTATACAAATAATTAGTTCTAGGGACAGTCTCGATAAGTCTTTTACAGGCATTTACCGACTATGGATCTATGAGCTAAACGAACTTGAGAATTTTTCATTCTTTCGTATTTGTTTTTATATTGCAATTATACACGAAAATATTAATGTGTAAAACAAGGATTGTTTAAAATTTCATGGTTACTGTTATGTTAATCTGCTATGTAAACGTATATTTCTATATATATACTGTATCTAAAATCTCCCTTAGCACATTAACTATGTATAAACAAACTAATTTTCTATTTAACACATTATTGTTTTGTATTATATCCAAAAACATTAATGTTTCACAGTTTTCGAGTGATGACTGCAGTTTTATTTGAATAGCCACTCAGTGCGAGTCATCAACTTTGTATTGTGATTACGATGTAATACAAAGATATACATCATATTGAAGTGTCTTAAACGTAGTATCATTATCAATGATAGATGTTTCCTATACTTAATAATCCGATTTTACCTTTAAATTCAGAGGGTAAAATCACAAATGATGCAATAAATACTTATAAAAGCTGAGGAGACATTACCAAGATTTTCTAATTATACATTGTTGTATATGTTGTTTCGGAAACCTAGGCAGTGAAATTAGGGATAAGTTTCTCTAAGTAATGATAAATATAGTTAAATCTCAACACAAATAAAAACAAAAATAGTTTGCTAAAAATTCATTAAAACGTAAATTTAATAAATTCATTCCTATATTATACACAGAAAATATTTTCAAGTTCTCTTATACGAAAAAATACTATTATATGTCACTTCCAGTAACTCTAACTTCATGCTCCACCCATTAGTCGGTTAAGGGTAGATGATGTATCTAAATAAGGGGTCAAGTGTCTCCCCCGGGGGGTGAAAATATCCATAAAAGGGGGTAATTTTGACCGCGTAGTCAGATTGAATATACTGATAAGATGCTGGCGGAAAATAAGACAGTAATACTGTATGAAACTTGGAACTCCTTAATTGAGCCAAAGATAGTTATCACGCGATGGAAATATTAAATATTGGGTTTAAACTTGGGGTAGATAGGGGGAGATAGCGAAGTGTTATTTAATTTCTGTTTGAATTTAATAAACGGTGATTTGATTTGTTTGTTTGGCGGTTTTATATTTTGGGTTGTAAAATAAGGAATTACTAAAATCATATGACAGGTAAGGCAATAATATAATAAAATATGAATAGCCTAAGGTGATAATTATTTATTAAATTGTTATTTTTTTAACTTTATTTTTTTATTTATTTATCAGGTAGTCCTAGATTAACAGTGATTGATTGATTGACATTATAATCAACACGAAATAAAAAATAAGATAAAATCACTATTAAAACTGAATCAATCACTGTACCATCTATAGTGTATCAGAAACTCAAAACTGACAGATAACTTAGAGCTTACAGGTAACATTATGTAGCTTTCTAATAAGGGTGGTTTGAAACCCAGACAAGTACAAACAAATATAAGATACAAATATATTTTCATTTAGACCAGTATCATCGTAGTCCTTTAGAGCTAAGTTGCTTGATTTAGTAATAATTTATCAAATAAAATTACCCCTACATAGCCTTAAGGGAAACTTGTAATGATAACTTCGCACCCCCTTACAAGAAACTATCACAACTATTACTAGCACTTACCGAGAGGGTGGTTTTTATAACTCTCACCAGATGGCGCATGTCATTCAATGCACCCTTAGACATAACCAGTATAATAAGACCTGTTAGCTCCCCCATTCTTAGTTTATTACAGTAGATATCAAGAGGGATTTAGAGGTCTTGTTAAGCTGGGTGTGTTAATAGAGGTTAGGAGTCAAAAAGATCCGTTCCGCTATAACATCAATAACGTTTGTAGAATGTAATTGATTGCTGAAAATAACAATATCATAATTCAATTGGAGATCGTGATAAGAATAGTGATATTGTCTTCTTATAAGTCTTGTAAGAATAATTTCTAGTTGGAATAGGAACAAGATGAAAAAGACATACTTAATCATTCACTACATCATCTCATTATAGTAGCTGAACCCTAACTAAGCTTGAAGCTTGTATCCAGGGTATCAGAAACTACGCACACACTCATTCACACACACACCCAGATCGAGATAAACATTTGTGGTTCACACAAATATTTACACTGTTATATTAATATCTATGTATAATAAATCACACCAACAGCAAATTTAAATTACTAAGGTGGTCTGGAAGATATCGCCTTAAATGATAAAGCCGTCTATTGTTTCTTTCCATGTTTAATGTTTTATTTTTTGTTATTGTGTACACCTGTCTTTTTTTTTATTCAAGTAAACCAATTAAATTTACATTAATTATATGATTACCTACACCTACATGCAGTAACAAAATAAAATATTTATGATTTACACAATATTACTCAGAAACTCCTTAAAGACTTATCTATCTATTTAAGTATCTATTTGATTTATAATAAATAAATGATATCTTGTATATAAGTTATCACCTGAAGTGATATCCTTAAAAGGTGCAATCATCATGACATGCATGTTTTATGTAGGCAAACTTATCTTGTGTGATCTATAAAATTATCAATTTTAACCTATTTTGTTATCTAATAACATTATTTTTTTGTGTAACTTACTTGTGTTTACCAAATTAACTGAAGATCTCATTTTTATGATGAATGATTTGAAGTTATCTTGCTACCATCCATACAACCTGCGGAACTATAAGCATTTAATATTTAACTCCGTACAGATAAACTTAAGTGGATGAGAAGACACATATCATGGTTCCTTGTTACAAGACGTTTTAGGTTCCATGTCTTATTAGATCAAAGTTTTGACGATAATGTGTTTTTTTTATGATGATTACCACTGCCATTATAAAGACACTTATTGTGTTAAGCAAATTAAGATCCTTATTATATTCACTTCCAATCCTATTTATTACTTTAATTCTAATCTAAGTAGGTTACACTTATGGCCTATTTCACGTTACTCACCAAGTAAAATTAGATTTGTCTCTCTTTTACTTTATATCAAGTGACAAAGACAAAACATGTGAGTAAGTACTCGGAACGTTACTTGAAGATGATGAAATAGGCCCTTTTTTTTAAACCCACATCGTCCCACTGCTAGGCAAAGGTCTCCCCCAGGCATCTCCAACTCTCCCGATCCTTCGCAGCCTCCCACCAAATAAAAAATATTAAATAAATAGGCCCTTAATCAAATGAAAACAATACAGACAGACACTATCAATTTCGAGTCTAACGATTCAAATTAACAATACTACCCCAAATTGGTTGTTACAGCAAAATCCAATTTGAAATCGGCAGTTTAAACCGGGAGTCGGTATTAAGGAGCCACAATTGTACCGACAATCACGCCATCCTCAGTAATTTGACTTAATGACACTCCATATCGGATAGTATGCTTCCTTTCGAAGGTATACCGAATTGAAATACGTTTGTTTTGTTGGAAATCTACAGTTATATGGCTTAATATAGTTTTTTTTTATCTTGGTTGGTAATGAAGTTGTTATAATTAACTAGATGAATTACCTTTTATATATTTTTTGACGTTTTGTGAACTAAAATTGATTCAAAATATATCATATCAGGTGACAAGTGTTCAAATAAAAAAAATGGGTCAGTTTTTTTTACTCACCCAATTCGAATCTTTTCACCAATGGGAAGCTAATTATTTCCGACTACTATATGCTAAAAGTTTGGATTTATTTAAAGAATTAATGATTTATTTAAAGATGAGTAAAACCATGAGACACAATTAGTATTTATCGATGTAATTTAAAAGATAAAACCCAGACCACATTTAGCGGTCCACGTCAGATAAACCTATCTAAACTGATTAATGTATTAAACACTTCGGAAATTCCACAAACGAACCAAAACAATGAGTTTGCAATAAAGAGTTTTTAACGTATTATACAATTACAATAGCATTTAATCAAATAAGTAAATTCGTTTGTTTAGCAACATTAACTTTTTTTCTAACTTCTCGAAATTCGTTTCAAGATTTCATAAACAATAAATGGGGTGGTCATAATGGTGGTATAAAGTCCGGATTCAGGGGTTAATTAAACAATAAATAGCCGCCGACGTAACGTTTATATACCTACTTTATATACAAAAGTAGCGGCTTTGAATTCGCATCAGTTTCTAACAATATGTCAAATTGAGTGGGCACTTATTCTCAAGTTTTTCTTTACTAGGCTTCGCCCTTGACTCGGTTCGTTATGAATCACTGCATAACTAATTGTTGGTAGTGATTAGAAAACATAGATAAAAGTTGGATGGTTGTTCAATTGGTTTCATATTCACGCGTTACTATTTAAAATTATAGATTTTTTAATAGTAATTTTGTTATGAGATATTTTTTATATTTTTTGCTATGTTATAGCAGTGGTTAACAAATTATAAAACTGGCTAAAGATTACCACGAAAATGACATAATTAGTGTTCTATTTCCTACGTTATTTTCTTACATATAAAATAAATTATAACTTTCAATTAGCACGTTTAAACCTTAAAGAAATATATCCAAAAAATATTAAACACCATTGTATATAATAACATTTAATCTTGAGAATATTGCCAAATCGTTGAAGTTGGAGGCAAAGTAGCAAATTGTGAATATACGCCCAACAGTCATTACTGCTTGCTCGTTAACGCTCTCTAATTGCATCGGGTTAATATAGACTTTGTTAAATAAAATCTCTCATCTCACCCCCTCCCTCCCCTCCCAGCCTTCACCCCTTACGCGGAAATTTTAGGGTTCTTTTAGAGATTTCTTATTAGAAAAAGCATGAGTGTTATTTTCGCATGTTTAATTAGGGTTTATTTGTATAATGTATTTTGTTATTTTTTCTTACATTATTGCCACAACAAATGTTATTATGTAAAATTATTGAAATTAAACTACTTGGATTTGTGGTATTAATTTTTGTTTTACATGAGTTTTTTTTCTGGTCTTTTCTGTTAAAGTAATCTCTTACTAACATCCAAAATGTCAATCAAAAATTGCGTAATAGTTATTTATGGTACAAGCGAGGTAAGTTGGTGATTACTTCCGAGGCGCTATTGAGGCCCGAGCCGTCAGGCGAGGGTCTGAAGATAGACGAGGATAGTAATCATCAATACTCGCGTGCACCATACAACGTTTTTCAACACATTTGCGAAGAAATTATCATTTTTCGCTAATAAATAAACAGTTTTTCTATTCGCGCGCATCCAACACAACAATGGTGATCGCCAAAGACTAAAAGAATATACTTATTAAAAAAAAATTCGAATGAATGAATGGAATCGACCATAGACCTACCAAAAGTAAGGCAACATAGTTGAAGTTTGTTTTTAAAATGTATGGACACAATTTTTTTGGTGTCGAAACTTTTTTAAAATCAAAGCAATTTAAAAAAACAATCTATAACTCACTAGTGAATAAAACGTGTCATTATTCAACTGTTTTTGCACAAATAAGAGCCCCTTTATGAGCGAGTGTGTTGAAAAGTAGTTTTATTTCAAAATTAAATTTCAAAAGTTTTAAATAATATCTCAAATATCCATTATTTCTTAATCCAATTTATTTCTTAAACCATGAATCCATACTGAACCGTTCCCGCCGCCTGCAGCTCGCTCTTGGCTGTAATTTTTTCGTTATTTACCGCGCTGCAGATGCCCTTAATGACGCGTTCTGAAACTTACGATGACACTTGGCTTCGCTCCGACTCCGGACCAGCCTCGGATGTTAATTGCACAAGGAATTAAAGAATTTCCGTTCTTCTAGGAAATTAATGGGACGGTCTATGTGCGTGGGGAGTGAAAATGAAAATGTTATGATTTAGTTTTATAGCTAGCTCGCTCGCGATGGAAGTGTTCGCTCAGCGGTTTGTACCAGTGCACATTGTTCTTCTACAACTACCCCTAAAATGCTCTATTACAAGCTTTTGTTTCACGAAAATGTTCAAATTTTTGTATTAAATTGTTATTTTCAACGTGATTTAGAAATTTAGCTCACGTTTTTGTTAACTTATCTAAGCTTACAACGTTTTACGAAAACAAAATACTACATATTTTCAAGAATAAAAAACAAAAATATTTATTGAATAATTAACACTGTAATTGTTTTAAAGAAACAACCTTCGTAGTAGAGGTATCGTACTCGTAGCGTTGTAGCATGTGCTACGAATCTTCAACCCAGTTGGAGGTACGTTACAAATGTTCCAATTAACTGATGAACTTGAAGACATTCGTTCGTTACGAGTGTAAGTAGTTGAGTGAGTTAGTAGCGCGGCACGTGGTTCAACCATTACGATTCGCAATTCGCGCACGATTAAAATTATCCTGAGCCATTATCGCTGAGGGAGTGACGAGTGGGGAACGCTTTGGAACGTTTAGAAGTGACAGTATAAAAAATAGTTTTGATGATTTGTTTAGATGTTTATTGTCCAGTTAAAAAATACAACACAGATTTCTTTACCAGATAAGTAGTGAATTCTTTTTATGTCAAAATTCCCATAAGATTAGAATAATCACGAATCTATGCAGGTGATATGTCACTCATTAGCAGTATTTTGCGTCCTCAGACAGTCCAGAGAAAGTTAACAATACTTAGTACTACCAAAAAGACTAAATTTACAAATGCCGTGTCTAAATGTAATACAGTGAAGACTCAAGATGTTAACAGAACAGAGACGCTCGGCAAGACGGGCGAATGACGTGATTGGCGCCCTACTTAATTAATCCAAGTTAATCTAAGGCCCTCCTAATTAATAACAATAATTCGAGAGTCGCTCCGATCCGCCAGATGACGACACACAACCTTATTACGGTCTTCGATGACATTAAATCAAAATGGTTTAAGGATTATAATTGAACGTTTTTGGACGGACTTTGAAAGGAATTGTTTTGTTTTGTAAATAAGTCTTGAGAGTTGTATGTTAATTAATGTAGAATGTAGTTAGTAAAAAGTATTATAATTCATAAGTTATCAAAAACTAACGCATACACTCATTCGTGGACATACCCAGACGAAAATAAACATTTCTTACACAATTTACCTTGCACGGGGATCAAACACGCAACCCTTTGGCAACCAGTTAACAAAAGTAAAAAGTAAACTCACGTTGAACAAAAATGTGTAACTCCAAAAAAGTTAGAATATTTCATGATTCATATCATATCTTCCAAATTAAATTAGCACAAAGCAAAATAAACTTTATTGAATTAAGAAGAAGTTATGTACCGAAGAATATTGCATAACAAAATCTTGCATCAGTTACGAATATCAAGCGATCTGTTGCGTAATCGTAAACAAAGTAAGAAGTGAAACCTTACACTTCGTCAGCAATGGTTGCGTCGCCAATTATTGGTACAATGCAAACTTGTCTCAAGTAAATTGCGTGTTTTGTAGTGATGCCCTATAGTGGCGAGGGCAAACGATCAAACGACTCTTTGTTTTATCTGTGAGAGGAGCACAGTGCGGGCTTCGCTTCCCGCCCTTTGATGTGTTATTTTCTATTTATTTGTAACATGATATTAAAGAAAATGTGAGGTTTTGATGGCAATAAAATTCTTGGTTATTTTTCTTTGAATGTTAAATGTTATATGGTACAAATCTTGTATGGTATTGACTCTTTTTTATTGAAACACTTATAAGTAAGTATCGGTCGATAAGATGCCACTAAAAGGCATGTCAATGATAAAATTAGTAGAGAAAGGATGAATAAGTACTTTGAAACTTGTTTATTGTAAATCGTCTGTATTCATTAACATCGATTAGATTACTGAATGACGCGAAAGATTGCGGGTTCGATTCCCACTCAAGGGCACATTTTTTGTTTCATTTCTATAAACAATGTAATCTATTAAATACCACAAGCCATCATAGTCTAAAAATATCAGACTTATCCAAAATTTCAAGATAAAACATAACTCTTTACATTATTTGTATCTTACTTGTAACTTTAAATAACACTTCACAGATCATCAGCCTCATAAACCGATTAGTTTATGTTCTCCGTGACTGATACGAAGACAGCTTGTTACCACTTTGGCGTAAAAAGGTTAAGTGTCTATGAGTTAAAGATGTTTGTGAAGTCAAGTAGTTTGTAAAGTTTAAGCCAAACGGAATATTAAAGTTGATGTATTATATTATTTATATAACGATAAAAATTATAGTATTCGTCTTTGGATGTAATAAATTAAAGGATTAACCTAACCAACGTGCAACGCCTACAAAAGAAACGAGTAACCAGTACCTTCAAAAAAGATGTTTCCGTAAATACTACGTTCAATTCTCGATTGAAAATATTGTTTAATTTAATTTTATTAAATACTTATTATCTTCAAATTATTCACACAACGTAAAACGTTACTTATTCCTATCATTTAGAAAATTGTCTCTCGAATAAAAGTCAATCCTAAAAACTTTTTTGTATCCAAAAGCCACATTATCCGCAAAAAGCAGTTAATACTTTTATAACATATAGTGTCATTAAACTTAATGGTCGGGAGCCATTTATTTCATATCTATATTTGTGCAGCTCCCTCAGGACATGTGTAATAATGTGATTGTACGGGGATTTGTATCACAATTGTGTTATATTATTGAATATCAATGGGTGACGTCGCGGGCTATGGCATATGTTGTGGAACAATACGTGTTCACTGTTTTGAGGTCTGTGTTTTAGTACAATTTAGCTGATGTCTCAATTAAAAATGCGGACAACATGGACGTGTTTCAAGTTGTGTTAATTTTAAGGTCATTCTGATAGTAAAGCTCATTATTTTTTATGATAATTATAACTAAGTTAACGTGGTAGTTGACGGCTTTATTAATTCAAGGACAAGATCTTACCAAAACTGATATGTTATGATATTTTTATTTAATTCAAATTTGACTTTTTGATAAACTTATTCCAGAAGGGGAAGCGTTTTTTTAAAAGTCCACTTAAACAACGTATACTTTATAATTATGATCAAAACAACAACGAATTCAAATTAAACAAACAATTACATCTGTCCATTACCACACAAACATTTTACATTTGCGCAATTTGATGCGAGCGTATCGATTTAAATTCGTCAATGATACGCCGATTGTGTCTCCGTAGGGGAGTAAGCTGCGGCGCTAATGTATGAAAATATATGACACCTCTATATGAACATGTTTGTATCATTACTGTGTAATATTATAAAGTTAATTATGTCCTTTTAGTACCCAATTTCGTTAAATATGATTAGGAAAAGCAGTGGTAGGAGTTTTGAACCGCGTTGAAACTTTTTAATTTTACGATCTTACAATAGAATAGTTCTTAATAATATTTTTTTATGATCTTCTTTGGCTGAAACTAATTAGATGTTTGGTTCATGTTTGTATAATTGAACTAAACGGGTAAATAATAAAACATTAAATTAAAAATTAAAAAAACCACCAACGCAATTACTTTCAAACTAACTTTTAAACGGGTCAACCGATTTTCATGGGGTCCATATTGGCTCACCTAAAGTTCTTTACCCGAAAATGTTTTTCCTAACTATTTGTAGTCCGAATGATTATTCTTCCTAAAATTTTTCATCCTAAAGTTTTAATTCATAACATCTTTAATGTAAATATATTTAAACTCCTACTGTTTTTTATCATAACGCTTTTATCCCTAAACATACTTACCATAATATTTTCACTCATGCTCAGAAAGAAACATTTACCAAGTGTAATAAAAAATATATGTGGGTAGAAGATGATATTTATAGTTTTAATGATTATTATACGACTCGTTTACGGTTATGCTTATGGCCTGGGGGTTTACCATAACCATAACTAAAGGTCCAATTCGGTTCTGGCACTTCGCCGGCCGCTGCCGCGGCACGCTCGCTACGCTCGCTCGGCTCGTGCGTTGGGGTCACAGTTCTAACATAACCTAAACCAATAATTAGGAATAGGACCGATTCGTTGCTGGAACTTGACTGAATGATTGGAGCAGGACTCTGGTTTTGCTCGCTCGGCTCGTGCGTTATATGTTATACCTACATGTTATGTAAAAACAAAGTTACGAAAAATTTATGTATATAATATTGATTATAATAAATAAAAATAAATCTAAACAAAAAAGATATGACTTTGAATAATAGTATGAACGATGGTTATGTTGAGAAAATATAGGAAAACAAATGTTTCGGAATTAAAACATTAGTGACAAAGATTTTAGGAGTTGCGATTGTTAGGATAAAAAATGTTAGGAAGAAAATTTTCGGATTTCCAATTATCGGAGTTGAAATTTTAGGTGAACTTTGGCGCACCCATTTTCATGTCTAAGAACACTCGCACGTTAGTCCCCTTTAATACAAAAAATAAATAAATTGAAATCATCCGTTCGGGAGCTATGATGCCACAGACAGACAGATATACACACACACACAAACAGACACGTCAAACTTATAATACCCCTCTTTTTGCGTCGGGGGTTAAAAATTGAGCTCAGCTTTGGTGTCATCAGATGAATGCCAATATCTCAGTTTACAATTAATTTTGTCAATTTTATGACTAAATTATGTTCCCCAAAATATATTTTCAAATAAACTAATGTTACTAAATTTAGATTTCCAAGGACAAATTCCAACATTTCAAACAATCTTATAAATCTTCAAGTACCTAAATCGGAAGCAAACTTTCCTAACCAATTTTCCATCAAACGCTATTCCTAATTCAATGAAAATAACGTTGAAACATAATTTGCGTCGTATTTTAAGTCCCGGCTACTTACCAGTAGAATCTAGATTGATTGAAACCTACGCTCGAAGCCTTACGAGTGTCAACCTTGTTGATAAATCGGAAACAATTGGGTTTGCGTAATAGAAGTAATAAGTAGATGGTCATGAACGTGAGCTCTAACTACGTGTGGACAATTTATAGCTCGCCATAATATGTATACCTAGTTAGTACCTATGCCTAATATAATAGTACTTGCCAGTTGAGGCAACTTATTTTAGATTTGTTATAATGTCATCGCAATCTTTTTAGAGGAAGAGGGTCAGCTATTCTTCATCTACAAAGATATTTGCAGAAAAAAGTTACTTTTTATACCATTTTTTATAAATATTTTAATTATTTCCCTGGATTTATGATGGGAGGGGCGTATGCGTAGGTTCATGTGACTCTAGCCAGTATGATTCATTCTATGAAAATTTGGCTCCAAATTAGCTATATCGTGCCTCCTTCAAAACAATTATAATTGCGTGATAATATCTTCATAAAATTTTATTAAGATAAGTTCAAATAAGATAATAGAGACAGAGTCAGAGTTTCTTTCTCATTCACGATATTAGTATAAATTATAAGATTCAGCATCCAAATCTCAAACACAATTATGTGAGCATCATTACTTAACGTATATCAGATGTAAATCGACAATATCTGTCGAGTCGCGTGTCGAGTAATCCGGTAACCCTCCGCCCGCTCGCGTGAGAAGTGAATTAAATCGCCGCGGGGTCCGATACACCACTTAGCCGATCGTGTACATGTCTTATTGATAGTCGGGGAGCCCTCCCGTTGAAAGTTAATTCGTGTTTGATGTCATTCCGGGGCTAAGAGTGGTTTAGTGACTGCGGTCTTAGGATTGGTTGATGAATCGTAAGTTTTTTTTTAGGTTAGTTTGAGGATAAATTGTTTATCTGGCACAGGGTGATAGAAGATAGATCGGGAAGGGACCTTTAAATAAATATCTTATAAGTTGATTACACAATACAATCAATGATGTGCTCTATAATTTTAAAATAAAATATCTATCAAGCAACATTAGATTTTAAACTACACTTTCTATTGCTTTGCGAGCTGAACTTTTTTCTTGGAGAAAATAATTTCGAAGTTTCCATCACGTTACGGATACTCATCATTACATATACATACCTGAGAATCAATAAAATTAATTTAATATAAAAAGTTTCAAAAGAAATCTGAACCTCAAACACTTGCAAAGTATTTAAGACAAGATTACCAAACAACGTGTACCCAAAACCGGAAAATCTTAGCAAAATTAATTCGGTAATTCAATGACATTGTCATAACTTTATTAATCTTTATTAGGTACACGGGCGTGAACAGAAGTGATGAATGTTCCAAAGTAATTGTTCTAAATAATCCTTCCAGTTTACAAAGACGACCCCACATTGGGGTACGGAATTAACCCTTAAATGGCGTTGTGGGGGTTGCACTGACACGCGGACTGTCATATTCACAATATAGCTTTATAGTTTATTATAATATTTTTATTCCATAACGGTTCGTCCCCTTGTACGGAGGGACATATTTTACACGGTCTAATTTTGATCCGTTTTAAAGTTGTATTTTGATTAGGTATTTTATAAAAAATACATGTTTTAATTTTGGTCAAATGGGCAGTAGGCCTTGCAAACAAAAATAATAATTAATTGATGTGGCTGGATATTTATTTTTATTGAATTTTTTTCTTAGATATGTTAGCTTATTACAAACTATAATTTAATTTACAGCGCTCCAACATTATAAAGGTATGCACACACTAAAACAAACCACACATTCTTATAACCCAAACAAATATTTCAAAATTAAAGTTTATTTCGCTGCAGATCGCAGCTTTATCCAGTGACAATAAATCATGTAATTTGGCGACAGTGCGCGTACTGTACTACCGCAGTCACATTGGGTGGATTTACCCAGTTTATCTGACAGTTACACTCCGTTATTACAAGAATTACAAGAATATGACAATTTATAGGAACCATATTACATTCGGGGGGTTAGCTTTTGTGATAAACTGCAATTTTCGCGTTGGGGCGTGTTTCGCGGAGTTTAAATGTTAGGCATGTGTTGTGTTTAAATTACTATGATGGTAATATTTATTTTCCTAAAGATTGTATTTAACTATTAAAATAGTCTGTTAGGTTTTGATATCAAAATGTAGTATATTTCAATGTATCTTTAAGATTGTTACTTTAATTTAGTTTTATAAGAATTTGTCTATACTTTTGATTTTAATAACGTATAATTAATTAATGCTGCAACATCAGAGGTGACCTAGCCTTGGCCGCCCTAGGCAACATATTCCCAGTCGCCTATGTTCTGATAACAGAACATAGGTGACTGGGAAGTAAACAATAATGTTTACTAAGTACTAATAAATTAATAAAGGTAATTCTAGACTATTTCCATTAAAATATATATAAATCAAGAACTCAATAAAGTTCAACATAAATAAAAAAAAATACAGTTAAAAATGTCAGTTATGAAATAAAATATTCAAAAAGGTATTCTAATGAGGCCGCCAAGTTATCAGTGGTGGAAGTTAAAGAAATATGCGGTCATTACTCGTTGGGCGTTTGTTTCTAGAAGCAATATCAGTACATAAAGGCATAACACGTATGTAAGCGGATCGATGTGGCTCAAAGGTATACGAGGAGAACAATAGAGCAAGGCGTCTACACAATGGACAATGCCCGTATACACTCATCTGGCGTGTGTCTGTGTGCGTGCCGATATGCTTTCATGTTATGTAAGCGTTACGATAGCCGTAAACATGAAGTCTTACTTCCTAAGGTCTTTCAATATCAAAGTAACAAGTTCCCAGTGTTCATGGAATATAAACTTAGGTATTTGAATAATATTATTGCTAAGTTTACCTTCTAGTTAGACATTACTAGGCAACAGCTTTACTTATACTCGTTATGGTGACTAATTGGATTCGGGATTTGGTTTTGATGAGTTATTAAGACTTAGGGCCTATTTCACCATCTTTAAGTAACGTTTCGAGCACCTACTCACATGTTTTGTCTTTGTCACTTGACATAAAGTAAGAAAGAGACGACACTAACTTTACTTGGTGAGTAACGTTACTTGAAGGTCGTGAAATAGGCCCTAAGAATTAGATGAATTATACAAGTTTTACTTAGTTTGGGACTAGATGATCCTGATATTCAAATCGAAATGGGAAGTCAGCTCGTTGAATTCAGAGTATATATATATTCATACTAGCTCGGAAATGACAGATTGATGATATTCAAAATTCAGTCCAGATTGAGAGATTGAAAATCCCAAGCTTTTACCGATAATATAATATGAAACCAACATGTATCTTAGATAGAAACAAAATGCAGATACCGATATTACTAAAATATTTTGTTTAAGGAAACGACACCCCTCAAACAAGCAATTTCGTAGTTAAAATAAAAAAATAAAATTGATATTACCGTAGGCGTGGTTCTGGTAGATAAGTAGTTTTGTGACAGTAGTATAACGACGCTCATAAATTTGTATGGACAAACACAGTTCCATCGGCTTAGACTCTGCGCAAACAAGGGCGTCGGGTCCAAATGACACCCGGTAGTTTGAGGGTTACAATGATTATTGGTTAACAAAATGTTAGAAATATCAACGGTTTGGTAACATAAAAATTTTAAGTAAACTTTTATTAGTTAGATTAGGATTCAATGTTAATTTTCATAATTTTGTGACTGAAATTATAAAATTCTAGTGATCTGCAATTGAACACATAACCGAGTACCTGAAATACTTAGCTTATAAAAATCAAATAGTGTTTGATTTTTAAACACTCTCTAGTAGTATAGCAACTGACTCCTAACTAGGTCTACCTATGGAGTATTAGTACTACGCACGCCAGATTTAGAGAAACACGTATATCACTACATAGTATAAAACAAAGTCGCTTTCTCTGTCCCTATGTTTATGTCCCTATGTATGCTTAGATCTTTGAAACTACGCAACGGATTTTGAAGCGGTTTGTTTTAATAGATAGAGTGATTTAGTGGGAAGGTTTTTAGCATAATTTTATCCCCATATTCCTATGGGAACGGGAACTACGCGGGTGAAACCGCGGGGTGCCTATAGTTGATCTATAAATTTCTGGTGTATTAGAATTGAACTCCAAACCGAGAATTCAGGATAGTTACCTCATTTGGATCGTCAAAATAAAAGAAATATTCCGATAAACGTATTTTTTTATTAAAATAACTAACTAAACAATTCCATCACCCCCAATATGACCTAGCAGACAGATGACCTTAAGACATTGCACAATGTGCCGGTGCGCGTGCGCACACGGCGCGTGTACAATGCAGCGGAAGGCCCCGCCCCCGGCAGATGGCGCTACCATCTTGAAACTGGTTTCTAATGAGATATTATTGACCTCAAGTATTGTACCTCACGTATTATGAGTCGTCTTTGATTGATGTGCCACGTGTCTCATTCTTATGAATATGCAATACTTTTTTTTAAGTTTTTTAATAATAATGATGTTATGAAGCACCGGAAATCCGCATTATGCAGTTTTAGCTAGTTTTGTTTGTATGAATTTATATTTTTTTGGGTTGTTTAGTTTATTTTTGTAAATGGAGTCTAATTTGAATTTGGGATTGCATAATGAAAAGTAAGAAATCTGTAAGATTACTTCAGAAACATACTCTTTAAAAAAACAGCTACTAGGTGGATATAGTAAACTTAGAAGTTTTTTCTTTCTGGCTAAATCCAGCTGTCCACGAACATCGAGAACCTTTATTAGAGGTGAAAAATACCCAAGATTTCAGTAACCACACCATATAAGTAATGTTTTCAATTTCAAGAAACCTACGCCACATTATTTTAATAACAATAAAATATTCTCATACAAATTATCTGAACTCCTTATCGTACTGCGTATAAAATATGATCAATAAATCGTACAACGTCTAGAGCACGCTTGATTTGAATAGAACTAAAGATAAGAACACGCGCCAAAATTCGAGTGGCGTAATGAATGTGCCTTAAAATAAACACTAGCACAATACCGCGTCTTGTGTTACACAGTTTTGTATGAAGAGGAAGTAGGGAAGCAGCTGGCTAACTTCTTATTCTTTATAATGATGGTATGTAATGCATTGGGCCTTTGTTCCGGTGTTGTCGCGTGCCTCTATTAAATAAAACAGGAATAAGTAGGTGGAAAGGTGGTTGTAACTGTACATTCGCGTTCAAGATGTTTTCATTTGATATTTGATAGTATAGAGCGGTGTAATTGTAGTCTTTTGGATTGGGGTTTGGTTGGTCTGATTCGTTTTGGTAGGTTCATTCAGAAGTTTATACAATATATTTGGAATTCACTGTCACGGAATATAGACATGATTTAGTAGTTTTTTTTTACTTAGTTAGGGGTCAGTTACTATAATGAGATGATGTAGTGAATTGTACGTGAAATTATGTAGTGATTATGTTATGTTATGTTTAGTCCAATAGCAGTGGACTACTCTTCTTGACTTGACTTGAGTTACATGTGCCCATGGAGGGCGCAATGGAAGGTTACTTATCAGATGACCTTAGTTTAGTGTTTTACGAAACCAATGGCCTATTTACTACGTGTTTCTAAAGTTGACGATTCGCACACAGTCGACTACAAAAAATATAAGTTATCATATCACTGATAGCTATCGTAAAGAAACTACTCTAGTATTGCATGGGACAGAGAATTTTGTTTAGCAATGCCATGATACGGTGACGTACTTAGTTTAAATCAATGCTGATGAAAAAAATTGATTTTCTTTACTGACCTAGTCAAATCAAATATTCTTTTTTTGGTAACCTATCTTGTCCTACTGCTGGGCAAAGGTCTCCCCCAAACACTTCCAACCATCCCTATCAAATCTAATATCTCGACTAATTTCATCATAGTAAACAATCTTTATCAGGAAGAAATCTCAATGCCAAAAGCACTTGTAAACAAAAAAACATTGTCCATACTTACATCTGATATAGGTATTATCTTAAATAGGTGTGTGGTTACCAACAAAAAATATCGAAGATATGTTTTATCAATGAATAGATAAGCCGATAATGAATCGCTTCTATGATAACGAGCGATTGATGACGTCAATAGATAAGTACCTTCGAACTTTATCGCATTTAAATAATGCGATAGAGATTTTGATACTTTATTATATAAATTATGTAAATGGAAATTTAATAGTGTAAAACTAAGTCACTCCGCACTGTCCACTTCTCTATAAATGTACGAGTATGTACTTGTAATTCACATTTAGATGTTTTAAATATGATTTAAGAAGACTTTTCAATGTATTATAAATATATTGTAAGTAGGCATATAGGTACAGTTGGGCATAACAATAATAGTTATATAAAAAATCTATATTTTTTTTATTTCTTTTCAGGGGGAGAGTATGGAGAATCACAAGAAAATCAAGATGAAAACACACGTATGTATATTTAGAATCTATATTAACACAACATAAAACAAATGTCACAAAGACGGTAAAATAAATACTCTATCTGTATTGTACAAAATAAGAGACAAAACACAAAACTGGGAATTGGCGCTATACTGATTCGCACGTTCTGGCGATCCCTCGTGCGATCTTGTTACCATATTATGCAGTCACGTATTTGTGTATTTTCTTGATAAAAATAAATTATTGGGGGAATAAATCCTTTCATAAATTTAAATATCAGTTTCATTAAATGATATTTATGTAACAATTTCGTACCTCTTAACCTAGTTTAAAACTGTGTGTCGTCGATCAGTCGTAGTGTTGTAACAATTAGATTGCGTGATTCAAAGGTTGTGTTTTTCAAACAACTTTGTCATTATACAGCGATTATATTACAAAAAACGAACAACTTCAAACATTTGCTCTAAACACGTGACATTACTTCGAAGTTCTGCAGTGTTGTACTAACCAATGGTTTTGTAATTGTCTCTCAAATTATTTAATATTTTTTGTATTCAGTTTTACTCACGTGGTGGTGAGTTATGTCACACTCCTTACGAAACTCTTTCTTTTATGATGAAAGTTTTTCTATGCCATTTTTTATTGGTCAAGTTATGTTTTTTTTAACTCAGTTATGATGAAATTTAAAACAAAGTAGTCTGTGCTTATCACGTTTTGTTTTATCACAGCTGTTCCAATATTTTACTTTGTTTTGAGACGATTCTGCAAAAACATCCTTAGTTTTTAACAACGAGTAAATGTAAGTTTGTGGGTATACTCGTACCATGCATTAGAGGGATTATATTTTTATCCAATATAGTCAATAATTTATTCAAAAAGAGGTGACTTTTTGAATAAATTATTGACAAAAAAGTGCCTTTGGTATTCCTCGAATTGAAACATGGAATAGAATTTATCTAATTAGCAAGTTAAATTAAAATTGGTTTGACTATGATAAGGTAATATAGACTAGCGAACGGAGTTTTCTTCGCATTAAGTATCAGTATGAATAATACGGATATCTATATTAAATTCGATGAAGATTTCGTGTTGTTTAAAACATATATATCTTATCTAGTTACTATCTTTTTGATATGTTGGAAATATGATGTGTTTTTGATTAGTGAAGCCTTAGTGTCTCTTTAGTGGACACTGTTTTTCACAATTTTGTTAAATAAATATTAAAATTAGTGATTTTTTTCGGTTAAGCAGGTAATTATATTAATTTTATGACAAAAAGTGCACACGGAAGATGTAGTTGGTGGATATTTTTAATCTAAATGCGTTTTGGTAAGTATTTTTATATGTTTCTTCGAATTTGATACGTTTCGAAAATATTTTTTTCATATGACATCATGTTGATTAATATCGATAAATAATCAAGTCACTTGGTGGTTAAGTGACTATTAATCATGATGTAATGACGACAAAAATTGGTACTTTTATATTAAAAAAAAATCTAAGTACGTAGTTTTTGCAATATAAACAATATTTCTAACACCATTAATAAATGATATGAATTCACGTTTAGTTATATTTTCAAGAAAAAATCATAAATCTACGTATTCAAATATAATTTATAAACTATGGCATTTTCCATGACACAATATCATTCTTGTTTCGATAACGCGTATCTTTATTATATTGCTGTATAACAGTTTTAACAATTGCGGTGTATGATTTTTGTTATTCGTTAAATATCATTAAATAAAAATCACCGTGATAATCATTTTTTATATTTTGCTTTGGTAAAGTGTCGTCCTCAAATTCACGGGAGCAAGAGGCACTAATTCCACTAATTTCAGTACGATTAAAACCAAAGTAAATGACAGCGTTTGAAACGTTGAAGTGTCAATAATCATAACATTTCAAAGGTTGACGTTAATAAAAAGTATGGTATACCGATTAACGTATGAACCGAATTTGAATCAAAATCCAGTCGCAATTTAACGCCTACCATTTGTAGTTTCACCAATAGTTGTTGTGCCTGTCGATTGATGTCACTAAATTTTAAACTGAAAGTATTTAATATGTACTTTTTTGTGTACTCAGGCAAGCTACGCGCACAAAACTAAGTATCTGATTGTGCGATTAACGACAGGGCTAGATAGGAAAATACGCCCAACACTTTTGCTACAAACATACATTCATGCATAGATTGGGTAGTGCGATTACATGTCAAAAAGGGACAGAGTAAGAGAGAGAAAGAGAAAATCGTGAGCACCTCCCTACTGAGTCCAAGAGCCTGGATTCTATTCCTGGGTGAAGTGTGAATTGTGTTTACACCTTTTTCTCTTCACTGAACTTATATCATTAGTGAGAGAAATCCGTTTTATCTCCTATCCTAGAGTAGTATCTCTTGTTATATCTGTTTATAAAAGGCAAACATTAAGTACTGACTGACTGACTAAGCTATCAACGCAACAGATTACTATACTTATTATGACGTAGGCATCCGATAAGAAAGAAAAACCCAGATAAAACCGCGGGCGACAGCTAGACATATTAAATCATTAATTAACTACGTGACAGAGTCCACGTGTTACATTTTTATGAATGTATAAACATTAAAACAACGTTTGTTGCTAACCATATCTGATAGATAAGAACAAGAATTGGTTTTCGATATATCATAAGCTCGCGATAAAACATTATGAAATATTTATTCATAGGAAATCATATGTACTATAAATTATATCATTATTCTTTGTACTTTTTTACATAATTTGATTATTAGTTTTTATCTATAATGAATCGTTATGTACGTTTAATGCCAACATTCACTGATTAAATATAGTTTCGGAACAAACTGAGTGCAATGCGTGCATATCTAGTACATAACTACACAACTGTTTATTCTTTCAGTAAATAAATAATACAAATATTTGAAGTATCTCTTACTTTCTGTTTTCTTAACAAAACCATGAGATAATGACCATTAGGAAAAGCCTTCCATAGGATATCATTTGTCTTGATATTATAAAGTGTGTAAGAGTGTATTTACAGCCTTTCTTGTTTCCATAAAACCCAGTATTTCATCATCATTATCAGCTCATATATGTCCCAGCGGGATAGGCTTGGGCCTATCCTGAATAACATCCAGTACATATGAAGACATTTTTAAAATAAATTGTCTAGTACACATAATACATTTGCATAGTGACAAAAAAGTACTTAAAAAGCACTTGAGTGAACTTTAAAATATATACCTATTTTTCTATTCAATAAATAATTGTTATAAATAGATAAATATCTTATCAAACAGGATATGTCAAAATACGTCTCAATATTTATTAGTCTAATGGATTATAGTAAGTATATATCTTATCAGATATTGTAAGAATCTCAGTAGAAACATTATAGTACTTGTTTGAATAGAAAAAAAATCAATATTTGAACACCATATAATTTTATTAGCATAGTTGACCTTAGTTTTTTTCCTGGTCTAGGTAATAGTAATGTAGTATTTTGTGTGTATGTGCGGAGCGGAGACTGAAAATATTTAACCCTCACCCAATTACATAAACATTTGTTGAAAACAATATAGAAGAACAAAAAATACCCAAAAACGTAACGAAAAAAATCATCTTGGTTTAGGATTTGAAACCATATTTTTAGAGTAGATATGTATAACATTTTATACTGAGTTAAAAGTTAATCATCATACATTTAGTTGTAATCCCTTTATGCCCTCTATTCGGTAATCCAAGACTTCTTGCGCCATCAAATATTGAAAGTTGCCGTTAAATTGTACCAACGCATGAATACGAGAATACAGTCACAACAGAAGTTAATATTCCTTCCAATAATATCGATAGTAAAATGTGTCGTGATTTGATTCTCTTCCCGATCGTTGGCTCATGTCATTAACATTCGCTCGTAAACGGTCGCGGTCGCGGAAATCGGAATGCGATGTTAAGCACGCTCGCGAGCTATAAAACCACTCCTGTCCGAGCTAATAAGCGCCTCTCTTTCGCTCGTTTCGCTCACTCCGGAATATGGATACGAGATTCGTCGTGGTGACTAATTAAAATGTGTGCGCTATTGTCTGCGGCTATTGTTGGACTATTTGTGCTACAGTGCAGCTGCTAATTAAATAAGTTGTATTGCTGAGAATATTGCGTGAGATTCTACGAGGATATTGAACTCTTTGATTTGCCGCACTGTATAAAATATTAGGTTTAAATTTTCTTTATACATATGTATATTTCGCTAGCTATTCCGCGCATAGCATTGTTTTCTATTTTCATTCCTAGAGCGGACGTCTACGTCATAATAACTATCTGCGTGCCAAGCGCAATCGAGTCAGAAATATAAACTGTACCCATGTTGATAAATCAGAGAGACAGTATTGGTTTAAATAAAAAAAAAGAAAATACTGCTATAAAGATATTTGTGAGTATTTACTTATTTATTTTAAATATAAATTATACCTAATGTAAAGGTATAATATTACATAAAACGGTTAAATTATAGGGGTGGCGCGTGCAACAGTTTTAAACGAGGACCACCACCAATTAGAAGAAATACCAACCATTCGGCTGAAGTGCCATCATTATCTCGAGATACGCACGCGATAATAACCTCTATATCTTATCTTGTTCGGCTTAGAATTGTATGAAAATATTGTGAGTTTTTGGAGATAAGTGGAGTGAGCAATCCTGGAGTATGGGGTTGGGACATAGTTAAAGCGTTTAGGTTGAGAGCCGTCGAGAGGCGAATAGCCTTTTGTGGAGTTCCTATCGTTTTGGTTGGTTGCTTCTATTTGTCAATCATGGGGGAGGTTTTAACAACCCTAGAGTTTGATGTGCGGAAAATGGCTTGTATTTTATTAGGTATTGATATAGATAAGACAAATATTTATAAGATGTAATGTAATTTTCACTGGTCGTCCTAAATAAATAAATAAATGTGTCTGTATAAACAAGGATTACCTGTTTTAAATCTTAAGTAAGTGTAATGCAAATACATAAACACTTTGTGATTAAATGTAATATAAGTAGATAAAGAAATAATAAATGTATTAGCTTGCAAGGTCCTACCAGAGATTGAGTGGGAATATGCGACGATTTTACTTACCTACTGCACGTAGGTCATCTCAAACCGAACATATGATTTGAAAAACAGTCAACATTCATTGCTCTATCTAGGGATTGAAGAATTGACAAGTACAAACCAAGACTAGACTACAAACAAACAGAAATAAGTAGTTTTTGATAGAAATTATAAACATTATCATTCACTTTATCGTTATTGTAGTTGTATCACTTTGATAGCAAGAGGTCTCCTGTTCTTGGCAATCGTGTAAAGAGCAAAACGCTCCAAAAATCACAGAAAACTCCATTAAAAATATGAAATTCAAACGTACGAACCAAAATTAATTGAATCCAGTTGAATTACAATGATTCGAGGAGTTCTTCCCATATTCAAACATAATGGCCGTGAAACTCTCACATTAAACTGTGGCCATTGTTTTCACGGTTTTTGTTCTTTTTGTTTTAAATGTTCCCCTTTTGTTCAACAAAAGCGCGGCATCACTCGATAGGGTACCAGATATTGTAGTACATACTGTACATCTGTCTTTACACTTTGGTATAATTGGAACATTTACATGTAGTAATACGTAGTTTTAATTATAGGTACTACGTTATAAACGATTATATGTCATAAGAAGAAACTCATCAATGATATCTCTACGTTATTCTTGTTCATAATAAATGAGATATAGAAACGATTAAATAAATTATTCAACAGCAAACTATTTGATACTCTGACGCCACTTAAATAATCTCAAGTAGATGAAGCTTTATTATGATGGTAAGCCATTATCATGGAAAAGAGAACTAGGCATCTCTTTCTCTGGAAGTCCTAAGGTGACTCGCTGATCTGTGACCATTATACAATCAAATTTTTACTTTACCATACAACAAAACATTAATCATTCACTATATCATCTCATAGTAATTGACCCCTAAGTTCGAAACTTAGACAACTCAACCCCTTGTAACATGGTAGGATACAACAAAAAAAGATAAATCCCACACTTAATTACGTAACCTATACAACAAGATAAATTAACTTATTCAATCGGTTACACAAACGGCCGGTTGCCCGCGGCTGTTTACAATGTTTCCGCGATGCACGTGTCTTTGCGTTCCCGGTAACCCACCCCCAGCCCGCCTATAGCTCAAGGCTATACGAAATTAATTTCAAGTACCGGTATACCCAGATTTGTGTACATTGCTACAGTATTGTGGCTTCACTTGAATCGTTGTGTAACTGATATTTTTTGATGTTGTAAATGTTTTGATTTGTTTTTTTGTTATAATTTGAGAGGCATTACCTTGCCATGACACAGTTTAAAACTAGCATGGGAGGTAAAGTCTCGTATTTTTATTGTAACAAAATGTTTATTAAATAAATTTAATTTAATTTCATTGAATTGGACGAAGACGGGATATTTTGATTATTTTCTATGTACGTACCGATTTGATTCTTATCTAATGAGTTTACTATAATCGGTATGTTGTATGTATTTTTTTTGTATTGAGTGTTATAAAACAGACTTTGTTTACTATTTTGTAATATAACATAAGTACTTAATAAATATAAAATGAACTATGTATATTAATAAAGTAGTTGCCACATTTATAACCGAGGTGATTTATTTTTGTGTATTTCGTATTTTTTGGGACAAATAGTGTGTATAAATGTATCGTTTGAAAATTTCCACTCCCGTAAGTTCGAGTCAGATCTATCAAACATTTTTCAATTAGATTATTTGAAATATTTTTGTTGTTTTGTGTTCCGTAATTTGATTATTACTGTTATTTACCCGTTAATAAATTGGCACGAATTTTAGTAGCTGTAGCTCTATTACTTTCTGTAAGAATACTTGTTTGTTATCTGCTCTAAATAATATTACTAGTAGTATTCATACTCGATTTCTATCAGTCTGGGTTTGGGTAGACCTTATTGTATCTTATTTGGTTAATTAGAGCATTGGTTAATTAGAGCACACGGAATACGAATTGGCCTCAGTTGAATTCCTTAGGCCTTATTCCATCTCACGTGCGTATTATGAATTTAAACATTTCCATAATATTGAACTACGAGCAGATGTGCCTCGCAGTTTTAGGCGCGTTTTTTTCTTTTCTCTGTTATTTGTGCGTTGATAGGTAAGTTAGTAACGGTTACTTTTTATAAATACGGATTGAAAATTTCAACTATTCTACTATACACCACATTACAGTTCAACATGAATTAAACACATTGAACATTAAATTAATAAAGTGCAGTTACCACTTTATGCAGTGTGTCCGTAACAGTAAACACGAGTACAGGATGTTTGCACACGAACCGAGCGCTCGCACTGCTATCCACAGATACACCAGTTTATCTACTTACTGTTGACTTTGTATCGCAAATGTTGGCCGGCAATACATTTTTGATTGACTGGTAACTAGTTAGAGTCTTGGTTGTTTACTTATATTGTAGTTTACTTGTGGTGTGTGGGCGATAATGCAGTAAGAATATAAATTTTTAGTTTACCTGTCTCAGTCAAGTAAAGCTAAAGAAGAGTATCACTCTTCTCTCTATTGGTACTGAATCAATTGTAGAACACGTACTAATTTATCATAAAACCCCTAGAAAAAAACATAAACTTAATTACTTCAAATTAAGTTAAAAGTTCATCAAACAACTCAAAACCATAAAATACCTTCCCAAAGACTTATACAATCACAGAAACACTTCCACCCCCATAGCGAGCTACACATAGATTGCCCATTTACAGATCCCCGCCATAAAGGCACATAGACACTTACGTGTGTAACCGTACATGTATTTCTGAGAAACGTCCCTCAGGAAGAGAGGCTTTTAAGAGGCCGAGTGAGTGGAGAGCGATGTCGCGATCGGCTCCGTTGCTCACCCCGACAGTAAAAAATATGAGCATCCCCCTTTACGCGGCCCCCCTCAAGCGCCATCTTGAAAAACTTTGTCAATTGTAACCGCAAATCGATCTGTGTCTACCGTCGGCTACGACGTAGCGCTCGTAGGCGTGTGTCTTACGTTTTTTCGTAGCGGTTTTTATGTTAGTCGTAATATGTTATTTTAACCGATTGCTGTGGAAGAAAGATGGTTATGATTTTTACCTCTTTTATGAATGAGATTGGATTCCAAACAAAGTTTATATAATGAAATAACTCCAAAACGACATACATAGGTATAATATGTACATATAAGAAGCTTATTTGAATTTTGTCAATACATATCGTCCCCTCCTGTCTACCAAAGAATATTAAATAACCAATTTAAGTAATAAGACATTTTCATAGACGGACACCTACTGTGACCCTTGGATGAACTTGTTCATGTATTCACGTATCCGAAACTGTCTAACTGCCATTGGAAAAAGATCTTTAATCCTTACAAAATAGAGTTCAAGTAAATTATAAATTAGGACAATAGAGTGTGTAGCCACAGGGCGTATCTGAGTCAAGAAGTCATGCGAATAGTTCCTCACAAATCCTTTTACTGATTATCATTTGAATGACAAACTCTTGTTAAGAGGGTCTTTTATAATGGAACGGAAATAATAATGATCGAATTTGAACAAATATTTAAACAGCAAGGGATTTGTAAAAAAAGTGTTGTAGATAAATTGATATGATGGAGTTGTATTTTTATAATGATGTATATTTTGGTACATATTTACAATACAAATAGTTTGAAAGTATGTAGAATAAATATTTTTTACTAAATGTGTTTTGGAAGTCGAAATATAAATATTATGTAACTTTTAGTTTTCAGACACCTAAAATAATATAAAAATTTTTTGATGACATCCGACCTGACCTTTCTCAGGCAGTTTAATACAACGCTATCAATAAAATTAATGAAGTAAGTTATAAAAAAATATAGTATCCTCCAATAAAATATAAATCTTCTAACTGTTAACAATTTCTCCAAAAAAGATACAAAAAAATATCTCAATCTTATCTATAAGAACGTTGAGATGAATCACGAACAATCGACACTGATTAAACTCTTCCGTAGATTCACATATTTCACAAAAAAATTGACCCCAAAATGATGAAATAAAGAAGGTTAGAAAGATCAACCCTTCCAACGCTTGTGGGTACAGGTATCCCTTACTGAGATAGTTTTAACAATATAATTGTCACTGCCAAAGGGTAAACCAAAATTAGCGACATATTCATAATCTGACAACCGTATCTTCTTAACAAACCGTGCGAAATTTCACATAAATGTCACCAAAAAAAGGTAAAAAAACACTTTTTTATTTAAAAAATGTTAAAAAAAACCGAAAGGGTAAGGCGTGACCCCCACCGTGGCGTATTTTGATTATGTGACACCGTTTTTTGCGTGACAAATTCCACGCAATACGTTGGAAATTCGATTCGAATTGCAAATGCAAAAAAGTCGTTACTGTTATAATCACTGTCGGAAAAATTAGATAATTATACCTTTGATTAATATACATTTGATAATTGATTGCAAAAGATTACCTTATGAGTAAAGTAAATTAATTTTTTATTGAGCTAAACCAATTCATAAAGCATTAAAAAAGATACTGTCCAATTGACAACTATTTAGAGCGTGCAAGAGTTCGCGCGGGGGCACCGCACGCGTAGTATCGGCTCCGCGTATTTAACAGTTTTAAAAATATAAATAAGTAGTTTCTTTAAAGTAAAAAGTGTAGAGTCAGTGTAATAAGTGTCCATTTACAAGAAGAAGTGTTCATAGACCTCTAATTAAAAATAATAAACACAATATAAAGGAAAAACTGAACAAACATTAAATTTCATATAAACATTTAAAACAATTAGTAAACTTGTGAAACTATTACCAAAATTATAATATCTTCTGTGCAAAATACATAATTAAACCTTGAAAAACAACAAACTCTGCAAATAAAACTCAAACAAATATAATAAGTCCAATATTTGTTGTGTGAAAAGTGCGGGAGGACGCGTTGTTTACATTTCAAATTCAAATCCCAATAATAACCGCCAAACACATTAGTCCAAAACACAACTGGTTACTATAGAACTTTTTCGAGACATCACTTAAGTTCACTCTGGCCGAGTTGGGAAAGGCGCGCTTACCAATCCGGGAGGCGGTAATTCAAATCGCAACTACGGAAAGTACTTTTTGTGAATCATTTAATTCAGTTGAGATTATAAATTATTCAGAATATTTATGATCCATTGAAATGTTACATTTTTTAGGCCTTACCTTGCGTTTCTTAGAGGACGCAATTTTATTTTTTTGACGTGTAGGGGGGGTAAGTGTAAAGCTAAAATCAAGTTTGTGGGGTCGCCACCCTTGTCCCACGGCCGCCATCTTGAAAATAGGGGTTGAAACGGTTTTTACGATATATCTCTTAAACTATTTATCTGATAAAAAATTTTTTAAACGTTTTTTGTTGCAAATTAAATTCTCTATAACTTTGGTCCAGTAATTTTTTGTCGTAAAACTATAAATAAAAAAGTTATAAGTGAAAATGTACAGAAATTCGAGAAAAAAATTACCGAGAATGCTGTCCAGGTAGAAAATACCCAAGCGACCATTAGGGAACAAAAGAAAAGCTGCTATTATTATTATCATTATTTCTAACCTCTCTTACTGTACTATTCTTTTTTTGAAGTGAAAACTTCTTTAGCGGCGCTGAGCACTTTTTTTGTATGGGTAAAAACTTTCAAACTCGCGTCAGGGTCCGTGATGCTGATCGAAAAAGCGTAAGATCGAGGGGAAGGGAGAGGAACTAGTATCTCCCACATTTTCTACCGTGCCTGAGTGTGCTGCAGCGGTATCCTCATAGAATAAGGATCACGACCAAGATTCTCTCTAAGGGTATCCTCGTAACAAATGTCATTGTGACATTGCGTAAAACTAATCGTGACCCGCGGTTTTGCTCGTGATATTCTTAATACCATAAGAATTTCTGGATGAAAATTTTTGGCTGTATAATTTCGTACTTAATTCTGTTAACAATTTATGGATTTTAGATGTAAAAAGGTCCAGTTTTAAAATTAATCAAGACACAGAAATAAACCCGAACCTAAAACCCCCTGAGCTTCTAAAATTGATCTTTTGCAAATGCAAAGGAAACTGTGGAGCGATGTGTGGATGTCGAAAAGCAGGGCTAAAATGTTCCGCAATGTGCTTCCATTGTTCTGGAGAGACTTGCAGCAACGTAATGGAACTCTCAGAATTAATAAATGAAAATGACTTTGATGATGAACCGCCGATATTGACACCCCTTCCTTCTACAGTTCTCCCACGGATATTTGATTCAGAAAACCGATCAGATGCTGAGCCGCAGCCTGGTCCATCGAAAAGACCGAGGACGGAGTAGTTAAATAAATAATAATAGTTAAGTTTAGCGCTGTGAAACCTTAGCTATTGACTTAATGAAAAAATGTTGCATATAAAAGTTGTCGAAAAAACGATCTGCAAAAATGGTCTGATATCGTTTTTTCGTAAAATGATAAAAAAAAGTTATATCGAAAAATATTTTTTTTTTCTCGAATTTCTGAACATTTTCACTTACAACTTTTTTATTTATAAATTACTGGACCAAAGTTATAGAGAATTTAATTTGCAACAAAAAACGTTAAAAAAATTTTTTATCAGATATAGTTTAAGAGATATATCGTAAAAACCGTTTCAACCCCTATTTTCAAGATGGCGGCCGTGGGACAAGGGTGGCGACCCCACAAACTTGATTTTAGCTTTACACTTACCCCCCCTACACATCAAAAAAATAAAATTGCGTCCTCTAAGAAACGCAACCCCAAATGTAACTTTTCAATGGATCATTATTAAAAAAGTGATTCCTACGAAAAAACAATGGCTTCAAATTGTGCAGGATGTCTTCAAAAAATAGTATCAAGGCAAAATCTTACTTGCGCTCTATGCAATGATAAATATGATTTAGAGTGTGCAAATGTTTCCATACAAAGATACCTAAATACGATGTCACGAGAACACAAAAAAACATGGAAATGTCAAAACTGCCGCTCTAAGATGCCGAAGTCTGACAATACAAACACACCAATAAGACCTCACTTCAATGTACAGGATGATAATCTGTTTTTTCTTTTCCGAACCTTTATCCCATGTCTATTTGGGGTCGGTTTTCAGTTTAACCAGATTTGGCGGAATGTCAGTATTTTACGTGAAGCGACTGCCATCAGACCTTCACAACCCAGAGGGCTATACGACATATTTTGGTTAAACTAAATGTTAGACTTTTGAGGGCTCTAACTACCCGTAACGACTGTCGATGATGTTAGTACGACAACCGGGACCGACGGCTTTACGTGCCCTCCGAAGCACGGATGGGATGATAATCTGTATGAACAGGAATCCAATTCCAATAAAATTACTACCAGATCAAAGAAGTTAATTACTGTACAGAATGATAAAGATTCATCCTCCGAGGACGACGAAATTTCTGGCAACACAAGGCATAACTCAAGTTACATATTAACACAAAATAATATTAACCCACAAACGGTCACCATCGAACAAATTGAAGCTCTCCTGGATAAGAAATTAAATACAATTAAAAATACTATTCTTGATGAACTACATTCAATAATAACTACAGCTACCAGAAACGAGATTTCCAAATTTACAAAAGATATCACAGTAAAAACAGACAACCTAACGTCAGAAATTAATAGTTTGAAAAATAATATAGAACAAATGAATATAAAAATGGCTGATTTAAATAAGGAAAATATATTACTAAAAAATGATATCCAAGAAATACAAAGCAAAATAAATGCAAAGAACATAGATACGGAAGAAAAGTCATACCTAAATTCAAATAAAATAGTTCTTTATGGATTACAAGAAAACAATTGGGAAGATGAATATGAATTACGCAATCGATTAGTATTTATTTTTCAAGACACAATGAATATTAATATTAACGGGTACATTGAAAATATTAGAAGACTAGGGAAAAGAGGACATCGCAGACCTTTGGAGATAGAATTATTGAGTAAATACACTATTAAATGTATGTTACAAAACCGCCACTATTTAAAAAACAGCGGTCTGGCTATATCTGAATTTCTCGAACCAAAAGCACTGAATAATAGGAAAATACAAATAGAAACACTTATAGATGCTCGTAGAAAAGGGCACCGTGCAAACATAATTAATAATAGATTGTACATAGATGGAAAAGAATACTTTATAGATAATGAAACAACACATCAAAATAATATTGATAAAATGGGGGAACATATCATACCTGTAAATCCTGACGTAAAGGAAGTGAACCCTACCAAACATAACCACACCGGAAAGAAAACACTGCCACTGAACCAACAATTTTTTCGATACTAAATTCAATATTTTATTTCAAAATATAAGAAGTTTAAAAAACAAAATTCATTTACTGGAAACAGAAACGGAAATGGACAAAACAATACAAGCAATATGTCTCTCGGAAACCTGGATTACTACCACGAAACTGGACCTAATGAAAGTCGATGGGTTTAAATTGGTTTCATTCTTTTGCAGACAAATTTCGGAAGGTGGAGGAGTTTGTATTTTACTAAAAAATGATATAGAATATGTAGGGCATAGTGATTTAACAAATATGTCTATAGAGTCAATTTTTGAAATTAGTGCTGTAGAAATATCAAAACTAAATTTATTAATAATTGTTTTATATTGGCCAGATAGGAAAAGGATGCCTGATAAATTCATGAATTCATTGAAGGAACTTTTAGAATATTTACAAATAAAGCATAATAAAATGGATATAATTATAGGTGGAGATTTTAACATTAATGTTTTAGAACAGAATACTCTGACTGTTACACTTTTAGATCTTATGAATAGTTTCAATTTTTACCAACATGTACAAGAACCTACAAGAATAACACATAGCAGTTCTACTTGTATTGATTTATTATTTTCCAACTTTTTTGGTGCACAAATTTCAATCGATGTAAAAGAATTCGGGTTTTCTGATCACAAAGGGATATTAGTAAATCTACCTAGTATAAACCTAGGTAAAAATAATACATCATGGTATATATATAAAAGAATATTCAATAAACATAACATTGATAAATTTATATTGGCACTTCAAAAAATTGATTTTAATTCAATAATCTTTGAAAATAAAAGCTCTAATGAAAATTATAATTCATTTAGTGACACTATAAATAAAATTCTTAACATTTGTATACCTAAAACTAAAAAAACCATTAAAATAAAAACAAATAAAAAATGGCTAACAAAAGGGATTAAAACATCCTGCAAACATAAAAGACAATTAAAAACACTAATATCACAGACAAATAACCCTATATTGCATGAAGACTATAAAAAATATGAAAAATTGTTAAAAAAAACAGTAGCTACATCAAAAAAAATACAAAACATCAATAAAATGAAAAATTCTCTAAATAAAGTTAAAACAATGTGGAGTATAGTGAAACAGCAAACAAATAAAGAAAATATAAAGCCTAAAAAAAACATTAAATTAATAACCCAAAATAAAGTAACAGAGGATCCATTACAAATAGCAAACTTGTTTAATACGCATTTCCAGATGGTAGGTGTAGACAATAAAACCACGGGCCAGAATACGGCCAGTTCAGTAGGCCGGCCAACCCTGACTCTTACAGAAAATTCCATGTATCTATATCCAACTACTACTAAGGAAATCCATACAATTATAAAGAACATGAAAAATAAACACAGCTTCGGTCACGATGATCTACCACCAACTCTAATAAAAAAATGTTCAAATGAATTAACTCCAATATTGACATATTTAATTAATCAATCTTTCAAAGAGGGAAATGTACCTGATAGACTGAAAATATCGGTAATTAAACCTCTTCATAAAACTGGTAAAATAACTGACTGCAATAATTACAGACCCGTAGCTTTGTTACCAACCTTCTCAAAGATATACGAGAGTGTTATGTCAAGACGTCTCTACTCATTCTGTGAAAAATATAATATATTTTGTGATTCTCAATATGGTTTTAGGAAAAATAAGTCGACATCAATGGCCGTTTACAAATATATATTTGAAATCATGAAAATAATAAATGACAAAAAATATGCCCTAGGTGTATTACTCGATATGAGCAAAGCATATGACAGAGTTTTATACAATATTTTATTACAAAAACTTTACGACATAGGCGTTAGAGGACCGGCATACAATTGGTTTGTCTCATACCTTACTAACAGAAAGCAATTTGTAGAAATAGAACACCATGATTTTGAAACCGGCCACATATCTAAAGTAAATTCCCAAACATCTCCTGTAACTAGTTCAATACCTCAGGGTAGTGTTCTAGGTTGTATTCTTTTTTTAATTTACATAAACGATTTGCCAAAAATTATTAAACACCCTTGCACATTGTTCGCTGATGATATGTCAATAGTGATCCCTTGTCAAAACGATGCCGAAGTAAATATACATTTAGACATAAACTTAAGAGAAATAGTAGACTGGCTAAGTGATCATAATCTTCACATTAACTTTGTTAAAACCAAAATAATACAGTTCCGACCATATCAAAAACCCCCACTCAATATAAATTATACATTTAATGATAAAAAAGTAGAATGTGTCGATACCTATCCTTTGTTAGGTATAAATATCGACTGCAACATAAATTGGAAACAACATATTAACCAAATTTCTTCTAAATTATCCAGATTTACTTACGCATTATATCAACTAAAAAAATCAACCGACATAAAAACTGCTGTCTGTGCATATTACGCCTACGCCCACTCTTGGCTCCAATATGGAATTACACTTTGGGGAAATAGCACATACGCCAATAAATTATTTATATTACAAAAACGATGTCTACGAATAATTTTAAACATAGACACAATAGTTAGCTGTAGACCATATTTTAATAAATTTAGAATTTTAACCCTACCGTCTTTATACATATTAGAAATATGTTTATTTGTGAAAAAAAATCTCCATCTCTTTCCTTTATACACCCGACCTCAAAATCTACGCCCCCATACACAGTTGGCCCAATCCTTTTCAAAATTGCAAATTATTAATACCAGTCCCTATAATATGTCGATCAAAATTTACAATAAGTTACCAACTATATTTAAAGAGGAAGACAATTTTATAAAATTTAAAAAAATACTAAAACAATATTTAATTGATAAAACCTTTTATTCCATAGAAGAGTTCCTTAAATGAATGAATGTAGGCTAAGTATGTCTGGAATGATATTTCTATTTTTATTGTACTTATTGATCTCCTTATTTTTTGTTATTATTATTATATTATGTTTTAGATTAAGATTATTGTTACTTATTAATATGTTTTAGAGATGTTTAAGATTTATTTAAAGATTTATATTTTGTTTTCTAACAAAATTCAATGTTGTATAAGTATACTTTAAGTTCATTTAATTCTATTTTACTATGTTTGCTGTGCCCTGACGGGGTTCATGTTGTACTAAACAATTTATTTGTCATCTTTTCTGTCACATGAAGCAATAAAGATTTATGATTTATGATTTATTTATGATTGACAACTATTTAGGATAAATTTATTGAATATTGAAATAGGTTTCCGCATCAATATTATATAACAAATTCAATTAACTGTAGCTTGTTTACATCGAAAAAAACAATAAAACGAAACAAAGAAACGAAGCCATCTTGATTTCACATTTAAAAATAGAACATGGAAATAAACTGGGAAAGAAAACTTTCCATTCTCTAAATAGGATTTCTGCGTATAAGAATTTAAAGTACTATGGCAAAAATACTTTAACAAATATTAAATAATAAGTACTACGAGTATGAGTTGTTTATAAAATGATTTTATCAGGACATCTTTTGTGTTTTAAACTGGGAATAGGGAGAAAACAATCACATGTGAACGCGGGTTCGATCCCTGACTCCAGTAAATGTCCGGATTCCTTTATTATTTCAAGGACTATATCAAGTGACTTGTTTTGTTCTTCGCGATATTATTTGTATACAGCATGTTCTTTGATTATACTAGTTTTGCTCCGTGATGTCATGGCAATAGTGGGTCGAAAATTACCTATCATTTGCGAGTGTTCTGATACAGAGATATTTTGTTTCGTTATCGAAGTTATACACTTACTTTCATCATGTTTGTTATGTTAATGCTGATACATGTTAAAATATAAATTAACTATTATACATTGGGTTGCTTAAACTTTGACTCAATATTTTTTAGTCAATCAAAAACAAATACACCCTGTAAACCCATACGTAGACTCAAGAAGTAGAACATTAATTTGAGTTAAACTTTTGTTTATTGATTTCTTTAGTAGATACTCGACTTTACTTAACTTCAAACAGAAAATAAGCTTTGTAGGTGAAGCAATTAAGTTCAATTTTCCGTGAGATTCGAGTGTAAAATTAGGGGAATGGAAGAATAGATATACGTAAGAACCGGGGTCCGATTTGACGATAGAATTCTTTTGATTGTAAGACCCGTAACGGACCCTAACGTATATTTGGACAGCAACCCGAGAGGTATGAAGTGGGCCCGTGGTTTATAATTACTATAATTTGTAGGCAGATGAAAAAATCGTAATCTTACATAGTTGTAGAATACGCCATTGCGAGGTCTTTATTATTTCTATAAACGTTTTTTGAATTTAATGAGAAGCGATATTATTGGGGACTGTGTGTGAGTTCAAGGTGCAATGATGTTGACTTAGTTTATGCAATATCCAAATATTACAACTAAGTACATGTAACAATTCGTAATTAAACATTAATATATAGGTCTTTGACAATGTTGGGGCGTTTATAAATCAATTAATGATGAAAGTTTATCATACATTTTTATCTTAATCTGTGTACACACCCAGATATGCATATTTCAAAAACAACGCACAGATGTTTATGCACGTTTAAATGATTAATTATTATTATGCAAAAAGAGCCCCTGATATAAAAATCATGATGATAAGCTCTAAAATATTCATATCGACATATATATACAGCAAAAGATTGTGTTGTAAAGTTTAAAAAAGAAAGAAAAACAAACTGTTCCGTGTTCGTTTTTATTAAAAACGTGATGAGCACCTCATGATATATGAACGACATTCGTATGCAATGTGACGCGGTACCATTCTAGTGAGACCTTGTTTTTTATTTAAATATTGATGTTAACATAAAAATTGATACCTGACTTTTATTTTATTGAAAAATGTATTATTTTTGGTAACAAAAAAATATAGGTGAACGTTGAATATAGTTTATGTTGCTCTTCAGTCAAGTCATTAAAGTTATATAGGTAATTTATTTGTATCTTACGAAACGGAAAATGGTTACTTCTATATAATATTGAAACACTTCTATCCAAATTAAAGTCAATTGTAACTTAAACTTAAGCTATTAAGGTCGAAATATTTTCTTAAAAGTTTTGATATAATAAAATAAGTATCAATGATTTTATCTTTCTTTAGAACGAAAATTAAAATGTAGCCACCAATTTCGTACCCCACAACCTTCCATGTCATGAGTACATCCCTATGAAGTGCGATGGAAAAATAGCATTTTAAAATAAGCAATTTTTAACGGATCACGTTGTGCGAGTCCTGTACACGAATGATTTACTGGTGCCAAATGTGTGCGCGATATCTATTTGAGTTATTGCTTTATTAACAGTCTACTGTTGAGTTTTTATTTGAAGTTAAATTTGATTGTTTGTGTCTTGATTTCTTTTTGCTTGGAGTGTCTTAGGGGTTGCGTCTATTAAGTTGTTTCTATTATAATGTGTGTCCGTAGTTTTTGATACCATAGTTATACCTAGTTACCTATAGGTCAGTTGCTTTAAGAATATGATAGAGTGATTGATTGCTCTATGTTATAAATTTGTACTTTCATTTTTAACTCTCAAAGATAGTTTTTGCGTGATGCTTAAGGAAGGTAATGGCATCCTTGTTTATTGAGATTTTTCTCACCATTTTTCACATATTAGAGTTATAAACAATGCATTATTTATCACTAGCTGTGCCCCGCGGTTTCACCCGCGTAGTTCCCGATCCCGTGGGATTTTGGGATAAAACATAGCCCATGTTCTTTCCCGGATTATAAGCTACCCCTGTACAAAATTTCAAGTCAATCGGTTCAGTAGTTTAGCCGTGAAAAGGTAACAGACAGACAGAGTTACTTTCGCATTTATAATATTAGTAGGGATTATATACCCTCATATACATACATATCTATACCATACGCGTTAACCATGTATGTATCAATATATGTATGTAACTCCATTATGTACTCTTCATACATAGTATTGAAGGCCCTGTTGTGGTCAGTGTGTGTTGATGACATGTCCTTTGAAGTCGGTCAATCGATAGTTACACGTCACATAGCAATTTGATTAATCAGGTGTTTGTTTGGTACAAATATAGTTTTGGGGTACCTAAAATATTGATAAATAATCTATTGGTATGTTTATTATGTAAAAATTGTATTAATTAACTTGAAATATTTTTCTTTAAACAAATGACCCATTAAATCAATTTTATTTCTTGAAAAAGTTTAGTAATTTGTGTTGCGCATATTCTTGCGTCTCTAGTTAAGTTTAATCTGCTTGTTTCTGAAATTGATTCACTTCGTTCTAGGTTCTTATTATACCAACACGGTTTAAGTAACGCCAGTTTGGTTCTTTTCCTTCTACAGTATGACAGACTAGTCAAACATCAGATGAAAAGAAAATATCACTAAATTACGATGAATTTATTTATTTATTCATTGCATGTCACATTACAATATTAAGTTGGTACATCAAAATGGGTAGGTATACATGTTTTGGTTTTAATGTTGTATGAATTCAACAACATTAAAACCAAAAAATTCCTTATTACCAAAACATTTGAAAACCATTTTTTCCAACTATACAAAAGACGAAACTTGAAATTGAAATATTGGCACAAAGAAAAATCTGTTATTGAAAAGTAGCTACCGCTGAGGCGTCACTTGCGCGGGCGTTAGAAAGAAAATTAGGATGTGACCTATCAAAACTTCAAACCCAGTCATCAAAGTAACATTTTAGAGGGATGCCGCCCCCATTACACCTCGCTTTCATTATTTATCACATTGTCGACGAAATTAATGGCGGACCCTCGTCACTTGATTTTTATTTTAGAAAAATGTTTGGCAGTTTAATCATATCTTTGTTAGTATTGTGGTTTGAAATTGTGTTTATTTTATAAATTATTTTGATTAGCTTTTATGATGTGTTTAACTTTACTTAACATTATAAAATTGTGAAGAATATATTGTCCGCTCTTAATTTAATTTTAATTTTGCTTTATTGTTTTGAACAATGTACACGAAGGAAGAGGCTGACTTCCAAGATACAGATATCATCTAGTTTGGAAGTCAGAGATTTTGTAAAAAGTAGATTTCTGAACAATAAACGATTATTATTATTAATACTAATATGTGCTGATATTGGAGTTAGAAAATAAGATAAATACGCAAAAAGTGACATGTATTACTTAGGATTAAAACTATAAAATTCAAGGCGAGGGCTTTAACCAACAGTGACATGTATAACATAATTTTATAATATTTTTCTTGTTACTTTATTTCAATAAAATATTAACCAAATAAAAAAATGTTGTGGACATCTATAATCTACATGTGTATCAGAACTTTCTCTACTATATCCTCTGTAACCTATCAATGCTCAATATACATGTTGTTGATGTTCCTAAAATAAATAAATAAAAATATCAATAAAAACACACATTAATCGCAATAAATACGAGCGTCAATGAAATATGACTATTAATTAGTTCCTGATGTATACCTACACAATAATAATTATAAAACAAAAAGATAACGCTAATAATACAATTCTAATTAAGTCGTACCATTATTATATATTTGTTTACTCTATGTAAGCTACATTTACGTAATAATTTAATTAAAATAATGATAGATATCTAAAGTCAGAGGTCGGGTGTTGAGGAAAAAGTTTTTGTAAATAACGACAAAAGTTTCATTAAGGGGTCGGTTTTAACCGCAGTTTTATAGAGAAACAGTGATAATTTATCACCAGAAAGGTACATAGATTAAAAGGAAAAAAAATATTTGTAATCTCAATTCTAGAGAACTACTTTAAAACTTGAAAATCAATCAGAGATTGAATTTTAGATATTTTTTCTAGATTGTATTATCATATCGATAATATTTGATAAAATTTTGTTTATAAAACGTAGTTTCCTGTCCATTTAGACATACTAAAATATACGGAAGGAAATGGAACGCGGACAAAACCACGGGGCATAATTATTAAATGGCGTAAATAACCTAACATAAAGTAAACTGGAATTTGAAAAGTCAGAAGTGTAAAACACACGTATATACATACGAGTACATAATCATCATGGTCTTCAAATAATATTCATTTAAATGTATTATTTTAATTCATACATTCAACTTAATTTGAGTTATCAATATCAATTACCTATTAAAAATAACGGGAAACAATATTATATGGAGCATATGTCATTATTTTTTATCTGGTAATACCATGGAATTTATCTTTTTTTTAATGACTACGATAATACAATTAAAGTTTTTATGTTTGTTTATGATGTACTGTTCTGGTGATAGGAAAAAAAGGCTTATTAAAATGTAATAAATAATATTTGTAGGTCAACTCTTTATCTGAGACGCTTATCTTCTTATCACGTGTATCTGTTTACGATGTTTTTTACTTGGTACAATTTAGTTTTAAAATGCTATATTTTACCATAAAATCATGGTTGAAAAAATATAATCAATTGGTTTTCTGTGATAATAATCATAAGCTTTATTAGTCCAATAGGTTTTAAGTAAACCGATTATTTAAAAACACAAACTAAATTCGCAACAAATCAAAGATAAGTCAATATCACAAACGAATCCATAACGCGACCTCACTTGTTACCGAATTCCCTCAATCTAACTCTAGAATTCGTCATAAAACAACGTCTTTATTACAAGGTAACAAAGTTTATAATTGTAAAACAAAGTAACGGGAGCAGAGGTTGTGAAATTTATAATTGAGGGCCGTAAATTAAGGTGACATCGACAGTTGTTGCGGAAGAAGAGGGTATCGTCAATATTTTATCGGGAAGGTAATTATTTTACTGGCAACACTTCGATGGGGTGATAGAAATGTTGCAATATTTTAAAAAGTTTTTCCCAAGACTTGGTAATGAATTTTTAAAATAATAAGTGGCAAGGTTTTGAGTAATCTTCAAATGTTTGAAATTATTTGTTTTATTGCTTGCTTCGTAAATTGGTATGATAATATGATTGTATTATTAGATAGATTTTTCGTAAAATACTTACATGTTTAATATGGAAAATTCTGATAGAGTTAATTTGGTTTTGGTAAAATCACGAAAATTTTTGCAATTGTTCAAATCCTAAAAGAATAATTATTTCACTGTCTACCAAAAGGTAGACATAAAAATGTCAGGTCCTTTACGCCAGGTTTTAAGTCACATCCTAAGTACTTGCCTACTTAAGTATCAAAATGTGAAAGCTTAAAATCATTCATCTTAACACCACTTACCTAAAAGCTACACGCATATGAATATACAAACAGTCAAACATATGTACTCACGTATGTATATCTCCGATTGTGACTACAAAATTCAGTTGCCGATGAATCGCCTCCCGCTGGTCGATTTAATTCACGCCTTGACAAAACCCTTTGACGCATTCAACGCTGACACATCGCAGTAGGGTCTCTCTCGCCTCACTGACATTTCTATTATCATACACACACCGAGGAAAAACTGGCTCAGTAGCTTTTTCATTATCTCACTCAAACGGTTTACGTGTGAAACGGAAATTGTTTTGTAGACTAATTTTAGAGCGTGTTTTACAAAGCTTACTCTTTATGAATTAGGATAAATAGACAGAAGTGAAATTACACTTTTGGTTGGTTGACGTAAAGATGTTAAAAATTGTATTTTTTTATAGAGATTTGGAGTTCTTCGTCGATTTTGTAGGCAATCCTAAGTCCAGGTAAACATTTGTGTACGTACCAAATTTCATCGAAATTCGTCCAGTCATTAGATACAAACAGAACTTACTTACACCAATAAAATATTAGAACGATGATAGATTTTACGTAATAAAATTCTCTATTGAAATAGTAATGCGTTATCATAATGACAGACTCGTACATTTCTAAAATAATCTTAAACATTTACGAGTAACAAGAAGATATGGAGTGATAATAAAGTGTTAAAAAATTAATAAAATTGTCATTAAAATTTGTAATAAGCTGTTATCACGTAGATAAGAAACTAAGCACGATCTTCCGGTGACCTCAGATATATCGCTTTAGAAGTGATACCGCCATGACCCACTAGACCTTACTTCCGAAATAATTCATAGAATATATTGTTTTTATATATTTCTGTTTAATTAACTAACTGATAGGTATATTTTCTATGAATTTGATTTGAACACTTTTTCACGTATAGATTGTTCATGTTACTAATTTATCAATTATTTCTTATGAATGATAAGTTATCTTTTAGTAGAACTAACTATGACAATATTTTACAATCATATCTGGTCTGAGATCACCAACACCTTTCAACCGCGTGGGTCTTTGAAAGCGACTGACTTTCCGTAATCTATAAAAAATAATAAAATATATAAACCAACACACTTTGAAAGAGTATAGTCGCAAAAATATTGGCAAATAACAATTCACAGTTTCTCACAATGTATTGAAATATCGTATTTCATCAAAAAACCCAATCATTGTCATACAAATGTATCTGTTATGTTTCGGCAGTAATTGCTGGTCCTACTGTGTAATTTGCAGGCCTTTTATGTCGCAGTCAATGTGAACAACTTTTGTTATCAGCTCGCGTTAATATTGAAGGGTCTTTTTGGACTATAAGACCGTAGTAAATCAAACTGTTAGATTATACAGAATATTTCGCTGTCTAAAAGTTGGTAAATAAATACTAAAATGCACTAAGTAAGGAAATACGTTTTCCTGTAGTAGTTCTTTCAATAATATTAAAGAATATTGAGTAACAATCTTTCTCATATAATTTGTTCAAGAGTACTTAACATGTCTTCTTACTACAGAGAATGCAACTCTGCACCCGTGGTCGGATTCTCCGCCCGATTCGCCGCTACCGCGCACCGCGCATCGCGTGGCGGGGATGCCACGCTCAGTGCGAACCACAGCGCAAACACAAAATGTGTTCTAGCGTAGAGGTAATTAAATCGCTATCAGGGGTGCGATAATGGAGACAGTTCAAACGTAAACTGTAGAGAGGATAGCGATTTCACTGTTTTGTAACATTTTTTGTTTAAGGTATGAGCGATTTTATGTTTTTTCTGAGTGAAGCATATTTCGTTGTTTTTAAGTGTGGTAATTACATTACTTATTTAAATCTCTGAGTCCTTTTTAAAGTTTTAAATATATTTTTAAAGTTTCTATCCAAATGACGTAATAGCAAAACTTATCACTGTTGTATGATAATTAGAGTCGTTGATTGTGTTATCAGTTAATACAGTTACGTCATTTGTTTTTTTTATTTATTAACTATAATAATTTAAAAAATGTGACGTTTCTATGTAGGATTACTAAATTGATTTCACTTTTAGAAACTACGTTATCTCATGTTTATGACCTCTTTATTGTATTTTCATACACAAAGCCACAAACTACACCTAGGTACGTATAATTGCAATCGCTAAAGTTTGTTAGTGAAGTTTAGTGAGTGCAAACAACTAAAAGGGTGTATTTGATTGATGAGCTGCCCTTGTTTAGTGATCGTTGGCACAATTACAACACTATTACGTCATTTGACATGACACAGCCATGTTAGTGATACACTTTAGGTCAGAGTTGACAATATTTTGTTCAATTTTAAGCCGTGTTGCTATAAAAAGAAATTAATTGTAGAAAAACAAATAAATAAAATAACTTTTTTCACGCAGGATTGGATACGATGAATTTTTTTTTATTTTCTTTCCTACCTTGTGTATCACACTACATATATTCTAAGATGTAATCAATAATTATCAAGTAAGTTAACAAAGGTATCAGATAATTATTCGCATTACAATTTCATGGTCAACAACTCAAAAAAATGCCAATTTTCTAAAAGAACTAGATCGTCAAAACACTTAGTTATATATTCAACAATACTCTAGAATTTCAATTAAATTAAACGAACACCAATACATCAGTACAACAATGAAAGCACATTGAATTAAAATCAGTTAGCGTTATCACCCGAAATCATCTAGACCATTTTTTGAACGAGCACCTCAATCCGTATCTACGTCCCATAAACCGTTGGAATAGTTCGACCACCGAAATAACGCTTTTAAAATGTCGAATTTAAATTGTTCCGACAAAAGGGCTCACCATTTCAATTTTGAGTGAGGAGAGTTCTAAATCGAAAATGCGATAGCCACTCGGCTCGCGCCTCCCGGGGCGATTCCACACAATTTATAGACGCAATAAAATAGTATTAGAAGGTAATGTTTGGTGTAACTATTTCGCATTACATGTGATGTCGAGATTTTAGAGGACATTTTGAATTGTAAAATGTTAAAAAATATTTTGAGCTTTTTAGTTGAGATATCTTCATAAAATACGTATAATTTTGTATATTTTACTTTATTTTATTTGAGACAAAGAGAAAAGACAGATCAAAATCTAACATCTTGTATGCCAGAAAAAAGTTAAACAAACATAAGATCCCTTCTATTTCCTAAGTTTTAAGCCTAAACTAATAAAAATACAAACTCAAAAATAACCATTTCTTTAAATCCTATCGAATACAACGCAAGACTTCAAGAAGTTAAGAAGAAATCATTAAAACAACAATGAAACACTCATTTAAAATAATGAGTAGCATTCTCAATTAAGCGCAGTAATTCATTTAAGGGGCTTATGACTTGAAACATAAAAACGGAACCAAACTAAGTTAATAACGTCTCGAGTTATGATGGAAGAGTTTGTTGCATGCGGTCTGCGACGACGTACATCTAAATACTTTTAGTTTTTATGATAACTACACAATTATACAGGCCGACGTGTTTTAAGGTGAAATGGTTTGAGTAAAACATGCTTTTACAATTTAATACCTGACAGTAAATATATCATGATACACGAAACAAAACAAATATAAATAATATAATCATTTACTTCATCTGTATGTTTTTAATCAGGTTCATTTTTGTATTTCAAATGGCTTTAGTACACACACTATCATAAAAAGAAAATTCTTAAAGTAACTATTCGGTTGCCCATAATACGACTTCACTACAACTTAAGACTCCACTGATGAATGTTAAAAACATATTCCTGTGAGGATGTCCATAATACTACGAGTATATCACTGCAACTTTAAAATTCAGTGATGAAAAATATATTCCATTCAGAAAAATATACTTATTTCTAGTCAAAAAGAATTCGGTCTGGGAAAACCTATCAAAATTCTCGTATCGATTCCAATACTGTGCTGTCACAAATGACAAAGCAAGCCAATCTCTTAAAGTAATTCCATGGAGACATTTTAAACTGCTATCGGGTATCCATTGAAAGGCAGCGGACAGTAGAGCTCTTTATCAAGTGGATAAAAGCAGTAAGTGCGATCACAATGCGAACCCGCCTTCTGCCCACCCCAACTTTTCAATGAAACGGTTTAACCACTTAAATTTTTAGTTGAATTTGAACATTTTTAAATTCAGTTCATGTGCTGAAGACTTACAAAGTCTTGTTAATATTTGAAAGACTTAAAAATGTTTTGTATTTATACTTTTTAAGTGAATATTCTATTTAGAGAGCGTATTGATCTTATTCTGAATTTAATAAATAGAATAACTGTAAGGTAAGTCAACCTTGAAAAGAAAATGTTTGAATGGTATCGCTTTAAATAAAATGAACAATTTTAAAACGTACAAAGATGTATAATTTAGGATCTATTTTTTTTTACTGTTCATTAACCAAATACTCCTTTTTAATACTTTATTATAACAATCATTCATTCATTCAGTCACAACATCATCTCATTATAGTTACTGACCCCTAAGTTCGTAACTTGTATCTAGGGTGTCAGAAACTACGCACACACTCATTCACACACACACACACCCAGACCGAGATAAACATTTGTGGTTCACACAAATATTCACCCCGCATGGGAATCAAACCCGCAACCTTACGGATGGCAGTCCAACAATAATGTGGAATACTTTATTACGTAACTGACATGAATAATTGAATAACTGCGTCAGATATATCCGTCCATAACACTCTACCTAGTACCTCCTACTTGAAACTAACGTGTTTCGATGCATAACAACTCTACCTTCTAAGTTTACGCTCTACAGACTCTACATAACATTGTATACGCAAACACACTCTACCAATTCGTCTTAATTAGCAAAACAAACTAATTACGTAGCAAATATACTATATAAGACATAGAAAGGAACAATAGAGATTACTACAATATATGGGAACGGAAAGTTTGGTTAAGTTTCTCGAACATTTTATCCGCGAGGGACACGTTCTCTTATTCGACACTTCTTAAGGTCTTGTTTCCACTATGTTGTGATAAGCACTACTATAATATATATTTTTACTAGCTGTGCCCCGCGGTTTCACCCGCGTAGTTCCCGTTCCAGTGGGTAATTTTAGTTCTGTCTCTTTTTTACTTTATATCAAGTGACAAGGACAAAACTTGTGAGTACTCTGAACTATACTTGAAGATGGTGAAATAGGCCCTAAGTCTAACAAAAAATAAGGTTAAGAGATATTTATTTGGTTATTTTAAGAGGATTTTTGAAGCAACATCCTAAGCCTAACAAAAAAGGCTAAGTTTGAGACCTTTATTTAGCAGCAAAAGGCCAATAGTCGTATAAAATTGTCGCCACAGAAGCCTCCTAGATTTCCCGTCATCAAGGAGGTCACGTACCGAAGTGATTTGGAATTCAACACGACACTGCGTCCACCCTAAGTTTGTTTCGATAGTAAACTCCAATGCTGTACTGTGTTTGCGATATTGCCAATGGTTTTATTTACTATATTATGTATGTAATATGTATTTGTAAGTCTTATGTGATATTTTTGGGCATAAAGAACTATCTATAGATATATTTTCGACTTTATATATGTGCAATGAAGTGGTTTTATTGAAAGTGATTAATGTTGCTTTTAGAGAAATCTTGTGACACTTTTTCTATTTTGTTAATTTTATGGATTCTATAATTTCTAAACTGATAACTAATTGTCAAAATGCGGGTATATATAGTCTGGGCGACCAAGTACTGTTATCTACACTTCTACACTCATATTATAAAGAGGAAAGATTTGTATTTTTGTATTTAACGAATAAACTCAAAAAGTACTGAACCGATTTCAAAAATTCTTTCTCCATTAGAAAGTTATATTCACCCTGAGTAACAAAGGCTATATTTCATCCCAGTATTCCCACGGGAACCACGCGGGCGAAACCGCGAGACGCCGCTAGTGTGAAAATATAGAAAACCAATTTTCCAAGATGAAAATGAAAATGAAAATGTATTTATTTACAGCATTAGACAGGGACACAGTTCTTTTACATAGTTATGTAAATACAAAAAAAAGAAAAGGTAAACAATAAGTGCCTAAGGCTGTTAGTAAAATTAATCTAAGTACATATCTTCTTTGGTTTTCGCACTAGGCAAGCCTGTATCGCGAAAACCGTGATTTACAATACTAGTATTTCTTACTGAAGTTACACTTTGATCAATTTCGGCATTACAAAAAACAGGTAGTATTAATGATTTTTTTTTTTTTTTTAATATAAACTGTGTAGGTAAAAAATTATAAAAAAAAAATAATAATAAGTAATAAAAAGGTACAACCCACAAAGAAATAATAAAACGTATTAACCTCATTAATTAATTCTTGTCAATAGTGCCTCAGTTCTGTCATAATCCAGAGTCATAAGCCATTTTACTAATATTCGTTTAACGTCTTTTATTTGTTTATGCCTGATATCACAGTGCTTGGTTACAGCGTTATATGTGTGTGCTCTAATTGCCTCTCCGAACCTGTGAGCAAAACTAGTTTTAATAGCAGGGTTTGGCACGCGGTAGACTCTTTTAGATTTGGTTTGTTCGTGACATTTATTAGCAATGATGGACTGATGAACCGATATACAAATTTTTAATATGAATAACTGCCTTACACTCAATACTACACTTTCGGAGTATACATCCACAGTAGGGTATCTAAACGGCCGCTTTATCATAACCTTTAAGACAGAGCGCTGGGCTCTCTCCACTTGTATTAGGTGAGTCTTAGCTGCACTACCCCAACAACTGTTGCAATAAGTTAATAATGATTGGCACAACGCAAAGTACACTGATTTCATAACCTGCATGGAGGCCACATCACGTAGCTGTCTCATGATACCTGCGATCCTACGCACTCGTGAGGAAAGAGCTTCAATGTGATATTGAAAAGTCAGCTTTTCGTCTAAAATAATACCCAGGTATTTCATTGTGTTAGTCCGTTTTATAACTTCACAATCGCAATGTTGTCGGTCACATGATATTTTATGTTTTTTAATACTTGCTGTTAACGGTGGTGCTGAAGCACTTGTTTTATGAAAACATAAATAAACCGTCTTCGTGGTGTTAAGTGTAAGAAGGTTTTTCTCTAACCACTGGGATATGTATGTCATGCCTAATTCTGCGCGTCTAAACGTTTCAGACCACGATGGTCCGTTAAACAAAATAGCAGTATCGTCAGCATAACACACTATCTCAGCGTTAGGTATGTTTAGGTCGTGAATATCATTAAGATATATGTTGAAGAGTGTTGGCCCCAAAATACTGCCCTGTGGCACCCCAAAATTAATAGTTTGCATTTTACTGGATGTCTGACCAATCCTCACACACTGTCTCCGCCCCGTCAAATAACTTTGAAACCAATCAGCAGCAATGCCCCGGATACCCATGTTATTGAGTTTTTTCAGTAGTATCGGGACTGAGACAGTGTCGAAGGCCTTAGCTAGGTCTAGAAAGACTCCGGCACAGTTTTGACCCTTGTCAAGCCACGAGGAAACTGAAGCGGTCAAAAGAGATACTGCATTTTCGGTGTTCTTTCCACTGCGAAAACCAAGTTGTTTTGCCGAAATCAAGTCATTAGACTCCAAAAAATTGTTTAGTCTTTTGCTGACAATTTTTTCTAATAATTTTGAGAACGTGTTTAACAGGGATATCGGTCTGTAATTTTCAATACTGCATTTTGGACCTCCCTTATGAATCGGTGTAACGGACGCTATTTTCCAGTCATCGGGAAAGATGCCGTCAGACAGGCTTAGATTAAATATAAACGTAAGCGGCACCAAGATAGTTTCCTTGATTTGTTTGATTAAAGAGTTTCTCAAGCCATCAATACCTGAAGCTTTATCATTTGATAGATTGGTAATTAGTTTGTCTACTTCGTGAGGATCAGTAGGAGTCATAAAAAATGAGTATGAAGTGCCCTTAGTTGTCACTTCGCCAGCTAACTCCAACTGACTTTTACCCATAGTGTGTAATATCTTGTTAGATAATGTTTCTCCAACTGAAGTAAAGTAATCGTTGCACATGTCAAGTGATGTTTTTGTGTCATTTGAGCCATTATTAGCAGTTAACAATTCAGTCGGGTCCGATTTTGTTACAACAAAGTTACCAAATTGTTTAATGGATTTCCAGAGTCTTCTAGGGTTGTTTTGGTTTGCTTTTAGGTCATTGCTTTCGAAATCGTGTTTTAGTTTACGTAAGAGGTCTACAAGGAAGTTTTGGTATCTTGTGTATGTCACTTTGAGATTATTATTTTCTGGATCTAATCTTAAACTTTGGTGCAGCTGGTCTCTGTGTCTCATACAACGCATAAGCCCAGGAGTAATCCAAGGCTTGAGGTTGTAACGAGTCCTACTTAACCTTTTTTCTCGGGTGTGTTTATTAAATATGCTTGTAACAAGAGTCATGAAGGTATTTGTAGCCTCATTAATGTCGTTAACTTGCGTAACAGAGGACCAGTCAACTTCTGATAACTCCATTTTGATCGCTTCTATGTTGCTCTTGACTACCAGCCGACTAAGTCGTTGTGGTTTCTTTTGACTCAATTTCAGGCCTATCATCACGGGATAATGGTCTGTAACATCTGTTTGGCAAACTATTCCTATCGGTTTTTGGCTTATTAGTTGAGAATTCGATATATAAATGTGGTCAAGACAAGATGTTCCTCTAGTGGGGTGCGTAATAGCAGGAAGTAGGCCAAATTCTGCCATGAAGCATTGGTACTCTAAAGATCTACAGTCTGATGTACTACAAATATTAACATTTAAATCTCCTGCCAGTAAAAGTGTTGGTCCACTTGTAAGATTTCTGTTTGTTACTAAGTTTTCCAAAGAGGTCAAAAAGTTGTCTAAAGTATCAAAACTTGGTGAACGATAGACTGCAAGAATATTTACCATTTTCGGGATATTAATTAAAAGGCAGTTTGCTTCATCAATCGCGGGTTCCGAAACGTTAGCATCCCAAACGTCTCTGACATACACTACAACCCCCCCGTTTTGATTGAGATTGTTGAGCGTTTTGTATGAATTATAACCCGGTAACTGAGGCACATTGACAGAATCTTTGAGCCAACATTCTGTTAGTATAACGATGTCAACATTCAAATTAAAGCGTTCAAAAACAACTAAAAAAGTATCATAATTTTTACAAATGCTTCTTATGTTAAATGTCAGTATTTTAAAATTGTGATCTTTGGCAAAGACTTTATTACAATTTTCAGCTTGACATACTGTGTGACAAACAATATCCATTTTGTCTAGATCACTCTGAAGGTCGTCATTAAAAATCATTGGTAATGGATATTGTTTCCTGAAGTGAGACACACGCAATTAGTTTCCTTACATCTATCAAAGCAGTTGATTACATTTGGTATGAAACTGATATACAAGCAAGATAATAAAAGAAGCCATGTTATCAAACAAACACAGTTCAGTAAATATAACGATTTATTGATATATTTTTTTCTATTGACATAACATGGTGACATATTGAGGCAATCACAATGGTACTTAAGTGGCATAGGTAATGAAAGTATTAAAAATGTTAATATTATATTCTGAGGTATAAACGGTATACTCGTAGTAGGGTACCAAAAAGAATGTTTTGGTGTCTGTGGTTTTAGCGAATTTAAACTAAAAAACAAAATTGTGAAATAGCAACCAACAAATATAAAAAATAAATAGTACTTAATTATTAGTATTGTCCAATATTGGTGGTAGTATCCGGTCCAGGTCAAGTTTGGAGCGTATAAGTATAGCTGCTTTACCTTCCCTCTGTCGCACAAAAATGGCGCCCTGATGACACCAGCAGAAGGCATAGCCTCGTTGTTTAGCCCTAGCCCTGGACTCACGAAATAACACCCTATTTTCTTTAGTTAGCCTTTCGTTAAAGAAAATCTTGTAATGGTTCCCTGTAAGGTCAAGATCTGAACTGGTAAGATTTTTTCTAGACTTCGAGGCTTTCAGTATCTCATCCCGTTTAGAGCGGCGGAGCAGTCTAACCACAACCGGACGTGGCAGCTTATTGCCGTGGTTAGGATGCTGAGGAGACACAGCCGGGGGACGGGGTCCAGCACGGGTGACCCAGTCTACGTCATCGGCTCGAAGATCAATCCCCACTTTTCTCATCGCGATATTTACAATGTGTTCTAAACTTTCCCCATTATTTTCTGGGATACCAAGAATCTCAATCTCGTTCCGGAGGTTGTGCTGAGCCTGGGAGTTCAGCTCATTTTGAAGGTGCGTGACTGTCGCTTGTAGGTTGAGCACTTCGGTGTCGCGTTTTTCCAGACTAGATAATCGGGTGTTGTTATCAGAAATACTGCGCACTAGCTCATCCATCCTATCATGGCAGTGACTCAGTGAGTGGGAAACTTCTTCAAGCTTCGTCTTTAATGAGGAGAATTCGTTAGTCAACCGAGTCATCGTGACTGTTAACTCCTTTATTTCAGATTCCTCAGCCTCGTGTGTACTGTCCACTTTTTTCCGCGTGGTAATATTTTGAGAATCAGCGGAGCGGATGGGGGTTAAGTTATTATCGCCTCCTCTTTTGAGGGAGGCACAACAATCAGGACACTTCCATTGTTTCTTCTGGTCCGACGTTATAACAGAAATATTTATACAAAGGGTACAGAAGCCTTTTCCGCAGTTTGGTAAAGTACATTTTATACAGCTGACTTCCTTAACAGTCTTCATACAACCAGCGCACTTCATATTGATATGTTAATGTTGACTCACTGATGCAACTCAATTTACAACGCCCCGATGTCCGCACTGAGTTAGTTAATCTTTGACGGATCTGTATAGTTTGTGACGTCTGCACAAAGTACGCGCGACTATCGCATCTATTCGTTTACGTTAACCGCGAGTGTTGTGTGCACGGTAATTGTAATTGCTTACCCACACTCGAGAATCCGATTTTTGTAAATTGTTTTAATTAAGATATTTTAGCTGTTGCAATGTTAGTATTGTTTTGACTTCAATGCCTGTCACACTTCAGTGCTTACTGATCACTAATACACTTGTTCAGACACTAGTTATGCACTTAGAACTATATTACTATTTAAATTAAAACAGAGGAGATTTACAATATGTTTACTATATGATCAAAGAGTATGTAGTGATATAAGACATATAGATATAAGACATGATTCGATTTCGCTCACATAAAGTCGTATATTACAACTTTGAAACAAATCGTTAGATTGTGTTCGAGAACGTGATTGCAATAATAATTATATATGTACTTATCTATAAAATATAATTTTATAAAGAAGCCTTTCGGTAGCAAGGTGTGTCCGACTACAAACCACGCTTGTCAAAGGCTCCGTTTCTCTATTAATTTTTCCGAGTTATTCCGGTCTGATGCCCCGTATCTGATATCCTGGGGTATCCGTTTAATTATATATTTTTTTTCTATTCCAGTCTAATCTCCTGTGCAGTGGCTCAGAAATTTCCAATCCTAAACTGATTAATAACTTTATTTTAAATCGTGATCTTGTTTATTTGTATTTAAAGTAGAAAATGTAATGTAAAGAAAACAGTTAAGGTAGAGATTTGTCTTGTGATATAGAGAAAAGAAAAATTACCTCGAACTTTTTACCATTCTCAATTACAGTCTTTTTAAACATTCTAATAAGAATTTTATTTCTAACCAAGTAAAATATAAACATCTTTATTCTTATTCATGAAGTTTATTAACATCACGGTTTTCATATAAATTCGTAGCTAATATTAAATGATATAAATTTTCACGGCTGAACTGAATTTAAATTTACTGAGAAAGCTTTGAGACTTACATATATTTATCGAGGGTCTAAAAATATGTGAGTTTATGTAGATAAAAAGTTATATCTTTAATGTTTCTAGATTAAAGTCTGAACTTTAAGTGGTGAAGTATAGATATGTCCTATAATATTCATATATTTATGACGCGATGCATAAGTGATTGATTTTTTATTAATTAACTTTATTTATAAGTTAAATGCGATATTAGGTTTAAAAATAGCCAATTTCCCAAGTCTCAAGAGTACTTATACACTTTGAATTTTTCCTGTCTTTCTTTCAATGCTTATGTACTTAGTATTCAGAAATATTCAACTTGAAATTGTTCTATAACCTAATGCCAACTTAATCAACTTTAGCTGAATAAAAACCTAATATCTAGCTAATAGTTACATAATTTTTAATGCTCATAAAAATAACAATAATGTATGTCATAACCAATAAACTTTTTATCAACTAATCAAATTAAACTCCATTAAAACCTCCATCGTAAAACCGATTGTGGATTCAACGTTCAAATCGATTATCATACGTGTCTGTCACAAATCGATTCTAGTTGTCACCTCCTTAATAGAATAGTGGTTTTTAATCAATTTTGTTATCGGTTTTATTACTATTTACTTTATAAAGTACCTACTAGTTGAATTATACGTTTTTTATTTTCTTTATTCGTTTGATTGGTATTTGCTTTTGAAAGTACATAGATGATTAATGAAGCGTATTCCAAGAACGTAAAGCTTATTTTTAAATAGCTTTACGCAAGATATTTTTGGTTCGAGAGAGAAAATAAAGTTACTCTCAGTATGAAAATGTCTGTTAAGGAGAGACAATAACGATAGACTACATTATTTCATAGTTAATTTGTAGTTTGTGTGGGTGGCTATATTTGTATACTATACAGGGTGTAACTCGGTGTGCCCTGTCTACGTCTACCCACTTCAAATATCGAAGCACCTGCACACATCACCAGAATCCTTTGACAGACAAAGACGAAGATAATTAGGGAGCATCCCATTGGTGCATCCGTTCTAACGCCACGCCCCATTACCGCGGCGGCCAATCGGATCGCCCGCCACAGATCTCGAGCGTTATCTAGTTTATCTGCTGTCTCACTTGGCGCATTCCAGTACAGTTATTTTCAGGCATCGTAAACTGGTGAAAATTGCATTTGATAATGTATTTTCTTTTACAGCGTTTGAAGCTCGCTTTAATTCTTAAAAGGTTAAATGTTTTTATAGGTGGATTAGTTAGTATATTTGTAATTGGAAGTACTTTTTTGTTACTAGAAGTAATTCAGTTATTATTGTTTATACTGCGACAGGTAGGTATGTTTATATAAGGTGTAATAATGACACGTTCCCAAAGTAATACTACACTCGGTGACCGATAAATTTACAATAAACTCCTAATAAATTACCATAAGTTATGAAATGTTTTATCGTCAGCCATTGTAGGTTGTTCGAATCCGATACGATAAGAGTTGAAGATTGTTGGCATTCAATCTGGTTTGTTTTCTTAATCTGCGCCTTGTCTTGTGTAGCTGACCATATTCGAAAGAGCTCGTCGCGTAACACTATTTACAGTGGAGATGTTGTAATCAGGTGTAATAATAGGGGTCTTTGTTACCTGGTTGTATCGTGCAAGTGATTTGTTATAAGCGCTTTCGATAACTGAAGGACCATTGTTTGTAGGCTCGCGATGTAAAATATTGTAATAGTGTTGTTGTTCAACACCATGAAATCAATTGATGGTACAGATTCAGGGGACTTTTTGTATTGCTTATTGGAATTTGGGTTATGTAGTTTCTGATACTTATTATTTAATCAATCGAAGATCGATTAATACAAACAATGCTATGTGTTTTAAATGAAGTTTGACCCAATAAAGTTACATAACGAAGTAAAAGTATTAAAAGTATAAACAGTATGTTCTTTTTTCTAAATAAGAGCTCTCATTTAAATAAGTATTTTTAAAATTAATTAGCCATTTAAATGTAACAGATTTCCAAAAAATATAAACATTGTATTTAAAAAAAGAATAGACCCACAATTTATTAAAAGAGTTGCCATGTTAACACACGAATCCATTTAAAATACATTAACACAATCAAAAAAATATCATAAAGAGAGAAACCTATCGGAACACAAAAGAATAATAAATGTTAATTTTATATTTCCATGTTATATGTTATGTCCAAATATTTGTAAGGTATTTTTTCAATTGAAAATGTTCATATATTTTCTGGCTAAATTGTATAAAGGTCGGTTTGTGTGAGAGAGAGGGGTGTGATAGAGACGAGGGGCGGGTCGGGGGTGCCGGGGAGCGGGGGGTTGGTGAGGGTATGTGATTCGGGAATCAAGGGATGAGTCTGTTCTCGCAGTCTCGCTTCCTCTCGTTACTTTAGCAGTGGTCGCGCCGAGCGTCGCACACGTCTCGACCTCCACACAAAATAACGTTTCAACGATATCGTTGAATATCGGGGATCGTTACATCACTATTATAGACAACTAGTGAAGTGATCTTGTGACTTTAAATAGTAAATAGATAAAATTAAATTAGGTGTTAATTTTTGTAGACTTGGTATTAATTTAGTGGTATTTTTTAATAATTTCGTTAAAATGAATGTTTGATTCATTATTTTAATTATGCTGAACGTTGATATCGGTATGAAAATGAAGATTTCAGGTATGTTTTAAATTAAATAATTTGTGATTAATCATAAAAGTATTCTATATTGTTGAAAATTTACACAAAGAATTAAGAAATTGAACGCACGGATTTTCCTATTACAGTTTTTAAAGACGATATTAATTTGATTTGAACTTGTGATTAGTATTAAAAAACTTAGATATTTTTGACAGAGATTCTGTTTATTTAATACACTGGTTTATTTATTCCAAAGCTTAAATAATTATTAAAGACAAAAGTGAAAGCTAAAGACATCTTTCTCAAGATTTTCCAGAAAATTCAGTTCGCTGCGTGTACGGACTATTATTAAATCGACTTAAGTATACAATACCTAATTAAAATTTTATGACGAAAAGCAATTAACGGCTGGATCTTTTGTTTTGTCAAATACATATTTAGGTCAATTAAGAATACAGATTGTTATAGTTCATCCTGTCATTATGTTGGTTGATTTACCTTATAAAGCAATAATAATTTAAAAAATCCAATAAGATTTATAGTAGTTTGAATTATTAGGAATTATTTTAGAAATATACACCATGTCTTAAGCTGGAAAACTGTACATTATGTAGGAAAATCAAAATTTTACGTATCCAAAATGGCTGAACGGAATTTGATGACATTTTGGCTGTTTTATATGTAGTTTGTAAAATGGATTAACAAAATAATTAAGTACTTTTAATAAAGGTATATTTTTTCATATGTTCCATGGTATTGAATTAATAATTTGGGTTTTGATGAGTTAGCTCCAGCAATTTTTTTCAGATTATTTTGCCTTAATTTATAATCCTAACTAATATTATAAATGCGAAAGTAACTCTGTCTGTCTGTCTGTTACCTTTTCACGGCTAAACTACTGAACCGATTGACTTGAAATTTGGTACAGGGGTAGCTTATGGTCCGGGAAGGAACATAGGCTACGAACCCCGAAATTCCCACGTGATCGAGATAACCCGGGTGAAACCGTGGGGCACAGCTAGTCAGATATATTTTGAATAGTGTACATATTATAATTATATGTAGGTACATATACAATTGTATATATATTTATATTATTAGTTTTATTCGTTCGCAATGAAATGTTATATAAGTACATGGAGATAAAAAAATCTGAACAAATGTTAAAGTTACATTATCGTATCAGTAGTATATCATTTTAATTAAAAGTTTTATACCTACTAATTAAAAAATATCCTATTAAAATTATAACTGTGATTTATGTATATTTGTTATTCAATCAAATACACAAAAACAGGAGATAGGATTCTGATGAAATTCGATATCAAAATTTAGGATTTTTCGTCCCGTCGGCTTAAACAATCAAAATACCTAATCATTCTAAAACTTAAGATAGTAGATTTTTGTATCCTTCTGAGTGTACTATGGACAATACAGTGTTTTCTATCTATCTATCTAGAATGTTCCTAAAAACGGCTTAACGGATTCCTCATCTATTTTCTATAATATACTCACAAATCTACAAATTATTTAGATCTTGTAGGGGTCTGAAAATGCTGTGAACAGACCAGATGATAGTTGAGACCATAATCAATCAAAAAATTCGACTGGAAACCAGCACAAAAAAAAGTTGTAGAGTTAAATAGTCGCAATTTCGGAAAACTTTAAAAAAGTACAATTTTGGAGTTTTTTTTCAACTAGGAAGTTTTTGGCCAAATGATATCTCCCAAATAGGCACAGGTACACGTCCACCACGTTTGGTTAACTCTCCACCAAACACCCGGTATAAGTAAAGCTTTCTAAGTGTGTAATTTGAACACACTTTTTTACACTAGTGAAAACACCTTAATACTCGTACTTACTTAATTTAAAATTAAGTCAAAAGATACTACTCGTAAATTACCATCACCAGCGCTGTCGCTTCTCTCCAGACTTCAAACAAATAAAAAAGTCAAAATTCTTGTAAAAATCTCGCCATTTCAAAGTTCTTTGCAAATATAAGAAGGGTGTTCGAATTTATTCATATTCCCAATAAACATTTAACCTAACCGAGATAACAGATACGTGTCAACTTTTGACAACTGCCGGCCGACACTCAAAATATATTGACAATTAATAAAACTATTTGTATAATTTACAAACATTTTGGAAACCTTTATTTACTGTTCATCGGGTGTTGTTTTTTTAATTGCGGTCTCGTTTTATTGTAACCCTTTTTTGTCTTTTCTGAAGTGGTAAGTTTTTTTTTCTGTGATGCTATTGATACGCAAAGAGATGTTAACTGTTAAACCTTTTTGCGAATCTGTTTGAATTCTTTATTTAAAATTTAATTCGAAAATAAACAGAATCTATTTAGACTAAATAACGTTCGTTGCTAGAGCAATCACCGTCTGCAAAAGAAAAAAGGTTATAGGTATCTTATGTAAACCAATAGCAAAAACATTCTAGAATCCTTTTCATAAATCAGTTACTATGTATGATCCAAAGTTTCCTTTAAATTGAGTACTTACCGTTCATAACTAAAGTTCTAAGTTGTTTGGGAATTTTCCGCGGTGTTACAAGGTTTCATTCGTAGCTGAGGTGTTACACAATAAATCCTAAACATTCACTCGGTCCATGAAAAGTAACTATAATGTTAATACCTACGCAAACCTCCGGCTCATTAAAGTAATAGGTAATGTTAGAAAGCACAGGTTTCCTCGAACATATATTGTCACGAACAAAACGTTGAACTTAAGACGAGATGAGGCATACAAACTTTACGCCTTGTTAACGTCGTAGTCAATTTACAACAAACAATTTTAAACCTTCCCTCGTTTACAAAAAGTTAGTTTTTGTATAGTTTTTATTATTCAAGTGTTTTATGAGTCAACTTAAGCCATGAGACAGGGCGACGTAAAACATACGCATTGTCAGTCGGCGTGGCTAAATCGTGAAATCGGCTTGCAGTGGGGTCCCACTTACAGAACGACACGACGAACGTTGCGAACTGTGTGCACATGACATCATTTTAATTTTAATCAACAATAATTTTGTTTCTTGAATTTTGTCTTAGTTTTAATAAATTACTCAGGTATTAAAAAAAATTAAACGTCTTGTGGTACTTAAACATTAGCACTTTGAAGTTTCGATACAATTTGAGGTACCATCAACAAATAACTATACCAGATTTTTGTAAATACTAAATAATCGATCCCACAATTAAGTAATTAGCGTTACTACTTAAATTATTTTGTATACTTATTATTAAAATTAGCCTACTCTACACCTTCCATGTGAACATCGTTCTTATTTTAAATCTGGCGCGAATTTCTGCGGAAACGAACAATTTAACGACAACTCGTCCGCATTGTCCACGCACGCAGTCGCCAGAGACTTCGAGATGCTTCATTTGAATTCAGAATTGTCATTTTATCACTTCTCTGAAGACAGTTTAAATTGCCACCACCGGAACGGAACGTTGCAATTCGATATTTTGATACGGACATTAGTTTAGCTCTCAAATAGAAGATAAAACACCAGACGTGAAACCATAAACTCGAGTAGGTATTATAATTAAAAAAGAGATAAGATATTTGCATATTCAGCGTAACAAACAAAAAATGCGACAGGTGATCTCTCTTAGCAACAGTGCGTGAAAGGGAACGTTATTCAAATCAAAAGGAGGTTTTCAATAGACAAGCACGAACATCCTGCGTATTGTGGAACGGAACTGCACTTTTGTTATGTTAACCAGTTATCATTCCTAGCTTTTGAGCGTTTTATCGAGCGTCTAATTTTTATTGAGTTTTTTCTTCGCCACGTGCTGAAGAAGACTTATGGACAAGATAGGGGTTGTTTTAACAAGTATATTAGTAGTAATAGGGTGAGTTGGTATGATTTATGGAGTGTCTTTATCATCTGTATTTGCTCGGGGGTCGTAGTTTATTGATGACACGCGTCGCATCGCGTTACCCAAATGAATTTGTTACCGTATGTAAACTCGTTACGTCACTTTGTTTGGCTATGGGTGATGTTAATGATCTATAATTTATGGTTTTTATTGTTTTTTGTCGGAAGGACATCATATGTTTTTAACAAATTGACTGTTTTGTCTATGGATATCCGGATAAGCGTTTCGGAATAGTGTATTAGGTATCAGATGATTTGACGGCGAAAATTTTTAAAACAAAACTAGTTGATTTATTGGTTTAAAAGGTCTAACAATTGTTAATCGGCTCCTAACTGTGACTCAGATTAATTAGAACTATAAATCTGTCTGGGTCCTACGAAATTGAACAAAAAGTACTTACAATTAAGTTTTGTCAATTTTAGACTGAAATTGATATTGCAATAATATCTGAATATTTGAATCTACATATTTCTGATATCATTTATTTTAAAGCGCGCTGATTGAATAATCATAAATAAAAAAAATATTTTGTCTGTGGTGATGTTCTGACAGACAACAGAGGGACGGATATTAATTGTTAAGTCCGGAAACCAGACATAATGCGAGGTCTTCATTTTATTCATCTCTTTAGAGGTTTAGTAAAAAAGTGAGACAGACTATTTTTTGGCTTACTAATGATAGTGAATAAAGTATGAGATATAATATCTAACGAAAAAAAAGATTAATATTAACTAAACACTAAGGGCTGATATTTCCATCGCCAGTTAACTTTATTCGAGGAATATTTTTGAATTTTTGACAGTTATTCCATACAAAAACTGTCAAACGTCAATTTTAATACTCGAATAAGACTGGTTATGGAAAAATCAGCCCTAAATATTATACTTTTCAAACAAAGTTTATTCAAAATGCGTTTAGACGTCGATGAACCGCAGATGATATTCTATAATATGATATTCATGTGGTTATTATTTTTAAATTGTTCACGGAAGTCAATAATGAATGAAAGATAATGAAATCTTTATCATCAGACACTTAAACACGGACTAGATAATAGATATTATTCATAGAAAATAATATATCATCATTATAAACTAGGAAACCTTCAAATAGATAATATGTATCTATTTGTTATCATTTATAGTTTTGTATAATAGATACTATTTTTAATCTGTATCTATGCATAATAATTTATATTAACTACTTCATTAAAAAACCCGACTTCACCTTATATATATTTTTTTACACAGAAAAACATTAAAAAATATATAGAGTATTCCTATAAAGGCTTTCCAATATAGGTAAGCGCATTCATAAGCCGTCTATCGCGGTTGTCGTACTAATATAATTGATAGTCGTGATGGGTAAAGCCCATAAAAGTCTATCAGTTAGTTTAACCAAATAATATCGCAACAACAAACAAAGTATCATACTTAAAATGGTTATATCATGAAAATTTTCCACATACATACAAATACTACTTTAATGATAAAATTTAAACGACGCAAAAACATTTAAAAGATTAAAAAGACAATTGACGCACATGTCAATCGATAAATAGATAATTACTATCATTAAAAAACTTCCTAAAAAGATATACGTATGATAATCGTATGTGATTTAACCGATCGCTCGTTTGTCCACAGCAACAGATGGTCAAGAGTCCACCAGCCCTCCTCCGAGTCCCACCGACTCCGCGACATCTGAAACAACACCCACCTTAGTACACATCAAGCAGGAAGCCATGCCTCCCGGAGCAGACCTCAAGGACTACTACGGTCCCATAGACTTCAACCTTACAGACACATACCTCGCGTCCAACTTCCCAGACTACGGCCGCTATCTACCGCGACCACTCGATCTCCCAAACCAAGGATACGATCTCAAGGGAAAAGAAAAAGATAAGAAAGAAGACGACCCAGATTTAGACCTCGATTTACCCACGGAATTGATATACAAAAATAATGGCATATTTGCCAGAGGTAACGTCTCTAATGGGACTAAGTATGGACCGTTTATCGGTAAACTGGAGACGCAGCCTTTAGACCGAAGATACGCTTGGGAGGTGAGTGGCTTTTTTATTGAATATATTTTTTGTTTTACCGTTGACAAGGCTCTTGTTCTCAGTGCAGTGTTTGGGTTAAAACCAATTAGTTATGAATGAACCACTTGTATTTAGTGTCAAGTGAGGGTCGATATAAAAAAGTGTCAAATAAATTATTCTCAAATTTTGAAGCGTGTCGAGTGCGGATGCAATAAACTGTCAATTTTATTGATGTTCTTGAGGAGATGCATTTAACGAGTTGAGACGTTTGTTATTTGATGCAAGATAAAAAAGTCTTTGTGTAGATATTGTAGGTTCATAATACTTAAAACTCCAATATGTAATAATATAAAATAAAGGTTATGAGATCTCACTGTAGGACAAAGACTTTGGGATAAATTCACTAGTTAACTCCACTCCACTTATATATCTAGTCCAATATCTTTAATCATTCCAATATCTTTAATCATTACCAACAAATTCTATACCAGAATATTGTGTAGAAATCAAATATTCTAATAATATCAAAAATTAAAAATGCCACTCCAATATTGAAATCATATTATTCTCAAACTATGCCTTCAATTAATGCGCACAATGTGAATTGAGCCATCAATAGCTACGTGATATGGAAAGATGTCAAAAATTGATACCAAGCTGATATGAATAAGATCATCTCACAAGTGAATAATAATAATATTATTTAGGTTTAGTGAACTGCAAGAGGGGTGTGGCCGATGTCTTGTCGGAAACGGAAATCGATTGTCCTTTTTGCACACGATAAAAGTATTAGATTTCTCGCAAAAATCTTACCGAGATAATTGTAATTGTCAGTACTGTGGTTGTCAGCTGGTGCATTGAAAAGATAGGTAGAGATTAGGGGCTCATCTTTGATAGTATGTTTATACTTCTTTTAGTTTAAGAATACTGTACTAATAGTCGAGTCAGCAGTATATAGATAGAATGCACTCTATTTTAAATTTTGGCACAATATACATATGTATAAAACCTTTAGGAAAAAATTGATTCAAAATTATACAATGTTTCAACACTGTGTTGCTCTTCATGCACTAGTCAAGTTTAAGTCATAATATTTTGGACTGTAGATAAAATAAAAAGTCAGTAAAACAAGTATTTATATTTTTTGTTCCAACTAACATAAATGACAGAATACTTGATAATGATGAAGTCCACATTAAATAAAAAACCGGACATCAACACAATTGTGATGCGCAAACGCATAAATGCGCATCATATATCCGCAAAGATAGCCATTTTGCCCGTATTAAGTTGCTGGCAAACCGCGCCCTTTGTGCGCGAATAAAACGGACATCCGCCTCTTCAATGAGTTTATTTATACGTTTACACGTTATTATGACTGCAACACAATCTTGTACTTTTATACTGATAATAGATATCAGTTAACTACTAATAACTACTATCTAATCTGTCACAGACGTTACTTAATGCACTTATTGTATGACCTTAACTGGAATCGAGTTGAATTTACTAGTATTATATAAAAATTATAGTTATTTTAACCACAGAGTAGATTAGAAAAAGTATTCAATTTATTCACATAAAGTGTAGCTAAAATAATAATGCTATTTTGCTTATGATAAGTTTCTTAATTACACATTAGGTAAAACAGTTCAGGATTAATAACGACTGTTCTTTAACGGTACTAAAACGTTTAAAAAACAAATAATTATAGCTAAAATTTTACGGTTGCCTTAGCACAGTATCGGTTGATCTCGATCGTACGTGACACTGTAGTAAAAGTGCCAATTGTGAACCACATCATTAGACCAAACCAACTAACAACCGCTGACCGAACCGTTTCCGACTCACTGACCATAAGGAGTCTTTGATGCACTAACAATGTTACCCAGTGATAATAATGATAAGTTCAGAGAAAGATGAATCAACTTCTAATATTATCTTTTTGCCGTCTAAAAATGTGTGAGTCTCATTAATTGAATTACATTTTTGACAAAGTTCACATGATCAAACCAAAGGGGTTGCGATAAATAAGATACAGAATGTAACCACAGTTTTTTTCTAAAACTTTCGATATCTCAATAAAAATCTTTATAAAAGAGGAGATCAGGGTAATCAAGGATTCTTTATAAACGTCCCGTGTCAAAGTGCAATGAAAGGTAAACGCGAATAAACCCTAATTTCGGTTTAGGCGTGACCCCCGTCAACAATTTTTTATTCAATTTTACACTTTTTTAACTAAAAAATTTAACGGTGGATTCTTGGAGATGTCACAGTATTCATACTTTAAAATGAAAACTTGATTGGCGAGATTTGAAGATAAAGTAAAAGTCTCTTGAACGTTCCCTTTCAATTCTGTATTTGTTAATAAAACTTACTTTTATTAAATCCACTCTTTACACTTAAAAATATGTGCAAATAATTTTCTCACACGCTTTAAAATTGACAGTTTGAATGTCAATCATAGATACATTCATAATTTAATTAAATATTTCACATGCAGTTTTAAAGTTGTTTATTTAAGAAGGAACTTCTTGATTGATGAATAATTAATGATAGAAACTTGATTATTACAATAGGATCATCTCATGAGATGTCAATTTTGATGTTAATATTATTCATATCATAATTTTATTGGGGAGATGCGACGGAATTGGTGCATGTGTAATGGATTCGCTAATTACAATATTCAAAAATGTATGAATTAAATTGTGATACTTATTGTAGTCAGTGTTTGGTTGGGATCGACAAAGGGAATTGGTTATGAATCATTTATAGCGATTGATTTTTCATTGCGAAGCGTCGGTCCCCGAGTAATATGTTAATGATGTTTATTTTAAACATGAAATCGAATTGGTGTGACATTTACAGCGGATCAATGCCTCGTGCATTAATAATTTGTTGGGAAATTTGCATTAATTATTTACAATGTTGTTTTTTTGTTTTTGTAAATTTGAGTTCATGCATTTTACTGCTTGTGGACTTTTTAACAGTTTGTAAATAAAGTTAAGTCTATATAAATTTTACAATCATGTGAAATTGTAATAAATACTTTATGTTTTATCGGTACACAAAAGTTTCGAATTGGTTTGATATAATTTATAAAACCTTTTCATGAAATACCTATGGAGTTTTTGAAGTAAATAAAAAAAAAACATAAATACTCCATAAACTCTATAAAAAGTAACATATGTGATTGCACTAAAATAATCAAACATCAACACTAACACATGCATAGTCAACAATTAATCATAATCCATATTGATTGGATTTAAAAATGAATTAATTTTAAGCCTTCAGTCCGGGTCCGTTGCATTACTGTCAAAATATCTGTCATTTTTATATGACATCTTTTCAGTTTTGGTCACCCCTTCGGCAAAGGATTAGTGATACACGCGGCCCCATTACATCTTCATTACGGTAGGCGGCTGTCACTGGGTACGAATTGTACTGCAACAGAAATAACAATAAAAAATATTATTGTTATTGTGTTTGTTACCACCGTTGATAATATTTATACGATCCACGCATGATCTCCGCTTACAATGAGCAAGCGCAGATGGGTGATGTGTTGTGTTAGTACAGTTTCGGGTGCAATATTGTTGTTGTAATCTATATGAATTTTGAAACTGGTTTGGGATAGATACGATAAATCCTACATATAAAAAAACATAAAAATATTTATTTGGATATATTTTATTGAAATATCTGAACATTCGGACACATCATAAATTGCTAAACTAACTACTATAGATATTTGACCATGTTGTCTTCATATTGGTCTCATGTTAGAAAAAATAATGTAATATTAAAAATAATATTCAACCTTAACATTTAATCTTTGGCAAGTATACATTAAATTGCACTGCAGTGTAATAAGCTCTATTGACATGTGCTCGAGATACTGGCTGTCAATTTGACACTTTTGGTATTTGATACGTCTATATAAATGAATAATAAAACTAAGTTTGTTTTTTACATACATATTTTCATTAGCCGCAAACAGATATATACACACTAAACCTAAAAATCAAACAAAACGCACAAATAATTAAATCTAGAAAATATTGATAGTATCAAATAAATCTACTAAATAAATTAACAGTAGATACTCTAATAAAAACGTATCAAAATCATTGGCACTTTTGCCCCAAACTGGGGATAAACATTCCCTATTATTATTAACAAGTAGACACTTATCAGTTAATCTTACACCGTTGCACAATAGCTGCTAATCCCGGCGTGATAGAAATTTATCTTCGGGATATCGTCATTGTCACTATACCCCGACCTCCCCTCGATAGGCCTATTTGAGAAATAACAACAACATTTGGGGGAATATTGTGAATTTATCTTAGTTATTTTTTTGCGGTTACTGTGTATTTTGGATAATTTTTACTAATTTTAATTTGTACATAGTACTCTCATAGTTTATCTCTAATTTTTTTGGTTAAAACTGGCTTAGCAATGTCACAGTGTATAATAATAAGTACTAGCTATCGTATTTCAATGGTCCGGTCCATTGAAATGCGATAGCTAGTACTTATTGGCTTGATTACAAGATTTTTTGAGACATTTCGGAGGCTATATCATGAACTAGTAATCGAGATTATCTCTTTAAAGAAGATTTATCTATTTAAAGAATTGTATATAAATCTATATACTTACTAGAACCCGCATCTTTGAGAAGTAAATAATACTGGCAAATGCTTACCAATACACGCTACGTCCATTTACTCATTGCAAACTTTCCTCACGAATCGTCTTGTGGCTTCTTATTTGTTCCAATATTTTTCCCAACAATTTCGTGTTCGCAAAACAGTGCGGGCGTGCACAGTGGGGCAATATTTCATCTTTGCTGGCCAGAACAATAATAGCCCGTGGAGTCGCAGCCACGGCACGTTCGCGCCACAATGTTACCGGCGGCCATCATAACTAGACCCTCTCGGACATTCAAACCTCTCTCAATATTAACAAAATTCAAGAAATGGTACGGTTCTATATAATCTGGTGAGTGGTATTCCATCGCCAGCATCCGTGTAGACAAAATATCGAAATACCCCGAAAGCAACGCGATATACGATCATTTATTGGGTTAGGTTAAGTGTTGTTTACATATGCAAATCGGCAGAGGCGATTGTTGATGCGTCGGATGCCAAGTTGCTTGACGCCATATCGATTCTATTTTCGACGAGGACAATGTTTTGTTACGGAATCTTAACATTGTAATATTAAATAGTTATATAGATACGCCAAGTATGAACAATCATTGTATCATAAATAAGATTGTGTGTGATATTTTTGAAATCCTTCTGCTTTCGTTAACTTAGTAAAATTACTGGAACATAATAAAATATTCAAAACAAAATTACTGGAGCTGTAAATGTCCTTTTGATTTACTTACTCATATCGATAACTGTCAACCATCTAGATCTAACAAAATAAAACAAAAATTTGTTAATGTTTATAAAACCTATTACACACACTACAAGAAAACAGCGTAACCCTACGCTCTACATTTATCACCACTAAAACGGCAGCGAGTGAAGTGTTAAAAAAACATTTTTTAGATAACCGTATGATTCTGAATCCGTCCAATTGTCACCGTGACGAAGCAGCGGTGTCTTTGTCACTGAATGAGATGTTTTTTCGCGTGTGTAATCTCCGGTTAATCCGTTTTAACGTGTACAGATGTGTTGCTACCTCAGATTTGATGTGGTTCCCAAAGAATTGGGTTGCTCACTATTGATGATAAAAATATTTTGCGTTTGTTACACATGTGTTTGCCAATTTTTAGAAGATACTTTGAAACTAAATTAAAAAAAATCCAAGACATAAATATTAATGACCTAGTATTTATTAATTTAAATATTCCCATCGTTGAGTTGATTTATTCTTATCTTATAACTCAGTTTCTGATAATAAGTAACGTGGAGAAAAAAATCAAATAACATAAACTGGACTCTTAACATATTTTTTATTTAAAATTATTATACTTACTAGCACAAACCTAAAAACTACTTATTTTATATAAACTGATCCAAATATTTTCCAAAAATAATAATAAAGATAAGTAAAACTCACTTTCTAATGCCTTGACAAACACCGCTGTCCGCTGTCCAAAAATCACATAAATTAAAATATTCATTAACCTGAAGGAATCAATTCTGCTACACACGTACAAGTTCTAAACGCACCACAAAATATATTATGTTATATCTCCAACAAAACAAATCAAAACACAATGAGAAGCTGTGTAATTGTTCACCGATCATTTAACAAACGATAGTCCTTCTTTTGTGTCAATCCAAGGGGTGCTTTTGATACTAGATCAATAGCAACAGACCTCGCCTACAACCCTTAACACCCACAACATAAGGTCCAAAATAAACACGAAAAATTAGAAAATGATACATTTTTTTGCGCAATGATAACGTACGATAGTTCGTGAATATTTTCGTGTGTCAGGAATTAAAGGTTTTGTCTCCCGTTAATGGTCAAAACGTGACCATGTAAGGTGTTCTAAATTTCTTCAATATAATTTGTTCAGGATAATGTGACAAAGATGAACGCTATTCAAAGTTCACGCGGCATAATGTGGCGGTGAGCGAAAAGGTTTCGGCAATCGGATATAATCCTTAATGTTATTTGAAATTAGTGTAAATTTTATCACCGTTTGAAATGTCCCTTTTTTCTTGGTTTGACTTAAATTGTGATAATCTAAAAGGAAATAAAAGATATTTTTTTCATTGAAAATGTTAAAGTTACTACCAATAACTGACTAAATATATGTATCCTAAATCGTAGATTGATGTGCATGAATATATGCAGTTGAGTCGAATTAAAATTAATGGTCACATACGAAAGTAAAGTTATAACAGTTATATTTACTATTGTCCAATGAATTGCACACATACAAAATATCGCAAAAAAAACATAGCACTAATATGTTATAAGTTCTTAAACAAAAACACCATTATCAAACCACATCACAGTACAACCTAAAAAAACCTCGCAGAAATAAAAACGAGATAGGTAACGGGAAGCCATACTTCTCTGTGACCTGATAAAGCAGACAAGTCCAGGAAACGTAGCTAGTCAACCGCTGAAATGTTGGATTTATGAAAAAATAAGGTAAAAGAAGGTTTTCCCCTTAGTTTTAGGAAAGAAAGCGGATGTTTAGACGTTATCCGTCGGAAGTTGTCTGTTACGCGATTTGTTTATCGGTACGTTTAATTGTTTTGTTGGATTTATGTACTTGGTGCACTGTGTTACGATATTCTAACTGTTTTTCATTTATATTTTATTATATTATGTAGCTGTACTTCGTAATTCCGGAAAAAAATATAAGTACTTAATACAAATAAACTGCCTTTTAGACTTTTTCTGTTTGGGGATCTCTCTATCGATTATAGATATATGTAGATAAAATTGTTTGCGTCATTTACAAGATTTAGACTCAATCTAATCAATCAGAATCTATCTACAGAATGGCAAGATGACAACCTAAATCTACACTAATATTATAAAGAGGAAAGATTTGTATTTTTGTATGTAACGAATAAACTCAAAAAGTACTGGACCGATTTTAATAATTATTTTTTCATTAGAAAGCTACATTCACCCTGAGTAACATAGTTTATATTTTATCCCCATATTCCTGACGGGAATCACGCCGGTGAAACCGCGAGACGCCGCTAGTGACAAATAAAAAAAGCAGTTTAAAATTATAGTCAGACTGTACAGACCCATTCCATCTATCTGTATAATTACTATAAGTACATAAAGCATACCTATATAAAGTACATGGCACACGTATATAACACAGCAGTAGGTAAAGTCATGGTCCAATTTAAGGCAGGCGCACGGTTCTGGTAAATAACCGCTCACAAATTGTTATCTTGTGAAACGAGACGTGTGATTCGGGCAACGACGCGTGATCACAGGCTGGGGAGCGCTCTTCAGATGAAACCGTAGGCATGGGCAGAAACGTGTATCGATATCGATGGTTAAAGAAATTACTTATTTGAAAATAAACATTCAAAATTCAGAGTTGTCTCAGAGGACTTAAGCTGGTAAAGCGATATAAAGTATTTTATCAAAATAAAAAATATAAGGATTCTTTGTATTGTTAAGTCAAAGTATCTGAGTTGACAATGATCAGATTTTTAGTGAACAAAAGTAAAATACTTTTAACCTTATTAATGTTCATTAATGCGTTCATGTTAACTGAATATGTCCGAGTATTTGAATTTAAATAGATTCTAAAAATATTATATTTATATTTAATCAAAACCTTATTTTAAATAAAAGCGTAAAAGTTTTATTCACTTATTAAAAAAATTAATTAAACGCATTCAAAATATAAAAATTAAACGATATCGATAAAACCAGAGACATCACTAGAATTTATGAAATGTAATTTTCTGACGGGAACGGCTCACGAACATTTGTAGCTTTTCCGAGTATTCCGGGAAATTGCGATCTCTGCGAGCTGAACAAATATGAATCTACCCGCAGTTCGTTTAAATTGCGGAACGTTTTTATAATAACTCCCAAACGGTTTAACTTGTTGGCGTGTGTGCTACGGAAAAATACTTATGTGAAATTATTTAGAGTTTCATTATGAACTTATGTTAGGTGTTATATAATAAATTTATCATTATGTAGAAAATGGTTTCATTGATTTATTGATGTCTAAACAAGAATATCTATAATATCTAATATCTGTATCAAATGTATCAAAAACTTCGCATATAGTAATTTTGTGATTTATAAATAAACAATTAAAGTGTCCATTTTGAATTGCTTAAGCGTTTATGATTCTGTAAAAAATAAATTAAAAAGCTCATAAAACAAAAAAAAAAAAACAAAACACTATCAGCATCGTCCCACATAAAATAGTAAATCAGACTGAACTGTACAAAAACACAATCTAACCCTATATACATAAAACTTAAATTACATTGCCCAGTTTAAATTTGCGTAGACAAATGACTGTCGATTACGTTGACATGTGACGTCATCAGTAAGTGTCATCAGCATGTTCGCATGATAATATATTTGTAACAGGGTTGTGCCCTCTGTAACAAGTGTCCACAATTGTATCCTTGACCGACGTTCATCGATGAGTGATTGCCTTCATATGTTGCCGGCACTTGACTTGACTATTCATCCAATCAGGGTTGTCAGTTTTGTTTTATGGTGAAATTTATTGGTTTTTTAAAAGATTAATTGTATTTTATGGAAGTTTATGTTGTTTAAAAGATTTAATATATATTGATAGATTTTAGTTTCTTCATATTCCGTTAAAACAAAAAGAAAAGTGGTTTAAAAATAAATATAATAATAGAAATACCCCATAATACCTTGTCATACCCCTTCAAACAAATGAAATTTTATGATGTAGAGCCAGCAACTAAATGTATTTAAAAGAAGGATATTTTTACAACATAACGTACAAAATAAATAATAAGATATCTAAGAAACATTCCCTTACTGTTCATTTAAACTAAAACCCAGTCTGTTCCTAGAATATATTCAAAATCGAAAACAAATCTATCTTGCGCCACCCCTGACCAAGACGAGGGTTGCCACGTTAAGATAATTATCTTTTTTACGTAACGCACCCGAGTTAAGTTTTAATAACAGGATAAATGCTGCGGAAGGCTTGTCGGTGACGCGTAAGGAGGGTTACATCCATTTGATTAATACCTCAGTACTTGTTACGTCATTTTTATTGAACAACAGATGCTTTTTATATTTTTCGCGCAATTTTCTTTACGTTACCTCTCATGATAAAGCGGGGATCGTGTTTTAATTTAACGCCGGATTAGGCACCTGTTTACGTCGACTTGATACGTTAATGGTTTCTGTGATGTCATTTTAGTATTGTATTTTTTAATTTGTTTGGATTTATTGGGTTTGTTTTGTTTAATTAAATGAGTTATGAACAATATTGAATGGATGGTTGTGATGGTAATTAAAAAAAAAATGTGTCAAACTACAGAGCTAAACCTACTTATGTAATTACTATTTAAAAAAAAAAGGATTTTGCTAGAAATCTTAATAATCCAGAATCGCGTGGACAAAACCACAAGACAAAGAACTGTCTTAGTAAATACTTCACACAAAACTTCTTAACAAACTATTATCTCTAAATAACATCCCTAAAGTACCCATTATTCAAGACCCACCTCTTCCTATTCCCCCCTATTTACCAAACCAATAGATCAAGACAACTACCAATTTAAAAATCGAATAACAAACATGGCGCCCTCCTATCAGTAATGCACACATCTCCGTAAAAACACTTATTATTGAACGTTCGAACGTTATGACTCAATCGTATGAAGGGAGGAAGTTTATACCAAATTGTAGGTTCGGCGATGTGTTTATTTAATGGTGGTTAAGTACTTAGAACCCTATTGTTTTATCTGCATCGATAGTAATAAAATATGAAGTAAATTAATGTGTTGGCTTGTTAAATTTTATTGTAGAGCAAAGTGTCTCACTGATGATATTAGTAATATTAAAAAATATAAATATTTAAAAAAATGCTATCAGCTAGATTATTGTATGTAGTTAGTTACTCTTATCTATTGGGTCTTTCCCAAGAAAATGCGATTCTAGAAACGTCTTTCATTATTTTAATTAATAAATACACTAGGCTTTGAAAATACAATTTTTTACCAAAACTCAATCTAAACTTTATCGAAGAAGAAAATCCGACAGTAGACCAGCCAGCGCCACCTGTCGTAATATCATGACACTAGTTTTGTAAGTCGTTCAGTAAAATTTCTCTAGAGGGCGCTGCATAAAACATTGCTCAAAAATGTTTACATTTCCCTTTTAAATAATATACACGATATTGCTTAAATATTATTAAGCATTAAAAATTATTTGTTTCGTTTCGTATTTTACTACCAAAATTTTAAGTAAAGTTAATGCGCATTGAGATGCGAGTTCTACAAAGTAGGAGGCTTCATCGCCGTGAAAGCCTTAAATAGTTCAACAAAATTTTGGTAGATGGCGCTGATACGAATTCTAGATTCAAATATTTATTGTCCGTTTATAAATAATAGAAAATCATAATAAAGATTAATAAAATAAATATGTAATATAAATAATAAATATTATTCTCTTATTTAATATTATTTAAATGATTATCATGATTTATTTGATTAATCGTGGCAGAATCCTCGAAGACACGCATTAATGTTAATTTTTCTATGAAGTAATGTTTTAATATAAATTCTCAATTATTGTAAATTATTGACATTTTGAATAACTTTAATATATTATACAGATCATTAAAATGATATCAAGGTAATCTGTTTTAAATATGTCTTTGAATAAATAAATTACAGTATGGTGTATACCTAACATAATGATTGAGATAAAAGAAGCTACTTACATACATAGCGTGACTGTTTCTTCCCTTCTTATAATTTTAATAATTCTGAAAAAAAAAAAACAAAACAAATAATTAGTACGTCTATATAAAATTACTTACTGGCAACTAAGTAGTATCGGCTTCGCACGAGTACAATGTTGAAACAGAGAATTTTAAATAAGTATGTAGGTACTCAAAATAGAAACATAATTTAAAAACGAAATATAGAGAAACCTTTGCTCTTTCATACAATAGGATCTTAAAACCTGCATATCTTACTTTAAATTACAATTTAATTTAATTATGTCATTTTTTTTATTTAATAACCCATTTTTCCCCCAGGTACTCGGTAAAAATGGCGTCAGCGGTTGGCTGGACGGCACCAGCGAGAAGAGCAACTGGCTCAAACACGTCCGATCGACCAACTACCCTCAAGATGTCAACGTGCATCACTTTCTACTCGCTGGACAAGTATGATTTAATTATCTATGGTTTTTTTTTACAGACAAATTTTGAAGACAAATCTTCATTATCATAGTAACTATAGGTTTATTTATCTATATATTTTTACCATTAATGATGACATATCATTATTAACTTAATAGCGTTAAGCGCGCACAACAGCACAGATTAATGCAAACAAAGAAGCATTTTATTTGAATTAATATCGAGATAGATGGATGGATATGTTACGTCTAAAGGTAGTTTCGGGTCAAATGTATTAGAAAATGTTATGTTGCATTTCGCCTCACTATTTAATTCGATTATATTAGCTAGTTTATTTTAGCTACTTTACTAATAAGATCCTTAGGTCATATTGTTCCTTTGTTAGTGAAACCAATATGATTTAAAAAGGACTCCAAACGTAATTATTTTATTCCCGTCAAAGATTTATTATTTGGAACGCTGTACCAATTCTCAATAAATCTTTGTAAAGCATGTTATATATGAAAGACAATAACGTATCACAATAAAGGTACTCGAAAACACAAAGTTCAAATCATGATCAGTGCCACCCTTGTACCAATTGTATTACAACCCCAAACGGTATTTGAATACGGTACTCTACTTCCGGTGGCAGAAAATCGGCGTTGAGAACAACTGTGACCCGCTTCCGGTCAATCGGAGGGGGACTAACAGATGCGACGATTAAATCTATGAAACGATTTTTTTATGTTTAGTCAATTTTTTTGGATTTTTTAATACTTTATTTGTTGGGTACTTTATGTCTTTATGAATTTTCAGATGTTATTATATTAGTTCTAATGTAAACTATTTGAAAATACTTATCCACTAACTTTTTCATGACGTCATGATATTGTTTGTAAGTTTTTACTATTAAAAATCTGTTGGTTGAAATAAAAATTGATTACCTGGATCAATCTACGAGTATCTTAAAAAAACTTACGTTATTAAAAATGTCTGGGTCAATGTTTTACTCCTAACTGTTTAACTCAATTAAGTCATAACAAAAAGCATGATACTCAGTTAAGAAAAGCTGTCTTCCAAAAATATTTCTATTAGTTACATTGTTATAATGATTAAAAATATTTTTTCACTAATACTAGGTATATCTAGGAATTTTTAACTAATATTCGGATAATGTTTTACAGGTATGGTACAAAGTGGTTCGCGACATCCCATCAGGCCAAGAGCTGCTTCTCGGACCGAGGACACCGCTACCTCTGCAAGATATCATGCCTCAAACAACTGGTAAGTTCATATTACATACATACTTTAAACAATAACTATTTTTTTTTTTGTAAAATCCTTTCTAAGCTGACCAAAGCTGGATAAATCACATAGAGGTCGTTTTCTTCTTTTTTCTTCATTAACATGGTACTGTAGGTATATGGTTAACCTTCCTGCCGTCTGTCCCTGTATAGCTTTAATCTCAGATCCTATAAACTACGAATTTTAAGGTTACAAATAAATCGATAAGTAGAATAATCTAAGAGCAAAGTTTATAGTTTGTATTTTAAAATGTAATGTGGGTTAGACTACGCTATAATTTTAGCTCTATAACGTAAGCTATTTGCTACATTTCCCATAAGTACATAACACAACAAGTACATAGCACTAATGTATGCGGAATACGTTGAATCAGTGTGACGCGTGCTTCACGGTCTGGCGCTAGTGCAGAGGGCGGAGGTAATTGGAGTCACCTGCCCTGTGCGTGGACGTGTCGCCCTATGTCAGGGTGTTGTATGTACAGGTTGATTGCAAATAAATACAGCAGTTAATTACTTGAAACCTTTACTACGTAGAAGATCGTTGTATCGGCTTGTTATGTATGTAAGCTCACGTAGGAGCGCTACTCTTTAACTTCATTGGCATAGAGTGCTCTATATAGCATAATCTTCAAATTTGCCTAATGCATATGTGGCTGATCTCTGATTCGTTTTTTGAAGTTGGCAACATTAATCATTTTTTTTCAAATAATTGTAAAGCCCGGACAAAGAATCCGTCTTCAAAAGTTTGGCTAACTTGGGTGAATATTCTCTGTTATATTGTTCCTTTATGAATAGAATACTTTAGACTTTAATGAATTAAAACGTGAAAACTCCTAAGTAGAATGGTAACTATCCGCATAATCATCGGCTTTACCCGTGTAAAACCGTGTTCCACAGCTAGTATACGAGAAACAACATTAAAACAATACAACACACTGTATAAAGTAAGGAAATCAGTGGGTGCGAGGCATGGACACACGGGGCACGCGCTCGACGATATTTAATTTAGATAAATCGCGACGGAACGCGCCAATACCGCGCGCGCTGCCGACGCGACACCCGCTCGCGTCACTCGACACGCATGTGCTAATGGGAGGGTGGTTGTTTCAATCCTTTATTTTATGAGAAAGATGGAATATGGTGTACTGATTAAATATCTAAAGTTATTCTTTACTTACCTATGTTCTATCTATGTCATTTTGTGCTTTATTTTGTTTACCTTATAGGTATGGTAAACAAAATAGGGCACATAGAAACTAAAGCGTTATTCTCAGTATACTCGTATCTCTTAAATATTTAAAGATAAATGTAAAAAAGAAAATAAATAAAAAAAAGCTTCTATAGAAAAAAAAAACAGTTTGGCTTTTCATACTTAGACCACTTATCCAGCTTGATTTTATACATAGTTCCTATAGTTACATTATCTTTTCCAGTGGTTCTCATTATATTATTTACTATATACGTATACCCCCGCTACACGTAAGGGTCTTCAGAATGTCCTGTGGTAGTTCCGGTGTGTCGGCGCCGCAGCCGGCCGCGCCGTGATTTACGAGTTTCGAATTGCGTCTAATTAGCGTGTTCAACAATAATATCGGCCTTTGACTCTTGTCTGTTGTCCGACACACGCATGCACGTAATTATAATAGAAATTATAATGGTAGCACGTTTTTATTAATAATTTTTTAGTTCATAATTTTTAGTCTACGGGTTGTGTTATCTGATCGAAATGATAAGTAAAGTTCAAATTTTTTTACTGTCTTTTGTTAAACCTATTGTCGCAAAACGGACGCAACTGAGCCGTCGAATTGCAGAAAAGAGCCAGTCTACAAGTAACTTTTGTCTATGAAAAAAAATTTGATGATATAGAAAAAATATAGTAATTTATACAAGTGAAGTATTAAAGTAAAAGTATTTCAAACAACATTATTAGTCACCAAAACCAATTAAGTACATGACAAGCATTTTTTAAACGAAGTACAACCACAAATTCACCCTAAACACCCACATATTCGTAAATTATGATCATATATTACAACAAACGCTTGACAGTCAAGTATTCGATACAATGACTCTTACCACTAATTAGAATCGATTTGCAGCCAAAATTATTCGATCATTCGATTATTCGTCCTCACCATATTGCACAAGAAGATTGATGAATCCCGCCATCAGGCCACCTATGAATACTCACAAAGAAATTTTCCAAAAAGGATTCATTCGAATCGAGATACGAATGCTCGAATGTACGATTTCGGAACTCGAATGACATTTTTGATCGATTATATTATAAGGCATCCATTCATGAAATATTTCAATACGTTTTTATGATTAAAGTTTTATATAAATGGTCTAGATAAGAGAGTAATGTAATACAAATGACACAGATTTATAACTGGATTTGATTTATTCAGTTTTTGCAATACTCAGTCTGTGTACCAGATTGGACTAAAATAGTTTTGATCTATATTAGATTTGCACTTGATACAATTTATCATCGGTATATCTTATTTTATGAACTAAAGTCTTATTTTATTCGTCGTAAGTAAAATAAGACAAAAAAATGTCATACATTTATTGTTCACTACGTTACATATTGAAATGGTATATGCTGAGTAAAGAAATAGAAAATCAAGATTAGAACATTTTTGTTTACTAAAAATGGACTTCTTATAGAGAATATAATTTCTATTATTTATTTTATTAAATATTACACAAATTGTCATCAATATCCATCTGGCTCTATAATAAGTTAACCCTTTATTAGCTAGTTTTTGTATGGCCGCGTGCGCGTAATGAATGAGTGTACGCTTTGACATTTGTCATCGCGCAATTGTCGGGCGCAGATTAAAATTGATGACAGTGCTTTGTCCGACGCGCGTTCTATTGTCGCCCGGTGTGGAGCCAGCCTTATCTCCGATTAGAGATTACATTTTTGAATTTTGATAAGTTATAATTTGTTCTAGAATGCTATTGGGTGAAATTTAAATTTAGAATTATAGGTCAAAATATTTTTAATTAATGGCTAGATTAAAACGAAATTTCTCTTAATTTTCCCAATGTTTAGTAAATTGTAAAACTACAGATATGACAATATCGTAGATAAAATAGCGAATAAAATAGAGAAAAAAAATGCTTAACTATAGAAAAACTAAAGACAAAAAAATATTAACCGAAATAACAATTTAGAAAACGATCTTTACAAAAACATAAATCTATTAGAACATTACGCAACACACGCACATGTCGTTGTATAATAAAGCTGTAAACGCAAAAATTGAAATGTCACAGAATCGCAACGATTCCCCACGAAATATGGAATGATTAATCAAAAAATTAACCAACAACAATGGTTCTCACTCCCCATTAAATCGCGCAGACGTCCCACATACCGTATTTATTTAACAATCAAATAAATATTACCGACAATAAAATGGAAATATTTCAATTTAATAACACCGCCCCCAGTGAAAGGGTTGGATCTGGTTCGGTTCTTTGTCTAGCTTTTTTTTGTTAACAGATTAGATCGTTTTAATGTTATCTTGATGTTACGCGAAATTGAATAATTTTCAAACCACAATAGATTGACGTGTCGTGACTTCACATTTTGATTTAGGATTATATTATTATAAAAATAATTTATAAAACATGGCACGAGTCATTTGAGCTGGCAAATTAAATTATTTCTATTTATTTAACGTTTATTTCAGTCTTTTATATACATTTTTAAAGCTTGTAAAATCTGTGAATTTATTCAGAATTAATTTGGCCCTTTCATGTTACAATGTATAACAAGATCATAAAATTACTTTTCAACATACTTGCTCATAAAGGGGCTCTTATTTGTGTAAAAACAGTTGAATAATGACACGCTTGATTCACTAGTGAGTCATAGATTTTTTTTTAAATTGTTTAGTTTTAAAAAAGTTTCGATACCAAAAAAAATCGTGTCCATACATTTTAAAAACAAACTTCAACTATGTTGCCTTACTTTTGGTAGGTCTATGGACGATTCCATTTATTCATTCATTCGATTTTTTTTTAATAAGTATATTCTTTTAATATATGGCCGATCACCATTGTTGTGTTGGATGCGCGCGAATAGAAAAACTGTTTATTTATTAGCCAAAAATGATATTGTATTATTAATTTCTTCGCAAGTGTGTTGAAAAACGTTGTATGGTACACGCGTGTATTAATGATTACTATCCTCGGCTATCTTCAGACCCTCGCCTGACGGCTCGGGCCTCAATAGCGCCTCGGAAGTAATCACCAACTTACCTCGCTTGTACCATAAATAACTATTATAAGTATTTGTACGTGAACTCTGTCGGGGCATGCAACATTGTAATGTTACAATAGTACGTTACCTTAATACAATCAAATAAATATTTAGAATTCTTCAAGTATAGAATACAAATAAGTTTTTATTGGGTGTCCGATATAAAAAGAAAAGAAAAGATATTTACTTTTAAATCTCAAACAATTATTAATTCGAATAAAGAATACAATTCGAATAAACGCTCCATATTAAATTGTTACCATTTACGGCCTAAGGATGCTAGCGCTGAGCGCTCCAATTTACGTCAGCGGTAACATGTCAAATTCACGCAGAACAATAACGATACATCCTAAAAGAGAATTGAATGGAGTATAATGGCAGTATCTAAGCAAATAACAACGGACAATACCGGTCAGGATGACCGTTCTCACCGCAGGGCTTAACGGTAACCTATACGCACCTGACGCTTTGGGAATCCGCGCTCCGGGCAAACACACAAATATGCAGATACTGCGTTCTCCAATTGGACCGTAAAGTACACAGTACTATGTTCTATGAACGTTATCTTATCTTATAAGATTTTCAATGTTATGCTATTCTGAACTAGGGATTTACTTTTGCAGAAATGTCAAAAGGTACTGTTGATAATAATTTTGGGTAGGTTCTAACCTCTCGGTGGGGACATAAATATTGAGTTGATGATGTTATGAGTTTGGTCTGAGTCTAGAATAATGGTTTGCAAAGTAATACGTATAGAAGGTTTTATTTTACACTAAGTTTAGCTTTAGCTGAACATAACCTACTCACTACACTTTAATTAAAATGGTTTTAACATATAAAGTGTTATGAAAAAGTATTTAATAGATTTTCTACAATATACCCTCAAATTCCGTAAAAATAATGCATCTACAAAGTGCCTAACAATAAACGGTTCCACCTCAAACCAACCCACACATAATTAAATTAATATAATAACAAGCACATGTGAGAAACAACAGGTGTAACAGTTCGGTAGTTAGATTCAGTATAAAGATCGGTAAGTCACCGTCACGGTGCGCGGGCGCATGCGCCATCTGGGCAGCCGCTTCGTGGGAAAACTTAACGCCCGCCCTACTGTCATATACTTGGACTTATTAGAAAATATGTTGGGAATTTGTAATGATGGTATCTTGACTAATAGTAATTTTTGGTGTGAATTTTGAAAAAAAAAAATGAATTTGTTTGCGTTTGTAAAAAGTTTGTAATATTGCAAAAATGTTGTAAGAAAACTAAATTAAATTTTGAACTCATACTAAACAAACTAAATTTTAGTTTTTGATGGTAACAAGACGAGGTAGGAAGATAAAAAGTTGCACTGTGCAATCTCAAACGATTAGTTCACAGAAATATCTTAAGATTTATACTTGTGTAAAAATTTAATAGATTAAAGTTTTCAGAGCTAGGCTATAAGCTCTTCCAGTAGCTAAAATTATTGTTATGTTTTCGGCGTTCTGATAAAGATAACACATTATATAAAACATAATACATACTTCTTAACTTCACTAATAAACTAGCAATTAAAATCTATTTAAAGTCACCAACAAATCAGTTGTGAGTACAAACTATAAAAATAATATACCCCTTGGTTCGTCACGCACAGATGACCATGCAAATGTCGAGTCAAGTGAACATATTAACCCCCAGGTTACACCCAGGGGTGGGGGTGTAATTGTAAGTATTGCCATCACATCACACAGTTGACCTATAACCTCGTGACTAACGTGACATCTTCAGTTTTTGGTACGTTTATTAATTTTTTTAGTTTTTTTTTATGTGGGTTAGTTACGATTTTTTTTAATATGTTAGTTTTAATTTTTAGGTAAACTTAGTGGTTTTTAAAATAGATTACGCGTTGTTTTTAATTATTGTCTTTTGTAATAATACTTATAAAGTGCCGCGTTTTTACTCGCGTTCTAGCTTAGTTCTATACGTCTGGAGAAATATTGTTTAAATCAAATTTTAAAAATACGTCATGAAATAAAAAGTTATTAAGATTGGTATATAAAAGCGTTAAAATACTTTTCCCAATACCATTTCATTTTAATAAATAAATTGGCAAAATAAAAAGCTCTACAAACAAAACAACAATACGAAGACGCTAAAGAAAACAAGTTCCGCATTGAAAACAAGAGCAACAAGCGATACATTCGTACATATCAATATTTATTAGATGATATCACGTCGTTATCTCAACCGGGGCTTATCAAGGACCGAAGACAATGCCTGAGGCGTGGCCACACTTGTCGTGACTTGAATTAATACTGCATGTGTCAAACTGAACATACACTTCTGAAGTCAACTCGTGATTTCAATATTTGCAACATTCGTTGATAAACTTACATTATATAGATACTAGTACTAGAGACTTGTAGTGCCACACGGTTGTAACCGCGTAGTTCCTGTTCCCGTAGGAATACGGGGATAAATAGCTTATGTTACTCAGGGTGAATGTAGCTTTCTAATGGTGAAAGATTTTTTGAAATCGGTTCAGCAATTTCGGAGCCTATTCGTTACAAACAAATAAATCTTTCCTCTTTATAATATTACTAGCTGTGCTGTGCCCCGCGGTTTTACCCGCGTGGAACCTTATCCCGTGGGAATTTTGGGGATAAAAAGTCCTATGTGTTATTTCTACATATGAGGAATATCTATACCAAATTTCATTAAAATCCATTCAGTAGTTTTTGCGTGAAAGAGGAACAAACATCCACACATCCACATTCACAAACATACGGCTTTATAATATTACGAGTAGGATTATTGTAGATGTAGGTACTAATATATTAATCTCTCTAATAAGAGTTTAAGTGTTGTGCAATTATGGTAATTGTATGTTATTTCCTGTTGATTTAGAAAACGTTTCCTGATCGTTGAAATTGTCATTCGTATATGATTTCTTATTTGATATTACCGGCATCTTGTGTATGACTGTTATCGAAACTTTAGCTAAATTGGATCCTAATTATAGGTATAATTTATATATAGAGCACTAGCAGCACCCCACGGTTTTACCCGCGTAGTTCCCGCTCCGAGAGAATGCGGGGCTAAACCAATAAAAGCTAAAACCGTCCTCTTGAATCACTCTATCTACTAAAAAATACATACCAATCCGTTTGCGTAGTTTTTAAGATATAAGCATACATAGGGACAGACAACGGGAAGCGACTTTGTTTTTTAAGAATAGTGATGATACTCGTGTCATATAGCAAAATACTTTTGTACGTTGTGTAGTGACTTCAGAAAAAAGTTACATAACGAAACAATCTTGCAAAATATTTAAATCAATTCTATCATTTATGTACGTATCATTCATTAGTTTTCTTTGTTGTCTCTCGTCGTACACTCTTCATATGATAAGTACTTGATAAATAACAAATTAACTGAGATCTTCCATATCGCATCGACAAAGACATACGATACGACTCTTACATATAATTGCTAGCTTTCTATTTATTTACATGACTTAATATGCCAACGAATGCTCTGTATAGTGAACATAGTTTATCTATCGGCTGCATATTATTATAATAAATTCATGGTGTGAAGTACTTATTGTATTGTAGGTTGATAGGGATGACTAAGTTTCATATATGCTTAAAGTTTATCTGTAAAAATATCTTTACTGCGTCGGTCAAATTGAAAATTAAAGGACTATTTTATAGTATCACGATATATTATCGTTTCTGCCGAAATTTTAGGATAATAAGTATTTTTTGATAAAGTGTAAGCATAACAGCAGAACACAGGTAAATTGCTCTTTAATTAAAAAATATTTTAATGTTTTTTCCAGGACTTCAAACTCCATCAGAAAAGTTCATCTCTCGACCCTTGGCTGAGGAAGACGAGAGAGAAGATACGGAACCTAGATGCTCATTCTGCGACGCGCCATTCCCTAACATTGAAGCGTAAGTACCTATTAAAAACTATTTAAATTATCTAAGTGATGTTGTAGCTAAAAAATGTTTTCATTTATAAAAACTATTTCAATAACTCAACGTTTTAAATTAAACTCTTATGCATGTTTTTAAAATCGACTTGTATTACATACAACTTTTAAATATAAGTCCACAAATAAAGTTTAATCGTAAGAGTAGCCGTTACTGATCAATCTGAACAAAGCATGAATATTCAATACGACATCCAGATCCAAAGGCTGATCAATTCCAAACGTCTTCAAAACCATTAGCCTCCCGCCATTAATATTATTTGGTCGGGAAGCAGACCCGTAAAGATTTATTTAGCGCTAGTGATGTGCCCATTCGATAAGGCGAATGTCGATGATTTGTAGCGAGCCGGCTTGAGGCACGCGACGTCGTTTCGACGTCTGAAAAATGATCTAGACGGTACAGAGCGTCAATAACCTCGTAACTACGAACGTCTATCGTAACTTTTAAAATTTAAAATATTAATCAAGAACGATTCGAAACAAAGTATACAATAAATTATCCATGTTAAAGGTTAGGTTGTAATAGCGTGTGTCATCATATTCTATTGAAACGGGCGTCGGACTCGTCAATAATGCAAGAGATCCAGATTATAGACATGCATCGGTTTGATGTATCCTCGTGGCCATTATCGCGCCATCACAATTGTTTTAAACGTTCACGTTTCTAGGGCATCAAAAGATCGATTAGTGATTGTTGTAAGTGCTTTACTTGTTTAATCGATTGTTCTAAAGTGGATATTTTTATGATTTACGTGTAGTTAACTTTACGTAGTAATTACGTTTTATCGCTTCAAAATATCTTTATAACTTATTTTCATAAAGTTGTACTTTATTAATTGAGCAACAATTTATTCAAGTGCCCATTGAAATATACTTGAAGAAATGATAAAGTGTAACGTACCTCTTTTCTTAATAACAACATAACCTAAATTAATTATCACAAGCATGTCATTTGATTATTAATCACAATTCACAGTGACCGTATTATCGCACGTGACCAATCACATTGTTCAGTCATTATTAATATTACAAATTATATTGTCACGCACTTAATACTTCGGGCGTGTAATATATCATATATTAAATTACGACACAAATGCACTATCCCATCTTTCAACTGTTACTTTCGTTCGCTGTCACAATTTATATATCGAATCGAGTCGATGACTGTTTGCTGTGACAGCGAGAGATATCAATCAGTAAGTATCGATAAGTGAAAGTTTGGTACAACCCTTTGATTGAGCTGAATGATATGTGTCCTTAAGACGTAATACATAATTATTTAAGTGTAAATAATTAAGTAACTTAAGGCTATATAAAGTGACCGCCAAGGCGTTAAGAGAGAATAATTGTAAAAAAATGTATCAAATTTTAATTAACATATCAAAATATGATATTATTTTTTGACAGTTATAAAATGCAAATACATAGCGGATTATAAATGTATTTTTAATTTTATTTAGACAGGAAGACAAAAATACTCCTAAAACAATTATCACAAATTAACAGCCTGTCTCGTTTATAATATTAATAGAATTGCCGTTATGATGTTTAAAATTAAATAAATAAACTTATGATTAATCCTTTTTAGCTATAATTTTAAACACAATACATGAAAATTATTCCTTGTATTTATTGGTTTAAAAAACCAAGCCTTGCTTTATCCCCGTGGCAGCGATTAACTACGGAAATATCTCATTCGATTGTTGGCGAATAGATATTGAATCGATAACCGGCAACCGATCCACAATCGATTATTAAAATGTAAGCACGTTCATTGGCAATACATCATTAGTAAAGATGGGCACTAAAATTACGCTTTTTATGTAATAGTAAAACAGAAAATATTAGAGAAATTTTGTAAATTGATGCTTTACTGAAACGATGCAAATCGTTACAGTTTTTAGATTAGACAATTAAAAGGAAAAATATACAAAAAGCTATAATTTATACTAATTTGTATTTTTACAAAAGATTAAGAAAATACTCGTTAATTTGCTTACGATTTAGGCATCAAACAATAAGAAGTATGTAGTTCTTTAAAAACTCAAAGGACATGCAATTTTATGTTAAAATTTAAAGCGTCATTTTAGTAGTTCACAACTAAGTACCGGTGGCTCTGTGTGGGTGGATTCGTTTTAGAACGAAAGTCTAGAACACGCAGATTACTTCTCTTATCAATATATTATCGGTTGCTTTTATCTTCCTACTGTTAGATACTTGATTACTTATTTTATAGAATATATTCCAAAATATCCCTAGATAGCTAGCCAGAAGAATCTTTGTGATACAGCCTTGAAGTTCTCGATTTTAATCCCTAACAAACAAGCTTTTTATAGAATTAAAAGTATATATGTATTTATATTAAAATTATGCATTTGTTTGACGACCTCCTCGATGGCAGAGTGGTCACCATGCCGGACTGCCATCCGTAAGGTTGCGGGTTCGATTCCCGTACGGGGTGAATATTTGTGTGAACCACAAATGTTTGTCTCGGTTTGGGTGTGTGAATGAATGCGTGTGTGCGTAGTTTCTGATACCCTACAAGCTTCGAGCTTAGTTAGGGGTCAGTTACTATAATGAGATGATGTAGTGTATGATTATGTTATGTTATGTTTTCGTAAGTTCAACTTTAAGTAGTCGATACATCGCTTTGTAACAGATAAGGCAAGCTGTCCAAGTATGATTTGGTCTCCATACACTACCACTTTCTGTAATGACTACTAATTTATTATTCAAACTGACTTAGTATTAACTAAAACTAATCTTAAACAATGACGAACGTTTCGTTTAATAATAAAATAACTTAGTATGTTTCGAAGTAGGATGAGAATTACACAAACTATCACCAACTGTAATTAAGTTTATAATAACTAAATATGTCGTGTTGTTACATTTGTAGTAATTGTTACAAAGTACTTGAAAACCAATCACTTTCAATGATTGTCAATTACACAATAACTATTATTCGGTACACAATCGAACACTGTTGTTGTAATAAAAATTCACCAATTGAAGATTTAACATTCTGATACGATATCAAACCCTTAGGCAATAAGTAGTTACTATTATAATAATATTATGTACTTTGATTAGAAGTCCAGTACATATCGTAATAATTAGTTTTTGAAATAAGTATTTCAAAGTTTTTAAGTAAAACATAGGTATCAATGGAAAATGTTCTCATTTTAATGTTTATAGTCGGTTAATAAGAAAACGATACTTAATTTTAAAATAGTTATACATACAAATTAACTCGACTTTTAATATATGTATGTAAGAATAGAATAAGACTTCTGAATTAAGGATTTAAAAATGAAATCCTGTTTGCTACCAAATAAATTAACTCTAGTGACATGTAGATGTCAGTCAAATAAAGTTACAAAATATTAAATAGTTTGAGCTAATTAAATAGGTTACTCAATTAATTCATTGAGCGCAATAATACCAATTCGTTTGGTTTGTTTGTCAACTGACCACCCGTTAGACGTTTGCTTAAAGACATCTTAATATATTTTAAACTGTAGACATATGTCTCAAATTAATTTGATTATTTTACCATTAACATAAAGTCATTGAAAACGCTTTGAAATTAATTGTACGAATAATTATCTGTCATGTTGTTTACTTTATGATAAATCACGAAGGATTTTGATTGGGAAATTTTTGTAATCTTTAGTTGTATTAAGTACCAATTCTAAGTTAAATTATTCAATAATATACCAAAATGATGCAACTACAATTTATTTTTCATTGATCGATGAGTAGTATGTCAAAAAGAATTTACGATGAAAAGTTAGAAGTAATTCGTTTAAAAAAATTGTAAAAATTATGTTTGCGTTACGAAATACTTTAATAAACCCTATAAGAAATCACATTTCAACCTTAATCAAATTTTATTAAATATTCAAAATATATCACAACTCAACATCTAAACCAGAATGATAAGTAACTTCATATTTCATCCTTCATCTAAACTAGACGATGTTATCACAACGACACATTATAATATAGGTATCCATCGATAGTTTTGGCGGGGCTTCT